>OY756208.1:7469532-8804299 GCA_963576795.1 Metopia argyrocephala
AAACATTTTTTGATGCCAGAGTTACAGCAACATAAAATTGAGCTAAAAATGACTTTAAAATTAAAAAGTAAGAAAAACGATGTTTTAAACTCAATTGTTTAAGTAAAAAAATTTAATGTTTTGTTTTTCTTAAAAAAAAAACTGAATTTAAAACGAAGAATTTTTTCGAATATAATTACTTCTATTAGGAAAAAAATTGAAATGAATTCAATAACTTTTAACTTTAAATAAATTAATCTTCCGGGAAAAAGTCGACAGTTTTAAATTAAAAAAAAAAAAAAAATAATGATGAAAATTAATGATTTTACTCTCAGCCTAAATTTGTCAATAACAATAAACAGATTTTAAAAGTTAAAAAAAAAAATAAAAATGTTTTTATAACAACTGTTTTTGTTTATAATAAATTAAATAAAAGAAATAAAACAATACAAAAAATATAAACAACACAACGTACTTTATATGTACCATGTACGTATGCATACACATATGTATGTAAGTATGTATGTATATGGTTAAAAACAAAAATATGTATGTATATGTACACAAATAAATAATGACGTCATTATTGAATCACATTTAAGAAAGAAAACAATTTCTTACTTTAGCAGATTTCTATTTTTTTTCGATATTTCGGAAAACATTTTCAAGTTAATTTTAGTATGACCGAAATTATTTTTGTACTTACATACATATACATATGTTTATATTTATACTCGTACATATGTACTCATGAATATATGTATGTATGCATATACACTTCTATTTGCATGTACGAAAATTTAAAAGAATATCTTTCAAAAAAACAAATGTTAAATGTCGGAAAAATTGGGAAAAACAAAATGATTTCCATCAAATGATTTTTTCAAGCAGCTTTTTTATTATTTTTTTATTATTTTTTTTTTGTATCAGATGAGAAAAAATGAATACTTTTTTTTTAGGAAATTTACCTATATGTTCTGTTTTAGAACAGTGGGACAAAAGCACTTAAAATTAATGAGACAAATTGAGTAGTATAGTGGTTAGAGCGGTCGAACACAAACGCATCGCAATCCCAGCGATGAAAAAAGTTATAAAAAAAATAAAAAATTGCGTTTTATTTAAATTATAATTTAAAAAATAAGAGGTTTCCCACTCCAAAAAGCCCATCTTCAAAAAACCGCTCCCTGACATTTACAGTCTATTTCACCACAAACGAATGATGGGGAGTACAGCGCCACCTTTTGGGAAGATAACAGCTAACCTACTGAAAACGCTTACCATTTCCATTCAACAACCACCGACAGATGAGGCAATTGCTGTTGTTGATCATTTACGGGTGAAGGTATAACACTGACCCTTGAGTGGTTAAATTGACAGCAATTTGTCTCATCAACAAAAGAAATAAAGGCGCATAATATACATATGTATGTATATCTATGAACAAAAAATCTATCTATCTTCAAATTCCAATACAATGCACTGCATGTGTAAGTCTTAAAAAAAAGTAATCAGACGAGAGATTCGGGTTCCAACCCCAGCTCTTTCTTCTAGAAAGAAAGAAATATGAAAAAATATTTTTTTCGGCGAACACCTCTCAAGTCTGTCGCTCGAAGTCGACGTTAAACTATAGGTCCCTCTACTCATGGGTAAAAATAAACGCACACAATATGGGTGCTTTGAGAAGTTAGGCCGTAATTCTGAAAAATGTATGCATGCATGTGTTGCCATTTTTTTTATACATACATATTTATGTAATTCCGTGTGTGTGTATGTCTGAATTGTCATTTTACATACGACTCATAATTTTTGCTATTACACTTGCATTTGGTTTTTCGTATGACATATGATCATATGATCGAAAAAATAGATTACAATTAGGAATTTGTTGATTGCGAAATTTGTAAATTGTAAATTTGGGTCTATCATTCTTCTTAAGAAATGTAAGCGCAAAAAAAAAACATTTGAAAAACATTTGCCCTCAAAAAAACAGTTATATGTTAAAAAACCTTAACCTAGTCCCAGTATTCAATAAACACATACATATGTATCTACATATGCCATGTTTATGCACGTTTTGAAAACGTTTTCATTCTCTCAAACCCATGACATAAACAGCTATAAAACAGTTTTGAAATTTCGACACGTTTTCACTGAAACTGCTTTTCAAACCTGTTTGAGTCAGACCAAGCGTTGTCAAAATTTAGTATAAACGCATACCGTTTTGAAACCTTTATGAAAATTAGCTGTAAAGAATGTTCTGTCAAATTTGATGTGGTTGCCAATTTCTTCCATTTGGTTATTTTTATTATTCTATGTGTATTATTATAGAAAATATGAGAAAATTAGAATTAGACTTATTTAGAATTAGCTATTAGTTAAAATACTTAGTTTTAAAACTGTTTCGATTTAAAACCTAGGCATAAACGCATATGAAGTTATCGTTATGAGTGAAATCTTTTTTGTGTCGAACTGATTTCAAAACAGGCATAATCTAAGTAATAGTTCCTTACTCTCATTTTAAATATCCTAAAATCACGATATATTTATGGAATATCTATTCAATTTAGCTTTAATAGTTTTATAAACATTAAGCTGACTTTTGATTGCAATACATAGAAAAGTAAATATGTATTGCAATTTCAATCAAATAAATTTGATTTGATTTACCCACTGTAAAACCATTATAATGCATGTATTCATATAAAAATTGTATTTTAAAAATATATTTTTTGCTTGAAAATAAAAATTTAATATTTCCATGTACAAGTATGTAGGTGCCCCCGCTGTCCTGAATAACTGTCTGCAATATCGTTGGCAAAACCTGATGAATTTTCAATGAATCGATTTAAACATGTTTGCCTTGAGTAAAATATAAAATAAAATTACAACAAGTATATTATTAATAATTATTTTATATTTTTTGTTGTTGGCCTCCATGACCCATATTTCTAGAAATAAATATTTACAAAAAAAAAAGACATTTAAATCATTACAAAATATTTTAAATGATTAATAACAAAAAAAAAAAAAAAGGGAAATACTTATGTACGTATTAATGTATGCAATTAATTTTTTAGCATTTTTTATTTTTTTCACTTACAGCCATTACCTGCTACTTCATAATTGACTTTTTTGAAAACTCTCTGTCAAGATGTCTCACTCCGTAACTATTACCCGCACCACCACCAGTACTACCAATACCTCATATATTGTTTTAAATACTGGTTATCTAAAAAGTTTTTCAGGTCTTTTGAAATTATTCGAATTGGTAAGTACATAACACTGTGTGACAAAATAAAATATCTTACTCGTGTAGTGACACATTTTTTTTTTGTAAATGAGTCAAGTACAATAATATTCCGTTTTTAAAATATTTAAAATATCTGAATAATAGGTCTGTTTGGGTACTTTTTCAGTAAAATCTAATAAATAAAAATTACTCAGTAAGAAATTTGATGATATTCTATAAATCTTGTTCCAGTATTGATCCCTGAGATACATCGGATATAATTTTAGTTCTCTTTTGACCCTCACTCGTACCATGCTTCTTTTTCTAGTGTCCTCCGCCCGCATGTAATTCCCTTTCCAGTAGTTTTTCAGACGTATCGATCTTACACAGAGGCCTACTTATATGACGCTTTTTTTCAACTGATAAGAAATATTCCCTTGTTAGATTACCTGAGATTACAAAAACTAATTAGAAAATTTTCAAAATATTGGGGTTAATTTCTTCGTTTTTACACAAAGCTTGTTAGGGAAATAATCAGCCCAATTATAAAAAACAATTTTGTGGAAAATTGTTCCCTTTTCAGTTTTGTTCTATTTGTAGTTGAAATTATCACCGCATATGTTTCCTTTTTTTTTGCCCTTTAACATAGAATATGTTTTATCAAAACCGTGAAAATATTTAATTGCTTGTCAAAACCAAAACCACTGGTTTTGATTTTTATCTTCTTATTCCCTGGAAAAAAATCGTGAAAAATATGTGTAATTAGGCTGAATAATTAAATTCTAAGTGCAAAATTAGGGTTTTGGAGTTGTTTTGAACAATTTTAAGATAAGTTTACTATTGTACGTTACATGTTACATCACTTGCGCACAGTGTAATACGAGTATAATATGAATTTCTAATAACAAATCTCTAAAACTAAATAAACTTTTTACTTTCAGCTTATTGGTGGTGCTATGGTAGGCATTTTCAGTTATTACCAAACAAATGGCTCTTGTTGGATTGGATTTGATGGTGTTATTTTTGCTTTCCTAATGTCTGTAACATTCATGATTGGAACATTTTGTCTACTGTTATCATGTTTAACATCACTCAGTACGGGAGGCATTATTTCAAAAACAATTTATGTAAGTATACATACATATGTATGTACATATGTTATACATTAGAACATACCTAAAAAAAATTCCCCCTACCGCCTGTAATGTAAAGTATTTTTGCAAGGAGATATCGAACAAACATTTTTTTTTAGCCGAACGTAGGCAAAAAAAATTTGATATTTCGAAAATACTAATGTGGAGGTCAATAGCTCTTAAGTACAAAACGTTAGTCTTCTCGAGAGAAACAAATTTGATATATCACACTTTAAGATCGCACTGTAAATGCCTAAGATTCGGCTAAACAAAATTTTTTTTTTTCAAATCTGCTTGCAAAATACTTTATATTAGAAATTATATAAAATCGGTTTAAGAATTTTTTAATGGAGAACGAAATTTCTTAATTCTTCTTATACATCCTTATGAGTATATAAAAAAATCTAGCTATTTAATGATTAATTGAAAACAGTAGCGAGTAATTTCACTGTTTTCGACAATAATCCGTTTTAATTTCTGTTTTCTGCGGTAACGCTCATAATAAACGAAACTGATTTAAAAACGAGTTTTTCAGTGCTTCCAAAAGAATATAATTTGAACGACTTCTAAGTCAAACATGAAACATCAACTATTTAACTCACAATTTTGTAGAAATCATATATTGGAATTATATTTTTCCTTTTCTATGTACATATATCGTCGTGCGTAAGTTAATGTGCTCTATACGCTATTTTATATACATATCTCGAGCTAATGATGCCACTTAAGGTTTTTGACATCAACATTTTTAAAATCTGCAATCTTTTTTGTGCTAATTATCTCCGAAACTGGACGAGATATCCGAAAAAGGATTGCAGGCTTGAACAACTTGGGGTCCAAAACCTTAAGTGGCATCATTAACTCGAGATATATAAAAAATATGAAATGGCGGATAGATAAATAAATAAAGTTGATGTTTGCCATAAATATGTACAAAACACAAAGAGCTTTGATGCGACTGCCGTAGCTGGAGTCGCATCAAAAACATGTTCAGTTTATCTTGAATACAATTCCTTCACGGACATCACTTTCTCCTTTGATTATCAAAAAATCATTGCAAAAGAATTTAAACTCTTCATAGAATTTAACTTCGATCTAATTAAAGCGTTTCAAACAAACGAAATAAATTTAAATTTTTATTTATAAAAATTCTAAAATAAAAGTGTAAATGTACATACAATTTGTTCATAAATTAATCACTTCAATACTACAATGTAGTGTAGGGTGCCATGCAGAGTAAGTAAAAACGCAGCGCATGCTCTTTGCGCATGCTCAATTTTTCGAGGCGAAAAATGAGTGCGCAATGCGCAATGAGCAAAAGAGCGAGCAAATTCTTACTCTGGTGCCATGTAATCATTGCTTACATAAATACTTATATAATTTCCATTTGTTTAAATTTTATTTAATAATTTTAATTTCTTTAACAGGAACTCATTTATCACAGTGTAGCTGCCATTTTATTGTTGGCCTGTTCCATTAATTTGGTTATTGCCGTGAGTGATAGGTATAGGAAACACGATGCCTATATGGCAGCTGGTATTATGGGTTTGGTAAACAGTGTCCTATACTTTATAAGCGCATTTTTGGCTCACCGATCATATCGTGGCATTTAATTTAACAACAATTGCAATAGCAATCCAAAAAACAAAACAAAACAAACTTTGTAATAAATTTATTGTAAGCAAAATTCATTTTGTGTATTATAAAATATACATACATACAGGCATGCATACCTATTTACTTATTAACTCTATATTCTTATACATCTAATGATTTTAAGGCCAAAAACTAAAATTTTATGAAATTATTTTGAACCCTCTTTTATTCTTATTCTCATAAAAAAAATATATGAAAAATACTTGAGAATTTTAATTTTATTTCTGAAAAAAAATCGATTTACAAATAATCTCTACTTTCTTTAATTATAAACGTATTTATACATATTTTTATATACAATATTTAATTTTTTCTAATATAAATGTATGTGTTTAAGCAAAACAAAACAAAAAATAAACATTTATAAAAAAAACCAACGTTTGACAACTTGGGTTACTGCGGTTTTATTTATGCAAGCAAATCGATTAAGAATGATTTTTAAATGATATCCTAGGTATGCCATAGAAAAATCAAAATTTACTAAATTTAGTAGTAAATGTAGTAAACATGAAATGACTCTTAAGACAGGATGAGATGCTGTGGCTATTTTCAGACACAAAGCTTTTATGACAATGATCCTCATATCATAGAACGATCTATCGAGAAATGACGAACCAAATGAAAAACTCATACACTCTTCTTCCTCGATCGATCTGCAAACTCGAGAGAAATTTTTTGCAGGTAAACGCAGTCTCACCGCATGTCTATCCATTACACAAATGACTGGCAGGAATAGACGAAGCCCTAGAGATGTGCAACTAATTAAGGACACGAAGCTTACATGTGAGCTTGAAGCAAAAAAATAAAAATAGTTGTATATATTGTCAAAATTTCTCCGAGTTTAGTTATTTAAACTCTTAGTCGTAGAAAATAACTGTTTATTGTGCCAATTAAATTATTTTTTATAAAGCAGTGAGCCATATTTTAAAGAATATTGAACTCAGTCGTGCATATAATTAAAGACACATCGTAAAATTTAAGAAAAACTTGTATTTATTAAAAAATAATCAATATTTTGTTGCAAAACCATTGTTGTCGATAACAGCTTGACACCTGCGAGGCATCGAGCTAACCAGATTTTCACATTTTTGTTTCGGCGAAGAGATCATCAAAATTGTTTATTTTTACTGCGCTTACTTTGGTTTTTACAACTTGCCATAAATTCTCAATCGGATTGAGATCTGGACTGCATGAAGGCCAATCAAGTACAGTAACCGAATTGTTTATAAACCATTGTTTGACGTGATGAGCCGTATGCTCCGGGTCATTATCTTGTTGAAATATCCATGTTATTGGCATATTCTCGTCTGCATACGGCTTCATTGTATCGCTTAGGATTCTTACATATTGGAATTTGTCCATATTTCCGTCAACTTTGTGCAGCGGTCAAACACCGCGTGACGACATAGCACCCCAAAGCATAATCGAACTGCCTCCATGCTTTAAAGTGGCCCGGGTGTATCTTGGATCAAATTCTTTTAACTTTGGCCGGCGAACATATTTTTTCCATCGGGAGAGACTATTAATTTTTGTTTCGTCTGAAAATAACACTCTTTTCCGTTCCACAGCGGTCCAATGGCGGTATTTTTTTGCAAACTCTATTCGCTTCTTCCGGTTACGCTCAGACAACAATGGTTTCTTTCGGGAAATTCTTCCAAAGAGGCCAGCTTCCCGCAATCGACGTTTTACTGTGTCTACAGATGGTTTTGCTCCATTTTCACCTAAGACTGCTATCCGAATTTCATTTGCTGATTTATGCGGATTTTTTTTTCGACTCGCGGACAATCAGTGCATCTTCACGCACTGTCGTAATTCGGCTTCTTTGTTTACGAGGCACCTTTTTAGCTGTCGAATGTTTTTTGAAATATTGCACCGCTTGGAAAACCATTGTTTTAGAAACTTTTAAGGCTGTTGCGATCTCCCTATAAGAGCTTCATTCCTGATGCATTTGTACAATAATCTTTCGAGTACTGACGTCACAGGACTTATTTTTACCCATGTTTAGCAATAAGTAAAAGTTTATCAAATTCTGAAAAACACTTTCTGTAATCTCATTTATTTGAATTTAACTGTTAAAACTTACTTCAATCTTAAAATTTTAAAAAAAATTTTTCACTGTCCTTAATTAAGTGCACGAGTAATTTATTTCACAAATTATGAAAAACACCACAAAGAAAAAAATAACGGTAAAAATAGGGTTGCCATTGAGAAGTTTCAATAAACAAAGTTGGATTAACTAAACAGGGTCAAATTTTAGCGGTTTTTTTAATAGTATTATTTTCAACATAATGATTTAAATATTGAGTACTACTGTTCTTAATTAGTTGCACGCAGCTGTATATGGCCAGTCATGTTTTATATATTTGATATGATAATTTTCATTTAGTATGTACAATTTTGTACTTAAGAATTCATTTACCGTACCAGTTGATCACTCAACAGCAATTGCCCCAATTGTCGGTGGATGCTGATAGAGAGTGGTGACCTTCTTCACTAATTAGAATAGCTGTTATCTTCGCAGAAGGTGGCGCTGTACTCATGATCATTCGTTTCTGGTGGAATAGACTGGATATGTCAGAGAGCAGTTTTTCTTGCAGATGGACATCTTGGAGGAGGGGGGGGGGGGGAAACCGCAAATTTAATTTAATAATTTTTGTCCTTCGCTGGGATTGAACCTCGGTCGTTTGAGTTTCTGTGCCAACGCTTTAACCACTATGCCACGACCCCCCATCCAGCGACAACCCTGGCTCGGCCACATTGTTTGAATGCAAGAAACTGCTCTAGCGAAAAAAGTGTTCAATGCAAAGGTCACTGAACGTCGGCGTAGAGGACGATCATGTTTACGTTGGAAGGATCAAGTTGACCTGTCATCAATTGGTATGACCAACTGGAGAAGGCGCACTCAAAGCAGAGGCGCCTGTAGACTAGTGTTGAGGCAGGCTGAAACCCGTTAACGCATTGTAATGGCCAGCTAAGTAAGTATGTATGTAAAATATTGAATATAAGAATTTATATATAGTCTTGCTAACAACTTAAGCAGAGACGAAATGACTTTCGAGGCATGATTATTCCCATACTCAATGTATTTCAATTTTATTAAGTTTATTTTTAATTGATAACTAGAGATTTATCAACAAGACAGAATAAGGCTTCTCAGAACTTACTATTTTTATATACTACTCTGTTTACGTTCCTTTATATATATAGAGTTCACCACATGCTTGAGAGTGTACAAATCACCCACAACAGAAATAGTAATTAAAGTAAAAATTATTAAATTTCCGTACAACAGTTCTATGGCCAATATTATCTCTTGAAAGGTGCATTCATGGACACGCCCTATATAAGCCAGCTTCTTATCGTGCAAACCTGCCACATGAACATGCAACCAAATAAGAGCTGAAACATATAGGAACCAAAAGAAAGAAACTACAGCTGTCATCTGAAAAAAAAATTAAGGAAAGCAAAAAAAAACTAAAAATTTTTCCAATACTAAACGTCAGATCAAAGTCGGATCACTTATACTTACGATATAAGGATAAGTCATTGTGTGACTTCGTATCGGTTTCAAAATGAGCACCATAAGAACAATCAGATAAATTAAAAACAAAATGAAAAAAATTTTATAAGCCGCGATAAATTTAACATTCTTTAAGAAATTTGTGGTTTGTAGGATGTGAAACACAACCAATATTATCATCTAAGTGCGTAAGGATAAGCAAAACTTAGATTAAAATTAAAAGATAGCTTTTGGTTGATATGCATACTTACAATGGAAATTACATTCAAAATTAATAAAATAATGCTTTTAGCAGACATTTTTATTTTATTTTGTCAATAAGTTGGAGTTTGAAAACTTTTATTTAATAGTAAATACGTACAAGTAAGGAAACTATGTTGGTCGAAGCAGTATGCCTGCCGTCAAATATGTAATACAAACTCATTTGTTGAAAAGTACAACATACAGGAAGTACCAAAAGTACTCGTATACATTTGCATGTGTGTAGAATCTACACTGTAGATATGCCCTGCAGAAAATATTGGAGTACATAATCTGTTTGAGTTTATAAGGAGTACTTGCAAAATAGTCCATTGTAAAGCAGATTTTAAGCAAAAACCTAACCTACTTGGAAACACAAAAAAACTGCACTGCAAGTTTTAAAACTAGCAATCGAGTGTATTTCATGGAGTACTAACAAACACGAAAAAGTTACGAAGCTAACCCCATATGCATACTCCATGGAGTAGTAACATAAAAAAGTTTTTAGATTACTCTTATGAAATGCATAGCCGGACTACGTAGTCCTCGCCTAGAACATTTCAATGTTAAATGGAGCACGTTTTTTCACACATTTGGGTTATGTTTAGACTAGTCCTAGTCTTTTTTGTACTACTCTTTACACGAGTGTACGGAGTAGTCGCATTTTCTGTAGGGTGTATGTAGTATGTACTGGTCACATAAAACACAAAAAATTGGTTCAAGTTGATATACTTTTGGTTGAGCCAATCTTAGTTTAGTACGAGTATAACACTGATAGTACAGCCATTTGGTCAATACACTAACATAAGGTAGGTACGAACAAAGAAACCATGAGTATGCATTTTATTAAATTTTATATATTCAGATGAAATATTAAACAGGGGCCTTATTCTGTAATTCTCTTAATCTAAAAGGCGAAAATGTTGGGTTTTTCAAACAGGCTGAGCGTTAGAATATATAAAATTAAAAAGTTTAGAGGTAATAGGCATGCAGTTTTTAAATTACAATAAGCGTTCAAGAATTCTATTCTTAGCCAAAAAGCCTTAAATCAAGTTTATAAATTTTTAGCTATAGAGTTTTAGCTTATGAGAGTTACAGAATAAGGCCTTAGAGTTCATCTTCTATTGCTGAGCCTTTTTCTTTTTTAATAAATGTACGATACGAAAATGTATAAAATGCACATTTATACCAATAACAACCAACGATAGGAGTAAAATAACGATGACAATAAAAAAACTCATATGCATACGTTCCAGTTCATCAAAGAATATATTGTGATCGAAATGACCCATAACCATTGGCTCATAGTTAGACTTGTAAGAAAAATGTGTCCAAATTAATATGATATTCAGAATAAGATAAACCAAGACCTTCTAAAGATTAAAATAATTCAGTTAACGTTTACTGAGAAAACAAGAAAAACACATACATACCTACATGTAAACGATTTAACATTTTTGTTGTTTTAATATTCGAAAACCAAAACCAAGTGCCCAACGCATAAAAAAAGGACATGAAGGCCAGGGAAATGCAAATGCAACGATGTTTAAATAGGGCCAAATCAAGAAGTTTTTCATCAAATAAATCGGTTAGAAAATAATTGTATATACTTAAGCCCTTTAATATAAAAATAACTATTAAAAATATTGATTTAGAAATATTAAATTGACAACTTACTCCCACCATTAGTTCCACTAAGGCTGAGATTTCTTTCATACTCAAGAACTTCATATTGTCGGGTTTAACTGGATTTGAGAAAAGAACATGTACATATGTATGTATGTTGGTGTTATAAAATATTAAAATTACATACCTTTTTTGATTGGGAAATAAAAAAAAAAATTTAAATCAATGTCGACAACTATACGTTTTATATGTATTTGCTTTCATAGGGTGTACTGCCAAACAAAATTGCTCGAAACTACCCAACAGAAAATTTTTACAATTTGGAAGCAATAAATAAAATATGTAGTAAGCAATATTGGAGGCATTATATGGTTTTTCACACCTTAAAGATTCCAAATATGCTACAGGATAGGGCATTATTTTTAATTTTTTATACTATTTGCTTACTGTTTGCAATAATAGATTTTACATTTCTATTACATTTTAGCGGCTCATTTCATATAAAAATCATGCACTATTGATGCGCACGGGTAAGTGATTGTTCACAACTTCTTCCTTACAAAATAACTTGCTGGTAAGCACTATTTTTTGCTGGATACGCCCTTACATAGCCACAGCGAAAATGTAAACTTTCAGGTAAAGATTTAGTTCAGTATAGTGAATTAAATTATTTAGTTCTATAGACTTACATCATAAAAAGCTACATGCAAAAAATGCTGTCGTATCATGGGTTCAAGTTATGAAGAAGTGACTCTTAGAAAAAACGGTATTGGTTTTAACATTGCACTCATTTGAAATGTATTACATTCGTTTTTATTAAATGCCATTGGATAGCCTGTTTTCATGGCTTCAAAAAATTATACACTTGTTGGAATTTAGGCAGGCATTTAAAATGAATTCAATTCAACTTAATGTGAAAACTAACATTTTTCTTGAACCACTATCATTTTATTTTGCTGAAAAGACAAACATGGCAATTTGTTAAATGTTTTTACTCATACGCCATAAGAAACAAGATATAAAATTTTTCGTTTTTACAAAAAATCGTGGTTTGCGAAACGCAACTTATCTATAAATAAATTGATATAGCCCAAGTCTTTAATTGCTAGTATTATTTCTTATAATCAGTTTTCATTTAGCAACGCCTCTATCCCACATAATATTTGAATTAACTTACTCTATCAGCTTAATTCTAAATAAAATTTCCCCGGGAGTTTTTTTCACTCTCCCATTTTTCTCTATATTAATTCAATTTCAAAAATAGGAAAAGGAAAAACAAAACTCCCAAGAATTCTTATTTAGAGTTGGGTTGTATATGTACCAGAGATCAGCATTGAGTCGCTTTTTAGCGATTCATAAGCACTTATGAAATTTTAAGCATAAGTGAGTACAAGTAGTTGAAATTTAACTACTCTGACTCACTCATACTCACACAACGTTGATTCATTAATAAAGGTTGCAATAAATATGAGTCCAATGTTGACATCAAACTCATACTCACTTGGATTCATAATTTTATATAATACTTATCATACTCACAATTGATTCGAGTGACTCGAATCATACGAAAAAAAATTTACCGTTTTAGTCGATAGACGTATACAGTACAAAAGGAAATTTATATGGTGTATACAAAAATGAACATGCAAATAATAAACAA
The DNA here is from genome assembly GCA_963576795.1 of Metopia argyrocephala. NCBI lineage: Eukaryota > Metazoa > Arthropoda > Insecta > Diptera > Sarcophagidae > Metopia > Metopia argyrocephala. Next base: position 7,482,576 of record OY756208.1, read on the forward strand.
AGATAAGCGAAAAAGTTTAAGTTTATAAGAAATGTATTAAAGAAGATAAAAAGAATATATTATGATACTCACAATTATATCATAATTATTATTTATACCGTGATAATTTTTTAATTTTTGAAATTCATAACAAAAAACAAAAAATTTTATAAATTTTTTCTAAATTTTACATTGTAAAAACTTACAGTATACTTAACAAACTACATCTTTATAATCAAAATTTTTAAAATAGATTATTGGAACGAAAATTGCCCATATTGGGCTATTGCCTTTATGTTTCCGAACTAATCGGAGGCCTCCGACACTGATTTTCTCCTTAATCTCACTCTTGCAATCCATTTCTTTATAACCTGCTAATAAAAATATAAAAATAAAAAAAAGTAATTAAAAATTGTTTAATTTCTTTAAAATATTTCCTATACACATTAACTTTTTCGCTTATGTACATTGTTACATTTTGAATGTTTATTATTATATACACCATATCTATTTTCTTTTTATTGACGAAAAATAATAAAAAGATAATAAATTACATAGTCAAAAACATAGTATTTATTTAACACGATTCATGATTTAACTTAAAACTATTTCTTTTGCAGTCGTGTAGTAAATGGTTGGTAGCTAGGAATGTGTTTATAGCATTAATTTACTCTTGTACTAACGCAGTAAGCAGAGCAAACACACAACAGTTTGTATTCGAATCATACTTATTTTTTCTCATCTGTATGCACTGAGTGAAGGAGAGTTGAAGTCAACATCATACGTATTATTAAATATAAATACGATGAGTAGAGTATCCAAGAAAGAAATTATGAATCATGATTCGAGTATACTCACTTTTTCAGTACTCATTGCTGATCTCTGATATGTACCTCAAAAAAGTGAACTATTCTTCGAAAGAAGTAATTACTAAAAGCAACAAATATTTTCGAAAATCAGTCGAAATTAAATTATTATGTTAACAGAAACATATTTAATGTAAACTTAAAAAAATAATTTGCTAACTCAACATAGCATATAAAGTCCATTTAAGAGAAAACTTTGCTGTGTCAAAAGAAGCCGAACTAATTACTAAAATCTTTAAATATCGTAAGTAAATTGTGTTAATAAAACATTTTATTTACCAAACGCTATTTTATTTATTATATTTGTTGAAATTATTTTTCTTTTATTTTCTTATAAATAATAATTGTATGTATAAAACCAGGGACCGTAATCATTATGAGTTTTATAATAAAAATTACACAGTAATGATTATATTGTGAGTTTTAAAGATTTTATTCAATGGTAATGATTATTTTTGAGCAATATTAATAAGAATCAGCCATAATCATTATTTTTGAGCAAAAAAAATAAAACTCAAAAATAATCATTATTTATGATTTTTATTTTTTTCGCTCTAAATAAAACTCACTTTCAATTTATGACTTTTTTTTGAGGTTTTTTACATATAAAAATTTGGTCAGAACTAATAAAAGAAAAAATATTAAGACATGCTTGTTCATTTAGTTATATAAAAAATCATTTTTTTGCACAAAAATTATTTTTTTTTCCATATATAATATATAAAGTAAATTAAAAGTGAGTTTTATTTTGAGCGAAAAAAATAAAAATCATAAATAATGATTATTTTTGAGTTTTATTTCTTTTGCTCAAAAATAATGATTATGGCTGATTTTTATTAATATTACTCAAAAATAATCATTACCATTGAAGAAAACTTTAAAAATCAAAAATTTAAAAATCATGACGGATATGCAAAGATTGTTAAAAAGTAATAATAATGGTGCAAAAAATTTTTATTTATGTCTGTTCTAAGTGATTGATTTTTTTATTTAAAAAAACGAACAATAATCATTATTTACGGTCCCTGTATAAAACATATTGATGTGTACATGCATGTATATGGTGTACATTATAGAAACTTATTCGAAAAAGAATTTAATTAACATATTTTAAAGTTATTTATTAAAAAATAATCAATTATTTAACATATTTTACAGTATCTATTTTTCTTGTTAACAATAAGAAGCTAAAAACAACAAAATTAATTAAAGAGTTATAATATAATATAAAACAAAACAACAATGCCAACTTATTTTGTACTAATTAAACGAGTTTATAGTTCATATGGAAAATATATAAAACCAATAGAATAATAGTTTATTATACATATTATATTTGCAATTTAAATTTTTCAAATATTGATAATGATATAAAAATTGCATATATATAAAGTAGAAAAAAAAAACTTCTAAATAAAATTTTAAGGCGACAAAAAAATAAAAAAAAAAATTATTCACTTAAAAATTTTTATTTATTTGTATCTCATAATTGTAAAGCTCTTACTTAATTACATAATATTTAGTTATTCAATTATAAGGACACCTTACCTTGTTCGGAAAAAAAAACGAATACAAAAGTAAATGCATTAGGAAGCAAATAAGAATATTAAAGAAAAATTAAATACAAGTTAAACCCATTATATATAAATCTCACTCTCTTAACTAATGAGTACACTCTTAATTTGCTTATCAAAAATTTTGCCATTAAATTGTTCATTCTGTTTCTTTTTTTAAGCCAATGGAATATTTGGTTGTGAATTTTAATATTGTTAGAAAACTAGGTTTAAGATATTAAATTTTAAGGAAGGTTTTCTTACTGACTAAACTTAACACTTATATTATTAACTCTAGTTTTCATATGATCTAAAATATCTTGCGAAAGATCTTCCAGTGTGATGTAACGACTTTTTTGGAAGCTAAATATGTCCGCTAAGAAGCCTAACATTTGATCTCTAAAGTAATGGCATATATCCTTCAGATTCTCATCGGGTCCAAAGAAACCCCATGCCATAAGGGGTGACAATTGTTCAGATATAACATAAAAATGTGCCATAAATCCGTCAGGAAATTTAAGCATACGCTTTTTAGCCTTTAAAACAGACCATACCGCTGTGGTCAAAGCCTACAAAATAATGATAATTATTATTCATCGTGTAAATTTTCATATGTATTAACTTACAGTTTCTTTAAAGCCATTAGATAAAAAACGATTCTGTACTACGGCTATAACACTGCCTGGTGGTGCATCCAAATCCCTAAATGAATCTAAAATTATGAAATCCAAACAAATGTCATAAAATGTCATCGCTTTGACATTACGTTGTTCCAATTCTTTTTGTATTTCGTCCCAATTACTAGGATCTTGAATATAATTCATAAAATCCTCATAACCAACTAAAAACTCTTTAGTATCCTTATCACCTAAACAAAGTAAATCGGTAAGGATCTGACGTCCCGTATCAATGACCCACTGACCAATAGCTGGATCCTAAAAACAGAATTAAAAATTAATAAAAATAAAAACACAATAGCGCACTGTAAAAGGAAAATTCGTAATCAAGGCGAGTTGAATATCAATTTGATAATTTTTTTATAATTTTACTTGTAGAATTTTCCTAAACAAACGATATATTTGTAACTTTAGTTTATTCAACTCACCTTAAATAAATATTGAAAAGCCAGGCGAATGCAGTGCAATTTCGCCAAATATTCTGTATCATTGGAACAATGTACCAATTCACTACGTATGGTACGACAGGGTATAGGAGACTCCTCATGATGCTTTAATGCATCTAGATATAAGGGAAATTCTTCAAATTCTGTTTCAGTGAAACTATCAAATTCCCTTAGATCAGCTACTTGATCTAAAGCAGAAGCAAAACTTTCTGCTGAATCAAAATTGGGGTCCGAGCCTGTACGACTCATACTAGCCGAACGATGTGAATGTTTATCTTCCTCGGTAACATCCTCCAGAGCACGCCAATTGTCTTCTCCGGCCTCTTCTATAGACGGTTCATCGCGAAATAACACAGATCGTTGGTCCAAAAATAAAAGCTCGCTTTGTTCCTGCAAAGTGTAGGCCATGTCCAAAAGATTTTGTATTTCTCTACAAAATTCGGATTCTTCTGCAGTTGTTAATAGAGCCGGCACGCCACCGGGAGAATAATGGGCAGCTAAAGCATCTTCCCAGAAGTTGATAACTGTGTCTAAGGATTCCATGCCCATAACACCAAGCTGTTGGGCAGTCAGCTGGGTGGTTATTATACCAGCTGTAGCTTGGCCCGCGGAACTAACCAAGGCACCGGCACCTATAGAACCACTCGCCATAGACATGCGGTCGGATTGTGAGTATGCCACAGTGGATCCACCTGGACTACCAGATCTTGCGGAGGCTTTAGAGCCTGCAATGGAAATCATATCATTAGGACTGCGCATGCTATTACGTGCCCTACGCCCGGTAAATTTTCTTGCCCGGCGAGGAGGACGAGGTGGTTTGCGGCGACGTAAGAAACGTGACATCACACCCAAGAGGGTAACACCAGCTGCCAAGGAAATAATGACCACCTAATTTGTTTAAAACCAATACAATTATTAATAATTAAAAAATAAATACAACTGATTTCGGTGAACTCACCTTTTGTGTGGTAGTCATACGTGTCGGGAATATCCGTATGTCCGACCATTTGCACGGCATTAAACCACCCAACATTGTTGCTCAAATATTGCTTTAATCCGTACTCGGCAAAATTTCTTTTCTTGCAGAATTTTTTAATCCTCTGTTAATAGGTAAAGGTCAATATTTCTTTCATTAAAAACCCCACTACTAAATGCCGTCTACATTTTTATTGACGCCAATATTTCATTTTGTTGGTTTTTAGGTTATTATTTTTAATTGGGGACTGCAGTTGCAAAGATCAACCGTTTAATGAACTTTGTTTTTTTTTAGTTTTTATATTGGCACTTCACTTCTTTCTCCACCTACAAAAATAATTTCTGTGCTGTGATTTACACATAAAATTGTACTTTTTTTATCCATAGATACAACATATAATCATTTCTTATTAATAATTTGCTTACTGTTGTTTTTGTATTCTCTAACGGTTACCGCTTCTGGCTGATATATATTGCTACGTTTGGTTAATATTAAATTTTCTATTAGAAATTTTGAAATATTTTTCAATCGGTAAACCAAATATATTTATAACCAGTTTTCACTTTCTCTAATGGTATTTTTTTTATTAAATAAATAATAAAAAAAAAATCAATTGCATCACAGAGCTCAAGAAAATAAAGAAGAGCTGAAGAAACAACAACAAAATAAGTTAAAGAATATGTGTGAAAACACGTTTGACACACGATATTTATTAGAAAACAGAGATGCCACATCACTAAGGTTCCTTACTGAATACAATTTTGGTTTGCAATTTGCTCGAGTTGTACATGAAGAGAGTCTAATAATGAAAAGGATATTAGATTTACAGCCTGTTTCTAGAACACGAATGGTTTCTGACATTCGTCTTTTTATATGTGAGACAACAACAAAAACACTCAAATTTGTTAGTGTTTCTCATATAAAAAGACGAATGTCAAATACCATTCGTGTTCTAGAAACAGGCTGTTAAACTTATTAATATTGTAATTGGCAGGAAAAATATTCGCGGTAAGATTATTCCATAAATGAACCGTGCGGCTAAAGGAATTCTTTCTATAGTTCACTCGACATTCAACTACGAAGTGATGTGCTCTGTGAGAGGTACGAGTTGTATGTAGAAATATACGATTATTTGGAATTAATGTCTTTATTCCACAGAGCACTTCCCGTGCTAATACTAACAGAACATTGAAAGATTGTTTTCTAAAGCAGAATATAGTTGCAGCGCCTAGAAATCGTTTGTCTAGTAAACACCATGAGAAATTATTATTTTTACAACAACAAAATTGGGACTATGTGGATATGTTTGTAAACATTTAAGAATATAGGAAAAGTCCTATATAAAATGACTGTTTAAAAATGGGAATTACATAGCAATGCAAGTACTTATCCATACAGGTAGGTATCGATACTTTCCTTATGATACCCTTTCGAATAAAATATCGTTTCATCCCTAGGCTGAGATAAATATGCAACGATTTGTTAAAGGTTTGCATAGGCTCAGCCGTGAGTACCCTTTATATCTTTCTCAAATAGTACCAAAACATGCAACACTACATTTATACAAAGACAGCTGATATTAGTCAGCCGGCATTTATTTTTGTTTTGATTAGCTGTTTCTATTTTGTTTTTATTTTTGTTATTGTTATTATTTGTGTAAAAAATACAACGTCAACAATTTGTTCTTGCATTATATATGTATATGGACCACATTACGAATAATTATTAACCAAGAAAATTATACATATTTAAATTTGTTTAAAAGTGATAAATATTGTGCTGTGTGTGTGTTGTGAATGGACGGGAGTAAAAGAGTGTGTAAAATATCAAAAGATATAAACAAAGTGTTTCTATTTTGACAATTGTTGGGTACCATTTGGCCAAAAAACTAAATTATTCAATAATGGCTGAAAATCTAGGCAGTAAAGGTAAATATATATGTATATTTTTGCATTTAAATAATTTTTAAATCTTAAAGTTTTTCTATTTATTTTTTAATAAAAAATAAAAAAGGTTCCAACCTTTTAACCAAACGTCCTCAAAGTATTATAGACAATCAGTTATTTAGACGCCAAAGAAGTATAAGAGCATTTCAAAAGAAGTCCTCTGATTCTCAAGAAATTGATAAGGTAATCCAATCAATTAGTGTTAATTATATGTATGTGTTTGAAGTTTAATATGAGTCACAACTTATTTTTTAGACTTATGTTGTGATAAAATTTGGTGAAAAAGCCAAATTGCAACAATGCCAAGATGTTGAGAAGATTATCCAACAATTTGGTATTCAAACCACTTTAGAAGTGATTAGTAAAAGTGAAAAGTATCTTTACTTAACTGCATCGACTGATACCCTACTACGATTGGCCGATGAAGCTGAACTCACTAAACGAACCACTACGGGTAGTATGCAAAAGTTTAATTACCATTCAATATCAGATTACCTATTGCCCGGTATGTCTAAAGATGATATTGTAAGATTTTGTGAAGCTCCAGTTTTGATAAAAGATGTTGTTAAACCGGAAGTGTTATCCCACATAAGAAATGGAGTTATTGAGGACATTTTTCCTTTGCATGATATTGTAAGTAGAAAATGAATATGTATATGCATGTGTATATACATATGTATATATCTTCTAATATATAAAATTCTCGTGTCGCGGTGTTTGTTGCCAAACTCCTCCGAAATGGCTCGACCGATTTGCATGAAATTTTGTGGGCATATCGGGTAGGTCTGAGAATCGGTCAACATCTATTTTTCATACCCGTAAATGTTAAGCTGACCCACCCCAAGGGAAAATTTATGCTTTACCTAAATAACGTACTGACTTCGATGAATTTTAAACTAGACAGATCAGCGTACTGTAGAACATATATGGTCTACGTTTTTTTTAAGCACTCAGAGGCGACGGTGCAAGGGCTACTTTTCCCTATCCCCAACTAACAAACTGATTAAATTTTATTGGTGTCTTAACACAACTTTAGATTAACAAATGTAAATTTTCACTTCTATGTTTTATACCCCTAAATATAAAGGTACCCTCCCCAAGGGGAAATTTATGCCTCACATAAATAGCGTACCGACGTCGATGAAATTTTAAGCTAGATAATATACATATATCTGCTTAACGTAGAACACATATGGTTTAGGTTTTTTTTATTAAGTGGAACTCAGAGGGGGCAATACAGGGGATATTTCTCCCCAGAGCCAACTATAAAACTGAAGTACCGAAAATGGCGGATAATCATTTATTAAACTTATTAGTAACGCAGACATTGATTGCTCATATCAAGGTTGACTTTTGCAGTACGGTAAAGATCATCAAAGATATTTGAAATAAAAAAATGTTTCCTAAAGCAAATTTATATGGCAAAACAACGTTTGCCGGTCAACTAGTAAATTTATAATAAGTATTATTTTCTTATTTCGAATACTTGAAATTATTAAATCTATTTATTTAACTAGTGGTAAACGCAAATATTAATTAATATTATTAATTAAGTCTAGTTAAAACTTTAAGTGAATTTTTAAAAAAATTTCAGATGTATTTGATTTTAATTTCACACAATTTTAATTTCGGAAAATATGTAAATAATTACAAATAAAGAATGTATGTATGTAGCCAGAAGAATATATTATGAAGCGGATGATGATTCCCATTTAAATCAAATGGACAAAGTATTGATTATTAAAATGAAGCAAGCTTTACACATACATACATATTTAAAATTATTAAAAAATAAATAAAACAAATATAAAGGATGTTTTAACATCATCTTTGTTACAAATCACAATAATTTCCACTTGATATCCACTGTAGTTACTAACGTTAACGGGGAGTTACTGAATACAGTAAACTAATCGTTTAAAGTTACGGAATCACACTACAGGATATGTTGTTGTACGAGAGATTTAAATTATGTTTCTTTTGGTTGAATATTAAGCGATAGACGAATTAATGAATTTTTATGAACGCTGGTATAAATATTATACATTATCCTTGTGTTATTCCGAAAGGATTAAATATTTCTTCAAAAATTACTTTTTTAAATAAAAGCAAACAGATTGTTTATTTAGCTTACACTGATTTCTTATAGTATGTCGGCAAGTGTTAAAGGAGTTATGAAACTACAATGTTTAATGAAAAAGAAAAAAATTCACATTTTTATTTAGATTTCAAAATTAACGCCAATCTGGTTTGAGTGCAAAAGAACCCAATTTGTTTATAAATATATAACGAAATTATATGAAATTAATTCTATTTTAAATTATTTTTTCAGGAATATTTAGATAAATTCGCCTTTAACTGGCGTCGGAAGAGAATGCCAATTGAAGATATTCGCAACTATTTTGGCTCCAGTGTAGGCTTATATTTTGGCTTTACCCAATTTTATACAATAGCGTTAATATTTCCCACGATCTTTGGTTTTCTACAATACATATGGAAATTTAATATGTCTGTAGTGTGTGGTTTCTATGTAATATGGACAACGGTAAGTAAAAGTGAAAACGTTCCAAAAAATTTTGCCATAGAATAATATAATTAAATGACTTTAGATTTTCCTTGAATTATGGAAACGTAAATGTGCTGGTTATTCTTATCGCTGGGGAACTATTGAAATGAGTAGTTTGGATAAACCACGCACAAAATATAGGGGTGTGTTAAAACCTGATCCTATAACAGGCAAATTGACGCCTCAATATCCTATGCGTTATACATATTTACAAATGTATTTGGTATCTTACCCGGTGGTAGGTTTATGTGTGTTAGCCTCAGCTTATTTTGCTCTATATCAATTTCAAATTGAGGCGGAGGTATTGGCAGATTTTGGTCCCGACTCGTGGCTTTTGTATGTACCTGTTATAATACAATCTATATTGATAGCCATATTCTCTTGGGCCTATGAGAAACTGGCTACATTTTTAACCGACACTGAAAATCATCGTACACGTTCTCAATATGATAGACATCGTGTTAATAAATTAATGATATTCGAAATTGTAAATAATTTCTTTTCATTATTTTATATTGCCTTTATTTTACAAGATTTGAATCAATTAAACTATCAATTAATGATGCAGTTGTTAATATTTCAGGTGCGTAAAAAAAACTGCATATTTTAAAAACTTGAGTTAATTTTTTTTATGGTTATTTTTTGTATTCGCAGTTGGTTTGCGTAGCCCAAGAAATTGGCATACCTTTGTTGGCTGTAATGCGACAAAAATATTTCAAATATATGCACAAGGAGCTGGATGAGGAAAAGAAATCTTTAGTAAGTGATGTGGTCCGTTATGAACAGTGTTTCTATGAGGCTGGCTTGGATCAATATCAATCTACATACGAAGATTATTTACAAATGTGTATACAATTTGGTTATGTGGTATTATTTGCTGCTGTAGCACCTTTTGCTGCTTTTGGTGCCTTAATTAATAATATTTTTGCCATGCATATTGATTTGTTTAAGGTTTGTTTTTTAGCCTCGAGATTAACATTTTAAAAGTTTTTAAATTTTTTCTTTCTTTTGCTTCTTTATTTAAGCTTTGCAATATTTTTAAAAGACCTTTTGCACGAAGAACAAAGAATATTGGTGCCTGGCAGTCAGCTTTTGAATTGTTATCGGTTATGGCCATTTTAAGTAATTGTGGTATATTATATTTACAACCAAATGTCAGGTGAAGTATTCAAAGATCTTATTTGAAAAAAAAAAAAACAAATTAAACTAAAAAGTGTTTCTTAATATTTTTAGAGGGTTCTTTACCAATCTTTTCCCTGCTATGCCTAATATATCGTTTGTTTTATTCGAACATTTGCTGTTGGGATTGAAATTTGTTATACACAAAGCTATACACGAGAGGCCCAGATGGGTGCGCATTGCTTTATTAAAAGCAGATTATGAATCTAGTTTGGCTTATAAAAATATTAAGTACGTATTTCATATAAAATGCTTTGTAAAAGGGTTTCCATTTTATTTTAATATACATACTCTTTGTAGGAAATTCAAAGCCATAAATAAAATTGACTAAAAGTGGTATGGAATGATGAATATCCTCCATGGAAATCTTTTCTAAAGTTTAACTTTGTTTAATTACTAATTATGGTTTTCCTTTTTTACATCTTAATGTTGCTTCTGTTTAATTGTGTTAATAATTTGTTTTATAAATTAAAAAAAAAATAACTAATAAACATATATTTTTGAAAGCATGACTTATTATGAAGTATATTCGTTTAATGTGCTAAATGTCCATTAAACGTTTTAAGCTCGTGAATATAATTAGTTTTTATAGATCATACTTTTGTATTATATATTATATGTATATGCAATTTATGGCTTATGGGGATAAGCATGCCTCTATGGCCATTTCGTCTCTGCTCAAGAGAGTTTTTCCCAAAGATGGTAATAAAACTATAAACAAATTAAAAAATTATATACTAAATGAGATTTATATCCCATTTAATATATAAAAAATAAACAAAAAAATGTAAAAGCAATACATTCCTGTTTTTCAAATTTAAATTTTATTATTCTGTTTCACTACAGCCAGCCATCAATAAGGTGGCATAAATTCCTGTAGCGAATGAAAATAAAAAACATCTTTCGCCATATAGGTGAAAGACATGTTTTAATTGACATAAATACATGCTATAAATTCGAGGAGACTTAACTAAAAACTTGTTTTTTTTAACTTTTTTAAAAATATTTATTAAAATTTATTTACAACTACGTACATATTTTTTATGTTTATGATTGATTTCAAAACGAAAAATATTTTCAATTTTTTTGTGTTATAGAACGTTAGCGAAAACCTCTGTAATGTTTAAAGGCCAAAAAAGCATCTATACCATGCAAAATACCAGCCGCAAAGCCCATGTACTGTAATATTTGCATTGTTTGGTAAATATTATTCGAAAAGTTTACAATTGTATAAAAACTTACATAAGCCGCTGTCATCGCTGGATAAGCCCAAAAGCCAGGCTTTATAAGAAACTGCGGATGCAGCCATACAACACATGCAAAACTCATATAACTGGAAGCACTAAAGTACATGCTACAAGCCACAGCATTAAAAAGTGTTTCCTAAAAATATTTGAAAACATTTTTTTAATATGTAATTGGTAATATTGCGATTTCTAAGACTGATGAAATTAGAAAATGTCTGTCGTTATAGTTCGGTGATTGTATACACATCTACTTATATACATACATACTCTTATATACTTATATAAAAATTAGTTGTCCTATGTATGTTGGTCATTTAAAAGTTCGAGAACCACTAAACCGATTTACAAGCCAATACATGCATTGGAAAGCTATACTTTCACCAATGGTTTTTATATGAGTGGGCGGTGCCACGCCCATACAAAGTTTTATTTATTTGTCTATATCTTTAAAATGGTACTAGCTAGAGTCTCTCGATTTAGTCCAAACAACTTTTCCATCCATAAAAATCAAATGGAATTGGGTAAGTGGGAGTGGCATCTCCCATACAAAATAAATATGGATTATTGTATATCTAGAGAAAGGTAATAGTAAAAGTTTTTAAAATTAGTCCAAATAACTTTATGGTTAACTAGCCTAAACCCAACGTGCTTCGCTACACCCACCACATTCTTCGACTGATGATTTTTAATTAGTACGAATTCAATTACCTCTAAATCAGAAACTTCAGCTTTAACACTTCTCAAGATATAAAGAAATTATTATTTAACTTGGTGCATGGGAAGTACCACGCCCACTTTCTGATTGATGACTTTCCTTGACCATGAAGTCGTTCAGACCAAATTTAGAAAATTTAGCTTTAACAGCTCACAGGATTTAAGTTAAGCATAATATGAAAAAATTTTACATTGAATTTGTGTGGGAATATATAGGAAAATCTAAATGCCATATCTCCGGATTTCGCGCAAGCTTCACATAAACAATCTACAGACTATCCCCAACATACCCTTTAGTTTTGGCTGAAATCGATCCATCCGTTTTCGCGGTTAGTGGTGACATCAAAATGTACATTAATTTTTATATATTAGAAGATACAAGTCATCAGCCAAGATGAGATTGGAATTGGGTAAGTACTCCCACTTACACCTTTCATACAAAGTAAAAATTTTTGTTTTATCTAGAGAAAAGTAATAGTAATAATAAAAGTAATATCTGCAGAAGATCCAATTTCTAATATGGCTACTTAAACTTATACGAGTACTATAGTAGTAACCAGCAGCGCGGACTGTGATACTCTAGTAAATTATAATTTTCAATTTAATTCAAATATAAAAAAACGTAAAGAATTCAGTAACCGAATTTTCGTTAAGTTGTTATTTGCCAAAAAATTGTAACAGATGTCAACTGTCAACAAACAAATATTTTATGCCATCCATAATCGCTTTAGAAGATAACACAGATTAAAAGAATTTTCTATATAATTATGGATATAAAACTAAATTATGAATTTAAAAATTCAGTTCTTTTGAAACTACATCATTAAAAATTCCTTTTAGAATCGCTTTCAAAACATGAAAAACGTTGGCGAAACAGGTTTTTTGTATTTTAAATGAGAATAATAGCTCTGCATTTGATAAAGAACGAAATTTTTAAGTAAATTCGTAGCAAAATATTGTCATGGAATATTTCAATTTAGGGAAGATATGTGTGATTTCAATATAACCATGCCATTAAGGATCATACAATTAATTTTGGGAGAATTAGTGGAATTGAACTCATTTTTAATGATCACAAAATTCGAGAGTATATTGTTCATACCAATTGTCATGAGTTTAAGAAAATACCAATTTGTTGGATTTTAGGAACGCATTTAAAATTAATTCATTTCTTGTATAAGTAATAGGCCGTACACCAATTGGCGACGTCGTCGGCGTGTAACGACATTTTTGTAATAGATTAAAGGCAAGAGAAACATTTTTTCTTTATTCTGCTACAAAAATGTCGTCAGACGATAACGACGTCGCCAACTGGAATAAGGCCGAATGATTTAAAAGTCATGAAAATAACATTCTCCTTGAATCATACATACATACATAACTGGCCTTTACCACCCTGTGTCAGGATTACGGCCTAGCTTCTCGCAGCACTCATGTTGTGTGTGTAAATTTTTATCCATGAGTACCGGGACCTACAGTTTAATGTCGACTCCGAACGACAGACTTGAGAAGATTGTTCATGGCAATTAGTTACTCTCAGAGCTTTTGCCAGAAGACTGCTGAGAGGTAGTCGCCGAAAGAAATATTTTTTTTCATATTTCTTTTTTGAAGATGTCAGAGCCTGGAGTCGAACCCAGGGCCCATGTCTTAGTAAGCCAACACACTAACCACTAGACCACGGCGACTACAATCACTCTTGGAATCACTTCCATTTTAATTTGCTGGAATTGTATGAAGGAAATTCACTTAATATTGAGTGCAAATCTCTAAAACTGTTCTCTTTTCCAATAATTATGAATATTTTATTTTTACTCACAAATAACGATTGACGTATTAAGCCATATGACTTTTCCGAAAAACAATAACAAATCATTAATATCGCTGTCGTAGTAAAACAATAGGCTGTAGTAGTTAGAAAGCTGGTTAAAGCCTGGCCTATGGTATCTGCCGCTGGTATACCATAATTAATTAGTAAACCTTCGCATAGGGTGGCTAAACCCAATTGCAAAATTTTTAAAACGCCCGCACGAGAGGTAACAAATCCGAAATTTATACAGGTACATACACGACAGCAACAGATTTTAATACCAAAATTTTGATTCATGCCACGTAAACCAAATGAAGCCATTTGTAGAATAAAATGCAAAACAAAACGAACAACAAAATAACGATCCTTTATTTACGTTGAATAAATTACAACTAAAGGTTGAATTATTTCCAAAAGAAAATATTGTTCTTTTCTTTATATGTAGCTGCTGTTGCTGCTGCATCTGAGTATTGAATTTTAAAAATAGATTCTTTTGTTGTTTACAAAAGGAAAATGTCCTCTCCTGGAAAGTATGTGCCTTTGTAGTTATACTACATGATCTAACTTTAGTTCAATTCAACTTGGGGATGTATAAAAATAGTTTTCTTTTTCTTGCGTTTGCTTTATGTGCAACATACATATGTATGTACTTATGTATGGTGCAGTGATAAAGATTTCTGTAAGAAAGTGTAGTTATTCAGTTTGAGTGAAAAAAAAAACATTTATTTTAATGCCTTGAATAAAAATTTAGAAAAGCGTGTGCCATGTTTAAATAATGTTTCCGATACAATTGAGGGATTCCATAGAAAACATAAAATCCATGACTTGGATTTAATAAAAAAAAAAAAAATTTAATGCAATCAGTCTACGAGAGCTTATTCGCTGCTCTTTTAGTCTTTTAAATATTTTTATTATATTATTATCCAGAGTACCATCATCTGCCTTGGTGTAAATCAACACGAACGAATCCTTATTATTTTCGACAATCATTTACAAAAGTTGCAGATATTTTTTTTGTCACACTGTGTTATCATTAAAATTTCCAAATAAATATTGCATTTCATGCCACATAACAAATTGTATACTAAACAATGGTAATCAAAGTTTACACGTCACACTAATCGTGCAAAAAATACAAAAAATCGAAATTAAAAAAGTGACTACGAAAATCTAGAATATTCGCATTATAATATGTACATCGTGTTATCGCACGTTTTGCATGCAATCCGAAAAAAATACACACAAATTTTAACCATTTTCTCACAATTAATAGAAATTTCCCCATTAACAAAAAAAAAAACTTAAATAGGCAGTTAATTCACACACATTTCACATTTCCAAAACTGTAATTCTAATTAGAAATTTAATTAGTAGACGACAATTAAAAAAAAATTAACATTTTATTTTAAAAGATATGACAAAAACAAAAAAACAAACAAATTGTTAAGTAATGTGTTGCTTAACTTTATTTATCTGTTACGTCCATTCAATTATTTTTGATTAGTTTTTACAATTTAAATAATTTTATTTCAGAATGAATTCGGTTCTAATCAACCATGTGTGCTCGTATTTTAGTTCTTCAAAAATCGAAACAAAAAAAATTGTTTTTTTTTTCGAGAAAATTAATTTGTAGACCGTGTTTTTTGAACATTTTTAGACAGGTGATAACAAGAGATGTTTTCTGATTAAGGCGTTTAGTCTTTCTAAACCATAATTATGTATGTACTTAATTAAAAGGAACGCTAAAATCAATTAATAATGTATAGTATGAATTTTCCTCTATTTTTTCTTAATTGTATTTAAAAAAAATTCCAGAGTATGGTCAAAGACCAAACACTGGTGTGAATCAACCAAAATACATATAATTTTGACATACAAATTAACTTCAATAATATACCAATTAATGATGCAATTACGAATTATATACATATGTAAAAATTCAGTTTTTTTTCTTACTTCGTTGTAAATGCCCTTACAAGTCTTTCAAACGGGCATAATCAGCTTAATTCGTTATTTAAAATAATATGTAATAACATACATACGAGATGTAAGTTATTAAATTACATTAAAAAAATGTTAAATAATTATACAATCTAATTACATCAGTAGATATTGTATCGATATACATACATGTATCGATACATACATACATACATATATGGTAAAAATAATACGAGTAAGTACACAAGTATGTTTTAGGAAAAAAAAATAAAACAAAAACTAAATTTAAATATTAAGGCCCATTATTACAACTTGCCTAAAACTAAATTAAATACATGGTCTGGAGACCCGAAATGCATACCCAGACAGTTTGTGGTGATTTATTTTGGAGACAAAATAATATTAAATTGAACATACTCGTAATATTCAATTTTGTTTCGTCTTTAAAATCCCTTAAATAGATCAGAAACTATGATTTGTCAAACAAAAGAGAAAATAATATCTATGAAAGAATTGTTTTTGACTTCAGATACGGAAGTCTCTTTGTAATAGTTTATATTTAAATCAGTGCTAACATAACAGTTTCTGTAAGTTGTGTTAAAGTAATCGAATAACTGACCACTGCAATGTATTTTATACGAGCTATTTCATCAGTAGAATATACCCTGGAAACATCCTGATTCACTTGAACATCCAGACTGCCATTAAGTTCTTTATGAGCACCATTTTGAATTCTACATTCGCTAATGAATGTCGCCGGTTTCTGGGGAAAATCTCAAATCATTCGAAGGTATCTCTTATATAGGTTTCGGGACATACGAATATCGTTAGTAATTACGTTGTTGATGAAAGTATAGATATCCGCTCTCGGTGCATAGTGTAGCTCAATATCGTTGCCAGAATCAGGGAACGAACAGTATTGAAATATATAAGAAAAGGACTAATTTTGTTTTTTTTTTCCTTAAATTGGATGGACATTTGTAGCACTATTGAGGTTCTTATTGCTGCATTAAAGTACTCGTATATGCTGTCGCATAAGTTTTGCAGGAGCTGAATAAAAGTAGAAGACTATCTTTCTTTCCATGTTTTAGTGTCCGGCCGCCATAAGAGAGCAGAAATTCTTGGGTATTTATGGCATTTATGAGTAAACTTTTCGGAATAGATTTAACGAGATTTATTCCTTTTACAATTGATTTATCCACGTATTTGTTAGGAGTCTTACGATATCACAATAGAACTGACTTGGTAGGTTTAAGTGGAATATAATCCTTTAAGAAGTGTCCGCCACAAAATCTAACCCACACGTAACACTTAACAAATGGTCCCCACGCATATTATGCTCTTCTAAACAAAGGGAGAGGTATAAACTTTTGCCAGCTAATTCATTTTATTGCATAAAATAATTTAAAAAATTTCGCTTTATGGTGATTAGAAAAAAGTTTGCTTATATTTGTTTTTTTATTGAGTGCAATACTCAGTGGTAAACCCATACTGATGCTGTGCATTGCATTAGAATTTTTGGAAAGGACAGTAAGTACATATATATTTTTTCTTATATTATTATTAAGGAATAAGACAAATTGCTGTGAATTGATCATTTAAAGCCCATTCCTCATCGTTGCATGTTGATTGTGTGGTGAGTGCCTTCACTAAGTAGGTTCAGCTGTTATCTGCTACTTCCCAATAGGTGGCGCTTTTCTTCTGATCATTCATTTTTTTTGACATTGGTTAAGTAGAAATAGAGTGGAATGTCGGCGTGCGGCATGAATTTGATTGGGATATTAAATTAAATTTAAATAAGTCTTTAGTCGTTGGAAATTTGGACTTATTGGCTTTATAGCTGAAAATTAATTTTTCATGAGAAATATTGTAGATTGGTTTAATACTCGTAGGCAACTGCGGTGCAATTTTGGTACCTGAACAGAGAAAATAAAGGTAAATTTATAGAAGGGGGTGGCCAGTTTAATCAAAATGCTTGTATGTTTTCTTGCTCCAGTGTATTTGCACGCTATGTATAACCGTCCATCTAAAAAAATATGAATGATACCATGGATTCAACTTATGACGAAGTGGTTTGATATAGGTGAAGCATACTTGATTTTAACATGTCCTTGATGACCATGTGCTTTCTAATAAAAGGAATAAATCGAACCAATGTGTACATATTCCTTGATTATATAAATAAAGTTTTTTCTTTATGTATAAAATTAGATGCGAATTTTCATGACCTGCAATTATTATGATTTAATTTGATTTAGTGATGCATTTGAAACGAATTCAACTTAAGTAATGATTAAGAAGGTGTGAAAATTAGAATATTTTTAAACTTTTTTGCTGGGGGCCGTTTGGAAAGATGTATCTTCAACAATATTCACGCTATCAACTGTCAATGTTCGGAAGTTCCTATTGTAAAACCTTTAATTTTTAATAAATTAATTATCGTTTATCGATGCTTAGAAAAAAATTTTTTTTTTCGAGTGTACATTTTTAATCAATCGTTTATCGATGCTTAGAAAAAAAATTTTTTTTTTCGGGTGTACATTTTTGATCAATCATTAGTTTTGTGCTACTTCCGATAAACGATACTGTATATGTATCGTTTTAGTTTGACATTTTATCTGTTTTCCTTAAATAATAAATAAATCAAAATATTTCAAAAGTAAATTCAATTCTAACTTACATACATACATATATTATAATAAAATTGAATGACTTATGCCTGAACTATCGAAGCATGTTGTAAAAATTATCAGCATCAGTCTATTTGCAATAACCGCCGTAAGTATTTAAATTCTTTTGCTCTTCTAAATCTACTAATAATTCAAAATTGGATGACAGATAATAAAAATTGTATGCCTTCTTATATTGAGTGGGCAAATTGACAAACCTTGCATAGCTGGTTGGCATGTTAATGAAGAAATTGCTAACCATGTGGTCTTGTTTAACACTGGCCTAATACCGGACATTCTAATGTTGGTTTGCATAGGTGCTGGTATGATGTTTAAGGACAGCAATATTGGTGCAGATCCGGGGGTAGGATTAGTTAAGATATTTACATATCTTATAATTATATTTGGCATTTTTTTTACAGACCATTATTTATAATTTTTTATTAGGCTTCTTAAGCATCGGAGCTTTTATACCCTTCTTTGGGGTAAAAGATTGTCAAAGTGAAAATTTATCAAAAATCAAATCGTTGGGAATATTTGCCGTTATCGCTGCTATATTTCATATAGCGAATGCTGTTACGTGTTTGTTGTTCCTGGCGAAAGAAGAAACGTAAGTATTACAACTTCCGAACAACTTGTTTTATGGTTGTTTGCTGTCACTCATTATTCTTTTTACTACCGTGACAAACTGTGTTAAATTTACAGGAGCTCTCTATATTAACTTTTGAAATTGATGTCTTTTGAAGATACTCGTACATTTGCATATACTTACCTCATACTGTTACATTGAACATGTTTGGCTTACCAAATTATTCTTTGGAAAGTATATCTTTTCCTAGTCTTGCTTTCACTAACCAATTTTATTTTATTCTTTATTGTTGCTGTTTAATTTCATAGACTGCCTACCAGTTTTGTTCATTGGTTACATACATAAGTGGCCTTTACAACCCTGTGTCAGAATTACGGCCTAGCTTCTCGCAGCACTCATGTTGTGTGTGTCAATTTTTATCCATGAGTACCGGGACCTACAGTTTAATGTCGACTCCGAACGACAGACTTGAGAAGCTTGTTCATGGCAATTAGTTACTCTCATAGCTTTCGCCAGAAGACTGCTGAGAGGTAGTCGCCGAAAGAAATATTTTTTTCATATGTATTTCTTTTTTTTTGAAGATGTCGGAGCCTGGTGTCGAACCCAGGGCTCATGTCTTAGTAAGCCAACACACTAACCACTAGACTACGGCGACTACATTGGTTACTTTATGAAATAAGTGCTCTAATCTGGGTCCTGGAAATATTAGGCTTTTGACATTCGCTTCATACTACTCTTTGGCATCTACATACTGTTTTATTAATACACAAATTGATGACTTTTCAAGTACCACCACTTCTTAACAGCTTGTTACGCAAACTTCTCATCTTATATTTGTTAGCCAACCAGGAATATGAGCATGTTTATCAGTGAGTTTATATGTTGTAGTTTCATTTTCCTAATACTGCCAATTCTTACTTAACTTTTATTAGACTGATATTATACATTTTTACTATTCGTTTTTCTAGCTACAGTTATAAAATATTTATTTTAACATAATATTTATTAAATTTTTGCTAACGTTTTACATTCCCTTGCAGGACAGATACACCGTCTACAGCACCTTCCACATCAAGTCCGGACGGAAGTAATTCTGTGAAACCCTCCACTTCAAAAGCAAGCCGTGCAAAATAATTCTAGTACTTGAAAGAGTTTTAGTTGAATTATATAGTTTTAAATTTATTGTTATAGTTCTTAATATTTTAATGTGCAAGTTATGTAAGTAAAAACTGTTTAATGTTGCTGTTGAAAAAATAATAAAGAAGTTATGATCAAACATTTTGGTTACATTCGCAAGCATCAAGCGTATTGAAGGTCAAATAATGGGAAGTAGTTTTGTATGCGTTCTGCCACTACGGAGAGTATATTTTTCTTGGAAGCAAATATTTAAATAATTAATTCCGCTGTTCCGGTAATGTTTTCACAAAAAAAAAAAAACGAAAAAAAAACGCGTTGATTGTTAATTGTGTCTTATTTTAAGGAAAAAAATATATGTAATTTAAAAAGAAATGATTAATTGCCATTTGCCGATCGATATTTCTTTCCATTAAACTTTCCTTTTTGTGCAGAGTCAAAAATACTACCCAGTGTTAAAGAAAAATCTATTACTAGTGAGCTTACAATTTCAACAAGATGGAACCCTTTAAGCCGATAACGGATCCGAATGTTATAAATTATTATTATTAACTCTCTTTAGCAGTTCTACTATTAGCAGACACTCCGACACAAACGATCCTTTGTGTTCTTATTCATTATTCACGAATATTGAACCATATTGAGTAGGGGGAGGAATCTACTCACTTCTAAGTACCAAGCCACTTACAGAAGCTCAATTTTTTCCCATAAGGGCAGACTGAAAGCCATGTTCAAACTACAATTTTTCCCCGCTCCCAATGAAGTTCATTAAATCCCTAACAGGAACAGACCTGATCCCAACTGAGTGCTTGCAACCTAGTTCTAGTCAGTGCCACACAGAATGTGCTCTGTAGTCTCATCTTTCTCAAAACAGTCAGAGCCTACAATCAGTCTCTTCCAGTAAACGTAACCTATTGAGTTATTTCAGGTAGTAGTATGCTTATAAAAAACTCACTATCTTACCAATATATACCTGACATCTAACAACCATTTAAATAGTATTTCCAATGCGTCACTCGAATGCGTGAATATAAGGGAGTTTTCTTACTGTTCAATTAGGTTTTGAGCTAATAAACTCCGCTGCCGAGCGCTCCTATGCCTGTCAGCCAACAATTTTAATTTCTGAAATCTGGAAATTGCACAACACCCGGCAAAGCACAACCTCTTCCGCCCATGCCTGGAAGACACTTGGTCATTTGCCCGTGTCTCTGATATCTAGAAATTAATTCAAATCTTATTAAACACACGAGAGTCTGATCCGGAATACGCCTTAAAATATCCATGTGATCGCATCACATTCCTTAGAGGATGCATATAATGATCGGCCTAATGATCATAGGATATATTCAATAAATTTCAATTTTACAATTACGATCTTATTAGAATTTAGGAATGCTTTTAAAATGCATTCAATTTAATGTAATGATTTAAAATTTGTGAAATTTTCCATATACTTCTTTGATTGCCTTATGATTTTTAATTTAAAACACATTTCGTTTTACTAAAAAAGCAATACAAAAATTTTTTTTTTTTTGTTGATCACTACTGATCACCACTTTTTAATCAATCAATTTTAATTGATAGAATCCAAACAAATAATTCTCTTAGATAATAATAATAATTTTTAATTTATATCTTGCCATAATAGTAATTAAGTTCTTTTTTGTTTTTGTTTCGATTTTACAATTTCACTTTTTCGTGTGAGATACGAGACAAGTAAACAAACAAACAGACGTTTTTTTTTCACTGCATTTACTATGAGTACTCGCGTACTACAAAGTTAAGTGTGATGTTGTAAACTTAAGTTGAGCTTATTATCTTTTTATTGTTTTTGTTGTTTCTGATTTTAAAATTTTGAGCAATTTTTTTTAGTTTAATCAAAATGTATCAATCTTTAAACAATAAATTAAAACTGCTTTTTATTTTCATTTTTTTTTTTAACAATTCTCTTCGCTTCGTTGGTAATTGCGTCTTATGATGCAATTTCTTATTAGAAACTATTGTAAGGAGAAGTTTAAAAGAAATAAATGATGTATAAGTTACAAGCTACATACATATGTATATATTTTTAAATTCCTATCACAAGTACCCAAACTCATCCGTATTCATAAAAAAATGAAATACGTAAGTGGGCTTATTTGAAACATTTCTATGCAATACTTGTCTAACAACCGCTTAATAAATCTATAATATTTTATATTAATACGGCAGTTTATATGCATTTACGTACGAGTATATCTTATGTATAAAAATTTATTTATTTTTAGTGTGATGTGTCTGCGGACGGAGTCCATAGACAGCTAAACAGCTGAGCCGATTTCTTTAAAAATGTTCAGTATCTCTCTGTATGCCTGAGAGGAACTATAGGGTATATAAATTTCAAAAGTAAATAATATTTTTCAATAACTTCAAATTGTTACCAATAAGAGTCTTTAAACTTTGGCTCAAATAGTTTTGTTTACAAATTATTAGCCGAAAAGGAGGTGAAATTCGAGAAATAAAGTAAATATTAATTTTTGTATCTCTAGTGTGCTGTTCATAAAAATCACAAGTTAGAATGGTCAATACAATCAGTTGAAATTGGGTGAAATAGAATAAGTGGGTGTGTCGTCTCCCATACAAAGTAAACATTAATTTTTGTATACATATCTTTAGAACGGCCTAGCTAGGGTTGTATTGGCCAAATTATGTATTATATATGTATGTGTGTATATATCATGAGAACCGTTAAAGCTAATGTTACTAAATTTTGTTTAAGTGACTTTGTTAAATTATGAAATCAAAATATCAATAAAAGAGTAGGTGTACCACCCATATAAAAAGATACACACGTTTTTTTTTTATCAGTAAATCATCTAAAAAAGATAGATTTTTTTAAGTTTTTGCGATGTTCGCTTTGAAGGTGAAGTTTTTTTTTATTTTATATGTTAACAGTTTTTGTTCTTCATGACAAGAGCTATAACTTAGCCTCAGTAAATAAATCAAAATTCTGAACGGTTTGCAAGACTTCAGCCTGATGTTTGGGGCCTCATAAAAAAAACAAAATTGTATGACTTTGGGCAAAACTGGTTCTTCTTTTGTTTGGTCTTTTATCACGTTGTGGTGTCCGTATATGGTTATATTTCCATGACTTAAAAAATTATACACAGTGTAATGTAATAAAAATTTTAAAATATTTTAAATAATGCCTAAAAATAGGCTAATTTTCAAATAATAATATTAATGTATACCCTCTTAAGACCTGGGGTACACATATGTGTACCTTAAGTTTAGTGCAGGTATAGAACATGTTGCAACCTTTTGGTAATTTTTTTTAATTTTTATTGCAATTTATAAAATATTTAAATTTACTCTGTGTCAAGAGATGGCACTGTTCTCAAATTTCTAATGCTATATTTGCATTTGCATCTAGGGCTAACATTTTATCTAGTAGGGCATGACTGAAAAAAATATTTTTTGTTCTTTTAAAATTTACCTTATTACTTGGGTTAAACTCTTTTGTAGTTTTGGAAGCACACTAGTAGGTCAAACGTTTAAGAAGATAAGTTTTTATTTTATTTTATATTTTGACGCAGAAAATCTTCGTTATATTATTGGTACACATATGTGTACCTCAGGATTTAAAACATGTTTTCAAAGAAGTTAGCTTGAAAATGGATGAACAACAAATTGCTGATTTTTTTAAAGAAAGTCACATAGATTTCTCTGGAAATGATGACGATGAAGATTACTTGTCTCCAGAATTGCTAAGAGCTGTTGAAATGCCTGAAGAATGGATTGTTGATTAAAAACTTACACAAGATGAAGTTATATCAATGAGGGAGGCAGGAACCCATCCTGTCTATCTTGGCGCAGTAAAGAAATGCTAAACTGTGGTCCAGACATTAGTGATGATTTGCTTATTTCGCAAGGAAGTTCAACAATGAATATTATACTCTTTTACTGAATACTTAGACCTTAAAATTTGGGAGCTGGTTGCAGAACAGAGCAATATATATTCAGCGTAAAGCGGTATTTAAAATCTATCAACACAAACACTGTTGAAATGAACCCTTAAATACCCTCAAATAAACCGTTATTGGAATAAAGAACTTTGCGTACAGATTATAAGAGAAGCAATAATCCGCAATAGGTTTTTCTTTAAATCAAGAATTAAGTATTTACATTTAGAAGATAGCAATCAACCAAACGTAAGTGATAAGCTTTGGAAAATAAGACCTATTTTAAAGAAGTGTCACAATTTACCACGTTTAAAACATACATATGTCTACTGGCGAACAAATAATACCATTTTCGGGACGTTGTGAATATTGACAATTCATATCGGCCAAATCAAATCTATTAGTAGAAAACACTATTTGTAGATAGCAAGTCGGCATCTAAATGTTGCCATCCAAATTTCTTCTTACACTGTAGTACAATATGTTCCAAATGCAATATCTAATTGTGTGTTTTGAACAATAACTGCCTTGAAAATTATCAAAGTTTTGAGAGTTTTTCTTCCAATTTATAAGTCGTTAAGACCTCAGGTACACATATGTGTACCCTCTATTTCTAATAGTTAAAATTATAAAATATACAAATAAAAAAACGGGTGTTTAATTTGTTGTCCATTGTGTGGAAAAATCATATAAAAAATAAATAATAGAAAGGGATTCATGGTCAGGTCTTAAGAGGATACAGTCGAATTCGGTTATAAGAAAATGTAAAAAAAGCATTTGTATTTATTTTTATAATTGGCCATTACAACCCTGGCCTAGCTTCTCGCAGCACCCATGTTGTGTGTGTTAATTTTTTATCCACAAGTACTGGGATCTACAGTTTAAACTTGACTCCGAACGACAGACTTGAGAAGCTTGCTCATGGCAATCAATTACTCTCAGAGCTTTTGCCAGAAGACTGCTAAGAGGTAGTCGCCCAAAGAAATTTTTTTTTATATAACTTTTTTTAAGATGTCAGAGCTTATTATTATTTATTATACAGTAGACGCTTGTAAATAAGGGGCTATTCTTTTTACAGGAAGCACTAAATGCTACTTTGCCTTGACATTAATCATTTACTTATACGAGTACATATATAACATGTTCTATCTACAATATAAATATCTAAGAACAGTAGGATTTGGCAACATCTGTAAGTGTCAGTAAATTCATAAAAAGAAATTAATTTAACTTTGAAATTTTCAAAATTCTGGCGTTATTCCAGCAAAAACAATATTTTTAATTAATTCCTTTAAATACTGCTGATTAACTACGTAAAGTGCATAATACCATCTAATGACTGGTTTTTTGTTTAACATTTTCTTGTTTAAAGTAAACAAAATAATTGTAATAATAAATTATAAAATACATCTATTCGTAAAAACAAATTTATTGTAAAAGATGCAATAACACTCGTTTTATTACAAAAGAATCTCTGTTTATACATGCATGTACATACATATGTATGTGCATACATATGCACTATGTATTTAATATTTCCAATTCGTATATACTATGTATGTATGTACGAGTATATATAATTTCAACTTTAAATTATAATTTTTATTTTTCATCAGAACTTTTATTTTATTTTTTTTCTATTGAATCGGTAAATTATATAAAAATATATCATTTTCATTTATTTATGGGTAAATTTTGTTTAAATATAAATAGTAATTAGACTCTTAAATAACTGGTGTTTAGCATATCAAGCACTCAAACTGTCAGTAAGTCAGTCACTCGTATCTTTAATACATACATACGCTTAATAATAATTTGTCAATTTTTAATTGTTGGCTTAGTTGATCACAATTATCGGTTATCATTTAAAATTTTTCTACTTTAAAAGCCGGTCAATAATCTTTTCATTTTCATTGTATTTTTATTTATTTATTTTTATTTTTATTTTTGTTATAATTTATGCACAACTATCAGATAATTTTTAGCGTCATAGTCATCATCAACGTCATAATGATGATCATGATTATTATTACAATGTTTGTATATTCTATTACAAAATATTTTTAAAATTAAAAAAAAAAAGTTAAATAAACAGTGAAATACCTGCATAATGAAATTACAACAATCTGATAATAATAATCGGCATGCAATTTTTAAAACATCAGTGCCGACAATGTAATACTCTATAATCCAACAAAATATTACGTGACAATAATATAATGAAAATCATAAGTTTGCATGAGAACGTATAATGCATGATTCAAAATCGGTTGATCAATTAATCAGCTGTTCGAATAACTGGTCAACAAGCAGGTTGTGCTTCATTTAAAAATTACTATTAAAATCACGCAATGGGTAGTATTACTGCCACATTAAAAAAAAAAAAGAAATAAAATATATTCGAAGTGCTCGTTAAGTTAAATTAAATACACAAATTTTTTTTAAAGTAATTTTTCTTATACATAGATAGATTTTTTTAATAGTTTTCTTTTAATTGTTGAATGAATATTTCCTAATGCAAATTTGACGAAAAGGAAAATTCACACATTTGCTCAGTGCAATAATAAAAATTCATTTCAGAAATCGGTGATAAAAATTAGGCAACGATCAACACTACCAATTAGTTATGGATATTGTAGCAACGAAATGTTAGTACTTTACGTTACGGTTTAATTGTTTTCAGTAATAATTCCGTTTCTATTTAATTTTTATATTATGTCACAATCTTGCAACAAAACAAAAAAAAAAAAATTGAAACCAAGACGCTGACAAACACTTAGTTTTCAGTTTTTATTATCGATGTGTGCGTAATGGAAGGCAATGTAGGCTAATACGGAAATCTAAGTTTAGTGTTAAGCATAACTGTTTCTATATTGTGAATAGATTGCTTGCTCCGCTTTTTACTAGACTGATCTAAGAATAGTGCATATATTTAATAGGCTCGAAGAGCCAAAGATCTTTTGGAAGAAATATTCTGTTTATAAACGGCCTTATGTATAATAAAAAATTAGCAGGTCGTTGTACACAGTGGCTAAGTTTGGCATTCCAATACGTGGAAATTCTTAATCAAAGGTACAAGGTATTTAATTTTTTCGATTATCTAACTAACTATCAAATAGAGGGTATGGAAACTTTTAATAATATCAGTCTATAGCGCGTGATAAACTTGCCAGCTTTTTGTCCCATGTACTAACGAGTTGCATATTTTTTATTATACATACGGCCGTAAGACTTTAACACAACATTAATTCCAACCTTATGTAAATGGCCAAACTAAAGGAATACAACGAGGTTTGCATTGCTCACACTCAGTTAATGGGCTAGACTGAAACTTTCTTGATATATGTAGTTTTCAATAAATGTGGTGCATAACTGAAAGTACTTCCGTGTATTACGGAAGTTTACGTCACTGAGATTTATTATGAATATATTTTAATTTTTCGGGTCAAGTTTTTAGGTATAAAGGCTTAAGATAAGATTTTAGAATTTTTCACTATTGCCTTTAGAATAAAACTAAATAACTGCATAATTAAAGAAATGACAAGAATCAACATTAAAATAATTTTTTATAACAAACGAAAGTAATAATAAACGACTTTATTCATAAAAAATATTATAGGTTTATGAAAGGCTCATTTCAAAAATTTCTATGTAATACTTAATAAACCTATAATATTTTTATGAATACAGGCGTACAACTTTATTTATTATTGCTATTTTGCTATTAAAACGAATTGATTGCAATCAAAATTTATTTAATGTAAATAAAATCAATATAATTTAATAAATACATAGTTTGTTAAATGCGTGTTTAATTTTGTAAAGCCTGACTGACTGACTGACATGTATTTATTCCATATTTATACCCTACACTACCATGATAGATCCTAGCAAAAACTTTGTTTATTAAATACAGTAAGTAAAGTCACAATAACAATAATACGAGTAATAAGTAGTAATTACTTATTTCTATTAAAAATGTCCTAAATAAATCCGTTAATAGACTTTCGGAAATACTTTTCTTACTAAGTAAGGTATTGGTTGGTTTGTGTGGTGATCGAAATATACAATTAGCAGCCTGGCTTCACCAACTTGTTAAAAAGAAACGGTCATGCTATACGTAACTATACCTACTTCGTTCGATTCCGAAACTGGATAATACGGTCAATGCTCACATTAGCCAGCTCCCCACTTTTATCGAGTAGCAGTTTAGTCATAGTTGATACCCTTTCCCTCCTTAGATCAGGTCATTCGCTGAAAAAAATGAAAAATTGTCTCCCATTTCTCCGATTACTTGCATTTGTGGCAGTACATATTAAATAAAACAGTACGTATGATTAAAACAAAATAACAGATGGATAGTGTGCTAAATAGTCGTTATTAAAACGCTACTAACTTCTCCATTTTCCCAATGGAAATTTCAAACAATCCTCGTTATTTAATTATACAAATTGATAAAAAAAATATTACAAGCTTAAGACAAATGATAAACTCACGATTTCTACACGGGATTATGACATTTAATTTTGAAGTTTAAATTCACTATTTAAGTTGAAGTTTTAAATACTTTACAACGATTTAAAGAAATAATTGTGGGTTTATTCGTACGACATTGTTAAGGTGGTTGCTGTTGCCATTGTATAGAAGAATTAATAAAGATGTCTTATATCTTTTTGAATTATAAAATACCCGCACGATTTTTCTATCGGATATTATTCTAAATATAAATTAAACAAATAATTATTAGCATAATAAACAAATTCTTTTAATATGCTCGTTATTAAGTTTAACTTCCAGATACGAGTGTTTAGGGTATATTTATAAGAGAAGCATACGAGGTATGATAAATTTTTTCAAAAAGTATTTATTTACATACATTCATATATATATATACATAACTGGCCATTACAACCCTGTGTCAGGGTTAGGGCCTAGCTTCGCGCAGCAGTGTGTGTTAATTTAAAGTCGACTCCGAACGACAGATTTGAGAAGCTTTTATATGGCAATCAATTGATCCCAGAGCTTTTACCAGAAGACTGCTGAGATGTAGTCGCAGAAAGAAATAATTTTTTCATATTTCTTTTTTTCAAGATCTCGGAGCTGGGATTTCAAACCAGCGCTATCGTCTTAGTAATCCAACATACTAAACACTAGACCACGGCGACTATTTATTTATTCATCAATAACTGTCTTGTCCCCTTCAAAGTAATCCCCCTCAAATATAATACACTTATGCCAGCGTTTTTTCCAATCCTCGAAACACTTCTGAAACGCGCTTTTTGGTATCGCCAACAGCTTCTCTTTCGATTTTTCTTTTATCTCCTTAATCGAAGCAAAACGCTTTACTTTCATCGGTGTCTTCAGTTTTGGGAAGAGGCAAAAGTCAGCGGGGGCCAAGTCCGGTGAATACGGTGGTTGAGGCATGATAACGATTTTGTTTTTGGCCAAAAGGTCACTCACAAGCATCGATGTGTGATCTGGTGCGTTATCATGGTGCAAAATCCATGATTGGTTTTTCCACAATTCTGTGCGTTTTTGCCGAATTGCTTGGCGCAAACGGCGCATAACTTCAAGGTAGTATTCCTTATTGACCGTACGACCTTGTGGCAAGAATTCATGATGCACCACGTCATTGCAGTCGAAGAAAACAGTGAGCAAAACCTTCACATTTGATCGAACTTGACGTGCTTTTTCGGTCTTGGCTCTTCTGAACGTTTCCATTGGAATGATTGGGATTTGGTTTCAATGCCGTAGCCATACAGCCATACAAATGTCCTTGCCCATTTAATTTCATTTTTTACACATAACTTAATACAGTTTCTTTAATAATTTTTTTCGAATAGTAAAAAATCGAAGAGCACACCAAAACACGATTAACCTTTTTATCTGTCAAAAACAAACTGACAATCCAAAATGGCTGATATTACCAACATACATATATAAGAGATATGTGTACCAACATAACAGAAAAAAAAAAATAAAAATGCGAAAATCGAACATACGTAACTCACGAAATTTGAATATAACGGTTAATTTTTGATCAGACCTCGTATATGAAACTTTTAAATAGCAATAATAACAGTGAAAAGCCAATTTAAGCCGCAAGCGTTTACGAAAACATTCATACAAAAGATTTGAAAATTTACATTTAATTTAATTCGGCAATGCTTTTATAAGCCGTCACACGGTAAACTTAAATAAAATTATGTAAATATAAAAATTAAACGAATCAAATCAACAATTATTATAAATTTTTGAATTTCAATTTAGAATCACTATTGAATCTTTATGTAAATTGATTGTATACTTTTTTCAATAGTGTTTCAATTCTTAAACTACCGGTAATTTTATTAGAATTAACAGCCGTTAATTAATATGTATAACACCACCGGAAGCGGGGGATCGCTTCAGAGTTCTTTGTGTAACATATGTATAGTATATTCATTTTATATTTGAAGTACGAGTATTTAAACCACAATCTATTGAAATTAAATTGTAGGAATTATATTTTTTATTTTTTTCTCCCGATTGTTATTGTCACCAGCTTTTATTTCTATTTCAACTGAGGCAAGTGTACGCGACAATTTTTATTTTTGGTAGGCAAATTGACACGGTAAAAGAAGGCGAAATTTTTTGGTAATATTTTAAAATTTAAAATTTTATATGAAATAACAAGTTAACCTTGCAAACGTTGTTTTGCCATATAAATTTGCTCTAGAAAACACTTTTTACTTCAAATATATTTGATATTTTTCACCGAACTGCAAAAGTCAACACTAATATGAGCAATCAATGTCTGCATTACTAATAATTTTAATAAATGACTATCCGCCATTTTCGGTACTTCAGTTTGATAGTTGGGGATAGTAAGAAATATCCCCGCAGCGCTCGCTCTAAGCACTTCTAAAAAAACGTAAAAATAAATGTACTCTACGATACGCAGATATACCTATCTAGTTTAAAATTTCATCGAAGTCGGTATGTTATTTAGGTGAAGCATCGAGAATTTTATATGTTAGATTAACTTTTCACCCGGATATAATAATGATAATACTCCAATGATGTCAAAGTGGGATCGAAGCTTAATGCTAGTTTCTGTTCATTTATCTGTTGTGGCATTTTTCACTCTTTCCGTTTTTTTAATTAAAAAACAATTTTTAGCTTTCCTCTTCTTAATGAATTTATAATCTTTTGGTATAAGGGCATTTGTCTTATATCTACAGTTTATTGTTTTGTTTACACTCAAAGCAAAATGGTCAACATAAAATTTCTCAATTGTTTTCAATTTAAAAATAATTCTTTATGTTTTTCTTCAGCAGTGTATTGACATCATTGATATTGTTTTTAAATTTTTTCGTTTGATTTTTTGTTTGTTTTATTTATAAATAACTAAAGCTACGGTCACATTAGGCAAATATTTTTTTAGAAATGTGTATTATATTTTTTTTGCATTTACGTACATAAGTATGCACATAATTGGCCATTACAATCCCGTTTCAGGGCTACGGCATAGCTTCTTGCAGCAGTCATATGTTGTGTGTGTCAATTTTTATCTATGGGTACCAGGAGCTACAGTTTAACGTCGACTCCGAGAAGCTTGTTCATGGCAATTAGTTACTTTTAGAACTTTTGTCAGAAGTCTTCTGAGATCTAGTCGCCGAAAAAAATATTTTAAGATATCAGACCTGGAATATGAATCCGGAACTCTTGTCTAGCAAACCAACACACTACCCACTAGACTACAGCGACTACAATTGTATGTATGTATTTAAATTCTATTAAGTAAACTAATAATTGTATTTAAATAAATTTAAAAGAATTTTTTATAAAACAAAATGTTTGCCTAATGTGACCGTACCTTAAGAAAATAGAAAATCAAAACAAAATATTTATAAACAAATGAAGAACGCAGAATAAGAAAAAAAGAAAAACAAGGTTTTTTCTAAAATTTTTTATTTTAATATAAACAAGATGTTTCAGTATAAATTTCATGTTACTATTAAGCATAACACAATATAAGTATACTGAATTTAACAAAAAAAAAAAAAAATTTTTTTAATAAATCAATTAAAAAAGGAAAATAAGGCTGTATTTTTCCAATATACTTATATCAACAAAAGTTCAACGAAGTTAAAAAAAAATTTTACAAAATTATAACAAATTAAAATTATATAAATGAAAATAAAATATTAATAACAAAGTGCATTTGTTTTTTTTTTTCTTTAAATAAATACAAATTATATAAAAGTGTATATAATTCCTACATTATAATTAAAATAAATATTTATATACTATACTATATAAATATAGTTCATTTATATTGATATTTTGGTGACTGACGTCAGTTTAATTAAAGAACATTATCGGTGCGTGATAGTTAAAAAGTGAGTAAAAATTTGAAGTAATTTTATTAAAACACGTGCAAAAACTTGCGTTAGTAAATTGATAATAGTAATTAATAATAATACAAGTACATACATACATATATAAAAAAAAGTGTAAAAACATTTTTCTTTTAATTTCTAGGAATTCTTATTCTTTTTTTTTATTCAAAAAATACTTTACGGAAATTAAAAAAATTAATAAAAAAGGCAGAACAAATAAAATAAAATTTATTCTGTGGTTATTGAAACGCATACATAGTTTTTTAAAACATATACTACATACTCGTACATATGTACTAGACTTGGACGCCATAATGGGTGTTAATGGTGTATTAGGTTTGTAATGATGTATGCAACACTTTTTAGTGATGATGCTTACAAACAAAGAAAATATTAAACCAAGACCTATCCCTTCCTAGTTACGGTACTCCCAGCTACTAATTTTTTCGCTGTACCAAAAAAAAATGTTAAAAATCCTCAAAAATAAGAAAATAATTATTTTAGTTAAAAAATATAAAATTTTATTATTATTATATATTTTTTGTAAAGTAGCAAATACAGTGACTAAAAGCCAAACTTGTGCATTATTATGCGATAAGTTGTTTGAACTAATAAAAAATAATAAAAAAAAGTTATATGAATTTTGATCATATAATATAATCCATATATCCATATATCAGTGACTAGTTAAAGTGTAATATGGTGCACAAAGTTGTAAAATAAACTCTTATATATTCACATATATATATTCACAAAAAATTTAAACAATTTAAATTTATTCATTGTCGTATTTCGACATTTTTGTCCTAGATAAAAGAAATCAAGTAAAATTTATCATTAATCTTTTACAAAAAGGTCGAAATACGACAATAATACTCTAAACACGATAAAGTTGATTATAAAAATTTTTAAAAAATTACGCATACCTTGTTCCAATCAGCTTCTTCCAGTTTTCATAGATTTGAGCAATTTTTTTACGTAGTTTTATATACATATATGTATGTATATATTTTTTTTCGATAGCAATATTTTTTATTGTTGACTGCAGCTTAAGCAACTACGAGCAGTCCATCCGCTTGCGTCAATTTTAAGGGTTTTTAGGCATTATCACTCATAAATAAATTATCAGAAACGAACGAAATCAATATTCATTGTCAAGTTTTTTTTACAATGTCCAAACAAACAGTATAATTCCTTATTGTGTCAAGAAAATGCAAATATTGCTAGCTGTCCTGCTGTCAAAAATTAATCGCAGACTTTCATTGAATTAAGTTATAGTGAATGGTGAATTATGCACATAAAAGAATTAACAAAATAAAGTAATGCCAACTAAAGTTTTGATATTTGAGGACCAGTATTTCAATAATTTCGCAAATAAATACGTCTAGAAAAAATATACATTTGTGTTAAAAATCAATCAAATCTCTGATTTATGAAATTTTTTTATGATCCCAGATAATTTTAAATTTACTATCCTTTTCTCATAGAGCAGTTTTTTTTATCACTTACCAACCCAAAAACAGTTTTCAGTTTTTATACCGCGTTTTGAAGACAGCTTCGACGTCAACGATTTTCTTAAACAAATCGTCGTACGGGAGTTTAAGTGCTCTATCTGCCATTTTATATATCTCAACATTTGTAATATCTGCAATCCGTTTTCAGCTATTTATCTCCGAAACTGGACCAGATATCCCATTACAGACTTGAAAAATTTCGGGTTGAAAACCTAAAGTGACATCATTAACTCGAGATATATAAAAAATATGAAATGGAGGATAGAGCACATAAATTCCCGCACGACGAAATGTAAAATATCTTGGCATTGTAGGGTGTCATAAAGTAAGTCCGTGTATTTATTTCTCGTGCTTTTTTTTTTTTTTTTTGAAAGTCTTGTTAACTATTATATTGATGACGAAGTTTCTTTTATTCGAATGAATTTATGACTTAAACGTGAGTAAACTTTTTTGAAGATCTAATTTTTTAGTACAAAAATAAAAGAATACAGTTTAAGAACGTGGCTTCGCATTTAAATATTTGTACTAGTAAATCGATCAATTCTTATTCAGCAGATAAGGTAATTGTACTCCCTCGCACAAATATATTTTTTATTTATATTTGACGTGCGTGTTTAAACACCAGACATGGCTTTCCTCCTGTTTTTTTTAATTTTTATGAATGTATTGAACTGTTTAAATAAAAGTCTATGTGTGGGTCTCTATATAATTTAAATTTTATTGACTAATGTTGCAAAAATTGTGTGATCAAAATAAAGCGCTTTGTTTTGGTGTTAAAAAATATATGTATATATTTAAATTTCAATTATATCTCAAAACTTAGAAATACTCGTATATATGTACATGCATACATATAATTTTTCTTTAAATTATAGCAATTTTTTTAATAAATTTTCTGTTATTACATATTATTTAACCATTATTTTGTAATTTTAATTTATTTAGTGATTATTATTTAATTTGACTGCTTTTTAAATACGTTACAGCGCTTGCTATTCAAGAAAAACCTAATCAATACAAACTGAATAATTAAATAAGAAAAGAAAATAGAAGAAATCATAGTGAGTCAACACTTACTGTATAATACTCTATACACTACAAATCCATACGCCTTAATGTTTAGTACTCGTATTTCTGGAAGCCCTAAGACATAAATAATCACCGTCACTATCACTGCTTTCTATTCTACACAAATAGAAGTAATTCATATTTAACTTTAATTAAATACTTAATTGATTTTAATTTCAATTTCAATTAATAATAATTATTTATTATTCATACTCAATTCCAAAAATATTTAAATATTTAGGGGGGTACGTGATATAGTGGTTAGCTCGCACAAAAACTCAAACTACCTAGGTTCGAATACCAGCAAAGGTGAGCAATTAAAAAAAAAAGTTATTGTGCGGTTTTTTCAAAATTATAATTTAAAAATAAGAGGTCCCCCACCTCCAATAAGTCCATCTACAAAACTAGCCGCTCACTGACATTCCACTCTATTCCACTTTAAACTTTAACAACGAAAAACGAATGATCAGTGAAAAGCGCCTCCTATTGGGAAGGCGAAGGCACTCACCACAATCAACATGCAACGATGGGGCAATTGCTGTTAATCATTCAAGGGTGAAAGTATAACAGTGACCTTTGAATGAATAATTCACAGCAATTCGTCTCATTCCTAAGGTAATTAATAATATAAGAATAAGAATATATATAATATAAGAATATAATAATATACTGTCCTTTTCAAACAACTCCATTACGCAATGCACAGGATTTAGAAAGGTTTTACCCCTGAGTATTGGTCTTAAAAGAATCAATAGTTTAAACAAACTTTGTTTCTGAAAAAGACTGCCGAAGATTTGACTAAGCACTAACAAAAGAGGTTTAGGAACGAGCTTATATCTTTAAAGCCTATATTTAGAGAATTAAGCATTCTTCTGTTTGTTTATGGAACTTTACAATAAAATAAAAATATGTCTTTTAAGTCGCCGTGGTCTGGTGTTTAGTGTGTTGGCTTACTAAGACATGGGCCCTGGGTTCGACTCCAGGCTCTGACATCTTCAAAAAAAGAAATATGAAAAAAAAAATATTTCTTTCGGCGACTACCTTTCAGCAGTCTTCTGGCAAAAGCTCTGAGAGTAACTAATTGCCATGAACAAGCTTCTCAAGTCTGTCGTTCCGAATCGACATTAAACTGTAGGTCCCGGTACTCATGGATAAAAATTGACACACACAACACGAGTGCTGCGAGAAGCTAGGCCGTAATCCTGACACAGGGTTGTAAAGGCCAGTTATGTATGTATATATGTATGTCTTTGAATAGAACAATTTTTTTTTTTGGATTTGATTTTGGGCTTTTTCTATCGGCCGTGTCGTGTCGCCCATCTGAAATTCAGATAATTATTCTAAGTATGTCGGACTACAATTTAATACTTAACAAAAATCCATACAAATTAACCCATAAATTCTATGTGTATATAAGTAATGTAGGGTATTTATATTTATTTTCAACATCAGCATCATTCATCAGTAACTTGATTAGAAAAATATTTCTCTTATCAAATTGTAAATCTGAAAGTGCAAAAAAGGAAGAACTCAACTAAAAATTTTATTAAAAACACGATCTTCTGACTAATTTTCAAATACAAAAGAAAAACATTAAATCTAAATAGGGAATGATAAATCAAAATTGTGGAAAAACACAGCTTTTTTACTAACAGATGGTTAGTAAATTAAATTCATTTTTTCTATTCTTTCTAAAAATAATTAGCCAAGCATGCACATACTTGTAGTAAAGTGAATAATTTAGAAGTCTATTAATAGAAAGATGGGTATCAAAATTTTGTGGTTTGGAAAAAATTTCTACAAAATATTACTGACCGAATATCTGGCAAAAACTTCCTTTATAGTTTTTATATTGTAAATAGATTCTGTCGTGCACAGTTTTATTGATACATAAATTGTCTGAAAGTTCGAGTTCGAATCTCTCTGTAAGAGTGATAGTTTTTTAATTCATTTTGTTTCATCAGAAACACCTTAATTATATCACAACTAAATTCTAATTTTAATTTAGATTGTTTTTTGCAATAATTTTTATAATCAAAAAAGAAAATAAAATTTTAAGAAAGAAAAAATACAGGCTGTGAAGTGTACGGCATCATAAATTTCCTCTTGAACTATCTGGCTGGTGTCTTAACATTTTTAGATCTTGTTATTGTGATTTTTAAGAGATATTTAAGATATTTAAGAGATTAATTGAGATTTCAAGTCAGATGACAAGTGTAAAAACAAGTACAGTATGTGTTAAAGCTAATGCTCATGATAAGAATTCGATTTTAGTTATAAAAATGTTTCTTTAAATTGTTTTTAAAATACGTAGGTAGAAACATCTACCCAGTGAGCATCTTTAGACCTGAAAAACTAGTACATTTACAGCGACAAACGATGCTTTCTTAAATAATAAAAAAAATATTACAATTGAAATAAAAATAGCAATAATTAAAGCGTTTAAAAGAATTGTTCACAGTACAAAAAATTTAGGTGACATTAGTATATACATAAATGTGTGCAATATAAAATAGAGTTCGTATTACACGGTTAATTATTTTATAAAAACTTTGTTTTTTTTAATTTTTACAATTTATATCACTTTTAACAAATTTAGCACACTCCTGAGGCCTTATTCTGTAACTCTCCTAAGCTAAAACTCTATCGCTAAAAATTTATAAACTTGATTTAAGACTTTTTGGTTACGAATACAATTCTTGAACGCTTATTATAATTTATAAGCTTCATGACTATTACCTCTAAACTTTTTAATTTTATAAATTTTAGCATTTTAGCTTAAGAGAATTACAGAATAGGGCCCCTGTTCTACCATTCCCTACCTCAATAAAGTTAATTTTGACAACCTTCATATGAGTCAAGCTACCGTCACTTAAGCCAATTATTTTACGAAAAGAGCGGAACTACTACTTACATTATGAAAACATTTATTTTTAAATTACCCATTGCTTTACGTTTGATGAATTAAATACATACATACATAATTGGCCATTACAATCCTGTTTCAGGGCTACAGCTTTGTTTCTAAAAGGACCCATGTTGTGTGTGTTAATTTTTATCCATGAGTACCGGGACCTACAGTTTAAAGTCTATTCCGAACGACAGACTTGAGAAGCTTTTTAATGGCAATCAGTTACACTTAGAACTTTTGCCAGAAGACTGCTAAGAGGTAGTCGCAAAATTAAATAGCATAATGTTTTTTCTTATTCAAATTTGTTTTTTAATAATTTTTAAAGAAATCTTTACATAAAACGAAATGTTTTCATAAAATGTTTCCAAAAAATAACCACGTTTTTTTTAATTAAATATTTGCTTAAAGTGACTGTAGGTCTACATGTACGAATATTTGCCCCACTGTAACAAAATTAAATGAATCACAACCAAAAACTATGCTAAATATCATAGTCAGTCAGCGTATGTATAGCTTTGCAGTTAGGCTGTAATTAGTTTCTATTTGAAATATTAAAGTTTATAAAGTGTTTCAATTACTTATAGAATCTAAAATCTTTCTTTTTGTATTTTTGCATTTTATAGCTTTCGATAAAGAAAAGTGTTTTTAAATTTTTAATTAAAAAAACGGTGTGAGAAAACAATTTTTATCTGTTTTCTTGTGCCTACTCCTAGAAATCTGATTAAAGAGTAATTTTCCAGTTGTAATTAAATTCGGTGGCTTATTTTCTTGATTAAAAAAATTTATAATTTAAGCGTTTACGTTATTCTCGTAAATAAAAAAACAGCGATAAACTTTTAATTTTTATCACACGCTGACATACACGAGAGCTATTAGTTCTAGAGCATTGGGCATTTTAATTGAAATGATTTGTTTGTAACACTCAAAAATTTCACATCCGCAAGATTATTAACATTTTTTTAAATTTGCAACACACGTGTATATTTATTATACATATATGAATTAAATTAATAAAGTAAAAAATTAGTAATTGGTTTTTTATTTATCATTTTTTTTTCGCGAAATATCTATGTAAGTAAAAACTTATTTGAAAAAGTTCTTAAGCGTATACAATTACTTTAATTAAAAAAAGAGTGACAAATAATACACAAAAACTATTTCAAAAAATTACTAAAAGTAGGGCGAAAAATTAGAAACGACTGTTTTCAATTTGAGCGAAAAGCGAAAATTATAATCTGCTGTCTTCATTGTTATACTTTCAAGATCTATTTATTTAATAATAATAATTAAAACTAATACAGTTATATATATATGTATAAATTACAGGAATGTAGTAGGTAACAAGATGGAAATAAGTACAGTGTTATAAAGGCTTATAAATACTTATTAATTATTACAACATCTTCCTTTTTTTAACAATATCTTTTTGGTACTTTTGTTACTCTACCACTTCTAGTTACTTTCCTGTTATCATTATTCATATTAACATTTTCATTTATGTTGTTATTTAAATTTACATTGATATTTTCATTTACATTAGTGTTATTAGCATTTCTGCTTAGATTTTCATTAATATTAATATTTTCATTTGTGTTTACATTTTCATGAATATTATACAAATTGTCTTTTATGTGTTGTCTATTTCTTCTATAAGTTGATCCCTCTTGGTCCTGTATAATATACGATCTAGGCTCTCTAGCCCTATTCAATATCATACCAGGATACCATATGGACGTTGGGTTTTTTACATTACATGTTCCCCTATTTCTATAGGCCTAAGTTTTACAGCAGATTTATTAAAATTATTCATCATCTTCCTTTTTTTAAATAAATTTGCTTAGAAATTTTCTTTGTGTCAATAATTTTCTGTCTCAAATTATCTGAAACACAAGGCAACTTCGTTCTTAAAACCCTGCCCATTAACATTTCCGATGGGCTCGAAAAATTTCCTTTCCTAGTCGTCCTTAATTGCAATAATGCTGTGTAAGGATCAGAACCATCATCCTTACATTTGTGCAACATTCTCTTAAGGGTCTGTATAGTGCGTTCTGCTAATCCGTTCGACCTAGGCAGATAGGGACTTGAGGTTATATGTTCTATTCCCCAGCTTCTACAAAAATTTGAAAACTCACTTGAATTAAAAGGAGGTCCGTTATCTGAAATAAAAAGAGCTGGTATGCCATGTCGTGCAAATATTGACTTTAACTTTGTCACTACTTGAACGCAATTATAACCCGAAGTCAAAATATCTATTTCCACATATTTGGAATAGTAATCTACCACTAACAAATACATTGACTTGTTAAACTCAAATAAGTCACAACCAATTTTGTACCATGGAATAGTAACAATATCATGTGGTAATAATTCTTGCTTTGGGTTAGCATTCTGGTATTTTCTACAAGTCACACAATTGGATACCATAATACTAATATCATTATTGATATTTGGCCAATATATTGATTCTTTTGCCAAATTTTGACACCGTTGTATGCCCATGTGTCCCTCATGTAAGTATGACAACATTTCACGCCTAAGAAGTTTCGGTACCAAAATGCGATTGTTCATCAGAATAATACCATCTAATTCTGATAACCCATTCTTGACCGGATAATACGGAAGTATTTTTGAATCAATACTCTTCTTATTATCTGGCCAATTATCCCTAATATATTGCAATAAGACTTGACATTCTTCATCTGTTGCAGTTGCTTCCTTTATTTTATTAATTGCAATGTCCGGTAAACTATTCTGTGACATAATAAAGTTACAATGTAAATTAACTTCCTTGTCGATATCTAATAAGGTATTTTCTTTAAGAGGGGCTCTTGAAAGTGTATCTGCAATATAAAGATATTTACCCGGTTTGTAAATTACTTTTATATTGTATGTTAATAAACGTAACATAAATCTTTGTAATCGAGCTGGTATTTTATAAAGTGGCTTCTCGAACAGAGACACCAGTGGTTTGTGGTCAGTTTCAACTGTCACATGCAAACCATACACATACTGGTGAAACCGAGTACAGCCAAACAAAATAGCAAATAGTTCTTTCTCTATTTGAGCGTAATTAGACTGACAATCAGTCAATGAGGCCGAAGCATAAGCAATTGGTTTTGCGTCATGCATAATTGTGGCTCCTACTGCCATTTTAGATGCGTCTACTGACATCTTAATCGGTTTTTTAGGGTCAAAATATACCAAAATTGGTGAGTTAGTTATTTCCTTTTTTAAATTTAAAAATTCATTATTCTGTTCTGCATTCCATTTCCATAAAACATCTTTTTTAAGAAGATTCCTTAAATTTTTAGTTTTAGCAGCTAAATTTTTTATAAACGAACCCAAATAATTCACCATTCCTAAAAATCTCTGAAGTTCTGCAACATTTGCTGGTATTGGCAACTCTGTAATAGCTCTAATTTTATCTGTATCAGGCCTAACTCCTTCTTTACTAAAAATGTGACCAATAAACTTTATTTCTGATTTCAGAATTTTAGATTTATTTTTATTGAATTTTAACCCAACACTTTTAGCTCTGTTCAAGACTTTTACTAATATTTGGGTCTGTTTTTCTAAGCTCTCTGCATGAATCAGAAAATCATCCATGTAAATTATGAGACCATCAATATCTCCAAATAACCTTATCATTTC
Source organism: Metopia argyrocephala (assembly GCA_963576795.1). Classification (NCBI taxonomy): domain Eukaryota; kingdom Metazoa; phylum Arthropoda; class Insecta; order Diptera; family Sarcophagidae; genus Metopia; species Metopia argyrocephala. Next base: position 7,524,334 of record OY756208.1, read on the forward strand.
AGAATAGAAGATTTCGGGGGCAGCATTTATACCGAATGGCAAACGCAGGAATCGATATCGACCCATGGGAGTATTAAATGTACAAAGTTTTGATGAAGCTCTATCCAATGGTATCATCCAAAATCCTGAGTTTGCATCCAGGCTACTGAAATATTTTGAATTTGTGAGCTTGGATCTACACTCATCAATGTTGGGAAAACTGAACCTTGGTCGTAAAATAACCTTGTTTAAATTTCTAGGGTCAAGACATAACCGTAGACTGCCATTGGGCTTGGTCACTAAAACTATTGAATTTACCCATTCTGTAGGTTCTTCTTCTTTAACAATAACTTTCAGATTCTCCATCCTATCTAACTCCTTCTTCAAGGGTTCAAAAAGTCCTATTGGAACACGTCTTGGTGGTTCTACAACAGGTTGACTATTCTCTAAGATCTTTAAATTACATTCTTTCTTAAGCCGACCAAGACCATTAAAAACTTCTTTATAAAATTCCAAAACGGTTTCTATATTCAAAGAGTTAATAGTTTTAACAAGATTCAACTGGATGGCTAAATTTAGTCCAATAACGTTCCTACAGTTCATTTTTAACACATAAAATGTTGTATAATAACTAACATTCTGGTACTTAATATTTAAATCTACAGAGCCTACTACAGGGAGTTTTTCCCCACTAAACGTAAGTATATTATTATAAATATTCTTATCAAGCTTACGTATTTTTAGAATACTTATGGTTTGTTCCGATAATAGATTGGCTTGCGCACCAGTATCCACCTGAAACTTGATATTTTTGTTATTGATAGTTGCTTCAACATTCCATTCTTTGACATCTTCTTTTTTGTTGAATACCGATCCAATAAACAAATTTTCATCCTCGTGTTCCAAAGATTTTACATACTTGGTGTGACTTAAATTGCTTATATTGTTTTTACTGTTGTTAAAGTTGCTTTTGTTGTTACCCTTTGCAAGACACATTTTGGCAAAGTGATTTAATTTTCCACATATGTGACATTTTATGCCATCTGCCGGGCATCTATTTTGATGATATTTACCACATTTACTGCACTTGGATTGTTGGTAGTTTGTTTTATTTGTTTTATTTTTATCTCTGGACCTGCTGTTGCTTTTTTTTAAACCATATATATTAGAATTATTAATATTATTAGATTCAATCGTCGTAGCATTATCACGGGCTGCCTCCATACTTTTTGCTATTTGAAGTGCCTTATCCCAAGTTATTTCTCCTTCACTCAACAGCTTTTCCTTTATTTTGTTGTAATTTTGTGACAACCCACATGTAAAAATATCTCTAACCAGAGACTCACGGATGTTACCAAATTCACAAGTAATGCTGAGGTTTTGCAAAGCAGTGGAATATTGTATAATTGTCTCATCTTGACCTTGCTTACGTGTGAAGAACATGTGGCGTTCCATAGCCGTATTTTTCTTGGGAACAAAATAGTTTTCAAGTCGTGCCCATAACTCATTATATAAAATAGTATCAATGTCAATGTTGAAGGAATTGACAATTTGTAGCGCTGCACAGCCTATATGGTGTAGCAAAATCGCAACCTTACGCTGATCGGGCTGTGTTTCCAACGCTGAGGCTCGCATGAATATTTTAAAATTTCTGCTCCAATTCCTCCACTCTAAACACAAATTCTGTGCGTTTGTGTTTAATGGTGAAATAGAGGTTGCAATGGCCATAGTTTCTTTAATATCCAATGGTAGTTGCTGAGCATTTTCTTGCGATAACATTTTAGTTTTTCTTTTTTTTTTAATTTTTAAAAAAAAATTTTTTTTATATATAAATTTTTGTATTCCTTTCTTTCAAGGTTTTTTATTTTTTTTTTTTTATTTTTTGACACCTGACACCATGTTATACTTTCAAGATCTATTTATTTAATAATAATAATTAAAACTAATACAGTTATATATATATGTATAAATTACAGGAATGTAGTAGGTAACAAGATGGAAATAAGTACAGTGTTATAAAGGCTTATAAATACTTATTAATTATTACAACATTCATTTTGACAGATTTTCTATATAAGTATGTAAATAGAAACATAATTGGAAAAATTCATTAAAAACTTTAATTCAAAGTAGGAAAAATGGGAAGAGGTAAAAAATCTTAAGAATTCTTTTTATCTATAATGGAACTCTATAATAACTAGCAGTATTGTCGTTTTGGTTATTTTTTAACCAAAATTGATTATTTTTTCTAAAGTGTGTATAATGTACACACACCATCCAAAGCCTGTAAGTACTAATGTGAGTAATTCCCCTTTTATCGGAAAAACGGTAGGTTTCACTGGAACCCTATTAACCATGGATAGAAAGACAGCACAAACAAAAGCAGGATTCTTAGGTGCACAGGTGAGTTCAAAATATTCGCCTAAAACAGATTTCTTGGTTGTCGACAAAAACACAAAAAGCTGTGAATTTTGGTATTAAAATTTTAACTGAGGAGGAGTTTAATAAACTAATCATGAGAGAAAAAAAACGCTATTAAAGGGAACATTTCTGAAGGTTACAAAAAATTAAGGCCCGTGGCAGCACTGATAACTTCTGCTCATATCTTCTATGAACAGGCGACTTAATTTTTGACCATCTTCAGTCGCTGCCGTTGGTGAAGTGCCTAATTGCTTTTTGATGTTCTATTAAAATGCTATGATTTTGAAACAAATTCCATTTAGACAATATTTTCTGAATGGATGAATGGTTTATAAATCTTTTTTTTTAATAAAAGTAAGTAAGTGTGTGAATTTTTGAGTTTATAAAATAAATAATATAAAAAAATTGACAAAAACTGTTAGCGAGATACAAAATTTTCCTTTGTCGTTTATGATTTTCTTAAAAAAGCTGTTGTAAAAAAACAAAGAGTAATTTATAGTGTATGATTTAATGCATAAATAATAATTGTTTGTTGTGTAAATTAAAAAAAAATTTTTTTCTCATTTTAACATTTAACTCCACTGTGCGTGCCACTTCTTTAAATTTTCAAAGTGTACGACAAGAGTTCTAAAATATTTGTTTTTGTTTTTTTTTGTCTTAAGCAATTAGAACAGATTTAAATTCATTTATAATTTATATACGAAATCTGTGCATATTGTTCTTCATTCTTTTTTTCTAAAACAAAAATTTCTTAAATAAAATAATAACGAATTTGATGACAATTAAATGTGATTTATGATCTTAATAAAATAAGCCGGCATTTAATATGTTTTCACAGCTTATTGCTTTAAATAAGTATTTGTGGAACAAAACAAAAAATATAAATAAATGTTTTAAATTTTTATTAAATAAATGCCAGGCAACAAAAAAAAAACTTCTAAAGAAGATAAAAGTAATAAAATAAATTATTTTATAATACAAAACTTATATGAAGAAAAAAAAAACAGAAGTGTTGTAGAGATGCTGCGAAAAAACACATTCGTTAAAAATTTTTAACCCTCAATAACCTACAATAGTAAGGAATTAAATAATTTTAAAATATGTTTTTTTTATTTATTTAAATTGCATTACAATATTAATATTGTATTCTAAATATTACGAGTAAAGTGACTAAAACCTTTGGTGGGTGTAGGGTCACAGGGCAGAACCTCTGGTAGAATTCGAACCTACAACAGTCTGCCTACAGTCCAGCACAATATTAACTAGACTACTGGAGCACCCTTGAAATACATAATCTTAATTTTTGTAAAAAATAGAACAAATATTGTTTAACAATAAAAAAAAAGAAATTGAGTGCGATATTGTTTTTATAGACTGTATTCATAAAAAATTTTTATAGGTTTAGTAAGGGGTTATTTGATAAGTATTGCATAGAAATTCGTCAAATAAGTCTTTCATCGGCCACCAAATATTTTGTTATTTGGACTTGAAAGAACGTATACAACGGATAGTGTTTACTGCCAATAAAATACCTAAAATACAGAACGAAATACAATATATTTACATATCGTCATATTAAATGCAAACGCACTAAACTACACTTTTTTTTTTCCAGGAAAAGCAAAAAACCTTAAAATCAAACATTTCGTAAATCCCGAAAATCATATAATTTTCAGGATCGAAATATAAGGATTGACATCCCTATATACGTACAAGAAATGTTTATTACATATTTATGTTTTAAGTTGTAAATTAAGTCGTTTTCATAAATAAGTGAATACATAAAATTACCACTGAACTAATAAAATTAAACATATTATACTCACTTATTTCCAATTAAAATTAATTTTATGGTACAATCAAATTCATAATTCAGTAAAGGTGAGTATCCCGCAATTAAAATAATACGCTACCTCGTGGGCGAATTTTAAAATTTGCCTCCTTGAAGCAAATCTGAGTTTTTCAACCAATTAGTCACAACAGTGAAAGTTAAACACCGAGTTGATACTCTTAATAATTCAATTTGCACAAATTACAGTTAAAAATTAAATATGTACAAATCTAAAATAGTAATTTAATCTGCAACAAATCCTATAAAACCTAAATTTAATATATAATTTAAAGAGATTCTTAGGCTTTGTTACTGATATGATACATGGTGCTAAAACGGGTTAAACTATAACCAGTGACATTTTTATTTGTATTAATGCTGTTGTTGTTATTTTTTGTTTATTAAATGATCTTGATAATGTTTATGCTCTCTGTGAGACTTTAAGGACACACAACTACCAATGAAATATTATAATTATTAAAAAAAAAACAATACAGCATCATGCTTACCAATGTTATCAAAAACCATTTTGAAGAATTTAATAAATAATGGATAATTCATAGAGTGTAAAGCAGTGTTAACTAAAGAGAGAAGGTAAAATTTTGTAAATAAAAAAAACATATACATATTTATACATATATGTATGTATATATATGCACATATATACAGTTGAGCATCAATTATCCAGGGCAGTGGGGACCGGAAGCAAATCGCAGAATATATTTCCCGGTTAAATGAAGTAACATTTTATAGCCATTTTATTTAATCAATTTGCATGCACACAGGATATAAAAATAATACGTATGTATTAACAATGGCTTATGGAATTACTAAAACAAGTCTTCTAACGTGTTTTGCTTTATTCTTATTAAACTCTGTATTTTCTACTCTTGCTGTATGCATTACGCGTTATCTAACATGTATTACTTCGTTGTGTATATTATTTACTGCTATTTTCAAAAATTATCAACAGCAATAGTTGTAAACGATGTTTCATTATTTTACATTCATAAAAGCACCGGGTAAAAACAAATAAAAAAACAAAATTAAAACAACAATTAAAATAACAACAATACCTAAATAATATACGAGTACATATTAGTTCAACACTACATTCATAACAGTGAAAACCAAAAGCAATTTAAAAATAAAACAAATGAGTAATTTTTCCATTCGGTTAAGTTGTACGGACATAGTATTTAAGTTTTATCCTAAAGTGCAATTAAATTTTGTTAAACAAATAAAATTATTTTATGCAAGCCAGCCCAATGTTATGAAATTTACTTTTAATTCAGTGCAGCAAGGAAATGGTACCTATAACAAAAATATATGGACCTGTAAATTTATAAAATTGTATTCATTTTAAGATAAAAAGCTATAGATCGAACTTCACAAAGTTCGGCACATTTTTTTTAACCGGTGAACAAAAAATTGTTTTTGAAATGGTAGCACTGGTACATATGCACAAATTCATAACAATGGCGGAATAGATCATAATAACTCAACAACAATAATATCTGATCATACATATTTATAACAATAATACCGGCTGTCTGTCAATAAAAACAACAATAACAATAATAATAAAATGCTCGCGCCACCCATAACAAAAAAAAAAAAAGAATCATTAATTCTCAATAAAACAACAATTGGTAAGCCTATACACTAATAAATTTTTATTTTAATCTCTTGTACTTAAACCACATAACAGTAATTGTGAGAATACTGTTTGTTCCCCAATAAACCTTCAAAGTGCATTAAAAAAATAGGAAAAAAATTCATGTTTTTTTAAAGAGCCCTACTTTTGAAATTAGTTTCGCTCTTGGAAGGTCAAATAATTATTTAAGTTTTAAAATGTGTTAATCACATCTTAATCTTTGGTATTTAGCAAATTTATACATACACAGAAAAAAATGTGTTTCAATTTAAAAATTTGTTATCAATTAAAAAATTGTTTATTTTTCCACCAGTAAACTAATTAATGCTATCAATTAAGCTGATTGTAAAATTAATTACAGGTATTTAAAGTAAAGTTGTATAAAACATTAAAAAGTTAATTAAACCAGTTAAATTATTAATCAAAAGAAATTTAGTTTTCAATTAACAAGATAATTGAAAAAAAATCAATAATTTCTTCTGTGTAAGATTAGAGGTCTATTCTATTTCTACACTTTTTTCATATCTACCTATACTTATCTGCATATATGTATGCATGAGAATTGGCCAAAAATTATAAAGCTGCTTGAATAAAATCTCAAATGTTGGCATTTATTTTGTGTTTTAAGCTTAAAACCTGTAAGCGTTATGATTAACTGTTGGTCATAATGATTTAGAAAAATATTTATGTGCATTTTAAAACTAGTGCTGATATACATACATATTTTCGTGCGGGAGTTTATGTGCTCTATCTGCCATTTTATATATCTCGAGTTACGGATGCCATTTTTGGTTTTTTACACCAAAATTTTTAAAATCTGCAATCTGTGTTTAGCTGTTTATCTCCGAAACTGGACGAAATATCCGAAAACGGATTGCAGACAGATTGTAGTTGCCGTGGTCTAGTGGTTAGTGTGTTGGCTTACTAAGACATGAGCCCTGGGTTCGACACCAGGCTCCGACATCTTAAAAAAAAGAAATATGAAAAAATATTTCTTTCGGCGACTACCTCTCAGCAGTCTTCTGGCAAAAGCTCTGAGAGTGATTAATTGCCATGAACAAGCTTCTCAAGTCTGTCGTTCGGAGTCGACATTAAACTGTAGGTCCCGGTACTCATGGATAAAAATTGACACACACAACATGAGTGCTGCGAGAAGCTAGGCCGTAATCCTGACACAGGGTTGTAAAGGCCAGTTATGTATGTATGGATTGCAGACTTGAAAAATTTGGGTCGAAAACCTAAAGTGGCACCACTAACACGAGATATATTAAAAATATGAAATGGCAGATAGAGCACATAAACTTCCCCACGAAGATATGTGCTATGATAAGGCTTGTATTGCTTTTCCTTTAATTATATCTATAGTCACAGAATCAAATTTAAAATTTAAAGTTGAAGCATATCTGTATGCCCGCTTAACAGTCTGTAAGCCTTATACTATGTCTGCATGAGCCACCGATTTGGTAAATATTAAGCACAATTTTGATCTATCATGACAAACTGAAAATTATGATTTGCACGTTGCGGTTGCATGTAAAAATTTGAATAAATTTTTTGTATTTGTGAAGCCAACATTTTGTTCAGGGCATAAAAAAAATCTATGGGTTGTATTTCAAAATTAACGCAGGTTCTGAATTTGCCACCATTCGCGCACTGATCGCAGATCGAAAACTACATGACACTTGATAAAAATGGAATCATACACTGCGACAGAACCTAGTGTTTTCAATCTTGAACAAAAAAAAAACATCTTTCACACACATCATATCCATCTGATAAAAACTACAATCGCGTTCATACGCGTTTACTTTATTATATGACCGACAAAAAGGCAGAGAACAATAGAATCCTTCCGGGTATATACCTCTTTCGACTCTCTTTTAAACCTTCACCTAAAAACACAAGCCTTAATGACTAACGAAAGTTTGAAGATTTTATTTTAAATATAATTGTCAGCTTCAGAGCTTTAATTGAAACATATCAAAAAAGCTGGATGGAAATATACATACATGGACCAATATCACCATATAAAAATTTTCAAAACTTAAATAGAAGAAAACACGGAGTGTTATTTTAGAGTTGACTTCCACACATGTTTCATTGTATTGTTTACGTTGCTTGACAGTTTATTTTCTTCAAATGTTAACAAAACACTGTTGCATATACGGGGCGCATTAATGTTTCATTGAATGCGAAAATTTTTTGTTATACTTAGGCAGAGACAGTCATGGAAAACTTTAAAATTGATTCAATTTCTTTTCAATTGAATCTTTTATTTTTATGCAAAAACGTGCAAAAATAATGTGTGACTGACACTGATCATTGTCGTCTACATAGAATAAATTAAACTTTTAAACATTAAATAACAAACAAAGACAAACATTTAAAATACAAAAAAGGAAAAACAATAATAATATTATTGTTTTCAATCTAAACAAAACAAAACAAAACATAACTGCAAGTAAACATTCAACCACAAAAGCCGCCTCTATTGACTATGAAAACTTGCCGAGTTTTGACACTCTTTCTTGCTTAAAAAATAACAAATATTACAACAACAAAATAAAATTAAATACATTATAAAAATAAAAGCAACAATAAAAGCTTGTACGAAGAAGTAGAAAAAATCGTCTAAAACATTCGTACGGACATAAAAAACAACAAAAATAAATGAAATTTTTGAAAATAAGCAACTGTAACTGAATGTTTTACTGGAAAAAAGTTTTAGTCGATCACCACCAGTCCAGAGTTAAAGTTCGTTTCAAATTCAAACTGTTTAATAAAATTTTAATTTTTAGTAAATTTACAAAAAAATATATAATTTTTAAATATTTTTAAAATTAAAAAAAAAATCCACAAAAAAAGACAATAATTAAAAATTAATTTATGAAAGCAAATTTCAAATTAAAAACCATTTTTAAGGTAACTTGTGAAATAAATTAAAAAAAAAAAATTATAATTTTCATAAAGTAAAAATATATATAAAAAATTTCATAAAAGTATTATCGAACAAATCTAATTCTGTAAATAATATTTTTTAATTAAAAAATTAATTCTTTAAAAACATTGTTGAAGTTTATAAAATTATTTGTTTTGAAACAAATAATAAAATAAAAAATTAGAGTAAAAATACGTTCACTCTAAACGAATATTTTATGCAAAAATTTTAAATTACTAAAAAAATTTTGTTAAAAGAAAATTATAAAATAAAAGAATTATTATTTAATATTATTTGATAAACAAAAACTAAAAAAAATTTCTGCAAACAATTTAGGTAAAAGTTTTTACGATCTTTAAACAACAATAACTGCTTTTTTTTAAGTTTGTAAAAAAATTTTATTAAAAAATAAAAAAAAAATAAGTTATAAAATAAAAGTATTTTAAAGTAAACGTGTATATTTCTGAATGTATGCACATATATATAAAAAAATTTTATGAAGGAAAGGTGCGTATACAATAGACTATAGTTTGATGAAAAAAGCTAAAGGAACGGTTACGGAAAAGGGGTAAATCCATCTCTTTATTTTAATGAATTCCATACCGAAATATTCTTTCTAATTAAAATTTGTTTTTACATAAAGCGAAATTTTTGAACAAAATATTTACAAAAAGGAGTGGTTACGCTTTTTTTGTCAAATATTTTCTTAATATGATCGCAGCATATACATATATGTAATAAAAATTAAGATATTTAAACAACAATTTTCTTAATTTTTCTTGTTCAAATTTATAAAAGAGTGTTGATAAAAAGAAAAATAAATAAATTATGAAAATATAAAATACCCAAATTTTAAAGGAAAAGTGCGTTCACATTAGACTAATATTAGATGAACAAAGCAATATTTATAAAAATTTTCAAGATCTTCAAATAATATTCTTTTATGTTTCTTTTTTTAGTCTCTAAAAAATGTTATATCAAAAAAAAAAAATATAATAAAATTATAGAATAAAATTAAGTGTAAACAACACTTTTTTGGTTTTCTTGAAATAAAAATATATTTGAAAAAAGTGTCAGAAATAGTTTATGCTAATAATTATAGTTTATGCATATTTATTTAAGTTCTCTAAAGCTTTTACTTTAATATTTGTCAAATATTTGATGAAAATAGCGAAACCACTATTTCATGGAAACATTTCATGCAAAAATTTCGTTTTCTGTTAACATTTCTTTAAAAGTAATTAAAAACAGATAAACATAATGAATAATATTTAAATTTTTATGCTCGTATTCATAAACACTATTTTAGGTTTATTGAGGGTTTTTTGACAAGTATTGGATAGAAATTTGTCAAATAAGCCCTCAATACACCTAAGATAGTTTTTATGAATACGGGCATTAATTTGTTAAGTTTGAAACAATAAACAAAGTACATATTTCAATAAAACATTGGTTACGCTTTTTTCATCAAATATTTGACAAATATTATCGTACCCTGAGAAAACAATTTTTTTTTAATGAAAAAAAATGTGTACCAAAAAAATTTTTTTATTGAATTATTGTAATTGTTATCCAATATGGATAACCAGAACTAAAACGTTTTTTTCATCAGTGAGATGTTAGCTTACAGAAAAAGAAAATATTCTCGAAATGTTCCTTTAATCAAATTTTTCATATAAATTTTTTTTTAAATTGCGTTTATAGTAGACTTTAATTTTCCTTCAATCAAATTTCCCATATAAAATTTTTTTTACCTTGCCTTTATAGTCGACTTTAATTTTCCTTCAATAAAACTTTTCATATAAAATTTTTTTAAAATTAAATTTATAGTCGACTTTAATTTTCCTTCAATCAAATTTTCCATATACATATTCTTTTTGTATCCATAAGAAATAAAATATACTTAAAGTGTTCCTTAAATCAAATCTTCCATATAAATTTCATTAAAATAAACTGAAAGTATATTTTACATAAGTAAATACATACTTATATAAATATCTTTGTAAGTCTGTTTGTTTGTCGGTCAATTACGCCTAAACGGTTCAACCGATTTTGTTGAAATTTGGAACATAAATTGCTTCAAAACCCGAAAGTTTAAAAAAATATGTATTTTTCAAAATTGTACCTGAGCGTGGTACCTCCCATATAAACTAAATAATAATTTTTGTATATCTAAAGTTTCTAAATTTGGTCTGAACTACTTCATGGCCAAGGAAAACCATCAGTCAGAAAGTCAGTAAAAACATCAGTAGAAAAAAAGAGCGGGTAAGTAGGCGGGGAACCTCCCAAATGAACTACTATTAACTTCTGTATATTTTGAAATCGGTTACAGTTAAAGTATCTGAAGTTGATCTGAATTACTTCGTAGTCTCTAAGAATCATCAGTCGAAAAATGTAGGGTTTAGGGTAGTATTACTATACATAAATAAAAAATACATATGTACATATAGTGTATGTATATAATTTTAAAAGTTCTTTACATTTTTAAAAATACCTACAAAACAAACAAAAAAGTACCAAAATCATGTTGTTATCTCTTGTTCACGTGAACGAAGCGAAATAAAAAATTGTCAATTAGCAATAGAAATTCTTTAAAATGTTTTTCAACTTTTAATTAAATTTATTTGACATAAAAATATTTTATCTCGTTTCTTAATGTTAATGGTTTTTTGTAGACACCAAAAAATAATCTAAGAATACTCTGATAAACTTAAAAATAAATACTGAAAATAAATTGGCAGGACACTGGGTCACATTTTAAAATATTATATCGATTGATTTTGATATTTCAAATGTTTTAGGGTCAAATATGCATACTACCAACACATCGAGATTTTTTCTGCAAAAGATTTTTGTGTAAACATTTCTTAAAAAATTATTTAAAACCCGATAAAAAACAGAAAATAATATTTATACTAAACAATCTAAAAGCTTTAATCAAATAATGCTTACGATTTTTTCATCATGTTTGACGAAAGTGAACGTACCTTAAGAGCTGAATTTATTATGTTTCAGAATTTTTTTCTTAAACAAAAAACGACCACTTGCGACCTTTGACAACTATTTGTTAAATTCTTTGGTGACATACCAAAAGTAGAACTGCTTGCGGTTGATTTCACCAGTGATTATGGTTATGATTTCTAAACTTTTTTTGCAGAAATAAGTATACTAGCAAAATTAAAATAGAGTTTTTATTAATATTTTTTTATATGTGTAACATAAAGGAATTAAAAGATTAAATAAACCAAAAGGATCAGAACAAAAACAGGTTTAAAGTGAATTTTAATTAAAAGAAACAATATTTATTATATAAAATAAATTTGAGGGAAAAGGTTACAAAAGTACCGAACTTTTAAAATTTTATAAATTCTAATTTATTTGTGCCCATAATTATGAAAGTGGTATAAGTCATATATTTTTTGTTTCGAGATATTTAATGAATTGCATTTAAATAAATTAAAAAATATTTTTACATTATGCAACATTTTTATTTATAATTTTATTAGTCTCAAGTAATGGAAATTTATTATGAATATGAAATTTTGTGCGAATTTCATACGATAATATTGTTTTTAAAGTTTGCATTGACTTAGACCATTTTCAAAATTAGCTGAATGTCCTATAAATTACTTAAAGCAATAAAGAACTTTAAGTTTTATTTAAAACAATAATTTGATTGAAATAATTCGTGAACATTAATTAATTATTTTTAAAAAGTAATTCATTTTTATCATTATTTCGAGTATTTAAGATTCTTAAAATGTTCCTGAAAAACTGCTGGGATGTACGGTAGTAAACTCATAATATCTTTATGTTTTTCTTTATTCTTACTGGTCTAATGGTGGTGTATAATAGAAGTAATTTAATATTTTTGGTCTTCCTCTTTTAGGTGAAAGATCCAAAACGTGAAATTTAGAATCATCTAAAGAAGTTTTATAAAACATTTTATAAGGTTCATTTTTCAAGAATCTCATCTATTGAATTTGTAGCCAAAGAGATAGATTCGCCCGCGGTATTTTTTTTCTCTTCTTGTTATGGATTCTTCTTTCGTTGAAATAAAATCCGGCTGCGACATTCGCTTTATCGAAAATGTATTTCTTGTTCTGCACTTTTCTATCAATTCATAATAATGCTCAGGGTTGTATAAGTAATTTGCTTTTTTTATCGGTCATTAGGTAGAAAGGAATGACTCGATACCAAAAATTCGTGGTATAATTTTTGACTTAGACCACTTTCATAATTAACACTAAATGAATTCCATATAATGTTGAAATTACAACCACTATCTAATGGTTCATTTTTGACAATTTCGTAAAAATTACATTGAATACATTTAGTTTAAACTAATGTGGTATGAAATAACTGATAAACTCATTTTTTTAAATTTTGACTTAGACCACTTTCATAATTATGGGCACATTTATAAGCCAATAATTGTAAATATAGCGGTAATCACTTATCGTTGCAAATGCCGAAATTAAAGTAGCAAACAATGTCAAACAATAGCAAAATGAAGGCATATCCTACGATTGCTTGTTTGCGAGATTTGTAAGGGCATTTGCAACGAAGAGTGATTACCGCTAATATTTTATATTTTCTTTTTGAAGATAAAAGTATTGTGTAGCTGTGTTTCGTGTTTAAATTTGTTTTCGTGTGTAAATTTTTTTGTTATTTTATTATTATTTTTTTTTTTCCATTAAACATTAAGAAATAAGATGTAATAAATTTATCAACATAATTGACATTTTTTCTTGGAAAAAATTATTAGGCAAAGCTTGTTTTTAATGAACAGAAATAAATGCTAGTACGTTATAATTGAACTTCACTGTATAATTATTGATTTATTTAACATATATGAATAAAATTAAATTAATTTATTATTAAAAGCTTATTAGAAAATTTATAACATTCAAAGCGTTTAAAGATATTAACATAGAGGTTTTTAAATGCTTGTCAAACTCATCACAGGATTTTATTATTATTTATCTTTCGTTTCAATTGAAACAAAATTAAAACATTTAAATGGGCCAAAACAGTACTGAAAGTATGTTGTTAATTAGACTTATTAGATAAATGAATTTAATTTTATAATTACAATACAGTTTGTTGATTTTTTATGTTTTAATTTATTTATTATTATGCGATGAAATGCAAAAAAAAGAAAGAAAGTGATAATTGATAATAATTTGTTAAACAATAGAGAATATTAGGAAAAATTATAAAACAAAATCTACTAATTTTCATAGAAAATTAAGTCAATTAAATATAAAACAATTTTAATACATATTTTAATAAATAGTCAGTCATAATAAATCAAAATAGTATTAATTTTAAATCCCTTCATTATTCATCATTTTCTCACTATATTTACAGGCGTATATGTATCTATAAAAGAAAATTTCCATATAATTAATTAACTTAATTATAAAATAATTTATAGATTTTTAATTTGAATTATGAGTAGATTATTACTTTTAGTACAGAATTAAATTAGATGCGAACAAGAAATTTTTGCATACAAATCATGGATGGAAGAAATAACGAAGTTGTTTAATTTAAAAAACGTGTCTTTAGCGGTTATATGTATGCGTGTTTAAGTAAAAAATATGCCTGTAAATCGCTTAAATCGCAGAGAGAAGAGGCTTATTGTAACTTATAATATAAGAATTTAAAAATTTTAAAAATTAATTTTCGGCCATATAGTAAGTTATAAAATCTTTAATGGACATTTAAAGCGTAATAATTAGGAGTTAGCGCCTTCAGCACGTATTTTTCCTTAATAATTTATTTATTTACCGAAGTGTAGTATGTATGTACTAGACAAGAGCTCCGGGTTCAAACCTCAGCTCTGACATCTTGAAAGAAAGAAATATGAAATAATATTTCTTTCGGCGACTACCTCTTAGCAGTCTTCTGGCAAAAGTTTTGAGAGTAACTGATTTTCAGGCATTAGTTTCTCAAGTCTGTCGTTCAGAGTCGACGTTAGGTCCTGGTACTCATGGATAAAAATTGACGAACACAATATGGGTTCTGTAGAATAAAGGCTTGTAATGGCCAACTATGTTTTTGCAATACAATATTAAATCTTTAACTACTGAGGTGAAATATTTTGTCATAATTATTGACGTGGGGTAAATTTTACCACCTAAGTATTTTTTAACCAAAAAAATTAGCAATAAAAAAGAAGTCCATCTTTACGAAACCGCTCCCTGACATTTCCAGTCTATTCTACCAAGAAAACGAATGATCAGGAGTACAGCGCCACCTTCTGGATAAATAACAGTTAACCCACAAAAATATGCTCGCCTCTCACATTCAACATCCAGATGGGGCAATTGCTGTTGATCATTCAAAGGTGAAGGGTTTTGAGTGATTAAATTGACAGCAATTTGTCCCATTGACAGAAGGCGCTTAACATCACATCTTTACATCTATCTATCTATGTACATATATCTATATATTCAACATACCAATATGCATTTAGTAGGGGTTTACCACTGAGTATTGGTAAAATAAAAAAAAATATATGTATGTACTATTTGTTTTAAAAGTCTACGATGAGTTGTTGCTATAATAACACCTATTTACCGCTCACGTTTTACTATATTAAACTATTAAACTCATTATATACATATTCTAATTATTTGTCCTATTTTGCCACACACTGTTATTGGAAATATAGTTCTTACGAGGGCAGTACGAAATATTCTTACCTTGACATAGTGATGGCGGTGTAAAGAACAAACAAAAAAGTTTATCCGTCATATGAATGGATGTTAATCGTACAGGATTTCTAAATAGGCCCTACAGAAATTTTTTATAATCAAAAAATTAGAAATTCGTGATATGACCTAAATCTAAAACATGCCTTGCTGAGAGCTGTAAACGATTATTTTGAGGACCATAAAGAAGATTATTTTAGTTATCGAATAGAATTGCTAGAAAACACTTGTTCATAGTACCCTGATTTGTTTTTTTAAATATATTTCTAAAATCTTTTAGCATTCACATTAAATGTTCCTAATCATGGCTTTCCCTTTTTAGTTTTTCAATCTTTTTATTTTCTTTTTCATTTAAAGCAAGAAAAAGAAGACAACGTGCATAAGAGAAAAACAAAGAGACTTCGTGAATTTTCAAGCCCTTCTGGCTTTTCTACTGTAATTCATAAAAAACGCCTGCCTTAGTCGAACGAAAAAACTCGATGCATGATAAGTGTGAAAATCTTCTCATATCTGTCGTTCGGAGCCGACTTTAAACTGTAGGTCCTGGTACTCATGGATAAAGATTAACACACACAACATGAGTGCCGCGAGGAGCTAGACCGTAACCTTGACACAGGGTTGTAATGGTCAATTATGTAAATATGTATGTATGATAAGTGTGTTCAAGTTTCAAGAGCTTAGTTTGAAAAATAAAATCATTTTAGTAATCGAACTTTTGTATTTTAATTGTTAGGCTTAGAACACTTCGAATAGCCCTCGTATGTTAAATAAAACGTAATAAGCTACTTAACTTTGATTAAAATATGCATTTATATGCATTATTAAGTGATGAATTTGTAGGGCTTATTTAAGAACTAGACGCCTTAGGTTTCTTGAAAAATCTTGTTCTTTTTTTTTAGTCTGTGTTAACCATTTTAATAAGAAAAAAGTGATGAAATTGTTTTCTTTTATTACATCAAATTATTAAAACAACCTATAATTAAAATATTTTTTAAAGATATTTTTGCATTTTAATTTAATTAAAACTTTTTATTTTTCTTTTTTACTTTATTGCAGCTTAACTGTTACATTAAAGACATAAAATGTAGAGAGAAAAAAAACTGATAACAAAACTATTTTATTCATTTCGTTTTTAATACAAATTGTTTTTGAACGTATTGATTTATTAAATGATTTGATCATTTATTTAAATACAATAATTACCAGCAACGCCTAAGATAAATACTTACGAGTATTTAAACATTTTAACTTAACTTGGAATAGTTTTCCCCCTGAACTAATTATGGAGTCATCGTCAGCAACGATTTTGAAAACTTCAAATACAAAACGTTTTGTTATTGAGGATTCAAGTAAGTAAGGCCTTTTTTATTATTATTTAAATCAGTGCATTATTTTAGTTATTACAACATATGTATTGTATTTATATAATAAAAAATTTCTTTATTTAACGTACTATTATTTATAATTGATAATTATTGTATATATAAATATTTGTAAATTTTATAATTTTTTGTTTCAATTTACAATTGTATAAATATTTATTTAATTTAATTTATTTTATTATAAAATAATTTTTCTTTTAATGTGTTACTGTCATAATTAGGCTTAATATCGTCAAATTATTTTCAATTGCTTTTTAACGGAAAAATATTACAAGTTTTCTCTTATAAATATTCATTAGTTTATGGCACATTAATTTTAAATGTCAACACTTTCTCAGCTACGAGTATTTATTAACAGTTATTTATTTAAGTGGCTTTGACAACCACAGCAGAGTGCCTGGTAGATATCGAATCTTAAATAGTAAAAGATCTTTAAATACTTCACACAAAAAATTTTAGATTTTCTAATTTTTCATTAAAAGTATATTCAGACAACAGATATTCTAATTAATAAAAGCACAATTTTTTTAATGCCTTCATAAATTAACATGAACTTAGCTTTCGAAAACAGATTTTTATTTTCTAAAAAGATAAGAAAAATGAAAAAAATATTTCTTTCGGCGACTACCTCTCAGCTGTCTTCTGGCAAAAGCTCTGAGAGTAATTAATTGCCATGAACAAGCTTCTCAAGTCTGTCGTTCGGAGTCGACATTAAAACTGTAGGTCCCGGTACTCATGGATGGAAATTTACACACACAAAAAGAGTGCTGCGAGAAGCTAATCCGTAATCCTGACACAGGGTTGTAAAGTCCAGTTATTATTTATTATTAAAAGGATAAGAAAGATGAAAAAAATATTTCTTTCGGCGACTACCTTTCAGCAGTCTTCTGGCAAAAGTTCTGAGAGTAACTGCCATGAACAAGTTTCTCAAATCTGTCGTTCGGAGTCTGTAGGTCCCAGTACTCATGAAGAAAAATTAACACACACAACATGGGTGCTGCAAGAAGCTAGGCTGTAACCCTAAAACAGGGTTGTAATGGCCAATTTTGTATGTATGTATGTATGTAAAATGTAAGTCAAATTCAGGATGACTTCTTAGTTTCCTCTGAAAGATTTACATACATAAATATATAATTGGCCATACAACTCTTTTTAAGAATTACGTCCTAGATTTTCGCAGCATCTATCCTTATTGTGTACGTAAATTTTTTATCTATGAGTACGAAAATTTAAAGATGTGTTACGTCGTTAATGGCGGTTACAACTATGTAGAGGTTTAACGTGCGTATCGTCCAGAGACATGCCACACGCCGCCCGTTGCCAGGGCGGTAGTTGAATATAATGCGTCCAACCACCGCCACCCAATGCCGGTACCACCTAGTTTCTGAGATGTCAAAGACACCCCGCTCAGAAGAAGGCCCAATAACATCGAGTTATCAATTTGACACCAACCACTGCCTGACTAGTGATACCCCCTTGTTGAGGGGTTTCTATCTAGCACTACCACAACCACTACAAGTAATCCGCGAAGGGCCGCACCCAAACCATCAAGCCGGTTTGCCTCACTCCCCGAATGACAGGAGAGCACATTCTAACCGAGGGCTTCCTGATTCCCGTAGTACCAGATTAGAGTAGGTTTCTCTGGTCAGTCCCTGAGATAGTCAGTAATTAAAAATTACCAACCTCTCTGCCTATAGCGAGTGCCAGGCCATCCAGAGCTAGGTAAACTCCATATTAGCCGTAGAACACAGGCCCCTGGTGTGCGTAATCACCAGCAACCTTTACTGTATCCCCGGGGGGAAATAGCGGTTACAGTTGAGATATATAATATATATAAAACTTTGGCCAGCACTGTACTATATTTTCTATAACTACCAGAAAAACTGTACAGCTTTCTAATAATTTCTTTTTTAAAACCTGAATATAGAAATATAAGTATTTTAATTAAACTTTAAAGGAATTTAACTCTCAGAAGCTCATTTATTTTAAATGTTTCTTAGAAAAATTTAATCCTTTGAAGAAACATTTTCGAATTATCACCGATGATGATGCTTTGTAGAGTTAAGAAATTACTCGCACTACACTCTTTACTGCCTCTAGAGTTCCTCTTATCAGGGAATCATAAATCGACCGCTTTAAACTTATTTTAACCCTCTCCAGAACATAAAAGAACAATGAGGAAATATTAGTTTCCAAAGTTATCCATAATATACTGCTTCATTATGTTATAAATTTATAACTAAAAACTAAACAAGAACGGTAAAAACCTATAGAAACACTAAAAATTATACTTTTCAAAGGGTTAAACGCCTCATCTCATTTCAGTTTTTGCTGATAAGAACTCGATGAAAAAAAAAAATACAAGGAATATAAAATCTTATTTAAAACAATTTTAAGTGTAATTATTTGCTATATTTTAAGTTTTAATTTTCTTTTATTACGAGTGTTATTGTAATTTGAAAACCGTTAAGTCTATATTATGTATGCATGTATGTATATACGAGTATGTCTAGTCATTAGTAAAAGTATGGATTTAAAAATATATATTTTTTTTTAATCTACACAAAAAAGCAGATACATTTTTAATTCTGTGGAAACTAAGGCGGTAATTTACTTATATGCCAGTCATTTTCATTATATATTTTGTTTTTAATGTCAATCAACCGTAATGTTAGCAAAGTAAGTTGTGTTCGAAATTATTGAAAATAATTGTTAAAAACGTAAATCAGGAAGTTAATGATGATGTCGTTTTGAAAATTGATACACCTTTTTAAGGTGCATGATAAAAAATTACTGCAAAATTTTGCGACATTTATCATAATGAATGAATTACAAACAATAATACACTGCAGTTCATCTGGATAGAACCAACACATTTAAAAAAAACCGTATAAATTGCAAATACTTACTTGTACAGAAGAAGTGAAATAAATTTGGCTATGCAGAAAAATAATTGATTCTCTAATTTTTGATTCTTTTGTATTCTTTCTATGTTTGTAATTAATGTACATTTTGATGCCACCACTAACCGCGGAAACGGATGGATCGATTTGAGCCAAAATTCTAGGGTACGTTGGGGATAGTCTGTAAATTGTTTATGTGAAGTTTGCGCGAAATCGGCCCATTGGTTCCGGAGATAAGGCATTTGGATTTTCCTATTCTATGTAAAATGTTTTCATATTATGCTTAACTTATATGTTGAGAGCTGTTAAAGATAAGTTTTCTAAATTGGGTCTGAACGACTTCATTATCAAGGAAAATCATCAGTCAGAAAGTACTTCTTATGCAAATATTATTAATTTAATTAATAATTAATTAATAATAATTAATTCTTATGTTAAATATTAATTTCTTTATATCTTGAGAAGTGTTAAAGCTGAAGTTTCTGAGTTTTGTGTAATTGATTTCATAATCATTAAAAATCATCAGTCGAAAAATGTGTATAAATTGTAGCAGTAGGTGTAGCGAAACAGATATGATTTTTTATACTTAATAATTGATTTTATTGTAATTATTATATTGATAATATTTGTAATTCACAACAACTTCATAAATTCTATTTTTCATTGATTTGTACAGAGATTTTAAATAGTCAGGAGATTGTATTTTATCCCATGCAGCTTTTAATCCACCAATTAGCTCATCTTTGGTCTTTCCTCCTCCGTATACCGTACTACTTAGGCATCCCCAAACATTTTCTATTACTTTAGGATTGAACGACCAATTTAAGATTTCAATATTTTGGCTGGCAATTCACGATCATAATACCTGTGTAGTGTGTGTAGTGTGTATTCATTTTTTTCATCCGATAAAATTATTTTTTGTAAATCATTATCATTTAATAGTTTTCAAACATATGATTTTTGTCAAATTGAAGGTGTTGTTGTTGATCAGTTGCTTCTAATTCAGTTTTTTCATTAGCTTTAGAAGCTATAAATGTTCAATGCTTAAAATGGCACGAAGAACTCTTGATCCACCTGTATTTAATCCTGTTAAATGCTTGTTCTTAGATGTTAATTGAGCTAAATTTGAGGCAATGTTTTACACAATTCATTACCACATTATAACTCTGTCGAATTTTTCTGAATAGTAAAAATCAGTTGTCATTTAATTCAATTAATTTTCTGCAAAGCGAAATTTTAAATTTTTTTCTGTATTTACAATTTAAAGATGTTATTTGTTTGTTTCTACCCTGGTGAAACACAGTGTAGCTCTATAAAAAA
The DNA here is from genome assembly GCA_963576795.1 of Metopia argyrocephala. Classification (NCBI taxonomy): domain Eukaryota; kingdom Metazoa; phylum Arthropoda; class Insecta; order Diptera; family Sarcophagidae; genus Metopia; species Metopia argyrocephala. The sequence goes on from OY756208.1 coordinate 7,545,487, forward strand.
TTAATAACAGTAGAAATTGTTTTATTACTATTATTATAATTTTTTTTTTTTGTAAAATAATATGATGCTTCTATTTATTTTTTTATATAATTTTTGTTTATTTGCTTTTTGTTATTCTTAATGACGTTTTCAAGATATTTTTTCTATATAAAAGAGGTGTGTTTTTTCCTCTTAAATTTTAATGCATTTCGTTCGTTTCATATTTTGTACGTACAATATATACATATGTATATAATAATATTTTTTCTGTAATTGAACATTTATTTATTTATTTTTAAATACAAATGTTTATTTTGTTATTTATTTACAATTAACTACAGATGTTATTTTTTATGGCTAATTATGTGACATAGAGTGACCAAATAGTTTTGATTATTTTTTACGTATATTATTCCGTTACTTTTCACTTTCTTTTTATTAATATCAAAATTCTAACTTTAATACAAATGGTAAAATACATACATATGTATATATGTATGTACGTACAATGTACATTGTACATATCAGAGTTGTAAATGAATCATTCTTTTTTGATTTCAATTCATTTGAATTAGCTAAATTTTGAATTAATTCTTTTCAACAAAAAAAAGAATTGAATTAAATTTGAATCAATTCATTTGAATTTAGAGAACATGAATTGCAATTCATTTCCAATTCAAATGAATTGGGCAAAATGAGTTGCAATTCATTTGAATTAGGCAAAATGAATTGCAATTCATTTTTTAATTCAAAAGAATTGGTAAAAAGAATCGCAATTCATTTCTAATTCATTTGAATTAAAATGATTTGGAATTAATTCAAATGAATTAGAAAAGTAACTTGTAATTCAAATTTATCAAATCAAAAATGAATTGCATTCAATTGAAGTAAACTTGGTGTTTGGAGTTTGGTCCTTCAAGTACTACTTATGAAATAAATGTAACAAAGAGAATTATTATAAATAAGTAATAAATACTTGGATTAAAAGTAATAGACATAGATAAAGTCCAGAATAGAAGTACTTATAAAAAGGGTGATGCTTTTGCATTATTGCAATTGGAAATGTATAACAAATTCATTTTTCGAGTTAAATCAAATGAATTGGTAAAATGAATTGCAATTCATTTGTTCTAACTCATTTATATTAATTCAAAATCAATTCAATTCAAATTAATTGGAAATGAATTGCAATTCTTTTTACCAATTCATTTGAATTGAAAATGAATTGCAATTCATGTTCGCTTAATTCAAATGAATTGATTCAAATTTAATTCAATTCGTTTTTTGGAGAAAAGAATTAATTCAAAATTTTTCCAATTCATTGCATGAATGATTCACGAACTAATTCAAAAATGAATGATTCGTTTACAACTCTGGTACATATGCATTGCATGGTACAGTACAAGTTATTTTTCTCACTTATTAAAATAAAAAATAAAACAGGGAATCACCGAGTTATTCGTGGTGTACACAAATCGGTGATAAGGGTGTGATTTCTTTGATTTCTTTGTACAAATTTGGGTCCGTTGATAACTAAAGTATAAAGTGATGTTTTAACACTTGATACATACCAACTCGGTACCAAATATGTAATTAAAAAACTGTTTTCAAGTTTTTCTATGAATTTAATATGTTCAATTAATTAAATCTTAGTAAATAAAAATTGTTTTGTGTTAAAGACAAGCTTACACAGCTAGTTTTATTATAATTTTATAAAAAAAAAAAAAAATTTAAAAAAAAATGCACAAAAATTCGACCATTTTAGAAATTCGATTGTCCGGCGCACAAAATGTGAGATTCTACTGTAGTCGTTTTTCATTTTGTGAAAAATGTACGCCAGTTAACAGACTAAAGCTAAGAAACAAAGAAAAAATCTTTCGAAAATCTTTCTATACCTAAATTACCTTTAAGGCCCAGGTTTTAACTTTTGAGTTTTTCAGTGCAAAGTTAAATAAAACTTGAATGACATTTAAATGTCCAACTTTAGCCATTTAAGTTTCATTTTAGTTTTATATAGTATAAACATCTGTATGTTTTCGGCATCTTGTTTATATGCTCTGTAAATAAAAATAAACTAAGTAGAACTCTGTGGTATTTTTCATTTTTTTTTTTATTACAAAATGAGCATATTATGAATAAAACTAGTCTTTAAATTATAAAATTAATATTAAATAAATTTATTGTTATTAATTAATATTATTTTAATTTTATTTCTAGTGCTTTATTTGACAAAAGCTAATCACAGTTGTTTTCTGGAAAAAAATATTTAATTAAAAAAAAGGCTGAAAACATTTTTGTAGTTTTTTTTTTATTCTACCCGGTTATGTTTGGCACAGTTACAGGCAGTTTGTAAAACTTGACACAACAAAGAATTCTAAAAATAACTATATTTTTTTTATTAGAAAAAAAAATCTATTTTGGAAAGTAGTTTGTTCGCGTATTTCAAATTAAAAAAAGAAAATTGCGTTTGAAATTGAAAACAAATTTCAAGGATAACAAAAACAAACGCATTTCCGTCCACAGCAATTGCTTGTCAATTTGCCAAGTGTTACAAATTTTAATCGTTATTATATTTTTTTTTAGTATTATTTATATTTACTATGAATTTAATTAAAAAATATTTATAAAATTAAAAATTGTTAGACACGCCCGCTTACTAAATTTGATTTGAATAGATTTCTTGCAGTTTGACACAAAACAGGAAGTTTTAGAAAGTGATTTGTTTGACTTACAATTTAATTTAAAGAGTTTGACAAATTACTTTTTAAAGATAATTACGAGTACATATTATTTTGTATTAGAAAAAGAAAACTAATTAAAAACACGCCCCTTTAATTACATGGACTGATAAAGTACCTCCGTTTCATTTTCGTAAAGGTTTAAACAGTTCAACGATTTCCTGTTATTGGGTAACTGAATAGAAAGTGAGAGATTTTTTATTTGCATATAAAATAAAATAATAATAATAATTTTAATGTAAAGAATTACTCAAGCTTAAGGTCTTTTTTTAAATAAAATCGTTTATTTATTTATCGATATTTCGCTACTCCTGCGTGTAGCGTCTTCAGGAAATATTTATTTTTAAATAAATATTGTAGCGAAATATCAATAAATAAATAAACGATTTTATTTAAAAAAGACCTTAAGCTTGAGTAATTCTTTACATTAAATAATAAAGGTCGAAAAACGAGAATTAAAATTAATAATAATTTTATATACATATTTGTATTATTTTCTTTGACTTAAGTTTTTAATTTTGTTTAATGATCGGGAAATCCGAGTTTAAATTTCATTTAAATTGTAATTTTGTTTCGTCATAAAACTCTTTAATTGGATCAGAAATTAATTCTACAATAAAAGGCTAAAGTGGCATAATTAAATGAAGAAATTGTATACCAGCCGAACTTAATAAAATTAAGATTTATAGAAATCAATACAATTCTATTGTTTCTCGTTTTTACCCAATGCAAAAAAAAAATAATACAAATTTAACTTCTTTTTAACCAATTTTTTTTCTTTTTCTTAATTCTCAACTCAATAGACCCAATTGACTTCTTACTGATATATTTTACATTAACTTACACCATCATAATTGTTTTAAAATATTGCCAAGTCACCATTTTCAATGTTGTTCTGGAAATTTCATTTTAAACGACAAAAAAACTGCATCAATTATTACTAAAAAAAAATCATGCGTTTCAAGGTTAAAAAAAAACAAAATAAAAAAAATCCTCTTATTAGAAGCATTTACTCGTATAACCAACATGTAACACTCTTAGTTGGCACTACTTATACGTAAAATAGAGCACAAATGATTTAAAATTCTAAATAAACGAAAAATAGAAAAACAATTGCTATTTAAACATCATATCGCTCATTTACTTCAAAAGTGACATAACTTACACACACAAAAATATGATTTTTTTTAAGTAGGTAAAAATTCGTTTTGATCATGTATGTCTACTGGCAAAAGTACTGAGAGTAACTAATTGCCATGACATGGCATGAACATGTCTTGTGGTTAGTGTGTTAGCTTACTATACAAGAGTTCCGGGTTCAAACCCTAGCTCTGACATCGTAACAGAAAGAAATTTAAAAAATATTTCTTTCAGCGACTACCTCTCATAAACAATCTTGCCATAAACAAGCTTTCCAAGTTTGTCGTTCGGAGTGGACGTTAAACTGTTGGTCCCGATATTCGTGGATAAGAATTGGCGCACACAACAAGGGCCAACTCTAAAAGATGAACTGAATGTGAAAACTTTATGCTTTACACTGCACATTTTTAAACCTATTGCCTTCTAAATTATGGTTTTATTATACAATAATTTGCACAATTAAGCTTCATTTGTCTTAAAAAAAAAGAACACTAAATCTTAACCCATTTCCGCCCGCTGTACTATATCAAGTAAAAATTATAAAATGCAGTTTTTTACTCGGGAAACGCTTTTTATTAGTCAATAAGAGTACATGCAAAATCCACGTAGCTGTTGTACATTATAGTTGAAAAATATTAATAATTGGAATCTCCATTTTGACTAGTTATCTAGGAATCTTCATTTTGGTGATTTATTTCTTGTGAGATTGTGAATGGTTATGTAGTTTATTTTACATCAGTTAACTTTGAAGAACGTTAAATAGCAGTTTATTTACTTGATAACATCACATTCTAATAAAAGCAATATAATAAGGTTTAGTTCGTATAGAACTTTTTGAGCTATAGCATATTCAGTGCTGCTCTACTAAGCTTAGTACACCTGAAAAAACACAACTCAGAGTATTTTTTTTTTGGTTTTTTACTGTACTCTAAAAAATGTTTTTTAAATCTAGTAATAAATATTGAATTTTAAAAATTGTTCTTGGTTTTCATTTGGGCGTTAATGGTTAATTTCGTTCTTCGTTCTTCAGAATATACCCGATTATTTTCGGTTATAATAGAATTGCAGTAAATGAGCGATATGTACGAGTATTTAAGTTTTTTAATCTGGTTTTCTTAATCTTATAAATTATTTGCGCACTTTTTTTTTCATAATTATAAAGTTTATTTTTTTATATTTAATTTATTACAATATTTTTATTTTTTATTTAATTTTTTGTTAAAAAGCCTTTGCTCATTGACAAATGTTTAGTGCGTTTAACTGCATTTTTATTATTCATAATTTTTATTCCATTTTTTTTTATTTTTTTTTTTTTTTAATTTTAAAAGTCAGTTTGAACTTCAACTTGACTCTGTTTCAACTTTTTGACTGAATGTGGGGATTTTTATTTTCAATTTCGTTTGTTTTCATTGTAAGAAGAAAAAAATATATATTTTTTATTCAAATTTATGACCATTTGGTGCTACAAACATGTAAAATTATTTTGTTTTTGATTAAACAGTTACGATTGAAGGTGACAAACGCAATTGGATTTTTTTTTTCTTTTCCATTTTTAAATACAAGTTTTTTACCATTCAAATTATTAATGTTTTATTGATTTTTTTTTTAATATAAATTTATATTTTCAAGTCTTATACAGTATAACTTGGTTACTACGAATCTAAGAAAGTGGTTTATTTCCGCGTTTGAGCATTTTAGTAAATTTTTTATGTTCCCAATTTGTTTGGAAAAGAAAAAACATGACAGTCGATTGTGCTGTCCAACCCTATATTTGAATGTTATTTGCAGAGGCAACCTCTTTTAAAGCAACTTGGGCGGGTCACACTCATATTCTTGCTAAAACAACTTTAGGCTTTAATGGCAGTTACGAATCGATATACATATTCAGGAATGTATATATGTACATACATAATTGGCCACTACAACACTGTGTCAGGGTTACGGCCTAGCTTCTTGCAGCACACATATTGTGTGTGTTAATTTTTGTCCATGAGTACCGGGACCTACAGTTTAAATTCGACTCCGATAGACAGATTTGAGATGCTTTTTCATGACAATCAATTACTCCCAGAGTTTTGCCAGAAGACTGCTGTGATGTAGTCGACGAAAGAAATAATTTTTTTTATTGTGTGTTCACTAAAATGTCTCTATGAAAAAATCTATTTATTTTGTATAAATGTTAATTAAAGAGCCAACTATATCAGTTACCGAAAAGAAAAGTTAAAAATTCTAAAATGGTATACTTTTAAATTCACTAAAATTTTTATGTATTTTAAAATTCACTGAAAAGAAATAATAGTGAGACCTAAAGAAAAGACAGACATACTATGTACATATAAATGTATTTATTTATTTCCCCAGTTGGACAACAACAGACTATCCTGCACGACTCATACACAATAACCAGAACAATTCGTCAACGACATTCACAAACAAGTGTCGAAAAATCGTGGACGACTGGTTGAGCGATAATGCCACTGAGGTTGTCGTCTACCGCACACTGTATGAGCTATGTAAACATGTCGTCATTTTTCTGTTCATCATCGACAACTCCAAGGAAATAGACGACAAAATGTGGTGTGCGAACACCTCCGCGATGTTGTCGACAACAGTTAGTTGAAGACTCTACTGAACAAATTTTAAATTATTTTTTGTGCAAAAAATAATTTTTTCTTGCAATTTTTGCGTAAATGTACGAAAAAATTTCTACTTTTTTCAGCATAACTTACAGGGACTCGTAATTTTTCACTAAAAATATATGAAAATATTGTAGCCATTATAAATCTGAACAACTTTCGTGAAGATATCAATACAATCTGAATGTGTCTAGGCATCCAAAATAGCTTACAAAAACCAATTTGTACTCGTATTCAAAAAGATTAGCATCAGAACTTAAGACCTATGGTTGCAGATGAAACATTGTGCTCCACACAAAAAGTGAGGTTCAATACTCTTGAAATATTCTTATTAAAGTAGGCTACATTGCCAAACACTACCCACACTGTTTCCTTTTTTGATTGCAATAGCTTTCTTTCTTTCTATGTGTTTTAAAGTTATTGTATGGGGCTTTAATTCAGTTATACATACAAACGTGCACTCAACATTGTCATACCAAACATATACAGTTGGAGACTAAAGTTTAAATACACCCAAGCTCACTGCACGTTCCGTGAAAGAGTGGTTGCTTTATTATGCTCCCAGACAGCTCCATAGCCCTCCCCAATCACCAGACTTAAACCCAATCGAGCATGTTTGGGGTTTAATGAAGCGCAAATTAACATCAACCTCAATAACAAGCAAAGAGTCGCTTAAAAAAGCTCTTAAAAAAATCTGATCGGAAATATCTCCTTCTGAAGCAGAAAGCTTGGTGCTTTCTATGCCACGCCGCTTGCAGGCAGTTATAGATAGCCATGGCGGTCCACCAAATTATTGAAATGTTTTTCTTTTTTAATTGTTTTAAAAAATGTATTAACGTTCCAAGGTGTATTTAAACTTTTGTCCAGTGAATTGTATAGTATTTATAAGAATTACCGTTATGTTTGTAATGAAGTCTATATTTTTTGTTATTGTTTTTTGTTATTTATGAAACTAAATAAAACTACATAAATACTTTAAGTTTTTCTGTAACGTTCACTTTTATTTAAACATACCATTTTTGGGGTGTATTTAAACTTTAGTCTCTAACTGTAAGTATTTTTAAGTCAAATTTAATTAATTAATAATAAAATATAAGTTTTTGAAGAATTTGGAATTACATTTTCATTTTAAAAAATTAATAAATATTCCTGTGCATACATATAGTATGTACACTAGTGTGTCCCAAAAAAATTTTTTTTTGGGGATCAAACTTATTTTGGACCACTATGAGGCAAAGTATTTTTGAGAATTTTTTCAGATTTTTCGGAAGTGGTTTAGAGGTCGCGCAAATTGATTTTTGATCAAAAATCGAGCTTTTTGAGCTCTATTTAAATTTTGGTTATGAATTCGTAAAAAATCGATATTTTCTCAACTTCGGAGTCAATATTGTCAAAGAAAATATTCCCATCTTTAATTTTATGTGCATAAATAATAATAAGTTTCGGCAATGATTTTGAACATTTTGATACATTATATTCTTAAATTTTCAACAAATATCGAAAACAATGGTTTATAACTTTTAAAATTAGTATAAAGACTAAAAAAACTAATGATGCAGTTTAAAAGATTATTAAGTTTTAAATAAGTTGTCAGGGAAGAAAATAAATTTTCTTTTACCGTTTTCGAGTTGTACTCTTTTAAAGCTTTATACCCATTTTTAATACTGTGTGAACTAGGTTGGTATCGGAATTAAATATACAACAATTTTATAAACAACAACAAAAAAATTTGATTTTTTATAAGTCATTTATTGGGGTTCTTGCAATGCTGCTCTATGCTCTGCGGTAAAATACTTTTCCTCATGAGTATCCAAATTAAGAATGATCTTCCGACGAATTCCAATTTTTAATTTTATTTGGGACACTCTAATGTACACGTATAAGTATATAAGCTTCATAAATTTTAAAAAACTTTTCTTTTGGAGTTATATAATTAATATGTACTTATGTATGTATTTTGTTCGAATTATTGAGAACATTGAGTTATGGCCGAAGGAATTGCAATCAGTGCGTAATTAACAAAAATTTAATTATAAAAATACCAGTAGTTTTTTTTTTTCTAGTTTTAAATTTTTTTTTTACTCAATAGTTTTCTAATTTCCAAGAAAATTTTGAACACAGAAACGAAGCATTGACAGGTTCGTTTTTCTAGATCATAGATTCGACAAAGTTTATGTCTTTTATCAGGTTTCTAATTTGTGGTCCATCGAAAATGTCTACCATTTAACTCTTCTTTGCTCAGAGCAGGAAACTTTTTCGACAGATAAGCATCACATTTGCCACCTCTCTTAAGGGTTTTAACAAATTGCCAAGTTTCGTATGAATTGATGGCAATATAATTCGATTCTGATTAAATGAAGGTGGATTTACTACATTTTTGATACCAAATTTAGCTTACTCCCTCAGCGACAATTCCACAAACTTATAAAATATTCGAATTCAGTATAACCTGCCTTTTTTACCTCCGATGTTCGTCATACTTTAGTTTTTCCATTACTAACGAAATATTGTTTCCGTAAATTGCTAATATTCACACCAAAGCAAATAAAAAACACCGATTTAACGAGGAAGGTAAAGAGAATTGTGTCTAAGTTATATTCTTAATGCTACTGCCTACGTGATTAGTTCGAGTTGATGAAAATGCATGTTAATTAAGTTCGATTGTATTTTTATTTTTTGATATTTAATATAAGCTCCCGTAGCGTTGGTCGCAGATGACACTTTTTCAACGGTTCGATTGCTTCATTATCGATTACTTCTGCCAATTTCGCAAAAAAAAAACCAATAGAGTTTTTATTAGTTATTTAAAATGAAAGCAAAGAGTGGTCTAGTACTGTGGGTGCAAACAAATTTTTATTTTAAATATATTAATTGCATTACGCTTTTAAACATAATTTGAGAAAAAAAATTTTATTGTTGTTTTATACAAAAATATCTATCCATATATTCTTTTAAGTAAAGAAATCATTCAAGTAAAACCTGCATTAATACGTATTTATTTTATTAACCAAACAAATTACTGTATGCCTAAAATTATGCAACAAATTTTGTGATTATTTTAAGTACGTGCTTGACAAAATTTAACATTTTTAAGACAACTTTGTTACGGTTACATCAAGATCTGAAAATATACACATATATATCCATACTAAATTTGGATTTTTAATTTTTTTTTATTTATAGTAACAAAAGTAACATCCGATGGCCAACCCCATGAAATGATGACCATGATAGCGGGACTATCAGGACTTTTGGCAGCCGTATTCATATTAACCGTTTTAATATTTTTAGTAGCCTGCAAAAAATCTAAAAAGTATTTGGTTTTTAAGGATATATTAATTAAAATATCAACTTTAAAGCAATATTTTTCTTCCTTCTACAGCAAGCATGAATGTGACAAATGTTCAGAAACTGTTTCCACTACTACTACCACTGATAAAAGATCCTCTATCTTAACCGATGTTACAGTTGATGACCAAAATAAATGCCCTTCTAATGCCACCATTATTTTTAATCCAAAACAATTTCAGCAGGCCAGATCAATTTCTGTCATATGTGAGCACAAGAACACTACAGGCAAATTGCAATGCAATTTAAATAAAGCGTTTGAAAGCAGCGAATTGAATCTGCACAGCTCTTTTGAAAGGCCCAAGCAAAAGAAGAAGACACACTGGCAAGATGAGTTGGAAACACAACGTGAAACAGCCATACAAATCGAACGCTACTAATGAGCAAATAATTAAAGTATAAAGGTTTTTATTTTTAAAAGCAAGTGAATTATTGTAAACGAGAAGACTGAACGGAATATTGGGCGAAAGAAAACATCTTTCAATGTTAGTATCGTATAAGGGATATTGGCTGGTCTAATTGTTTCGTGTCTAGATTAAGTAAATTAGCATAGTAAAGTAATTAAACATATACTACACATTTGTATGTTTCTTTTTTTAAAACAAATTTGTTATTTAATTCTATTGAATATTTGTATGTACATAAAAAAAATGTGTATATATAACTTATATATAAAAATATACATATATTATTATAGAAACAAAGAAAGATATGCATTTTAAAGTAAATCGACAATTAATTCATAATGTGTAGCGTATCAGTTGCGACAGCCTACAACCATGGCCAAGAGAGCCATACGTATATACATGCCATATTCGGCTTGACGGAAATAGGCGGCTCTAGGATCCGAATCGAAATCTTTACTTATCTCAAATACACGAGGCAATGGATGCATAACAATGGTACGTCGACTGGCACGAGTCATAAGTTTGGGAGTAACAATAAATTTGCCGCAGCTCTGCAAATAATAACGACAAAAATCAGTTATTAAAAGAGAGAAATATTTTTATTATTTGTAGTTTTTAGCTTTCTTAATTTAACGTACCTGTTCATATTCTTCATCGCTAGCAAAACGTTCCTTTTGTATGCGTGTCATGTACAAGACATCGGTGGTAGGCAAAGCTTTTTCTAAACTACTTATAACCTTTTGACTAATACCCTTTGAACTGACATAACGCACAATATGATCGGGCATACCCAAATTGGATGGACTGACATATTGAATGCTGACATTGTAAAGAGTTAAAAGGCGCGCTAGAGAATGAACGGTGCGTCCATGTTTCAAATCACCCACCATGGTTATAGTCAGACCATTTACGGTACCAATTTCTTCACGTATGGTGAAGATATCGAGCAAAGCCTGAGTAGGATGCTCACCAACACCGTCTCCGGCATTTATCAAAGGTTTGCGAGAATGTTGCGCAGCGCGCTACAATAAAAATTTAATAGATAAATTAGATAAATGACACATCGAGCATACATTTTTTCATATATATGTACTTACACCTACTGCACCTGGTTCAGGATGTCTGAGTACTACTACATCCGAATAACCGGCCATTACTGAGATACTGTCCTCCAAAGTTTCACCCTTTTTCACTGAAGAACTAGTTTCATCCATATAAATGACACGACCACCCAATCTTTGCATAGCAGCAGCAAAACTGCATGAAGTCCTGGTGCTCACTTCATAGAATACCGAAGCCATAATTTTCCCCTTCAACAAATCATCTACGGGACGATCCTTTACCACACGACTCTTCAGTAATTGAGCCAAATTAAATATATCATTTAGTTGCTCTTTTGTGAACATATCCACCGATAGTATATGACGTCCCAAAAGACTATGGGTCACGGGTGAAATGGGAGCAGTGGCAGAAGTTTTTTGTATAAGTTCTTTAAGGGTGGCATTGCTGGCTGAATCGCAGCGTATGCGTGGCATAGGTGAAATTGGCCGTAAAATACCGGGATCACCAGAGAAGTGTACATTTGTTTTCGTGGATACTTCCGATAAAAGTCTGATATACGCCTCATTAGCTTGGGCTTCAGTTACGTTTTCTAGATTGCGATCCAATAACTTCATAGTATCCAAATTATCAATAGAGGTTTTAATTTCTAAAGATTCCATAGATTGTTGTAACAACGACTTGAGGTTATAGGGGCTGCGTACATTTTGTCCAAAGCCTGGTTGTACTAAAACTTCACCATCTATATACGCCACTTCACCTCGTAAGACTACACGATGAACTTTGCCCTTAACCTTCATACCTTCGAATGGAGTCCACTTTGACTTGGAATGCATATATTCTTTAGAAATAGTCCACTCTTCATCCAAATCTACTTCCACATAAGTATTGGGTTGTTCGGGAAGACTGAATATTTTTTTGGGATTACGATAGAATTTGTTTTTAATGTCTTCCAAAGACAAACGACCCTCGTCCACAGCCTTTAATAGCAAAGGTAAAATGGTTTCAATGCCGGGAAAACCTGGTGGTGGCTTTTCGGAGTTTTTCTCCTCCCAAGTATGGGGGGCATGATCGGTAGCAAACACATCTATATAGTCCATATTTTCCCATAAGGCTTTTTGATCTTCTGGAGAACACAACACTGGACGCACTTCAGCTCTGCCAGCGCCTATGCCCTCTATGTCCTTAGTGGACAAGAATAAATGATGAGGACATACTTCGCATGTAACACGCATCCCCTTTTCTTTAGCAGCCTTAACAATCATAATCTCTTCTTTGCGGGCTAAATGACAGATGTGAACAGAACGATCCATCAAATGGGCCATTAAAATTACAGCACCCATGGTTTGTTTTTCGGCATGACAAACAATAGGAGACCGTTTGGGCCAGTTTTGCATGTGTTTTTCCCATATGGTCATATCAGTCATTTTCAAATTGCTAAATGTGTCATTCAAATACATTTTCAAACCAGCCGCCTGGGCAGCCAACTCATGAATATGTTGCCAATTGCTATCTGAAGCTCCCACATATAAGGCATAATCACAGCGTGCTCCGGCTTTGGCCAATTCTTGGAATAGGCCAAATGTGGATCTATCTATTATGGAAGGATTTGTATTGGGCATAGCACAAATCATGGTAACACCGCCAGCCAAAGCGGCTGCTGTGCCACTGGCAAAATCTTCCTTGTGTGTGGCACCAGGTTCACGTAAATGCACATGAACATCTATGAAACCAGGCAAAGTAACCATGCGACGTGAAGTCATGCAATCTGTATGAGTTTTCATGGCCGGCTTACGGCCTGTTATACGCATAGATTCAACCAAGAGTTTGGTGCATTTCACATCTGTCACTAGAGGTATAGAATAGTCGACAGCTAAACGTCTAGTACGATAGCCATGTGTCATGAAAGAGGAAACTCTAAGAAAACTAAAATTAGTTTTTGTACTTAACAAATCGGTTAATTTCTTTACCTTCGGGCACCACCACCTCTCATGGGTAAATTAATAACCATATCGAATTGTTTGGTGGCCAAGAATTCTGCTAAATGTCTTAATTCACCGCTCAAATCTTCAGGCATATTCTTGTCAAAAGTCCATTGTACAGATTCTACCTGTAATTAAAAAAAAACAAAAAACAAAAAATAAGTTAAAGAGTAAAGTATTGAAATAATATTGAAGATAATATGAATTTTGGTATTCCATGATAATTATCAATAAATTTATATTTTTCTGTACATTTTAATCTTTTCTAGAAACCTTGGCTGGTAATCTGTTGGCATTGCTCTCTCAGAGAGGTGACGTTATTCTATTCACCAGTTTGGTGAAAGCAAAATTATCGCTGTATTATCTCCCAAAAATGGTTTAAGATAGGTTATCTAAATCTATCGGCGCAATGTGGCATGCTTTTCACTGCTCTATCGGTACTACAATGGAAAGTGCTCTAATGACATAAGAATATTAGATTGTAATAATCGCATATTCTAACGAAATATTCGTACATCTATCAAAGTATATCATTTTATAATTGATACTCAAGTGAATCGCACAATGCTTTATAGAGAAAATTCTCTGTTTCAGCAAAAAAAGTTATTTTCATTTTTATTGTAATAATCTGCACATTTATTGGACAACCTCTGTTCCAATATTAAGAAAAAAAATTAGTCACCTAAAATACAAATCAAAACAAACAATACAAATCTGTCAAATGTTAGCTGATCGGATTACGAAAAAACGATGCAATTAGATTCTATGACACACATTTCTGATTCGAAAAGAAAATCGTTAACATATGTTTCTATAACATCAAAAGCATATTCTATTTATAATCCCTACCTATTCAGTTCCTATTCTAATCCTAATTTATTCCTATTCTATTTTACACAATATAGTTGTGCTTTTATTTTCATACTGCAATTTTACCACTTTGTGTAATTTCTGGATATTCTTTATCATTCTTCAGACTCAATTACAGATAAGATTAGATGTCTTTTTGTACTATATTAAAAGGAACTGCGAAATCTGTAACGACCATCAATATTTATTTTTTAACTAGGCAAAGTAAATGATTTAACCAATCTCTTCCAAGTTCAGATAACTTGTAATCAATCAAATACAAGGCCAAGTAACCAACAGAGGTGTTGTTATTAATAGCACAGTTCCCTAATACAATACTACTCAAAGGCTACAGTTACATATATACATATCAAATTTAAAACAATAAGTGTTAAATATATGTATGCATATAAAATCTATGTATATACTGACAAAAAATCAAAAATACGTTTTTTGCATCATATATATGATATATCGAAAATACGCGTCGATTGGTCCTGGTCCCAGATTTCTACAATGAAAATAAATTCACTTACGCCGTCTGCGTTTTCCTACTTTCATACATCGAAAAATTTCTACAGATACGCGTTGTATGTACACTTTTATAAATGCATGTTTTACCCATATAAAATGTACGATTTCCTTTCGTATTTTTCTTATGAGAAATACTTTATTGGTGTACAGTATTGTTCAGCTAAGCGAGTAGTATTAATTAAGTACTAAATAGTTTCAATTATTAAAACAGAAAATAAAAATAAAACATCAGTAAGGCGGTGCTGCCGTTAATTTTTGCAGAGGCGGGTAACTAGTTTTACATTTCTTACCCCAGAGTGTCTGGTGAAATACACAATACACACTAATCTACTGCAGCACTATATATAATTTTTCAGTTGCAAAATGCGTTTATTTATGCCCAATTATTTGAAAAAAAGGAACTGGTCAGATTTAAGACCACGCACTATAAAATGTATCTCCTGTTTTAATGGGATTCTATATAAATAAAATTTTTTTTTTGTCCACGAACTGTGCTGGGGTTTCGTTAGCAAATATGGTCTTCAAAGTATCACTATTCTAGAAAGAGAAATGGTTTCTATTTTTTCTATTATTCTGTACTATAATTTTAACCAATTCTTAAACCGTTTCTCTGTCCATCTGATGACTCTTTTTCGAAAGTTTGATACTGTTACACGGGAAAAAGAATGACAAGCGTCTTCATAACAATTGGTACAAAGATAAAATATTGAAAAATATTTATTTTATATATAAAAAAGAAAAAGTTTACCTAAAAAACAACAATAATAATCAATAATTATTATTAAATTTATATGTAGATGCCATATGTATGTACATACAAACATATAGTACATACAAATATAAAACAGAACAAATATTTTTATTGATAACAAGCGCATAAAAAGTGTAAAATTTCTTTTTTAAATGTTTCTATCCTGCATAGAAAAAGAAAAGATACCAGCAGCAAGTGATAACAATCAATCACATATTAATGATCAATTTCTTTGATTTAGTTTTTAATTGACTCTTAATAGATGCAGATCTCGGCACAGTATTGAAAAAAAAAATAAATAAATGGGCCGTTCTAGTTCAAAATTTTTAGAGAAACCAAACAATCCTCTACAGGAAATAGAATACAGGAAAAAACAAAAAGAACAAACTCGTTTACAAGAGGAAAAAGAGAAAAAACAAATAGCCCGTCTACAAAAGAAACAAGCGAAAAAGCAGCGTAAAGAAAAATGTAAAAAACGTAAAAGTTCGCGTAATTATTTACACGATCGTAGAACTCTGCCTAGTGGGTCAGGACCAAGCGATAGTATAAATGCACCGGCATCTCAATCAAGTTTTAATTATCATACAATGCGTTACGATTTCCGGCGCGAAGATTTAAATCGACAATTGGAAACGAAAATACAAACACAATTAAATGAGAATTTGTGTGAATTTATTTTTAATCAAATGGCCTTGTCAATACAATTTTTTAAAAATTATGAAAGGTTAGCAGCACCCGCTTCAATCTTTTGCTTTATTGATACCATTTAAGAATTTCTGTTCAGGAAATACCTTCCGTTTATCATTCTAACAAAGGCGGATATTTATTTAGTACTTATCTATAGATTGCAACACTCCAACTACTGTTTTTTAATGTACAACAATAACAAACAAATATTTAATAAAATTATTTTTTTTTTGTTTCAAAATTTGTAATATTTTATCAGGAAAATTTACTTTTTGGAATCCCCTTTTCCTTTTTTTATACTATTAGTAGTTTGCCTTCTCAAATTGCTTTGAATTCAACTCATGGCTTTTAAACAAGTGAATTTGTATTATTTTCACGATAAAATTACTAATTTTACAAGTGATAACATCTAGCGGTAGTGCGTCGATATTAAAGATAACAGTACATATTAAAATATAAAAGAGAAACATATCGTTTTCTTAAATACGAATACTTCTCATAAGAATTTAACAATTTAATGCTTCCTAACGTTCCTAAATTCTTAAGGCAATTATAAATAAATTTTATATTCTTTCTTCAACTTCTTTAACTGTAGTGAACTCTCATCAATAGCTGAGGATATATTGGAGCATGAGAAACAGTTCAATCACAGCTTAGAAGAACATTCAATTTTACTAACAAATCCTTTGGATTTAGCCATAGCAAAATGGATAAATTATAAGCCTTAGTAAGTCTAAATTAATTTAGCACTATGATGTTTTTTTTTCATTTAATTTCCTTTTAGTCATGGATCTGATAAAAATCGACCACAACTTTTGCAACCGCAAACTATGTATGTGGTTTTCGAAAACATTGATATTGCTCGACCCAATGATGCCAATTACGATTCGATATCACCACTTTGTAAAGTAGATATGGAAATGGATTTTCGTGAGACTACACCCTGCAAAGAGGACTACCTGCATATGTTGAACAGTATAAAATGGAAGGGTTATGTGCGTTTACGTTTACTGGAAGACCATAAACAACAAAAGCCTTTAGGAACGGATACTGAAGATATTTATAGTGAAGGCAGTTCGGGTTATGGCACTACCAGCCCCTATAGCAGCAAAACTATTTTGAATACTATGACTGGCGCTGACTCAGAACAAGATTATGATTATGCTTTTATATCACATTTAAATACACTGCATCCTCTAAAGGAACTTAAGATGTCCAATACACGTGAACAGCATCAAGTAAATGCTAAAGTTTTACCAGAATCATGTGTATCATCATTGGGTAACTTTGTGCAACTTTTACAAGAAGAAGAATTCACCGATGATGAAGAAAGCGATAGTGAAAGTGATTATGATGGATTTGAAGAAAAAAGGCAAGATTATAAAGATTATGATACTTTGCAGGCCATAAAACTGTATAAAATAGAAATGGAAAAAAGACGCAAATTATTAGCTCGAAACTATTTAAATTCTCGTGAATTTATGAAATATTTTGGTGAATTAGTGTGTAAAAAATTGGCTGGTCAATTGAAAATAGCCGAGAAAGAATTAAATGAGGCTTCTTATAAGGGTACTTCTATATACACCAGCAAATACGAATTGATTCCAGCGATTTATGCTGCCCAAAATGTAGCAGATTGGCCTAAATGTGCATTTGAGTTTCGTTTAAGAGAACGACCCGTGTGCACTAATCCCCAGACGGGACAACAAATACAGTGGCCTTCCCGGTCTATGATTAAGCGTATAGAAACTTTTGGGTTCCATGTTATACCCATGGGTTATGCTCCGAAAAAGCGACGTAATCCATTCCGGGAAATAGAGTGGCGTATTGTTTTTCCCAAAGCCGAACGTTATCTGGAACAGCATTTAACCAATGCTCAAGTAAAGGTCTACATGATTAGCAAGGCTTTGCTTAAAAGTTTTGTAGAACCTTTGGAGAAACACAAGACACTCTTGTTTGCTCTGGATCATTTGCGAATGCATCTCTTTTGGGAGTGTGAAAGAGATTACACTGCCTGGCCAGAAGAATTTTTAGGTGAAGTTTTATTACGTTTTATCAACTCTTTTAAGCAGAGGGTAAGGGAAAAATGTTTAAGCGATTACTTCATAAGAGAGCGAAATTTGTTTGAGAGTATTCCCGAATATTCGCTTAATACTCTGTATACGATTTTAGCGGATATCACTGCAAATCCGGTTATGCATCTTATGATAGCTTTTAGAAATTTAGATTTTATTCATGCAGATTATTTTCCAAAAATTAATTTTAAAAAACTATATGAAAATCTTGTGGAAAACGATATGGTTAAATTAAAATTGTTGGCCAAAAATGCCCGCTCGTTGATCGATTTGGTTCAGGAAAATAAAGAAGAAGAAACATGTTTAATGCCCGATGAAGTTGCCAAAGGTTTGTTGGGCTTTAAACAGCATCATGTGCGCACAAATGGTAAATTAAGACGTAAAACACATATATTACGACATAACATTGAAATGAAAAAGCAAGAACTGCAGTCTAAAAGATCTTCTGTGGAATCCATAGATGTGGAGGTAGGAAATTTAAATTATATACTTAAAGACATTCTGAATAATGATAACAAAATTTCTTTTTAGTTCTTTTTTAAGCACCATATAAAGTCATCTAATATTAGGCAATTCAATCAAGGTGTGGAAAATCTACGCCGCACTAATCTTTTAGAAATTCTACTTGATCACCTTCTCGAAATGACTGCTAAAGCAATAAAATATCATTCGGTTATTATAGCCAAAACCTATTTATCTCAGGCACGTAGGTTGTGCAAATGTTATCACAACTATGGCTGCGATGTTGGCGCCAAAGAATACTTAGCCTCTATACACAATCTCGACGAAGATTTGCTTATGATTTATGACCAGGAAGATTTTTCAACAGGCCCACCATCTTTGCCGAGAAGAATAAGCATGGAACCAGAATTGCCTGAAGTCCCACTAAATAAAAGCATAGACACTTTAAATTTTTATGAAGAAATGTTGCCACAAGATAAGAATTGCAGCAATAACACAGAAAGTAAAAAATGTTTAAAGTTCCGAGTTGGCCGAGATAGCTACATAGGGGAAAGAGAACAAATGGAATCATTATTTGAAACGGCAGAATCATCAACTGTCATTAAAACCCCAGAGTCTAGGAAATCTATACAAAATTGCAATATGGTGACAGAAGTACAGTCGAGAGATACAAATTCTAATACAATAATGGCTGAAGAAAAGGAAATTAAAAGTAACTTCAAATCAACTACCAAATTATTTTCCTCTATAACTAATGAATATTCGCCAAGCCCTTGTGCAACACCTGAACCTAAAAAATCAATTAAATTTCGTAATAGAGTTGTAACTGTCCAACTGGGTGATACAAATACTATACAAAAACCTCAGGGTTATAGTCCTGTAAGTATATTAAGATGTAAAACTGAACCAGAAGCAGAAATGCAAAACTCAGATTATGAAAACGAATTATCAAACCTCGAAATAGAAGAAAATGTAAAAAGAGAAGATTCCTCAAAAGTTTCTGAAACAGCTAAGCAGTCATCCCTAATGGGGTCGTATTTACGTGATAAATTTAAAACATCTACTGATTTTATTAAGACATCACCAATAGGAAATTCGGAAATATTTCAAAATATTTCCAAAAATACTCATCAGTTTCTTAATCATATGACAGCCGAAGAGAAAAAAGCCCAAATACGTGAGATGTTAAAACGCAAAACATTACAACTTAGGGGAGTTTTTAATCAGTCGTCAGACACTTAAGTTTTAGTGTATTAAATATTTTCAGATAAATAATAAAAAAATAAAAAACAGAAAATTTAAACAATTTAATATGAATGAGTTTTCATTTCTGGTAATAAAGTACCATTGTACACATTATAAATATTGTAAAGATACATAGTACAAAAGACTGCTACATAAAAAACTGTAGTAAACTCGCTTGTTAATTTACTACTACACACAACAATAGATTGTATTTATTGCAGCATCATTGATTGGTTATTTTTCCAAGAATTACAAAATTCCAGAAAACACTATTAAACCAACCTTAAATGATGAAAGAAATCAAACAATTATGAGAATATTTGCAGTAGGCGAAGTACAAAACAAACTAAAAAATCAGTTGTTTCACTAGTTTACAGCACACGGTTTGTAGTTATAAACTATTGTAAATAATCCAGGGGTGAAAATTTACTACCAAGAATGAAAACTGTTAATGTTTTACTTACATCGACACCATGCTCAGCATAAAAATCACCGGTACCCATGGAGGCATATAGCTTATAACCCATTTTAGCCAAATCCCTAATAGAGGGCAAAAGTTCCATTTTGTGCTAAAAATAAGAACATAAGGGAAAAAGTTATTATGCCGCTTTAATTATAAGTTTTCGTAAACTTTACCTTAAAACTACCAATTGATAAAAGAATTCCTTTTTTGGGTATTTGGAATCCTGTAGACATCATACCCTTCAAATAAGCCTCATAACGATTGTCACCGAAACAAGCCACCTCACCTGTGGAGGCCATTTCAACACCCAATTGAACATCGGCACCAGCCAAACGTGAAAAACTAAACTGAGGAACCTTCACACCAACTTTGCCTACGCCATGCAAAACTTCTACGGGTTCCACAGGCAAGCCCATAATGGCTCGTGTAGCTGTCGCCACAAAATCATGATTTAGAGTCTTTGAAACGAAGGGAAAAGATCTGGATACACGAACATTACATTCAATAACTTTAAGTTCATTGTTTTTAGCTATAATTTGCATATTAAAGGGGCCAGTAACATCCAAAAGTGCAGCCAAGTCGCGAGTAATGCGTTTAATATTCTCTAAGGTTTCAGCATTTAAATCCTGGGGAGGAGTTACTAAAGTAGCATCACCAGAATGGACACCAGCATTTTCTACATGTTCAGATACTGCCATGCACAAAATTTCACCATCTGCAGCTACAGCATCTACATCGATCTCTTTTGCTTCTGTTAAGAATTTTGAAATAACAACTGGATGTTCTTTGCTGACTTGGGAAGCAGCATTGAGATATGTCAGCAGATCTTGATTGGAGTAGGCCACATTCATGGCAGCTCCTGACAAAACATATGATGGTCGCACCAGACAAGGAAAACCCACTTCTTCACAAAAAGCTATGGCCGATTCATGATTAGTCAACTCCTTCCATCTAGGCTGTAAAATGCCTTTACGATCCAACATACGAGAGAATTTGAAGCGATTTTCAGCAGAATCGATTGATTCAGGAGAGGTACCCAGCACCTTGGCTTGTTGTCTATGTAAGTCCATTGCAATATTGTTGGGCAATTGACCGCCCATAGATAAAATTATACCTTCGGAATGTTCTAATTCATAAATATCCATTACCACTTCAAAGGAAATTTCTTCGAAATATAAACGATCACACATGTCATAATCGGTGGATACAGTTTCGGGATTATAGTTGATCATTATGGTGGGTTTACCCAAATTTCGCAATTCTCTTAAGCAGCCTACAGCACACCAATCAAATTCCACAGAAGAGCCAATACGGTACACACCGGATCCCACTACGATGGTATAACCACCTGGGAAATCGATATCATTTTCGGTCGCATTATAGGTCAGATATAAATAGTTGGTAGCCGCTGGCCATTCGCCAGCCACAGTATCGATTTGTTTCACAAAAGGTATAACACCCATTTCTTTTCTTAAAGTACGCACAGCCAATTCAGTAATTTTGGCTGCCTGACCTATTTGTTTGTCAGAGAAACCCATGCATTTGGCCTTTAATAATTGTACATTACTTAAAGTTGAACCAGCCGCTTCCAATTGGTTGTAAAATTCTATGATGTTCTTCATTTTGTTCAAAAACCATTTATCAATTTTGGTAAGAGAATGCAATTCATCTATGGTATAGTTGGCTTTTAAGGCTGCAGCCAATACAAAAGGTCTTTTATCAGTAGGCTCTTTCAGCTCATCAGTATTTACTTTCTGTAAATAAGGATCGAAACCGTTCACAGAATTATCAACCATTCTTAGCGCCTTCTGGAAAGCTTCTTCGAAATTCCGGCCAATGGACATGACCTCGCCTACACTCTTCATAGAACTGCCAATGTTTTTGCTGACTCTAATAAATTTTGAAAGATCCCAGCGTGGTATTTTCACTACACAATAATCTAAAGAAGGTTCAAAGCAGGCTGTAGTAACACCAGTTACAGAATTTTTAATGCTTGGTAATGGTACTCCCAAAGATAGCTTGGCAGCCACATAAGCCAATGGATAGCCTGTTGCTTTACTAGCTAAAGCTGAACTTCTAGAGAGACGGGCATTAACTTCAATGATGAAGTATTCCTCGGAATAGGGATTTAAGGCATACTGAATATTGCATTCACCCACTACACCAAAATGTCTTATTACTTTGAGAGCAGTAGTTCTCAGCATATTATATTCACGATTGTTAAGCGTTTGAGAAGGAGCCACCACAATACTTTCACCGGTATGAATGCCCAAAGGATCCAAATTTTCCATGTTACATACTGTAATGCAATTATCAAAAGCATCTCTGACCACCTCATATTCGACTTCTTTCCATCCTTTAAGAGACTTATCAATAATTAACTGACTGGAATGGGCTAAAGCCTGTCTGGCCAAATTTTCTAACTCTTCTTCATTATCGGCAAAACCTGAGCCCAATCCTCCTAAAGAAAATGCAGCCCTTGCCATAACTGGATAACCAATACGTTTTGCAGCATTTAAAGCTTCTTCTACTGAGTATACAGCTTCAGATGGAGCCACCTGCTCACCTATTTCGTTCACACGTTCAGCAAATATTTTACGATCTTCAGTCTCTATAATAGATTTAATGGGCGTACCCAAAATCTTAACATTATATTTGGAAAATATTCCAGACTTTTCCAATTCCACGCCGCAATTTAAAGCTGTTTGACCACCAAAAGTCAAAAGAACTCCATTTGGTCGTTCAGCCTTGATAACTTGTTCCACATATTCAGGAGTTAAAGGCAAAAAGTAGCATTTATCAGCCAGACCCTTAGAGGTTTGTACGGTAGCAATGTTGGGATTAATCAAGACAGTTTGAATCTTTTCTTCCTTCATGGCTTTAATAGCTTGTGAACCAGAATAATCAAATTCACCAGCTTGACCAATAGATAAACCACCTGAACCCAAAATTAAAACCTTTCGAGGTCTTTTCTCCGGTATAGACTCGGCAACGGGAGTATACATTAAGCGGTTGATTAGTTGTTGGCGCAGGCTTATGGTCGAGGCACCCTGCGACATTTGATTTTTCACAGCATTTAGGAAAACATCAAACAAAAGTTCCAGGTCTTCAGGACCAGCAGTATGTTCTGGATGGAATTGTACCGAGAAATACGGTTTCTGTTTGTGGATAATACCTGTAATTACAAGTAATTAGGTAAAGTTTTTACGTTATTTTTAATAGATTTTACCTTCATTGGTGTTATCGTTGGCATTGGTAAACAATGGTTCCCACTCCATAGGCAGCGTCTCAGTATCTACTGCAAAACCATGATTTTGGGAAGTCATAAAACAACGTCCTGTGCCATGGTGTATACAAGGCAAATTGTGACCTCTATTACCATATTTCATTTTATAAGTTTTACAACCTATGGCTGAGGATAGTAATTGATGACCCAAACAAATACCGAATATAGGTTTTTTTCCCGATTTTATGACTTTTTGAATTTGTGTTACAGTATCTTTGCAAACAACTGGATCACCCGGACCATTTGATATAAATAAACCATCAAATGTAGACTCATCTAATGACCAATTCCAAGGGACCAACTCCACTCGTGCGCCACGTGATATAAAGCATTTGATTTGATTTAATTTTAAACCACAATCTATGGCACATATGCGTGGTGAGCCGGCTGCATTAAAAACCATAGGCTCTTTTACAGAACACTCGGCTACTAAATTCCGTTGATTGGGGTCTGAGAATGTTAAAGTTTTTACATTCTCGGGATATTCATAAACAATACGTCCCAATATGGAACCATTTTCACGGATCTTTTTTGTTAAGGCTCTTGTATCGATGCCACTAATACCAGGCACATTGTGTTTCTCCATCCACTTGGAAAGTGTTTCTTTTGCACGCCAATGGGAAGGTTTTTCACAATTCTCACCCACTACTAAGGCAGCTATTGATATACCCTCGAGCCATTCCAAGTGCTTAGGCAAATCATATTCATCTTTTTCATTAATATCGGGTACACCGTAGTTACCAATTAACGGATAGGTTAATACCAATAATTGAGCTCTGTAGGAACGATCTGTCATGGATTCGGGATAACCAACCATACCCGTTTGAAAAACAACTTCACCGTCAGCTGGAACCTTGGCGCCAAAAGACTCTCCGATTAAAACGGTAGAGTCTTCCAAAACCAAATAACAATTGCCTTGGGACATCGTGAAGAATACTTCAGCAAGTATGAATAAATGATTGACAAAATATTATTAATGACCTGGAATACAAAAAAACAAGAAAAAAACAACTGTAAATATAACATTTTTTTAAAGCAAAATAAATTAAATCCTTTTACAATACAATTACGTCAAAGTACTTGTTATGAATTCGTTTTAATACCACAAAGGTAACACTGGATTTATTTTTTATTATTTTTTTTATAGTACAAATTCATACATATTAGGTATGTTTCTTTACTCTACATTGGGCGCCCGCGGGATCCCAATTTTACCAAAAAGCGTTCCCGTACACAAAATTTGGGTAAATGAGAGAATTTTTGAGAGAGTAACATTCTTCTTCTTCATGCACGAAATAGCCCGTACTTTTTCTTCGGGCTAGTTTGTGCAAGTAAACAAATAATCAGCTGTTTAAAAAATAATAGAAAAATGAAAGGTTCAAAAACTAAAAAAAATTTCAAAAGTTGAATTAAAAAATATTTATAAACCTGCAGTGAAAGGCTTATAGTATAATTTAATTCAATATTTATATAAAAAAGTTTATCTTTGCCTTAGTTAACATGTATAAGTCTAATTATTGTCGTTTGTTTTTGCGAAAGTACATGTTCAATATGTGTGTGTGTGTGACATAAAGTTGTGTGTTTTCATATTTTTATGTGAATGGGTAAAATATTTGCTTTTTTGCGTTCCTGTACTTTTGGGCAAATTTGTCTCTTATTGAGAGAAATTATTGCTTACTCTCTATTTACCGAACTTTACCCAAAAAGTAAAGAAACACACTTATTAAATCTGTCTGATAAATTTTAGTCGATTTTTTGGAACCTTGAGTTGCATTTATGTACATTTCAAAGTTCTTAGTTTTCTTTGCCTTCATCCAGAAAATTATGGATAAGAAATCATAGAAAGACATAAACGTCATCCGAAAATTCATTATTCGAGGAGTAAAACTTGATGTGTGAGAATTAGGACTTATAGTGGCATTTCATTCTGTGTGTGATCAAAACATGTGTATAATGCCTGTGCATGATTTTACAAAATAAGTTCGATCTGCATAATAAATAAAAATTGAGTGAATAAAAATGTCGTCAGTTCTCCAACAAATTTTGGGATTACACAACAAATAAAGGTAAGTGAAGATTTCTTTTACATCTGATAACTAAGAAAATTTACAGTAGTTTTAGGGTAAAATTTATTTTTTGCATGATCAGGATTATAGACTGTATTGTACGGATTATCAAACAAACAAGCATCCTGCAGAAAGTGGAGGATCCTCTAAAGAAGGTTCCTTAATTTGTTAGTTTAGTACAAGTTTAATGGCGTCACAAATTCTGTTTTATATCTACTGTAGTTCTCAAACCTTATAAAGGGTCTAAATTTATGGGCAGTGTAAATGCTTGAGATTCAAAAGCTTTATGTCATATGATGGATGATTCGTTAAATCAGTACATTTTCCAAGCATTAAACTGGATTATTTATATTGCCCTATTCCAAGCGAAAATGAAATACAACTTTCAAATATGTACCTCCTATGTGCCGATGATTTTCTGAATTGTTTAAAAAAGGATAAACTACCCAGCGGGATAAAATTGATCACCTTATTTTACCATCAATTAAATAATATGTAGGTGTCTGCCTTTCGAATATATTACTTTTGGAAGCGAGAAGATAATTTCATGTGGCACACAAGTAAATACTGATTACCATGTGTATTCACACATCTTTAGAAGTAGGAATTCATTGTTATACATTTTATTAAAAAAAACTCATTATTTCTCGTTATACCTTTTAATTATTAATAAATAATAACTTTATGCATTACAAATAATTAATTCTAATACTTATTACGGGGGGAATTAAAAACATTTATTATTTTAGTAGTATATGATCTGTGTTAAGGATAATGGTTTACGGAATCAACAGATTACACATTCCTTGTATTACCTTCTCGACTCTCATTGATTACATTTCCCGATGGGTATTGCATTCGCGAAACTCACTTTAGATAGCTAAATATCTTAAACATTAACACTGTCTTCTGTGACATAAAATATCATTTGTTTAAAATAAAATCATACGCCCTTCAGCATATATTTTAAACAAAAGTGCAGAACAAGCATTTAAGACTTAAATAAACTGGCAACAAACTTTTGCTCTAGATGCTATGGTTTCGAGAAGTAATTTATCAAGGAATTAGCATTGGCTTGGGTAGATGACAAGTAGTTATTATTAAAATTTAATATTAAAACAAATTTTTTAAATCCAGCCTCCAATACAATGACAACAATGATTATTATTTTGTAACTGACTATTAACTATTAAGAATTAAAAGTAGAACAGTTTGAAATTTTTATTTTTTTTTTGGTTGTTTAATTTTAAGTAAAAAATGTTAATATTAATAGAAGAAACCCACATTGAATTAATAAAAATGAGTATATTTTTTTTTATCAATTTGTTTATGGTACACACTTTAAGTAAAAATTAAAAAGTAAAAAAAAAAATCATAAAAAAGCAAACACATACATTATTTATTAATAAATTAATATTTTTTCAGCCGTTTAAAGTTTATAATACAATCCATACTTATTTCTAAATAAGCTGCATATACGTACAATACATACATACGTATGTACATATATATGTAATCTGTAAAACTTCTATTTGCAATTTTTGTAGATTTAATTTTATTTTTATTAAAAGAATTATTTCATTTTATTTCAAAATATGCCACTATCATTTGTAAACATTTTTCGACTGATGATTTTTGGTGACTATGGAGTAATTCAGACCAAATTCAAAAGCTTTAAATGTTACTGAAATCAAGTTATACTGAACTCAATAATTAGTTTGTCTGGAAGCTATCACGTCTGATAATTTTTAATGACTATGAAATCAATCACACCAATTTCAGAAACTTTAGCTTCAACACTTCTAAAAATACGTATTTATAAAGAAATCTAAAAAAACAGGTTTGGAAGAAAATCTACGCTTATACAAAGAAGCAAATCAACACTTTAAATTAGTATGTGAAACCAAAAAGCAAAGTTTGTTTAATTCTATGGCTTTATCCTTGGCAAAAGTTAAGGATAGTAAACACTTTTGGAGTTCCGTCAGAAAGATAAATGGCACAAAATATATAAAAAGTGTTAAATTAGATGCAATGAATTTAGCAATATATTTCAAAACTTTATTAGAGGGTAGTACTATTGAAATTGTATACAGTTACGCAAGAAATAATATAGAAAATGATTATTTGGATAGAAGAATCACTACTAATGAAATCAATCATATTTTAGAAACGTGTAAGCGGAATAAAGCGCCGGGTGAGGATCATATTCCATCAGAGTTTATAAAATATGCTTCGCAGAATTTTATTAATAGATTGGCGGATTGCTTTAATGAAATATTCAGTTCGGGTATGGCGCCAGACAATTTTAGAAAAACAATTATTTTTCCGTTGTATAAGAAAGGTGACCCAAAGGAACCATCAAATTATAGAGGAATTTCATTTATTAACGCGGCAGCAAAAATATTTTGCACGGTTCTACACAATAGACTGAGAGTGTGGGCCGAAAACAAAATGATGATAAGTGAATACCAGGCGGGTTTCAGAAAAGGTTTTTCAACAATAGATCAAGTCTTTGTGTTGTCTTGCATTGCAAATGAATACATAGAAAAGGATAAAAAGTTGTACGTGTTTTATGTCGATTTTAAAAAAGCTTTTGATACAATTCAACGAAATGCATTATTTTATAAGCTAGAAAATTATGGAATGTCATCAAAAATGTTAAACATATTACAAAGCTTATATTATAAAAATAAAACGGCAGTATGGGATGGAAAAAACATGTCAGATTGGTTCGAAATATCTCTAGGCGTTAAACAAGGATGTGTTTTAAGTCCATTATTATTCGCTCTTTATCTCGAAGATTTAATTGAAACGTTGCCAGGTGGAATTGTATATGCAGGTTTAAATATAAAGGCGCTTTTGTACGCAGATGATATTGTAATAATAGCTGATACACCAAGTATGCTACAACTAATGATAAATCGTCTAACCAAATATTGTCAACAGTGGAGCCTGTCAATAAATACAGATAAATCTAAGGTGATGATTTTTAAAAAATATATGCGGCGTCTACATAAAAACGAAAAATGGTATCTACATGGCGTGCAAATAGAAGTGGTGAAAAGTTATAAGTATCTAGGGGTATGGATGACGTACAATATGAGTTTCCAAAAACATACACAAGAAAAACTTAAAGTCGCAAAACTTGCTTTGAACAGTACCTGGAAACGTATTCTTAGTAATAATAAGGTGTCAATGTCTGTTAGATATAGTGTGTTTCGTGCGGCAGTACAATCCATGTTGTGCTATGGTGCAGAAATATGGGGCGTAGAAAGATACGATAATGTAGAAAAGCTTTTAAGATATTAAGGTGTGCGTCACTATAAAGTGTAACACCCATTTTTCTTAATAACTTTTTTCACCTTTAATCAAAATTATTTTTCTAAATCACAATATCTTTGAAAAATGTGTCAGATTTTAAAATGTATCAGTTTGTCAAATTTGACTTGTTAGTTAGTTCACAATGGATAATCAAAGACAAGTGCATACAAAAATTATTCAAATAATTCAAAAAAACCATATTGGAGTTATACAAAAGTTGCTAGGGAAGTCCACGTGACCAGGCAATGTGTTTCCAGAGTGGTCAAAAAGTTCAACAAAGACCTAAAAATTGAAAGAAAGCCTGGAACAGGTAAAGCAAAACTGGTAACGAACGACGCGAAAGCCAAAAAGGTTGAGAAGCTTTTGCTGGCTCTTCCAAACATTTCTGGTCGCGAAGTGGCCCGGCGCGTGCAATGTTCGGAAAGTTTTGTGCGCCGAGTTAAAGCTAAAGCTGGCCTTAAAACATTTAAAGTCCAAAAAGTTCCGGATAGAAATGCTAAGAAGAATATTGAAGCAAAAAAAAGAGCAAAACTCCTCAAAAAAGAATTTTTTCAAAAGTTCGAATGTTGTGTAATGGATGATGAAACTTACGTTTTTCCAGACTTTGCGCAGCTTCCTGGCCAAGAGTTTTATGTAGCGGATAGTAGGGGCAATGTTTCTGAAGAGTTCCGAACTAAAAAACTATCAAAATTTTCCAAAAAGTTCCTAGTTTGGCTGGCTATTTGTAGCTGCGGCAACAGAAGTGCATCGTTTGTTACATTGGGATCAATAAACTCATATATTTATATCAAAGAGTGTCTTCAAAAGAGGTTGCTCCCATTTCTAAGACAGCACAACATATCAACATTCTTCTGGCCAGATTTGGCAACATGTCACTACAGTAAAAGCGCAATAGACTGGTATAATAAAAATAATGTTATTTTTGTTCCAAAAGAGGCTAACCCACCAAACTGCCCAGAGCTGCGGCCTATTGAAAGATATTGGGCTCTGGTCAAAAGAGAACTAAAGAAGAGTACATCTGTTCCCAAAACCATTACTAGTTTTCGATATAAATGGACAGCTGGTACCAAAAAAATCACCGAAAACACTATAGCATTGCTTATGGATGGCATAATGAAAAAAATAGAAAATTGTATAAAACTAAATTAATTTTTAAATAAAATAATACAGAATATAAATCTGTAATAAAAATGCAAAATAAAACTGTTTTATTTTTAACTCTAGCTTACTCCAGTCAGTTTTTATTTGACTTTTGATGTGTTACAGTTTATAGTGACGCACACCTTATATAAAACGTTCATTCCGTCTCCCTATTAACACTCCAAACTATATGATACACTTAGAAACGGTTCTTCCTACACTTTTTGAGTATACGCTTCAGTGTCATTTTAAATATATACATCGTATTATAAATATGCCTAATAATCGTCTACAGAAAATAATAGCACAGTATGTGATAGAAAATCAAACACTTTTTTGTAAAAAATGGTTAAGCATAGCAGAGGAAAACAACGTTCAAATTAATCTGCAAAATTATGACTCTTGGAAATTATGGCAACAAAATATGATAAATAACTTATATATGAATGATAGAGCACGTTTTGTACAATTAGCAAGAAATAGTACCCAAAGAGACGGCTACAGCAAACTCAATTTCGAGCTTGGAGAAAACAACTATTTTAATGATAAATATGACACAGAAATTATAAGTACTATTTTTAAAACAAGAGGAGAGCTCGTAAAATTATGTTTTGAACCCTATATAAGTGGTGACAGTACGCTATGCACCATTTGTAACCTTAAAGTAAAAGGTGATGTTTTGCATTTTATTGGAGAATGTCCTATTTTTGCCGATATCAGAAAAGCATATTTTGATAGAAAATTGCTCAAAACTACGGAAATATTAGATATCTTAAATGGGCAAGACTGGAAAAAGCTAGCATCATACATACATAAAATCGGCCACCACATTTAGGAATCAAATAATTGACGGAAATTTTTAAAAACAAACTTCTTCCACGAATGTTTTTATCTATGTATATTCATATAATTGTGTTTTATATTTAATTTTTATTAATAAGCTTATATTTTTAACTAAAAATTTATAACTTATGTATAAATATTTATATATATAATTATAATACATATATTGAAGGGTATATTAATAATCATATAATGCAATTGTAAAAGAAAAAGATTAAGTGCGAAACTTTCGACCAACGGCAAATGTCAGGTCATATAGCTTTTTTATTTACTGATAAATTAGTTACTTTAACTTTAACGGAAACGAAATTGTTATACTGAAATTTAAGAAAATGTAAATAAAAAACCTCCTACTACCTACTACTATAAAGAAATCAATTTTAAACTTGTATGGGAGTTGTCACGCCCACCTTCTGACTGATGATTTAGCTTTAACCGTTCTGAAGATATACAAAAATCAGGCCAAAATTTTCTTTCCGTAAGAACCTAAGTTAGATCACGGCGATAATTAGAAAGAAAAAATCATCAAAATCGGTCCAGTCGTTCTCAACTGTTGCGATGACCAACGAACAACATTGATTTGTATTTATTTATTTTTATTTTATTTATTTACATTGGTAATATATACATATATAGCCCTTTGGCCAATTATAATTATTTTACAGATAGTCTAACTCACTGTGAGTAAATTTAGTAACAGTAAAATGTATAATGAAATAGGTAACAATATTTAAGTGTAATAATAATAAAGAATAGATTAATGTTTTGTATTAGATTCAAAATTATGTAGATTTTTTTAGATTGGGCATATTAAAAAATTGAGGTGCGT
Organism: Metopia argyrocephala; assembly: GCA_963576795.1. NCBI lineage: Eukaryota > Metazoa > Arthropoda > Insecta > Diptera > Sarcophagidae > Metopia > Metopia argyrocephala. The sequence continues at coordinate 7,577,327 of OY756208.1, forward strand.
TTCCTGAAAAAAAGTCGTTTGGTCTCGAATATTTTATATTCTAAAATTAATTTTTTTAGTCATCCTTATTCGATTTTTAAATCATAAATAAACAAGTTCTTATATTGCAATAATTAATTAACCCCACTAATTTTGTAATAATTTGCATACAAACACCCTAATTTCTTATTGCTTTTAATCCATATGCACTTGTTGTATTCCCTATCGATGAAAACGTACATAAATGTTGGTGGTGGCGTCATTAAAGTAATTGTTAACAAATTATTTAACAAATCTGAGAAATTTTCATTTTGCTAAGTTAAAAAATATGTTTACACCTATTTTCCTTGTCCATATTTGTACAGATAGTATGTAAGTATATAATGCTATTTAAGCTTAACACTAGGTAGGTATATGCTTTTTACCACAATTTTAAAATACAAACTTTAAATAATGTTTTCTACAGGCAATTTCTTGATAAATCTTAAAGAAGACATTTTTTCTAGTCAATTCATTAAAGGAATTAGTCGTATATTAACGTCTTAAAAAAACGCACAACACCCAATAAAAAATATTTTTCTGAGAACAGTAAGCGGTTTTCTAAAAACAAACTTTACGAAGTATTCGAAATCTGATTTTTAGAATTCTAGTTTTTTGAATAGGTAGCATGGCTCGGTAAATAAAATCAAATCGTTTCTAGCAGCCGTTTTTTTTTTAAGTTAAAAACTTATTTTGAAAATATGTATGTATGTATATGTATGTATGTCGTACATACATATGTATGTACTATATACATAGGTATACAAATTTTGTTTAATTTTATTTTTAAAAACTTTTATAGAATTTGAGTGCTAGATTGTGATTTTGCTTTTCTTATTTTCGTAAAACAAAGATTTTACAGCTCTAGTAGTGTTTAGGATGATGATCATGTGTTACATCCATTCTTAATAGAATTTCTCTGTTAGGAAATAGGAACTTTATATTTTTCATAATATGTTTTCACATTTCAAATCCCATTTCATTTTTTCAAACAACACAATTTCAAGCAATGGCCGGATTATTGCGCACAGCAAAAAATCGAACATAAAACACTTGAACTTGTTTTTTTTACGTTCTTATCAAAATCGTTTGACAGTGTGTTTTGTTTACATTGAGTGTTTGAACTATTTGTGGTGTCGTTGTACTCGATTTCTTTTTTGTATCGTAAGGGAGACATACGCTAAACAAGATTCACGATGACAAATGCCGGCAAAAATAAAAATTTCGTATTCGCATCTCACAAATAGTAAATACTGGTATGTATGCACGTAAAAAATAAATTATCTACACATGAAGGAAGAGATAAATCATAATTGAAGAGAAATCTACCTACATATGCGTTAAATTTAGATAAATAAGAAAAATAAAGCTAAAGTAAAAAATAAAATTAAATCACGTCTTTTATTCATTTTAATTAATTAAAAAAATTGAAAATTGAACCTACAGTTATTAGCGGGTTAGACTTTTTCGCTATAATATGTATTTATTTATTTTAAATTTCATTGTATACATATTTGCTAGTATGTATGTATGTACCTATGTACATAGGTGTTTTAAGTTTTGATTTTTAAAAATCATAAATTTGACGTTTTTGAGGTAGGCAGAAGAGCTAAAATTGTTTTACCTCTTCAGTGTTGTCAGATTAGGGGATTTATCCCCAAAATGGGGACTTTTTTTCTGAAATGGGGATAAAAAAAATCATTTGGGGATGGGGATTTTTTTGGGGATGATCGGCGATTTTTTAAATTTGTTTGCTTGTTTATTTATATACTATAGACCTCTTACATTCATATAAAATTTTTGCAATGTGTGCTCTTGGTTTTAGTTTGATTTATTTTCTCATATAAATTAAAACATCTCAATATCATTAAGTTTCCGACACCGTTTTTAATGGTTTTTATTGCTTAGAAATTCAGTATTAGAGGGTCTTCTTACAGCTAAATTACTTCTTTTGGAGATAAACAAACTAATTTTAGTTTCGTCCGACCACAATTACTTCTCCACTTATACTTTATGGTATGGTAATGTCTTCCATACTATGGCACAGGACATATATTTAGAATTGAGTTACAATAGCACAGTGAAACACATATTTGTTTAAAAAGAATGTCCTCAAGCTTTTAAGTTGATCTGCACAGTCTCCAAATTTAAAATTTGCAAATCAAATAAGACTTACGTACTTACATGAAAAATTATTGATGCAGTTTATGTGGGGATTTTTGGGGATGAACTAAACAAAGTTTTGGGGATTTTTGGGGATACGAATTTCGAATTTGGGGATATAAATTGAAAACTATCTGACAACCCTGTACCTCTTGTTTGTTTTAGAGTAAAACATTTAAACATTCTGATAAGAAACATTTTATACGAGTATTTTTTTATTTCACGCTTTGCCAAACAGACTAGTAATGTTATTATTATTTACATACATACTTATGTATGTTCTGTATACATATGTTGATATCAAAACAAACCCAGGGAATGAAAACACTTTTTTATGGCAAAAAGCAAAAAAGAAACGGAGAAATGTACTCACACGGTAGGCACAGACACTTTTGTTTTTAATAAAAACGACGTACACGCTACTAAACCGGTTAACATTTAAATTTTAAAATGTTTAAAAGGGTTTTAAATTAAAACCTTTAATTGAAAAAAGCAAGGAATAAATTTATATTTTTCATATTAAATAGTATATATGTATATAGGCATATACATATGTATGCACGTCAGTAGGCAGTAACATTTATATACATACATACTGTATGTACATAATAAATTAAATGTATATAACCATGTGGTTTATCCTTTTTGGTATTTTACATATAGGTATTCATTTAAAAAAAAACAATTCAATAATACATTAATTTGATTTATTTATTAGTTAAAACTCACTTTTTGTTAATATTTCTATTGTTTTTCTACTTAAATTACTTAAAACGTATTGTTTTATAAAACCCACGTGGCTTTTTAAAAACTTCCCAATTAAACCGTTAATCACAACACAACCTTATTTATCGGCCGCTATTAAACGACTGATTTTTTAAATAACTCTTGTGGGGAATATAGTAAGTGGGTGGTGGTTTGGCCAGTCCATGGTGAAATTACTTACAAGGTGGTGCTGCCAACCCAGCTGGTTTTTTTTTGGTCATACCGCTCCTGTCAAAAGTTTAGTTTATATTTATGTTTTGTTTACTTTGTTTTGTTTGCTTTGTGTGTGTATTTGTGTTTTGGTGTAGAGACATACATGTTGCTAAGAATATACACACACACTTCTGACATGTGCTTTTTTAATTCACCATACCTGCTTTTGACATTAAAGAGCTGAAAAAACAAAAACGAATTCCCTGTTGTTTTTGTACTATATTCACCTGCCACCACCTTGTATGTAATTTCACTATGATATAAAAAAAAAACAAAAACACGAACACATACAAAGCAAAATATAAACAAAACATAAATATAAACAAAAGTTTTGACAGGAGCGGTATGACTAAAACAAAAACCAGCTTGGTTGGCAACACCACCTTGTAAGTAATTTCACCATGGAAGAGAGCATGAGTACCAGTGTTGCCACGGCAGAAATTTTTTTCCTACCAAAAAATTTCAAAAATTTTACCAATAAAGCTATATTTACACTACCTAAGTTTATCATCTGATTATAACAGTTACAATTCAGACGGCAATAATTTTGAAAATAGAAAATGTTCTGTTTTTAACTGAGCTCAGGCAAAAACAATAAAAATTAAATTAGATTTGTAATTAAACTATCTGAGTCTATCTGAGTGCGCTTCTGATATAAAACTCAGATGAGAAACTTAGGTAGAGTAAATATACCTTGACAGTAATGCAAATTGTTTACTCGAAAAAAAAAGTTTTTTTTTACTCAAAAATTATAAATAATGTTTTCAACATGAAAATCTACCAAAAACCTAGGAAAGTTGCAACAAACCAATTAAACTACCAAATGGTTGTAAAAACAAGAAAAACTACCAATTTTGGTCCGATTGGACCAAAACGGCAACGCTGATAAGTACATATGAACCAGTGATGCAAAATGTGACACATTTTCGCACTTTTAAATGCTTGATGGCCCTTTCATCTTAAAATTTATATACATAACTAATTTTTTGTGTAATTTTCACCCTGTTTAGAAACCTGCTTCCATTGATAACATTTTTTTGTTTTTTAGAGAAAACACTACTACTTTTATTTGTAATTTTGACTAAAGTAAACTGACAAAAAACGATAACGGTAAAAAATCCTTACTAAATAAAATTGAAAAATAAAATTATATTTATTATAAATTTTCGAATTAAATTCGAATATTTTAGTGGATCTTTATTATACTTATTGTATGAAATTTAATAGCCTAAAATCCTATTACTGGTATTCTTATGAGAATTAACATCCGTTAAGGAATATGTAAATATATATATATATATATATATGTATATAGTGTTTGTACATATTCCTTAACGGATGTTAATTCTCATAAGAATACCAGTAATAGGATCTTAGGCTATTAAATTTCATGTAATAAAATTATATGTTTTTTAGATAGATTTGAAAATGCAACTTTTTTTCTTTTTCAAAAATTGACCAAAATTTTGTACGGCACTTTTTGCATTTTTCAAAATATCATCTCCATGATAAATTGAGAGGAAAAAGTTTAAAGATACTAAAATTCTAGAGACTTCACGAAATCGGATGAGTATAAAACACATCTAATACTAACGGCAAGTTTTATATTTGGGATTGACAATGTAGGAAATTTTACGTTCTAAAGCTTCAAATCTCAAACAAAACTTTGGCGAAAATTCCGGAGGATCAAAATTCGTTTTAAACGTATGGTTTATTGGGCAAAGTTTCTTAGAATGACCCATAGAATAACAATCACGATGACCCAAATTGACCCACCCTAACCTACATACATATGTACAATTTTATTTTTTTTAACTATGTGCATAGAAAATATGTATTTTTTTATTATAGTATGCAACTTTAACAAAAAATAGGTTTAATAAATTGCAATTGAAATTAAAAAAGTTATATATTACGAGTCCTCCTATTTTCATTTAAATAAAAAGCTAATAATCAAATGTAAAGGTTGGTTAAAATTTAAAGGCCGATGTTGATTTTGAATAATACACAAATGATTTAGGAAATTATTGTCATTTCTTTTTATTATGTTAACTTGAAATAGTTCAATTATGTATGGAACAAAATATCGGCCAAATGACCGCCACGACCTCCATACGATGGTCTAAATTTTCGATGACGTTGAGGCATAATTGAGGTTCTATGCCGTTAATGTGCCAAATTATCTCATCCTTTAGCTCTTGAACTGTTGCTGGCTTATCGGCGTACACCTTTTTTTTTTCAAATAACCCCAAAGAAAGAAGTCCAACGGTGTCAAATCACTTGATCTTGGCGGCCAATTGACATTGCCACCACTTGAAATAACACGACCATTGAATTTGTCGCTCAAAAACTCCATTGTTTCGTTAGTTGTGTGGCAAGTGCCACCGTCCGTCTTGTTGAAACCACATATCGTCAACAAACAATTTTATATTTACATAAAACGAGGGGAGTTACAGTTGCATTTCCAGTGCTGTCGAAGTTCGTGCAACAAATTTTGATCCTTCCACATTCTTCAACAAATGTGGATAACATTTTTAGTAAATTCAATCTAAATAAAAAAAATTCAATGTTCGCTGGAAAATAAATCGCTAAAAGTTACTGCTTTTCCCAATAACTATTTAAAATTTAATAATTCTAACTGTTTTGATATTGATGTTAAAATAGATTTAAAAAATTGTTGAACTCAAGTATGCATTTACATATAAAATATACATTTGTTCATACGAAAATGTTAAACTTAAAAGTTATATTTACCTATATTGTAGATGCATACAAATATATATAATTTTATTAACTCCAATATAAACAGCCTATGTTTTTTATTTATTCTTATATTATTTTATATGGTATAAGATTCGTTAATGCTGAATTGTTCTATTTTTGTTAATAAAAATACGATTTATGGAAATGTTTTTAAATAAATTGCTTGTATTTCGTTCATTTAAATTTTTATAGAATAATTTATTTCTTGATTTTTTTTAATAAAACTAAAACTATTTACAATGTTATAAAAAACATACAAGTAAAATATCTGCAGTATTCATACCAAATAAAATACCTTTATTAATGACTTATTTGACAAAGTTCTATGCAATACTTGCCAAATAAGTTTTTTATTAATCAATTAATTTATAATAGGAATATTCGCTTAATGTGCTTAGATCTTTACCTAAAGCACTATGAAACAATAATCCGAGAAAATATACTGGTTGAATTGATATTCGATTCAAATATTAGTAAATGCATGTTTTGGTATTTCTCGTAATTCAAAGATTTTGTACATACATACATACATACATACCTATGCACATATGAATGTATGTAAAAAAATAAAATTTCACAGAAAATTCCAGAATTTTTTTTTTTTGGGAACAAAGGATTTAAATGAATAAAATGGTAAATTACGTTATAGATATACAAAACAAATACTTTTTAAATGAGAAAGAGCGCAAACGAAACAATTCGCTTTCCGCTCTTGTGCTTGCTTTGTTATTCGGTTACATTCGTATAATTTGTTCTTTTTTCTTTTTCTTCTCATTCATTTTTTTTCTACCTACGCACATTTGAGTTAGTGTATTTGTAGTGCTCACAAACAAAAACAATATACGAAACTAATTGGGACAATCGTTCTCATTGTTTTTGTTTTACTCATTGTAAAGAACAAAACAAAATGAAATTTTGTTTATTTTCCTACTCTAGTCTATACATAATTAAATTATTTTTTTTTTATCTTCTCTTATGATCGAACTTATGTCGTTATTTTAAACAAGTTATTACAAAAAAACAATTTTTTAAATTTGCTTAATTTATACGAAATTAGAACAAATGTATTGTATATGGAATATTAATTCGCGTGAGTTACATTATAATGAACTCATGCATGCTGAATCTGAGTCCGATAACAAAATAATGAAATTTAAATGATGCAATTTTTCTACAGAGCTTCCACTATTTTTAACGCTGCTCTTGTCTGATCTTATAGCAGAGATCTCGATGGAAAACGAGATCAAAAAATGGTAGCATTTTACCATCGCAATGAATATTTACATCTGCAATTTGTTTGTTTCTAAAGGTTTGGTGGATATTTTTGCCTACATCGTATCTAAACTTAGTACGGAATCGAAAGAAAGAAGAAGAAATCGCTTAAATCAGCTTAGAAACTTTCATAAATTTTTATAAGTTTAAGAGGTATTAAAAGCATTCAGCACCTTAAACGAATATCTCTAATAATTTTTCTGAATACAACAGCAAAAATTAACAAATATTTAATAAAAAAAAGTCAAATTCATAACAATAAAATTAATAATAATTGGTTGTTGCAAATTTAAAAAAATAAAAACAAAGAAAATAGGAAAAAAATCTTAGGTTATGTTGCATATTACAAATTTTTATAAATTGTAAGAAAAATCTTAGTGTTAATAAAAAATCTTGCAGATAACATTTCAATTTCTTACTTTTTTAGTACTAAATTCTAATAAATATTCTTTATGTATTTGCAAAAGTCTAAATGCCTTGTTAACGCGTTTTATTTTATAACTAAAAACCATTATTTTAAACATTTGTGGGAGCATCCATCCCACATATAATGGATTTAACTACAGAGGCAGCAGCTAAAGACGCGAAATTTTGCCATTTGCGGGTAGTAGTACCATCTTTATAATCAGAAATGCCTGTTAATCAAATAAATAATAAATATACATATATATTATTAATGAGGAGTATTAAAAAGATATATAATATTAACTCGTATTACCTTTTATAATTATAAAACTTTCACGACAATTACCAATAATACTGTCCAATACTGAGCTCATTTCAACATCTGTAGCCAAAAGACCATATTTTTTGGCAAATTCTATGCGCAAATTATCATTACGCACTAAATCTCTACCTGAACCGATAGGACCTAAGTGTAGGCGGGATTTTGGTATGCCATCAATGCAATCGGCCCCGATGGGGTGTGATACTTCGATAACTTCATTATTGCCAATATTCATAAACAATTTGTCTGTATTTGCTGAAGGACGATTAAAATCACTTTCAGTTTTTTGTTCTAACAAATTGAGACCCTCTTTCACATAGTCTTCCCAAGGCCGTTTGGAGTCCATATTTAAGTGTAAGCCTTCAGCAATTTGTTGTAGTGAATCATTAACTGGGAAATAAGTTTTAACATCTTCGCCACTTTTATAGACATAAACGTAAGGCTTCTCGGTGCTGAAATTTGAAATTTGAAATTTTTAAAATCAATTAGAATTTATATATATATTATGTTGTTCTTTTAATTAACTTCAACTCTCACCTATTAGCTAGTGCTCTTTGTTTGTCCACATAAGATATAACAACATCTCCTAAACGTACATGCTTCTTATAATCCGTATAATGTGGTACACCACCTGCTACACCCACCACAAATACAAAGTCAACCTTTTGGAATGTACCCAACAAACGTGTGGTAGTATTACCAGTAGCAGTCATAGCCTCACGTGTACTACCCACTGAGGGTAATTTTGTGCTAACAATACGATGAGCTCCAATATTGCCCAGAGTATAAACGTTGGATTCACCTAAGAAAAGGCATCAATTAAAATAAGAAATTCAGAAAGGATTTTAAAACTCTAATTTAAAATGCTAATGATTACATTAGAACAAAAAAACAAAATAAATGAATACTAATGGTGAATATGGTGTAGTGTAGCATTAAAAGGGGTGAACACTTTTTTTGATTGGTGATAACCATTGTGTTAAATTATGGTCTGGAATGGTGTTGAACAAAATAAGGTGCATTCACTTGTTTATTTTTTGTTTTCCTTTGGTGATATGTAAATAATGAACCAAAATCAATTTGGTTAAGGACAATGAAATCATAAGAACATAAACATAAAACATATAAGGACACTATAAATACCCAAATGCCAAATACCAAATGAATAAGAAAACAATTTTGAAAAAAAACTTTGGCCGAAATTAACAATTTTAAAAATATAAATGAATGTATATTTATTTGTGGGTTTGTTTGAACTCTATAGACAGCTAAACAATTAGGCACTGCCACGCCCATACAAAGTTAATATTTATTTTTCTACATCTTTGAAATGGTAACAGTAAGAGTATCTAAATTTACTCCAAATATCTTCATAGTCAATAAAAATCATCAGTCAAGTTGGCAGGAATCAAACAAGAGGTCATGATACCTCCCATACAAAGTATTGATTTTTGTATATGTTGAGAATCGTTAAATCGAAGATTTCTAACTCTGAATCCTCAAGTGGACATGGCACTTGCCTTAGAAAGTAAATTTTCGTTTTTATATATACATACATATGCAGGGTGTATCTCGAGAATGGCAACATTAAAAGTTTCGAAAATTCATTTTTGGAAGTGGTTCCCGCCCTACTTAGTAGATATAGCCGTTTGCACATCTTGAAAATGGCAATAGCAGCATTTTCTAAACTTATTCCAAATAACTTCGTTGCACCGGATACTCCTGATTATCTTTGACAAATATTTTTTAATTGAAAAAAGGGCATTTGAATGTTTCATTTTTAGTATAAAAAAAATCATCAAAAACTACAATACTACTTGTATAAAAACGAAAAATAAAAAATTGAATTATATGTTACAATTTAATACAATTTTTTAATAAGAAATCTCTGCATCTACATATGTATAATTAATGGTGTTTTCTTTTCTAATAGAAAATGTTGCCCTTTTAATTTTTTTTTCTCTCAACTTAAAATATTGTCGTTTTTATTATTATCCTTTATAGTATTTTTTAAAAGAAAATATGAAAATAAGACGAATTAAAAAAAATCGTATATAACATTTTATATAAATAAGAGAAAAATACAATAAAATGTTACAAATTTGCCGAAAAGAAAACGCCATAAATCTTAATCGGGAATTCAGTTTTCAACCTTTATTTGGGTATTTATAGAAAACGGAATGGACTCGCCGGTCTCAATGTTGAGTAAGTAAGCTTATTTTTTGGTTGTGTTAAAAAAAGCGATTAATCAAATTTTTTTTGGCCATGTTCTGAAAATTCATAATTCATCAAATAGGTGTTTTGCAATTGCAATTACCCGGAAGTACCTTGGTCTATTGTATTAAATATAAAATTTAAAAAATAATACACAACCTAAATATAGGTTTCTTTACCTCTAAGAAACAAAAACTTAAGGTCTTTAGGCACATCAAAAAAAAAAGTTAAATTCAGTCAAAGTTTTTTTTTTTTCTTTTTTAATATGTTTTCATATAAAATGTTTTAATAAATGACAACACAAAAAGTACTTTTTATATAAAATATGTTTTTTTGTTTTTGTTAAAGGGGGACATAAAAGGAGTTTTACAAATTTTGTAGGTGGTGTAAAAGATTATTCTCCTTGATTTTGTTTTCTTACCAAAACGTCGTTTCTTTTTGGACTTTTTCAGAGAATTCGTTAGATTGGGATCAGAATCTAGAAAGTGTGTGATTTTATATTATTAGTTGGTTGATTGGTTGGTATATATCGAATTTATTTATATGATAACCGGTATAAACAAATACATATTTGTTAACACCAGTTTTAGTATTAAAAATTGAGTTGAAAATTAGAAAAAAGAGATTTACTTGTTAAAATATGTTTCACTAAATGACTTTAAGATGTTTATTTTATTCAACTTTATATGTAAGTCTTATTGTATAAAACTTACCCACTGTAGTGTAGCGTACAAAGGTTTCCTTATTTTCCAACATGGCATCCACAGCCAATTTCTCGCAATATTGGGCAGTAATAATAGCAATAGTGGGTTGTTTATTAGATGCGATAGTGGGCATTTGTTTAACCACCTTTTTTTACAATAAAAATAAAACTTTTTCTAATTTTTTTAATTTATTTATAATAAAATTATTAACTTACCTTTATTTCTTTATCTTCATGATGTATTCTAGTATAAGAATTGTATTCCATTGATTTGATTAAGCCTCTTTCTTTTAATGATACAAACACCAATATAACATCCTGCTCATCCCAGCCATAATCTCTATTTATGATAAAAAGAAAATTTATAATTTCTTCATTTTCTTCATTTTTATATCTTTCAAACTCACTTGGCCAAATCTTCGGGTGTTATGGGATTTGGATATGCTTGCTCAATTAGTTCGAGTACTTTTTCCTGTGTTAAGGGTGGAGATTCAAATTGTGTCTCATCCATGGATACTATTTTAAGGCAGATTAAAGAAAAGAATACAAAAGAAAGAAAACATCATTATTTCATAATTGTTTTTAATTATTCTTTCAATTATAGGCCATTCAAACAGACAAAAAAAAAAAAGAATAAATTAATGCTTAAAAACACATTATGTATTATCAAAAGTTATTAAAATAAAAAACGAGGGCATTTCAAATGTTAAATGTTGTTTTAGACTGGACACTTGTTTTATTAATGATTAAAATTTCTGATATACATGTTCAATATATCGATAACTTACAATCTATATTTACAGGGTGATCTTATTATAATAAAAGTAATACACTTAGAGCATTGCTTGTGTACTTATATAACATCTTCCTTTTTTTTTTTTTTTATATATATATATATTCTATAAATATAAGTAAATATAATTTATATATTATATTTATTTATATGTACAAACAGTTATATTTTTATAAAGATATATATGTTAAAATAAAATATTTTAAAATAATATATTTCAAAATAAAGAATTTTAAAATAAAATTATATTAAATTACAAATTAAGCCTTTCCGGTGGAACTACTCTTCTGCCACTTCTAGTCACATAACTATTTTATATATTCTGATTATCAGACACAATTTCATTTTCCTCTATAGAATTAGTTAAGGGTTTCGAATTACTAGGTAAGATGTGCTGTTCATTTCTTCTATAATGTACACCTACATCATCCTTCACAATAAATGACCTTGGTTGCTGACAACTTTCAGTAACCTGACCATGAAACCATAGTGAATTTGGCTTCTTCTTAAACATTACACTGTCACCTGGATTAATAATTTTGCTTTCCTTCGCCTTTCTATTATAATCTCTGGCAGATTTCAATATCCTATCATTTACCTGTCTTTTATATAGATCACTATCTATAAGTTTTGGTCTAAAATTTTGCACAATTGACGGCAACCTAGTTCTCAAATTCCTTGACATAAGTAACTCCGCTGGACTCGGTAGGTTTGACTTTGGTGTTGTTCTAAGATGTAAAAGAGCCATATATGGATCAGAACCACTTTCCTTACACTTATATAACATTTTCTTAACCGTCTGTATGGTCCTTTCAGCAAGACCATTTGACCTTGGAAGATATGGACTAGACGTTATATGGGTAATACCCCAAACAACACAAAAATTGGAAAAATCTTTCGAATTATAAGGTGGACCATTGTCCGAAATGAAAATTTGAGGAATGCCATGTCTGGCAAATATTGATTTTAATTTAGTTATTACGTTAATACTAGAATATCCATTATCTAAAATATCTATTTCAAAATACTTCGAATAATAATCTACAACAATTATATAAGGTTTCTTGTCATACTCAAATATGTCACAACCGACCTTGAACCAAGGAATGTCATATATTTCATGGGGTAATAAGTCACTCTTTGACTTTGAATTCTTATATTTCATACATATTTCACAACTAGAAACGACATTTGAAATTTCATTATATATATTAGGCCAAAAAACTGTTTTCCGAGCCAAACTTTGACACCTTTGTACCCCCATATGTCCTGCGTGTAAACAATCTAGTATTGTATGACGAATATGTTTCGGTATCACAATTTGATCACCTTTCAAAATTAAATCCCCAAGGACAGTAAGTTCATCTTTTATTTTGTAATACGGTACAACATCTATATCTACCAGCTTTATAGAATTTGGCCATCCATTTTGGATGTAATTTTTTATCTTTGACAACACGGGATCTTTTCCAACATGTTCCCTAATTTCGCCTATGTTTGAAAATGGGATTTCCATGTGGGACCTTATGAAGTTGCAATGAAGAGCCACTTCTTCATCCACTTCAATCAATGCATTCTCATTCAGAGGGCATCTCGAAAGAGTATCTGCTATATATAAATACCTTCCTGGCTTATAGCTCACTTGTAAATCATAGCATTGCAATCGCAGCATGAAACGTTGCAACCTTGGTGGTATTTTATATAACGGTTTGTTAAAAATTGACACCAACGGTTTATGATCCGTTTCAACATATACTTTCATCCCATATGTATACTGATGAAATTTGGTACACCCAAACAAAATTGCAAAAAGCTCCTTCTCAATTTGAGCATAATTTGTCTGAGCTAACGTTAACGAGGCAGAGGCATAAGCAATGGGGTTTTTATCGTGAAGTATCGCTGCACCGACAGCATACTTTGACGCATCAACAGTTAAGGTTAGTTTCCTCTTAGGATCAAAATAAGTCAACACTGGTGCCTTAGTAATTTCAGTCTTCAAATCATTAAACTCCCTTTCTAAAGTTTCATTCCAATGCCAACAGACGTCCTTTCTAAGAAGTTGTCTCAAATTTGAATTTCTCCGAGACAAATTCTCAACAAAAGATCCTAAGTAATTTACCATGCCCAGAAATCGTTGTAATTCCGAAACATCCTTAGGCCTAGGCATATTCAAAATTGATTCAATTTTATCCATATCAGGTTTTACACCCCTCTCATTAAACACATGACCTATAAATTTTACCTCGCTAAGTAAAAATTTAGATTTTGCCCTATTGAATTTAAGGCCTACATTTCTTGCCCTTTCAAGTACAGTATTTAAAATTCTATTGTGTTCCTCCAGAGTCCTTGCAAATATCAAAAAATCATCTATGTAGATTATCAAACCATTAATATCACCAAAAAGTCCTATCATTTCAGCGTGAAAAATCTCTGGCGCAGCATTGATCCCAAAGGGTAAGCGCAAAAATCTATAGCGACCAAAAGGCGTATTGAAGGTGCATAGTTTAGAAGAACTTTCATCAAGTGGAATCATCCAAAAACCGCTATTCGCGTCAAGCGTACTAAAGAATTTCGATCCACTTAACTTCGCTTTGCAATCATCAATATTAGGAAAAGGGAAATGAGGTCTTAGTATTGCCTTATTTAAATTTCTTGGATCTAGACATAATCTTATTTGACCATTTGGCTTGGACACTAGCACAATAGAACTAACCCATTCTGTTGGACCTTCCATTTTAGTAATTACTTTCAAATTTATCATCCTATCTAACTCACTCTTTAATGCACTATGCAAAGAAAAAGGAATTTTTCGCGGTGCATCTATAACAGGATTCACATCGTCCCTTAACACAAATTTACATTCCTTTTTTAACAAACCTAAACCTTCAAAAGTGTCAGAATATTTTTCAATTAATTTTTCAGATGATAAACAAGTATTATATGATAAGCAATTAATATTTCTTATTAAATTCATTGTGCTAGCCAGTTCCAATCCAATAATATTTTGACAATTTAAATTAACAATATAAAATTTTGCTTGATAAGCTTTATCCTTAAAAAATAAATTAACATTTACCATACCATCTATCGGAAGTTTTTCACCACTAAGTGTAAATAAATTTATTTTTGTTAATTGTATTCGGTCTTTACTCAGCTTTAACTCATCAGCCATTTTCTTCGATAAAATATTTGCATCAGCACCGGTATCCACTTGACATTTCACCTGCTTGTTGTTTATTTTAACCTGCACAATCCAGCCTCTTTGACACATCTCATTTTGTAGACTCATAAGTTGTTTTATTTCTTGTTGTTTTGCCGAATAATTTTGCTGTATATATGTAGAATTATGATTTTGCTGTTTAATTTTATAATGTTGTTCTTTTTGTTGTTTTGCTGAATAATGTGGTTGTATATTTGTAGGATTATGTTGTTTTGCTGAATAGTTTTGTTGGTGTGTTTTTGTAAATTTATAATTTTGTTGTTTAATTTTATCATGACGTTCTTCTTGTTGACTTGCTGAATAATTCTGTTGTTGTATATTTGTAAATTTACCATTTTGTTGTTTAATTTTATGATGTTGTTGTTCTTGTTGTTTTGTAAATGACAGTGTACCAACAAAAAGTTGATCTGTCAATGTCTCATCACGAAACACGTTTTTAACGAATTTCGACTTAACCTTACTTTTCTGATGATGTTGCTGTTTTTGCTTGTTAAAACACATTTTTGCGTAATGTCCTTTTTTGTTACAGGCATGACAGATTGCGTTGTATGCTGGACACTTATTAAGGTGTCTCTGACCACATTTACGACAAACAGTTTGTTTAGAATCTTTGTGTTTTAATGCATTTATTCTAAATTCTTGACTGTTGTTACTGTTACTAAGTTGATTAGCGTTCTCTCTCGCTGCTTCTATATTTCTGGAAATTTCCACTGCTTTCTCAAGACCTATTTTTCCTTCGCTTAGTAACCTTTCTTTAATATGTTGAAAGTTTGGTGACATTCCACATATAAAAATGTCTTTTACCAGACTCTCTCTGAGAGCCTCAAATTCACAAGACAAGCTTAAATTTTTAAGTGCAGTTACGTAAGCTTCCAAACTTTCTTCTGGCAATTGTTTTCTTGTGAAGAACTTGTGTCTTTCCATAGCCACATTGACTTTAGGTACAAAATAACTGTCGAATTTAGATAGCAAATCTGCATAACTAATATTATCAAAATCAACATTAAAAGAATTTGCAACAATGAAGCACTCAGGACCCATGTGGTGTAAAAGTAATGCCACTTTTCTATCGTCAGCTTCTTCTTCTAATTTGGCTGCTCTTAAAAACATCCTGAACTGCTCCTTCCACTGCTTCCATGCTATGCCAACATTTGGGGCCTTTAAATTAAATTTGCCAATTGCACCACTATTACCTGCTTCAAACATCTTGGGTGTGTCCTTTATTTATTTCTATATATATATATTTTTTTTTTTATTTCTATATATATATATAGATAATATATATTTATTTATTATTTTTCTTTTTAAATTTAAATATTTTAATTATTTTTCTTTTTAAATAACTATGTTCTTTTAGGTTTTTTCTTTTCAGGTTTTTTCTTTTTTTTTTTTTAAGTTTTTCCACCTGACACCATGTTGTTTTAGACTGGACACTTGTTTTATTAATGATTAAAATTTCTGATATACATGTTCAATATATCGATAACTTACAATCTATATTTACAGGGTGATCTTATTATAATAAAAGTAATACACTTAGAGCATTGCTTGTGTACTTATATAACATTAAATTGGCGGTTTCATATTGCTAGTTTAAATTTTAATTTTTTTATTGTCAGAAAAACCACAGCATCTTGTTGAATGTTTTATGTACATATTTATTTTTTATAAATATATTCGTTTATGAGTATGAGCAGTTTAAAATAAACTTCAATTGTTAAATTTTGAATTAGATTTTGGAACTGTTTTGTAAATTCTGGGGAAATATGGATATTGGTTTTATTTCATTCACCGTCTACCTAACCCAGTTATATATTTTACATATATTTTCACAACGGATTTGTAAATTTGTTTTAAATAAAAGCGTATAATCATTATTTTGACATGCATGCATTTCATTCCAGATTTATATATACATTGTATTGTAAAGGTTTGAAAAACATTTCGAACATTTAAGTGGAATTAATACTTAAAAATCAAGATTTATTCGCAGTAACCTTTAAGGAATAAACATTTGCGAGAGTACTTTAATTTGAAATTTTCATTAAACAGCAAGTTTCGATATTCCAGACTTTTTAACTTTTGGTGTTCCTAAAAGTTTATAAATCTGTAGTTTAAAATGAGTTAAATCCTAGAAACAGCGAAAGAATGTTACGGTGATGAGGAAAAGAATAAGTTTTAATGATGATAACTGTATGAAATCTAATGGTACTTTTTTATTTAGACATTTAGCAGTTTTGGCGTTCAAATATGATAAATCGTCTGGGAACTGGAGTATATATTATATATACATATATATATATTATTAAATAATAGGAAAAGAATTGTCATATTACTTTTTAAAAGTGGTAATTTATTTTGGAAACAAGTGCACCAGATTTAGTTTTCTTAATGATTTTTTCATGCGACCGATCGACATATTCTATCACTTCGGTGTGAAGCATTTTTGAAGAAATATAACAATAATAGGACTTAATGAATTATTCGGTCTATTCACAATATGACTAATTTAATTTGGATAGGCTTAATGGTGCAGGAGTTTGGAAAGTGCTCAGGTATTCTGATTGCCTTGGGAGTGGTGACTACACATTCAATTTGTGACTGATTTAGGTGATGAAAAATCTTCTTGTTGAATAGGGTGAAGTCGAATTCTGTTGGCCCTGATTTAATTCCATAAAATTTTTTAAAATCTTGATTCCTTATATTGTAGGTTTCCTTCTTCATCTTTGTGACATCTAGATGGCCTATTGGTTGGAAAATTGCGCACTTTGTCCCCAAACTTAATGGATTCATGATTTAAGACCTTCATACATATTTCAATACTTCCAACGCTGAGTTGAAGGAGCATATTCTTAACACGTTCACGCCGGCGCGTACATGGCTCGCACATGCCTGCCTGATAGGGCGGCGCGTACCACCGGTGGCTCGCACAGAAATATTTAGTTCGCACCCGCAAGATAGAACGAAAAGCTTTCAGTGCAACCGCCTGTGGGCAAGAAATTGAAATGAATTGCAGTGCCGGCGTGAACGTGTTAAAGAGCAGATATTAGAAGTTACTTCTTCGAAAATTGATGATTCAAATATGCGTTTTGTTTTGTTCTTCTTGACTGTCATTTATGTCATATATTTATTTATGTCACAATAATAATAGTTTTAGGTTTTTAACAGTTTTACTATTATTATTTTACATAAACCTCAAAAACCATTATTTGGGTAAACAATTTTCTATAAATGAGGACAGATATAGAAAGCTGAGATAATTTCCTTTAAAATAAGCCCTCTTCCAGCATTACAGGTCAACTATTCACCAATTGCAATGAATACTTCCAAAAAAATAGCATTATTTTCGGATGACCTGAACACCAAATTTTCTCGTAAAAAACCGAAAGCTCGATTTTGATTTTAGAACCATGGTTTCTTTGGGAAAAGTTCTTAGAATTTCTCGTAGATTACGACCTTGCTATACGCTTTGTCATGTTTTTCGGTCCCGAACAAATTGACCCACCCTAGTATACATGCATTCATACAGTAGTGGACTAAAATGCTTACTTAATTGAATATTTTTAAAACTAAATTAATAACTTTTGTTTAGTTGGTGGTATCAAAATACCCCTGTCGGCAAACTACAAAAAAAAACTACAAAAAAAAAAAACTACAAAAAAAAAACAACTTTAAGTTAGCTTGTATAGACTAACTTAAAGCCTAGTACAGCGCAATGTAAAATTTACATTAACCAAAGTGTATACAAACACTGTGCAGTATATTTTAAGTAGAGACAGCCAAGTCGATTGGCAAACAAACGGCTCCAAGACCCACAAAAAATTTAATTTATTTAGGGCCATTATTATAGAGGAAATTTTTCTTTAATTTTGGTTTATTTTAACTTTTAATAAAAATTATTTTTTCCCCGAATTTTTTGTTAACTTTAACTTTTTTGCTATATTATCTCGGCTTAAGGTGTTTTGTCAAAAGGCCTACTATTTTATTTCTCAAAAAAATCATAATTTTTATAAATTTTTTAATAAATTTTTGTTTTCGATTAAAATATAAATTTTTAAAAACTGTTTAATTTCGAATAATTAATATGATAGCTAAGTAGCAAGATACAAGTGGTGAGTTTTAAGCCAATGTGTAAACAACTAACTTTTCGTTGACTGAAATTTAACTAATTTATATTTAATTTAAAAAAACCAACTTAAAGCTAACTTTAAATAGTGGCTAGCTACAAAAAGTTAACTTTAAGTTAACGGCTAGGTAACTAACTTTAAAGTTAATTGAAAGTAAAGGACATCGCACGATTTCAAAAACTGATACGAACTCGATTACAATTTTGCTTTCCATTGAGTTTTACAATTTTCTTTCAAGAATACAATTGCGTGCCATACTTACAAAAAGTTCGTTGTTATTTTTTTTTAATATTCTGACGCCGGAGTAAACAAAAAAATTAACAAATAAGTAATAAAGAAGGGATTGGTCATGAAATCAAACAATTATAAGAAAATTTGCACCAAGGAAAGTAGAAAATAAAATCAGCTGTTTGACTAATTTACAACACAGATGAAAATTTTTCCATGGTTGTAAATTTACTACGCAAATGAAAACATCTATTATAACGTAAATTTCAATTTATTCTATAGTAATGGTTTATATTACACACATACCACTTTAATTTTCATAAATAGTTTTATTAAAATTGTTATATTTTTACAAGTTTTGCTTTCAGGTTTTATTTTAAATTTTATTTCTATTTGAACTAAATAAAGTTTCATGTTCGAAATCGTATATGTTGTGTGATTTTAGTTTTTTTTTATAAAAACAATCGTGTCATAACAACAAATATAATTAAAAACTCAAGTCAAACTCTAATTAGAATTAATAAAATAATAACAATAAAAAACAAAAAAAAAGGAAAAAATTTCACTTCAAAAACTAATAAATTTGCAAACAATAGGAATAATCTGGGAAGTGACGGTTTTCATTCATACACTCGTTTTTAAACCTTTAATTTAACTTGAAGAGGAAAATCCAAAAACTATTAAAATAAAAATATATACCCATATACATATGTATGTGTGTACATACATATGTACGTATGTATATATGGCTATTAACACTTTACATTTAAACACATGGGCATAGCGGCCAGATAAATTAAGAATAAAATCATCACATCTTAAGCAAAAAATCGCCAAAGTCGTCAAAGTGGTCAGGAAAATTGGGATAACACTTTTTCATACAAAATTTGTATTTTTATTGCAGTAAAAAAAACTACTCTTCATTACATTTTATTTTTATTATTATATGTTTTTCATAACACGGTACTACAGATTACATATAAATAATATATTTTCAATACGTTTCAGAACTTTAAAAATATATAAATTTGGAACGAAATTATGCCAAATAAACTAACTAAACTAACAAATTCAATGAAGTTCTTAAGAAAATCAATAACAAACTTAAACATTTCTAAAATGCTCCATTTGTTTTATTTCTTAAAATCTTTAAAAGGCACATATGGCCAACAAGATGATCTCCACACTGAATCTAATGCTCCAATTACACCGTTTAATCCTGTGACTGCTACTTATTTGCTCAATCGTGATGCTATAAAAACTTTTGGTTTAACGTCATCACTGAATAATGATACAAAAATATTTAGTGCCCTACTAAATAATTATGTATTTGCTTCCAAGGATACTAACACTGTTAATATTCTTAATAATATACATACATTTTGCTGATTTTGTAATGAATACATACATAATTAGCTATTACTACCCTTTTTCAGAGTTACAACCAAGCTTTTCATAGCACCCATATTGTGTGTATGTTTATACATGAGTATCGGGGCCTATAGTTTAACGTAGAATCCGCACGCTAGACTTAAGAAGCAGTCAGAGCTTTTGCTAAAGAGGTCAAAGCTGGGGTTTGAAACCGGAGCTCTCGTCTAGTAATAGCAATGAATAGTCATAATAATATAAGCTTTCATAGGGAATTAGGAGTAATTCCTCCAAAAAACCGGATATTTGTATCACATTTTGCATTCGACATTCATGCTATTGAAAGTATGTTTTATGTTAAATCAAAACTGAACAAAAATGTTTACATTACTGTCCACAAATTCACAAGCAAGTAGTATAAAGAAAGCCTTTTAAAATTAATATTCTGTTTGATATTTTTGACTGTCTTTTTGTATATTAATTCAGCTTCCTTTTCTGGTCGTTACATTCCTAAAAAAAATTTTCTAACTTATCATTCCGTGAATGTTTTTCCTTTCAGTTACGATATGTAACGAAGTAAATGTCCCCAAACATTACTTCCTCGTATAACATACTTTCAGATCAATAGTACAATGCACTACATGAGGAGAGGTTTCGTATTAAAAAAAGTACCAAAAGAAGAGTACTATAATAATAACAAATTTTTAAAATTTGGAATTTCTGTAAAACTGTAAAAATAAGAAAATCGTTAATCCGCTAATTTTAGGGTAGGAAATCGTCAAATCTGGCAGCTATGCACATGGAGGAGGACTAAAAGTAAACAAATTTTATAGTCTTCGATGGTTATTTAAATATAAAGGTTAAAAAAAAAATAATTCAAATCCAACAAAATTATAAAAATTTATATTACAAACATAATCACGGTAAAAATGACAATTAAAAAAAAGGAAAAATCTTAATAAAAATGCAACAAAATTATAGCAACAAATTTAAAGCGCCATGAAGTATTTATGCATATTGTTAGATGAGGCATTATACAACAGCAGCATATGTAGTTTAGGTGAGTGTGTCAAATTGTTGTCAAATCACAAATAAAAAAAATATTTATTTTTTAATAAAACATCAGAGCCCACATTCAAGAATGGTTTGTATATCGTATGTATGTAGATATATCTAATGTTATTACGAGAATTTATGTTTATTAGTTTAATTATTTTATTATTTTTAACATCATTTCCGCATTGTTAGTTGCTCATGGTACATATCAAGCCATATTGCTTTCATTAAATCATCGCCATCACCTGTTTGTTTTTGGGCCATTAAAGCCTCCTCGTATTTACGATTGCAATCACCATAACAATAAATAATGTAACCATCACGTGCTATTGATGTCGATTCAATACGTTGTTTTGTTGCAAATGAATTATTCGAATACATTAAAAAGAGTTTTTCATACCCCAAAAATGTTTTAACACACAGACAGGTGGTTAGAGGGTTGTAGAAGAAAGTTCAAAAATGCATGACACAGTAGAAACGTTGTGTAGAAAGAACAGTTCACAGAAATAAGAATAGAAGTTTTACAGTGAGTGTAGTTGTTTTTTAATAAAAAATTTATTTTAAATGAAAATAATTATTAAATAATAATTAAACCTTAAAACGAGGTCATACTTACGTGGTCTGGATGGTGGTTCAGCGGTTTCCTCTAGAATGCGTAATTCAATTTCCAAAGATTGTATCTCATCATAACCTTTTTGCATTAATTTCATTATTTTTTTAATAAAACCCACATAATCTGAAAATATTTTTTTTAACAAAATTAGAGATATATTGGGAATGAACTTTAGTCAAAGGTTAAAATTAATCATGATTAGTTCTTCAATAATTTATTCATGAAATTGATTGCGCTGGAAAATTTTATTCTGATGGTCATTTCGCCATGATTTCATGATTTCCATGCGTCATCATCATGTTTAATTTTAACGTTTACTTATGTTTTTGTTTTGTTTTTGTTTGTTTGTTTGTTGTTTAACTGACTTACCTCTTGGAAAATCTTTGGGGCTGACCAACTCCTTGAAAAAATCTTGTGCTATATGGGCCTGTTCATCATCATTCTTAAGCCAATTTCTAAACCAAAATCTTAATGTTCTTGACTCTTGTGAATGTTTACCCGTATTGGCACTCACCAAAAATACTCTAAATTCCAGTGACAATTGGGCTGGCACCATTTGTGATTTTTGGCCACTCACAGTATCCTTATTAATAATAATGCCTGTATGATCTCCACCAGCAACATGTACACGATCACCCACCTCATCCACTAATTTGCGTTCTATTAAGATCACAGTACTATTTGCTGTTTTACCCTTTGGTGTCATAACGACTTGTTCGCGATCTGTACGCGGTGGCGTGTGACAAGGACTACGTCCGTTTTGCTTCTGATTATTGTGTATGGAGTCGTTTGTTAAATATGTGGTATTCGTGTTGTTGCCATTGTTCATGGTACTACCATTCGCCAATAACAGATTGCCATTAGCGTTACCATTTGCATAAGGAGTAGCATTTTTAAGGGGTTTAGGAGGTGGTGGCGGTGGTGCCATTTGTGGATGATTTTTTGTTGACATTATATTTAGTTTTATTTCTATTTCAGTCTTTAGACTTTTTTAAATTGTTTTATTGTCAGTTTATTTGTCTTTATGTCGGTCTGAATGTTTAATTGAATGTATGCCAAAACCAGCCAGTTGTTGGTTTCGATTTCAATTTCAACCTTGATTTGTTGTTTAAAAATTCCCAAAGTTTTTCTTTTTTTCTTTGTGTTTTTCGAAGTTTTATGTATTTGTTCTCGTTATTTGTTTTGATTTATTTTGTATCAGTTCTTGTCATAAGTTCTTTAACCTGAAAAAGAATAGAAAGAAAGAAAGAATTTCTTTTAATAAAAAACATGATATCAAACACTTTTACTAACTAGATAACTAGACTAGTGCATGCTCGTATGTAGTTGAGGATTTTATTGTTTAATATGAGTACTTCGTCACAAAAATGCCGTAAGAAACAACAAATTTGTTTTTAATTGCTAATATGCAATATGTTCCAAAATATCGAAATTATTCATAAAAAAAAAATCCTAAATAAATCTTTGTTAAAATGTATAACGAAATTATAATCTTATAATTTATAGCAATTTTTGTTGGAAGAGTTATGTAAATAATATGAAAAATAAAAGAAAAACTTTCAAATTATGGACCATACTCGAAATTTTAACAGTTTAAGGGAGATTTATATATTAAAAAAAACTTTTCGTGTTGGTTCGGTATTTAGCGAAGGATCAACACACAATCACAACACAACACAATCAGCATGCAACGATGAGGCAATTGCTGTTAATCATTCAAGGGTGAAGGTATAACACTGGTCACAGCAATTTGTCTCATTCCTAAGGCGCTGAATAATAATATAGTTAAATATAATAATATAGTATAATATATGTATGTCCTTTCCAAAATTCCAATACAATGAACAGCATTTAGTATGAGTATTGATCTCAAGTAAAAAAAAACCACAAGAAATATTTATTAAAAAAGCAAAAACAATGATTATTGTTCCGTCAGAAACGCCTTAGTTACAATAGATCCAAGTTAACTGCAATGAATTTTTTGGTAAGTAAGTAAGTAAGAAATAGTACACTAGCCAAGCTGAACAATTATTTTCGACTCCAGCTACGGTAGTCTCATCAGAGTTCTTTGTGTCCTGTGCATATTCAAGACCAAACATCAACTATTTAACTCACAATTTTCAAGAAGTCACATACTGAAATTACTTTCTTTCGTATGTATGTACATACACTTGTATGAGTTAGTCGAAGTAAAGTCATACTCCTTTGATTACCAAAAAATTCATTGCAGTTAACTTTGATCTAATTAAATGATGATTAGTTTTAAAATATTAAATATTATATTAAATATGTATTATACTAAGGTTTGTAAAGCTTGCGCCTGGCCAAAGCTGTCAAATACAAAAACTTTCTATATAAAATAAATTTTCACACAGCGCATCATTGCTGGATGAATAAATGATGATCTAAATGATATCTAACAATTATTTAATTCATCTCTGTGTGGAATTTGGGTGGCAGCGTTAAAAATCTTTCTTTCATAATAGCGTTGGTCAGGCCATCACTGTCATTGGAAGTTCTATAGGTCTTCTTTTAGCCTCGATTGGGTGATCTGGACACCAACTACATCCGGTTTTAACAGTACGACGCTACGTGCGACACAGCTTTTGCCGCATGATCGTCTCATTGGAAGTGGTGAGAATTTTGGCTACTAAGAATTCAATAATCTTGAAGTTCTAAAGTTGTTTATCTTTCTTTTAAATAAAAGAAATATATACACAAAATGTTTACATACGGCCTTTTGATTTAAAGAGACGACATACATATATGTAGTTTAATATAGGTTATGATACTTTAGATATGTTTTATATGTCAAAAACATACATAATACTTAATACAATAAAAATATTTGAACTAAGTAAGTAAGGTTACATACAATGTACTTTTTCATAACATATTTAAGTTCATACATATTTGCATGATATGTATGCATGTTTGTTTAAACAGAGTATGATTTTTAAATTTATATGTCAATACATACATACATATCGTCATATTAAATGCAAACGGACGTAACTACACACAATTTCGAAATTGAGTTTTTTATTAATTATGGTTCATTTTATCAAAATACATGTTCGTTATCGTTCCTACGATCAAAAATGGCAATTTTATTACCGAAATTCAAACGGACGTAACTACAAGTGCGTGTATTTCCAAATGCAAGAAGACATAACTACATACAGTTACGAGCGGATAAATAGGTTCACATCAAACTGATAAATCAATTTTGTTTGACTATAGTTTACATTACAGCAATAAAAAAGGAAAACTCGCTAATTACTAAAGCAAATACCCACTTTTAATACTGCATCAGAATAATTAAATTATGATGTAAAAAATTGCCCAAAATTAAAAAAAAAAACCGTATAAAATCAAAGAGCAAATAAATAGGTTCACTTTGAAAAATTTGTTAGTTTAAAATGTTAAACGCCAAAATTATAAAAATTATTGTAGAAAACTTTAAATTCAGCCTTTTAATAGAACTTATTAAAGCAAATACCTCTAAAAATTTAAAAAATGGGACGTTCTAAACATTGTAGTGAAGAGGAAAAAAAGATTATAAAGGATCTACACAGCCGCAGTTATAGCCAACGGAAAATTGCTGAAATTCTTGGGAGTTCGCAGAATATGATAAGAAATTAGATTAGATTAGAATATGATAAGAAATTACCGCTGTTTAAGTTATTTGAAGACGAATTTATCAATAAATGTGATGTGAACCTATTTATCTGCTCGTAACTGTATGTATATATACATATTTATATGAAAACCTTACATTCAAACTCATTCGTTGTATATAGAGTTGCCAATTCTTATATCTCGATTCTGAAAATTATATGATTTTCAGGATTTACAAAATTTTTGATTTTAAAGATTTTTGCTTCTCCTGTAAAAAAAAAACAAAAAGTGTAGTTACGTCCGTTTGCATTTAATATGACGTTATGTAGTATATAAAAATATTTTGTGCGCAGTTTATAACAATTATTTTTAATAAATCATAGAATTTGAAAGTGTAAACAATGTATGTACATATGTATGTATGTATGTATACGAAAAATTTGATTGATTGCGTATTATTTATGTAAAACGTAGTGGTTAAATTAACATCGTTTTGTATATCTGACGCAATCTTCTAAAGCAAAAAAAAAAAGCATAATAAAATTGCAAATAAAATTAGATATAAAAGTATGTATGCATGTACGAGTATTTACTTATACTAGCACATATTTTTCATCATAAAACAAGTTATCGAATATCAAAACTAGCTAAAATGGTAATCGAATTTGTTTCTGGCATTTTTTTTTAAGAATGCCAACATAATGGCAAGATCCAAACATGAAATGAAATAAAACCTTTCTCGAAATCATAGCTTCTTTATGTGTGTTTTATTTAACTTTACTTTTAAACCAAAAAATTGAAACAATTGATAGTCCATGTATTAGTAAACATTTAGGTCCATATTCATAGTAAGTAAAATAAATTTAAAATGAGTCTTAGGCCAAATTTATCGTGATAAGCATGTCTCTATGACCATTTCGTCCCTGCTTAAGAGACTCGTCAGGAGACTTTTTCTCAAAGATGGTATATGCACTCGTATATTGAATGAATGTATTTGCCTATATGGCGAAAAATTACATATGTATTGTATACAAAAATCATTAATTTAAACCTTTGATATTTTTCTAAATTCCAACATTTTTGCAGGGGTGACAGTTCTTTTTAGCAAATTAAAAATAATTAATTGCAATTTCAGTTCAGTCAGTTCTAAAATAGGGTTATTGTAATTTAATATCATTAACCCACTAATGAAACAATTACATTTTAAATTTATGCACTTGTTATATGCCTTTAGCTCAGCCAGACATGCATTTTACTTTATTTCTTTTTTTAATGTTTAAACATGACATTTTAATGAACTTTTACTTTCTATGAGTATCTTCTGTATAAAGTGTGCGCCCACTTGACGTGAAATAAATCAAACAAAGTGACTTAACAAACAAATTAAATGTCATGTCATGAAATTGTTCAACAGCAACCCTCTCTAGTTAGCAAGTGGGTGATATATCAAATGGAATTTCAAGCCAGACAATGTTAATTTTTTACAATTTCCGGCCAAAAGCGATAGTAACTATGCTGTCGTTTTTGTACGGACAACTACTGTGTATTGCCTTAAAATGGCTAAAAACTCTGGTGGTGAGAAACAAAATAAAAAGAACCCAAAAAAACTGTTGGAAGGCATAAAGAGTGTTTTAGTGTCATAGTAATGTGCTTGATCATTATTATGATGATGATGATTGTGGCGGTGATGGTGGTGACTACAATGAGGGTGTCTGCTAGTGCTTAATATGATTATTAACACTCATTTGTTAGATATATTTTATTTTTCTTTAGCATGTTTACTGGAATTTAGTGCGTTTGTTTTGCTTTTTGTATTAAAAAAAAATTTGCTGGTTGGGTTGGGTTGAGTGGGTGTTGAAAAGAGTAAAGTTTCATGTAAATGCAAAATGGGAACACATAAAAATATTTTTGCACTTGTTCTATATGCCTGAATGTGTGAATAACCAAAGTGTTATAGACATACTGACTGAAAAATTGTGATTATTCATATGCATACGTACATCTATGCAACGTTTAAGTATGTTATTTTATTTTATTGCTTCTTTAAAAATAAGAGAATTATTTCCATATATGTATGTTTTACCATTTTAAGCATGTCAAGTAAAAGGCAAATGACCCTTTTCTACCAGAATAAATAAAATATTAATTTATGTTTCTTTTAACAACAGAGGTTCTTAAAATGTTTTAAAGTATAACATACACCAATCCACCGCTTAACACGCTACTCGTTTAACACATTTTCGCGTTAGTTAGCTTTTACATTTGGTGGAGAAGGGTTCGACTATTTAAAAGTGGAGGATACTTTTGAAACATTGGCACACAAAAAGAGTTGCAGGCGGTCGTTCTAAATCAAATGATCGAAAACACAGAAGAATATAAAACTTATGTTGATGAATATGACCTTGCTAAAGTAAAATTAATCCTACATCAACGCAACATCGGCAGAAAGAAGATTGTAAAAAAATATTATCCGGTAGTGACAGTGCTACAATACAAACTCTTGAAAATCAATTTACTGTAAAAAGAGCTACACCAATCAACAGTGCTAAGCGGAGGATAGGTGTACTATACTTTTATAGGCGTATATATAAACACGTATAACCAAAATATAGCTTAGTAGAGATTTAACAAACAATTTATTTAGAAAAAAGTTTCATCTGCCAATTTACAACCAGAAGATTAGCTCCGAAGTCGTAATGTATTGCCAACCATGTATGTAATTAAAAAGAGCTGTTTTTATTGCCACTATTGACATTTATATTTTTAGGTTTTTTCCCTCAAATTATATACAGAAATATTTTTTTATCAACCAACTTTGTTGATTCGTTTATTTGCAAAATTAGTTTGACACAAAAACAGCTGCTTATTAAAGTTATAGCCAGTGTTCGGTTGCTCCATTTATTATAAAGTGCATTTGATATACCAGCCGAGCTACTTTTTTAGACTATTTGTGAAGAGAGTTGTCAATTTTTCTTTCTTTTATATAAATTGTAGTCGCCGTGGTCTAGTGGTTAGTGTGTTGGCTTACTAAGACATGAGCCCTGGGTTCGACACCCAGCTCCGACATCTTAAAAAAAAAAAGAAATATTAAAAAAATATTTCTTTCGAAGACTACCTCTTAGCAGTCTTCTGGCAAAAGCTCTGAGAGTAATTAATTGCCATGAACAAGCTTCTCAAGTCTGTCGTTCGGAGTCGACATTAAACTGTAGGTCCCGGTACTCATGGATAAAAAATTGACACACACAACATGAGTGCTGCGAGAAGCTAGGGCGTAATCCTGACACAGGGTTGTAAAGGCCAGTTATGTATGTATGTATGTTTTATATAAATTGTTTTTGTTTTCATACTTTTTACTGTGGTTTTTTTGCCAGTCCTTTACCCTAACCAACATAAAAATGCCATGTTGTTTTTGTTACTGTTTTACTTCTTTTAATCTTAATCGTTAACGTTAAGCTTCTCAGTGGGTCCCGATACTCATGAATAAAAAATGGCACTCGCAACATGGGAGCTGCGAGAAGCTAGGTCATAACCCTGAAACATTATTGAAATGGCCAACTATGTATGTTTGTATAGAAAAATTTAAGTTTCATTTAAAATTGAAGAAAATAATTTTAAATGGTTTCTATTGAATATTAGATCAGATGATTTAATTTTTTACATTTACGGTTGTGTAAGAAAGCATAATAGAGAGTTCGCCAAATTTTCTCTGGAAAAATGTGTTCAAGGATTTAATTCTAACTAATAAGAAGCACCAACAAAGAATTTGTATTCACACTTTTGTCTCACATTGTATATTTTATTGTGATTTTTCTTCTTTTGTCCACAATTCCATGCAAAGATTTTTTATTGTAAAGACCTCCAATGATCTTTTATTATTAAAATGACGCCATTTGATTAATAAATAATTTAAATTTAGATTTGTTTTTTGTACTACCCTGTTCTGGTGCTCATGCTCATATGGATGAATTCTTATTTTAGCGTTTGCAATTTTATTACTACAACTACTTGTATTCTAAACATTACAAGGAGAAGAAAAAATTTATAAAAATAAAGACATTAATTGGCGAATCTAAATTGTTTAATTGGCAATGAACTGACATAAATTTCAATAGATGCTGATGTGATTGTCAAATGCTATTAATTATTTAAATAAAATAAATTTAAATTAAATTGAACGTTTGATTTTTAAATTAATTAAGAATTTAATAGGAAATTTTGAGGTAAATATTTAAAAACAACAATTAATAATACGTTGTAACATGTTCCCAGTGCAACTTACTCACTTTAGACTTACAACTTTATAAAGAGGGTGTTGGACTATTGGACTGTAAGCAGCACAAATCTAATACATTTACTCGAACCCTATTTCATGGCCAAAAATTTTGTAATTCAATTGTCAGACACCAATTTTAGTACCAAAAAAAAAAAAATACAAAATTTCATTTAAAGTTTCCGGTGACAGTAGTAGCAGCAGCACCACCATAAATTGCATTTCATATTCATTTACTTTTACTCACATATTCGTTATTCATTCATTAATTCATAACTGCCTAACAACAACATATGAGAAATAAAAATGTACATTCAAATGAAGCCAAACATTTGTTTTAATTTAAAAACAAAACATAAAAAAAGGAAAAATTGCAACAAAAAAAAAAAGTACTAAATATGATTATAAAACTAAATTGGAAGTACATATGTATATATGTATTTACTTTAGTATGTTGCTCGTCGTTGTTACTTCAGTATTTTTTATATTTCATGTTTACTTTTTTCATAATTTAAATCTCCCTTGGGTTAAGCAGTCATCGCACCTACCGCATTTATAGATTATTGTCTGTTGTGGCTGTTGAGCAAAATTATGAACTTTACAGCCCATCACCACAAGCTCCACATTTATGCCAAATGCCTGTTCGCAATATAAAATGCCATAAAGCCCTAAGAAGGGAGGATTAATTTTTTTCGTTTCGTTTAACTGACTCCGTCAGTGGGTATTTAATCACATTATTGTGACTGCATATGTCAACAACCAGTTACAATGAATAGGCTTTGGGAGTTGAAAAGAAGAAATAAACCTCGAGGTGATACAATGTTGCAGAGTTAAGATTCCTAGCCTAAAAACAGTAGGTGAAATAGCTATAGGTACTCCTAAGTAACTTTCTATTTTAGACAGTATTTTAATAGAAGTTATAATGAAATTGTCAAAAACAAACTACAGAATTGTATTCACAAATCGAATGAGTTTAAACCGGAGAGTGAATTCATTAATATTTTGATTTGGGACCCAAGGTCTCATACAGCACGCAGCTGTAGAAAATAGAGCAATAGTATGTATGTATTGAGGAAAGTAAATTGAATATCAATAGTAACGACCCAACTAGCATTCCTGTTGGCAACTGGGTTCCGGGTTACATAGGAATTGCGTAGAATGAGCGAATGAACTCGCTAGAAAAGGATTTTGCTTTTCACCAAATGGGACAAAACTCTTCTGTGGATTGAAACAAGAAGCTTGGAGGCGCATCATAAGCGAAAGTGAAATCAATGAGAAGTAAATAATGTTTTCCTGTGTGGCAGATCCTATATATGACCCCAAAGTAGCAGTTCTTGTATACATAACGTATATACATCCTTAATAACGATAACAATATCATCGTTAGTGCACTTATTATTTTTTGCCATACTACTTACAACAGTTTTTATTAAATTTATTATTTCACATACATATGTATACATATTTTACTGTTAAAATACACATATTTACATAAGTTACATGTAAACCAATTAAAAATCCAATTATTTACATGAATATCTTTCTTTTAATCTTTTACTTTAAATAAAAAATTACATTCTGAGATTAATAAATATTTAATTGAATTTCAAAAATTATTTTTTAAATAAAATTAATAAAAACATGTCTTTAAACATACATATTTAAAAGATAAAGCTTAAAATTAAATACATACATACATAATTCTCAATAAGTTTAAAAACTTTAAACAAACTAATAATTTGCACAATTATTTTTGATCTTTTATGCCTGTATTCATAAAAACTATTTTAGGTTTATTGAGGACTTATTTGACAATTTTTCTGCAATACTTGTCAAATAAACCCTCAATAAGCCTAAAATAGTTTTTACGAATACGGGCATTAATGTTTAAAATTTTTTTAAACATACCTACATATACATATGCACATACAGTAGAGAGCAGAACCGTTTCATATTTACAACTTTTCCAAGGTTTTGGCGATAGAATCCTATATTTAATCAATATTAAAAAAAAAATTTCGTATTTAATTTCAATTAAAATAAGGTTTGAAAACCAAAACAAAAAAAGAAAAAAACCGATAAAGCATATGGGATATTCCAAGTCAAATCAACCAATGGTTTTAACCAACCCCCTCCGAATTTTATGATTTTTTGTAGAAATATAGTATATCATAGAACTAAATTAAATACAAAGTTTGGAAGCACTGATACATCTGGATCCGGAAATATGAGGTCTTGAAAATCGGAAAACAGTACAAAAATGCACAAAGTTACACTTACTTAATTGTGATTTTCTTGAAAAGTATTATAGCTACGCATCTCATAAAAGTCGCATTTGGAAGGGTATTAAATTACCTTTGATTTAATGTGCGACATGATTTTTTCTTTGAAAAAGTCAAAGGTCAATTTTCTTTATCTATAAGTCGGAAGCCTATATCTCCGAAAGCGACCTTTTTAAAAATTTTAAAAAAAATTATGCCAAAGATAGTTTCGTTCTCTACAGTTGTGAAAAATTTCAGAGTGGAGGTATTTTTGGATCAAGAAATAAAAATCAAATCGCAAAAGAATGTGATTAAAACTAGTCTAATAGTGCTGGAATGGTAGACGATTTTTCGATTTATATTAGCTGGAACCGCTTATTTTGTAAGTTTCTACAAAAAATACATGAAACAGAAACGGGGGATGTGGGATGGGGGCAAATAGTTCTTCATAGGGGTCAAAGGTTGGGTTGAAGGAATAAAAATCTACAAAAAGCTTCACAACTGCCCTAGAGGGATAAAATGTAAGACCGACCCTTACTAATATTTTACCTCGAACTTTTTTTTCGAACATACCTATCCCGTATCTCCACTCCCTAGAGTGGTAGGAGCACATTTTATAAACTTTGTAATGTAGCCTCCTTAGGGAGTGGAAATAGGGGGTAGATATGTAGGTAGGGGTTAGGTAGGGTTAGGTATTTACCCCCAACTTTTTTTCTGATCATACCTAACCCTTATCTCTACTCCCTAGAGTGGTAGGAGCAAATTTTATATAAAAATGTAACTTTGTAATGGAGCCCCGTTAGAGAGCAGAGATAGGGGATAGGTATATAGGTAGGGGTAGGTATTTACCCCCAACTTTTTTTCCGAACATACCTAACCCCTATTCCCACTCTCTAGAGTGGTAGGAGCAAATTTTATAAACTTTGAACTGGAGCCCCCTTAGGGACTGGAGATAGGGGGTAGCTATGTTCAGAAAAAAGTTGGGGGGTAAAATATTAGTAAGTGTCGGTCTTACATTTTATCCCTCTAGGGGCTAATCCAGGGAAGTTGTGGAGCTTTTTGTGAACTTTTACTCCTTCAACCCAACCTTTGACCCCGATGAAGAGCCATTTGCCCCATCCCACATCCCTTCTTTTTGACTTATGTATTTTTTTGTTGAAACTCACAAAATAAGCGATTCTAGCTAATCGAAATCGAAAAATCGTATACCATCCCACCACTATTAGACTAGTTTTAATCACATTCTTTTGCGATTTGATTTTTATTTCTTGATCCAGAAATACCTCCACTCTGAAATTTTTCACAGCTGTAGAGAACGAAACTATCTTTGGCATAATTTTTTTTCAAATTTTTAAAAAGGTCGCTTTCGGAGATATAGGCTTCCGACTTATAGATAGAGAAAATTGACCTTTGACTTTTTCAAAGAAAAAATCATGTCGCATATTAAATCAAAGGTAATTTAATACCCTTCCAAATGCGACTTTTACGATATGCGTAGCTATAATACTTTTCAAGAAAATTATAATTAAGTAAGTGTAACTTTGTGCATTTTTGTACTGTTTTCCGATTTTCAAGACTTAATATTTCCGGTTCCAGAAGTGTCAGTGCCCTTAAATTTTATATTTGTCTTAGTGTTATGATATACTTTATTCGTACCAAAAATTAGCAAATTCGGAGACAGTCATTTCAAAAACGGGATATTTTAAGTTGAGTTGATATGGTTTAACCCATATATGAGATCAGCCTGAAAGCACTTAGATTTTCACTTTTTTTAATTGTCAGTTTAAATAAAAATAGGAAGTAATATTTTAGTTGACTGGAGACCTAAAACACACAGCTTAAATTATTTTCTGGCAACGTTGTAAGCATCAACCTGAACATCATCGAAAATCTGTGATCAATTGACATAAATCGGCCAATAGCTAAACTCCAGAGGGCACCTGAAAAAATTGATTAGCTAAGTATGGAGCTGAATTTAGTATGAGTGGTCTAATATTGATCATTGAAAATTTTGTAGAAAGCATGTCAAAGTGTGTGGAAAGTGTTATATAGATACCATATACCACAAATAAAATAAACAGTTTTGGCTTCTAATGTACATATACCCTAGTCAGTGGTTTATGACTCCGAGCTTAATGATTTTCGTTACCTTCTTCATATTAAATTAGAATTTAATTTGACAATAGATTGTAATATAGAAATAACATGGAATTATCATCATAAGTCAGTAACTATGTAAATATGGCATCAGCAGAAATATTCGAAAAATGTCAAAATGCACGACTTTGAAGATCACTCAACAGTATAATTTATTGAAATCAATTTATAAACAACTAGCGGACTCAGTGCCTGCTTTGCCAAGGAAAATAAGAAATTTTCGACATAACTTTAGACGTTCTCAGGACATATAAAAAACAACATTTAGTTTGTATGGGAGGTACCACGCCCACATGTCCAGTTTCGCCCAATTTCTACATGATGATTTCTATTGACCATTTAAACCTTTAGACTAAATGCCGAAACTTTAACCCATCTCAAGATATATAAGAATCAAGGGCAACTTAAAGGCGATTTGGGGTTTTCTATGATGCTATTACGGCGTAAATCGCAGCAAATGTTGCACTTTTTTAACTGTGTCTTGAAATTTAAAAGTGGTCGATATTTAACTAAATTACTATTTGTTTTTTAAAAGTAATTAACGATTTCAATGTTGCTATAAATAGTTCAAAATCAGATTCTTGTAGAACCAGAATAATAATATTACTTCCCAGATAATTTCAGTTTATTCATTTTTGTAACACAGTGTAATATTTTTTTAAAGCTTAATTTAGTAATATTCCAGGATTAAAAAGATTACTCCATATACTGACAAGACTTTTGCCATTTGAAGGATGCGTGCATTAATCCTTCAGAAAAAAATCTATAAATAAACTTTTTCCAATATATGATTTCTATAAAAAAGTGTGAGTTCAATAGTTGATGATTTGCATGAATTTGTATAGAACCAAAGAACTCTGATGAGACTACCGTAGCTAGAGCCGAAAATATGTTCAGTTCTGCTGGTCTACAATTCCTTCCCGGATGTCATTTTCTCCTTTGATTGAGAGAGAATTGCTGCATAAAAGCAATCTAAATTTTTAAAAGAATTTAGTTTCTGATCTAATTAAGGCGTTTTTAGGCGAAACAAAATTAAGGCAACTTTTTCCTAATCGTAAACTTGCTTTTAAGGGTTCAAAATTAATTATGTGCTTAAATTTAACAACAACAACAAGCAATAACCAAAATATCATTATTATACGCCTATTATCTATGTTAATTTTTTTTAAACTTTGCTTTGATGTTTTTAAGTAGTTTTTAAGTATCCATAATTAAGACACATTATACTTATAAGTATAATGTCGCTTTGTTAGTTTTTTTTTTTTGTACGTTTTTCGTACTAACGATGTTGACCGTTTTTTATTTATTTATGTTTTTTTAACTTTAAAATTCAACCCTATTTTTTATTTGATTATTTTGTTAATTGTGTCATTTTAAATTTAAATATTTACCTACAAACATAAATATAATTCATTTAAATGCAGTCACGTTCAAGATCAAGGTTTTAGTTTTCTAATGACTAAAAACCTATAAATATTTACCCGTAAGTGTGTGACTCATTTTTATAATAAAAAAAAAATAATAAAATTACATATTGATAAAAGATTACTTAATAAAAGTAATATATGTGCCCATAATTATGAAAGTGGTATAAGTCAAAATTTAAAAAAAAAAATGAGTTTATCAGTTATTTCATACCACATTAGTTTAAACTAAATGTATTCAATGTAATTTTTACGAAATTGTCAAAAATGAACCATTAGATAGTGGTTGTAATTTCAATATTATATGGAATTCATTTAGTGTTAATTATGAAAGTGAAAGTCAAAAATTATACCACGAATTTTTGGTATCGAGTCATTCCTTTCTACCTAATGAGCGATAAAAAAAGAAAATTACTTATACAACCCTGAGCATTATTATGAATTGATAGAAAAGTGCAGAACAAGAAATACATTTTCGATAAAGCGAATGCCGCAGCCGGATTTTATTTCAACAAAATCACTAGAGGAATCAATAACAAGAAGAGAAAAAAAATACCGCGGGCGAATCTGTCTCTTTGGCTACAAATTCAATAGATGAGATTATTGAAAAATGAACCTTATAAAATGTTTTATAAAACTTCTTTAGATGATTCTAAATTTCACGTTTTGGATCTTTCACCTAAAATAGGAAGACCAAAAATATTAAATTACTTCTATTATACACCACCATTAGACCAGTAAGAATAAAGAAAAACATAAAGATATTATGAGTTTACTACCGTACATCCCATCAGTTTTTCAGGAACATTTTAAGAATCTTAAATACTCGAAATAATGATAAAAATGAATTACTTTTTAAAAATAATTAATTAATGTTCACGAATTATTTCAATCAAATTATTGTTTTAAATAAAACTTAAAGTTCTTTATTGCTTTAAGTAATTTATAGGACATTCAGCTAATTTTGAAAATGGTCTAAGTCAATGCAAACTTTAAAAACAATATTATCGTATGAAATTCGCACAAAATTTCATATTCATAATAAACTTCCATTACCTGAGACTAATAAAATTATAAATAAAAATGTTGCATAATGTAAAAATATTTTTTAATTTATTTAAATGCAATTCATTAAATATCTCGAAACAAAAAATATATGACTTAGACCACTTTCATAATTATGGGCACATATAGAAAAAGGCTTATGAGTATATTTTTATAATTGTATTTTGTAATAAAAAGCGTAAAGTTGCTTTAATCAATTTTATAATGCACGGTATAAATTTGGTCTAGCCAGTGTTAAGGTGCCCACACACTAGTGATTTGTGACTATGATTTGTTGTGTTCGACGTCTTTTTACATGTTAATGGGGCTGTATGACAACAAATCACAAAAATTTGAAATTTTTCAATTTATTGTGATTTGTAACAAAGTGTATGGGGTTGTGCGCGAACATTTGAAAAAATTTTTAAATTAGTTCACAATAAAACGCCAAAATATTCATATTAAAATAAAAATACGAAAAGGTAAAATATTTGTTGTGGTTGCGGAGATGGCTAGCAATCAATTTTTTGTAGAATTCATTGAAATTTTACAAAATGAAAATGCCATTTAGAAAAGTAAAAGTGATGTCTTGTTGTTGACGTTTAAACTTTTTGTGATTTTTTATAGTGTGTGGAGAAATGACAACCGAACAAATCACAGTCACAAATCACTAGTGTGTGGCCACCTTTAGAGAAAGTCGGTGAAAATCGCTGTATAGCCACAACCATTGTTATTGAAGCTTACATTTTTTTCGGCCATAAAGTTTGCCTTTCGGCTATATTTACTAAAGTAGCCTTATAAATGTGATTTCAGAAACAAAAAACTTGAATACTTTTACTTTTTTTTCAGTTTGTGGACCAAAAACAAGTGAAGAAATCAAAGCCTTTTCAAGGCTATTATATTCCTTCATTTAATTAAGAAAAAAAAAACAGAAAAACACTTGAAAGAAAAATTTACGAAAGGAGTGATTATTTTCTGATTTTTTTTTTCAAATTTTAAGCCATCAAAACTAAAGTTTTTCGGTATCAAAAGTAAAGTTAAATAAAACGCCCATAAAGCTATGATCGCCTCTGAATTAGTTAAAATAGTTTTCGACTCTTTATTTGCACATTTCGAGCAATTTGTGTGTTGGATTATATGCGTAGAAAAGATCATTCACATAGCCCCACAAAAAATGTCTAACAGCATCATATCGCGAGATCTTGGTGGCT
Source organism: Metopia argyrocephala (assembly GCA_963576795.1). NCBI lineage: Eukaryota > Metazoa > Arthropoda > Insecta > Diptera > Sarcophagidae > Metopia > Metopia argyrocephala. The sequence goes on from OY756208.1 coordinate 7,615,558, forward strand.
TATTGATATCATGTAATCAAACCAAAATCAGTCGTGTTGTGTAACTCGTATCAATGTCTTGTTGAAACCACATATCGCCAATTGTAGGCCAACAAACCCACCGTCGTGCAAGAGTTTATGTGCTCTATTTAATAGCGGATAACTAGTAAATGAATAATCTGATATTTAATAACTGTTTCAAATCTTATAATTTTTAAAATAATTCGTGGTTAGATATAAGTTATACACAGAAAAAACAAATCGACTAATGCAATTGTGGATTGAATTGAATTAATAATTTTCTTGATCACAAAAACAATTCTTTTAGTGTTAAAATAAAAAATTCAAGCAACTTCTTAATTGTTTCAACAGTTTTCGTTCATCGGAGCAATTTCAAACAAAAATTAATTGAATATGTTGTTGTATTCATAATTCATTAATTATCAATTTTTCTGCGCACCTGGATAATATTTTAAAAACAATTTTGTTAAATTTAAAGCTGAATATAAAACAAAAAGAAACCCCAATACAACTAATCATCCTTATTTAAATATACTTCAGCTACATGATATTCTAATTAGAGTTCTATTGCTTCATATTTGCCAGGAAATTAAATATGTATGTTTGAAATTACCATAGAAACTGAAACACTGTAAACAAATATTGAAAAAAAAAAGAATATAAAAAAGTCTTATAAAACAATGAGGTCAACTTTACTTTTTTTCTCTCTTTTCCTATTTAAGTTTTTTGTTGATTTTATAATGATTTATGTCGCCAACACCAAACATATGCTTTTTATGGGCCTATAATAGTCCCCCTGCAATAAATCCCAAAACAGTAATAAATTTGCGGTGAAGCTTATCTGCTGTGTATTAAAGAGGGAGAGTTAATAAACACCCATTTTTAAGACCTTTTTTTATATTTTAGTTAAAGTTTTGTATTTTCGAAATGTAAATATTTAAGTTTTCTTTTACAAATAAAATAAAAAAATCGTCAGCGATGCGTAAAAAATACTTCCTTTTAAACGGAGTGCCAGTATAATTGTATTCTTTTTATATATCTTATTAAACGATCTTTACCATGCTATCTTTTTTTATTTTACTCCCATGATATATAAAGAAAAAAATATAAATAAGAGTTGACAATTTATAAAGTTGATTGTAAACAATTGCGTGTAATTTAATCTTCGTTATCATTAACAACGTCATTATTATTATTATTTTTGTTTATAAAATTAAAGAACTAAAAAAATCAACAATATTGGCTATATAACACACTACACCAATTCTGTGATATTAAGCTATCTATTTGATGATTTCAAGACCGCCAGTCTGACGAAACTATCAGCAATTAAATATGTGGCATTTAAAGTGTCATTTATTTACAAATATAGATCGTCTGACACCTAAACAAAACGTAAAAATACATACATACATAACTGGCCTTTACAACCCTGTGTCAGGATTACGGCTTAGCTTCTCGCAGCACTCATGTTGTGTGTGTCAATTTTTATCCATGAGTACCGGGACCTACAGTTTAATGTCGACTCCGAACGACAGATTTGAGAAGCTTGTTCATGACAATTAGTTACTCTCAGAGCTTTTGCCAGAAGACTGCTGAGAGGTAGTCGCCGAAAGAAATATTTTTTTCATTTTTCTCTTTTTTTAAAATGTCAGAGCTGGGTATCGAACCCAGGGCTCATGTCTTAGTAAGCCAACACACTAACCACTAGACCACGGCGACTAACATAAAAATATATGTATTTATTCAAAAGTGGCTACTTTTCGAGCTTTTCGAGTGATTATGATCATTTTAATCAACCCACTAAGCAAGGAATTGTCAAGTTTATAAAGAAACTTGAAAGGACTGGGGTAGCGTTAGAAAAAATATGGCTTGTATTAGGAAAGTGTGGAAGATAATCTTACAACAAATGAAGCCGGCTGACCATTTACAATGACTGAGTGGTAGAGTAACAGTTTTTCAGTACTAATTGTTCAAGCAAAATTTTTTTTCAGCGATGAAGCACATTACTCACTTTTTGGTTATTTAAACTAGAAAATTTTCGCATATGGGGTTTGAGGAATTAATTGTGTAACATCTATTGCATACGGAGAAAGTAATTTTTTGGAGCGCATCCATGGTCTAGAGGTGTCATTGGGCCGTATTTTTTTTAGAATTAATTAATTATTGAAGATTATGAACCAGACAATATATGGTTTCAACAAGACCGTGCCATGAGGCATCGCTATTGGCTTTGTTGTTGTTGTTCGATTTGGTGATGCCAATGGGCCATTATGCTCATGCTAGTTGACGCTGTTAAATTTTTCTGTTGGCGTACGTCAAAGGCTATTCCCATGTGAATAATCCACTAACGTGGAAGTAGTTGGGCTCCAACTACTGAGAGAGCGCTCGAAATGTCCGAAAATATGTCCCAAAACTACCAGCCCAAATCTAAATAAAAATTCCCCGGGAGTTTTTTCCTCTCCCATTTTGCTTATATAAATTCAATTGTAAAAATAGGAAAGGGAAAAAATTTCCCGGGGAATTTTTATTCAGAATTGGGCTGTACATGACAAGGAGCGACTCGACTGCTGCAACCAATTTAGATACGGCCATTTCAATGAATTTTTGTTTTTTTTTGCGTACAAAATGTCAAAGCCCGAACATTAGGGTATGTCCTGGAAAATGAATTCGTGTAGAATTAAAATTGAGAGTTTTTTGAAAGACAAATACAATTTGAGTGCGCATTAATGGTCATAAAATGTATAGTAAATAAAGTATCCACATTTAAAATTTTGCTCGGTTTCTTTTTATAAAAATAAATAATTAGTTTTCATTTATTTGACACGCCTCTTTTTATCACGACCATTTTTAGCAACCTATAATTATTCTTCACGAAAAAATAAATATATACTCGTATGTACTTATATACTTATATGAAATTTTATTTGTAGGTAGGTTCTTAGTGAAAAATATCTCTTAAAGTGGATGTGTCTGTTTTTATATATGGCTTATTTTTATATACATATGTATGTACATATATATCCTAGCAAAGAAAAAATGAAAGTTGTTCCAAAATCACAGCATTTTTATTGAATATTAAAAATTTTTAAGAGCTGAAGTAAATATTGGAAAAAAACTCCTTTATATTTTGGAGCTCTTCCGTCCGCTGACAATTACATGTTTAATTAATTGGTGATTCAGCAAAAATACAACTATTTTAGGTTGACTAATGATTTGTAAGCTTTTTCTAAGGGGATATGATTACTTATGAGACCAACAAATATTGAAATTGTATTACTAAACACCGACGTTTATACTTAGATAAGATAAGATTTATGTAAAAAAAAAATTGAATTTTTTGTGGGCTTTGAATTACAGTTTTCTCCACAATTGTTATTTTTTTAATTATTTATTATTTTTAGATTTGTGTACACTTTTCATTTAGTAGAGAAAGTAAATTCTTTTTTTTAATTTTTAACTGTCTGCTGTGGGTCATTTATTGCTAAATTAGCAAAGGCAGCAGTCAATAACTTTTAAAATCATACAATTCATTATAAAAAAAGTAAAATTTATGCAGTTTTAATCAAATTAATGCATATACGTACATATGTATGTGTGAACATGGACATATGCATGAATACTTTCTACAATATTTATTTATTTTTTTTTTAATTTTACAATGTTTGTTAAGAAATTATTTGCAATTAAACGTTTAAAAAGTTTACAATATGTAGATTTACTTACAAAAACAAAAAGAAAAATATAAATACATACTGTCATAAAACAATTCAGAAGTTCATTACGTAGCAAATTTATTTGCACATTATTTATACCCTACAGTACAATGTATGTACAGTGGTGTTCAACAAAATAGATTCACCCTGATCTAACATCATTAAGGCAAAAAAACATTAGAAAAACGTGATTAGTACTTTTGATTATTTTACGTAGGTTCAACTATAATGTAAATACAGTGCAAGCTCGATTTTCGCAACCCCCGATTAAAGCAACACCCCGATTAACGCAACAGGCAAATTTTTTACATTACAGTCTTTATAAGTGCAACGATTTTCAAAAATGAGTCTCAATAAGTGCAACACTATTTTTTTATATATATTTACAATGATTTCTGTTTGTATTTCTTGTTCAGAAACGTAGTTTTATAAAAGTAATAATATTTAATCAAAGAATCCCATTTCAATAGCATTTTTTCCACGTTAGTGCTGTCCCAAACACGTTTTAAAACACAAATACAAACGCATCAGCTTTCTGTTTTGCAGAATATGTATGTTTAGACCAGTGATGTCCAAAAATCTCTTTCCCTATAACGCGTGATAGGAAAACAAATGCTGCTTACGTCGAAGTCAAACACGTACATAATAAAAATAAATATTGTTTCTCTTGCTCTTTTTAGATTTTAGCTTCTCTTCAACTTAGTGCAGGGATGGATAGTACATATTATTTGTACCATTTTTATTTAACTGAAATAATTCATTATCATTTCCTCCAAATCTATGTGACCTCGGTACTTCTTTATTCTTAATAGATCGGTCACATGTCTATCGGACAATCGATTACGTACTTTACTCAGAATTATGAAGAAATAATTATAAAGTTATGAACAGAAAGTAATTCAAACATTCCCATTTCTGGTAGAAGTAAGCAGAGTCTTTTCTCTGCTTCATACACAAGCACAAGTGTGTTTATGTAGTAGTGGACATCACTGGTTTAGACAGATGCGTAGGCTAACATATTTGTATAATTTCACTTTTTAAAACAAAAAATTGCTCGCTACGCCAATGTTTTGACAAAAAGACTGTTTTTTAACATTTAATAATTAATTTGTTTCTTTTTATTAAAAATTGCGTATTTTCAGGTACAATAAAGAGTGGTCGATAATTGCAACTTTTTCGGTATTTGCAACAGGCCAGATTTTTTCAAGTTGAAAAAATCGAGTTCGCACTGTAATATAAAAATTACAAAACTTTCCAATATAAAGATTAAAAAACCTCCTCTTCAAAAATAAAGAATTCACCAAATTTGATGGACTAAAAAATGTCTTTCTTAGTAATTAAACCAAATTATTCCTTTCAATTATTGTTTTTTTTCCTCAGTACTTAGTGTAATTACACTTATTTTTTATAAGGTTCAAGCACCATTTTGGCATTGAGTCCATAAGACTTTAAAACATTTCGATTTGTAAGTTTTTTCCCGGGAATGTATAAAAATTCCCATAACAGTTCTTAATTGGAATAATTTCATCCTCGAAGGACCACTTTCACAATTTGCCATAAAATTTCAATAGGATTTAAGGATTTAAGACTAAAAACAAACCAACCTTTGCTGGCTTTGGTGTGTATTTCGCGTCGTTATCTTGCTGAAACACACATTACACGTCACATTTTACATTTACAAGTAAAACCTAATTAAAAAAATTTCAAATAAGATAAATTGTGTACCTCCATATACATTTAGAACCACATATACAGCCCAATTCTAAATAAAAATTCCCCGGGAGTTTTTTTCCCTCTCCCATTTTGCCCATATAAATTCAATTATAAAAATAGGAAAGGGAAAAAATTTCCCGGGGAATTTTTATTCAGAATTGGACTGATAGAATCAGAAATTTTACCAATATATGTATAACTAAATGTATGTATGTAGTATTTCTAAATATATGTTGTCCAGCAACGCGAGCGCAAGGTTACTCTAATTATTAATAAATTTCAGTTTTTTATGTCCATATCCATAAGACTTGGCTCTTTTTGTGTAGAATATTAAATAAATAAATCAATAAATAAATAAAATAAGCAGATTAAAGCTATTTTAGAGAAGCAACAAGTTGCACACACTATTTTTACCTTTGTAACCAAAGCAGTACGAACACCAGACCTTTGCTTCCTTTGAATTTTTACATTTAAATTCAACAATTGCATGTTGAACGCATGTTAGTCTTATGACATTTATTATATAATTTTTTTTTTTATATACAATTTATAATACTTGTAATACATGCTACTTATAAATCTTTTTAATAAATGCATAACACACATTGAAAAAAGTGGTTGAAATAAATATGGAGCACAAATGCTAAGGGAAGTTGTTTTAACAAATACTCGAAGAATACCAACATAACCTTTAAAGTCTTATTAAGATTTAGAACAATTTCTAAATTATTTCATTCAAATACAAATAGTTTAAGAAACTCCATGTTAAACCCCATTAAACATTTTTTGTAACAAACAAAAAATATCTTTCGCCTTATTGGCAAAATACATTCAATATAATTTGAAATGTATGCTTTTGGGGATAAGCATGTCTCTATGGCCAAATGTATTGCTTTGTAAATACTTTTGTTTGGTTGTTATATACTAAATGGGATATGATTCGCATTTAGTCTATAACTATTTTAACATAAGTATTTATAGTTTTGAATGACACCTTTGGGAAAAAGTCTCCTGACGAGTCTCTTAAGCAGAGACGAAATGGCCAGAGAGACATGCTTATCCCCAAAAGCATACATATCAAATTATATTGAATGTATTTTGCCAATAAGGCGAAAGATATTTTTTGTTTTTTAATAAAAAAACTTTTTGTTTTTCTATTCATTTGCTACAGACATTATGCACAACCGTAGCTTGGCTTGCTGTGGTGGAACAGAGAAATAGAATTTAAATTTTTTGAAAAACAGAAATGTATTGCTTTGTAAATACTTTTGTTTGGTTGTTATATACTAAATGGGATATGATTCGCATTTAGTCTATAACTATTTTAACATAAGTATTTATAGTTTTGAATAACACCTTTGGGAAAAAGTCTCCTGACGAGTCTCTTAAGCAGAGACGAAATGGCCATAGAGACATGCTTATCCCCAAAAGCATACATTTCAAATTACATTTTTTGTAACAAAATATTATAAAATTTCATTTTAGGACAACCAGATTATTTATTTAAAGCCAATATTTACTACAAAACCAAATAGAATAAATAATATTACGAATATGTTTATTCCAAAATGTGCGAGTACCATTGCTAAGGCAAAAAATTATGTACAAAATATGTTGTACAGCATTACATCGTAATTTCAATCAATTTCGGGGTTAGCCTTCCAATAATATTTTTAAAAATTTGTGCTAGAGTTCTTTTTCTCATGAAGGGGGGGTCGTGGCATAGTGGTAGAGCGCTCGCACAGAAACTCACACGACCCAGGTTCAAATCCCAGCGAAGGACGAAATTATAAAAATAAAAATTTGCGATTTTCTAAAAAAATTACAATTTAAATATTAAATTAAATTTAAGAAAAATAAGAGGTTCCCCCCCCCCCCCCCTCCAGCAAGACCATCTGCAAGAAATCGCCCCCTGACATTCCTAATCCATTCCACCAGAAACCAATGATCAGGAGTACAGCGCCACCTTCTGGGAAGACAACAGCTAATCTACTGAAGACGCTCACCATTCACATTAAAAACATCCACCGACAGATGAGGCAATTGCTGTTTGATCATTCGAGGGTGAAGGTATAACACTGGCTCTTGAGTGGACAAATTTACAGCAACTTGTTTCATCAACAATAAAAGGCGCAATATGTTCAAACATCTAGGAAAAAAGAAAAAAAAAAAAAAAAAAAAAAAAAAAAAAAAAAAAACCTATCAACCATCTTCACATTCCAATACAATGCACTGCATGAGTAGGGGTTTACCCCTGAGTATTGGTCTTAAACAAAAAAAAAAAAAAAAAAAAAAACTAATTTTTACGATTGCTGCCTTCTAGGTGTAGTATTCTTTTATTGCTAGTTCCGGGCGTAAAGGTTAGAAATTTTTATGAATCGGGGGCAACCTACTGATTGAGGTAGTCTCTCTTGGTTCAGTTTGGATGTTACAGAAATTAAATAATTAAAGCTATATATTGGTCTATCGAAAGAAAAAAAACAATGTTTTTGGATTAAAATCATTAATTTTTGTTCGATTTTACAACTTGAAATTCTTTAGGGCTTAAAAAACATCCACTATTTCTGAATTAATTAAAAAAAATGTTCATGTGTAACATAAAATGCTGCGAAACCTTTTTATTTCATGCACATGCCATTCCTTTTTTGTGTAGGGTTGTTATACTTAAAACTATAAAATACAACCCTCAACTATAAAACACACACACATTTTTGTTTTTTGTAATAAAAATATTTCAAATACCCACTAAACTTGAGTTGCAAAAGTAACATATTAATCATATTTTTATGTTTGATTGCAAAGAGAAACCAAAAAGATGTAATAAAATGGCAACCTCTCCTCCCTCCCATTCCTTTTAAATCCGCTCTTATAACCCTTTAAAAAAAATCGAAAACTAGGTCAAAAGATAAATTAAATTTTGCAAAAAAGAAAAAAAAAAACGAAATCAATTCTGTTGGCCAAATGCCAAAAACTCAAAAGGATTTTCATAAGCATGACAACAGTTATTTTGCACAAACTTTTAAACACAATGGCAACACGGACATTACTTGTATCCTGTCTAATACTTCGCATGTCAAAAGGAAAAATAATGAATGTAGCAACAGCCAAAGAAAAGAAGATATTTGAAAAAAAAAAAATTGGGTTAAAAGTTCAGAGTTGAATGTTTTTTGTTTTTATTATTTTTAAATTTTTTAAACCACGAATATTAACGAGAGCATCTCTTTAAATAATAAAAACATGATTTTTTTGTTTTAATAAAAAAATTTTAAGCATGAAGTGTATGTTTTTGTTTTGTTTATTTTTTTATACTTTTTGTCTATCACTCAAATTACATTTTGTATACAAAGTTGTTGTGAAAGTTTTTTTTGTAGCGTTTACTTTTTGTATCTAAATTTTAAAGATACAATTACATTCACATACACTTGGAGGCATGTACATATTTAAATTTTATAAAGAGTTGAAAGAAAAATATTTGCATTTCCAAGTACCGTGTCGCTCTATTTGTTTCAATAAAATGTAGAAAATCTTGCATTTTTTCTATTTTTATTTTGTTTTCCCTTTTTCAAAAAAGTACTTAAAAACGTTTCTAAAGTACCACAAGTTGTTTTTATTAATAGTTTGGTATATTACTATAGAGAAACCATTAATCAAAACTTGCCCAATATAAATATTTTAAACGATTTTTCAGTTTCGAAAGCAAAGTTTATAAAAAAACACATAAAGATACGATTTAAAAATTACAATGCTTGGACTTTACCATTCTGTATGATAACAAAATACCATTTAAATTTAAAAAATAAGAGGTCCCCGCCCCCCCTCCCCTCCACTAAGACCATCTTCAAGAAACCGGTCCCTGACATTTCCAATCTATTCCACCAGAAACCAATGATCAGGAGTACAGCGCCACCTTCTGGGAAGATAACAGCTAATCTACTGAAGACGCTCACCATTCACATTCACATGGTGCTGCCAAACATACCGACTCAACAAAAATGTACCATCTCTTCCCTAAAATGTTGAAAACACTGCGTATTAAAAAAAAATATATACATATGTATATATATAATATATTACAAATAAAGATGCCTAAAAGCAGCGAAAAAAATTGATTTTCTAATTAATAAAGGCAATAACGAAAAAGTCGCCGTGGTCTAGTGGTTAGTGTGTTGGCTTACTAAGACGATAGTGCCGGGTTCAAATCTCAGCACCGACATCTTGAAAAAAGAAATATGAAAAAAATATTTCTTTCGGCGACTACCTCTCAGCAGTCTTCTGGCAAAAGCTCTGAGAGTAATTAATTGCCATGAAAGAGCTTCTCAAGTCTGTCGTTCGGAGTCGACATTAAACTGTAGGTCCCGGTACTCATGGATAGAAATTTACACACACAACATGAGTGCTGCGAGAAGCTAGGCCGTAATCCTGACACAGGGTTGTAAAGGCCAGTTATGTATGTATGTATGTATGTAATAACGAAAAAGGAAAGCACGTGTTTTGTTTATATCATTTACGCGTTTCGGCTGTTATCTTGACATGCGTAAATTTATGGCTGTAGAACTGTCAAAACTTGTTAAGCAAAAATACACAGACAATTTACTTTAGGTTTTTTCAGTGCAATTGATGCAAATGGTAAATGTATATATTTTGTTGTTGCATTAAAAATATATGATGTATTTTTACACGCTTTTTATCCTTATTGTATTAGTAAGCAGGAACCATAAAATAAACCAGCATGGTGTTAAAAATTTTTAAATTTATAAAGTTTGCCTAGAAAGTTGGTTGTTTTGATATAATGTTAGCATTTGCGCACTACTAGACAATGCATAGAGCACAATCAGATGATTACTCCAGGAAACAGGCATTACAGTTTAGTGTTTTACCAAAGGTGCCTTTTCTAAGACAACTATAGTTCTTCAAATGAACTCAAAAAAATTATTCTAAATTAAATAAAACGTTGCCCTACATTTTAGTTTTATTATCAAGTGGTTAAAGATGCTGCTTTTCCTAAAACAAAAAAATACTTGAAGATGAATAAAAATTATAAACATAAAATTTCATTTTAAACAAGTTGTGATAATGTATGCCCCAGTAGATTTATGCGTAGGATGGAAGTCTAATATAGAGACAACTGTCTCCGCAAAATCGGGCTTAAAGTCTAAATGGTTGTAATAAGCCAATAAAGTAATAGCCTAACAAAAAAGTACTTCAGGTAATACTCGTATAAGAGAAAAAAAAAACATCTCTCCTTAGGGCTTAACTGCTTTTAAACAAAGGAATAAAATATTTCTGCAATAGTTAAGGACCATTTTAATTCGTTACTTTCTTTAGTGGTACTTGTTGTCTAACGCAAGTTGTTGAATTTGCTGTTGTTTGTTATTATTTATAGTTTATTCAACTTGAAGGTATATTTGTAGTGAAAGGTTTATAAATAAATTTATTTTAATTTCTATTTTGCATACACGTTTTGTTTTAAAATATAAAAAAAAGAAAACAAAAAGTTCATTAACCATAAAGGGACAGTGCGAGAGAGAAAAAAATCGAATTGAATTTAAAAATAAAATGCATTGCATTTGTGCATTTATTTTAAAAATAAAAAAAAATTTTTAAAACAACGATAGTTTTTTATAAAAATATCTATTTTGTCTATAAACAATAATACCACATTTGAAATCACAAAAACCCTTCATATGTATGCAAAACCTATCCAAAGATGGCGCTGTATAATTTTCTATTTAATTTAAATCTAACTATCGCATTATACAGGAGAAGCTAGGTCGTAATCCTGACACAAGGTTGTAAAGGCCAGTTATGTATGTATGTATTCATTTGACAGGCCTTAATTATTATTATTTTTGTTCTCTTATAAAGTGACATTGAGAACATAAGCCGGAGGCGTGAAATAACAAGAACGATGCATCCAATTGACATTGCCAAATCGACCATAATTGTGCATACAACTCTGTACCTATAAAAAATCGATTGGTTTAAAAAAATTTCTAAAAATGATGAAAGCTATGCGATTGTCAAATTTCTATTCTTTGTATTTTTTTGCTATTTCGTTAACAGTAACGTATTGGATTTTCGCTATTATACTTTCAATGTTATATTGAATTTTTGATATTTAACGTAATACACAGTATTATGGTGTAAACTGCCAATTAAGGTAATCTTATTCTGTTTTTACATGTTTTTCTAGTTGTGCACATTGTGAATTAAAACGGTTGACAAAAATATACTTCTTGCACGGACTACCGGTGTCAAATATCTCAAACCACTTCCACAAGTTGTTTAAATTTTGGAAAACTTGTATTGTAAATATTAAAATTTTAATTATCGGGTTTGTTGTAGAATCCAAATTCACTCTTTTTCACTGCATTATTTCAATATGTGATAAGATTTTTAACATAAACTAAATTTTGGTTTTCAGCTTGAAGTGTTCTTTCTATAAAACAAACTGTAATAAATTCATTGAGCACTGAGTATAACCTACATATTCGTATAATCTAAGTATAACACATTCATTTAATTCAACAAATTTCCCATTTTGCTTTCCTTTCCTTTTATTTTGTTTTTTGCAAAATGAAAAGGTTTTTTTTCTGTAGGCAGATCTTGTTTAGTTTTACGTGTTTAGAGCGTTACAATAAACTTCATCCAACAGGAAACCACATCCGCATAGAAAATTAAAACTTTTTTTTTGCCCGTTAGGCAGTCAGTCAGTTAGTTAGTCTTTCTTTTGTTTGTTTGTTTGTTTATTTTTTTCTAGAGCCATTGAGATTTTAGCTCTACGATAGACTTGGGATGGGACGCCTCTTTGTTTTTATATAAACTTTGAATTGCCAATGAAAACGTGGGTTTCGAAAGATTCTATTTAAAAAATAAGTGTATAAATAAATGAAAAGTTAAAAAAAACGTATCTCAAAAATAATTTGTTTTCTTTTTTTTTAATAAAACAAAACAGTCTTAAGAAGTTTGCGATTATAAAAAAAAGATACTAATGAGTAGAATAAAACCAAAAAATGTTAAACAAATTATTTGATTTAGTTTCTAAATACTTTTTCATTTAATTGTAATGCTTTTTTTCTCTTCTATACTTATAAAAAAAATGCGATTATATAAGTAATAGAAAAATTCATTTCCTGTTCGTGGAAATTGTAAAAATGAACAAATGTAACAGTTTGCCTTGAAAACGGAAATAGAATAGATATCAGCGATGTATGTATGTATAGCGTAGAGACAAAGTTTAACTGCCGTATTCATAAAAAAATAACGTACATTTGTTAAAGGCTTATTTGACAAATTTTCATGCAATACTTGTCAAATAAGCCCTTAATAAATTTTTATGCATATGGCAGTTAATATATATTTTTTATGTAAAATTAGTCATTGTTACTGTTTAATGTTCAAGAGAATTTATCAATTCAAAGAATAAATAATAAAATAATATACGACAGCGTTCAACAGCGGTATATGAAATTTCACACAAAATATTTAAGCTATCAACCAACAGATGCACTAATTGACTGATTAACTTCAATCAAATGCATCAAAACTTTTCACAATTTGGTTTGTGAAAAAGCATAAGAGGGGAGAGTCTTATTAATGACACTGGTTTACAAAAAAAAAAAAAAAAAAAAAAAATTAACAAATTTGGAAATGCCCTGCAAAAAAATTTCTATCTGATGGAAAAATATGAAAACTTATGGCGTTTTCTTTTCTGACAAATATGTTGCACTTTGTTTGCCTTTTTTTTCTTAAATTGCCATTTTTGTGTTCTTTGCTGAGACATAGGCAACATTAAGAAATTGTTTCGTGATCTTTTCTAATAATGTTGCACTTAGAGTGTGCGATATTGTTGCACTTTTCACCCTAGATCTAAACACAGGGTGAGAATGTTGCATTTTTAACAGTTGACTCATCTGCAAATATAGCAACAAGAAATAGCAAATAAAAACGCAAAAAGAAGAAACGTTTTATAAATCTATTTTTAATTTTCGTTTTAACGTTTTGGTTGTTATTTTTTTGCTGTTATCTTGACACAGCTTATTTGTTTCTTGCAATCAGAAAATGAAAAATTATTTTAAAAAAAGAAAATTATTTTGTAAGTTTATTTGTAATACAAATAACCAGTTTACGATTATTTAAAACATGTATGTATATCGTATATATAAACCGATTGTGATTATATGAAAGTGGTAGCAATTTAGCTTTTGCATGTGCAAATCAAAGTAACTGAATCATTCACAGCTGTAAAAAGAAAGCATACTTTTTGTTCTATAGTATTGTCATCGAAGGTAGCATTTTAACAGGTTGAGGTTAAAAATTAAAGATTGTTACTTTGCAAATGGGCAACACTTATTTTTAGAAAAGAAAACGCCATTAGTTTTGCTAAGGACATCGGATTTTTTACCGTTCTACCACTTTTTTTTTTATTTTGTTATATTATTTTATTATTTGTATTTATACAAAAACATTTTTATAAACCTGTAACTACTTATTAGGATTAACATAAGCCGTTATTATTTTTCGTTGCAAACACCCTTGCAAGCCTTGCAAACAAGTAATTGAAGCATACATTTTGTTATTTTTAGATATGGTTTGTTACGTTTGCAACGATGAGTGATTACCGCTAATATTTTTTTCCTTTACCCGAAGTATCGTTTTTGAGTGTTCCATCTCTAGTCTATTTTTATGATCGTTTATATAAATTTAAACGTTATATAACATTTACGTAATTTCTACTTCATCTTAATTACATTATTTTAAAAATAAAACTTTGTTTTATCTGTAGAAATGGCTGGGACCTCGTTAAATTGCAGAATTTTAATGACGCTCTCTTTCTGGCTGCACAAGCATGACATGATTACCTAATACCACTTCAAAAAATATATGAAGCACTCCATAGTAATTATTAATACTCGTACCCACATTATGTTATTGAAAACAATAACACTGGTCAACAAAACTGTTGTTTCTTTTAATTTTTTTTTTTTTTTTCTATTATTAGCCACTTCTGTGGCCCTGATTTTGAAGAAAATACTGGAAGATTGCCAACAACTCCTCTTTTTGATATATGTATACAGGGGCCCTATTGTGTAATTCTCTTAAGCTAAAATGCTAAAATTTTGGGTTTTTTAAACAGGCTGGGCGTTAGAATATATAAAATTAAAAAGTTTAGAGGTAATAGGCATGAAGCATTTGGATTACAATAAGCGTTCAAGAATTATTTTCGTAGTCGAAAAGTCCTAAATCAAATTTATAAATTTTTAGCGATAGAGTTTTAGCTTAGGAGAGTTACAGAATAAGGCCTCAGTTTTATTATTTTTACGAAAAAGTACAAAAAATTAATACATATGTTAACAAAATTTCTCGAATGCTATCCAATGATCTTTTATAATATTTCCTTACAACTTTAGGTAGAGCCGCAACGTCCCTGATATCGCTCTTTCATTGTCCGAAGATCCTGATAAAACCTTTCACCCTATTCCTCCCTAAAATCATCAAGATTTTGTGGAAGTCGGTCCAAATGCGAGTGCAGAAAGTGTAATTTTATGCTCATGTTGCACCCAGCTCGATATCATGCGCTCTACAAGCTTGACATGGTCGTCATGATACCCAGTTTTTACAAAGTCCAATATAGCTTTTCGATATTATTTAAATGTATATTCACCTCAGATACAGTAAAAACAATCAGGATTAAGCAGACAACATATTCTTGACGAAGCCATATTGAAAACAACAATATTATATATTTTAATATTTAATAAATAATGAAAATCTAATTACAAAATGTTTTTTTGTGAGGGCAGTTGCTATGACTTAAAAACAAGAGTTGTTACGGAAAAACTGTTAACATATTGAAAAACCACACGTCATTCTGATATAGAAACAAAATCTCGCAGGAAACAACGAATTTTTGGCTTTTTGTTAACCAGTGTAATAAAAAACGAAATTTGTTTTTATTTTAAATATAAATTATCAAACATTCCGAAAAATTATTTTTAAAGACTTTTTTAATTTCTCTATTCAAGAACCAAAAATTAAACATTCAATAGTTGATTTCATTTTCAATTTCAATCATTTAAAAATAACATTAAAATTAAAAAATTAAATTTTAAATTAAATAAATAAACCCAACAAATAAAAAAATAATAAAGATCTCTTATCTCAATTAACTTCAAAATTGTTTGTGTAAATTATAATAATTTTTCCCTTTTTTTTAATAAATTCACGCAGTTTTTTTTTAACGAAAATCCAACTAAAAATTATATGAAAAACAAAAACGCACAAGTTTTTTAAGATTAAAAATTTAGCGCAAACAAATAAAAAATAAATCCATTATTAGTTTTAACAGGAGAAAAAGAATAATCATGTGGCCAACTGTTTATTTAATAGATTTTAATTTTAAATGAAATAGATTTAATTTTATTTGCATACAGTTTCTTTTGAGCAAAAAATCTTGTTCAAAGCACTAAAGAATTTATTAATGAAGCAGAAGATTTTAAAGCAAAACGCACAATAAGAAATTGAAAAATTTATTGTAAAACAAGTCTTTTTTTAAGGGATTGTAGAAAATATATGTAACGATTAAGTACAAATTTTATAAAATGTAATAAAATGGCTCCCACGAATCTGGTGACAGGCTATTATACTTTTTATTACATTTTCCATAAATTTTTCACAGAGAAAAAAGACAGAAATCGCACGGCGTTAATCCGCATAACCTTGATAGCTAGTTGACATAAGAATTTTTTGTTATAATTTGTTCTATAAGTAAAAATCGTTGCAGCAATTAATCGATTGTTTCATGAACGGTGTGGGAGGTGGCTCCGTTTTGATTTAACCACATGCCGTTCAGTTGTGGCCACAAGAATTCCGTTATTATAGTTCTTTAACAAATCGTCGTGCGGGAGTTTAGGTGGTCTATCAGCCATTTTATATATTTCTCGACCAGTTTCGGAAATAAATAGCCGAAAACGGATTGCAGATTTTAAAAAATTGGGGTCGAAAACCTAAAGTGACATCATTAACTCGAGAGATATAAAAAATATCAAATGGCGGATAGAGCACATAAACTCCCGCACGACGAAATGTCATTCACTTTCTTTCCCTAATTGATGTTTTCGAGTTTTCGTTAGCACACAGGAGCAATGTTTTTAAGAGATCGACCAGTAAGTTGACGGACACTCTTCGGATGGCGGACATTTTAGGATCACTTTCTCGATTCAGACGGGACTAACCACCCTCGTAAGGAGCCCCATGACAATGTCGCACATATGTATATTAGTCAACTGTACATGACTCAAACACGCAGGAGTGTCACAGAAGATACAGTTCAGCAAATACGTTGGCGAACGAAAGAAGAAGCTGAAACACGAAGACGTTTTTCGTATGAAGCCTTTTCATATCTTAGTACTGCGGCACATGAAGATTTCTCCGTAGGCAATCAATATGTAGAAACTTGACATTACTCCAATTCTAGAACGTCTTTTTTTCTGGATCTGACTGCCAGATTTTGCTTTTGTTTTTACGAAATACTCTTGTACGGGATGAAGACTCCTATCCCCTACTTTAATTGTGTTTACAACAATTTTCCAATCAAAGACAGAAAGTTTCCAGCTGACACATTTGATCTAAGTCTACGAGCTTTTCTTAGTTAAAGACATACTATAGTGTTTCGTAGATGTAAATGAAAGCTCATAAAGACTGGAGAGGCTTTAATTTCATACTTGTTAGGGTGTTAAGCGAGAAAAAAACATCGAATGTATTATTCTGGTGGCCATCAACACAAGATATATGAGTAGGTTCATTCACTAGTTGCACAAAATGATTATGCCCATCAATCAACTCAACATATTGTCGCTTTGGAGTTGTCAGGAATAAGAAAAATTATAAGCCTTGAAGTTACCAGCAACAAAAATTTCACTCTTCGGTTAATTTTCTAGAATGTTTGAGATAGAGTCGAAAAAAAAAATTGAAAGCCATACACAGTAACCCACATTTCGGCATTTGAGCTTCCATACGGAAACCCGAAGTGCAAAATATATGTCTATGCCCTGATCATAAGCAAATATATATATATATATAGTAAATCCCATATGTAGCTTAAAACAAGAAAGCAGTGATATCCCTGTGCCCTTAACACAAACTGACCTTTCAAATACAAATAAATCCAAATCAAGCATTTTTTTTTTTAAATATGGAAGACAGAGAAACAGGCTTCTATTGATGGATTACAAAAAAAAAATCGAAATTCTAGTTCATGCTTTAGCAAGACTTTAACAATCTCTTATAACAACCAATCCTGTTTTTTATTTGCTTCTCCTTATGAAAAAGTCGTAGAAAACTAATACTACCCGAAAGTCTTATCTTATGATGAAATCTATTTAACACTTTAAATACCTTAAAAATATTTATGTATCTTTATCTTGTTAACAACATTACAATAAACGAAGAAAAATTCCATGTAGACACGCACAATTTGGCA
Source organism: Metopia argyrocephala (assembly GCA_963576795.1). Lineage (NCBI taxonomy): Eukaryota > Metazoa > Arthropoda > Insecta > Diptera > Sarcophagidae > Metopia > Metopia argyrocephala. The sequence continues at coordinate 7,633,468 of OY756208.1, forward strand.
TGACGTTTACATGAAATTTCATATTGCATCTCTTTCTTTTGCAAATGGCACTATATAAGCCTATTAAAGTTGAAAGTGGAAAAGAATGATTCTTTTCAAACCTTTTTAAGAAACTGAGTTTAAAATAGAATACAGTATTCCCCGGATAATTGACCCACGCTTAATTGCCTTTCATGCTTATTTACTTCAATTTCTAAATTCCCATATTTTTTACCATTTTTTAATCAAATTCCACGGTTAATTAACTTTCGCTTAATTGCGTCATTGGTTTAATAACCTCAAATATATTTTCCCCAAAGAGAAATTTTCCTTAAAATTCTCGCGTTTAATTATCCAAAATAATTATTTTCTAAAAACTGCAGCTTAACTCAACTATGTTTATATAAACATAAAATGTCTGTTAAATTTACTTTCAAACTTTTTTTTTGATACAACCTTATAGTTTATGAATAAGTATTAAATTATTTGCTTTTTACATGTATTGACGGCAATTAACCTCAAATAGTCAATTAACCGTATTCGTTTACATAACTTCCAAGCAAAATTGCCCAAAAATTTTGACATTTTTGTCGAGGCAATTATCCGTGGAATACTGTATTAATAATTTTAGTTACTGTTTTATACATTTTCTGAATTAAAGCCTTGAAATCATTGTCATGTAGTGATAGAGAGAAAATACGAAAATAACTTTAGTGATGAAAACTTAATCCTTAAAACTATTAAATAAAATATTTTGTGACCTTCAAAATTTTACTTTTAGTTACGAAAGTTATTTTAAGATTTTAAATATTGAATTATAAAAATGCTTCTTCTTTTGTTTTGGGGTATAAATTCATTTATTGCATTTGTTTTTCGTTTATTTTCAAATCATAAATAAAATTTTTGAATGTTTTTCGTTTATTAATTTATCGTTTAAATGTTTCTCTTTAATATTTTTGTAAATGATTTATAAACTATTTTGTAATAATTAAAAAATGTTTATAAAATTTAAGCAAAATGAGATCTGTGTGTGAGCAGTAGTGACCTCTAATGATTTACTGGCATATCAGAATAAACTTTTACAACACACTGCTAGACAGCCCACCACTTTTGGTTGTAAAAATAAAAGTATATACCCTACATGAATTAAAGACTTAGAGGTATATTTGTGATAATGTTTGCCACAGCCGATGGAATAGAGAGGGGGTTGAGAAATGTGTTGCAATCTTTAAGTGTCTTTGACATGGGAAAAAACCTAAGCCTGTAACGATTTCGTATCTCTTTCTTTTGCTGATTTCGTATCTCTTTCTTTTGCTGTTAACTGTGCTGGCAATATCTTCTCAGCTATTCATATAATATCTCAATCTTTTTAAATTTTTTTATGTACCTAAAGTCCGTGACTTTTTGAACTTCCCTCATAGTCTTATGAAATGCAACACTGCTAGCATCAGATATCACCTGTTAGTAGACTACTATCAAATTTTAAGCAAGTTCCGTCATTTATTTTGCGTTCAACAGCTGTTCCAACTACACAACCTCGTGTATTTTTTTTTAATAAAAAAAATGAAAAAATTTCTCTGCACCATCGATTTCAATGCTAAAAAAGTTGTTTACGGACTTTCGTTGTGGTCGCTTAACATTCTGGATGGCCAATAGAGGTCAATACATACATACATACATACATAACTGGCCTTTACAACCCTGTGTCAGGATTACGGCCTAGCTTCTCGCAGCACTCATGTTGTGTGTGTTAATTTTCATCCGTGAGTACTGGGATCTACAGTTTAAAGTCGACTCCGAACGACAGACTTGAGAAGCTTGTTCATGGCAATTAATTACTCTCAGAGCTTTTGCCAGAAGACTGCTGAGAGGTAGTCGCCGAAAGAAATAGTTTTTTCATACTTCTTTTTTTTAAGATGTCGTGGCTAGACCACGGCGACTATCGCTTAACATTCTGTATGGCCAATAGAGGTCAATACATACACATATAATTTTTCATTCGCTTCTTTTTTTATTGTGCTTTCTAAAAGATTTCCAAAGTCATTACAATGGACTACAGGTTCTCTAAGTTTTTCAACATCCTCTAACCTAATCTGCACCCAGAAGTCGATAAAATTTATATACAGATACATATATAAATTTATAATTAATTATTACGAGATTAGTGACTAAGACCTTTGTTCGAAGAGTGTTATAGACCAGGGTCTCTGGTGGGAATCGACCTTCACTAGCAGTCAAGCACTAGACTACTGACTACTGTTTATGATATTATAGGAATAAATAATTTCTCACGAAGGACTCGTGTGAAGCAAATAATAACGATATAAAAAGATATATGACAGATCTTAACCTCAATATGACGTTTAAATTTACATATTGCGTTAACATACTTTTTTTTCGATATCGCATAGGGTATTTCCTAGTAGAGCTTGATCAACTTAAACAAATATTTCTTGTTGTTATTGTAAGTGATAAAAAACAAACAAAAAAATATGTTGTGTATGGATATGTGCATGTTGTAATAAAAATAAAATAAAACGACACATGTTTTTAAATGATTCTGAAACTACAACCTTCCTCAATACTTTTTATCGGCAAAATAGCTCAACTGGAATAGAAAAAAAAACACAAATTCTTAGAAAACGGAAATGTAAATGTGGTCAATGAAGCTGAAAAACAAAACGATAAAAAAATTATAATTTAAAAACAAAAGAAACTTAAAAACTTATGGATATTGCGTTATAAGAGGCCATTCAAAAACAAACAAAAAATCATTTTAAAATTTCGTCACTTTTTTCTTTGCTTCTTATATTTTTGGACCAAATCTTTATGCCAACTCGTATATGGGATATCCCAAGTCAAATCAACCAATGGTTTTAATCTACCCCCTCCGAATTTAATGATTTTTTGTAGAAATATAGTATATCATAGAACTAAATTAAATACAAAGTTTGGAAGCACTGATACATCTGGATCCGGAAATATGAGGTCTTGAAAATCGGAAAACAGTACAAAAATGCACAAATTTACACTTACTTAATTGTAATTTTCTTGAAAAGTATTATAGCTACGCATCTCGTAAAAGTCGCATTTGGAAGGGTATTAAATTACCTTTGATTTAATATGCGACATGATTTTTTCTTTGAAAAAGTCAAAGGTCAATTTTCTTTATCTATAAGTCGGAAGCCTATATCTCCGAAAGCGACCTTTTTAAAAATTTGAAAAAAAATTATGCCAAAGATAGTTTCGTTCTCTACAGTTGTGAAAAATTTCAGAGTGGAGGTATTTTTGGATCAAGAAATAAAAATCAAATCGCAAAAGAATGTGATTAAAACTAGTCTAATAGTGCTGGAATGGTAGACGATTTTTCGATTTATATTAGCTGGAACCGCTTATTTTGTAAGTTTCTACAAAAAATACATGAAACAGAAACGGGGGATGTGGGATGGGGGCAAATAGTTCTTCATAGGGGTCAAAGGTTGGGTTGAAGGAATAAAAATCTACAAAAAGCTTCACAACTGCCCTAGAGGGATAAAATGTAAGACCGACCCTTACTAATATTTTACCTCGAACTTTTTTTTCGAACATACCTATCCCGTATCTCCACTCCCTAGAGTGGTAGGAGCACATTTTATAAACTTTGTAATGTAGCCTCCTTAGGGAGTGGAAATAGGGGGTAGATATGTAGGTAGGGGTTAGGTAGGGTTAGGTATTTACCCCCAACTTTTTTTCTGATCATACCTAACCCTTATCTCTACTCCCTAGAGTGGTAGGAGCAAATTTTATATAAAAATGTAACTTTGTAATGGAGCCCCGTTAGAGAGCAGAGATAGGGGATAGGTATATAGGTAGGGGTAGGTATTTACCCCCAACTTTTTTTCCGAACATACCTAACCCCTATTCCCACTCTCTAGAGTGGTAGGAGCAAATTTTATAAACTTTGAACTGGAGCCCCCTTCGGGACTGGAGATAGGGGGTAGCTATGTTCGGAGAAAAGTTGGGGGGTAAAATATTAGTAAGTGTTGGTCTTACATTTTATCCCTCTAGGGGCTAATCCAGGGAAGTTGTGGAGCTTTTTGTGGGCTTTTACTCCTTCAACCCAACCTTTGACCCCGATGAAGAGCCATTTGCCTCCATCCCACATCCCTTCTTTTTGACTTATGTATTTTTTTGTTGAAACTCACAAAATAAGCGATTCTAGCTAATCGAAATCGAAAAATCGTATACCATCCCACCACTATTAGACTAGTTTTAATCACATTCTTTTGCGATTTGATTTTTATTTCTTGATCCAGAAATACCTCCACTCTGAAATTTTTCACAGCTGTAGAGAACGAAACTATCTTTGGCATAATTTTTTTTCAAATTTTTAAAAAGGTCGCTTTCGGAGATATAGGCTTCCGACTTATAGATAGAGAAAATTGACCTTTGACTTTTTCAAAGAAAAAATCATGTCGCATATTAAATCAAAGGTAATTTAATACCCTTCCAAATGCGACTTTTACGATATGCGTAGCTATAATACTTTTCAAGAAAATTATAATTAAGTAAGTGTAACTTTGTGCATTTTTGTACTGTTTTCCGATTTTCAAGACCTCATATTTCCGGATCCAGAAGTGTCAGTGCCCTTAAATTTTATATTTGTCTTAGTGTTATGATATACTTTATTCATACCAAAAATTAGCAAATTCGGAGACAGTCATTTCAAAAACGGCATATTTTAAGTTGAGTTGATATGGTTTAACCCATATTGTATTTTCCTTAAAATAAAAAATTTTTAAACAAAAAAAAAAACAAATTACACTGCAAAATGCCACTGACATTATTAGTGGCAGTGACTGGGTTGGTTGGCTTATGGCTGACTAACTTGGCAGTACATACGTCTGCTTTTTAACTTGTACGACTTGGCTGGCTGCTGCAACATTTGTCTTTATTCAGTATTTTTGTTGATTTTTTCCCTCCCCTTATCTTTTGAAATAGAATCATCGTTTTCATCACCTTACGACACACATTCATAGACGAAAAAAGAAAATTTAGATGAAAAAAATTACTGCAAAAATGATGAATCATCCTTAGCGTGTTGTAGGTAATTTGGTGTCAATTATATACAATCTAAATAATAGAGTCTCTAAATAAGAGAATAATCGGTTATTTGTATGACATTTATTATTTGTATGACATTTAGTCTAAATAACTTAAACTGTTCGACAAGAGCTGATGGTGGTTTAAGCAATAAAATATGAAAATGCTATAGGCATGGAAATAATTATATGGTACAAATTAACCATATGTGTAATTTTTCAGTTTTACAGTTATTTATCGGAGTTCCTTTCGAACTCGTTGTTTTCTTCTGATACGGCAGAAATTTAAAACTTTAAATAGAAATTATCCTTTTAATAATAACTAAATCCGCATTTGTGTTAAAACAAACAGCCTGTGTAAGTAAAACTGTAAACATTGTCTATAATTATTAAATTTGCAAGACATTTGGGGTATTCAAACGGTGTGCTATCGTCATATTGTCATAATATCATAAAATTTTAAAATAATTTAAAAAATTTGTTGTACTTATGTTTAAAATTGAAAAATAAAAATAATTGGGGGATTCAAATGGTCGTTTTAAAGTCATATATCATAAAACAATAAAACGAAAAAATATGATTGCTGTGAACAACCCGTCATAGTTTAGTATATTATTTTTCATTTTATTTTTTTTTTTTATCAAATTTTTATATATCAAGTTTTATTAAAAGCTGATTAAAAAAAATTATTTTATTTTCTGGTTTTTGACATTTAATCTTTTTTTTTAACAAAAACATAAAATCGTACTCTGGAACAAATTCATAAATTTTATTAATTAAAAAAATTTTTTTGTTTAACCTTCTGATTACTTTTTTTTAATCGCAACTGTAACTTTAGCATCACAACTGAAACAAGCATTACTTACTGACTATTAAATTTGGCAGCCAGTTTGGCTGGTGAAAGGTTTTAGTTAAGGAAAAATGTAGAAAAAAAGTGATTTCCTTCTTTCAAAAGTAAAAAAACAAAGACTTCACACAGGCAAGCGACAAAAACAATTTCAAGTGCATAAATGCATTAGAAAAATGGTTTTTATTTTGTGAAAACTAAAACAATTGTATGGAAAATTACGAGAAACACACAACATTTTTAAACAGTTAAATTTATATAAAACATACATATACAGTTGAACCTCGGTTATACGAGCCTCTATTAATGGGCAGTATGATCGCTTTGTTTTATACCTCTATTCTCATCTATTTTACGTGAAAAAAATTTTTTTTAACTTCTATTTCATGCATCGCATACAAACATTGTTCGAATTTGAGCATTAAATTTTCCATATTATAAATAAAATTTTAAATGTTTATACTTTTTTTTGTGTGCAATCGATGCACTTCTGTTGACCATGTTTTTAGATTAACCGTGCTAGGCTCGATTCCGTTTAACTCGGTTTATGGAAGTACAACTGTACTACACTATTTTATTAAGAAAAATTATACTTTTTTTATATAAAACTAGCTGAACCCGGTGTGCTTGGCTTCCCCTCGTTATAAAATAAAATTAAAAGTATTTATATATTTTGCAGACAGTTGTGGGAGAAAAAGAATGGAGCGGTGCCATTCCCCTTTGTCCAATCAAAACTTCATATAGCCTATTATTCCTTCCAGAGTCACAGTTACATGCTGTGAAAATTTCCCATAAAGCACAAACAAAAAGACAGACATTCATTTTTATACATATAGAGCTAAAATTATAACCCCCATATTCATAAAAAATTAAAATAGATTTGAAATTTAATCAATCAATCAATTAAGAAATGACAACGCCCCCTTCTTTTTTTTTTTTGTGTTTTTGTTTTTTGTTGCAATTTAAAGTTTTATTATTCGTATTTGAAAATTGTTTGCCAATAGGAATTATCGTACATTAACGATAAATGTTTTATACACTTATGGGTTTTACTAATTACTCGTACATCGGATAGAATTAATTAATTGAAATGATAAACAAGATGTTTTTAATTATTTTTTTATTGAATTTCTTTAATAGATTAATTGAGTGCTAAAAAGTTTTCAAGAAAAGTTGTTATAAATATTGCAACAAATGAATAAATTGAAGAGGGAAATAAAGCAAAAATATACAAATAGAATGGAATATTTCGCAATCAATTATTTGTTAGTCTTACACTTTACTCGCATTTAAATATTTATGTTATTCCCTAAATAATGGTCATAGTTATGTATGTCCCATAGAGAACTATTCATAAAACCTTTATAAAAGTTTTTATTGTTTTTTGGTTTCAAAAGTAAAGTTCAATGAGACACACATGATTTTGATGAAACTTTTATTTCATTATAATGTATGGATCTTGCCATTGTATACGTTATGCAATGCCATTTAAATGAACGCCTCTGGATTGGTTGCAGTAGGCAATCCTTTTGAGGTAGTTTCTGATCACTTTTTTGCACATTTCATACTGTTGGTTTTCGAATGCCTCAACATTAGAAGATTGTTGACAAAAACATACCATTTGCCAGAGCCCCACAAAAGAAGGCTAATGACCGACATCATGGTGTATAATATTGTTGGCTAATTGACGTCGCCACCGGGAAATTTGTCGTGGAATATACTTGTAGTTAAAATTGGTTCGGTTGTGTTGCTAATGGTATGGTTTTGTTAATACAGTACGAGTTGAATTTCCACAACAACCCAATTTTCGCAAAAAGTAAAATTTTATGCATTCACTTGCAGTCATTATAAGTGCAACTAATTTGAAAACGAGTCTCAATAAGTGCAACATAAATTGTTTTTTTTATGACAAGATATCCCATTTCAATAAAATTTAAAAAAATCTTTTGCTTCTTCTTTCGAACAATATTTTTCTGCCTTGCGTATGTGTGCTCTTTACAGAGAAGCGTAGGTTGAACTAAGGGGACAATTTTATTATTTTTGTATGAAGTGAATAGCTAGGCCAAGGTTGCAACATGAAAATCGTTTTTTACAAATATTTTATTTTCTTTCGTAAATAAATAAATAAGTTGTTTAACAAAATTAGGCCATAAGAGAAAAATTATTTTAATAAAAAATTGGTAACTTTCGGTAATCGAGTTCGCACTATAATTTTCAATTGTAGGCTAAAAAAAATTGTCTATCCTTGAATCTGAGCGCTCTGAATTGGCAGCAAGTGCTCTTTCAGTGTCTTAAAAAAATTAACGATAAATAAAAAGTTTTTATCAACTGCCCGAATTTGAGGAGAAGAAATTATTGTACGAACTTTTATGCCAATTTTAGGGGATTTTTGTGGATCTGGGTAGTCTATTGTCCGTATTGGATAAACAGGATTTTAAAGTCTGGCAGAAACAAATTATTCTATTTTAAAAATTTGCGATGACATAAGTACACATATCCTACATTTACAAATCTATTTGCAGTATGTACTCGTATATCATCAATACACCCGATTTTTTTTTATTTGGTTTTTATAATTTCTTTTGTTTAATTTCTCTTTTACACAAATTCATGGCCCATTTAATTGTGTCAATAAATTAATAATGTTTTTTGGAAAATTTGTTTAGACCTTGAAAAATAAAATTTAAAATTTTCTAAATATTTTCTACTCAAAAAAAAAATTAATGATTTTTTTAAACAAATTTTAAACGCATTTGCATGTTGTTTTATAAACATTAAGAAATAATATTTATTTGTGTATGGCCGTTAAATCATTAATAAATATTTATTAAAGGAAACAAAAATTTACTGCATTTCTTTTGCATATTTTTAATTTAATTATTTAAGAAGATGTTTTTTGTATAACAACACTAAGGCTCAATTTTACAGTGTCTAATTAGCTAACTAAAGCACTTATGTATACTCATATGACAAATATATTTCAAACTAATTTTTTAAGTACTATACAATGGATAAAAATTACCAGTGGGGTCTGTAATAACCTCCCAACAATTTGACATCTTTAGTTAAGGTTTAATTTTATTATATTGTATATTTACATCAGCGTTACCGATTTGGTCCGATCGGACCATAATTGGTAGTTTTTCGTGTTTTTAAAATCGTTTGGTAGTTTGGTTGGTTTGTTGCAACTTTCCTAGGTTTTTGGTAGATTTTCATGTTGAAAACACTATTTATAATTTTTGAGTAAGAAAAAAAACTTTTTTTCGAGTAAACAATTTGCATTACTCTTAACACTGCTTAAACATTTTCACAAGTGAGGCAGTTATGTATAAAACATCTCTGTTCTATTGCATAAATAGGGATGATTTAAGGTAGTAGTACCTATACATACCATGCGTTGTGCCAATTGTGTGTTTTGCACTGCTCTCAAAAAAAGTTTAAATAGTGAATTTTTAGAAAAAAAATTAATGGGCTAAGTTGGAAAATTATTTAACGTATATAAGTTGGACAATTTTTAAATTTTAGATTCGTTGACAGTTGACTTGCACTGTAGAATGTAACCGCTGTTAACAACGTAATTCAAAAAGCATTTAAAATCTTAAAAACCATCAAATTGCTATGGTAAAAATTAATACCAAGGAAAAAACCAAGCAAGTATTACACAAATTTTGATCGAAAATCGGTACACCATTTAAAAGCAAGTATGGCAAGCTGAATTAACTTTAATAATGTTTTAAATTACCCACAACCTAACGTTTATGTTAATGAATTACTTGTTGAATGTTATCCAGACTCTGGCCACTCAATGTTATCAGGGCTGGCCACAGATGGGGCAAATTTTATTAAGAGCTGATACTGAAATTATTATTTTTTTTTTTTAATTTTTTATATTATTGACCTTTGGTAGGCTGCAAAGGATTTTGGTAGGTTTTTTGTAATTTTTTGGTAGGAAAAAAATTTCTTCTGTGGCAACGCTGATTTAAATTTTTAATTTAATGGGATCGTGTAAACTCAAAGTGTAATGATTGTCAGCAGCAAACTAAACCATTGGATGTTCTTCTTACAAACATTTTGGGTTTATTTAAATGTAATCAAATTAAAAACTATATGTCTTTGTAAGGTTTCTAAAAAATCAATCTTCCAAACTTGATTGCTCTAATCAAAAACCCTAATATCTCATGTTTTTTTTTTTCAAAGTCATTTCATTTTCAAATTAGCAATTAAAACAATAATTACTCTGCTATGCAATTACGTTTTTAGCTTTAAGTGGTGTTTACTTTTTTACCAGTATTTTAATCCAGTTTTAATTTATTTTTTCTCGTTTTAAATAAAAAAAATCACAATAAACACCAAATGATGACTTCATTTTTAAACGTAAAACAAAACAAAAAAATTGAAAAACAAAATTAAAATACATTAATGGACTTGTGAGGAAAACCAGAATACATATTATAAAAAAACAATTACTAAATAAATAATATTAAATGTATTTAAAAATATTAAATTATTTAGCGAAAGGTCTATTAGGCTCATGGCTCAGCTCTGTAGTTTTGAAAAAAAAATAAAATCCAGAGAAATAAAATTATTTTAAACAAAACATTAGAAAATTTTTGTTCGAAATACAAAATATTAGACATAAAATTTTTTTGCAAATACATAAAAAAGAAAAAATTAGACACTTATGAGTATATGGATATTTTGAATTTTAAAGAAATTTTAATGTTAAAAAAAATACAATATCTCAAATACTGTATTTACTTGCTTCCACTTTCAGAATAAGGGTGACATTTTCTCTATCAAATGGTTTGGCAAATCATTATAAATCTTTTAATGCCAGAACAATGCTTCCAAATTGTAAAAATTTACTTTGAAAACAATCTGTTTGTGTAGTTCATAGAGCACTTCGTCCATGTTACGTTTAACAGAAATGGTGTAGAGCACAAGCAGTTCGTGCTGTTATTATTGTTTTCTAATTAATTTTTCACTTCTCGAATCAAAATCATCTCAAAAACAAATAAATGTCTTGAAGAAAACGCCAAATAGACAATTCGTTATTTGTTCTTAATATGTTGACGTTTGCACGAAATTTGACGTAAAATTCTTGATTTGCGTGCCTAAAAAATACAGCTCTTGCATGAATTAAAGATAAATGACTATCGTTTATGTGCCATTTTTGTTGACTGTATTCATTTTAAACTGGTCGCAGATGAGCGTTTTTATCGGTGAATGGTGTTTAGTGATAAATATCATATCTGGTTAAATGGCATCCTCAATAAGCACGAATTACAATTACTTACATTATAATTGTTTGTTTGGTACCGTTACACGCAAGGGGTATCATATTATTATATGGTGACCGCTTTCGGACCATGCTATTAACGACATTTACATACATAATTAGTCATTACACCCCTTTTTTAGAGTTACAACCTAGCTTCTCACAGCACCCTATATGCACCCTGTATGCAACAAAGTTTATTCATGAGTACTGGGACATACAACAACTAGATGGGTTTATCGTGCGTACTTGTCATGGGACTCACCACACGACACCCAGTTGTAAAGGGTGGTAGTCAAATTTAAGAGTCTGACCAACGCCACCAAAGCCGGTACCCTCTAATATCGGACATGTCTTTAATGAAGAGAGCCCATGGACATTAGATTAACAGTTTCGTCACCATCATTGCCTGGATAGTAGCAATCCCCCTTGTTGAGGAGATTAAAACTACTACCCAGCATATACCACAACCACTACGAGTACTCCCTGAAGGGCCGCACCCTAAACATCAGACCGATTTACCTCACTCCCCGAATGGCAGGGAAGCACAGGCAAACCGGGGGCTTCCTGATGCCCGTAGTACCAGATTAGAGTAGGTTTCTTTGGTCAGTCCCTGAGATGGTCAGTAATAAATTACCAACTTCTCGGCCTATAGGTAGCGCCAGACCACCCACACTTAGGTGAACTCCATATTTCCCGGTGAGTACAGGCCCCTGGTGTGACGTAAATCACCGGAAGCCATTTACTGTACCCCCGGGCGGACTGGGACATACAGTTTAATATTGAATTCGAACGACAGATTTGAGAAGCAATAAGAATTTGTGCCAGAAGACTGCTTAGAGGTGGTCGCAGAAAGGAATATTTTTTCATATTTCTTTTATTCGGAGCTCTCGTCTTAGTAAGCCAACACACTACTATATACTACACTACGGCGACCACAACATTTGGTTTTAACAAAGCGGCACATCTTGTTATACAGCTCGCTTAACAAACAATTTATTGCAAAAAAATTTGGTGACAACTTTTCAGATGTGACCTTGTTTACTGGCCTAAACGATCGTACTATTTAACGCCTCTGCATTAATTTTTATAGATCTATACTAAGTCACTGGTTTATGCTCATAAACAAGCAACTCTTGAAGCATTTGAAGATTTAAACAACATCACCGTTGAAGTCAAACAGCCAGATTTATTGGAAAAAGTAGTCAAAAATTTTACTAATCGAAGGGAGCATGTAAACCTATATGCCGATAATTATTGTTAAAAAATAAAATTAAAAAACTTTCAGCAATTGAAATCATAATCGAAGATGGTAGTTCAGATATTTTCACCCATTTTTCACAGTTTTATACCGGGAATCTATTATTATACAGACAAGAAAATAGTGAAACTCCCTAAAAGTCCTCAATTTTCTTCCTAGGAATTTGTTAATTTGTACAAGTGAATGAAATCTACTGTACAGCATAGCTTTCTTCAATATACGCAACATTTTTAGATATTGGGAAGTTGCTAAATGCATGGAAAAAAATATAGAACTTCTCAGCTGCAAATGAATTTTCTATGGAAGTTCCTGCTTTTGTTACAAGAAACTCTTTGTCAAAACAATCAAAGCTGCAGTGCTGGCAGCAAAAGTACACTCAAAGCTCTAATGTGCAGCACCGTTTTCTATCCTATACTCAATCTAATTACAGATTGAGAAATTGCCAAATGCTTGGAACACTGGAAAGCTCATTTTAGCATTCAATTTCTTTTATTATTTTTAGAAAAAAAAAAGAAAAAATAAAGGCAACGAGGGGACTGAATGAAAAACCATAAGAATGCGAGTGAATTCTTTTGCACAATTGTGCTATGAAATACGCATGAATTTTTTTATTTTGCATATATACTTAGTATGTAGGCTGATAAAGGGTTTCAATAAGTAGCACTACCACCATTAAGATTTCAGATCTGTTGGTGTTCATTAGATAGGCAGTAGATCTACTAAACTAACTCATGTAAGTGACGGTGTCTTGCCACTGTACCCCGTTTGAATTAAAGAATAATAATTTAAATTTCATCTATTTTTTATATATTATTTTAAGTTAATTGTATTATTTTCCTTGACCTTTTTATTAATTTTATTATTAGTTAAATTATTCGACCTTAAGCTCAAATAATTTAACTAATAATATATTATTTTAAGTTAATTGTAATAATTTTAAGGTATTTTTGTGTGTTTTTTCTTTTACTCGTACTTCATTTTAAGCTCTACTTTGATTGGCATCAATAATAAAAACATTATTTTTTCTACAAAAACCAACTTCAAGTGATTCAACATAAACGTAATCAGAAAAGAATTTTTCAAATGCGATGTTTTAGCTGACGAGTAATTTAAAGATTTGCTTAAAAAATATAAACCAAAGTTTTAAATTTCATGTGGTTTTTATTTTATTTTTTTTATTTTTCATTTTTTAAAAACGATAAAATTAAAAATGTTTTGTGATCTTGTTGCCTCCAATAGAATGAAATAAAACACAATCAAAGATATCGATTAGTCATAATTTTATATTCGTATACTTATGCTTATTTTTAATTATTATTATTGTATTGTTATCAAATTACAACAACATCAACTTAAATTATATACTTACATACATACTATGTATGTGTATAGTAGTAGTCTAGTATTAATTATTATATTTTTTATTACTCATTATTCGTATTGTTTATTTTTATTGGCAATCATTTATAATTCTCCTTACGAAGGGAAAGAAGTGTGTGACCCAGTCGGCGTAGGTTGTATAAAATAGCGGTAAGAGGGGTTTTATCGGCTTAGAATAAATAAAAACCAAAATTAAACTTCAACAGTAATAAAAATTACTGTTCCCTTTCATTAAAGTAGAAAAACAGATGGAAATAACTTAGTCTGAATAAATACATAGTTTATTTGCACCTAATTGCATGCATATACCACTTGGGTTCAATGGCTATGTTGAAGTATTTTGAATAAGAAAAAGTATGAGTAGTAAAAAAACTCTTGTGTAACAAAAAAATGACAATAATTTCAAGTGAAAAAGGAAAATAATGTAACCAAGTACAATGTCTCGTTAAAGATGGTTTGGTAGCTTAAATCCCGGATTCTCCCGGTTTTAGAATTCTATAATACTTAGCATAACTTTGTCTTACTCAATAGAAATTTTATCGCGAGACCAGCATACAGGTTATGAAAAATACTCATGTAATAATTTTATGCTGGTACTAGAAAAATATTATATGAGAGGGAGAAAAGGAGTAGAGTTTGTGAAAATAAACTGCGAGAAATATGAATATTGTATAGAAATATGCAATTCTCTTATTCCTAAGAATACAGTTTTAAAATACACGAAAATGAATGTCACAATATGACAAACTTATGAGAATTTGATTTTAAAAAAGTAGTGCTTTACTGAGATATTTTGTTGTTTTTTTTTTTTTTTTTTTTTTGTTTTTTAAGCAAAATTTTTTTATTATAGGCGTGGAAGGCTGATCAGAATTGGTAGAATGGGTTTAAAGGGTTATCTGGATAGTTATTTCTAAAAGAAAGTATTACTGCCCATTACTGTATACGCCCAATGACTTGAAATATACTTGAGGGGCAAATTACGGCATTCGATATCGATCGAAATTTGTATGAAAATTCTTTTCAAATTGTATGAAATTTTGATCAATATCGAATGCCGTAATTTGCCCCCTGATTGAGCACTCAGACAAACCTGGGACCGAAACGGATTTTCTTTTAATTTTCCCTTACTTTTTTCTTATTCATTTTATCCGGGATATTTCTTAATTTTTCTTTTTCAGCACTTAATTCTCAATGTGTATTTTGCAGAAGAAACTTATAAAACGTACAAAAAAGGTCTGATTTGTTTTTTTTTTCTACTAACCATCGCACAAATATTTGATTAAAACTTTGAAACACACACACTCCTCGCATTAAGAAAATTTACAATTAATACATTTCCAATAAAGTTCGTAATTTTGAAATATTTTTTCCCTTTTTAAAAGCATATGTTTTGTTTTGGAATATCAGCAATAATTGATTGGTGAGATAAGATATAATATCGTATTGTGTCAACAAAAAAGAAAAATTTTTTCTTTTTATAAAGTATGTGAATGTTTTAAAAACCAACACACAATTCAAAAAAAGACAATGTGGCAGTTAGCTGTGTATAGTTATAAATGACGTTAATTTTCTGGTCTTTGAAGGTAAGCTACTATTATAGTGTGTTTGTCTGCTAGTGTGAGAGTCATGAATACAATTGATGTCCATCAATGACTCTGAAAAAAAAAATATTACAGACTAAAAACACCAAGGAACAATGATCACATTAGGAATTTGCAGGCCAAATAGGTATTCAAACCCGAAAGTTTAAATTAATTTTAAACCATAACCGCGGTTTTTATTTGATCGGTTTTTAGCAAACTCTAGTATACATAAGTATAGCCAAATAAAAAATACACAAATAATAACAACGGCATTTGATATCGATATGCTGTAATTTGCCCCTGTACTAAGAATTTGTGAAAATCATTTATTGCCTTCAGTTTTCTGAATTTTACGGTATCTTATAATTCGGCTTGATGCTCATACAAATAACATTAGCTTTAAGAATTTCTTGAAAGTTCTCTTCAAATACAATTTTTGCATTTGGCAAAAAAAAATTTGTTAATGTAGCAAAGTAAAAAAAAAAAATAAAAGAATAAATAGAAACATAAAAGATAATTATTCTTCAAAAAAAAAAAATCAATTTTAGTTCAGGAATTTTGTAAAAAAAAAAAAATAAAAATATTTGTTTATGAAAAATAAAAGATATCATATAGATGAGATATGCAATGGCTGAAAGCTATCAGCTTGCCATCAGTCAAATTACTCTCCAACAAAAAACAAAAAAATTCACATGTGTGTACACACATACGAATACAATAAATACTTTTACTTATGCATGTATTTACTAAAAAATAATTTCACTATACTTTAGAACTTTGCAACAACAAATAACAATACAATAGAGACTAGTGCGTTTCTTTTGTTTTTTTTTTTTTTTTGTTTTTTCTTTCATTACTGACTGACGATCACTTTTTATTTGGATAATTACGTGTTATGTTTGTTGTTGTTTAGCCATTGTTTTGTTTTTAAAAACATTTAATGACATCATCACTTAAAAAGTTTGCACACAGTTAATAAAGCACTATTTACTCCTATGTATGTATGCGTTTGTTTTTGGTTATCGTTATGGTGTATTTAATTTTGATTTCCTTTTTTCTTTCTTTGAAACCATCATTTTTAAAGAGCACATGATTTAAATTAAACAGCAACAACGTAGGATATATGATTTTCTAAATCTTTCTTCTTATTATTATTTTTTTTTTCTTTTGGCAAAAGTTTTAAACCTTTACTTTGTTTTAAAAACAAAATTGGCCTTGAAAATTAACCAACAACAAAATATAAAGTCGATAAACTTTATTTTTATTTAAAAACACCCGCTTTAAAACAAAAACGATAGGATATCTTCATACGCAAAATGTTTGAGTTAAAAAAAAACTGGTTTACCTTCACGTTTTAGTTATAAAAAAACATCACTTGTTGTAATTGAAAACTTTGGTTGAATGTTATAGATATTTTTTTTCAATTAAACCACTATTATTTCTTGCTAATGCAAAAATAATTCTTTTAATTTTTACTTTGTTTTCTTTACGCTTGCCGCTATATATCGGATTTCTCGGAACAAAACACACACCTTTTACCGTTGACGTTAGAAAAGCAACTGAATTTTGAATTTCATTTACAGCAACAACCAACATTGGCGCGCTTTAATCGTTCAAAATATTCGAATAAAAATATTTTTTGTATAAATTGTTTACTCTATAAAAGCTTTTTCTAAACTCACCTTTAACTTTTTCTCATTTCTCTTTTATTCTTTCTCGCTCTTAAAAATAAAGTTCCATTTTTTATATTTTTGTAAAATAAAGTGCTGCCAGTCTGTCGTAGTACAAAATCTGGGGAAAATTTAAGTTATATGAATATCATTAAATATCTACAAAGAGTTTTGTATATACGGTATCAAATAACTCTATAAGCACATGCATACAATATATTTAGTGATTGTTTTTCCTTTATGAATTCCGCTTGGAAACATAGTGTTTCTTCAAGATTATTCCACTTTATTCTATCATTGCCATAATATACTACACGAATACTTGCAATTTGGTGGTTTATAAGCTCAGCGTTCATGAGGAACTTTTTATTTTTTTATTTTAAAAATTATAGAAACATATAGCAAATATAAAAGTATACATCTCATGAGTAATGTTACTAAACGCTCTTAAAAAATTGAGAAAGAAATTTGCAAAATGATAAATATACACTTGTCATTATCAGCAGAATTAGTCTGAAAACCTTTTAAAGTCGTGCTTTCTATATCCACATAATTTAATAATAGCACTCAAGTAGAAATTCTCATTCAAACTGGGAAATTTTAAACATTTATGAATAATAGGACTTTTGTGTCAGTGATTTCAACAATTCTTCAATTTTTTTTTTAAATAAAAGGTGTTTTGGTTTCAATTTCTGTCTAATTCACTTCTAATGATTGTCCAGACAGTTGTTGAGTTTGACACGAGCTTTTGTGATACAAAATTTTCGGTTGTTAGGCTATTTAGCTGGTTGGCTATGCATTTTTTTAAATTCTCCTCAACTAAAATTTGACTTTAAACAACGCTTTTTCCTCTACTTTAAGCCAAACTCTTCGCATTTGAGGCTTAAAAATAAATAGAGTCGATTTAATGGCCATTTATATACATTACAATATATTTAATCTTTTAAAATTACAGCAGAAATAATTGATCAATAAAATTCTTTTTTATCTCCAAATTTTTACGTAATTCGCGTAAAAAACGATTTTCTTCACAAATAAAACCCATTTTATCACTACAAGCAGCATCATTCCATTCATAATCAGTATGATCATAATAATGAACACAATGTTCCTCTTTCGTATAATGATCTGGATTATTTTTACTCCAATTGGTGAATTCGAAGCGTTTTCCCGTCGCATACCAAACAAATTTACCAGTATCTCCTAAATCATTACCCCCAATCCAGATATTGGAGAGTTTGTCTAAATATGTAAAAATATCTTAAATAAATACATTATAAATATCCAAAATTAGCATTAGTTCTTACCAAATTTTGTTTTTAATATTTTAACCAGGGCTTCATTTTTCTCTGGGGTATTAACAGCCACTAAAGTCATATTTTTTGAGGCACATTCATGCCAGGCCTCAAACCAATTGTACTTTTAAATGAAAAACTTTTAATGGTGAAAAATCATCTTCTTTATACCACTTATGCACCGGCTTACATTGCAAAATTTTTATTAAAATCAAAAAAATTGTTACAGCTTTTAATTGCTTCATGTTTCAGTGTTGATTTTATAACGAATTTTTAATTTTGTTATAATTTATTTTTACACAGAAATTGCGATAAGCAAAACCTGAAGCTGAGTTTAAAGAGCATATTCGTATTTGTAAAATTCCTTTGAAGAGTTTTTCAAGATTATTATTTATTTATTTTTTTTTTATTTATAATTTTATATATACTCGTATTATACAATATGCTTATAAGAACATATGCATACTAATAATGATATTAAATAACTCATTTACACTGTTTCTACATGAAACTATCAAAGCAACAAAACTATTATAAGAGATGCAGAATTTTATTTATAAACTATTGTAAAGAAGAAAAAGGGCAAAAAATTCAACTTTTTTGTCGGAAAAGAAAGCATCTTAAATGTGGAGTTCTTTATACATAGATATAGATGGAAGTCTATAAGGCGTCACAGAAAATAACAACTTTCAAGCTCTGTTTTCACAGTTTACTGAAACTGGAATTACTATTTTAATCTCATATTATAGTTTGCTGTACTTATGTTTTGATGAGTTTCAATAACAAAGAAAAAAACTTAAAGATCTTGTATATGTATGCACATTTACATATGCATATACAAAAAAACATAAAATTATTGAGTAATATTGAGTACTAAATTGCAAAAGAACCTAGTAGTATCAAGTAGCCACTTTTTACAACACTAATTGATCTCCATTTAGCCGTCTGCTGATCAATTTGAATGACTATGCTAATTTGCACAAGTGAATTATTTGCGTAAAGCACTCTTGCAATAATGATTAAATTTTTTTATATTGGGAGCAAATTTGTTGGAGTTATGTCAGACTACTTCACGATTTCGAAAGAAAATCTCAGCGAAGGAAAATAATGCTAAAGAAATAGATCTAAATATGTATTTTTAAAATTCTTAATAAAAATAAAAAAGGTCTAAAGAAATTTTTCTTTCGCTGAGAAATTGAACGAAAGAGTCCATTTGATATTGTGCAATGCGCGATTAATCTAATTTCTCGTACCAAACCACGTTTTAGTAAAGAGATTTTTACTGTTTAAAAGCGGAATAACAGAATGGCAGCACCATTTAAAAAAAAAGCTTTTCGACAAAAATCACCACGCATTACATTTTCACCTTCAAGTTGAATTATAACAGCGAAACACCGGCTGTATTTGTTTTGTGTTGTTTACGATTTGCTTGTTTTTATTTTTGTTTGGTAAAATTATATGTTTGTTTGTGGAGTTGTTTCTTTTATTTCCTCTTTTGATATTTCTCTCTTTCGTCTTATAATATCCTTGAGGTTATAGCCATATGCACAATGTTTGTGTGCATATTGCCTTGTAACGAATTAAATGATTGTACAATATTGTTAAAGCATGTACAGTGGTAAAAAAAACTATTGCGATATTTAAAGTTAATCCTATAAAATTATTGATATGCTTGTAAATTTTGTATTTGCTGTCAATATATTTAATTGTGTTACATATTATCGTTATAAATTTAGTAAACAGTGTGCTTTTTCAAATAGAAAGGACAATTTATATAAAAATAAAAATTCCAAACCTAAGAAAGTATTCGACACTCACGGATTTGTTTTCTTTACTACACAAAAAAACTTACATATAAAGTACATAATGTATGTATGTATTATTATAATACTTACATATAAGCCCCAAAGTTTTGGATGAACATCGATAATTTTTGCTGGTGAAACCAATTACCTATAAAGTTTTCAATTGCGATACAAAGTTGTTCGTATATCGCAAACGAACTACAGGGCTGAAAGAATGAAATATGATATAAATGGCTAAACACGATAGAGTCAGCGTTCTATTTTTTGGGTGTATGGCGGCCTCAGTGTCGGTAATTTTGCATTTATTGATTTATTTAGTCATCAGCAACATAAAACTTATCTATGGAAAAAAATTTACGGCAAACCGCAAAATGGTTAGGAGTAGGGAAAGAAATTCCAGTTTTACCAAGTATTGTGTTCAAAGTACAAAGTTCAAAATCCTAAAAACTCCGCCACAGAGTTGTCAGAACCGAATCCTGTTAAACACAATATTTCGTCATTTGCAGAAATAAATTAAAGGCCCTTATATCAAAAACGAAAACTTCTCCTAGAGAAGTGGTGAAAAATATTCCTTAATTATACCGGTCTTGGTAAAATCTATGCCAGATCATAATATTTTATGTATGTACATGCATAGGTATACTCGTACCTATGTCGACGAGTTTGTGTGACCACTGTGCAAACATACGTATCTATACATATGTATGTATTATGTGGTTCGCTTTAAGCTGTTGTCAGTGGTGGATTTCCGCCTAGGCCCTGTCCTAGGGCGGCATAATTTAAAGTGAATTAAAAATTAAATTTTGCTTCAAACACATACGAAAATTTCAATTACTGGTATTGTAAATTATATGAAGAAATTCAATTGTTGAATTAGTTCCTAATTAGTATTATAACACATTTCTTCTGAACTTCAATTGGCTGTAATTGTGGTGTTATTGTAGATTATGCACCTCATATTTTATATGTCTATTAGATTGCTATAATTACCTAGCAGAAATTAGTGCTTACCAATAAGCTATTTTGTAAGGGAGAAATTGTAAACAATCACTTATTCGTGCGCATCAATAATGCATGATTTTTATATGAAATGAGCCGCTAGAAACGCAAATTTATTGCAATCAGGTATGAATAAACAATATTATGCTTCCATTATTGCTTACAATTTTATTTATTGCTTCCAAATTTGAAAAATTTTCTGCTGGGTATTAAATACGTGACAATTTTGTAATTTTTGCAAACTACAGATCGCAAATCCAAAAATATTTAAATAACTGTGTTGCTCTTAAAAAAGATTTAATGGTTAATTTTAAAACAATCAGTTAATGAAGACAATCAATCTAAAACAGTCACGTGCCTTGCGCTGCCCATTCTTTAAATTTAAAAGGTATTTCTGTAATTGAATCTATAATCGAAGCAATCAATTTTTTTCCACCTTGCAAAAACTTTTAATTTTTTTTGGAAAAGTTGGTGTTCATTGCGACAACGTTTTCAACCGGACAAATCTAAGGTTTCAGAAAAAGAGTTATCGACAATAATTGATGCATTAGACTTTGTTGCAGAAAACAACGCCGAAAATAAAGCTACTGGATTGCAATGAAAATTTTAAAAGCACTATTTCTAACACAAAACAAAACCCTATGTATGCATAGAATAATTGAAATACTCGTAACATATGTATGTATGTATGAATAACAAGACTGGCAGTGATTTAAAATGAAAAAAGATTGAAATAGTTATGTACGAGTATATAGAAATTAATAAACACTATATCCAATACTTTTATGATTAAAAAATTAAGGCTTTTTGGTATTCAAATTCTTATAATCAAAAGGGGCGCCATATCGAAGAGAGCCTAAGAAGGGGCAATGTTAAATCCGCCACTGGCTGTTGTACATATCTTCCTGTTGATTCATTTAAAAAACATGGAAAAATTCATCCACTTTTTCCTTTCAGAGACTTGTTTGTGTAGAACAGCGTCATAATAACGACGTCATTTGTTATTTTACATCAATATTTTATTAAATTGTTTTTTTTTTTGTTTTTTTTTTTGTTTTGTTTTTGCAGCTGCACAAGGGTTGTTCGATAATTTAAATTTGTTGGGCAAATATGTAGTATATGAAACGTATTTTTCGAGGATAAGGTATATAACTGTTATATTTAAATAAAACTTTCATTCAGTGTGAAATAAATTGTGTGTCTAATTTAAATAGTCAATTTATTGCCTCTTCCATTTAAACGGTACTTGATGCATCAACCCATTTTCGTAGCAGAAGCAACTATGTTCTGTAAAATGAAATCAAGTGAAATCGAAAACGAGTGCTTTTGCAAAGACAAATAAAATTTAATTACATAAATTCAGGGATGGCATTACTTAAACTAGCTTCGAAATTGTATTTTTCCCCTAAATTGTACTAAAAGATTTTTGTTTTATAATTTATACTTTTTTTATAATAACGTTTCTAAAGGGCCCAATACACTATCAAGCAAATTGAAACAGTATTGTAGTAGTATTGCTGAAATGTTTATTAATTCTTGAAATAAACACTAGTCAAGTATTAATTTTATTGTAAGTTTTGTGAATTGAAGAAGTGCATAATGTCGTTGTCGGACGAAACAAAGAATAATTCTTTTTTATGTACATATTTATTGTTATTTGTTAATTGCTGTCATTTTTACAAAAAACAGATTCCAAATTGTTTATTGTTGTTTTATGAAATTACAGTAAAAATGAAGATTGAACATGCAATGCCATACACACTTCAATCTGGTGTTACAAGCATAAGGAAAATCTAAATTTTTTGATGTTGCTACCAGCCATGACGTAATAATTATAAGATGCTTTTGACATACCAGCTGAGTTACTTTGTTTTAAACAATTTGTGAAGAGAGTTGTTAATTTTTTTATATGGAACAATTTGCTCAATTAATATCTATTTGTCCTTGAAATAAGACTCGGTTTTAATTTCACTCGAATTTGTTTTTCAAAACATAAAATAAAAACGAATAAACTTTGAATATTAATAACAATTTACTTGATAAGTATAAATACACCAGATTTGTAATTTTGTGACGCCAAGAAAGATTGATTTCTAAAACGTATGAATATAGAACTGATAATACTCCACTTATACTTTTCGAAAGTACTGCAAACATAAATCATTTTATTTCAGAAACTATTGTCAGAACTCGCTAATACTCTCACTTGAATTTTTGTAAGAATTGGTTCGACATCAATAAGAGCACACGCAATGTGAATAAATTTCATAAATTTCAGTTCAGAAACAATTTTTACCAGCAGTGGTAACTATACAACTTGTTGTTTCTGCAATTATTGCAATTATAAGTTGCCCTGTCAAATTTCTATCTGAGGATATTCCTCCATTGTACTTTTCGATATCGAATTGTACTGAAAAAGAAGTACAATTGTACAAACTTTTCTATCCCTGCTCCAATTATGTTAAAATTTAGCAAAGTTATGTTAATTGTCTTTAAACAAAAACACTCGTTTTCGGTTTGCAAAATATGTCCGTTTCTTTTCCTAACTCCTACTAAGAAATGATAGAGTTAAACAATGTGATCTAGTGAAATTACAAATAAAAATAGTTACGTTGTTCTCAAGTTTTATCCTAGTTTTTTTTCCGGATTGCATAGGCAATTGTTGTCTATTACGTAAAAAAATTAACAAATAATTAATTTAAATAACGACTCCTTTTGTTTTGCTATGCATTTACTATTTTTTATTGCTATAAAGCAAATAATTCATCAACAAAATGTTTCTTTATGGCCAAATCTTTACGTGCTGCGACCACAAAACGATTCTCTTCGCATATATAGCCAATTTTGGATTTACAACTGCCATCATTCCATTCGAAATCAGTTTGGTCCCAAATATGAGCACAATTTTCTAAGCCTTTATAATTATCAGGATTGCCTGTACTCCAATTGGTAAAATCAAATTGTTTACCCGTAGCACACCAAATATATTTACCATTTTCTCCTAGATCATTGCCGCCCAACCATAAATTGGGGGGTTTTACTATAAACAATAAAAAATAAAAAAAAATCTCAAAAAATTTGTTTTTTTTTAAATCTTTAAAGAAGTACTACCAAATTTTTGCCGTAGAATCCTATCCAAAGCTTTATGTTTTTCCACAGTATCTACAGCTATCAATGACATATTTCTTGAAGCGCACTCATTCCACGCTTCATGCCAGTTGTACTTAAAATAGAAAAAAAAAGAACTATTGCAAAAAAAGAGAAAAAAAAAAAAAAATACATCGTAAAAACCATATTGTCAAGATACTTCACTTTATTTTCGGTATTTATAAAAAATACTGGTAAATCCCCATTATTATGCCATTTATCCACTGGTATACAATAGATCACTTTTATAAAAATTACAAACAGCAGTAAACTTTTTATGACAACCATTTCAAAGTACCAAATACTTTAAATTGAATAAATTTCTATGTAAGCGCGGAACACTTTTTATACGAATACTGTTTTAAAAGATTGATAATATCTTAAAAATACAGTCTTACTGCTATAATTTGAATTGCAAATATGTTTTTTTTAATATGCACAGCATTCAGTTATAGCAACAGTATTGACTTGATTAAACATTTTTAAAATAAAATTCGCTTAAAATCAAGGGTGAAGGCATAACACTGGCCTTTGAGTGATCAAATTGACAGCAACTTGTCTCATCGACAAAAATGCGCCTAATATGTATACATACATACGTATACGTATCTATAAAACAAAAAAATCCTTCTATCTTCCAATTCCAATACAATGCACAGCATGAGTAGGGATTTACCCCTGAGTATTGGTTTAAATATAAAATAAATTACAACATATTAAAGTCGAAGTTATAAAGGTCCCACTATATTTTGTTTATAAAAAAAAACTTGTTTAAAAAGAGGATTTCAGTTTGAGGGGGTAAAACCAAAGTAACATTCAATACTCAGTTTAAAAGATTACTGGTAAACGCCTCTAATTAATTACGATTTTTTTATCGTCTATTAAAAATCTGGGTATTTTTGCATGTTTTCGAAAATTGGACCTTGTTTGCACAAGTCATCGATTTGATACATGCATATGTCATGAACAAAACCTATGCAGTGAAAATATCAACAATTTGTTCGAATACCAGATCACAATTGTTTTATTTTTCTTTAGGTGCGTATCGTTTATTTTTTTCGATTGTTTGTGTCAAAAAAAAGGAAATTATGTCACACTGAAAATGACAACTAATGGTAGGACATCGTTGGTTGAACATATGGTATACAAGCGATGGTCAATTATAAATATGACAATCAATACGAGCTAAATCGATGAGCGAACAAAAATTGTGGAATGCACATACCATATAAACGGCTTGTGTAACTGATGTAGAAATAAGAGACTATATATGTATGTATATTAACTACATAAACATATGTATGTATATATCGTCGATGGAATTAAAAAACGCTGTAACTGACAAAACCTTAAATGTTCACCAGAGCCAAAAAACTTTCATAAAAGAAGAACAAATACACTGATATTTTTCACTTCGCAGACGGCGTAAGTGAAATTATTTTCATCGTAGAAATCTGGGACCGGGACCAATCGACGAGCATTTTTTTTTCTGATAAGGATGATACAAAAAACCTATTTTCGATTTATTGTCAGTTCTTTAATTCCATTGACGATATGCATTACTAGATATGTATTAATCTTTGAATTCACCATATTTTTTGACTACAATTTTGATGCCAGTATTTTTAGCTAGAACAATAAAAATTTAATAACTTTTTTATATGCGAATGTGCGACATTCTCTAGTAAGTGGTATGAAATTTAATATTTTTTTTTTTTTTTTTTTTTTAAGACCAATACTCAGGGGTAAACCCCTACTATATAAGTTGTGATATAGCATACTTTACCACACATACTACATATATGTATATGTATGTTTTTACTCGTGTGACATAAAATATTTCATCTTCATTCATTCACATTTGATGAACTATTGTGGTCTAAATCTCTATTTTAAAAATCCATTTGCAAATATAATTATTTGAGTAACAAAATATGACGAAGCGTTGAAGGCAAATGCTTCCTTCTTAAGCACTTATAATTTGCTTTATACTCTGTATAACAGAAAACCTTTTAAAAATCCTTTAAGTTACAAAAGATATACGGTATAAACCATGAATGACAAATATTTGATGTGTGAATCCATATTCTTAGGGGAAGTTATTCCTAAAGAAATTAATTTTAAACAACAAAAATTTAAAACAAAATAAATACAAATAATTTGAAAACATAATGCAAAATTGAAACAATAAACAAAACAACCAAATATAGTCTGTTTTTATTTTCGATTAATAAATGGAGGAGCTTAAAAACAACTCATAACAGCCAATGTCGCGAAGGCTCGACTTTTTTAGGCAAAGTGTAATGTCATTTCACTGAAATTGTCATACATGACTGTATCTTTTTATGCCATTGTCACGAACATTATTACGTACAAATTTATATTTTATGGTATTTTAATGCAAATTGCAACTTGGTACTGGGAGGTTACTTTGTATTCTGATTCGAATCGAAAATGCTTCCAAAGGAAATTTCTCATTCGAAAAATTAATAATAATGAATACAAAAATTTTTCAAAAATTCGTAAATTTTTACGAATTCCTAAGATTTTCGATTAAAATCGAAATACAAAGTAACTCTCCTGATTCTGTGACGATGTCTCTTTAAATATGGAATCTGTCTCTTGGATGCTCGAAAAAATACTATATATGTATGTATAATAGCGGTAATCACTCTTCGTTGCAAAGGTAGCAAACCATGTCAAACAATAACAAAATGTAGGCATACATGCTACGATTTCTTGTTTGCAAAGCTTGCAACGAAGAGTGATTATCTCAAATTTTTCATTGAAATTTGTATATATTTGAATTTGAAAGCACAGAGTCGGTGGAATTCCATCACTACCTGTGCTGTATCTAGGGCACTTTGACCGCGGTATAACCGGGGTAAGACTCTGGGAATCTTGGGGATTCCCCGGCAGTCCTTGTCCAGACTCGTGGCGGTGTATATGGGTCACTGGCTGATCGGTAGACACGCAGAGAGGCTGGGCCTCCCCTTTAATCCGCACTGTAGAAGTTGCTGGGATTCTTCTAAGAGGGAGACTGTGGAACATTTTCTTTGTGACTACCCGGGCCTGGCGGTCAGACGCTTGAAGTTTTTTGGGGTGCCCTTTTTCGACGGCTTGACGCAATGTGCGAACTTAGACCCCCTCGCTTTACTTCACTTTATAGACAGCTCTGGTTGGCTGTAGTTAGTTTCTCTTCTTTTTCTGCTTTTAGGTAACTTTAGTTTGGTCCTGCGATGGCATCAAAACGGCACCTTGTGCTAATTGTAGTTGATCAGGGTTTAGGATCAACTGGCCATTTGACCTACCTACCTACCTAGTATTTGAATTCAAACGCAAAAATGAACACAAAAATCGATTATAGTACAAATTTCTGTTAATCGGTTGGTTAATGGACACAAATTATTTGGTTTATTTGTTATTTGATAAATAGCAATTTTAAATTAATCGATTTAGAACCCTGCTAGTAGCGTTGTCCTGCTGTAGAAGAATTTTTTTTACACAAAACTAAATATATTCTGTTGCCGGTGTTACTTCCCCTTTCAACTTTTTACCTGGTTAAGAAATAATAGGTATGTTCATGTGTATGTAAATGCAAATAAAAAATGTCAATTATCATTTCATCATATTTACTTTGTATCTCCAAAGTAGATTTTTTTGCTTGCATCTTGCCATGAGTATTTAAACAGTGAAATTACACGTAAGAGGAAAGTAAAAAAAAGTAAGAATTTTTTTTAGAATAAATATAAAAAAATGAAGTGTTGAAAAAAAAACTTAGCAATGAAAGAGATTTGTTAGGATTTAAGAGAAATCATAAGATTTTTATGTTAGGGTTTCCCTTAAATACCTAAAATTAATAGTTTAAGGCCCATTATTACAACTTGCCGTTAGTTAGGCAAGTTAGTATTTTATCACTCAGATAAATTGTTTTTTGTTATTACAAGTAAACTTTAAGCTATAAAGTTTTTTTTTTCTCAATAATTAACAAACGAAATAAATTAAATGAAGCAAATTACAGCATTCGAAAATGAATGAAATGTTTAAACAATTTTTTTTTAATTTTAGCTTTCATATAGACCGATCAGTAAACAATAGAATTAAATACAGCTCAGATAAGTAGCTGATTGCCATGAACAAGCTTCTCAAATCTGTCTTTCGGAGTCGACATTAAACTGTAGATTCCGATACTCATGGATAAAAATTGACATACACAACATGAGTGCTGCGAGAAGCTAGACCGTAATCCTAACACAGGGTTGTAATGGCCAGTTATGAATGCGTGTATGTTGTTGAGTCAATTAACCTAACTTTTATTTTGGGGAAAGCTTTTTCCTTCATTTACTGGAATCCAATAAATTTGAAAGCAACTTTTAAATGTGTGTAAAAAGAAATTCAGCACAAATTCGACTGATACATATTTTAATTAAACTAAATCTTTGCAAATATTTTTTTTCTGGCTCTTCCTTTTAGCAGATAAAGTTCATAAAAGATGTAATATGGGTAGATTATGGCAATTCAACATGAGTTGCATTGTCCGGCGTTGTTTTTTGCAGAAGGCAATTTTCAAAAATCCGACGGCAAAGATTTTTATTTGGGAATGGCGCAATCACTATGGCGACTTATGACTGAAAATACCTACACAGCTATGCAGGGAGGTTACTTTGTATTTCGATTCGAAGGGGAAATCTTACGAACCCTTAAAAATTTACGAATTTTCGAAAAATTTTGTATTCATTTATTATTGATTATTCGAATGGGAAATTTCTTTCGAAAGCATTTTCAATTCGAATCGAAATACAAAGTAACCACCCCCCATTTGCCAAAATATTCACCAGAGCAACTGAGTTCACAGTTCCCATCTGTAATATCACTTTACCAACTGGCAACACAACTCAAGTTCGGTTGTCGTCCATAAACGACCCATTAGTTTGTTTGGAAATTATGGAAAAAGTATTTGATGGCTATCGAAACATGCATTTTCATCAGTTTTATTTGTATATTTTTTATTAAATTAATCGTTAACAATTTGAATATTTATTTTCAAATTTTGCTGGGAAGATAATAAAAAACAATTTCTTTATCGCACACCCTGATTTAGTAAAGAAAACAATCTTGTCCTCAAACATGCAAACATTTTTTAAATTTAATGCTTCAGTAAGTATTTTAGGGTATTCCCCTTTTGGTAAACCCTAATTACTAAGAGGCATAAATGGAGAGAAAAAGAAAGAGAGAGACCGAAATTTTCTTATAAACCAGACTTAAAAGAAGAGCTTTCGTTTAATGGCCAAATGCATAAAAATTACTACATTTTCAGTCAACAATAAACGTTTGTGGCCATAAAAACATAAAAGTTTCTTTGCGGTCAAAGTTTTGAAGTTTTTTTTTTAGTTTTTTATTTTCGTTATCCAATAGCCATTATTGTTGAAAATGAAATTTTATTGGCATATATTGTTGACAACGGTGTCAATAACCATTTTATTATTAAAAGAAAATTGTAAGTTTTCACTTTAATTATAATAATAATCATCATCATCATCGTCATTAAATTAACTTTCGTGAATCACTCATAACAACGCAATATTGTTAGCCGGAATTTATATTTGTTTTTTTTTTTTTCCTTTAATTGTATTTCTTTTTCGGACGTGGATTAGAAGATTAACTCTCCATAAGAGAGGCTTAAATAGGAATCAAACTTAAGAACTTTTTTAGTTTGTTAGGGTTCATTTATTATCATTATTAGCATTTAGTTACAAAAAAATTGTTTTAATAATTTCTTTACATTTTCATTCCAAACAAAAGCATGTGTACCAGCTATTCGCCCTTTATCACAACGTGGCATTATATATCCTGCAGAAAATTGGGATGATTGTTTCATCGATGACAACTCTACACAGCCTGGTTTGTGTAAGACCTTAGAAGAATGCCCAGATGTACTCAAAAAGTGGAATAAAGAGCATATCTATCCAAAAACTTGTTATTTTATTAAAAAGGAACAGTTTGTTTGTTGTCCCATAACAAGTATTAATACGTTGAGTAGTACTACACCAGGTGATAACATTTTTATAGAGTTTTCTTCAAGTTCAGAAATGCCTGTCAAAAAGCAAAAGCCCAGTGAACTAGGTGAGAACATTGTTAAAAAAAAAAAATAATAAAATAACAAAAACAGAAATTAAATTTATTATTAATGTAAAACTCTTTGTTTTTACAGAATGCGATTTACAAAATCAACGAAAATTCGAAATGACGGTCGTTAATGGTGAAACTACCAAACGAAATGAGTTTCCTTTTATGGTAAGATTGTGTTTTTTTTTTTCTACTTCGTAAAACTTCCTTTTCGGTGGATTAGAACCACATAAAATTAGTTATTTATCATATCATAAGCATATAAGGCAGTTAATTTAATATACAGTTGTTTGAAACCAACTCTATACTATACTATTATTTTCAATAATGGGTCAATTATGGATGTCAACCGAGTCACAGTTACATTGTCCGCTGGCAACTAAAAATTTCTGGTAGCCAAAAACATGTTTTTTTACAAGTGAACTTTTAAAATATTTGCTGCCGTCTATAACAGAATTTTTTTAAACTGGCTACTTCTGTTGGTATCCATAATCGATCCATAAAATTGTTGTTTGTTCTGGTAATTTGAAATCCCATCTCAACATCAGATCCCACCTTTTCTAATGTCGAATGTATATTAAACCGACATGTTGTTGTTGCAAGAGCACTGCTTTTTCTGTAAGTTTTTTTCAATAAGATAAAAATAAATGGAAACTGGAGGAGTTGGAACCTAGCGCTTTTGACGGCTTAGAGTTGGATGTAGTGGTTTCAACTTCAGCTGCCGTGGGGAAATAAGGATCAGAGTCTCCAAGGCGCCTTCTGATTCTCCGAATCACAGCTCTGAGTAATAGATTTCTTCGCTTCTGCTGTTAAATACCGTAAGGGTGAATTTTGTATTACTCTTTGTACCAGAAATACCTTGTACCTTGCAGGAAAGAGCTTCTTGGAACCTATTGTGCATTGGTGCAGATGGGCTAAATACTTATTTTGACGGTATTTTTCACCAGTTTAACAGTCTACAGCGAAAGTTACACAATACGTTCTTTAGCTAGATTTCTTGCAGGCAAGAGATTACATTATTAATACTAGGCGTGCTGCCTGAGATATACATATATTTTGGAATCCTTTCTGCAGGGATAAAGTGCTTTGCTGCCTTTATTTAGTACAGCTTTTTTAAATATCCTCTTAACCTTTCTGGCACTTGTATCGACTGCCAAATGACGAAGGAATGCATTAACAAAGTTCGCTGAGATGTCATTTGGCTTTATTATTAACAACACGATTGGTTATTTGTCTCCATGAAGTCCCTAAGCTTCTCTATAGTGACAAGGATAAGGATATTGTCCGTATTAAAGGCTATTCGAGTTTGCATGAGGCAGGCAATATATATATTTGGGGAATGTAAGCATCTTGCCGCGGCTTTAGTTTTAGAGCCCGTATTTAATGTAGCGAAGTCAGAGTCGTATGCCTAAAATACCAGCTCTCATAATGAGCATTAAAATCGCCATCTATTGGTTACTAAGCGATTTCCAAACCGACATTTTCAGTACACATTGAAATGCTCATGACTTATTATGAAAGCAAGTCCTCCACTGTGACCTCTATTTTCGTATGATGTTATAATTCATGAAAGTTGAGAGCCAAAAATCACTTTGTCTCCTGTTTAGTAGCTATGAGGATGTCATTATCATGTACAAATTTCGTGATCTCAACAATCTTATTCCCCAGACTATTACAGTTTAACGACATGATCAGGAATGAATGACCGGTATCTGTATGCCACAGTTGCTGGAAAGGAAATCTGGAGCAGTTGCTTATATGTTTTAAATGCACGCAAGCTGTTGGGGTGAAAATATGACTTGTTGCCTTTAAAGCATAGCCAGCAACAAAGTTAGTACTCAATTCTCTGTGTGTAAATTAGTACATCGCCCGAGATGACATCAATTTCCACATTCCTCCTTACAACTTGCGACATACCCAACATGTTCATTCCGATGAACGGCTTTTGTTATGTATGTGTCTCGAGTCATAAAGAGCTTAGTCGTGTCATAAATTTTTCTAAACTAAAACATACCGACATATCTTTTACTGTTCTTGTCTGCTTCATCGTTCAAAAAGTTTAAGTTAATAAAAACTTGCAGAAAAGTAATAAAATTACCTGAATTTTAAATAAACCTCATACTTACATATGTACGTTATGTACACATATGTATATCTTGTAGAAAATTACAAACTCCTTAATTTGCCTACTATTCTTTCGTTTTTATCTTCTTTATGTTATTTTCTTATTTTAAGGCTGCTTTGGGTTGGAAATCTAATAGTGATAATAAAATTTGGTACCCCTGTGGAGGAGTTTTAATTTCTCAAAAATTTGTACTGACAGCAGCCCATTGTGCCGAAATAGGAGGGTAAATCTGTTAATGAAACTGAGTTACGAACTCTTCTAAAAACTGTATTTTTCACAGAGAAACGCCATCCTTTGTACTTGTGGGCAGTTCCAACCTAACGAACACTGCAGCTGGTACTATAAAAATTAAACAATTTATTAAGTTTTCCGGTTACAATGCAACCACTGTTTACAACGATATAGCTCTAGTGGAATTGGAACAAGAAATTAAGTAAGTAATTTTCCCCCAGAGTTGGGTTTATTGCATTAAATTTAATTTTCCACTAAATTTAGTGGTAGTAGTAAAAATAGTGCATTATCGCCTCTTATATTTAGTGGTAGTGGAAATTTAATGCATTAAATAAAACCATTTTAGTGGTAGATGAAATTTATTGCATTAAATATAAAAATTTTAGTGGCAATGGAAATTTAATGCATTAAATATATCGAAATTCGTTTTATTAAATGCATTAATTTTCCACTACCACTAAAATGGTTTTATTTAGTGGTTAATTATTTCCATCTGCATTTAGTGGTGGTTGGAATATTGCTGCATTAATACTAAGTCGTTTAGTGGTAGTGGAAGCGATAATGCATTATAAATTCAATGCAATAAACCCAACTCTGTTTTCCCCACAATAATACTTATAAAAATAAACCTCATGTATTTTTTTTTTTCTCTCCAAAGTAACTCTATCGCTTGTCTTTGGACGCCAGCAGTTATACCCTTCACAACAGCCACTGCTTTAAGCTATGGCCATACACTTTTTGCGGGTGTAGCCTCAAGTAGTCTTGTAAAAGCTTCTCTTCAATTAATACCCAAAACAGAATGTCAAAAATTTTATGCATTGGATGATAAACTCAAGTCTATAGAAATTGTTGACACTCATATTTGTGCAGGCGATCATGAACGTATACGCGATATTTGCCAGGGTGATTCGGGAGGCCCGTTAATTATGGAATTTGAAAAAATTTTCTATGTCGTGGGTATAACATCATTTGGTTTGGACTGTGGCGGATTACCACCCTCAATTTATACGCGTATTTCTGCATATGTCGATTGGATTGAATCTATTATATGGCCAGATATTGATGTGAGATTTGATTAGATTAAATTAAGTTCTTTGTGTAATTAAAGCAAGTATAAGAGATTTAATAAATACACATATATTTATAAGAATAAATGAATATAGAATTACTTTTACTGCTACATTAAAAAATTATTTGCAAACAGTCAAGATACGAGTACAAAATATAGTATTTTTAGGAGTTACTCCCTGTGGGACAAAAACAAGCCAACAAAATACAAATGAAAAGCTTGTACCCCTTAGCATTTCAAGTATTTTAAAAACTCAATTCCATTTTTAAATAAAATTTGATGCACATTCTTTCCCTTAGCAGATAATTGCCGAACAAGCAGAACACATCCATTGGACTGCTAGATTCATAGGACCCAGAATAGATTTGATTAAACGTTTATTCATAGAGATATGTTTGGGTGTGTCTATTCTCACAGGTCATTGCGTAATGAGTAGGCATGTGAACAGACTGTAAATGACTTCAGTCGAGGAAAGAGAGAGTCCATACCAATTCATATGCCAATGTCGGTGTTTAGTTCGAACGGGATCGGTTAATCCTAGCCAGTAGTATAGATATTAGGTTTCGTTTTATGTGGTATAACAACTGGCCGGTATTTGTGCTCAATAGAATTTTTTTGAAAAAGCTGTAAGTCCATCATATGTATGTTTCAGTAAGTGGACAAAACAAAACGTTCGTTTCTCGTTGCTATTTGCAACGATTACAGATACCCCCCACACATATTTCTTAAATGTAGTATCCTTTCTTGTTTTAAAACACTAACTTTCAAATTCTTCTTTATTTTTGGCTCAACTAAGTGTAGGAGTGAATTTAAAATTGGTCATATGTTGCTACTGAACATATTTTATGTACATAAAATGTGCGCATATTTTGTAAAATCAAAATAGACACGAATTTTATTTAAAATTCCAGAAAATTGTAGCTAGCTAGAAGTCAAGTTTTGCTGATCTTTTTCATTATATTGAGACTTTAAATACTTCAATGTGGTCTGAAAGCGGTTTCTAAGAGTATTGTTATTTGCAAAAAATAAGATTTACGAACAAAAACACTTGGACAGGTCAGTGTCAGCAGGGGTCACTACTTATTTTCTTAATTTAATTTTTTTTTTAATTATATGCAATTTTTTAAAAAATATGTTCGTCAGAAATAAAAAAAATGCAGTTTTTTAGGTTTTTTAAATTTTTTATAGCCCTATATTAATATAGGGTGATTTTTTGAAAATTTTATTGATTTTTTTGTATGATTTTTTATTTAATTTTAGGTTTCTTTGTTGTTCTTGTTAACGTAGTATATATTTTAAATATTTTTTTTTTTTTTGAGTTTCTTTCTCTTTAATTCTTTGTTTTTTGTAATATTTTTAAATACAATTTGTTTTTCTTCCTTACATTGTTTAATTATATTTTTTATAATATTTGTGGTTTTCAAAAAAAAAAAATAATAATAAAAATATTTCACATTTTACACACTAATAGTAGTAGTGGTTATTTAAAAAAAAAATATTAGAAAATTATATATATTTTTATGTAATTGTAATTAAAACAAATTTTGAAAAATATATATATATTTTTTAAGAAACAAAAAGAGGTTTTGTTAAGTTTGATTTTTGTTTTTTTTTAATTAACAATTAAAAATAATATTACATTACATTTACGTTTCAATTTTGTTTTTGTATTAAAACTAATTAATAATTAATATTTTATGTATATAATATTTAATTATAGTATGTGTGTGTGTATATATTAATATAATAATTACAAAGATATTTTGTTTCGGGTTATTGTTGTTGTTGATTTTCTTAATAATTTTCCTATTATTATTTACTAAACACATGGGTTTTTCTTTTTCTGTTTACGATTTCTTATTGTTTTCGAAATGTATTTTTATTACTTGAAAAAAGAAATACTAAAATGGACACTATGTTTGATGGATAATGTTTAAAATAAGGCTTTTCGTTTGGAAAATATTTAAAAGGAATTAATACGTTAGCTTTAGATCCTTCCAATCCCAAAAAAATTCTTAAAAAAAACCCCTTGTAATATCTAGTTTTCGATAATCAAAATAAAAATGACAATTTTTACAGAATTCATGAATTTTTTACACTCTGTCATCATTTCGAAGATGGCAAAAATTAATATATTACGCGGTGCAGTTAAAAAGTAAAATATTTTTAAGCTTTCTCATCATTAATGAAAATGTAATACAAAACAACATACAGACATATGTATTTCATTACTATTGCATACATGAAAGCAAATTTTGATATTCGATTTGGAGAGAATTCTTGTGCATATTTAAAATACTTTAATTGGGTCAATAGTATCAGTTTCACTAAAATTCCGCTGTACTTTATTCAGTTGGAAGTTTTATATATAAAAAATATCAAAGCAAATAATCCAAAATGGTTAAAAATTACTGCTTTTAATAGTTAAAGAAAACAGTTTGGAGTTTGGGAAAAAAGCAAGTTATGGCAGTAGTTATTTATTATTTTAAGGGAAAGGATTAGTCCTTATTTTGTAAAACAAATATTATAATATTTTTGTTTTACAAAATAAAGGTTTTTTTTAAAGCAATCACATTAATCAATATGAAAAAACCAAGAAAAATTAAATTTTCTTAATACTCAAAATATCAGGTAATGATAAAAAAAATGAAAGAAATAATATATATATATACGTATAAATAAAGGGAATTATAAATGATTTAACAACTTAAACACATAACAAAGGAAATAAAAAGTTAACTGAAGGGAAAGAGGAGATTGTAGTTTTTCTGTTTAGAAAGAAAGGTTAGAACAGAGGCCAAGGAAGGACTTAAAAAAGCCTTAGAGTTTTACTACAAGTCTTTTTTTTTATTAATTATTTTTAATATTCTAATAAAGTTCTTTGAACAAAAATAAAATAAGGGTTAGTAAATGTAACATGTAAGGTAATTTTTTTAATTTTGCTTTCTTATCGTTTGTTTTAAATTAAATTTAATTATTAAGTGACATACACATATAATATTATTAAAAGAAGTTTTTTTTAAGCAAATGACTTTAAAAAGAAAAAAGATAAAAAATCATTTTTAATTTTTTTTTTCGTAAAAATTTTTAATATTTTTTCATTTAATTCATTTTATTTTTTTCAACTTCTTTTTTTCGAGCTTAAAGAATTTCAAAATAATATCCTTGTTTTAGTAACTCTTTAACATAATATATAATAAATTTATATAAATTTAAAAGGAAAATGGCTTTTATTTTGAAAATTCATTCTTTCATTATAATGTGTACGTTAATTTCATCGGCAAAATAAAAAATAATTAAATATTAATTTACTTAAAATTTAAGCAATAGTAACTAAAAAAACATTTCATTTTGAAATATTTACTAACTTATCCATAATAATAATAATAAGCTTTAAACTATATTGACTTAATTATTAAACCTTTACGAACGAAAAAAAAAGAACAAACTGAATAAATAAACGTTAATTATCGTATTAAAAAATAAGAAAATAAATGTAAGGCAATTCATTGCATAAAAAAATTAGAAAAACCTTACTTTGCCGCCCATAAACGTTTATTATAAATATTCTAATCTCTTATATTTTGTTGTTATACATTTTAAAGTGTTTATTAATTACAGCTAATTATTAAAAATAAATGATTATTTTAAAGAGAAAAAAAATCCTCTTAGTTTTTGTTTGGTTTTCTATTAATAAAATATTATTTAAAGTCGCTATTTTTTTCATAAAAAAAGTATTTTTTCTTCTTCTTATTGAAAATAATAATTATAATATTGTTATAATAAAAAATAAAACAAATTTATGATTATTTTTTTAATAAGAGTAAAACTTAAAGTTAGAAAAAGTATATGTATGTATAAGAGGCAGGTAATTTATTTTTTTTTCTTTAAGTAAGAACCAATCAACAACAGTTGTAATTGCGCCAAACAAAAATTATTTATCAAAAAAACTGCCAGACAATTACATAATTTTTGTATTATATGTAACTTGTAATACATCGTTTTTTTATTTCTTTTCGTTTTAATTTACTACATCAATATAAATAATTGAAAAGTGAATATAGGACAAAATTATAGGTAAAATGTGTAATAATTAAATAAAAAAAAAAATAATTAAGATTTCATTCAATATTTTAATTGAAAATAATTTAAAATAAAAAAAAATATTTTACAAATCTGCTGCACTTTCTCTCAACCTTATCGATACTATCCCCCACTATTATTGGTAATATTTTTACTGCCATGTTCATAAACGATTTATTTAACAAAATTTCTGTGCAATACCTGTCAAATAAGCCCTCAATTATTGAATTGAAACCACTTTCGATCGGAAGTGAGTTCTATGACATGGATGTATAAAACAAAATGTATATGAATGTTCGTTTTAAAACACTCTTCTAAAACACAATTATTTATGTACTTTTTTCAAATAAAACTACATTACATTTCGCACACTAAAGCCATAAACACATAAGCGACCGCAAGCGGCACATAGCAATACATTAACAGCATAGACAACTAACTACTTTTGCTGCTTTTGTGCAAATTAGGTTAATTTCTATTTTTGTAGGCAGCAAAAAACCAGAGTAATACTGCCAATACAATATGATATGTGACATAAGTAAGAACTTAAAATTAATTTTTATATTAAACGGGTAAAAAAATATATATTAAATTTCTAATAGCAAATAGTCATAAATAGATAGTCACGAATAAATATTTGGAAGAAATGCATGCACTCTTTAATGGCTATTCAATTACTCGGAATATACACAAAACTGCTGCGATTACTGCTGTATTAAGAGAATGACAATCGTTTCCCACTAGTTCATAGTTGCTAATAGCACTCGAAAGAGATCTGATTTATAAGGGCATTTAACATGCTCTTACTTTACAAGTCGGTATTGATTGAATTTTTGCACTTCAATGAATATGTTGTAAATAAACGGTATTATTTTCGATAAACGTAAAATCGAAACTGGCATCACTGAAATATATATTTTCATAACAAATTATATATTTGTTTATGCTTTATTGTATCAAGTTAAAGGCATCTTTCTCCCAGGGTACGGTAAAAACGGGAATAAGTTATTTTAATTTTAACAGAGTTTCTATTCATAATTGGGCTGTTTAATACTTGTAATGTATGCATGTAAAATCAGCTGCTTTTAAAATATTTATGTAGCCGTCAGCAAATAATGTGTTACATTTGCTGCTGCTTGCCGTCACCTACGTGTTAATAGATAAAAACCTAAATCTGTCATAGTTCACTGCTAAATGCAGGGTTTCAACCAAAGAAAATTTACATTTTATGTATTCTAAATTAGATTTTCTTTTTCATTTAATTGTTTGGTTAATTTTGAAATTATTTTTTACTGGTTTAATTTTTGAAAAGCTTTTAAAAAATAGTGTGAGCTATACGAACGAATATATTGTCTATTATTCACAAATTTATATTCCCTCAATATCGAACATTTCATTCCATTGTGTTTAGACTAATACACAAAACTTTTACAAATCATAAGAGTTGTTAGAAATTTATTGTTGTTCAAAGTTTGTATGTTGGAATTGAAATTTTTTTTATTTTCAATTAAAGATAAATATTATTTATTAATTTATTTATTTCCTTTTAATTTGAAATACGATAAAAAATCGTACGATAATTTTTTTTTTCTATCTTTTGATTATTCAATTGTTTCTGATAATTTTGAACTCTTTCTTTATAATACCTACAATTTGTAATTTTTTAAAAACTTTCAGAAAACAGGTGTGAGCCAATACGACTACTAATTTATCAGACATTTCAATTCTACACAAGACTAGTTAAAAGTTTATTGTAGTTTATTTAATTTCGATTTAATTATTTTTAGTTTTAATTCAAGTTGTACTGCAAATAATAATCTAGAATCGACACACACCCACCAATACTTTCTAGTTTTCTTTTAGTGATTTTTTTTTTTAATTCAGTGATTAAAATAAATGCTATTCTTAATATTCTATAATTTTGTCCATATCCATTGAAAGTTTTTTTTTTAGTGAATTTTCAAAGTAAAATTTCTTCTTGCAATTAATAATAAAAAAAAGAACTTCAAAAGCATTCAAAAATCGCAATAATAATTAAAATATCTATAGACATTTTGTTTAAAAACTCTGTATATTAGTAAGTTGTCTGCGATTAAAACTTATTTAATCATTTTTAAAGGTATGTGATGGAAATCGGCTATATTTTCAAGGACATTAGTTTTATATGTATATTTCTAATTATTTAAAAGTTATGTTTATAAACATTAAGCCAATGAATAAAAATAAAATAACTTGTTAGATTTGAAAATTATAGCAGGTGGTAAATTGTCACATTGATCGAAATTATGACGTTTCGTAATTGAAATTATTACTTGCTTGACAAGTAAGTTTATTCGATCACAAGTGATCAAAAGATTATGAAAGTTTTTATTCAATTCAAATTTCACTTTGATTTCCATCATCTAACTGGTTAATAATTTTTTATGTACTTGACAATATGGAAACGAAAATAGAAATATATAGAATAAAGAAGAACGAAAATACTTGCTATTATTTTTACAATTTTATAATTGTAATTGCATTCCATACATGTTGTAAATGTTTGATTTTCGTTTTTTTTTTTACTCATTCTAAAATTCTTATTAATCAACAACAATTATTAAAACATAGCCTATATATTATATGTATAAATATGTTAAGAAAAATGAAATGATTTAAATATTTCGGTTCATATGCATAATTTTCTTTTTAACACACTCTCTCCAATTCACTTTAAATTTTTCATGTTATCAATACAATTTACAAAACTACAGTGGTTTGATTTGATTTGGTTGTTTGGTTGGTTGGGTAGTTTATATATATATATTTTTTTTTGTGATAAGGGGATATTAAGATGGGGAGTAGTGTTGGAGTGTGAGATATATTTTTTTTCTACAACATTAGTTATTAATACTTAGAATTAAATTTAGCATTTCTTTGTATTTCACTTCAATTTTTCACTATAATGTCTCTATATATGTATGATGTATGTATGTATGTATGCTTTTATATAAATACATATATATATATATTGGTATATATATACATATATAAAGAGTGTTTTGTAATTTGTATTTATTTTTTAATCTTCACTTTTTAATTCAGCTTATAATGAGTTCATTTTTCATTACTAATTTCATTATTCTTCAACATTTGCCTACAATTCGTTGTTGCTGTTGTTCTTGTATTTAAGGTGTGCATGTGTAAAAAAAAAAATTCCTTTTCCTTAACATTTATTTTAAACTGATTTCTAATAAAGATAACAATAATGTTGTTTTAAATGATGCTCTACTAATAATGTCTATTAATATGTCTAAAAACATGGTCGTTTACAAGAAGTTGTAAAAGGAAAAAAAGTAGGGACATAATTAATTAATAGAAATAGTATTTTTGTTAAGTTTTTTTCTCTCTGGTTAGTTCGGTTTTAAAGTTTATAAGTGAAGCTAAATAACATATTGCTTATCATACTAAGAGTAGTTTAAGAAGGATAGTTAAAGAGTTTATCTATTTATATATTTATATGTATATATTTGTATTGATTGATGTTATCTTGCTTTACTGGATATATGATGTTGTTGTTGTTTATATTAATTATTATTTTTCTTTTCTTGTTTTCATTTTCATATTCTTTTAATTTCTAAATGCTTTAAGTTTTCTTTGTTGTCGTTTATATATAACGAATTAATTTGTTTTGGTTAAAAAAATTATATTTTTATAATTACATTACTGTTTTATTTATTTCCATTTATTTGATTTGTTGGCTTTTTTATGTTTTTTCTTCTCATTGTTATCCTTATATGTACGGCTTGGTAGTTGATCTTGTTTTTTATGTGGCATGAAAAGAAATTAGAAGAAAAAATTAAAATTAAAAGTGTAAGTGTAGAAAACAACAAAACGATGTAAAAATAAACAAGAAATATAACGGCTTAATACAAACTATATATGCTATATATGTTTTTATATGCTGGAGAACTACCGCTGCCCGAGCTCGAGAGAGAGGAGTAACTATTATGCGTAGTATATTATATCATGCCTGCGCTGCCGAAAGGGTTCTTTCAGACCTCAACATACAGGTCTTTTGAACCGGATAGTATATCAGCACTGGTCCTAAAGCAGTGCTCTTCGATAATTGGATTTTCGCTGCAGAACGACCCCACTTCTGGTAGGCTAAGGATTGACAACTCAGCGAAAGCTGTACATACAGAAATATCTTTCCCTAGAGAGGATACAGCAAAGAGCAAAGGTGCATATCAATGCCGATTCATTGGAGCATCGGCGTATAATGTGGCGTGCGTTTCACTATTTTATCGGTCCTACTATAAAAGGTGCTCTGATGATATAAAAGCCCTAATTCCAAGTAATTACATATTACTCGTACCTTGCTTAGAGCACATCCTTTTGTAGTCCTTTTGTTGTCACAGAATGCATTATAGAGAGCATTTGTTCCTTAGCCGCACGGTTCGTTTATGAAATAACCTTTGCCGTGAGAGGTTTTCCTATCAATTACAATAATTATGAGTTTAAATCAAATGTTCACAAACACTACTCTCTTTTCCCTCTTCCCATAACATATTTTCCTAAACCAGCAGTGTACTACATGAGTAGGGGCAGTGACCCTTAGTGCTGGCCCCAATATAAAAAAATCTGTTCGGTAAGATTTGCCAAATCATCATGAGCTGTTCAACGTCAGAGCAACGCTTCGTATATTTTTACTTTCATTGAAAACTAAGTACATATTTCTAAGAGCCGAATTTAATATTCTAAAAAAACTCTTTTCTAGAAAACAGATTAAATTCACGAGTAACTCACCAAAAATAAACCTTCTTACATAATTTTTATAATGATTGGCATACTTTTTCCCTGGGAATTGTATCTAATTTCTGTACTTTATTGAAATTTAAAATTTGTTTTGTTTTTTGTTTGTAGTTTTACAATAGATTGACTTTCATTCAAAATTTTTTTAGCACGAATGGAACAGCTGCTGGTGGTTACAAATATTTGCCAATGATTTGATTTAGGGTGTTTTAGAGCTTTTTGATAAGGCGAATAAGCACTTTTAGGGTATAAAAACGTGACAATACTGGCTAAAACTCTTTAACTGCAATTTTTTTTTAATCTCTTTATCTTTTAAGGCCGAAACGTATTAGATACTTAAATCTTTAATGAAAAGCTCAAACGGGCAGGACAGTAGACCCATTTTTATGCCTACATTTTCCGACTTTTTGGGTATATTTTTAAGACACAAAATACATATATTAAAAGAAGAAAGTTAGCTAAACTTAATACCTGCTTTCATATTTGAAGCCGATACTGATGAAGAGGAAGCTGAATTTGACGGACGAGATTCAGATTCTGAACCGGATTTTGACGATGAATCAGATCCATTTGAGGCCACTGATG
The DNA here is from genome assembly GCA_963576795.1 of Metopia argyrocephala. Taxonomy (NCBI): domain Eukaryota; kingdom Metazoa; phylum Arthropoda; class Insecta; order Diptera; family Sarcophagidae; genus Metopia; species Metopia argyrocephala. The sequence continues at coordinate 7,676,806 of OY756208.1, forward strand.
ATTCAGATGAAATGGAAATAATCGATATTGTTGACGAGGCTGATGTTAAAATGCCGTGACTGGTAGATGATGTTGGCGATGCAGTTTGAGTAAAACCACTAGAACCACCACACATATTTGATGTACTAGTAGAGGCATTGTGTTGACGAGGCAATGTAGCTGAATGTTGTTGTTGCATACGCTGCTGTCTTACCTGTTGCTGTTGTTGTAAACGTTGTTGTGTGGTATAACGTGGCTTTGGAGTCACATAATTTGGATTAGAGGCGGCATATTGTTGATATTGCTGCTGCATAGGTGGTGGTACATAAAATTGTTGACGATAATAATGGGGTTTATTTGAGGATGACTGTTGCTGCTGCATTGTGTGCTGCCTAGGTGGTGAAGGCGATAAAACAGTTCTCTTTGTTGTTGACGAAACTGTTTGAAAGTCCGCCGATGTTGGTGATGACGATGTTGATATCGGCGTTGTTACTGGTGTTGTATCTACGGCTACAGATACAGTTGATGTCTCTGCGGTTGTTACCGTAATTGAGGAAGGTGTTACAACTGTTGTTGTGGTTGTTGTTATATTTTGTATAACAATTTCATTAAGCGACTGTGTTGATGTTATTGTTGATGGTGATGTAATTGTTGTTGTTGTAGTTGTTATTGTTGACAGTGGTTGTAATAGTGGTGGCGATGATATAAAATTAGTTTGTGTTTGTGATTGTTGTTGTGTTAGAGGCTGCGAGGTTTGTTGCTGCAACGGCAACGCTTTCAGCGCATTGATATTGCCAGTATGCATTGCGAACTGTGTTCCGGCTGCTACTTGCATTTGTACCAATTGCTGCTGCTGTTGTTGTTGTTGCTGCACCAAACCGGCAACTATTCATCATGTATCCATCCTGGCAGCTGAATGAATATTCGCGGATGTCACTTGTGTCATTGAAGGAACACCACCACCACCCATTAATATATGTGTATTAGTTGGACCTGTCGTCGCTGACGTTGAGTCTGCATCACATTCCTTGCTATCCTCTGAATCATCACCCGATGAATTGCTACCACGTCTATGGCATAAAGAATTTAATGCAGCATGATGTTGCTGCTGGTGCTGGTGCTGTTGCTGCTGCTGGTGATGATAAAGGTGTGGTATTATATGAAGTTGCTGCTGCCCAGTTAAAGCACCAGCTGGTAACATTGTGGAAGGCAATAATTGTATTTGCATATATTTTGTGGCATTCCCCACAATATTCGGTGTACCTGGGCCACCTAACGCTGAGACGGGAGATTGACGTGTAACCACAAGATGTTCAAAATGTTCTCGTATCCATTCACGATAATCTATAACATCATCTGTGATTCGTATAATACGTCCTTAAAAATAAAAAGAAATGTATATACACATATATATATTTCAATTATAACATTATTATTTGAAGAAAAAAAAAAACGTATATTCTCAGTTTCTTAATTACATACCCAATATTGAACGTTCATTACAATCGTTGGCCCAATTATTGAGGGGACTCACAGCCTGCGACAACATAAGGTAAGCATATTCAAAGGCTTGCTTCACTTGTAAAGCTCCATATGAACTGCGGCCAATGTCATTGCCAGGTGTTAGAGGATCCTCTATGCACAGCAATGACGGCCGATGGCCATCAATCATATCACGTTGTAAGTCTTCTTTGGGTATATAACGACCACCATTCTTAATGGAAATGCCAATTTTCATATAATTAAATTTTCGACCATACAGTTCAAAGAACTCTAATAGTAAAACACCCAAATTATCAGTCTCGGCATGAATTTGACGAGGATGTAATTGAAGAAAACTAATGCACATGAGTATCAATGAATAGGAAGAAATGCCACCAGTGAAAACTTCATTGAGATCTCGTTGAAGTAAAAACTGTTTCAGCACAAGCACCAATTTAGCAAGTAAAGGAAATTCTTGCTTATATTTTTTAATCAACTCTGCAGATTGGACACCCGATTGCATATTAAAAGAAATGTCAACTTTAACTTGAGTCTCACGATCGGTTAGTTTGATAATGGGCACAGAGGCCTTATCTAACACACGAACCGAATGAGGTTCAGCTATGCCACGAGCAATTAATTCAGTTTCTAAAGTCCTTAAGGGCATTTTATCCCAAAGACCTTTGAAAAGAGAAAAAAAGGAAAAACAAAACAAATGAAATTTAAAATAATACTCTAATTTACAAAAGCAAAATACTTTTACTTGTTGTCATTTAACTTACCTAAAACCACTAGATCAATATCAGAGGTAGGCAGGAATAAACCAGTACGGAAGGAACCAAAAATCTCAACTAAAGCCGATGGCCATATAGAATGGACTACGGCCTCAATACGATGTACCACTTCATTGCGTATGGCATGTTCGGTGGGTGTAGGCAGTACATAATTATAGAATTGTTCAATTTCTTGATGGAGACCCAAAACTCCACGACAATAATTGAAATCTGGTACACGCCAAGGGCAACCTTTATATTTTAATATTAATTTGTCCATGTGCTTATTGAAATTATATGTACTGGCCTTATTATCAACAATACGGCCAATTTTCCTACGTGATGGATTATAATAGCTGGGACGTTCGTGAGATGGCATTTTACCGGTTAAAGGCGTACTAGTTGAGTTAACGTCTCCTGTTATATTGGCAGGTGTATGTGAATCGTTTGATGTACTTGTTGAATCAAGTGAATTATTGCTGGATGTATTGCCGCTAGAGTTGTTGCCGTTATTGTTGTTATGATTATTAATATTGTTGTTGTTTCGTACAGTACCAAACTGTTGCAAAAGCAAATGTATTGAATCACGATCTCTAGGAGTTATATTAGCACCGTTATTAAATTTATTACCACCACCCTGTAATTGTTGTAGCTGCAATTGTTGATTCTGTTGCTCCAGCAATTGGCTCATTTCATGCGCATTGGTTTCCCAAATCTTACACCATGTGAGTAAAGCTGGACCCTCCTGTTCCTCTTGAAACCAACCAACAAAAGGATCCATTCAACTTGTTTTAGAACAAAACAAATATAAATGAAACAAACTGATAAAACACAGTGAGTGTTTCACCTTATCCAGTTGTGGTTTCTGTTTTTTCTACTGCTCTTATAACCGCTTTTTTCTAACTCAACTCTATTATAATTTATTTAACCCACACAAATCTTTTACCCGCACTCTTATAACACTCACTCTACTCTCTCACTGACTCTGTTGTGTATGTGACAGACTTTTACTTTGCTTTTAGTCTTTGAATATTTTAAAATCTTTTTTATGAAAAGAAAATTTTTAATTTAGACCATAATCTATGGAATGCCAATTGTGTTGTTAACAGGAAAGAACAACACTTTTCTTTCTAGTAATCGTTATTTTGTTTGTTTTTCTCCTTAATAAAAACTTGATTTTATTTTAAGAGTTAAAATCCTAAAAAGAAAAAAAAAATAAATTTAAATAAAATTTTATTTTTTAAAACAATTTCAATAATATTTTGCTATTATAAAATAAAATTGTACTTAATATGAAAAAAAGATCTCTTTCGGTAATTATCTCTGAGAGTAACTGATTGCTATTAACAAGCTTCTCATGGCTAAGTTCAGGTATTCATGAATAAAAATTATACACGCAACATGGGTGCTGAAACAGGTTGAAACAGGGTTGTAATGACCAATTATGTATGTATGTATGTATCAATTTCACATCATCAAGTTCATATAAACACAGTATGAATTTCGCTAATACTCTTTTTACATCGATAGATCACTTTTTTATTTATTTATTTTATTTTTTACGGCTGCATTAATGGTATGTAAAGTTGTTAATCGTTGTCAGTGTAAACGAATGTTTGACATATTTTACACTTCCATTTGCCCCCTACAAAATGTATCATTTAAGATGTTGTAAGTACATATTATGATACATACTATCGTACAACATGATCTGTATTATCGTTTTGATTACTTTTTCCTCGTAAATTTAAAATAATAATTACATAGCTTTTTAATTATTTGGAATACATGGAACATTAAATATTGAAAGACACAAGTGTGTCACAAAAAAAAAGGCTTTGAGATGAGTTCGAAAACTATGAAATCGGAGCTGACGATAAATTATACAAAAACTAAGAAATTATGGTCGTAATGCATGAGAGGGGAAAACTAAATAAAAGAGATACAAATGTACATTTAAGTTGGTTAAGTCAATAGAAAATCGACTTATAGAAGTCTGCAGGCATATTCATTCTACAAATCACTAACTGCTTTAACTTTTATTTTATTATTTCGACCTGTTAAGTTTCCTTTTTTTAAATTTATTTTTATAGAACAGTAAACTTCAAAGTGAGTTAAAAAAAATAGCAAACAAATAACTTGATAGTTCATTACGCAAAAATTTGTTAAAGATTGTACATAAGTAGGTGTACTATTTTCTATTTGCTCAGTGTATTAACTTTTTAAAGTGTGTGTATAATTTTCTGCCAAATATATGCACACACATATTTTTTACATATTTCTAAATATTTTTATGTATGTGAGCTGCATTAAAGTAAACTAACAACCACGTAATCAAAATCAGAGGGTATAACAAATAATAGAATCCAATCACGAGACTTGAGATAAGGGCACATGTAAGAAAGAAAAAAAAAATTATAACTATTAATGCATTCATTTTTAATTATATATAAAAAAGAGTAAATAAAGATTTTGAACTCCATATTTAAAAAAAAGTTTGTCTTCGATGCTACTCCTAATTACCATACGAATACGTCGCAATACAATACATACATCGTAAGTATGGATGTATATATTTATTTATAAAGATATCGGTGGAAAAAAACCTGAACTTATTTTAAATACATACATACTACAATTAACTATCATATTTAGTCTCTATACACCCAAAATATCATCATCATTATGCATATGTATCTATATGTACTATTCATATATTAAAAATCAAATACATCTAATTCTGTTTCTACGCGATTTTAAAAACACACTTCATGGTATAACGCGGCCTAAAATTGAGTATATTTATATAATAATAAAAAAACTGTTTGCATATCGTCATATTAAATGCAAACGGACGTAACTATACTTTTTGATTTTTACAGAAGAAGCAAAAAACTTTAAAATAAAAAATTTTGTAAATCGAAATATAAGGATTGGCATCCCTATACATTTATAACAAATGAGTTTGTATGTAAGGTTTTCATATAAATACATATGGGATATTCCAAGTCAAATCAACCAATGGTTTTAACTTACCCTATCCGAATTTTATGATTTTTTGTAGAAATATAGTATATCATAGAACTAAATTAAATACAAAGTTTGGAAGCACTGATACATCTGGATCCGGAAATATGAGGTCTTGAAAATCGGAAAACAGTACAAAAATGCACAAAGTTACACATACTTAATTGTAATTTTCTTTAAAAGTATTATAGCTACGCATCTCGTAAAAGTCGCATTTGGAAGGGTATTAAATTACCTTTGATTTAATATGCGACATGATTTTTTCTTTGAAAAAGTCAAAGGTCAATTTTCTTTATCTATAAGTCGGAAGCCTATATCTCCGAAAGCGACCTTTTTAAAAATTTGAAAAAAAATTATGCCAAAGATAATTTCGTTCTCTACAGTTGTGAAAAATTTCAGAGTGGAGGTATTTTTGGATCAAGAAATAAAAATCAAATCGAAAAAGAATGTGATTAAAACTAGTCTAATAGTGCTGGAATGGTAGACGATTTTTCGATTTATATTAGCTGGAACCGCTTATTTTGTAAGTTTCTACAAAAAATACATGAAACAAAAACGGTAGATGTGGGATGGGGGCAAATAGTTCTTCATCGGGGTCAAAGGTTGGGTTGAAGGAATAAAAATCTACAAAAAGCTTCACAACTGCCCTGGAGTAGCCCCTAGAGAGATAAAATGTAAGACCGACCCTTACTAATATTTTACCTCGAACTTTTTTTTCGAACATACCTACCCCCTATCTCCACTCCCTAGAGTGGTAGGAGCACATTTTATAAACTTTGTAATGGAGCCTCCTCAGGGAGCGGAAATAGGGGGTTGGTATGTAGGTAGGGGTTAGGTAGGGTTAGGTATTTACCCCCAACTTTTTTTCTGATCATACCTAACCCTTATCTCTACTCCCTAGAGTGGTAGGAGCAAATTTTATATAAAAATGTAACTTTGTAATGGAGCCCCCTTAGAGAGCAGAGATAGGGGATAGGTATATAGGTAGGGGAGGTATTTACCCCCAACTTTTTTTCCGAACATACCTAACCCCTATTCCCACTCTCTAGAGTGGTAGGAGCAAATTTTATAAACTTTGAACTGGAGCCCCTTAGGGACTGGAGATAGGGGGTAGCTATGTTCGGATAAAAGTTGGGGGGTAAAATATTAGTAAGTGTCGGTCTTACATTTTATCCCTCTAGGGGCTAATCCAGGGAAGTTGTGGAGCTTTTTGTGGACTTTTACTCCTTCAACCCAACCTTTGACCTCCATGAAGAGCCATTTGCCTCCATCCCACATCTCTTCTTTTTGACTTATGTATTTTTTGTTGAAACTCACAAAATAAGCGATTCCAGCTAATCGAAATCGAAAAATCGTCTACCATTCCAGCACTATTAGACTAGTTTTAATCTCATTCTTTTGCGATTTGATTTTTATTTCTTGATCCAGAAATACCTCCACTCTGAAATTTTTCACAGCTGTAGAGAACGAAACTATCTTTGGCATAATTTTTTTTCAAATTTTTAAAAAGGTCGCTTTCGGAGATATAGGCTTCCGACTTATAGATAAAGAAAATTGACCTTTGACTTTTTCAAAGAAAAAATCATGTTGCATATTAAATCAAAGGTAATTTAATACCCTTTCAAATGCGACTTTTACGAGATGCGTAGCTATAATACTTTTCAAGAAAATTACAATTAAGTAAGTGTAACTTTGTGCATTTTCGTACTGTTTTCCGATTTTCAAGACCTCATATTTCCGTATCCAGAAGTGTCAGTGCCCTTAAATTTTATATTTGTCTTAGTGTTATGACATACTTTATTCATACCAAAAATTAGCAAATTCGGAGACAGTCATTTCAAAAACGGCATATTTTAAGTTGAGTTGATATGGTTTAACCCATATGTATGTAGTTATGTCTTCTTGCATTTCGAAATACACGCATTTGTAGCTACGTCCGTTTGAATTTCGTTAATAAAATCGCCATTTTTGATCGTAAGAATCTAAGATTTTGCACGAACATGTATTTTGATAAAACGAACCATAATTAATAAAAGACTCAATTTCGAAATTTTGTGTAGTTACTTCTGTTTGCATTTAATATGACGATATATTGAATTTGTAAAATTTTTAATTTAATACTTTTTAATTAGCAGCACTGCAAATCGTGTGGTACGAAAATTAACCGCAATAAAAATAGGAAACTTTTGTTTCGTCAGAAACGCTTTAATTAGATCAAAGTTAACTGCAACGAATATTTTTTGGTAATTAAAGAAGAAATGATGTCCGTGAAGGAATAGTACATTCGCCAAACTGAACACTGGAGTCGAAAACAATTGTTTCGTCAGAAATTTAAATTTAAAAATTTAAATTATAAGAGACCTTTCCTGGGGCTCGAACTTCGGGCCTCCAGCACATTAAATAGGAAATTGCGTTGCCAGATTGCTTAAAAATGACATCTTAAGGAGTTCACAATGTGGGGGAAGAAAACCTACTTAGAGAAATTAATGCTAGAGGAGATTATAAGCGATGATGAAATCATAGATTTTGTGCTTATGAATGGTAGCTTAATTGAGTGATTATTTTCGCAAGCATGTTTCTAATGAGGAAATAGCTGAAAAAATGTCAAATAATTTGAAATTTTTAAAGGGCAATTACCGTAAATTAATCACTGATTGATTACGTAATTTTTGACAAAGAACACTGAAACACTAGCAGCAGTGAAATTTTTAGTAAACGTAAGCGCTTGTAAGAAAGAAGTTATTTTCAATTTTTTTTATTACATACATACATACATAATTGGCCAATAATATGGAGATCTACAGTTTAAAGTCGACTCTGAACGACAGACTCAAGAAGCTTGTTCATTGCAATCAGCTACTCCCCAGAGCTTTTGCCAGAAGACTGCTAAAAGGTAGTCGCAGAAAGAAATATTTTTTTCATTTCTTTTTCAAGATGTCAGAGCTGGGGTTTGAACCCTGGGCTCATGTCTTAGTAAGCGAACACACTAACCATTAGACAACGGCGACTACCATGTTTTTTTTGATTACTCTTTCTAAATTAATGTTTTACTCATATTTTTTTATTCATATAATTTTGCTAGTGATTTTTAGGTAGTACTAATGGTCTTTTATTATAAAGATATTCTGTCTTTTTTACGCTACTCTTTGAAGAACGTATCCACCGCGTAAAAACAGAATTAGGTATAAACTAAAGAAGAAACACTCTATTAAAGCCGGGAAATATGAGTGTGAGTTTAAATAAACATATTAGTTTAGCAAACAAAACAAAATAAAAAAAAGAAGCAAACACGAGAAAAAAATTATTTAATCATATTTTAAGAGAAGTTAAAATATTTTTTTTTTTTATTTTATTTCGTCTATTTACATTTCAAACTTTTAATTCAGTGCGTCTAAAGGTTCACTTAATTATATTTATAATTATTATATCGGTCTTAAGATCCTAAAACTAGTATTCTTTATAATTTAAAATGCTTTAATCCGCATTAGAAAATTCTAATGAATTAGAATTTAGAAGTTAGTTACTATTTTCTAAAATGTGAAATTAATTTTTCTATTACCCCTTTTTAAAATGTGCTAAATGCTTCATATACATACACACTTACATATGTATGTATATACTTTCAGAATAATAATTAATAATAATGATATAATAACAAGGTTGTTTCTTAAATGGTGAATGAAAGAAAACGAAACATAAACCCAATAGAGTTTGTAGTATTTTGAATATACAAAATCGTTTAAAATGTCTGTCGAATTTTATTGTCACTTGATTTTATCAACTTAGAAGAAAGTTAAAACTTTAATTTGTAATTTGTAAACAAATGGCATGACAGCACCACTATCAAACAATTTGATCAAATTTATATTTATTTTGATTGATTGAAATTGGAAATATTACTTATAAAATAATATTGAAATTGTGCATTTACGACTCGGTATAATAAATAACAGAAAATCAGCAGAGCATATGTATGTATGTATTTACATATTTAAAACATAGGTATTTGAGTTTTAGTTAAGACTTAGCTAAAGATGAATTGAATCATGACGTATTAAAAGCATAAATTATAGCAATAAAGTTATTAAAGATAAAGTTTAAAGTTTTATTATAAAAATATATAATTCACCTAAGCTATTTTCAAAAAATGGTGATAGATAATGTAAAAATTAATATGTACAACCTGATGAAACCTTAGTACCGCTAGTGTCTATATATATTATTAAACAGATGTTAATTTTTATAAAGAATACTAGTTTGAGGATCTTAAGATCGGTATTATAATTATAAATATATTAATTGAACCTTTAGACGCACTGAATATATTAAAAGTTTGCATAAGTCAGTATGCTTTCTTGCCTCCAACTTCAATTATTTGCATTTTGATCGATTTTTTTTTTTTTTTCATGAAACATTTTGTATTGTTCAGTCAGTTTACAAGCACAACGCTCCAGATCAAGGACTCTAGTGAGAACATAATCCCTCTTTCCTCGCACTACCAAATTTAGGCACAACTTACACAAGTTTACTGGGAGGCGTAGTAAGCATAAACTATTTATACAATATTTTTATATATAAAATTTATTTAGTATTCTAGTAAAGATTTATTTTTATAATTCAAATAAGAAAAGGAAAAGTTATTCGTGGAATTTAAAATAATAATTGCAAACAAATCTTGTTTTTAATTTTGTTAAACACAATCTATAATTCAATATACATAATAAACACAAGAAAAAAAGCTGAAGGCCTTTTAAATTTATTTCAATTTTAATTTAGAAGAAAGTATTTCATTTGTTTTTTAGACAAATTACATTAAATTAGAATTTCTAACAGAATTTCTAATAGAAAAAAAAACATTTTATTGGCAGATGTAATCAAATTTTCCGGAAGTACTAAAACTTAAATAACAAAATTAAATTAACAAAAACAAAAATACGGGAACTTTGATATTAATGAAATATTAGTGAAATAAATTCAATTACCGTTAAATTTATTTAATAATAAATAAATTAATTTTAAATTTATATAATTTTAGGAATATTTTTTCTTTATTTCTTTTATTTCAAGATGTCAGAGCTAAGGTTTGAACCTTGAGCTACCGTCTTAGTAAGCCAACACACTAACCACTAGACTACATACATTAAGAAATTATAACCGAATTTTCTCTTTTTTAGCAATTGGCACAATTTTTTTAAAAGCATTTAATACCTATTATAACAACAAAATATTTATTTTTTTAAAGATCATACAAAAAGTACCGAGAACAAAATTAGAAGATAAGTCAATCCTTATAGCCGTACTATTATTTTGACACTAACTGTACATTTACCCTGAAGTATTTAGTTCGTTAAGCAAATCTTCCCCATAATATGAAGTAATTTAAATAAATTAATAAATAAATAAATAGTGATAAAAATTGTTGTTTTACATGGCGTTGGTGACTGTTGTTTAAAAAAGTGTTGACATTTTGGATTTTTTACGAAAGTGACTGTTTGAGGGTATTCCTTGGGCAATTAATTTTTTTTTTTTTGAGTAAATTTTTAGTACAATCTAAACTATAAATAACAACTTTGACAAAAATTTAAATCAATTGGCATCAATCCTGAGAAAAATGTCGAGCTCAGAAAATATCCTCTGTTATCTCTAGAGTTGAGCAATTAAGCACCTTAAATTTTGTGTGTGGTATATTTCAAGCTATAACTATTTGTTAAGAACAAATAAACAAAAATAACAAAATCAAAATACTTAAGCTATCATATTACGAATATGTTGTTTTTTAGAACTCAATTTTTGTTTTGCTTTTTTATTTGTTTGTAAAATAATTGCCAAATTAATTTCGAAAACTCCAAAACATAATCCGTTATTTTACAATGGAAACGCATTAACGTGTTTTACACAAAACATGTACATAGTGGATAAGTACAATAAGTATCTATGTATGATGCATATTTAATAAAAACAGCTGACTCGAAATGACAGCATAATTTCTTATCGATTATATATAATTGATAATATAAACAGAGTTAAACTTAAAAATGTCAAAATATTAAAAGATTTTGGATACCTATACAATTTAGAACTATTTGTACCGAAAACAGTGTTAAACAAGCACGACTTAATCATAGTTCAAAAATAGGATATGTGACTAATGACTCCCATTTAAAAAGGAATGCAGAAGTAGATTTCCTTTAAACTTTAATTGTATTTGCCTCATTCCTTTCAAAGTTGAACATGTTACCTATGTACCTATATATTGTACAATCATATTATAAACTGTTTTTTAATGTAATAAGTACCGTCGAACACAAATATAAGCACACCGTTTAACTGAAAAAATCGCATAATTGCAAAACAAATGTATTTACTTTTGCTTTCTATTAAATTTAAAGATATTTAACTTCGTTTAAAAGAAAATCCGTTTTAAAGAAAAACAGCTTAAAAGAAAAAAATTTTACGTTTAAAAGCACAAAACTGTATAAAAAGATCTCCGCTTAATAGTAAATACGAGTTTATTTTAAAAATGTGTTGGCACTTTTCTGGTTTGTGCATATTTACACTTTTGAAAGTACTTTTTATTGCGACAACGTGCATTTTTTTTTCAAGACCAATACTCAGGGGTGAACTCCTTACTCATGCAGTGCATTGGAATATTAAAGATATAAATATAAATATAAGGATATTTTGATCAATCCTACTTATACACTCTTTGTTCTTTCAATTCATCAACCTTTTAAATAGGTTTACTGATTTATTTATAACGTTTAATAGCATTACCACAGGAGCATGCAATTGTCCTGTTATTTAATATAAACTGATGTGTTCATTTATCCGTTTGAAAATGAACATTTAGCAATAATTTTATCTATGGTTTTAATAAATATTCTAAACCTCGTTACTTTCCGTTTTAAAGCAAAAGTTTACTGAAAGAAATTAAATAGGACGAGAAGCCAAGCTAACAAAATGATCACAAGCAAGTATAACCATAACCTCCTACATTATATTAAAAGTATCCACATACAGGATACTTTCCCATAGTAACACACATATATATATACATATCTCTATACAACACTTATACATTTATTTACAGTTAGGCAGCAAGCTCTTCTCTTGATCGTATTACAATTATAAAACCAAGTATGTACACTTAAAACAAACTTGTATTCTTTTTTATTATGAAATTAATAAAATAATATGTATTATAAAAACATAATAAGTCAATAAAATAAAAATATAAAAATTAAAGAAAAGAAAAAACTTACCTTACTTTATTGCTCTTTTTTGTAGTGATTAATACTTCTCTATTTGTTTAACCACCATAAATGGACAAAAAAATTGTTATTGACACAACTTTTTTTATTCTTGTTACTAAATCTTATAATCCGAATGAAAAAATAACATAAATTATGAAAATTGTTTTTTCCTTTTAAGGCAGATAATGACGACGAAAATAAAATGTAAAACAAACGGCAAAAACAGGCACAAAATCTTTTTTTAAATATCCTTGGGGAATAATGTCTCAAATAAAATTAATCATCAAAAACGAATAAATCAATTCAATCCTTTCACACAATTTTTACAATTTTTTTTTTCACTTTATCTTTATTTTTTAATTACATTTCTAAGGCCATTTTAAAGATAAAATTGCAACTTGTTTGATGAAATTCTGCTTTTTTGATTTTTTTTTTTTTCGTTTATATTCTTTTTGCAACCAATTGGCTGCTGCTGCTTCAAAATATGTATTTTCTGACCGTGTCTGTCCGTATTCTTGTCTCTGCGATCTAATATTTCACCATACCATATGATTCTAATTTTTTTTCTAATTATCACAAATATTTAATATTTTTCAGTTTTTTTTTTTTTTTTTGATTTTCTATATTGAATTATAAAAATCTTTGATATTTTCAACTCAGTAGTTTTGCTATTTTGTTCATTTATTTCTTTCTACTTTTTTTTTTCTTTTTCACATTATTTTTCTCTAATGCTTTTGAATTAAAAAAAATACTACTACGCCATGTATCAAGTATTAAAAGAAATTAAAAAACACACACACACGTATACACACACACTTTAAGGCGAAAATGAAAAAAATATGTCGAAGGAAAGGAAATGAGTTGAAAAGTGTGCGCAAAATGATGTATAACGCAGAACAACCGACTTTTACGAAGATATCGTTTGATAGCAATTTTCAGTTTTCTTATAAATTGCACAAACGTTTTTTTGTTGGGTTTAAACAAAATTCGTTTATACTTTAGAACAAAAAAAAACTTTTTGAAATTCTTAATAGTTTTAGGAATTGTTTTCCCTTTTAAGGGTTTAATTATAATTATTTTTTCATCACGAAAAATAAATTCTTTTTTTTTTTGCTCACACACCGCCGATACTCGTGTTTTTTTGGCCTTTCCTTTTTATTTTTAATTTGACATCCACGAAATTGCAAATGTCAATGTTATAAAGCAAATGTCAATTGGACAGGTTTTCCTAAAAAAGAAGTAACCAGTAGTCGTGGTGAATTTATTTCTTGCTTTTTCTCCAACTTTCGTTGTTTCTTACTATAGGTCGGTGCTGCTTCTTCTTATTTCTCTAACTGTATTTCTTACTTTTCCAGTCTTTGGAATCCTCTTTTTCCTACAAACTTAATTTGTACACTCAAGTAGTTTTTATATATTGACAGTTTCTCTTAGGCGCCATCTTTTTAAAATATTTATTTGCACTTTTAACAATTAATTTGTTAACTTTTTTATAATTCTACTTTAACAATGAAGATAAATACTATTGGCAAAACCACGCTAGCCTAAGTATTAGTAACGAGTGAATTGATTGTGATAAAGTAGTCAGTATTGTTAAAAGAGTTGCCAGATTTCATTTATTTTGTCTAAAGTAAAACTTTTTGTTAAAAAACAAAAAATATTTTTCGCCTTATTGGCAAAGTACATTCAATATAATAAGTATTTATAGTTTTGAATAACACCTTTGGGAAAAAGTCTCCTGACGAGTCTCTTAAGCAGAGACGAAATGGCCATAGAGACATGCTTATCCCCAAAAGCATACATTTCAAATTATATGTAAAACTTTTTGTTTGAAAAAAATGCCGCTCCATTCCATATTATATATGTATAAAATTTAAATTTTTACATTTAGTTTCTTGTATGCATGTCTAACTAGTGCCACTTTAAAATAGTAAAAAACCTATAATATGTTGCCTCTAAAAATTAATAAAGTTGATTTAGCATACAGCAACGTGCCTGCAAACTTAGGTTTGATATATTTAATCGCATATATATTTGGAGGAGCAGAGTGAATTTTTTATACTCGTTTGAATACACTTTTAAACTTACATCATCATTATTAAGAGTTTACCTATAGCTTACGACGGTCAGTGGTTGTCATGTCAGTTACTTGACATACTATATAAATGCAATAATCTGAAGTTTTATGTAGAATTAAAGAAAATGTAAAATAAAGAACTAAAAATTACAACATTGCATTTGGAAAAATATGTACATATCGTCGATGGAATTAAAGAACGCTGTAACTGACCAGAGCCAAAAAACTTTTATAAAAGTAGAACAAATACACTGGTATTTTTCATTTCGCAGACGGCGTAAGTGAATTTATTTTTATCGTAGAAATCTGGGACCTGGACCAATCGACGCGTATTTTTTTTCTGATAAAAATGATGCAAAAAACGTATTTTCGATTTTTTGTCAGTTACAGCGTTCTTTAATTCCATCGACGGTTTTTTATAGGTTTTTACTTTCAAATTAACGATTTTTCGAACAAATTACATTTTCTCCAAGTCAAACGCAATTTTTTTTTCAACACAAGATGAATTTTATAAAAAAATTTAATTTGAAATGAAAAATTTAATTTGAAGTTAAAAAAATTTACTTTGAAGTAAAAAAAATTTATTTGCGTTGAAAAAATTTTAATTTGTACCGAATAAAAACCTATATATGAATAAATTTTTAAAACTCCATACAAGATAAACATTTTTATCTAGAGAAAAATAGTAGTGAAAGTTTCTCAATTTGGTAAAATTAATTTTGATAGTCGAGATTCACACTTGTCAATTTCGATTCGTCAATTTTTATTGAATTTTCTTTTGAATTTGCATTCGCGTTCACACACGAATTGATTGACTCGTCAATTTTCTATTTTATTTGCATACAACTTTCTCTCTTTTTGATGTTTTGACAAAGAAAAAGCAAAATTGACGAGTACGGTTAAGTCTGTACCCCTTTACATTCTCTTCTTCCCCTTCACCAAAAACTCAATAATTGACGAGTCGAAATTGACAAGTGTGAATCAGGACATATCAATACAAATTATTAGTCAAAAATTGTGCGGGATTGAGTACGTGAGAGTGGCTCCTCCTATAAAAATTAAAGTAATTAAAGTGTAAATTTGCACTTTTCAAACCAAAAAATAGTTGGAATTGATCACTTACAGACCTGTTGATACTGTGTAGAAGGAGAGTTAGTAAACTATCCAAATGAATTTTTGAATTGCCTTAATTTGCTTGGAATATGTCTCCGAATAATTTATAGTTAAAAATGGATCTGCAAAAACGGAACAACACTTGTGGTAAAAAAATTAATAAATTAAGTACATAATCTGCATATTTAAATGAAAAATTCAAAAGCGAAAATATTTTAATGATTCTCACTAATATGTCTGGTTTTTTCAGAAAAATCTCAAATATTTCTAACAGATCACATTTAAAAAAAAACTTATAATGTCCAAAAACGCGGGCAGGGTTTCTATGGTTTATATATAAATTGGTGTGTATTGAAAAAAACAAAAATATATAGGTAGGCATGTATGCCGTATATATAAAAAATACAACATACCAAATAGGCTGTTTTTTATAATTTTTAAATGTTTGTGTTTTGTAATAGGAAAACAACAATTTAAATAACGTGGATTTAGTCATTTATATTTTTTAAATAAAATATAGGAAAAATTATAATTAACAACAAAGAAAATACGATGATTTTTTATAAATTTTTAGAAAATATATTTTAGACTTATTGCTTACTTTGTATCGGATTGTTTTCATAATTTTTGACCACCAATACGTATCCTCTACTATAATGACCAATACGTATTATCTGCTATTGAAAACGACATTCACATAATACGAGTCCCTTCTGCTTTCTTGATTCACCAGCTCTAATAGTATTAATTATGTCTTTGCATGTATTCACAATAGTCTATATACAAACTGACACACACTTCGTAACAAAGAGATATCAGTCACAATAGCGCAGTAAACCTTCGTAAAGCGTTTGTTCGGTCGGGCTCGCCTAGAAAATTTGTTTCGGTCAAAGAAATCATTGAAAGAAGTTAAAAATAATTAATAAAAATTAACAAAGAGTGCAACATAACGTAATACAATTAACGCACAATAGCCAAATTATGAAATATTAAAAAAAGTATCAAGAAATTCAATAGAATTTAGTAAAGAAAAACTATGAAAAAATTTCTTACTCTTCTTATTTTCTCTTAATGCATGTTTTCGCAGCGGGATGCTATTAAAGAGGAGAAAACACTAGCTTATTTGAAAACGCATGCGTAAGAAAAAGATAGTTATATATGCAAATGACTGAAATGGTGAATGTGGTTAAAGAAATTAAAAAAATGTAACGATGTAAGAAATACACACAAAAAATTTTTATATATTTTTTTTTTCATTTTTTGCCAAACAAAAAATGAAAAAGAAAATTAATTAAAATAAATTTAAATCTATTCATAAAGAATTGTTTCTTCTTTTTGTAAAAAAATAAATGAAATAAAGAATTTAAAACGAATATTCCAATTAGTTAAAAAGTGTTTGTGAAAAGAAAACAAATGTATATGAAATAGCATATATGTATGTAAGTGCGTGTATAAATTTAAGATTGTGTTAAACCAAATTAAAAAATAAAAATGAAATTATTTACATTAACTGTTTTATTTTCTTCTTTTCTTATTCTTTCATTGTGTTTTTTATTCTAATGTCTCATATATTTGTATATTTTATTTCATGAGGATAATGAAAATTATAGTTATGTGCGTACGTGAGTAGTACATACAGCGGCTTTGGCATAATTTTGCAAATCGGTTCAAAGAGAAGGGACAATAATATTGCTTTCTGTTGTTGCTTTTGTTCTGCTGTGTATTTGTTGACTTTTTTATACGAGCGTGTTTAGAAGGGTATGCCGTTTATATGATGAAAGGATATTTAGGAAGGAACTCGTCCTTTTTTCCTTGTGCTCCTTTTATGTTATACGATGGTTGCAAGCATAAGTGCTTTTTACTTACTCTATACCCAGATTATTATACTTGGCCGTATAGAGATAGGAGCAAAAATATGAGATTAATTAGACATTTTTAAACAAGAAAAAAAGTAAAAATAAGAAATTGTTAATACAAAATTGCAAAAAAAGGAAAGAAAAACTCTTCGTGTAATTTTCTTTTGAGACCCTTTTTTGGTTATTGTTGTTGTCTTTAATATAAACCAACTAATTGTGCGGTTAATAAACTTCTAGCAATGTTTTTTTAATTCTCTTTTACTTTTTACACACATTCTGTATTGTTTATTTTATTATTCTTCATATCTTCCCCAGTATTGTTGTTGTACTTGGTTTTTTGTTTGTTTTTTTTTCCTACATTATTTTTTATTTTGATGGCTATTTTTCTAGTTTTTATTTGCGACTTTTTCTGCTTTTTTTTTGTATGTTAACATAAGTGTTACGTTTTACATTATTCGCCTTTTCCAATTAACACGGGAAGTACTTCCATTGGTCGTAGGTTCCTTTTTTGGTGTGCTTAAAAAAATAATTGCTTGAAAATGAATAAAAAATAAAAAAATTCTCTTGCACTATATTTTTTTACTATAAATTAAATTTTTAAGTTGGAATTTAGTTGTATTAGTACTTTTATAAAAACGTATTTTTTTGGTCCATACTAAATGTATACAAAATTTAAAAGTTTTTCTCTTAGGTATAAATCAAAATTAAAATAAAATATATTAATAAAATAAAGAGGCTCTAATATAATATTCAGTAGTCTTTTAACAATCTCACGATAATTTATTATCAACAATACTGAATCAAAATAATAATGCCTTTGCCTTTGTAGGCCGGATTAAATAAAAATAATTATTTTATTGATTTACTGAACAGATACAAATTTTAATTTTCCGGCAATATAAATAAATAAATTTCATACTTACCTACCTTTAGCATACAACTAGAAATTAAACTAATAGCTTGTTTTCTTTTCATTGTCATTGACATGAATTTCATTTCATTTTTATTATAGGCACAACTCAAAAAGCTTAAAAAAACATATTATTAGTTAAAAAATATTTTTTACTTAGGTACCTAGCCAATAAAAATTACAATATAGGTATAAGCAAACAAATAAACAACCAAGAAACAACAAATAATTAAAAATTAAATGAATGCAAATTCCTGTCGGAGCTTTCTTTTATAAGTAGCTACCGAAAAATTAAGTACTCTTAAAGAATTAGGTAACCTGTTATAATCCCTGCTCACTCTTATTGGATTTAAATACAAATGTGCTTATTATTATTATGCCAGAACTATCGTTTTGTTGAACAAGCAGGTAGAAATGTTGAGATTTCTCACATCATACGAAAGTCTGAATATACTCGATTGTACTACATTTCAACTTTTGAAGTTCTGTCAGAAATTTTTTGAACTTGTACAAAATTTAAAGTATGCACCTACATATATCAGTTTTAAGGTCCTATGTTCGCATAACAATTACATCATTTACAGCAGTTCATATGGGTTCTAATAGAAACATATCTATATTTATAGGGAATAAAATTGTAATTGGTAACTCTTAACACCGGGCTTTTGAATGTTTTTGTATATTTCTACTATTCCTATTATGATTATAATAGTATACATCACACTTATATGACAGAGATGACAACTAAAAAGTAACAAAACAAAATATTGATTATTCCGATCGTTAACATATGTTAAAAAGAGATCACTATATGAAAGAACAGCAGCTATGGTTATAATAAAAGAAGAGAAATGCAAAAAACCACTACGAAAAAATAAATGGAAGAGACTTAATAAAAGAAGACATAAAAAATATTAAAAAATATTCATGTGCATGAGGTTGTGTGTGTGTATTTGTAAAAAGTTTGTGAGTTTAAATGAATTTTAGTGCTTAAACGAAGAAGAAGAAAAAATACTCTTGAAAAACGACGATGTGTATGGAGTATAAAATGTTGTAACAGAAAATTATACATATTTTCAGAAATAAAAATAAAAAATTTATAAAATTATTGTAAAAGATAAAGAAAAATAAGAAAACATGAAGTGAATACTTGAATTAATTGCTGTAATATTCCTCGAGCGAAATGAAATGTGTAGATTGCATTATAACGAATAAAAAATTACTGAAATTGAGAGAAAAAAGTGTCATAAGGTTTTATAGAAAAAGTCTGTGTATAAGATTTAAAACTATACATACATATATATATATATTTTTATGTAAAATTTATTGTTTATTATTGTTCATAAGAAAGATTTAAACTAAAAAGTAATGGTAAAAATCAATAGAATTTAATAACAGAATACAAAAAAAAAATTAAAAAGAGAAATTTCATGTGAAAAAAAGAGAATGAAGTAAGTGCAAAAGACAACAGAAGCAGTAGCGGCAGAAGCAGCAAAAACAATTAATAAATTACAATAATATTAATAAGAAATATTTGCAACAACTATTTAAAGTACAGCACAAAAAAAAGACATAAAATTGTAAAAAATAACAGCAGTAACTGCAGCAGTCGCATTAGCAGTGGCAGAGTGTCACAAAAGCAATAACTACAATAACAACAAAAACGGGGACGAAGACGGAAAATTCATCGATTTTTTACCGTAAATTTCAAGTGGAGTTTTTTTATATCTATTTTATTTAAGACGGAAAAAATACAGCAGCAGCGACAACGACATCAACAATAAGAAAAATTATTACTGCCTACTTGAAACAGACCACTTCCTGACTGTCATAAGTGTCTCACCGTCTAAAGCATTGCTTCTCATCTCATCTTCGTGAATCAACATCTATTGCTCTCTTGTCAACATTAATATCATCTTATCCGTTACCCCTTTCTGTATGATTTGTGAAAACTACTCACAAACGTCTCTCCTTTAAAAATAGTTGATTCTATTTTGAAATCCTTACTTTTTCTTTAT
The DNA here is from genome assembly GCA_963576795.1 of Metopia argyrocephala. Classification (NCBI taxonomy): domain Eukaryota; kingdom Metazoa; phylum Arthropoda; class Insecta; order Diptera; family Sarcophagidae; genus Metopia; species Metopia argyrocephala. The sequence goes on from OY756208.1 coordinate 7,697,291, forward strand.
CTTTTACTTAAACATCTATTATATTGCCTCAAGAAATTGGTTTTGTAATCAACGGCTTAACATGTTGGCCTGCTTTAAGAGCAATAAATTACTTTAAACCAACGGCATTATAGCTCCCGCGATGGAAAGTAGTAGTAATACTCAAGATCAAAAGCCACCGGGGTCTAATCATTTGCAACCACAGCCACATCAACTTCACCAAACTAATAATGCCTGTCTACCGCAACAGCAACATCAATTGTCATCAAATAGCGCTGGTATGGGCTTGGCTGGTGGTGGCAATAATATGAACAACAATGGAGGAGGAATTGTTTCAGGAGCTTTACAAGATCATTTAAATTTACCACCTCCATCTCCGCAAATAACTTTAAACTCCATGCACAGCAGCAATAGTTCTGGGAACTTAGGCGGCGTTGGTTTAATGGGTGGTAGTACGCCAAACCAGTTAGGTGGTAGTGGTAATAACATTACTGCTGCTTCTGCAGTTCATATGGGTGGTCTACTGAATTCCGTAAATAATCAGACTGTAACGGCAGCGTCAGCGGCAGGAAATTTTTATGGCAACACAGGGACACCTATGCAAACAAATCAAATGTCCTCGCTTCAACCACCCTCTATAGGTCCTAGTAATAGTGATTTCGATTCTGATACTGAATTATCTATAGTGGCTGCGGCTCAAGCAGCTGCTGCTGCAGCAGCAGCCGCAACTAATGGGTATACTTCCAATGTCAGTAACAATGCCAACAATAATATTGCCTCTAATAATAATAATTCGGCTTCCCTAAACGCTAAGCAACAGCGTCAGCAGAAGAGAAGACGTGAAAGAGCTCAACGTCTACAGGCTGAGCGTGATAATCGCAGTTCGAATAATACGCCAAACAGTCTTAATAGTGCAACAACTATTAGTGCAAACACAGCGCCATCTACTCCTACACCTCCAACTAATGGCAACAATACTAATACTAATATATCTTCAGCTGTTGCAACGACAACAGCTTCGGCGACTACCACAATTACCGGCAATATTAACCATCTTTATCAAGCCAATAGTATGGGTGAGGATAGCAATAATTCAAGCGGTATTTTTACTACAAGTTCCAGTAGTAGCAGCACGAATAACAATAATGCTCTATTACCACCTACTGACAGTATTGCATCACTTCTTTTAAATCCTCCACATTCACCTGATTGTCATTCGGGTATCATGGCCAGTCCCAGTGATAGTGAAGGCGAATCATTAGATGAAGATCTCTTGTCGACGTCATCATCGTCGACACTTTTACTGCCGCGCGACAAACCACCGCCACGACCTCCACCACCAGTACGTAGAAAACTGCCTAGATCACCGGTGTTGGAGGAGGAAATTATAGATGGTTTTGCTATACTGGAATTTAAGACATACGAGGACTTGGAGGTAAGTTTATCCTTTTTTCTTTTTGTTTCAGTAGTTAATGAAGAGCAGTAAAGACATTTAAATCAATATTCGCTCTGTGATATTTTTATAACCGAAGTAGGTATGTATGTTCAAATGAGAATTAAAAAAAGAGATTTAATTAAATGCGCTACTTAGATCAGATCATTAGTTGTTTAATGACGAGACATAAATATAGTGTGTCAGCTTACAGGTTAAAACCCCAGCTCTGGCATATTGAATAAAAGAAATATGAGAAAATATTTCTTTTGGAGATAACCAAAAATGCTAAGACGGTGAAACAAAACTTAGATTTCAAACAAAAAGTATGTAGCAATGCACGTATCACACGACATGTGTTTTACATATACAGTTACGAGCAGATAAATAGGTTCACATCAAAATGATAAATCAATTTTGTTTGACTATAGTTTACATTACAGCAATAAAAAAGGAAAACTCGCTAATTACTAAAGCAAATACCCACTTTTAATACTGCATCACAATAATTAAATTATTATGTAAAAAATTGCCCAAAATTAAAAAAAAAATAACCGTATAAAATCAAAGAGCAAATAAATAGGTTCACTTTGAAAAATTTGTTAGTTTAAAATGTTAAACGCCAAAATTATAAAAATTATTGTAGAAAACTTTAAATTCAGCCTTTTAATAGAATAAAAGTAAATAAATAAATAAGTAAGAACTTATTAAAGCAAATACCTCTAAAAATTTAAAAAATGGGACGTTCTAAACACTGTAGTAAAGAGGAAAAAAAGATTATAAAGGATCTACATAGCGGCAGTTATAGCCAACGGAAAATTGCTGAAATTCTTGGGAGATCTCAGAATATGATAAGAAATGCATTGCAGCCTCCAAAACAAAAACTTAAAAGGGGTCAACAGCGAAAAACCTCGAAAAGAGACGATGATTGCATTAAGATGTTGTCAACCCGTAATCCTTTTATGTCCGCAGTTCAGCAGAAAAATGAGTTAAAGCTTCCCGTATCAGAGTGAACCATTAGACGTCGTTTTAAAGAAAAAAATTTATTAGGAAGATCGGCCCAGAAGGTTCCAATGCTTAATAACAGACAAAGAAAAAAGCGCATTGAGTTTGCAAAAGTACATGCTGAATGGGCCGGGCCGGAAGGTATAAAAAAATGGAGAAACATACTATGGTCTGATGAATCCAAGATAAACTTAGTCGGACCTGATGGAAGAACATGGGTAAGGCGTCCAAAAAATAAAGCATATGATCCAAAGTACACCACGAAGACAATAAAGCATGGCGGCGGCAACCTAATGATATGGGGTTGTTTTTCCTGGTACGGTGTTGGGCCAATATTCTGGATCAAGGAAAATATGGACAAACATCTTTATCTGCATATTCTTAAAGAAGTAATGCTTCCGTATGCCGAGTAGGAAATGCCTTTAAAGTATGAATTCCAGCAAGACAATGACCCCAAGCATACTTCTAAGATCGTAAAAGAATGGTTCCAAAAGAAAAATATAAAGTTAATGGAGTGGCCTTCACAATCGCCGGATTTAAATCCCATTGAGAATCTTTGGAGAATCGTTAAGGACAAAATTGCACCACTCAAGGCTAAAAATAAAGAAGATTTGTGGACAAAAGTGAAGGAAGCTTGGTACTCAATTCCATTAGAGACTTGTCAGTCACTTGTCGAATCAATGCCCCGGAGATGTTCGGCGGTGATTCAAAATAAGGGATTTTCAACAAAATATTAGAAATTTTCTTGCAATTGCACTTTTTTTGTATAAAAATGTCATTCTCTTTTCAATGAACCTATTTATTTGCGCGACAGGCATCAATTAATATATTAAATATATCAATTTTTCTCATTTTTTTTTAATTATAATTAAATACATTTTATGTGATTATTTATGTTTAATGTAATAAATATCGCTTTATTGTATATTACCGCTGTTTAAGTTATTTGAAGGCGAATTTATCAAAAAATGTGATGTGAACCTATTTATCTGCTCGTAACTGTATACATATATGTACATATACATATATAAAATCTGCAATCCGTTTTTTGCTATTTATTTCCGAAACTGGACATGTCCGAAAACAGATTGCAGACTTGAAAAATTTGGGGTCGAAAAGCTAAAGGGCATCATTAACTCAGGACATATAAAAAATATGAAATGACGGATAGATCACATAAACTCCCGCACGACGATGTATGTATAATTAATTAAATACAATTTAAATACAACCGAATTATTTACGTAATTCTAAAAAATTCAATTGGGTTTTATATACTTGTATTTGAACTAAACAAATAAATTTATATTACAAAGGGTATCAACAACATCTGGACAGTGCACGATATTTCACAATGTTGCTTACGTCATAGCTGAATTTCACTAGGACATCCGGTTAGTTTTGCTTTTGTAGCTGACTTAGACTGAGGGATATTAGAATTGGCTGCGACAGGTTACGACTTAGTTGAGGCTGCTGGTAGCAGACAAATTATTCCCAATCAGAAAGGTATTGTACAAACCTGGGGGCTAATTACGGCATTCGATATCGAGCGAAATTTCATATAATTCCAAAAAAATTTTTATACAAATTTCGATCGCTTTCGAATGCCGTAATTTGCTCCCTGGTTTAAGGATAGACCAGGAAATACTTAGTAGGAACATAAATATTGTTACTACATTACTTTGAAAATTACTTATTATAACAGTGAAATTGAACATACCCTTTTATTATCACAGGTTTTTTGAAAGGTAATCTCTATAGCGCTAGTCAGTTACGCGAATTTGAAATAGTATTTATGTCCCTACTAAGAAATAAGGAGTAAATTTATGGAGCAGATAGATATACATATGAATGTATACATATACATTAGTGAAGGTATTATGTGAGGTCAACGTCGATTGAAAAACGAAGGTCAGTCACCTACAACTACAACTAGAAATGGAGTTTTGAAGCAAGATCAAATGCTGATAATGCAATGGGGAGATATAGTTAATCTTAGGTTGACTGTAATTCCTATTGCAATGTCTTGATATTCTCAATGAACAAGATTAATTTGTGGGGAATTTTAGAATTGATAAAAATACCAGTGCTTTGTTTCGGTACATATATTTTTATATGCTACCCTTCGAACATTTCAGCCCATCTGTTTTATAGTGGTTTTCAAAAAAGTAGAATCACAAGGATCTAACGACGCCGAGCCACCCAATTTAGAGTAGAGTAGGAAAATTAACAAAGTGAAACAGTTTATTTTTAATTTCATATTTTTTTTGTTCTTTACAATGAGTAAAACAAAAACAATGAGAACTATTGCCCCATTTAGTTTTGTATATTGTTTTTGTTTGTGAGCACTAAAAATACACTAACTCAAATGTGCTTACATACATACATATATAATTGACCCTGTGTCAGGGTTACGGCCTAACTTTTCGCAGCACTCATGTTGTGTGCGTTAGTTTTTATCCATGAGTACCGGGACCTACAGTTTAAAGTCGACTCCGAACGACAGATTTGAGATGCTTTTTCATGGCAATCAATTACACCCAGAGCTTTTGCCTGAAGACTGCTGAGAGGTAGTCGCCGAAAGAAATAATAATGTTTTTTTTTTTCAAGATGTCAGAGCTGAGATTTGAACCCGTGGCGATCGGTTTAGTAAGCCAACACACAAGACCACGGCGACTACAGGTGCTTAGCTTGAAAAAAATTAATCAGAACAAAATTGAAAAGTTTGAAAAAATACGTTTGCAAAAGTTTGTGAATTGATTTGCTTATTATAACTCCCTATAATATTATGTATGCATTCTTACATACCTAAAAGAAAACAGGGTTTTGGCAAAGCAGTAAACACTTTAATTAGGATTTTAATTTTATTCAAAAAAGAACAAAATATATACACGAACCAAATGAAAAACTCAGAAAATACGTTTCTCCTTTTGTTTTGCACGCAATTGTACGAATTTAACAGAATATCAAATCAAGCACAACAGCCAAAAGCCAATTGTTTTGTTTGCGCCCTTTACTCATTTAAAAAGTAATTGTTTTGGTTTTGCTCATATACAAAACGATTAACAACAATTTAAAAAGTTTATGACAAATCTTTGCGAAATGTTTTGTTTGTTTTCCTACTCGGATTTAGAGGGGCTCTTTTTCAACGACTGTTTTACACAAAATGACTCGTTTTGTGTTTTTCTTGCGTTTTTACGATCATATTTTAACTGAAAAAAAAAATCAGCCAATTGTCGTCACATAAATTTGATGTTTTTTCAAGCGAGTATTAAAATTAGCAACGTTTGAAGTGGATGTATTAATTATTTTTTCTTTAATTTTGATTTAATTATAAAACAAATAATATTAAACAATTTAAAATTAAAAAAACTATGTCGTCAATCACTTGCTTGTAAGACTAGCAAGGGCGTTTGCAATGAATAGCGATTAGCGCAAGGTATTCATAATTTGGGTTCAAATCAGCTACATTCGCCTGTTCAACAAAATATATTTTCTTGTAAAAATCCGTTTAATATAAATATTGTTTTGTAATTTAAACTACTACAGTACTTCCTAATTATTACTATGCATTTAACTCAAACGTCTAAAACCCATTACAAAATTGCGTTAAGTACCTACTTTAAAATAATTGTTATTAGAGAAATCATTTTAAAGAAATATCAAAATTAAGTATCAAGTACTGCTCTTCAGAAATAATACTACTCTGCTAATATATGAACATACAAATATGTATAGACTTTTTTTAGTATTTGTAAACATTTTTTATTATCTAATCATAATGAATGATTATGTATTTTTAATTTTTAATTTTTATTAATGTTTTCCTTATTTGTACATTCAACAGTTTGCAATAAAATTGGGCCAAAAACGCAAAGAAAAACGCTTATCAGCTCTGGAGGAGTTAACATGCACATACAGCATTGAAGAAATTAAAATGCCAAAGATCATAGATACTGGACAGCCGCATCCTGTGCGGGGTTGTGGAGGTAATAATGGCGGTGTTCTTGGAGGTAATGGAAGTAGTGGCATGACCAATATAGGTGTAGTTAATAGTGGACTTGGTTCATTAAATCTAAATCACAATAATAATCACCATCATAAGGATGGCAATAGTAGTCTTAGTGATAACAATAACATTAGCTGTATGCGTGTAATACCAGTAAATGCTGCATTGCTCAATAACACCAGCAGCAACAATAATAACAGTAGTATCAATAATAATGTTATTAGTAATAGCAACAACAACAATAATAATAGTAGTACTGGTAAAAATTTAAGTTTAAATTCTGATATTAATATGACATCTTTAACAGATTCTTCAACTGTTGGTCTGAAGTCCAGTGTGTTGACAGCAACAAACACACCGTTAACCCCTATAAATGCTGCTGCTACAACACCAATGGATACCTCAATCCCTACAGCCTGGAAGGATAGAAATGTATCTGCATTTACTAACCACAATGGTAGTGGCAATACTGTACCAGGTGAAAATGGCAACGATAATACCAGTATTACAATGATGATGGATACATGTGATGATGCAGCATTAGCTTCAAATGTTGTTTCAGCAGCATTAGCAGCCACAACGTCTACTTCTTCAACAACAATGCGTTCAGTTATGACAACAGCTTCAGCTACTGTGCCAGTGACAACAACAATGGCTGTGGCTGGTTTGACAAAAGCACCAACGAATTTACAAAATTCAAATAGAAATTCCTTAGCTATGGATACTTCTTCCACCAAAGCCATAATTAGTAGCAATACAATTGATAAATGCACAAAATCTTCTTCCTCTAACTTTGTGTCATCATTAGCCACAACAATAAGTACAGCTGCAATGGCAACAACAACTACGATATCATTGTCCACAACAACGTTATCAAATGCGGGAGCAATAACAACGCCGGTAACAAGCACAACTTTAACACCAAATATTCTACATAACACCACAAGTATATCAGCGGCAGCGGTGGCGTCAGCAACATCCTCTCCTTCCTCCTCCTCGTCGTCGTCTTCTGCCACTACGATCACAAATAACGCTATAGGCTTAGCACCTAATATTACACCAGTTGTTTCTACTACCACCACCTCAAACACCTCATTAGTATTCTCGAATACGATGGATAAATTACCACAAACAGCAACAGCAACTATAACATCTACACATACACCAACATTACCCACAACAGCCACATGTTCAACAACAGCAACAACATGCTTGACTTCAACAACTTCATCAACAACAGCAACAATTAGTAGCAATAATTCTACCCCGTTAACACATGGTTCAAATAATAATAACAATAATGATGCTACTTCGTCTTACAACAGACACAATAGCATACATCCTCATCCTGGTTTAGGGCCAACTTCCTTTAAAACAATGCCTTCAATAGCAGCCAATTGTACACCAGGACCATTTAATGTAAGTTACTATTCACTCGCTCTTTATCTTCTTTTTATATAGAAATGTGATCTGTATGGACATTAAATGTTGTTTTTCTTTTATTTTTCTCCATTTCTTTTGTTTGTTTTTTAATTTTGTTTTTTTATTTAGCAGAAATCAAACGCACATATGATGGATCAAAAAATGCACAATAACAACAATAGTAATAGTAATAACAACAGTAGCAGTTGCAGTAGCAGTGGTGGCAGTAGTAATAATAACAATAATGACTTCATAACAAATATGTCAACGGGCCAGCTACCAACACAAATGCCTGCGACAACAGGAGCTCAACCAACAGTAGTGGCTTTAAATGTGGCACAAAATCAAAAAGATTTACATGTACATCCACTACCGCATCATACGCATCCGCATTTGCATCACTTAAATGCCATGAATATGAGCATGAGTATGATGGGAGGTGCTAGTGGTATGGCTGCCATGGGTGGTATGGTTAATATGAGTGGTGTCCATGCAAAAATGCATCCGCAGCAGCAACATCAGTTACATTTGCAACAACAGCAACATTTACAACATCAACATCATTTACACCACCACCAACAGCAGCAACAGCAGCAACAGCATCAATTGCAACAACATCACCTTCACCACCATCATCATCATCCGTATCATAAACAGGAGATTGTCGGTGCTGGAGGCAGTAACAATAGCAACACCAGCAGTAGTAATAGTAGTAATAGTGATCATAAGGATCGTTTAAACGATGTAAGTCATACATTTCACTTTTCGTTTAAATATTTAATTTCGAAATTTACAATTTCTATTTACAATATTATACTTGTTTATAAAGTAATTTTGAAGTTTCTTAATTATTTTCTTGACTGCATTCAATTAAAAAAAGCCACCTAAAGTTTTAAAATATTTTTAAGGCAATTACATTTTTTAAACAATTTAAAATTCTTACTTACCTTCAATTTATATCAGGTTCTTCTTAACATGTCCTTTATGATCCCAATTTTTTTCTTTTTAATATTTTAAGAGAAATTTTTTTTAATATTTTAAAAGAAAATTAAGAAAGACATGTTTTAAAAATATGGGATAAATTAATTGTTAGAAAATAAAGAAATTAAAAAGGGATTTTTAATTTTGCTTTTATGTTTTGACCAGGGACCGGACATAAGAGTTATTTTTCAATTTTTGAAGAAATAAAACATACATAAATGAACATTGTAGAAAACTAATTACATACATACATATAACTGGCCTTTACAACCCTGTGTCAGGATTACGGCTTAGCTTCTCGCAGCACTCATGTTGTGTTTGTAAATTTTTATCCATGAGTACCGGGACCTACAGTTTAATGTCGACTCCGAACGACAGACTTGAGAAGCTTGTTCATGGCAATTAATTACTTTTAGAGCTTTTGCCAGAAGACTGCTGAGAGGTAGTCGCCGAAAGAAATATTTTTTTCATATTTCTTTTTTTAAGATGTCGGAACTGGGTGTCGAACCCAGGGCTCATGTCTTAGTAAGCCAACACACAAACCACTAGACCACGGCGACTACCAATGGTATAAAATATGTAAATGAAAACTAAACAAAAAATTCAAACAAATGATTATTTTTTTTTCATTATTGCATTGGCAGTACTAAACTGTTTATTGTCGCCAAGAAAAATAGAAATTATCCTAAGTTGGCTACGGGCTACAAAAGTAGTCGTGTGGTGTTGCCACTAAAATAATTATTCTCATATGCCCACATGTATTCTATTTTTAACAGCTTGTGGTCTATGGTCGGTAGCCTTTAATGTGTTTATAGCATTAAGCCATCAAATTTCCAAAACCAGCCCTATAAAATCAAGATCCCTGTCAAGTTGTCAATATCTAATCCAACGATCTCCTAACTTGACTGCTGATTCAGAATAATACCTTGTCAGGGCAGAGTTTGTACAAAGAAAAAAAAAATCCCAAGTGCTTAACTGTCTTATCTTCATATGTATAGCAACGGGAAGAGTATCAAAAGAAATAACAGAAAAAAGAAGAAAATATTATACATAATGCCAACCAAAGGCAGTAACTCAAGTTCCCTATCATAAAAAATCTCTACTATCAATTTCAATAAAATATTATTTTATTGTGCTGATTTAAATCACATGAAAACCATTTAGTTTTATTTTAAGTTTATAATCATAATTATAGTTTATTTTTAAAAGTGAAGAGGTTTTATCTTTATTGTGTTGATAATCTAAAAATTTTCATAATTTCTTTTTACAGCCTAACAATAGGATTAATCATATTGGAAAAGGATTTAATATCGTGAGTATTAATAGATAATTTGTTAAATTTATTTGAATTATCAAAACTAATTCTTGGAAATTTCTTATCTGTTTCTGTTACAGTGTGATAGCGGCAATGATGAAAATAAGGTAAGTCTTTGGTTTTATATTTTTTTATATATACATATTTAATACAATATTGAAATGTAAGATCAAAAGTTATATTTTATTTTCAAATGCATTTGGAAATATAGCAATTTAGAAAATTAATTTACCTACGAAATGGTGTAACCAACTTTTTGTTTTAGTTCCTTAATTTTATCTGATCCACGATACCAAAATTTTTTAAACTAATTTGTAAAATGGGAGAGTATTTTCATTATATACACAATATGCTACACTATATAAAATAAAATGTAAAAAAACTTGAATTAAAAGTATTGCTTGAAAATTTCTCAAATTAATTTTTTTATATTATTCAAACAAATCAGAGTTGTTGCAGAATCAGAAGACAAAACTTTTATTTATCAAATTCATCACTATATTAGCCTTATTATGATTCTCGATAATATTCTCCGACTACAATCGCATAGGTTTTCGAAGTCTTTTCCTTGTGTTACTGCGTAATATTTTCATTTTACAAATTCCAGTACAATGCACAGCATGAGTAGGGGTTTATCCCCTGAGTACTGGGTTTAGAAAAATAAAAAAAGAAACTACAATAAAGTTTTTATTTAATTATTTAATAAACAAATAAACAAACATTTTATTATGATATCGGAGACAAACAAAAATATATAAAGAATTTAAATTGTTAAATTATTATAAAAAAAAAATTAAATGCTGAGTTTTACCCTATATTCGTCCTCTTATAATGAAAATTAGTCTACAATGCCAGAGCTGAATAAATTGTTTAACAATTCCATTTATTTTTATCTAGCAACTCTAGCATTTCTCTAAACTGTTTCCTAATAGAAAATACTCGTTTGATGCTCTGATAATATATATGCACATAAATTCTTTGTTCATTTTGTCGATTGAAATACATAAAATGGAAGACTATTTCTTCAATTTTTGACATTCGATTTCGAGAATCATAGTGCAACAAATTGTAAAAGAATTGTTAACAGGATTGTGACTTTTCGAATAACGTGAAAAAAAAGAAAATAAATACATACTCAAATACGAGAATCGTCATAAGGCGGAATTAGTGTTATAATTAGTTTCCGCTTTGACTTAATAGCCATATATGAAACGGGGCGAAAAATATTGCCATTCGATATCTAATGACACTCAATACTGAATGCCAGCATTTAGTAACAGCACGTACTAAAGTATGTAACAAATAATTATTAACTGACTTCAACATGGTCAAAGACTAGGTATAATTTTTGATGATACAAGAGGAAAAAGTTGTGAAGAGACGTAAAATATTTATTAATAATTATTATTAATTTATCACTTGTATGATTTGTGTTGAACGTTTTGCTCAAACATGTAAGTTTGTCGCCAGTTAGTTAAAACCAAAATGGATGAAAACTATTTTAACAAAACATTTAAAATTTCTTTCACTGTTGTACACATACATTGACAAGTTATAAAATTGTTCTGCTTCCGAACAGTAGAAAAAGAAGTATATTTTAGTTTTTAAAATACCACCGTTTCGTACAACTTATCCATACCAAAGTTCTTTAAATTTAAGGTCTCTGTGTTATGCAATGATTTCAAAAAGTAGTTTTATTTTTTAGTGTTTTCATTTCAAATTCAAGTATATTCAAATCTTTTAATTAATATGCATATATAACTTATATTGTTCTACTATAGCTGTAGGGCTTTAGGTGAATAGATTGAAATAGTAAAATTTCTACAAGTGTTTCAGAAATTGCAATTAAATAATAGAATTATGGTAAATTTATTTTTTAATTATATACATTGAAGTATGCAAACTATACAAAAACTTTGTTACAAAAAAAAAGTTAAAGTAGACTTTAATTCCAAATTTCCAAATTATTTGCAAGTCTACTTTATTTTTTGCATATGATCGTTCATCTTCAAATCTTTTTCAAGAGCTATATTGCTTGCAAAATGAATAATTAACGAACCATTTCTATCTTTATTAATCTTTATGCCTATAAAGTCGAATTCGAAAATAATCACACCTTTTAAATGAAAACTTCGGATAATTGCAAAACAAATGCATTTACTTTTGTTTTTTTTGATTAAATTCAAAGGTATTTAACTTCGTTTAAAAGAAAATCCGTTTTAAAGAAAAACCGCTTAAAAGAAACAGATTTTGCGTTAAAAAGCACAAAATTGTATAAAAAGAACTCTGCTTAATTGCACATACTATTGTAGAATTAAGAATTTATCGACAACAAAAACATTTTAGCACCAAATCATTTCTTTTTTATTTTGTGCATACCTACATTTTCAAAAGTATTTTTTATGGCAAGATATTCATTTATTGAAAAAATTGTTTATACTTTTGTCTGTTAACTTTGTCAGAATTTGAATTTTTCTAAAATATCAAATCGTTTTATTATTAATTCAATAATATTTTAAGAGTTCGTTTAAACGAAATAATTTTGCATTTATTCCTCTTATAAGAAAAACAAATGCTGTTTTTTTTACATTTTCTTATAACCGAATTCGACTGTACTAGGGATGATGAACGGAATTGATTTTAAAAAATGCTGGGAAATCTTGATTTGATGACCGAGAATCATTAATTTCTGCAGTAAAAGGAGCTTGGTGGGAAATTTAATTGCAATATTTATCGCAACTTTATAACGTCCCTTCCAAATAGAACTTATGACGTCATGTTGTCGAAAAGCGGAAGTACACATTATTAATAACTAATAAAAAATTAAAATAAAAAAATAAACTAGGGAAGAACATTTCTTTACTGTTTATTGTTTTATTTTTAATAAGCACCTATTCGATTGACGCAAAAATAAAACCAATTATTTTTACAAATTACAAAAACAAGCACAGATAAAATCTAAAGAAACTTTTTCAAGTGTTCTTTCTTCACACTCTTTTTCTCAATTGTCAATGCTTTAATAATAAGTATAACAAAAATCTCCCAATGAATTATCTTGGGAGCAGCAAGCTTAAATTGATTGCTAAAACACTGTACCTATTTATGTGGCACTCAGTATTTGTATCCCTACTAAGTATTTATTTTGTACGTAAAAGTTCCTAGCAGACGTCAGACAAAAATAAATTATTCATTGTCGAATACCTAACATTTTAAGTTTTTATATCACATTAGTAGGATGTTTTTCGTCCGTCTTACGTTATGTATGTAGCTCACATGTCGATGTGTAGTTAAACTACAATATTTTCATTCTGCAATAAATCTTGATTTATTTATTTTAGATCATAGAAAATTATTATTTTTAGAACAGAAAATGCCAAAAAAAAACTGCTGCTTTTTGTAAACAAACAAAATAGAAAATTATATTTTTAGAAGTTGGTATACGATTTTAAATTAAAAGCTAAAAAGATGATACTAAAATATGTGGATCGGCTAAAATTACATATTTTACTTAATTTTCTGTTTTCAGGTATGTTCTGAAAAACGAATTGGAGTGCAATTGAAATCGAATGAAATTTCAAAGTGCTATAAATGTTAAAAATGTTAAACTGTGTTGATAATATTCTATATTTATTCACTTAATAACCATCGATATAACTTCTTTGAATACCAAAACTATATAATAATTCGCAAATTTAAGTTTAATTTGCCCTTGAAAAAACTTTCGTTTTCAATTTCACTCGAATTAGTTTTCCAGAATATACCCGTTTGTTTTTCAAAAAAATTCGTGATACAAAAACCAAAAAATATGTCAGTTATTACATTATTTACACAAAAAACATAACATTCGTTTTATAAGAACACTAATTTGATTGATTTATAATGGGTGAATCTTTAAGAGCTGTCACAAAATTTTAAAACAATTTGATTCGATAGAACGATCTACATACATACATACATACATATATGATTCAATGTTTAAAAATGATGCCTTGTAAATGTTGATCTCAAATTGTTTAAACGCTGGGTTCAATTTTGCCATACTACCTCTAACATATCGGCCGGTATCTCACGAATACATTTTTTAATGCGTTGCAATGCTTGATGATGCCACTCCCACCTACACAGTTCCATCTACTTTTCGTGTAATATTCTGTATTGACCACAGAGTTATTTGGACTAAATTTAAAAACTTTTTACTATTCCCTTTCTCTAGATATAAAAAAAAAACATTATTTACTTTGTATGGGTGGTGCCACTTCCACTTACATAATTCCACTCACATTTTGACGGATGTTTTGTATTGATGGAAAAGTTTTTTGTTTTTAAAGCTATAGGAAAATAAATAAATTTTTTTTATAAAAACCATCAATGAAAGTATGTATACCTTTCCTATGCATATTGGTTTGTAAATCGGTTTAGTGGTTCTCGAGTTCTTAAATGACGAATATACGAGTACATATCGTCAATGGAATTAAAGAACGCTGTAACTCACAAAAAATCGAAAATACGTTTTTTGCATCATTTTTTTCATAAAAAATAAAAATAAAATGCGAATCGATTGGTCCAGGTCCCAGATTTCTACGATGAAAATAAATTTACTTACGTCGTCTGCGAAATGAAAACTACCTGTGTATTTGTTCTACTTTTATAAAAGTTTTTTGGCTCTGGTGAACATTTAAGGTTTTGTCAGTTACAGCGTTCTTTAATTCTATCGACGATATATCATTATTACGAGCCGAGTAACTAAGACTATAAGCTCGGTGTAATGTCGGAAACCAAGGTTTCTGGTGGGAATCGAACTCATAACCCTCGCATTATAAATTAACTTAAAATGATTTAGCAAAAGTTCATTAAATTTGTTTTATTCGATTTATTCTGTTAGCAAAAAAAAAGATACATTTATACAAGTTGAAATATTATCTGTTAATAAACTGCAAAAAAAAAGAAGAAAATGTTGGTAACTTAAAAGATTTATTAAATCTTAGCATAAATCTCTTAAATAAATACATTTTACACTTTCTCCTTTTTATACAGGCATCATGCTGGCCAACCCCAAGCCAGCAGGCCAATTGCATGTACAAAATCTTTACAAATAAAGTATCAACATACATACATATCTATTGAAAAACTATCAATCTTAGTTGTCCTCTTTTTTCTTGTTGTTGGATTTAGTTTTTGCACAAAAAATTTTTTCTACCTATAAGTATGTATGTACGTACATACTTATGAGTATGTATGTTGTGTTGTGTTTATAAAAATAAAATATTTGCCATAAGAAACACCACAACATAATAATTATGATGAATGATTACTGAGATTATTAAACCAAAAATAGAAGCAAATTAAATTAAAAAAACCTGTTTATAATATTATTAGGACAGACCAAACTAACAACCGGCAAACTAACAAATAAATAATAAAAAAGGAGTTAAATATTAATTTAAAATTTATTGACCAATTTACCTGATAATATTCATTAAAATGCTGTTTTTTTTCTTCTTTTTTTTGTTTTATTAAGCACTACTTTATTACCATGTTTATAACTTCTTATTTAGTAGCCGTAATATTTCTATTCGTCTATTACTATTATTAAATATGTATTTACAAATTGTGTTGTTGGTATTGTTGTATGTACAAGTATTTGAGACGTTGATACGAGTATTAATATTGTGACTATTGTTACCAACTTTAATATAAGTTATTACAAAATTGATTGAAATCATTATCACTACTACATCGTTTTGAAACAGTAGGAGGTAGTATTTAAATTAACATAAGATGCCCTCTAGCGATAAAATAGTATTTTATTTTATGAGATTTTATAACTCACAGTAAATTTAGTATTCAATATTATTACCTACACTGAATAAATTAAATAAATTATTGAAATTACAATATACGGTAATATAGAGCTAAAGAAAACAAACAGTGGTGGTGATGCCAATGCAGTAATTTGAAGGAATTATTTCGGAAAGAAAAAACAAAAAAGAAATGGTTTAAGGTGTTTGGTTGAGTTTTTAATACAATTTTTATAATAACAGTGCAATTACATTTGGAAACTTATGTCCCCAACTGTATATTAAATACATACAGTTGGGGACATAAGTTAGCTTACACATTTGACGAATCCTTAATACCTATGTACATGTCTTGGGACATGGTATAGGCTGATCTTATTGTCCTTTCTCAGCCGGTTCAGTTTCATAATAAGTTCGAGTCAATTGCATAGGCTCCAAGTGCTCGGATGTCAACCTGTCTATCAATTTGTATGACTATCTTCTGGCCTTTTTCCAGATGAAATTGAGCGCATCCTTCAATGGCATAAACCTCCGGCCGAGTTTCCCCATCAACTCAGATTATTCTGTTCCTGGTCCAAATATCGTCGCTCCTATGCCGCCTTCAGTCTTTGACCCTTCCGTATGCCACCCGATAGTTCTTTCCCCAAAATAGTATGTTGCTTCCAAACGGCTTCTTCATTCACTTACTCAGTTTAATCTTAAATTGCTTTTCAAAGTCATAGAATTTACCGTTTCTATCCAATGCACAGTCAAGGAATGAGTTGCCAACTAATCGGCTGGCTAGGTCCCTATACCTCCTTAAAAGTATAGCGTTTTACTTACCGCTCATAATCCTAATCGCGGCCTCTCTCGCTTTGTTGCCCACTACAATATTCAGTATACTAAAGTCTAGCAGAGCCTCCAGTGTAGACTGTACCACAGGTTCTCATCGCCCCAGTTATGCTTATACATACAGGTCTCTGTACATTATTCAGCTTGGTCTGATTTGTATCCAGACTAATATTTTCTGCCCAGACAATATCCCCATATGTCAATTGGCCTGACCATCATGGTATACATCCGATACAGTATACTTAAGATTACTTCCCCCCAAGTTTCTCCTTCAAGCCTTCTGCATATCATTAGGGCATGTCTGGCCTTTTCCGATACTCGTTTTGTTGTTTTAAGTTAAATATTTCTCGTTTTTTTTTTGTTTATTGAAGTATAATATTTATATTTAAAATGTACTCTATCATTATTTAATTTTCTTGGTTAATTCCTCTTCAAAGTTAATAATACCCCTTAAAAAATTGCCGCCAAAATTAAAAAAAAATCGACTCGTAAGTACGTGGTGTTATAAAGTAGATACTCGTAGATAACATAATAACAATAATCAATTATTTTTAATTTGTTAACAATTTTAATTACACAGTAGAACATAAAAATAGGGTAAATTATACACACACAAAATAATAACAATAATAAACAATTAATACATTTATAAACAATTAATTCTTTTATCAGCTTTAAATGTCTAAAATGGAATTAATGACTGTTGGAAATAATTTGATTTGTTGCTTGATTTTTGCCTATAGTATTAATTTTTTTATTACATGTTCAGCTTAATAAATAACAAAATTGTGTAGAAAAAAAGAACAATAAATAAAAGCGATATAAAAAACAAATTAACTACTAGAGGATTAAATATTTATTTACCAGTTCCCCTCTTCACACTTTTTTTACTTCTCTTTCTATAGAATATAACAAGTGTTATTAACCCCTTAGCTGAAGTATTTTACATTAATAGTTAGTAAAATAATTTTAATAAAAAATATTGAATTCGAATTGAAACGTAGAATAGGGGTGAATATAAAAGGTTTAAGTTAATTTCGGACCAACATCCAAATTTATCATACCAATTAAAGGATATTAGTTGAATTAAAAATTAATTAATTAATTAAATTAATTAAAAAGTTTTATTGAAAACGAACAAATCAAACTCAATTATAGAATTTTTGTTTATTATTTAAAATAAAAGGCGATTACGAGAAATAAAACGTCTTTGTTTTGTTTGATATATGGAATATATGATGACTTTCAATACCTAGACACAAATAATCGATTAAACTTTTAACTTAATCAAAATAATTAATTGTAATTAAAATTAAAATCAATGCAGTGTTTAATTTTCTGTGTGTATTAAAACAAAAAATAATCTGAACACGACACTTGTGTTTAATTTTATTTAAAACTTGCAATTATAAAGCAAAATTTTGATAATCACAATTTCTTTAATGTTTTAACCTGTAAAGCCCGTAAAGTTAAAATTCTGTATGTATGAGATCAGCCATACAAAATATCCCCACCTAGGTTTATTGATTAGATTGAGAAAAAAATAAATAAAAACATTTGCTCAAAAATTCAACACTTGTTTTGTTGGCTTAGTTTGTTTCCTATGTAACATAAAGTCTAGAGATCAACACAGCCCCGTATAGCATGGCCATATATGGCATACGAGCACATTCAGAATCATAAACTGAAAGTTGTACGAATGCTGGTATAAAAAATTGAAGGGCAAAATAAAACATCGTAAGGGTGAAATGGATATTTTGTCTGCTTTATACGGATAAAAAATAAAATATAAAAAATGCGATCCTTTTTTTTTGCTGAGTCAACAGGACGCCAAAATGTTAAAATATTTTCTTAAAAATAACTGCTGTGTATTATTCTTTTCCAATTATTTAAGGTGTAGTGCTACTAGTATTAGAGCAGTTTTGAGTTTATATTTATATATATTTATATGATACTCGTATTTCCTAAGTAAAGCAATAGTCGCCCTTTTGTATATTAAATTTACAAACTGCAGCTGGAGTAATTCTAATTGTTTTTGTTGTCTATCTGTCAAAAATGTTCATGTCTATAAAAATTGTATGAAGTATCCCAAAATATAGCGGCGCCAATGCTTCGTAATAGAAAAAAAATCCGATTTTGACTCCGCGTTAGAGAGTGATTTTAGCTGAAGTTTGATAGGAAGACTTTTTTTTATTTTTTTAAAAATAATGCAATTTTAGTTGTTTTACATCAAATTTCATTATTCCTGTTACATTTAACGGTATATTGTTAGAAGTTAAATAGATTTTAACGTTCATGACACAACTTTAACGCTCTTATTTAGGTATGCATATGTATGTACATACATATATGCCACTTAAGCGTCAACGTTGGGCTTCAGTTAACGCAAATGATTTAAATGATTAAAAAAGGTAAATATTTTATGTATATATATTTTTTTTGCAAATACTTATCTTAAATTCTTAATTTAATTAAAACAAAAAAAAAAACAATTAAATATGGAAATAAAAAAAGAAATATACATAAATAAACCAACACCTTCTTCATCTAAACCAGCAATCACTTAAAATAGAGTAAATGAGTTGTAGTGGCATTTTTGTAGTGTGGTGGCGTTTACATTGGCGTTACAGGGGTTAATTAATAAAATATTGTATTACAAATGTCGTTTTTTTATCTTGTTGTTTCGCGTCTCAATTATAAAAAAACACGCTACTTTACTTACTCATTCATTTGAAACGTTTTTTTTTTCTTTTTGCTGTTGTTGTTGTTGTTGTTGGTATTGTGTTGTCACCTTATATTATATTTTTTAAGTGTTTTTTTTCTCTCATTTAATTTATTTCTTTCTGTTCATTTTGTGCTAAAATTCAATTTGTTATATGCGCTGCCACTGTTGTCATTGTCGCTGCTGTTTGGCGTCTTTATATTGTAGAAAAAAAACTACCCCAACAACAACAACAAATTATAATAAAAAAAAAGGTTAATTCGCGCACATTAAGTGCAAATTAGTAAATTACACGTTCAACGTTTGTACTTGTCGTAATCGTCTGTCTGTCTGTCCATTTTCGTTCAACGTTCACATGCAAATTAAACGATAAATTAGCAGACAAAAGAGTTAAGCTTTTACAACATGGCTTATTTGTTATAATTGTTGTTGTTGTTGTTTTTCCCTCATATTTAATTTTTTTTTTCTTTTTTTTTTCTTGTGTATTTAACACTTTACTTAAAAAAAGATTTGCTGTTATTAACGTTGGCATTATCGTTGTTGTTGTTGCTGTTGCTGCTGTTTAAAGCCATGTTGTAGTTACTCGCTTGGTTGGAACGATGGATTTGTGTTGTCATTTACACGGTTGTGTGAAAAAGTGTCCATTGAAAGAGATAGATGGATATTTAAAGAGGGTAGTTACGTAAGGAGGTAACAAAAATAAATTTGTTTTTTAACGTTTTTCTAAATAAGTAGGTTTTTGTCATTTTTTTTAGATTTTTTTAAACAGTCTTCTTTTTTTTAAGTGACGGTTTTTTTTATTTTAATAATAAAACGAATGTTGTAAAAAATATACGAAATAAATAAAATACATGTTTATTTAAAGTGTCTGCTCAACAACAATTTCTTGTTCTTTTTTTTTTTGTAACCAAGAAAATCTATTCGCCTCATACATACAGTATGTGTTAAGACTCTTGTTGACGATTTATATGCTTTTTGGGGGATTTGTCGTCTTTGGCGTGCAAGTCATATAAGTATAAATTTCACTCAAGTATGTGGTATAAAAAATTTCTGTATGCAGTAACGTAGCTCAAAATATTTTTTATAAGGGAGATACATACATACGTTGTTCGCTGCTTTTAAGCAGTCAAAACGACTGCATACATTATTATTTGTATACTTTTTTTTTGAAATTATTTTCATGGCCTCCTAAAAAAAGAAAAGAAAAAGGCACAAGTGGCAAAACTGAAAGACTAAAATGAGTGAATAAGTTTGTGAAGCTTGATTTTTTAAAAGACTCTTCAATCTGTAAATTTCTTTCAATCTGTAAATTACTGAAAGTAAAATGGTTTGTGAAGCTTGATTTTTTTAAAAGACTTTCTTCAATCTCTAAATTACTTTTAATCTGTAAATTACTGAAAGTAAAATGGTTCTAGCATGTTTCTCAGGAAAAAAATGTATAAGTACATAAAAGCTAAGTACGTATCTCAAAATTATTAACTACTACTACGTATTATTGTTGAGCAATTATAACTTATAAAGTATACGCCCAGTGGTAAAAAATAAGTTACTCGATAAAACCGTAGACGATGTTAGTTCAGATTGGAATCACATGAAATCTTAAATTTTAATATTGAAATGCATTGCTTATGGGGATAAGTATGTCTCTATGGCCATTTCGTCTCTGCTCCAAAAAATCGTCAGTAGACTTTGACCCAAAGATTGTTTCAAAACTATAAATTCTAACATCGATATTTTCTAAACATCGATGTATCGTTTGCATCCCTATACATGTCAGATCATAATTGCTCAAATGAGCAGTAAACATTTCTAACACAAGTACAGGATTTTTGCTTTTTACCTCTTATTGTATTTTGAAATTCATCCATTGTAAATTAGCTCATTTTGATGTATTTTTTTTATTGAACTTAATTGATTACAGCCTCTTTACAGAACTCAAATTGCCTACAACACGTATAAATTGTCGTTCATTGAAGCAAATGCCAGTAGTGTGGGTAAAAAACGTAACAACTGACAGATTGTTTTGGTTTTTGTAACATGAATTTCTTGTGAAACAAAATAAAGCCACGCAAGCAGAAATTTATATCCGATCACCAAAATTATATAAAATATGTATGCATTTCTGCTATTTACACTGATATAATGGACTCATACATAAGTTTTTTCCCCCGATACACACAATTTTGTATTTTCTTTTTAGCTTTTAATTTAAATATATTCACCAGCTTCTAAAAACATAATTGATTTATTTGTTTACAATTAGCGGCAGTTTTTCTTTATGCCGCCTTATTAGGATTATAAATATAATAATTTTCTATTAACAAGAGAAAGCATTTCAGGTTTTATTGTGGAATGCGCCACATAACGTAAGGTGGACAAAAATATACAAATTTGGCATAAAAACCCATGTTGTTACGTATTCGTGCATGCATGATTCGTTCTAGTCTTAACGTCTTGACGTCTTCTATAACTCTATTCTATTCTCAAATTCTTATACGTCTCTGATAAACTCTGTAAATAAAACATTAAATTATTGTGTATTAAAGTTGTATTGTCAGAGGGAAGTAACGGTATAAGGGGAGCAACTGTAAACAAAACACATAAAACAAAAACAAAAAGTAACTTGCCATATACTTCTTTATAAACATTATTTTAGTGCTGGTTTTTTTACTGCTGTTCTTGTTTTATTTCCTTACTTAAACAGCGGTTTACTTTTATAAAGACAGACAAGGTGTTTTGAAGGGAGTGGCGCCCTTTTTATTCACTTTATTTTAATTTTTTTTTTAACAGCTTCTCTTTTTTATTTTTGCATGTCATACGCTTTTTGCAACTCTGTTTGTATTGTGAACATTTTACAGACAATTTGTTTGCTGGCTTGGCACTTTTTTGTTTGTGCTTTCCGCAATAGTGGTTTGAATATCCTCATGGAGTGTGTTGGCTGGCTCCACGTTTATATATACATTTTGTTTGCTTGACAGTCAGTTAGATTGTTTGTAAATTTGTTGAAGTAGTACTACTTACATACATACATACATACATACATACATACATACATACATACATACATATATTCATGTATCTAAGGTACATACATATGTATGTACATCATAAATGTTGCTGCTTTATGCAGTCAGTATTTTATTGCTCTTTTTTAGGTATTTTTTATTTACTTTATGCTTTTAACTTCTTATTCCTTTAAAAGACGAGATAAAACAATTTTTTTTAATTCTGTTGCAATATTTGATGTTGCTTTAGCAATGTGAAGTCAACATTTCTTTTTATTTCAAACAGTGTTGTTTTTTCATTTTTTTTTCATATTAATATAAAAGGTAATTTTTTATGTGTTGCCTGTTTACAGTAAGTGAAAAAAATGTTCTATCGTTTCTTTTACAGTAATAATAAATCATAGTAAAAGTTTAAAAGTAATAAAAAAATATATGAACTGTTTTTGTAAAACAAACGATTTCGATCAATCGCAATTTTACCAAGCATACCATTAATATTACAAGTAGTTTCTTTCTTTTTTTTAACGTGCATAAGAGTCACAGTAAAAAATAAATGTGAAAGAGAAAATATTTCTCTTGGTCAGCGTTGGTAGTGTGTAGTTTACTAGGTTTATTGCAATTTTCTTAAATTTGTGGTTGGTTATAAGCTAACTTTTATCGTTATCAAACAACAAACATAAAGTTCTAAAAACCTGAAAAAGTTAGTATCCCGAGAAAAATGGAAATTTTGATTATGGGAATTTCTATACGGTAGCAAATTTCTTGTTTTGGGAGCGATTATATACATTATTACCAGAATCGCTAGTAACCTTTAATGTTTTGCTTAGGTTGTTGAGTTTGGCAACACCTAAAGGGTGGGCAAGTTTGAGGTTAGGAAGTAATGTGACTAAAATAATTTATTTTAAGTGTTATTGATACCAATGTAAAGTAGAAATAAGGTAATTAATAATGGAATATGATGTCTGGCAAATGTCCACCTGTAGCACGTCGGCAGGAAAAATTTTTAACTAAATTTTGCAACAAAGCTTCCCTTATTTCATCAATGCAGCGCCGAATTTCATCTGTCAGAGCGTCAGTTGCTTGTGGTTTGTTCACGTAAACCTGGTCTTGGCCAGTTGACATCGCCTAATCGCGACCTAGAAATTTCTCATTCACTAACTGAGTTGCTTGGCTGGCTTGTAGCGCCGTCGTGCTGAAAGCAATTGTGGCCACAAAAAATTGGTACTCATTGTCTCATCACTGATTTTGTTGAAATATACATTCTTTTTTCGTTCAGTTTTTTAAACAACCCATTCACAAACTATAGAGGCAAACAATGGTAATATAGTGTTCAATGTCAATTCTTGACATTTCATCATTTGACAGCCAATTTACTTTCTCACCTCACATATGACTGCCCTGTATATGCTGAATTTTATTGCAAATTTACCAGTTAAATTTTGCATGGTTGCAAAACTCTCCACTATGGTGTTGAAGTTGTGAGAGAGTAAGTACATATCGTCTGTATAATTAATATCCTCCTTCTTCAAAAACTCTACGAAATTTCCCTTTCTTCGCAGGTTGCTCTATTCGCGATGTTATCGAGAACTATGTTGAAGAGCAGGGGGTGTTGGAATACAGCCCTGCTTCTCGAAAGTACTGACTGTCTATTTATTATTAACACATGATTTATGCAATATCCTGCAGGCAGTTCTCATTATCGTAGAGGCCCTGTATTAAAAATATTATTTGTGTGGGCGTGCAAGTGCATTCTAGAAAACAGTGTGAGAGGGTGTCAAATTTTAATTTTAAAAATCTCATTCTTTAATTTTAGTTTTTCAATTAATTTATGTAACTTAATTTTCTCTGCAGTAAATTTATGCGCTGAT
This sequence comes from Metopia argyrocephala, assembly GCA_963576795.1. Classification (NCBI taxonomy): domain Eukaryota; kingdom Metazoa; phylum Arthropoda; class Insecta; order Diptera; family Sarcophagidae; genus Metopia; species Metopia argyrocephala. Next base: position 7,721,658 of record OY756208.1, read on the forward strand.
TCCTAAAGAAAGAGCCATTTTCTCACACAAAATTAGATTTTCAGAAAATCGAAAGTCACAAGTAGGACCTAAAATTTTTTCTCTCGCTGTATTTGTCATACTATCTGATGTTATAATCTCAAGAGTTGTGAATGAGGAAATAATGACTTGTTTCTCAGTTATTACGGGTGTATTTTAGCTTCCAAACACTTACCGAAACTGTCTCTTCTTTTTTATTTCATTTTTTTTTTCATTTCTAACATTCTTTTCACATTTATCGTATCTTATGATCTGAATTCTTTGGCTTTCATTGTATAATGTTTTTTCTTGGTTTTACTCTATAGCACAAAAAAAAAGTATTTTATTTAAAGTTTTTTTGTCTATTGTATTTGTGTTCCTTTTCAAAATTCTTCATATCCTGCCTTCCTGGTTTATTATTGTCGCATGCCACCATATGAATTTTTATTTAAAATTTTTGTTGTTGGTGTCGTTGTCGTTTTTGTGGTTGTCGTGAAGTGCCATGTAATGAAAACTTGAATCCTGTTGTATATCAATATGCACAGAGTTGTAGAGATTAAATGCTTTTGTGTTTGTTGTATTCGTGCTGGTATATTTTAACGTGACGTTACCATAATGTTTATGTTGGCCTTTAACGTTTCTTTTTTTTTGTTTTTTTTTTTTTTTTGGTCTTTGCCCTAAGTGTACTAACAGAAAATATTACACTGTGTTTTTTCTTTATTTCATACCGGCCACTCTTATCAACCAGAGCATCCATCACTAGAGCTTAACTGCCTGCCTACTAGTCAACCACAGCCTGACTCTGTTGGCTGCTTGTCTACAGTTTGTATAACGTTTTTATTAGTTTTACCATAAAAAAAACTGTAGAAATCATATTCATCCAGTCAGTTGGAAAAGCGAAACAGGCAACCAGTCATCCATTCAAAAACCAACCGACTCACTAACCAGACATCTATCCTTATATAAGAAAAACTATGTGAACATTAACGTGTGTTTTCGGTTTTTTTCTGCATGTTTTCCAACAACTCGTTTGCTTGCTAAATAGTGCCAAAAGTTTTTGGCCTGTTGTGTTGGTAGATAAAACACTGAGAAAAATTATTTCGTAGCGTTTTGTAAGCCTGATTTATAATTGAATTCATTTTATTCTTTGTTACATACTCAGCAAATGATGATCTTTCAAAGCTTTTATTGTACTTTGGTGTGTCTTATGATATTGAATTCAAAAACAGTGTGTCTTTTAAACTTCAAAAAACATCGTTGACGATAGGATAAGGAGGGAGCTGAAGGCTTTACATTGTCGCAGCTCAATAGGGTAGATCTGGGGCTTTTGCCTAGATCGATATATGGCTGTCTAGTTTGGTGGAATGACATGTACAAAAGCTGCCATCATTTGGTTTTTAGGTAGTAGAAATTATCCTCACGCTGTCCTAGATGGTGTGCTTCATTAGATTCCATTTGATTAATACATATCGCTCATTGGCGAGAAGAGTGGCAGAAATATGTGGCGAACTGTAATTTAAAACATATCTGTCTATCCTTTTTTTTATTATAATTTCAAAAAAAAATTGCAAATTAACTTTTTCATTTTTCACCTTTGAAGGGATTTTAACCTGAGCCGTTGGAGTTTTTGTGCGAGCGCTATTACCACTATACCTTTTATTAAGGCGACTTTTAAGACGTTACTGAGATAATTTAAATAAATAAAACAATAAAAATAATATAAAAGAATGAAAACATAACACAATTCAAGTAAATACTGTTTAAAGTTGTATGAATATGGATTTTGCATACTGTATTTTCGTTAAGTTTTCTCTTTTCGCTCTTAAGAGATGATGTTTATTGTCGTAAAAATAATCATTTTCATATGCGCACAATTATTCTATTTTTGGCAGGTTGTAGTCGGTGGCTTGTAGTTTTTGAATTGTTTAATATATAAAACAAAGTTTTGGAAATTAATACAATTTGACAACTTTTTTCTTTAAAGATAGATATCAAAGATGTGTTCGGTACACATTTCAGTTTCATTAAGAGTTAAATCTTTTTTTTTTTTTTTACCCGTAAAATCTGATTCATTTGCTTTTCATTTCTTTTTTTTTTCTTTTTTTCTTTTTTCTTTTAAGAAATTATTGCCTCTTTTAGCGAGTTTAATTGAATTTTCCACAGTGTAGTTGTGTATAAAGACATACAATACATAAATACATATGTGTAATTTGTTTTGTTTTTATTGGTATTTGTTGGTGGTAATGGAGCAGCAGTTATAGTCATACTATTAATGCTGCTAAATGGCCCCGGCATGGGGTCTTATTACATTTTGTCTGCCCCTCGTTTTTTTATAACTCGTGTTTTTCTTTTCCTCTTTTTTTCTGACAAGTTTTTATTTCAGTTTTTTTTTTTTTAAAAGCCAACATGTTTTAACATTACCTTGCCGTTTAACAGGAAAATAAAATAAACACGTACAACCACTCACTCCTACAATTTACACAAGAATTATATTGCTGTCCCCCGCCCCAAATATGAACAAAAGGCAACATGAACCTAAAATTTGCCAAGCCAGCAGGCAAGCACGTACTCTTTGGGAAATGTACAACATATTCAGTCACTTAATGTAGCATGTAGTTCAAATGAAAAACAAAAAAAAAAAAACAAAAAAGTTGGTACAAGCTAATCAAATATTAATATGATTTTATAATACACACTGAGGAGTCCGTTATTGTAGTTGATGTTGTTGGCTGTACGAGTATTCCTCTATGGTTATCCTAGTTTGTCCATTAGTTATGGTGGTGCTATATGAACATACAATTCCATAAACACCACTTGTAGATGTAATAAAGAGATATGTACTCTTATATGCTATTCAAAACAATAAATGAACGTAGAAATAATTGTACAAACATACTCGTCCTAATATATATATCCATTCACAATCATTACAATGTTCATTCTCATTATTATACGAGTGGGTATGTATATTTTTCTAAACTCCCTTCCACAATCAAAAAAAATATTTCCCATTTTACATTGGCATATCGGGCAAAATAGAATGTTTATATCAAAGACCAGGCCAGAACAGGTCAGAACAAAACAGAACATCGAAAGCAATTGATATTCAACATATGTATGTACATGTGTATACTATAACGTAGAATAAGTACTTGACGATTATTGTGTTTTGTTGCTAAAATAATAATAAAATTTTCCCAATTCCTCTTGAGATATTAATATGGGTATTTTATCCATTGGATGTTGGGGTTCATTTATTGTAATTTCCTTCCTTTCACTCTCCTAAGCGTTTACATATGTAGGTATATGTGTGTACCAAATCTTTTTACTGTGCTTACTTATACATACGAGTATATTCGAAGTCAGCTGTACAACTAACAATTCATGATTTCCATTTACTGATAGATGTAGATGGTGGTGGTACATTTCTGTGCATAATAATTTCAACAACAATATGCTTGAATATTTGTCTGTCCGTTTAACTGTCTCTCTATCTATCTCTGTCTGTCTGTCTGTCTGTCTGTCTGTCCGTCTGTCTTATCTTGAAAACATTTTATATTGTACTGCATTGAAATAACCAACCATTCAACCAACTAAACACTCATCCATATTCAATTCATATTACAATCTTTTTCGTATTGTATCCTGATTTTTATACAATGAATAACAAAACCTTTGGATTATTGAGTAAACCATTTTGGGTATATTTATTTTATTTTCTGATATGTAGGTAGAATTGTTAAAAGCCCCGCTTGGGAAAAAATATTACAATTTCCATAAAACTTAACCTTTTCAGTGAACTTATTTTGGAAGTCATTACTTTGGGGTTTTTAGTACAAAGCTTTTAATATGGACTTTATCAAGATTTATTTTATTTGTCGTCATAATATCAACGGCATTCACGACCGTAATTCTTCTAACTTCGGACATCAGTTCTGCTAGATAGCAATGTCACCGCCTACAGTCGGAAATGGTATGTTCCGCGTCGTCAATTACATCTTCTTTCTCGTAATCTCCTCGTAAATGCAGAAAGGGGAATCACACTTTCGCATTCGTTACAGATATTTTCTAAAATGTCCGTGTGGTGTAATAGTGGTGTAATAGTTCACCTCTCTGAATTTTCGATTTATCCCTGACCCTATAGTCGGTATGAGTCTCGTTGTCCATCTTCATCGTTCTTCAGCGTTCCAGTGTTGTTGACATTTGGAAATGGTATCCTGCCTGATGGAACTGGTTACAGGAAGGTTCTCTCGTTTTAGTCTTACATATCATTGGCCGCCCTTCTGCTAGCAGATCCACGGGGATTGTGCCGGCTATGATAAACTGTAGGTCCAGACACTGTGCGGAAAGGTACCCTAACAGATCATTTTTTCTTCTTTTATTCTCATTCCAAATTAAAAATCGTTCAAAGTCCATGTTAATTTAAGATTCTATCGATTTCATTTCCAATTTAATACGAGTGCTTTTCTACTCTTAGAAATTTTCTATAGGGCAACAATATGTATGTATAGATGAACAAATATTTACTACTTGGTATTGTTGTTCATATTATTGTTCGGGTATTATGTGTTGAATTTCCATGCACAATGGGTTATTAAAGAAAAACTGTAGCAATATTGTTAAGTTTTTATATTTTAATAAATGTTTCTGGTTTTCGGATTTGATATTGCAAATAAAACTAAAGCTACATTAGAAAAATATTTTAGGAATATTGGTTACGCTTTTTTCGTCAAGTATTTGCTTAATGTAACCGTAGCTTAAGAGACTTATTTATTTCGTTCAATTATTTCGTTTGTTATTTACAATACATTTTTAGGAATTTCACACTTTCGTACTTTTCTAGCACTTTGATCTCTTTAAACTTGAAACCTCCATTACTTTGCCTGTACTACTAGTTAGTGGCTTACTTTATGACCGTAATGCAACAAGAGCGGGCATGAATTTCCTAGATATCAAAAATGTTTTTGCATATATGTATATTTTGTATAAAAATTGTATATGAAAGTAGATGTTTATAGGCAAGAATGGAGAGATAAAAAAGAGTACCATATTTCTCACCCGACTTTCAATGTGTGTGTTCGAGATAAAAGCAAACCGAAATAACGCAGCAGTAACACTGCTTTCTGGGAAAATCCGATTATGACGGCGCGTAAGCGCTATTTTTTTCGTAACGTTTATTTTGTTTTTATTTATTATTTTTTGCTTGATGTTTTATTTATTACAAATTACTGTTTATATACAAGCATACATGTATACATCTGTATACTTCGGTGTGTTATTTTTTCCTTTTGCCTGTCAAAGTTTTAATTTTTCTCTTTTGTTCTTGTCTACTTATGTACTTTTCTTTCAGCTGTTTTTGACATCCAAAAAGGATGTAAAACAGACAAAACTAGCCTTATATAGTTCTTATAAATACCTCTTGATTTGTAGCGAGACAAATACTTTAAAATTGTATGCAATAAATGGCACAAAATTATCAAACTTTAAAAATATAAAGCCCATTGTGCTTTGTATATGACTTTGAGAATATAAAAGGAATATCAGAACTGAAAATTTGGGGGGGAAAAAACTTAAAAATGGTATCATGATAAAAAAGAATAATAACATGCAAACCTTAAAGCCAAAAAAAAAAAATTAAATAAAAAAGAAGATATCTATGTTAGTTGCGGCAGCATCATCATCAACATCATACTCTTCATCGCTTTGGCCATTGCTATCACTATCAGCACCACCATCATCATTGCCTTTGCCATCGTCAATAGCAACGGTGCAAACAAAACCGAAACTAACAAACGATTAATGTTGATGACGACAGAATGGTTGAATTGGTTTTTAGTCGGTTGTGTGTCTGACTGGCTCTATGGCTGTTTGGATGATTGTTGTTGGTTGGCTGCATGGAGTAAGAGAATGAAAAGTATCTTGTGTCTAACATCAACAATTTGTCATACAAACCTCCCTATATTTTATGCTATTCATACTAAAACATACAGCAATAGCAACAAACAAGAAAGAAAAACATAAAAACTAAAAAAATTACAAATATGAACAATATGAACAATAATATACGGACTGAATTACTCGTATATTGGATCGAATTTATAAAAACACAGTGGAACATGTCAGTTTTAGGCTTTGTGGTGCAAATTAAAATTTGAAATTCCCAACACGAACCACTATTATTTTTTGTCAGAAAAAGAAGATTGGTAAATAATACATATCTAAATCTTAATACTCTCATAAGTAACAGATTCTCCAACAAATTGTCAGAATTAGTTTAATTTGGGTAATTTTAATTTTTAAAATATTTTACTTTTCCTATATACGAAAATCCCACGAAAATATATCTTATATATAAAATTCTCGTGTCGCGGTGTTTGTTGCCAAACTCCTCCGAAACGGCTCTACCAATTTTCATGAAATTTTGTGTTCATATAGGGTAGGTCTAAGAATCGGTCAACATCTATTTTTCATACCTCTAAATGCTAAGGTGACCCGCCCCAAGGGAAAATGTATGCCTCACCTTAATAACGTACCGAAGTTGATGAAATTTTAAACTACAATAGATAGATCAGCGTACCGTAGAGCACATATGATACCCCTAAATGTAAAGGTACCGCCCCAAGGGGAAATTTATGCCTCATCTAAATAAAATACCGACGTTGATGAAATTTTAAGCTAGATAGTATATATCTGCGTACCCTAGAACACATATGGTTTAGGTTTCTTTTTATTAAGTGGTACTCAGAGGGGGCAATACAGAAATATTTCTCCCTATAGCCAACTATCAAGCTGAAGTACAGAAAATGGCGGATAATCATTTATTAAAATTATTAGTAACGCAGAGATTAATTGCTCATATCAAGGTTGACTTTTGGAGTTCGGTGAAGATTATCAAATATAAAAAAATGTTTTCTAGAGCAAATTTATGTGGCAAAACAACGTTTGCCGGTCAACTAGTAGAATATAAATATTCTTTTAATACTGTTGTATACATATTCGCAACACACATAATTCTCTTATATTTATCGGTCATTGCTTTGTTGTTAAGTTAGGATTGTCACTTGGTTATAAGGTATAGCAAAATCAAAACTAATATTGTGTAATAAGAAAAACGTCTTTCTTTCAATTGTATGTTAATTGTTTTCTTTATTTTCTCTCACCCTGTATACAACGTCCGTATATCATGGAATCCCAATACAAAAGCCATAGTGTATGATGTTCTTAACATCGTTTAACTTTTGTTTACACCCCCAAAATCCGCCTCCAGTCGGTGTTTTATTTTTTTCTGCCTTCTTCCCTTCCTCTCGTGTTGTCTCACGCTTGTACACTAATTTTGCCATAAGAGTGCTCTTGCAAAATCCCTTTGTTTGCTTTTAATAACATTTCTATGGGTAATGTTGTATGACTAGCAATAAAACGACCACCCTATTTTTTTATAAATTTGTCAGTACTAAAGTATACAACTTAAGTTTGTATATATGTGTGTGAATGTGTTTGGGTAAAACATTTAAAGTTTAAATCCTCCAACGACCCCACAAAATGTTATTAAATTTCAATTTTACATAGATTTTGCCTGTAATGTCAGACAGCCAACCAGTCAGCCACTAGCAGTAACCATATTTTGGTATGTTGCTCACACTTTTATTATGAAATCCAACCAAACATAATTTTTTTTTTTTGCCTTTTTGCATTATACTTAACTTTACTTTTCATATAAAAACTGTTTTAGGAAAAAAAAAAACAAAAATGGGGGGAAAACAATTGGACAGCACGCTTGTACGCGGTTGTGGCAGAAAGACAAAACTAACTAAACAAAGTTGAAAATTGTCGAAAGCAACAGCAATATCCTATACATATAGACGTGCACATACATATGTATGTATATACGTATGATTATATGTACATACATATGCATGTGCACTCATTTATTCATGTACGGTTTGATTGTGTTGATTTTTTTTTTTTCATTTTATGCAGGATTCCATTTCTGTGTTTTTGAACTTTTTTTTTCTTAATATTTTAGTTTATTTATGCTTTTTTTTTGGTCTTAATAGTGAGAAGATTGTATAAAAAATTATACGCTCGGTTTGTCAGTTAAGCTGTATTGTAAGTGTATAAAGTTGTGCTGATTTATTCTTTGCCAAATGAAATTTTCATCTTTGTACTTTTTGTAGTTGTTCTCGCCTTTACTCTCTTTTAGGTTTATACTCTTGGCGTGTGCATCGTTACCCATTTCGCACTTTTCACCTCATCGTCATTAACAACAACAACAGCAACTACTACAAAATCATTATCAAGATTTTGTTCTTCAACTGAAACATGGATGCTGTGTTTATTATTATTTTTTTTCTTTCTTTTTATTTCATTTTAGTTGGGAAGCATTAAAATTCATACCCCATCTTGATTTCCCTTTTCAGTATAAACTCACTTATTCATCTTTAGATCTTAATATCCCCTCCTAAAGCTCTTTTTCACTTACATTTTATTGTTGCTTTAAGAAAAAATGTGTAATATGTAGATATAAAAGTGTATAGCTTCTTCTCATTTACGGCGGTGTTCTCCCTTCTCTTGGACGACCTGTAGTATTTAATGTTGTTGTTGTTATATTTTGTTGCCGTTTTATATTTTTATTACTGTTTTCTTAATTTTTTTATCGGTAATTTTCGCTTCGGCGTGCGCATATCATAAATAGTAATCATGTTTCATTCAAGTAGCTTTTTTACGATTTATTAAATTACGCGCATTATTACGATTATAACAGTGGCGGCAACAACGATTAGAGGCACTCGACTGCATATTCTGTTTTAAGTGGTTGTGTATGTGTGTGTGAATTTGTTTGCTGTTGGTGTATATTTGCTCCACTTGAGTTTATGGTAAATTGTATTTAATCTTGCTATTCTAGAGAGGAGAGTTGCCAAATTGTTTTGCTTGCTATTGCTTTTCTCCCAATGAGAGGATTAAATATACAAAATTGTAAAACTCATATCACACGAACCACGAATATACGGGCCTCTATAAACCAATTCAGTTAGAATTTATTGGGTCTATAAGTACAAATATTTGAAGATTTTAAATTGAAATTTGAAACAAAGTGTAGCAAATTAAATCAGCATCGTTTTGTTTCCAAGAAGATAATGATCCAAAGCACACAGCGAAAGTTGTTAGCTTAAAAAACACCCCTAACGCCTGATCTTCTTTTAAGCATGTTTAGAGTAGTGCTGTCAAATTCTGCTACTTTCATTACTCGATAGTATTGAGTACTTTCATTTGGGTACCCAATAATACGCAATACTTTTAACGATTTTCGTATTTAAGAGAAAACAATTTCATAAAGAATTGTGCTTTTGGACAGAAATTTGTTTAACCGTTAAAATTAAAATTTTTTATACAACTTCGAAGAAAAAATGCAACCCTTAAAGTATTGAGTAGTTACTTTTAAGTATTGAGTACCCAAAAATTAGAATAAATACTCGATACTCGGTACCCATTACTCAATATTTTGCCAGCACTAGTTTAGAGTAGATATACTAGAGAAATAATTTGCCAGGATGTAATTACTATTAAAATAGAATTTGAGAAGTGCCATGAAGGAAGAATGGGATAAGATAAGGGTATACGTATATATTGTTTATTACTAAATATTTTATTTGAAAAGTTTATATGTATGTACATGTTTTTAACACCTAATTAGAAAAGCTTACATTTCTGTATGAAAAGGTAATATTGTACTCTTACGATCTAATTTAAATATTTCGTTGCAAACGCCTTTTGCTTTAGCACCTCTTCATATACTATAATAAAATCTCCAGGGTTCGTCCCCATTTCGTAGGTACATGTAAACGCAACAGCCCGTACCACTGCGGGTTTGTATGGTTAACTACACGGGTAATAAAAAAACTCCAGACCCCGAAGTCAACAGCTTATTGATACAACCAAAATACAAAAATAAACGAATATCTATACCTCTAAGTCAAATAGTCCGCACTAAGACGAATTATCGAAAAAATTTATATATAATAATCACAGATACAACATTATACGCGTTCTGACTTAATTATATGAATTAGAGATACCAATTACATTATTAAAAATTAACAAATAATTTAGCGGTTAATTTCCCAGGAATTCTAATATTCCTAACTTAGTGCTAAACTAAAAATAGCGTTTAGTTGCCAAAAGCTGTATATGTATATACTATTTATGTATGTATTTATGTACATGCATAAACATGGTAATGTGCTAATTTACCTCTCAATATATTTGAGAGCAATTTGGCTACATTTTTTATTAGATACATTCTCGTTGATGGCTTCTGCTGGAAAAGTAATCTGTTTTGCCCTTTTATTTAGGGGAATTCTAATTAAATTTACTACCACAATTTTCTTTTGGTTCCTCAATCATTTGGCATCACTGTTTACATCTACACCACTGTTTTACTAGTAGTCAACAAGAACGGCAGTGAAATCTACGAAAAAAAGAGAGAAAAAAAAAACAGTACAATAAACACGGATACAAAAAACGGCAACAAGAAATCTTTGTGTGCGATAACAGCAAAACGATTATTTTACGCTAAAAGACAACCAAAAAGGCAGGCACTAACATATGTACGAGTTAAATGATTGTGTTTGAGGACAGACAAACTCAAATGTATAGAGCAGATGAATTGCTTGCCTGCAGTCTACATTGTTAATACAGAAGAACGAAAGTACTACAACGACGATGAAGACGGCAACTGATGTTATGGTCCTTTTAGTTTTGGTTTAACGTACTTCCATACATGCAACGTGTGTATATGTATGCATGTACATATAAATTGCAAGTACGTATGTATGTTTATTTGAACACAACACAGCGCAAGAGAATATCACACGACACGACAACCATTCAATCTGCTGACTGTGAAACCGTGAAAGATGTTGTAAAATAAAAAAATAAAAATGAAGAAGAATCTGAAGTTGGCAAGAATTCTCTTTGTGTTCTATAATACTTTTAGATTATACAAGTGACGTTTTTACTGTGTTCATTCTTGGATCTGATGTAATTTTTTACGTGGTATGACCCTAAATTGGCACCTTAACAGTATATCTACGTACACATCATACAGATATACTACATACATACCTTTGTACATTCTTACTTATGCATATTTTTATGACTGTATGTTGTACTTCATATTACATTACATATTTATTAAATCATCTGGCAATATCATAATAATTAAAATTTCAGCAAATTTATATTTATCCCCTTACTTCTGTTAACAGAAATTAAAAAAAAACGATATACTCATAATAGTAAGAGTCATAAAAAATTATTAACAAAGTCATCTCCATAAATTATACAGTTACTCTTAATGGTTTTATTGGAATCTATTTGTTTTTTATTGCTGCCTGTAATGGCCCTCTTCCATTAAATATGTTGTTTGTTTCTGTCTGTATTATACTCGTATAGAGTGTATGGATGGATGTGTGTATATGGTTATTGTATGTTTAACTTGGCTTTTCTTGTATAAATGCTTGTTCAAGTATTTTATTATTGCAATATGAGAGTGTACGACAAATGAAAAGATGGACGGACATGCAAGATATTTTTGTTGCTGCTGCTTCTTGCTACTTTTAATTTATTCCTCTTTACGGACCTCCTTCTTTACACTGCTCTGCCCCTTTCAACCCCATAAACACTTAAATGACTACAACTTGTGAAGTGTAGTCTCTTAAGCATAAGAGTGCTTTAGTTGGTTGGTTTTTGGTTTGGTTTGGTTAAATGCTTGACTGTTACACACACTGACTGTCGGAGCAAACTAACTTGTTGACTGTCAAATTGCCTGACTTATTTAGTGAGCTTTGATTGTGTTTTTTTCTTTTGTTGACTGGCATCATCGTTAACTGCTGTAAGTATTTTGGTATTTTTTTCTTATACTTTCTATACTTATGAATGTGCTTTGTGAGTGTTACTCTACTTCACTGCTATAAATGTGTACTGCTGCTACTTGCCGGTTTTTTGTTAATTCGTTGGTTTGTCTGTTTTGTACTTCACTCGTTCGCTCACTCCCCTCCTAATGACTGGTTGTTTGGTTGGCTGTGTTGTCATAGTCATTTTGTTTTATTATTCTTATTGTAGTACTTGTTGTTGTTGTTGTAGCCATAGAATCATAGTCACATTAAATCAAGTTGGGGTTTTATTGTTTGTGCGTGTGTATTGTTTGAATGTGTATATTGCCTTGTAGAAAAAAGCACAGTATCGTATGCAAGATGTAGTATAATTGTAAGAAGAGTTAAAAGGGGGATAAGTGGAGACATTTTAAGTTCGTTCGGTCTTCTCTTTACTTTATTATAATAATGTGTGAATGTTTTTGTGTGATTGCCGCTAATTTAGATGCTTTAGCAGTGATTATATGGCATTTTTCGTATTTATTTATTTATTTATTGTATTTGCTTTAATTCACCAGGTACTAAATAAGTAAGTGGTTTCTGTTGGTTGCTTGACTGCTTGCTGTTGGTTTGCCTGACTGAATGCTTAAACGTTTGCCTTGTTCTTATTGTTGTTGTTATTATTTGTAGCTGTTAAATTTGTTGTATAAGGTAATGTGTGGCTGGCATATTTGAGAAGGTATCATGTATTAAAATGTAGTCAATTTTTAAAATATTTTTTTTGTTATGTATGTACATATGCATGCATTGTATATACATTCATACATACATATGTAGTATATTTTTTTTGTCAAGTGTAGTGGCAATAAGACAAACCAACTGAAAACGACAACCATACATAAACATAGTGAACAGTGCAGTATTGGCAGTCTTGTCAATGATTATATCTCGAAAAAGCGATAAATAAAAATGCGTTTATTTTTCATGAATATAAAATGTTTTTTAAATATAATACTATAATAGACATATTTTCTTTCACTATAAGTAGTTTTTTTTTATTAATACGAGGTATTTATTTTTATTTTCAACATTCCTTACCACAAAGCAAAGCAAAATAAAAAACATTTAACAGCTTTTAAGCTAATATATTACTAAATGTCACTAAATTTAATATGAAGAACGTAGAGTCAGGTTCTTCATTTGGCTCGATGTAGTGTAATAGAGCAGAGCTTTTGTTTGAAATAACTGTATATTGGCTTTGCGGCATTATAGACGACAATAGCATATAGATTTTTATTTAGAGTTTTATGATGTTTTTAAGTTGGCAACACTTGCATGAAAAGACCTCTAGAGTTGTGTAGATATTTAGTGGTGAGAAGGAGATATGACGGGTTGAGGGAAGTAAGAGAACTAAAATTGTTTTATTGGGATGTTTTGGTTTGGATTTTGTCTTTTCGTTGGTTTGGCTCCTCGGTCGCTCGGTCGATTCGTTGGTTTGGTATGGTTAGTTGCCTTTAATTGGTATGCAAGTGGAATGTGAGGAATATTTTCTCTTGCACATTTCAACCATTCAGGCATATTTAGCCAAACACAAGCAACCAACCAACCATCCATATGTCCATATAAACATTTTTGCCAGTCATACATATTCATATGTACGTACATATGCACATGCATACATACAATGCACATACATATATACATATTAAAAACGTACTTGGTAAGTAAATTATAATTCTAAAGTGCATAAATGCACACTCTCAATATGTTTAGTGCAGTAAGTATAAGTGAGGAATGGATCAAAGGATGGTTGCTTGGTTGGTTGGTTAATGCTTGATATGGCGAATTGTTTGGTTGATTGTTTTGGAGTTGAGTAGTAGGGTAGAGTAGCAGCAGTTATTATTGCATAGTTGGTGTGTTATGTGTTGGATTGCGTTTAAATGACTGCTTGCCTTCTTGTCTGCCTGTATGTTGGCCTGGCATAACTCTCTGCCTCCTACATACATATTCAAACATCGCTTATTGGCAATATCAGCTCTCGTTACGTTTGCAATGCTCGTATTTGATAGCTGTACTGATGCTGAATATCAAATGAATATTGCAAAACTAAAAAAAAAATACTTTATTTCCAATCCGTTTTTTTTTTTAATTTGTATTCTACTTGCTCCTGTGGTTATTTTGTATCTTACACTTCACTCTTTATAGGTATACCACGGCATACATACATGTATGTACGTATAGCATGTGTTTATAGGCGATGTTGTTATTGTTGCTGTAATAATTCACATTGTTGTTTAGTTTGAAGATTCAATACCTAAATAAAAGAGGGATCTCTGTACTCCTCTGCTCTTTAATAGCCTAAAGTAGAATAAATTTTAGTGGAATGTCAAACTATATTGGATTCAGTAGTAATACTTAAGTTTTTTTTTCTATTCAAGAAAAATTTTTATTTCTACTTATTTGTATTTTTTGCTTTGCTGTTCATTTCTTTCAATTTATATTCAATGCAATTCTATTTTAAATTAAACTACAACGACTGCCACTACGACTGACTACTGGTATTTTTTTTCTGTATTTTTTGCCTCCTTAAAGAATAAATAAATAAATTCAAGTGATTGAGTGAGACAGAGAGAGGAGGAAAAAGAAAAACAACTACTAAGAAAAGTATATTTTAAGTACTTAAGTAAGTGCTGCTTTTTATAAGAAACATAAAAAAACATTTTTTCTACTCTCTTTACGTATTTTGCCTATAGGATGTTGTCTATGTTGTGATTTTTTAGCTTTTTTCCATCTAAATTCCTTTTTATTTATCTTTTTCTTTGTATTTTGGGGATTATTGCATTGTATTGTATGCTGTTGGCTTTATGTCTGTTTTGGGTGTATATGCTTAAGCATGAATTGATTTTTTTTGGAAGTATTACCATTTTTACTTACAAAAGAAACAAAAAAAAAAACATGGCTAACATTGAATGGAGAGAAGAGCGAAAGGTTTTGCCATTTTTTGTGCTGTTAAGACTTTTTTTCTAACGTGCTTTCATCGGGCAAAATAAAAAAGGGGGAAAATTGATATAGAGTTTTCATGTTTAATATTATTAAGTTAAATATTATTTACTGTGCACTCGGGATAACGTCAACTGCGGCGTCTTTAGATCTGGGGAACTTTTTTAAATTGGGGTTAAAATTTTTGCCAATCCCTAGATGATATCTATGGGGATAACAGTCCAATCTACAGTGATTTTACAAGATAAAATTTTATATTTTTTATTCCCAACATACGTTTAATTTAAAATTTGTAAAATACATACAGAAATTTGTGTCTGGCAAAGCTAAGAGAAGAGAAATGTGTTATTATTTAAGCTAATTTTAGCCTATTCCAAAAGTCTTAGGAGGGATTTTCATTGCATTTTGTCGAAACAAAATCTGTTTTTGTTTTCATTTTTCTCCAAAGATGGAAATGTTGATATGACGACATTATTATTTTTATTAATATTTCATAATACATATGATCCATATTTAATTTTTTCCAACAAATACGTATTTGCAATTTATTTTAAGTTAAAGAGAAAAAAGGCATTTATATTTTATATTTTAGCAGTTACATATTTATTTAAAAAAGGAAAAAGTTAAATTATGGTGGATAGTTTTCAGTTTTCTATCTCTGATTTCTTTACTTATGTTTGTGTAAAACGGCAACTCTGATAAAATGAAAAATTTTCCAACGAAACATCGAATGAAAATAACTCTAATAATAATTTATTTAATTTAATTTTGATGACCCGCAAAGTCCAATTTTGAATAAAATATTAAAAATGCTTAATAAATGGTATATATTACATATAAAGGTCATTATTAATTGAGAAAATGGGATGAAAAATTTCTATAATTTTTTAGCAAAAGGAAAAATTCATCAGCTAAAAAACGTACTGCTTTTTATAGTAAAAAAATGTAAAAATTAACACATTAATATCATTTTCCTGCAGTGTATACCGGAACTCTAAAAATTGTCGATCAAAACAAGTACATATAAGTATAATCGTCAAACTATAAACTGTTAGTTATTTGTGCTTGAAAGTAGCACTACAATCCTTCCTGATCCTGATATTTACCATTTTCCTTTTACTTGTTTCAACTTTTAAAGGAAAACTCGGTGTTCTTCCTAAATACGTATTGCTTTGTAGTAATACATTGCAACGTGTTCGTAAATGCAACCCTAAAATTTTTGACAACGCATTTTGTTCCTTTTTGCAATACTCTTGTATTAATTACTACAAAAAAAAAGAGAAAAGCATCGAAAAAAAATTTTTTGACGCCAAATAAATACAACACGCAGCACAGCAACGTAGAAAGACAAGTAAGCGGTTTTTCTTACAATTTGAAATATACTTATTTCACTTATTTATCTCTTTATTACTTATTACAATAAAAAATGAACGAAACATACCTAATTAAAAAAATCTATTAATTAATGCAAGATTAGAAATGGAAAAAGAATTTCATTAAAAAAAACGCATGTAAATGACACGTCTACATTTGCACGGGAATACATATGCCGGAGCTAGAGATTTCTTGTTTGAACATATTTAAAAGTTTTGGAATAAAATATTCCATTTATTATGATATCCTAAATGATTTTAGGTATGCAAAGTATGCAACGTATTAAAAATTCAACTATACAATGTATCAACTTGGTATTAATACTCTACTGATACACTGTAAATATACATTTAGGAAATCAGTCCTCTTTAAAAACGGAAACTGGCAGCTATAGAGAAGATAAAGACTGTAACATTCAATAAGTTTAACATTATTGTAAAACTAAAATTTCGCTTTCTTGATCATAACTTTAAACTAACATTAAAAACTATTCTCGTATAGGAAATAATTTTAAAAATATCGCACATCTGATTATCTAAATAACAATACTTGGGACTTTCCTTGTTGACTTTGGGAATTTATGTATATATTTCTTACAATTTTGTTAACTCTTATTTGAACACATACACATACAAATTAGTCGCGAAAAAAGTGCAACAATTTTCTTTTCAACTCTCATGCAAAAGCAAAAACAAACACAAAAAATGTGCAGCAGCAGCAACACTCATCACATATTTTTGCATATATTATTGTATTGTTTAACCATGTTCTCGTTTCTTATTCACCATCCCTCCTATAAGCAATCCAACCCACAATTCACCAATTGGTATGCGATTTGTTTGTGATTTTTTTGCTGTTGTTTTGTGTTTATTTAACATGTTTTTTATGATAAATTATTCGAGCGCTCTCCTAATAAGACTTTACAAAAATATAAAGAGGCTGCCAGAAGTTTTGAAATATGCTAAAAATAACTTAAATTTTAATTCAATAGGAAATAAATAAAAGAATAAAGTATATGCATACATATGCCCTCTATTGTTAATCTAGTTATCGTTTATACTAGAATATCATTACTTTAATCAATATTCACTTTTTCTAATGCCAATAAAATAGGGTTTTGAACTGTAAGTTCACTGAACATACAAATATGTCGTCTCGTATTTAACAGGGAAATTGGTGTTATAAAGACCGTGAGGAAGTGTCCGTAAAATAAATATATTTTAGTTTAAACGAAACTGTTTATCATTAAATATTTTACGTCAGTCCATTAGCTATTGCTATAGAATTTGCTTTTGTATTATAAAACATTTAATATATGTATATTGTCACTAAGTTTTAATTCACTTGTGCTATATTTGTTAAAAGTATACTGATGGATGAGAAAATAAATGTACAAATTTGAAAATTATAAAATGTTTGGAAATTTCAAGAATTTCACCTTCAAACGTTTGGCAAACATTTCTCGCATAAAACATCCAAAAATAACAATTACTAATGAAACGATAAAGAACTCAATCTCGAAGGTTGGTTAATGTTATTAATAACGAACTATATATGGAGAAAGCTTTTTTTGTCCGTAAACATTAAGGAAAAAGCTTCGATAAAAACAAGATCCAGGTATTATTATATTTAAACATTGGCGACATGAAAACGAACATACATATTTGTTGCAATATCTTTAAACATTTTTAGGGAATCGATACTTTGCGAACATTTTACTGTCGACAATTCTTCGTTTTACTAAATGTTCATTTAATTCGAATCTCAGATCAATCGGGTTGGTTTTAATAATGTATGTACGTTTTGATGAATAATGTGCACAGATGGTTGTAAAATAAAACACAGAAGTGACTTTTAACATGTTTTTTAGTCTGTATATTTGTAGAATTATGTGGGTGTGTCGCTTTGAAAACACGGGTACAAAGGTATTATAGAGTTTTTACCAAATATTTTTTTCAACTAAATTAAAAACTTTTCATTTTTTTGAATTATTAAGCTCTAAAAAGGATATATAGCTAAAATGAAAGCAATTTGTATAATGCTCTTTTTAAACCTTTAGAAAATAAAGGATATTTTCAGATGATAGATCCTAAAAAAGCTAAAAGCATAATTAAAAGTAGATTATCTACATTGCAATTACAATTCTCAATAACTAAAGTGAAAGAATACTTAAAAAAAGCAAAAGGGGAAAGTGTATACCAAAGAAACAAAACGTGAATGATATAGGCCAAAAAAATATTTAAGGAATAACTCAAATATGTATCCATGATCAGCTGAGAAAATTAGCGTCACTTATGAAATATAAAACTATTGAGCCCATTGCTATCAAAAGAGGAACGAATGCTGTGAGCTAAAAGACAGGCTACTAATAGATTTAGCTATGAGTGTTTAAAAGAAAAACCAGAAAAAGCTAAAAAAAAAAAATACACAAGGTTTGGTGACCCGAGTTCAAACCCCAGACAAGCTGTGATAATCTATTTTTTATTCATTTTGTTTCATTTTCAAATTTACAATGTATTATATTTTTGGCAGGCTGTAAGGGATAAGCCTGTACTCTTGAATGTGATTGTAGCATTAGATCTTTTATAAAAATCTTTTATCTTTCTTATATTCACTATAAGTATTTCGTTATAGAAACATCATCAGGAATAAATTATTTATTTCAAAAGGAATTAAAAGCTTTTTGTAAAAAAACAACCATATACGAGTAGGTACTTAAAGTTTTTAAATAGCGTTAATAAAATAGTCCACAATTTCTTTTTTAAAACCTGGATTAGAGTGAGAAAAGAATATAAAACAGGAGATTATTTATTTGTTTTTTTCCTTTTTAATTATGTATGTACATGATGTCAATTTAATTTTTTAAAAATGTGTTTTTTTTTTATTTGCAAGTAATTCTTTAAAGAACTAGTTTCCTAAACAGTCGTACATGGTCTGGCAACTTGGTGTATGTATACAGAGCAAATGCTTTAATTTTCTCTCTTTAATGTCAATGTGTGTTCCGTGTGCTCTCCCTTAATATGCATGTGTTTACTTTACTTGAACACTGAGTATCTGTGTGTTTTAATACGAAAAATCAAAGTAATCGGTTGTTGAGCACAATACATAATCTATAGTATTCAGAGTGTTTCGTGATATGAAAGCAAGTGGAGCTTTTTTATACATTTCGTTCGCTTACACGCTCACTCACAACGTTGTGTCGAAAACTTGAGTTGGCTAAATAAAACAAGAAAAAAAAACAACAAATTTACGTTCGATGCTGTTTGACAGCGATAAATTTGTACTAACGTCCTAGTCGTTTAAAATTGTTGTTATTTTTGATATTTTTACGACTTTTTACGGTTTTTGCTGTTTTCGAAATGTTTGTATTAAACGTCACTTTACAAGTTCCGTGTGTGTAAAAAGTTTTATTTACTTTTTTATTTCTTTATTATGTTTAGAGTTCAGTGAAATAAAAACGAAAAAATCACATAAAAAAGTATAAAAAATACAATAAAAATAAATAAATAAATTTGAAGCATTGATACGATACCGTATGATTGGATTAAACGGACGAAACTGTTGGACAGATATTTTTTAACTAACTAAAAACAACTACAACAAAGAGAGTACAAAAGCAAAAAGAAAGCAAATAAACCAAATTTTCTTTTTTTGGCTATATTGTTTTTGTTTATGGATTTAATTTACAGTACGCAAAAGTCTACATCTACATACTTACGTAGCTCTCTTTGCTCTTTAATACTCTACCCTTTTTGTTGCTTCTTTTGTAATTTACATGGCATTTAGATGTGTATGCGTGTGTGTCTGCTGTGTGTTTTTGTTTATGGTTGTTTGTGCATAAATAATATCTATGTGTACGTGTATGGCTCCACTTTATAGACAGACAGAATGCGTTAACATTTCGTGATATTTTGGCGATTTCTTTTTGATGTGGATGTTATTTTTTGCATAGGTATTATTATTCATGTGCAAAAAAAAAAAACAGCCATCGAGTATATGTAAAATTTTTGCCAATACTTGTATTTTTTTTCGTTGCTCTTGTTAGTTTTGTTGATTATTTTTTCCTGTTGTTGCTATTAAGAGCATACAAGTGATCAGTGTTACCGTGTTGATTATTTCTACTACAGTTTTCAGTTTTTATTTTAGTTATTTAAAAAAAAGGAATGTTATTTAGTTTTGCTGAACAGCAAATTCGTATGTATATGAATAATAGGTAATTGGTGAAGGATCTAAACTAACTGGTGGAGATAATTGTAAATAGAAATGATTTGGAATAATGGATCATGTGCTTCTGTACAATTTTTTTATAATCCATAGGTGATGTTTGCTTATTTTTGATTAAAACAAACATACATACATATGTATATACAATATCAAAAAATCTACTTTAACATAAGTTATCATCATCCACTCCAAGAGTTAAATTTATTTCAACTTGATCGGAAGAATAGAACGTATTTTATTAACGAATGGAAATTTTAATATAATATTACTTTTTTTATAAAAATTTTTTACAAAAAATTAAACGAAGTGGCAACACTGATAGTGATGCCAAAACTTTCCAAATGTTACACCCTACTGTATTGTCACTGCGTGGAGGGCCTTGCATATTTACTTTTTATTTTTGTTTGTGCTGTTGTTGTCGCTGTTGCGATTTTTGTATTCATTTAGCAATCGCATGCATTGGCACTACTCGACACAGGACAGGGACAGTGCTGTTTTTGTTCGTATTTTTTTCTCCAATGATTTGTGTAAAAAAAGGGGCATGACTGTTATATTCATACGTTTGTAACAACGTACACATGTTAAACTGTTTATATTTGTTTAATGTATATGTGCATACATAAGAGTGCTATAGGTACGTACTCATTAAATGACTCTGTTGCCTGCCTAGTCTATCCTGTCCTGCTGTCTTATTCTTTTCAGGTTTATAAAGCATGAAATGGTGGTATGTGGAGTGAATGGCATATGTAGTATACCCATAGAATAGCTTTGACCTGCCTTGCCTTTGCTTTTGCCGGTGCTTTCTGCATTGCTTGTTGTGGTTGATTGTGGTTGCATGTTGATTGCCTATCGTTGTCGTCGTTGTTATCAACAACATGGTCATTGTTGTTTTTATTGTATACCAACAGCTTACAGTACAAACATTGAAAAAGCAACTACAAAAATTTTACCAACATTTAATATGCAGTGACATATAAACAACACAAACAAAAATATATATAAAAAGGTATAACCAGCTAAATATATGCGAGTATAGTAGACTTGTTTGAGCAAAAATCTATGTTTGTTTCGGTAATATGGAGAAAAAACTACTTTTTTTCTAACACCATTTTGGAACACAGAACACTTTTTAGAAAAAGAAATATGTATATATGTATATACTAAATGTATGTATGTATAAAAATATACGGCATTGCCAAATTAAAGATTTAATTAATTATGTGGTAAATATTTAGCGGTTTTTTAAAATTCACTATTTTGCAAACAATACCTACAGTGATAGCAATTTAAGGCTTATCCTATTGTCAATTTTTTTTTTTTTGGTTTTAGCAAAAAATCACTATGATATCTTGGCAACTAGTAGGGTTTCTCCGTTTAAGATCCCAGGGGTCTTTTTTATATTTTTTTGTTGATTCTCCAAAATCTAAATATTATAAGCTGTGTTGGTTGCTACTTTCAAAACAATTTTCCTACCAATTTTGTCAAGAAGATTAATGAAAGTTGAAAGAAATTATCAAGGATTTTGGAATAAAAGCATGCTGGGAGACTATTGCTGGACTCTAATATACGAAATCAAACCAACAAAATAAAAACGACGTTCAAATAACGTCATTCACTTTTGAAAATTAATTGATTTTTAAATAAACTAATGATTTTTGATATAAAAACTGAATAAAAATATATTTTTTGTTTCTCGGAAACCTGACGTGATAGATTACAGGAAAAATATTTGGTTGTTCCAGTCCAAAACCTTGTTAACTAGTGTTATTTTAAACTATAAGGCATATGTATTTAATTGAAATATTAACAAGAAATAAAATATGTGTACGAGTATTTATATATTTAACTCTACTAGGCATACTATGATGATCAAACAATTTTACATTTTTATTTCAACAAAACAGTTTTCAATAAATATTTGTGCTTCTGTTTAATAAAATGGTGACGATTTAAGTTAATAATGACATAATGGTGCCAACCTATTAAGAATTAAATGTAAATAATGGTGAATTAAGTCAATTTTGACAGTTATTAATATACAAAAGGCTTGATAATTAATTTAAAACGATGAAAAGTAAACCATAAATGCATATGTAAATTAGATAAAAATAACTTATCATTTATTGAGTGTGGAATTAAAATATTTACATATATAACGAAAACTTTCTTAAAAACTAAAATATATGCTGTTACACAAAAAATTAAAAATACAAATATGAACAAAATCATTGGTTTTAAAAATTGTATTACTCAGTGTTGAAATTAGTGTTACCAAATCGTGTAAAATATTTTAAAACATAATTTAAATAATAAAAAAAACATTTTAATCCAGATTTTTAAATGATGAAAATATGAATACACAATCGGTATCTTGAAATGTTAAAATATTATAATGATTAATTTATCAGCGTCTTAAAATGTTCGTTGTAAACACTATTTTAAAACATAGCAAACATACTCGTATTAAAATGATTCTTTGAAATGTCAAAAGACAACAACAAAATTCAAAACAAGTGTTTTTTATAAAATAATCCCTTAAAAAATAAAAACTTACTTTTTGGTTTCAAATTTTTTTTATTTTATTTTTGTGTCAGTCGCAATATTGCCATATTAAAAATCATATACCTTGTCAAGCCTTACATTTGAAAGTTAGTGTTTTTTTTCATTTACACACAAAAACAAACAACAATTGAAGTACATATTAAAACTAAAACATCTCAATATTAAAACGTTCTATAAAGATGCCATTGTGAACACCCTTAATATATGTACATATATATGTATGTATGTAATTAAAAATAAAAGTGTTATGTTTATAATGTGTACAAAAATAATTTATGTATGTATATATTTTTTTATAATTAAATAAACACAAAATAAAATAAAAGATAAAATAAATAAAAATATAAAATGATATTGAAATTTGTATTTATAAAAACTATATTCTAAACAGAAATCTTGACAAATTATTAAAGTTATAATAAAAAAAAATATTTAATACGCCAAAAATAGTCAAGTGATATAATTAAGTCATATAATTAAGTTGCCAACCCCTAAATAATAATTTTTATGTTTATTTTTATTAAATAAATAGGAACAAGTTTGTTTAGCAAATATTTAAATAATAATTAAAAAAGTAAACCATTAATCCCCAATTAAACAAATATTTTTTATTTCTTAAATTAAAAGCACATAAAAATATGTATAAAGAAAAAAAAATTAAATAATAAAATAAATAAATAAATAAAAAAAATAATTAAAAAATAAATAAAAAAAGAATAACCTGACATTATCATTAAATATTTAAAAAACAAAGTTGCAGATAAAAACTAAAAGAGAAAATATTTCAACAAAAATAAGTTCAAATAACAAACAAAAAATAATAAATAAAAATAATTGAAAAAATTATTCAAAACATAATAATGATGAAAATATTAATTATTTTTATAATGCTAAATTAAAAAGAGAAAAAAAATTTAAAAGTGTCAGAGAGACAAAAATGAATTTTATAGTGCAAAATAAATAATATTTACAAAATTTATTAATTTATAGCATTATTTAGTGCAAAATGTTTTAATTAATTGAAAAACAAAGTAAAAATTCTTTCTTTTATTTTAATTAAGTGTTTAATTATGAAAAAAAAAATTATATATCAAATATACTATTGTCTAAATTGATTTTTAAAAGTTTAAAATAAATATTTGAAATTATAAATCTACATTCCTAATATACAAACACATGTATGCCTGTATGTATATAAATTAATATTTAATTACTAAATACAATATGCTTCTAATAAATATTTTATTATGCACATAAGTATGTACGGATCTGGATATTTCAATTAATATGTACACACTGCTTTGCCAATTCGTGGTTTTACATGTTAATTTTTAATAAAATGTGTGAATCTACAAGTATATTGCCAGCTTCAGTTTTTTTGTTTGTTTTTTTTTTTTCGTATGTCTATGTCAAACAAATTTTAAAATAACATATAAATAATTAAAATCTTATTAAATTAACAATTAAAAATCATTCGTTCAAACAAAAAAAAAATCAATTCCAAGTTAACATTTTGTGTGAATTTTACAAATAAATTAAAAGTTTATATATATACATACATACATAAGTATGCCTATACATACATACATATGTATATATAATTTTTTTTTTTAAATAATACTAATTTATTAAACAATAAAAATAATAATAAAATATACAGCGAAGTATGAATAATAAAAGTAAATATTTAAGTGCGAAAAAAATAAATAAATAAAATGTTGCCAATTTTATGGCCTTAAGAAGTGAAAATTATTTGGCAATAAAACAAAATACAAAATGTTGATACAAATAAATAACTTTAAACAAAATTCTTTTTGTTAAAAAAAAAACTTAAAAAGAAAAAACTGTTTTATAATATATATTTTTTATAAACAAAAATTGACATAAATATAAAAAAGTAATTTTAACCAAAAATAATAAAACTCTAAAAAGAAATAAAATTAAGTTAGTTCGAGATATAAATTTCTTAATGATCTTCTTATTACAATTAATTAAACTTACAGTCTGTTCATAGAACACGAATTACCTACAACATACATACACGGTGTACCAGAAGTCAAAGTCAAACCGAAACGGGGTGACAGGATTAATTGTAACCGTCATGAGAAAAGTCCGAAAAAAATCTATCCCATGCAGTTTAGAAATTTGGTCAAACTGTAACAACCATTTTTCGGTTATTGTGGTTAATTTTTGTTATTTTTGTTCATTTAAACTTTGGAACCGTAACCCTAGAACCATAGTCAAAAATAATGACGCAATTGCCCCAAGTTTACTAGAATTAAGACTATTTGTTAAACTATGAACTTCAAATTTTCCAAATTTGTCGACTTTGAAAGGCCCTCCTTTAAAAAAAATGTACCAAAGTGCTTTGACAAGTACCATTAAAAGTTCCCGCATTTAATCAGGATTGTAAAATGGTACAATACTTGTTAGTTTTATACTAAAAAACGAGTAAATAAAATAAAAACCATTTCATATTTTTAATTCTGAAACACCCTGTATAAATTATACGTCGAACAAATTTGCGTTCATATAAACTGAATGTCACTAAAGACGGGTTTAGACGGTAATACTTTACGTACGTAATACCAAAGAGAAAATATTACAAAATTCCATCCGTATTTTAAAAATGAGAGAAAAAATCTTACGACAGATTTTTTTACGTTTACACGGTTGGTAAAATACCAAATCAAAGTAAAATGAAAACGTAAAATGCACATACACATGTACACAAAATTTACATGCATCGTGAAGTCATTTAACATAAACAAAAAAACATAAAAACGCATCCCTGGTCTAATAAAATGTAATGGTTTTTTAAAAAATTTCAAAAAACAAAGAGAGCCATACGACTGTCAAATTTTCATCCTTATTTTCTCTCAATGTCGTACAGTCTCTTTACATATCAAGTTTACACGATACTATTCATTCTCTTCTACACAAAAATTTGACATGTCGTACGACTTGTATTACCGTCTAAACTCGTCTTAAAAACGTAAAAGCTGACAGATTGTTTTGGTTTTTGTTACATGAATTTTTTGTGAAGAACAAAGGAAGCCACGCAAACACAAATTTGTGTATATGCATTCACCAGAATTGAATAAAATATAAAAAAATATTGCTGCTATTTACACTGATTTACCAATACACACGTTCTTGTATTTTTCTTTTAGTTTTTAATTTAAAAATATTCACCAACTTCTAAAAATAAATTTTTCTGTTTGTGTGCTATTTTTTTTTTACAATTTATCAGCTGTTTTCTTTTCGCCGCCATATTAGAATTACCCTTTTTTTCTGCTGGAAGTAATAATTTTCTATGAACAAAAATAAACAAATCAAGTTTTAAATGCTGAAGGCTCGGGTTCAAGCCCCAGGAAAAGTGATCAATTTTTTAAATTAATTTTTGTTCCGTCAGAAACGCTTTAATAAGATCAAAGTTAACTGCAATGAATTTCTTTGGTAATCAAAGGAGAAATGATGTCCGTAATGCAGTTAACTTTGATTTAATTAAAGCGTTTCTAACGGAACAAATTGTGGAATAGCGATACTGTGTGCTGATACTGCATAGAATTGTGCGCCCCCTAATATAAGGCGGACGAAAATGTACTAATGTGCTGTAAAAGCGATTCGTTCGTGTCTTCAGCCTGACGTCTTTTACGAATAGGCCATTATTTTTGAGAATAATAAAGAAATTTGATTGTAAAATGATGATAAAATGCTTAATATGATAGAATTTTAAATGTTTTTATACGCACTGAAATAAAGTTTTCCAGCAATCTTTAATATAATGTATTACGTTCCTATATAGTCCATATAAACATAAAAATAGGAGATATTTTTGCGCAAAACACATTCACCTATTTTGACAAATTTCAAACCACTTTGAAAGTGTTCCTTTTCGTCCAATAGACTTTGACAACAAACATAACAAAATTGTTCAGATCTGTAATGCAGTTGTGCCAACTTTTTGTAACCAAAACGCGCTGGTCTCTTTTCCAAAACGCGCTAGAATGCGCTAAATCATTGCGTTGACAAAAAATTATAAACAAAACGCGCCGTTTAAAAACGCGCTAAATTAAATTTGAATAAAAGTCGACCCATTTATTAGAAAAAATACAGTATTTATTGAAGCAAAATAAATAATATCTACATACATATTTTTTTTAATTTAATTTAGCTACAAAAAGTAGATTCTTACAAACTAACAAACAACAAACATTTAAAATATTTTTTTGGTATATCAATAAAAATTTAAATGTTTTAAGCACTACAAATAATCAGTCAAATAATAAAATTTAAAAACTTTAATGCCCGTGTTCATAAAAAATATTTTAGGTTTATTGAGGGTTTATTTGACAAATTTTTATGCAATACTTGTCAAGTAAACCGTCAATAAACCAAATTATATAAGGAACTTTTTGATCACCGTCAATTTCATTCAAACCGTCTGGCTCATCTTCTGACCACAAAACCGATTCTATATAATACTCCGAATTATTAAACTTGTTATTTGAATTTATTTTCGCACATACATTTAATGGAATAACATAATTTTCACAACACGAGTTTTTTAATCGTAGGCCTTATTTGATGTGGAATTGACTGTGTTAAGAGACATTTTATTTCTTATTTTTGCTTTAAAATAATTCATTATACTAAAAGCTCTTTCTGCATTTGACAATGCGAAGCTCAATAAATTTTATAACAAAAAGAGACAGTTTGACAAAAGGATTGACATTAAGAGAATTCTTAAAAAATTGTGATCTCAATCCAAAATAATAATTAACATTGTTGCTTACCATAATACAAACTATACAGATGTATGTATGTAGTTAAAAATAATATCACTAAAGTATTGCTAAAAACACTATAAGTATATCTACACTATGCGTATACTGAGTGTTTAGCGTTTTGATTTTTTGATACATACTTAAATAAAATTATACAAAATTGTTTCTATAGTTGTAAAATATAGTACTAGAAAATTTATGAAAAAAAGAAAATGTTGGCTTTATTAAAATTATTAAAAACGCGCCAATTTAGCGCCTTTTTTTGTAAGCTCGCTAAGACGAAAAAAAAGCGTTTTGTATGGCTAAATCCCGCTAAATCTAGCGCGAAACGCGCTAAATTGGCACCGCTGCTGTAATGCCACTAAATGAGTATATGAGAAGAGTATATGAGAAGCACTTCTGTATGTGTTGAGAAAATTTATACACTGATGTAATCTGTTAAGGCGCTGTGATAGTGGTGTTATGAAAAAAGCAACAAAAATAAAAAAGAATGTACATACTTCGGGCATTTCGAGTAATTTAGCCCGTCTGCCACGTATCATCATCTACATTACATACATATAACATACTATAGAAATAAAAAAATGCATTAAAAGAAAAAAGAAATCTATAATAAAAAACTTAAAAACGAATCATCAAATAAATGTATGGCCATATAAAGAGGGTATGGCCTTCTTATTTTCTTTTGATATTGTTGTGTGTTTTTAAGGTACTCGTATTATAAGAAATAGTGGCGTAACTCGTACTTCCCTTTGTACAACGCCCCTCTTGCATAGAACATTTTTAAGCAGCGGCAGCAGTAGCAGTCATTAACATACTTCAGGACATTTTGTACGAGAATGTTTAAAAAAAATCTACAAGTTGCTTTTTTTTTCTTTTTTTTTTGTGATATCTTGAAATGAGTTATTTCCGTTTGCACTGAGAAAAGAAGAAACGAAAAAAAAAAAACTTAAATTCGACAAAAAAAAATTTTTTTTTATGAGATTCTAGTTTTGGAATTAAATACCGATGTTTATTAAGATTTTAGAGTACTATTTTTTCCTGAATACTTAGAATAAAATTTTAAAAATTTAAATATCTCAGTTTTACCACGGTGTTAAAAAATGAATTTAAATACTTCAGATATGATATTATTTTTCTGAGAGCTATCATCGAGTATAACAAGAATCTGAGTTTGAAATATTCAAAACAACTTCAAAATCTTGAGATATGGTTATAAAATCGGATGTTTAGGTTTTTTTTACTAATTTATCCCATATCGAGAGATTTTACACTGAACAGTCAGAAAGAGGAGTGTGAGACGTTTTGAAATGTTTATTTTTTCCTTCATTTATTATTTATTTTTTTTTCACAAAACATTCAACAAACCACTGTCCATCACTATTTAAAAAGTGCCAGGTAACATTGCTGTAAAAGTATATTTTCTAGAGATTGCTAGGTAAGAGCACCATTACATTAAATTTCGATATTCATTTGATGTTTCATATACCAAACATGAACAGCTGACACGTAACATGAGAAAATACCTGACGAAACAAGCATAACAGAAACTCATGTGGCCAATAAAATCATGAGTAGGAAAAAGAGGGGCCAAGTTGGCGTGGTATCTCCCACAAAAATTTACTCTTGACTTGCGTATAAATTGAATTAAATTTCTGAATTTGGCCTGAATTACTTTGTAGTCACTAAAAATCATCAGTCGAAAAATGAGTAAAATGGTAGTGGCAGGTGTAGCTAAGCTATTTAGAAATAATATTATAATATATAAATATTGAAATGTGGCTTAATGTTGGTATCACCCTAAGTTAAAACTATAATCCTGCAATATGATGGTATTCTTAAGATTCACAAGTTTTGCGCCACTTACAGGCTCTTTTATTTAAAATATTGCAGTTCCTTCAGTTTTTGATAATGTTTTACATTAAAAAAAAAATCAACTGAAAAAAATCAAATATATATCAAAATTTTTTTGATTTTTGCCAAAAAACATATAATACTTTGAGTTTAAAAACAAGTTTAAATCCACTTTGGCCAAAACACAGATATTTTTACGCTTGCCAAAACTGGCCCTTTTACCCGTGTTTAGCAGTATTTTTGGCTTTCCATTGGCAAAACTCTTATGGTCCGACACAACTATATTTAACGTTCATTTATAAAGTTTTTTTCCTCGACTATCCTTTTTTTTTTTTCTTTTGTTTTTGGCTTTATTGTTTTTTTGTTTTGTTTTTGTACTTAATTCTTTTTTTCTTTCAGCTTTTTTATAGTTGTTTGTATAAATATGTAGGTAGGTAGATATACATATGTATGTACATATCAATGTATGTGTTTGATGTGTAAATTTGCATAAGTACGCGTTGCGCATAACAACGAGGAAACATGAAATAAAAATAAAAACGTATTAAAAACAACAAATACAACAAAAAAAGTCTTTAAAAAATAAGCTAACAAGAAAAAATAAAACAATGCCAGTGAATGGTTTTCACTTCACTCTTACTTCCCGCCTATGCCAACAATTTATATGCAAAAAATAAAAAAAACAAACATTTAATGTTATCGAATATACAGTACGACAACTACGACGACAACAGGAGGCAACTACAACAACACATTGTCGTCGTAGTCATTGCTAACACATTGTGGTTGCGATTCATTATAGTCTCTTGTTGTTCTTGTTTTTTGCCAACATCTTTTTGTTGTGCATTTAAAACAAATTTCCTTTTAACGCCGTCTCAGTTAAAATCGTCATACTAGAGTGGTGGAGTGAATTTATGTCTGAATGCTAAATAAAATAAAAAGAAGCAGAAAAAATTAATATATTTTTTTATATTGGTGAACATTGATTCTTGTTGTATTATGGGAGTGTGATTGTCTTTTGGTATTTTGCACAGTGGTGTGGATTTCTAAATGTGTATGTCAAACAAACATGTTTAATTTTTAGTGGTTTAACTGCGTAGAGACTTACGTGAAGTCAAATTTTAAATCAATTTTTCCATATAAATTTTTTTTAAACTGCACTTCAAATCTAGTTTTTTTTATACGCTAGTAAAACTAGTTTTACGAGTACATTCATTCATTTGCTGAAAGAAAAGAAAAATTGTATAAGAAAAAGAAAACAAGAAAGTAATATGTCGAATGCATTGTCATATGTCAAAATGAGTCACTTTGTGCTTTCGTTTGATGCAAAATTTTCTAAAAATGAACGGGCGAAAGAGATTGAGAAACCCAAAATATCTTTCTTTCGCTCAGTGACTGTTTCTTTCGCCATTGTGAAATAGGCTGTTACCTTTAGTTGCCGTTTGTATGACATCTAAAATCGTTTTGTAGAAAATATAGTTTGTCTAGTTGCTTTCAAATTAATATTGTATTTACGCTCAGCATGAAATTTTTATCTCAGAAGACATTGGTACCGTTAAAATCTGTTAAAATATGACAATTGGAACAAAAAAAATCTAGCAATTTCTAATTAAATAATATTAGAAAGTTTGGCTTAAAAATGACACTCTCAAGCAAAATAATAAAAAAAAAAATAAAAAAAAAAAAAAAAATAAATATGTAATAAAAAAAATAGTAGTTAACTCAGCAATTTTTAACAATACATATCGTCATATTAATTGCATTAGTTATGGTTCGTTTTATCAAAATACATGTTTGTGCAAAATTTTAGATTCCTACGATCAAACAACAAACTCATTTGTTGTATATAGGGATGCTAATCCTCATATCTCGATCAAGATTTACAAAATTTTTGATTTTAAGGTTTTTTTCTTCTACTGTAAAAAAACAAAAAGTGTAGTTACGTCCGTTTGCATTCACTGTGACAATATGTAGTTCAAATAAGAAAATTTCAAATCGAACAAAATGTAGTTATTGGGAGAGATGTACATAACTAGAATGCACTCAAATTTGTTAGTGCTTTTCATATAAAAAGACGAACGGCTCAAATCATTTGTCTTCTATAAACAGTCTTATGTTTAGCAATTCAATAACACAACGTTCATGCATAACAAATTGTAGTTCGTTTGCTAACTTTCAATAATCCAATTCTGAAATAAATTAGTGTTACATTGGATTTTTTAAAATTACAATAATTTTTTTTAATGCGTGGATTATGGTTGGCAAACGAGGAAAAGCTAAATTTTACTCGTGTAAATATTTTTTTCTATCGACAACTAAAAAGTTATTTTTGTCAGCTAATAAAACTGAAGTTCAGTTATCATCCATAATCGCCCTATAAATTAAACTTTATTTTGACTTTTCTTCTTTGTTGTACAAGGAAATAGTATGCAGTTATATACTGCATATATTTCTTGTAAAACTTTCCAGACCACAGATAACTTTTAAGTATCCAAGATGTTGAGAAATTTCGAAATATGTATACAGTCGAAACTCTCTATAACGAACTCCTGTATAACGAAGTTTTCTTTATTGCGAAGCAATTATAAGAACACTGTGTTTTGAGTCTACTTTCAGTGTATTATAATCTCCATATAACGAATTTCCATATAGCGAATATTTCCTTATAACGAAAGAGTTTTGCAACCGTAACTTCAAGATTGAAGCGTTTTCAAACTCCATATAACGAATTAGGTAAAACCGAACGCACGCACACAAAAAAGAAATCGATGTCGCTTTGTGTTATTGGTGTTTTTATTGTTGCTCTGTGTGTACTTTGTTGCTTTCACAACGCACAAGCAGAGTCTGATGCTTTGAATCGTTTATTTACCATAAAATTTAAAGTGGGGGAACCACCGAACTATGCAAGTGACAACTGGAATGATTACCATCTCTCACATTTCTTGCAGTCGCTATCCATTTGCCTTTGCATTGAAGAAGAAAAGTGGAAAAATGTACTTCAAACTAAAATAAGCTGATTACTACAAATAAAAAATTTTAAAAGGAACATAATTTTTTTTTCCATATAGCGAATTTTCTTTATAGCGAAGTAAATAGCCAGTCCCTTGGAATTCGTTATAGAGAGTTTCGACTGTATATTGATAAATACTAGTGTGTTTATTTTGTTTTGTTTTGACCAACTTGAGAAATTGTGCAATTGGTGTCCTACAGAGTAGATCTGTAATGTTGTAATTTTTCTGTACAACTAATCCACAAAAAGCCAAACTGAAAGCACAGAAACTATTATTTTAAGAAATTTTTCAAAAGATCAAATCATCGTACAAACTTGTCAAATGTATGTACATATGTACATACTCAATACCCTTACAATTCTTAAAATACTCGTATCGAACGACTTAATCCGCCACGGCCTTTAACCAATTACTACTATTTTGAAATTTTTTATTTATTATTTTTATTTTGACAATCTACGAGTAAAATTGAATTCAGTATTTAAAATAATAACCTTTTTAACCATCATTGATTGTTGTATTATACCTATTTTTTTGATTTGAACCCTTGTGAATAATTAATAACGAATACCTTTTTTACATTTTTTTTCGGATACAGTGCAGTGTGTCTGTTTGTCAGTTTATATTTGTCACTGTTTTATGTCATTATTAAAAGATTTGCTTAATTTGGCGTGATAGTGAGATGTGACGACGATAATAATGATGATAAACTGGATAATTTAAATGAATTTATCTTAAAAATATCCACTGTATTCGTTAAGCATACAATATTTTGGGTTCTTTTTTCATTTGACTTGATTCCTTGTTGCTGCTTTTTGTGAAGTAGTAGTCTAGTGGGATAGAAATGTATTGGTGCAGTGAGGGGTTGAATTATTGCTGAGGTTTTGTATACAATTTCAGTTTTTTTTTGTTCTGTATTGCCATTGTATTAAGTATTGCTGCCCGTTGAGAATTTATTTACAAAATACCATTTTTTTTGTTATGTTCTTTGCTATGAGTTTCCACGCTTTTTTGTGCAGTTTTTATGTGGATTTTTTGCTTGTTAAAGCTCTTGTGTGCGTTTAATAACAGTTTATAGATGAACATATACATACAGACGCACAACCCTCATTGCTTCTTAATACAGTGTGTACGCCTCTATTACCAAGCACCACTTGTAAGTATAGCGGCATACAGACCCAACAATCAAACAAACAACTAAGCAATAGAACGACCCTTCCTGTATTCAACAACCATTCTGCCGTACATTAATATTTTTTATGAGTTGAGTGAGTGAAGAAGAGTGTACGAGATGGTTTGTGTGTTAATGCGCCCCTATGTTCCTCTTTCTCTTTATATGAAATCATTTTACTTTGTGTATTTTTTTTGTTTTTTTTTAATAGTTACTTAAAAAAAATAATTGTGTTAGCATTGGTATGTGTGATTGTTTTTTCTACTGTCGTATTATGTGGTGTGTGATGTGGACTTTTGCCAAAAACTTTTATAATACCTCCTCGTCGACACACTCCATCAATTTGTCTTAATTTATAATCGGTACGGATTACAGTGTTAATTACGTTGCAGTGCAACATTTATGAGATACATGCCGACAAATCGGTTTTTTTTTTCTTTTGTTTATTTTGTTTTGTTATTTTATATCTCTCTTTGTGTGTGTGCTTTAAACCAGTGATGCCAATTTTTGCAACACTTAACGCTTTAAGACACATAAAAAAGGCTAAGGGTCTAAAATTAAGAACTAACGGTTTTTTTACATTATCTTGCAATTTCTGTCTAAAAGTGCAAAAAAGGTCTAAAGTACTCGTATATCTGTTTTAAGTAAATCTGAAAATCTTAAGCAAAACAAAAAATTGTGAAGTAAATTGTACATACATACATACATACATAACTGGCCTTTACAACCCTGTGTCAGGGTTACGGCCTAGCTTCTCGCAGCACTCATGTTGTGTGTGTCAATTTTTATCCATGAGTACCGGGACCTCCAGTTTAATGTCGACTCCGAACGACAGACTTGAGAAGCTTGTTCATGGCAATTAATTACTCTCAGAGCTTTTGCCAGAAGACTGCTGAGAGGTAGTCGCCGAAAGAAATATTTTTGTCATATTTCTTTTTTTGAAGATGTCGGGGCCTGGAGTCGAACCCAGGGTCTTAGTCTTAGTAAGCCAACACACTAACCACTAGACCACGGCGACTACGAAGTAAATTGTGTTTACATTAATTAATTTATTTAATTTGTCGTCGCGGTCTAGTGGTTAGTGTGTTGGCTTACTAAGAAGAGTTTAAATCTCAGCTCTGACATCTTAAAAAAAAATAAATATGAAAAAATCATTTCTTTCGGCGACTATCTCTCAGCAGTTTTCTGGCAAATGCTCTGGGAGTAATTGGTTGCCATGAAAGAGCATCTCAAATCTGTCGTTTGGAGGCGACTTTAAACTGTAGATCCCGCTATTCGTGGATAAAAATTAACACACACAACATGAGAGCTGCGAGAAGCTAGGCCGTAACCCTGACACAGGGCTGTAATGGCCAATTATTTTTTTTTACAAAATGAAAACAGGCTACATTGAAAAACATTTAAAAAAAAATTTTATATAAAAAGTAGGTACACATGTGTAATATACTCATTGTTAATATTTAATTTCAGCAAAATGAAAACAATAAACTTTCTGGGTTTGATATTAAACTCAAGGCTATTATTTAGCCAGTTTAACTTAAAATTACAGCCTGCTTGTAAGAAATGAATGGTTTAAGACGGTCGTGAAACAAAAAAAACCGTCATTTTAAATTGCTTTTTATATAAAAAGATGAACGTTTTAAACAATTTGTCTTCTACAAACAAACTGTTAGTTAATCCTGCCTTAATTGGATTTAGTGTTTTGGAGTGATAGGTTTTGAAACCCTACAGTGCTGGCAACAATTTTATTTTATACCTATCTATAGGCGTAAATTAAATGTTTTAGTTAAAATATGTTTTGTTTTCAATTACAATTGATTTATTAAGGTTTTTATATGTTTTATAGTCGCGTCGCTAAAGTATACATTAGCTCTTAAATAACCTATTCTTTTTTGTTAATTTAGTTTTTAAATTTTATTTACACAAACATACATGCATATTAGTATGTATGTTGATAATTTTACTTTAAAATTAAACCACCAAACCGAGTTTAAACCATCAATAACGTCCAATAATACATTTTAACATTCTTAAGACAATTTTCAACATCTGCAATTTATTGCTT
The DNA here is from genome assembly GCA_963576795.1 of Metopia argyrocephala. NCBI lineage: Eukaryota > Metazoa > Arthropoda > Insecta > Diptera > Sarcophagidae > Metopia > Metopia argyrocephala. The sequence goes on from OY756208.1 coordinate 7,757,576, forward strand.
AGTAGAGCAAAAGCAAAAACGGACAAAATGTTCCATGTATAGCAATAACACGAAAAGTTATAAATTTGTGCGTTTTCTAGTTTATCTACAAAATGTGTTTCGTTTCTCAGCTACCTAAATAGAGGGCTTATTCTCCCACAAAAAGTGCTAAGTTGGCATCACTGCTTTTTGTATCTTATAGGATGTTTATTATACCTTCCACTCTCTTTTTCACTAAAAAATTAATAATAAAGCTGCCGGACTAATACTACTAATTTTGCAATTAATTATTTCTAGGTTGTGGTATTTAAATAATTAATGGAAAAGTTAAATAATAATAATTTTGTTTAGAAAAGACACACTTCATTTTTTAAAAGTAGAATAAGAAAAACTATTGTGGCTTAAAATTTAGTATATATAAAAACAATTTGATCTTATTGAATTTATATTGGAGGTTAAATAAAATGGCCTATTATATAAAAATAAATTAATAAATTTTTTTTTTCTTTTTCTTAACTATATTTTTGCAATATTGATTTAAAATGTTGCCACGGTACTGTATTTTGAATTGTTTGATATAATATTATTAGGAATAAATTTTCATAAAAACGATGAAAGCAAAGTATTAAGATATTATTTTATTTAAAATATTTTAATGTACCAACTGAAGAAATAGTGGACAATTTGGTAGGAAAAAGTTAAATAAAAATATTTGAAGAAAAAATAAAGTTAAATAATATGTATGATAATTTCTCATTTATATATGTATATTAAAATATATATTAAATTATTATTATTTAAATTATACATTAAATGTCACAAAATTATAGTTATAAAACTCAAGGTAATAACTTTTCAATAAAAATTATCTAATTTCTTAAGAGTGGCAACATCATTTCTTTTAACGTTCGTAGAGGAAAATTCCAACTTTTTTATGCAACTTTTGATTGCAATTATTTTCTTTATATTTCCATTTTAAAACTTTGCGATTTCCCAAAAAAAAAAAAAAAAAAAATAGAAAACTTAATAAAACTTTTCAAATTCTGTGAAGTATTGCAAACACAAGTATAATTGAAAATCAGTGTTTGTTTTATTTATTTATTATTATTAAATTATATACAGAAATATGGAAAAACTCAAATAATTATTGCTGGAGAAGTTTAAAAGAAGATAGTTTTATCTACTTGTAATTTTTTCCAACAATGTTGGGTACTACTTAGAATCTCTTTTTTGCTATTTTTCGCGCATATTGATTTACAAACTTACTTTAGCACAAAAACAGTTGTTCTTTTAACAAAAGTTGTATCCTGTTGAAAACACTATCTCATAAAGCATTTGTCACAGTAATTAAATTTGAATACATACTTTACTCTACCAAGCATAATTAATCTGGCAACACTAATTATTTTGTACTAAATTAAAAAGTCCTCAAATAATTATATACATACACATTAGGGTGGTACCTGAATGAAAGCGTACGGTATAAATTTTTTGTCAAAATTGTTTCATGCCCATACATTTGTATGAGAGCTACCGAAATACGTCGCGTATGTACATTATGAATTTCAAAAATCCAAGTTTGACAGTGCGTACAAAGAAAAAATTAAAATAAAAATAATAAATAATAATATTTGTTTGAAATTTATTTCTAATACAAACAAAAGTAAAAACTTGAAAAAACTATATTTTTGTTTTTCTTTATTTTTTCTTTCTTTTATTTATTGTGTATTTCGGTAATACGGACGTATACACATTATATATTTTATTTGTCGTACGTTGTACGCTTTAATTCAGGTACGACCCTTAACGTACATTCATACATACCTTCCCAGCAAACACACACTGTCTTAATTTTAAATTAGGGATAACTTTCTCACTTATAAAATTTAAAACAAATTTAAAAATAAAGTGCTCGTTCTCAATATAAATTTCAAGTGCATCTTGTTTTATTCTAACTTTTTCTCGTTATTTTGTCACATCACATCAAATTAGAAATCATCAATCATCATCAGTTTCACACCTTCTAAATTTCAGTAAGCACTTATGTTTATCAATTGAATTTATTTTAAGTGCAGTTTTATATTTCTTAAAGAAATGTATCGTGTTACGAGACAAATGTTGTTTTATTTGCCAATGAGTAATTATTTTATATGATAATTATAATTATATTAATTAGTTATATTATACAGTGTACTCTCTCTTTACGGACACCTCTCTTAAGCGGACACCTCTGACAGACGGACACATTTTTTAGTCCCAATAAAATTCTTTGGGGTTTTCAAAACTTTTCTCTCTTAAACGGACAACCCCCTCATAACAGGACGAGGACACTTATCTCCACCCCAAAATTATTTGAATTTCCGCTAACCGGACACCTTACAGCACGGAGACACAATTTTTTTTTTAATTTATTAAAATTTTTTGTTATTCATTATGTTCTTTATTTAAATACGTGGATGTAAAAGGAGAAATCCCGAAATTATAAAAAATCTGTTTATGTTTAATGTTGTAAATATCTATGTGCAAACATTTTAAGATTCTTATTACAAATTTGAATCACAATGTCTAAAGAAATTAAAGAAAAATTAAATGTTTTTTAAATTCATAAAAATTAAAACCGTAGTGTGCGCGAGGAGTTAGCAAAGAAATGCAAAATCAGTTAAACTTATACTGCTAACACTGATATCAAAACCAAAAGTCTTAACATTGACAAATTGTTCTACTATTGGATTGTAAAGGCTCGACATAATGGCATTCCTCTAATGATGATATCGGTATAAGACCCAAGAAACTCTGGCCAACTCGTCTTAAGATGAGTTAGAAAGTGAGATTCTTATAAAACCATTAGAAAATTAAACAGCTTTTTCTTTAATTCACAGTGATCTAGAAAGCGAAAGATATTGATATAAAATTCTTAACTTGATCAAATCCAGTTGATATCTAATGTTATAAACTATTTTCTTTTAAATTTCACAAGAATATTAATGAAAATTTAGTTTTTTTCTTATTTTTATTTGCATATTTTTGTGTTGGTAATAAAATTGTTAAATATTGCTATATTATAAATTATTAATTATTCTTTTCATGATTTTTTTCATAAGCGGACACCTCTCATAAGTGGACAAATTCGTCAGTCCTTTAGGTGTCCGTTTGAAAGAGAGTACACTGTAGTTATATTATATCAATTGCCTTTCTGGCATGAGAGACTGCCAGCTTAGCCAGTTGAGTTCTTGCAGTGTAAGCGTCTACACCACGTCAAGGTGATTTTTACACGTAGAGGGATAATTATTTATTTCTGGATTCCTAATTGGAATCACTTAAACAATAGATTTACTGTAATTTATTCAAAAACTTGGAGATTTAGGTATTAAAAAAACAATTTTTGTTTTTCAAAAAATGCCTACAAATTTTAAAAAGATAATTTTTTTTCATTATAAATTTTTTTATACATCAATTAAAATAAGAGCATGCAAAGATAATAAAATTATTCGATACAATATTATCGACGAAAGCACATCTCTAGTTTATTATCTGTTTTGTGTTTATGTTTTGTTAGATACAAAAGTAAATCTAGGCGAGGCTTGTAAAAATAGATTGAACTTAATAGGTATGCATTTATTTTTTGTAGTAAAGTACTTCAAGCACTTGAATTAGTGTTTGCTGGGTGCTCAAAACAGAATTAGAACGTCTTAAATGTTCAACACTTTATAAATAGAAAAGTATACAAAGAGAACAAAATTGGAAGACAAAAAATCTTTTAAAAAGAGCCATTATTACTAAATAAACAAACACACACACACCATATGGACAAAAGTACTTAAAATTCATATTAAAAACACTGAGTGAAAACTTAAAATAGCTGCCTGCAGTAGAGTGAGTAAATAATACTACAGCTTAAGCATCCAAGTAGTAAAGTTATCGCTTTTCTAATTAAGTGCTTTACTCTACTACATTTCACCACCACCAACATAAAGCATAAGTGTAATTGTTGTTGTTTTTTACTCTCTACTACTTTGTAGAAAAGTTTATTTTTTGTTGTTGTTTTTTTTTAACAAATAGAAAAACACCCTAAATAAGTATAACCAACTACTAAAAGGAAACAACAAAGCTGAAAAAAACAATAAAAAAAAGAAATTCTTAAGCTTTTAAATAAGTCAGCATAAGACCTGTGTTTCTATTTTCTGTGCTTTTAATAAAAACGTTCAAATGTGTATAAAAAAAAACTTGCAAGTAGGTACTTGTGCAAGTGTGTGTACTAAGTGTGTTTTAGCACAATCGCTTATTTTTCAACACTCGTAAGTGCTACATACATACATACATATACATATTTTTTAATTTTTAGGGTTATGAGTTTGTTTGCATTCATTCTTAGCTGAAAGAGATAAATGCGAGAAATATGGTTTTGACCAACAATAAGAAAAAAAAAAAATGAAAACAGTTAACTGTTTCTATTAACAAAAAATTGGTATATAAATATAAACATATTTACATACATACAGTTAAGGATAAAAGTCTACATAGTATGAGAAAAATTTAACGGCAGATTTTTTCTAAGTAATTTGACCAATTTCAAATTACATATTTTTAAACTATTTTGTGCTCAGAATTTGAAATCACTCTTACAAAGTGATTTTTTTTTTCAGAACATACCGGAACGTGTTTGCTTTTTAAGGATGAAATTGAAAACATGATATGGCAGTATATAAACATTTTGAGTTTTCTTATCTTTTAATACTCGTATTGGATCCAATTTGATTCCCATTTTAAACCATCAACAAGACAAAGAAATGTTCGCACCGAATAGAATGTTTCTGCCTTAGTGCAATTTTCCGAAGAAGACACTGATATGTCGATTCGTCGATTTTAGAAGTTTTATTTTTATGTGTTATGAGTTTTAATTTTATTTACAATAAAATGATTTTTAAGGCAACTAAAATTAAACTCATAACAAGTGAGGGAAAATTAAATCTCTCTTCTTGCCAGTTTTGTCTAACTTTTTATTTGCCATAAAAAAATCTGCAGTTACTTACATGACTGTATATGAAAAAGTAACCATCTTTAATTTAAAAGCTGTTAAACACTTGACACTTATCATTGTACATATTTTAAGGCAAATTAATTTTTATACTTATGCCCGTATTCATAAAAAATATTTTAGGTTTATTTGACAAGTATTGCATAGAAATATGTCAAATAAGCCCTCAATAAACCTATTATATATTATACTCCATTACTTCAGGTATTTTTTGCATCAACGAAACCAAACAATATGAAATATATTTTTTAAGCCCCTCGAGATTCTACCACATCTGAGAATTTATAATAATCGGTAATAATTGAAACCGCACACTGGTAACTTATTCATTACATACATACATACATACATGTATGTAGGTACGTACGTGATGCACATTTGTACAATTTGAAGTGAATGTTGGTTGAATGATATAAAACAACACGTTGTTGTTATTTGTTTGTTTTGTTGGCAAATGCAATGTATTAACAGGGTGGTACAAAATGTTAATGTTATTTTAAGTTAATGAAACCACTGAAAACGAAAACCAACTTACAGATTAAATGTTTATTATTTTTGTGCGATCTTAAACATAATTAAGTAACGGACTACTTGGCAACATTATTGTAGTGGTGGATTATTGTAAAGAAGTGACAGATCAAAATTGCAGTACAAAATTAAAAAAAAAAATAAGTAAACCTTATACATACGGACGGACCTTCATATATGAGAACCCATGCTGTAAAGACAATTAATTGACTCGAATAACCAATCTAGAAGTCAGTCTTAATAAAATTTCTGTTAAAATAAAATTTATTTGTTTTTTTTAAGGAAAATATTAAATTTTGTATATGTATATACATGTACTATGTACTCATAAAATAATATTAATTTAAAGCTATTGGTTTGATTTTTTAATTAAAATGCAACGAATTTATGTGTAAATGAAAAAGAAAACAAAACATGTCAAACAAATTTATCGTCAAAAAGTACTTTAAAAACAATAAACATTTTACAAACAATAACAAAATTGAAGCCGAGACACAACAGTCTTTTTTCTTAAATTTGATAAATCGTAAAATTACTTTACAAACTATAAACAGTAACTAAAGATACACTTAAAATAAAAAAAAAAAATTAAATATAAATACTTAATAATATACCGAGTGTGAGGTTTTTGCTTGAAACTGTGTGATTGCCCGTTTAGTTTTTGATTTTTGAGTAAAAAATCAAAACTTTAGGGTACAACGTCTGAGAAAAGTTAACAAAATAGCGATTATTGTACGTGTTGAGTCTTCCAGTAGCAATGCACAGCAACAAGATGGTGTTTGTGCAGCTGCTGCCGCCGAAACAGCCGTTGCTGCCGTTGCCGGTACAACAGGGCTATCAAAGAGTACGAAAAAATCATCATCATCATCGACATCAATACCAACAGCGATTACTACAACAACACCCTCGTCATCATCGTCTTCGACAATATCGCTATCAACAACTACTACAGTATGTGGCCAAAATCAAAAGCAACAACTACAACAGCAAACATTTAAAATTGCTGCATCGGCCACAAAAGCGTCAACAACAGCCACAGCATTATCACGGTCTAATATTATTAAAACAACAGCAAGCGGTTCCAAATCAATTATCAATGAACCTCAATCTTCATTATCAACAATTACCACTTCAGTTGCACCACCACCAACAACAACAGCAATATCATCAATATCGTCGTCGTCATCGTCATCCACATCATTGTCTACAACAACAGCCTCAACTACAGCAAAAATTACCGCTTCATTGCAAAAGGTGAGTTGTTTATCTCTCTGGCTGGAGTTATGCTGCTGCCTGCTTGCCTGCCACCAATTTTCCTCGTATGAAGAGATATTAACAGACAAAAGAAAGATAACCTTTGCCAATCACCGTTGCTAATTTAATATTGTCTTCCTCCTTATTCTTTTCATATATTTTTCTTTATGAGAAAACACTTTTAGCTATTTATTTCTTTTTTCTAAAAGTGGAACAATACTCATATGAAAATTGCAAAACTTTTGATCTTACATTTCATTTAAAAAGAAAAAAACAGAAAAAAAAGAAAAAATAAGAATTGAAAAGGTACCTTTTATGGCCTTTCATTTTACAAAAAGAAAAACATATTTAATCAAATTTTTTTATTAATTTTTTTCCTTTTTTAAATCCACAGGGTTCTGATAAGTTAGGAGCCATAGTTTTTCCTTCTACGCCCACTCAACAAATTTCAAATGCTACCCCAAGTCCTACAACACCTCGAAAATCATCTGATTATCCTCAGCAGGCGACTAGTACGGCAGCGCCATCATCATTATCATCAGTGACGACAACCAGTTGTTTAACAACAGGTTCCACAACACCCGCCTCTACCGCTTCAATAGCTACAGCACCGAATTTATTGCAAAAATCTGTCAACAATAATGAATCTTCCTCGGCACCACCATCACCATTTACTGCAGGACCACCACCGTCCTCTAGCGTAGCAACAGTGGGTGGTGTTGGTCTATCGGTGTCATCACCAGTGACATCAAATATTAATCAGGGTGGTAGTACAACAACACAAAGTCATCCAAGCCATGTACATACAACACACATGCATTCACTTGATGGTAGGCCATCATCGACGGGCGGCAGTAGTGGCAATATGATGATGTCTTCGACATCATTGCCTCCGCATACGATATATGGACCCACTCCACCAACACCTGTTGGTCCTAATATGGGAGTCGATAAGTCTGCTTTGGGTCCACCTCATGCGTCTCACATACCTTCTCCATTTTCTTCGGCCAATCAAGTGAGTTTTCACGCAATTTTGCTTATAAAAAAATGTTGTATTAATTTGATATTTTAATATTTAGCTTCCTAATGATCCTCGCAATGCTCTGACGTCGCCCTCACCATCAGGTCCTTCGCCCCATACACCACAGCACCAACAACAACATCCTCATGGTTCTAGTGACAGCCCATTTGGTAATAATAAGCATTTGACGGGTTCTCCTTCACCTGCTGCCGGTAATCTCATGTCTCCAGCTGCTCCTCCATCACTACCGCCGCATAGCAATTCATCACCAATGCAAGTAATGCATTCAAAAGCAGCGGCAGGACTTCCTCAGCCACCTCAAATTGGCAGTAACTCCACGGTGAGTATGCAGCTGCCGCCAGGTGCTCAAATGCCACCATCATCTACGGGTGCTGGTTTAATGGCCGGACCACCAGGAAGTTTTAATACTTCGGGTTCCATAAACAGTAGGCTAGGACCACCACCTCCTACTCATCCATTTCCTCCTTCAAGCCTGCATTCCACAGTAAATGTCCAGCATCAGCAAGCTATGATGATGAAACAGCAAAGTGAGGCTGAAAATAGAGATAAAGGCATTCATGGACCGGCTCCACCGCCACCTATGATGAATGGTTACCTTCCGCCATTTGGAAATAGTAATATTGGACATATTCCACAAAATAGTGCCACTTCCAGGATCTCACCTCATTCAAATGCTTTGCCTTCAACGGCTACACCCCCTGGTACACATCATCAGCAACAGCAGTCACAATCTCAGGCACAGCAAACGCCATCATCGTTACCAGCTCCCATTAGTAAACCCTCATCCTTGGCTATAACGTCAAACGCTTCATTTCATGTGTCTTCGTTGGCTTCTTCTATGCCTCCTGCGTCTCATCCACCACCCCTGCCGTCATCGAGTGCCGCTTTAACAATCACTTCCCTGGCCAAATTCTCGAACAATAATAGCAGTAGTAGTATGCCTCCTATACAGACAACGGCAGGAATTTTTCCAGCAGGCCTACCGCCTGGCTTACCACCTGGTGTGGCGCCTCCTGGTATGATACCGGCCGGCTTGCCTCCAAATGGCATTTCGCCAATGTTACTACATTCGTCACCATACCGCCCGCCCTATCCGAATTATCCCTTATATGCACCTTACAGTGGTTTGCCTCATAGTCCATATTTGCCGCCTGCAGTGCCATCGCCAAGTGCCTCGCCACGTACTAGCCGAGAATCTCCTATGATGCAGCAAATGACCACTAAGCCAACCAGTCTAAGACCTCCAACACCAGTAAGCCAATCATCGGCTGTGGGACATACGTCAGCAGGTTCTAATAGTAACAGTGGTAGTGGATCTAATACGCCTACAAGTTGCACGCCTACAACAGTTCCAACTCCAACTTCGCAATCGACAATATCATCGTCAGCTGCAAATCAAAATCAACATGTTTTGCCACAACCGCCAACGTCTTCTGCAATGGGTCCTCATATGCTACATCATCCTCATCTGCCCTATCCACAAACGCTGCAATTGCAACCGCAAATAATGGGTGGTCCTCTTCCACCTCACCATCAGAATGCTGCTCTTGGCCTACCACCTCATCCATCAGTTTCACATTCGGCACACAGTATAGCTAATGTAACAACAACAACTTCGGCATCTACTCCTCTCAGTGCTACACTAAGTGGTGGCGGTGTGGCAAGTGTCTTGGCGCCATCATCGACTCTGTCACGCGAGAGTGGTCAATTATTAGCACCTCCTCATCCTCATTTAATGGGTCATCACCATTTGGCACCTCCTCCACATATGCCTCCATTGCCTCCTCATATGATGCCTACACATCCGGCACTTCTAAGAGGAGCATCGCCTACAACTTCTATCAGTAATAACCAGGTGGTGAACACGCCCACATCGACTACATCATCATCGTCAACATCTGTGATTCACAAAGGAATTTCACCTCAAACCGAAAGTCCTCCAAAAGAACGTGGCAGCGATAATAATGTCAACTATTTAGTGCGCTCCTCAACTGCCAATATAGGAGGTCCCAACTCTGCAACCTCATCTTCGTCGCCGTATATAACAGCGAGTGGAGGAGTTGGACCACCACAACCGACGTCAATACCGCACTCGGCTGCTTCGCTCGCTATATCATCGAATAACTCGTATAGTTCCCCGGTTTTGTTGCCTACAACCACTCATGCCTCAGGTGTTATGTCCATGATGACAACAACACAGCTGCATCAACCACCGTCGTCGGCAACATTACAATACGGGCCAGGTCCTAAAACAACAACAATGTGGCCACCAAGGTAAATTATTTCAATAGACAGAAAAATTAACTATTTTGATTATTTTTTTTATTACTTTGGTTGCAGCTCTACATCGTTATCGATACCACCACCCACGTCGATAGCCACTTCAAATGTTTCCTCAAATTTGGCAACACGGCCTACTCCGCCACCTCCTGTTACTAGCACTGCAGCGGTATTACCCCCTCCGATTTCGGTTTCACCACACACATCATCGTTGCATTCTGCCACAACTGGTTTACCGCCACCATCTACTGGATTACCACCTGGGTCAACAACAGGATTTCATCCACAATATTTTGTGCCTCCTATGCCGCCTCATCCAGCAGTAGCTGCCTCTGCAATTGCTTCACCTATTGTGAGTTCCATAGGCGGTAGTAGCAGTAGTAGTTCGCTAACAAACACATCCTCTACGATGTCATCTGCCACAACATCTTCGGCAAATAGTGCACCTGTTACTAACACAACCCAAAGTTCAGCGCCACATCCCTTTTCGGCGGAATCCCTTTTTCAACCCAGTAAAAGTAAGTGGAAAAAATATTTTCTAAAGAAAAACATTAAAGACGTTCTTTTCATACCCTTATTTTCTTACATAACAATTAGATGATCAAGCAGATCTGTTGAGACGTGAATTAGATAACAGATTTCTCGACCGCAGTGGCTTGGCAGTACCGCCTTCCAATCAATCAACTGCTACATGTCATGCCCAACAACCGTCAACCTCATCCTCAGCTCCTCCACCGGGTGCTCCTACTGCTTCCCCAACGTCAGCTTCAACTACACCAACATCTACAGCAGTAACGGCTTCTAGTACACAGGGAGTTAGTAATCTGTCTTCAGGACCTCCACCAGCAGGACCCTCTCCCCACACACCGACTGGTTCGGTTCCTTCACCATATCTAAGGCAAGAATTACATCATCATCAACACCAACATACTCATCTGCATCAACACCAGCAGCTCTTGCCGACAGCTTTGGCTGCTGCACCACCACCAGCTCCGGCACCCCTCTTTCCACCACCACTTTTTAAAGATATTCCTAAATTGGCAGCCGTCGAATCACCGTTCTATCGTACGGGCATAAGCTTGCCTGCCTATACAGGTTATACGCCAGCTGGTCTCCTGCATCCTGGTCTAGGAGGCGCTACCCCATTCATGCCTCCCAGCCATTTAACATCATTTGCGCCAAAGGTAGGTTTCATAATCGAGTTTTATGAAGTTGCGCTTTTATTTTAAATACCTTGAATAACGCTTTAATTTAATTAATAAAACTTTGCAATACAAAATATTATATCTCAACATTGTTTTCGAAAAATTTAATATTTTTCGATCCCAAAATATATAAATTTTTCAAATCGAACAAATTTTAATTCAAATCAATCAAACAATTTTCTTTCATGGACAAAGGTCACGGGTCATTGTTATATCATATACATATATGATGTACTAAAAGTAAGTCAATACATACTATTTTCAATCATGGCTAAAATATCCCAAAATCGTTTACACTTCCTCTTAGATCAGAAAGGGAACTGTTTAAATATAAATACTATGCACCATATTCATCAAAGATGATGAACTATGCTAGAATCTGTTGTATGTTCAATTTTGTTACGTATCCCACAATTGTTATGCTCATACCCGCGTTGTCATATCGTAAATTCGAAAATAGTATACCCGAGTCTCAGGTAGCTGTCAATTATAAGTATTTTGCGGATAATTTTCACTATATCGGATATTCACTAAATTTACAAATATAGTCAGAAAAAAAATGTGTAATTCTAAAACTATGTACTTTTCTCAGATAAGAGTAACTTCAATATTTCTCACTCTGACGACAGCATTACCAAGTTTAGAAATCCCAATATGGCTTACGAAAAACAAAATCTTGTTCCTACACTTTTAAATACGGTGAAGGAAGTGTAATGATGTGGAAGGAAGTGTAATTGCAGACTTTAAGGGTAAACACGTTTAGTTACATTTACTAAAAAAATGTAAATAAAAGTTGCAAAAAGTTGAATTTGTCAGAATTATTTATTATGACAATGACGACAAACACTCAGCTCATGATTTGTGTATATGGTAAGCGTATAACGTGTCAAAAGTTCTACAGCAACCACCGCAGTCCCTAGATCTCAATCCAATAGTAGGGTAAAAAAGCGGCCAATTTTAAGTAAATCTTAACTACAGAAAGCGTTAAAGCGCACAAAATGTAGTGCAATCTATTTCGATTAAGTATGTTATAAATAAATAAATTAAATAAATATCGATTAACAAACAATCGATTGGTATTGGTAACTTTGTTAAAGAACCAAAATGAAGACACAATTATTTTATATTTTCAATGATTAAGAAGACCCTTTTATATATATTAATCTCATGTAAAAATTTGAAAAGGCTCCCTTTGTCAATACTTTTGTACGGTACTGTATTTTTTATTGAAACAAACAGCTGATTAAAAAACTCGAATTTCATGTACATATTTGGTTGGCAACGCGGTGGACAGTTTCGAACAGAAACTACAAAAATTCGGTGTTTTATTAACGTTATGGCTTTTTTTAAGTAATTTCATTTTTATATATGTAAATCTTTTAAACTAAAAAAGCCAATGATCTGAATGTAAAAGGAAAAAACTTATTGTCCTCGTCAGATATAATTTTTTGTATTGCTTAGAGGAATTAACATTTATCTTAATTTTATAATAAGAAACAATCCATTTAATCATTTTCATTGAAAACAAAATTTTTTCCTACTCGATTTCATTTTCATGTTAATTAAATATTTAAAATTATAATTGTCATCAACAACATCATTTTTCATCACCCAATTAATCCAAATCACAAACTATCACCACCATCTATTACCTACAAAATCAAACTCTTATATTAAAAAATTAAAAAATTAAAAAAAAATCGACAATAATTAGACGATACAACCAACAACGCCCTCCATAAATCCTCAACAAACACCTCAACCACCTTTGCCAACTAATATTGTAGATTCCTCTTCTAAATCCATTAAATTTACGGTATGTTTTTTTAAATATTAAAAAGGGTTTTTTTTTTTTTGTAAAGGATATGACGTTGTTCACATCCTTTTTACATAATCTTTATATTTATTTTCTTTAAATGTGAAGAAATTTTCAAAGGAAAAAAAAATTTAAATTTTACAGAAAACTGGACGTTGGAATGCTATGCATGTGCGTATTGCGTGGGAAATTTATTATCACCAAAATAAACAGAACCCCGATAAATTGGCTGCAGCAGCGGCAAGTGGTTCTGTTAGTGCCGGCAGGACGACACCAGGCTCAGCGCCTAGCAGTAGTGGTACCAGTGTAACGCCCACATCAACTATAACGCAGGCAAGTACAGCATCTAGTTTAGGAGCAGGTCCTTCTCCATCAGCTGTATCAGCTATGAGTATGAAAGCTTCACCAGCCTTGTCGTTAAGTGCTGCTGCTTCCCCTCATCTTTTGCACAGACCCGGTGAATTACCACCGGCAGCAGCTTACGCTACAGCATTACCAGGCCGTTCACCTTTTGATACTTCACCTTTATCGACAAGTTTCATTGGGGCACCACCTAGTCATATAGGCAAGTATCAACACCATAACTTGGGGAACAATTGCATGAATTCTTTTTTATATGACTTTCAATTTGACATTTTTAGGTACTGCTGTATCTCCTTTTGGCCGCTATGTGGGTCCTTTTGGTTTTGGTTTATCACCTTTTGGGAGAGAAATACCACTTGGCGGTGCTTTACATGATCCTTGGAGAACGTAAGTTTTAGTGTGTTATAATTTGAAAATATGCTCTGTCAAGTTTTTATTTTTAGAGCTGCTCTACAACGCACTGTGCCTTATCATCCGGCGGGAGCCCCTCCTGGCTGGCCTATGAAACCAGATACGACAGCATTGGATAATGCTCGTCGTGAGGCTGAAGAACGAGAACGTGAACGTGAAATGCGCGAAAGAGAACAAAGAGAACGTGATAGACAGAGGCAACGTGAACGCGAAGAAAGGGAACGTAAAGAAAAGGAAGAAAAACTTAAGCGTGAACAACAGGAGAGAGAAATGCGTGAAAGGGAACGTGAGAGAGAACGCAAAGAAAGAGAACGTAGGGAAATGGAAAGACGTGAAATGGAGAGAGAAAGAATGCTGCAACAACAACGTATTAATGAGAGCAATAAATTGTCTCAAGCGGCAGCAGCAGCGGCTGCAATGAATTCAGCGAGAGAAAGATCTCCCCATCGTAGTGTGACAGATATAGCGGGAGGTCCTACAGGCCCTGGCCCAGAAATGCGCATAAAAGAAGAAATGCCGCGAACTAAAGAAGAGCAGGATGCCATGATGATGAGAGCCTCAGCAGCAGCAGCCGCAGCTGATCCCCGTTACCAGCATCAATTAGCTCAGGCCCAAGCTAATGCAGCAGCAGCCGCACATCATGCCTCTTTTATGGCTAGTCGCCACGGACCTCATGGCGTACCGCCTCCACCACATTTAGCCCGACAAATGATGCCTCCTTCACTAGGGGGACCTCCAATGTCACACTTTGGCCCTGCAGGACCGCCAGGCTGGCCTATGGATCCATATCGGGACCCTTATGGAATGACAGCGTTACGCTATAATCCCTTAATGGAAGTTGCCCTTAGGCACGAGGAGGAACGTCATAAAGCGGCCATGAGCATGTATGCAGTGCAATCAGCTGCTCATTTAAGAGGCAAAGAGCCCTCACCTATACCGCCACCTTCGGGTGTTGTAGGGCCTCTGGGACCACCGCCACCTCCTCATCATCGCCTACAGCAGGGACCAATGGGTGGGCAACCACCACAAGGACCACCACCCACATTGGGTGGTAAACCTGCATCTATGGGCGGCATGCCTCATCCCATGGTAGTGGAGCCATTAATGGCACCAAAGAAAGAAGAACCCGGAGGACCTTCCACAGGTGTTATGAGTATGGCGCCACCCCCACAACCCGCAGCCCCCAATACTCAAACCGGTCGATGATAAACTAAAGAGCTTTCAAAGTTGAATTTTAAAGGAAATTTCCCAAAAATCTAACTAAAATCTAAAAATTAATAAAACAAAAATATCAAAAATAAATCTTATATGATAAATTAATTCAATGGTAAAGAGACCAAGTAATCTTTAAAAGAAATGTATTGTATTATATTTATATAAATATATATATATTTAGAAAACAAAGAAAAAAACACAATTCCCTTATAAAACTATTAAAAAAGAGAAAAATAAAAGTAAAACTGTGTATATTTTTTTAAGTATTTCCTTTCTTTTGTGTTTATAAATAAAAAGTATTTTTTTTATTATTATTTTTTCTTTTAGATTAAAGTAAATAAATCAAATGTAAAAAAATATTAATTAAAATAATTATAAACTTCTTAAACTTTCCAAATAACTTGCTTCTCCTTAATCCTCCAATCCTTTCCTTCTAAATTCTTTGTATAAAATAAATGTTTTAAAATTCCAAAAACTAAAAAAAGGAAAATAAATTAAAAACAAAACAAAAAAAAGAGTAAAAACATTAAAAACAAAGTATATAAAACAAAATTTATATGCAATATTATATACTAAAAAACTAATTAAATTTAATTATAAATTTAAAAAATAATAAAATTATGAATAATAAGGTACCATATAAAAATGTATAAATGGTATAAATATTATACAATTAAACAAACTTTATAAATATTATATATAAAACTATTATTGTATGATGTATTTTTAATTTTTTTGTTTTTTTTTAATAAAATTATTTTTTTATTTTTATAGAAAATAGGACGAAGCTTCATACTTAGAGCATTTGTATTATTTGTATAGATTTTATTTCTATTGATTACTAAAATTAATAATAATATTATTATTATGTATAATTATTGTACTAAATGTTGTTCAAAATATTAAGAATAAAACAAAAACAAACAAATGATTATATAAATATATGATTTTTTTTTCCTTAAAAAATAAATAAATAAACAAATGTTAACAAATTTGCTAAATATTAAAATAAAAAAAAAAAATAATAAGAAACAAAAACAAAACAATTTATACTGTTAAATAATAATGATGAAAAACAAAAAAGTATGAAAGCAAAACATAAAAACAATATAAAATAGTTGAAAGTAAAAAAAAAACCACAAACAAACACAACAATTTTTAGTAGTTTTTTTTTTGTATTTATATTATTAACAATAAAACAAATAAAAAACAAAACTTTGATATAAAAATATAGCAAAAGCAAATTCCTATAACTTTCCTTTTTCCCTTCTCCGCTCACCCCATACACCTCCTCTCTCAAACAGCTATAAAGCATTATTAAAACGTAAATTAAAATATGTAACACTAATAAAAACTTATAGATACATATATGTATATATATACATATAGAAATACAACAACTGATTATCAATTATAATTATAATTTATATGCATATATATTAAAAAAAAAAGAATATAAACATTATTAAGATAAAAAATAAATACCAGACAAAAAAAAAAAATATTAACAAACAAATAAAAAAAATCATATATATAAAACAAATTATTATACACTTAAGTAGCTTTACGATTATTTATAAACAACAACAACAAAAGAAAAACAACAAAAAATAATTAAAAAATATACAATTATTTGAACAAAAAAAATCAATAACAACAAACTTGTTTATGCATAAAAGTCTTTAAGAGAGAAAAAAAGCATTTTAGGCATATTTATATATTTCTGTAATTTAATTGTAATATTTAATGGATAAAAGCAACAGAAACAAATACAACAAACCTAAAATACATTTACAAACAATTATTCACGAACACACAAACACACACAGACACACATACAAGCGCAGACAAACATTAATAATCAACCCGTAACAAAGAATACACGAAACACGACAAAAAAGACACAAGAGAGAAAAAAAAATCATAAATTTAATAATAAACCGAAGAAAAGAATACAAAAAAAAAGAAACAAATTGAAAATATATAGAGAAAATTTGAAAATAACAGATAGATGTGTCTCTGTGTAAATCTAGAAAAAAAAATGAGGTAGCACTCAGGGGATGGATGTGACCCCCTACTAATGCCATACATTGTGCTGATCTAGGAAAATATTTTATGGGAAAGGAGAAAGAGGGAGTAGTGCTTGTGGACATTTGATTTAAACTTACTAATATCGTAATTGACAGGAAAACGTTCCGCTAACGAACGGTGAGGGTAAAAAACAAATTCTCTCTAGAATACATTGAGCGATTCACTGGATAATCAACTATAAATGGATGTGCTCTGAGAGAGGTGCGTGTAGTCCGAAAGAATAAGCGACCACCCGGAATCAAGTCAATTATTTCGTTAAAGCACCTCCCACGGTAGTACCAATAGAACAATGAAACGCACGCCAATGCTCCAATGAATTAATAGAGCTGGTTACCCTACCGTCGCCGGGAGAAGCCCCAAAATGGACTTACAAGCACCGTCTCATACATAAGAATTGTATTTCATCCTAGGTCGGATATATGTAGGTCTTGTAAATATTAAAAAGGTCAGATGGAGTAAAGTATTTCTTGTACCATTTTAAAGAACCGAGGCACTTGAATGCTTATTATGGCACTAGAAATATGTGATCATTCCAACGGACATTACAATTAATTCTCACGACCAGATCGTAGAGAGCTTTCGACTCTTTAATATTTACATTACCCATAGTCACAGAGGGCAGGAGTGAATCATCACCACAACGTCTATACGCGATAGAACAACATTGGATCTTGCGTGTATTAAATTCAACCCTGTTCGCGAGAACCCGCTTGGAATTTTTTTGCAGGTAACTTGTGAGTGTGTCATTCATATTCTGCCCTCTCACCCCGATTTACAAAAAACTGCCTACGATCCATTGAATATAAGTGAAAAATGTTACGATCATTTGAGAAAGGGTAGATGGGATTTGTAGTTGAAAGAAGAACGTTATAAGGAAGAATTAAAAATAGGGTAGGGGATAGAGCTTAGCGATACCCCCAAATTTAGCCTGAACTCGTTGGAAGAGACTCCGTCTATAACTAACTACTCATTTAGAGCGGTCCCTGAAAAGGTTCGTTATAAAACGACAAATCTTCGCAAAAGGATTGATAATAATATTCAATGTTCTTCTGTATTCCGTATAAGAATGCTAATTCTGTCATTTGTATACCAGCGAATTCTTAAGGCTTCATTAGTTTTTAATTTCTGTTCCTGTTCCGCTACTTAGTTGATGTAGTTTATGATTCTATAACAAAATATCAGCTGTTTTTATTATTTTTATTAGGCTGTTGCGATCTCCCTATAAGAGCTTCCTTCCTGATGCATTTGTACAATAATCTTTCGAGTACTGACGTCACAGGACTTATTTTTACCCATGTTTTGCAATAAGTAAAAGTTTATCAAATTCTGAAAAACACTTTGTGTAATCTCATTTATTTGAATTTAACTGTTAAAACTTACTTGAATCTTAAAATTTTAAAAAAATTTTCACTGTCCTTAATTAAGTGCACGAGTAATTTATTTCACACATTATGAAAAACACCACAAAGAAAAAAATAACGGTAAAAATAAGGTTGCCATTGGGAAGTTTCAATAAACAAAATTGGATTAACTAAACAGGGTCAAATTTTAGCGGTTTTTTTAATAGTATTATTTTCAACATAATGATTTAAATATTGAGTACTACTGTCCTTAATTAGTTGCACGCAGCTGTATATATGCATGTATAATTTAAAAGTATATAGAGCAAATATTGCAGAGCCTGATCAGTAAGATTTGACAATCTTGGTCATACTGATTTTTCACACTCAAAGTGAAAGAAATGCCATTCCGCCATCAACAATAAAATTTTATTGTGTCAAACCTAACCCTGGGTCTCCACGAGATATGAAACGAAATATTTTTATATTTGCGTACGTCAAAGTCGATAACCGATATAATTTTGTTACGTGTAGACTGCGAATCAGCTATCATAATATATATTAAATTACAATAAATACATAAATACATATATTTTATGTTTGAATCAAAACGAAAATTGGTTTTCAAAAAAATGTTTGGCTCTCACCCAACTTTATTATGATATAAAGAGGTTAGATTCATTTTACATATAGCACAGACAGAAACCTTGCAGTGCCATCTATTGTCAATATAAATTCAGTACACCAAATTACCTATATGGCAACATAGTATATTGTTATGGGAACAATTTAGTACCGATATAACGGCGTTATTTGAAAAGTAGCCACAGGGTTGTCAGATAGTGTTCAATTTTTATCTTCGATAACGAAAATTATATCTCCAAAAATACCCAAAACCCTGATTAGTTCCTCCCCAAAAATTCCCACGTGCATAAATATGTTTACAGTGGTGTTCAAAAAAATTAATTCACCAAATTTGTTAGCCTAAAAGAAAAGTGTTTTTTGTTAATTAAGCCAAATTATTCTTTTTCATTACCGTTTATTTACCTCTGTAATTAGTGGAATTACTCTGATTTTTAATAAGGCACATTAATCGTTTTGGCATTAAGTCCACAAGTACTTAAAACATATCCTTCGCAATGTTCCTCCACACAGCTTTAACAAATTCCAAAACTGTTCCTTATTAAAAAGATTATTTTTCTCAAAGAGCCGCTTTGATAATTTGCTATAAGTTTTCAATAGGATTAACATCTAGAGACTATGCAGACCAGCGTAAAACCTTGACGCTATTATTTTGATACCAACGTTTTGCTTACTTCGATGTGTGTTTCGGGTCGTTGTTAAAACACCCATCGATGTGCCATTTTGTATTCAGTAATATAATAATATCTATTCTATGGATGTCCTTCAATTCTAAATAGATGTCCTGTGCCATAGTATGAAGAACATTCCCAAGCCATTAAGTATAAGTGGTGAAGTAATTTGTGGTCGGACGAAACTATAACTATAGTATATATATATATATATATATATATATATATATATATATATATAAACTATAAGAAGATCCTCTACAGTATTCCTCGGATAATTACCCCACGCCTATTTTTAACTTAATTTCTAAATCCCCATATTTTTTCTATCTATTTTCTAATAAAATTCCACGGCTAATTAACTTTCACTTAACTGCGTTATTTGCTTAATTACCTCAAATATATTTTCCCCAAAGAGAAATTTCACTTAAAATTCCCTCGTTTAATCACCCAAAATAATTATTTTCTAAAAACTGCAGATTAACTCAACTATGTTTACATAGGCATAACATGTCCGTTAAATTTGCTTTCAAACTACTTTCTTTATACAACCTTCCAAATAAAGTCCACCACGTATATGTATAAGTATAAAGTTACTTGCTTTTCATGTGTATTGACGGCAGAGTGTACATATTGTTTAATTACCTCAAAGAGGCAATTAACCGTATTCGTTCAAATGCCTTCCACGCATAATTGCTCAAAAATGTTGACATTTTTGTCGAGGCAATTATCCGTGGAATACTGTAATAATACTGAATTCCTCCGCAATAAAACCATTAAGATCGGTGGCGGATATATAATGGTATGGAGGTGTGTTTATTTATATGAGAAAATAAACCAAACCAAAAGCAAAAATTATATATGAAAGTATGAGTTTTAAACAAGTTTATAAGCAAGTCTTGCCGAAAACTTATCGATTATCACAAATAAAATCCTCATCCCCAAATGAAATTTTTTATCCCCATTTCAGAAAAAAATCCCTATTTTGGGAATAAATCCCCTAATCTGACAACACTGAGTAGCTAACTCATGAATAACATAGAGAAAGCTGCCACTGTTTTGGCTATAGTGTGCTTCCAAGCCAAATTAATTTTTATTGAAAAATACATAAAAACACCATGTACATACATATTTGTAAATATTATGAGTTTATCCGGTATGTGATGAAAACTAATCTTGATATAAAACTTGTCTGTTTTAATTAATTTAAAATTTTAATAATCTCAGAAGTAGTTTAAATAGTAATTTTAGTAGCGAATAAAAAAAGAATTTCAAATCTTTTCAGATCAGAATTCATACGAACTGGAAATTTCAGATGATCATCATCATCAGCATCACATACCAGTATACATATGTTCAGTAAAAAAAGTCGCCAAAGGTTTTTGTACAAGGTTACTAAACATAATTTGGTCGAATTCTGAAAATTTATAGGTAAAAATTCTGATTTTCTGACAGTTGCCATCTGTAATATCATTTTGGCAACTGGCAACGCAACTCAAGTTCGGTTGCCATCCATAATCGACCCATTAAGTTGTGGTTTTTTTTTGTTTTTGAGATGCCTTTTTGAATTTTGTAATCAATTAGTCAATAAAAATCATTAGCCCGAACTCATCTCAAACACAACTAATGTTTTTAAAACATTATTTTAATACATAAATATCTTTTGTCAACCAGAACCCGAAGGACAATTAAAATAAAGTCGGTCTCTAGTGTGTTGTCAATACCAAAAATTCATTTTATTCTAGTTCGCGTACCGTCGATTTAGGTTGTTCAAAAATTATTATATTTTGCTGAAAAATAAAATTCCGAATGTTCTGAGTAACTAATTTTGGGCAACGATTGGACTGGTATTAATTATTTAATACCCAAATATTCAATACCCTTATAACTCTATCATATACGACTAAATTTCTGTTAAAAATATTTCATTGCGCTTGCATGCATGTTGTTGTGTATGGGCCCTGTAAAGTAAGTACATCCAAACCTATAATTATTGCATATTGGAAAAGTAAATAAACGCTTAACTGGAAATATTGAAAACGTAACAAAATATGTCAAACAATAACAAAATGTAGGCATACCTGAATGTATGTATGCTACGATTGCTTGTTTGCAAGGCCTGCAAAGGCATTTGCGACGAAGTGTGATTACCCATTCGTAATAATAAAAACCACAGAAAATTTTTTTTTCAGTACATTTTTTAAAATTTTTTTTCTCTTTATTTTTTATTTCTTTCATTTTTTTAATTATTATTAGTTTTTCGACTTTTTATGCCAAATATTTATTTTTATTTTATTACCATTTATAGTTTTAATATATGTATGTATGTATATATGTATGTATGTAATTAAATTATTTGTTGTTATTATTATTATTATTGGTTGGTTGTTTGTCATGTATACATAATATACTATGCATGTATACGTAATATGTACGTTAAATTTTTTGTTATACTGTTTTGGTTGCTAAATTTTCTTAATAATTTTGAATTTCTTTTTCAGTTATTCTTGTTTAATGTTAACCACCAATAATGTGTACTGTTGTTTAAGAAACTTAAATTAATTTTAACTGAATACAAACATTTTTCTCTTTCATTTTAGTATATGTAAGTATGTATATATAATAATATTTATAATTAGTATATTGTTTGTATACATGTCGTATGCATGCATGTATATACTAATGTACTCGTATGTAAAATATTTATAGATGTTTAGAAATGTTAGTTTTGTGGAAAAGAAAAACTCAAACATTATTTGACAAGACAAAATAATTGTGTTACTAATACGAGTAAATAAAACAGGTGTTTGTTTTTTAATTGTAATGTTTGGTGATTTTGAAAAAAAAAAACAATTTAAAAAATAATGAAAATGCTAAGGAAATTGTCAAATAACTGTATGTATGTAACGCCAGCGTCACAGCTTATTTAATTTTATTATTATTATTTTTTTTATTTAGTTTTATTTTAATACTACATTTCCTTTTAATACATCCGAAATATTTACCACCGTTTTTATTTTTATTTTTTTTAGACATAAAATTCTGGTTTTTTGATAACATTTACATTTTTATTTTTGCAAGTGGTTTTTATTTTTCCAGCAATTCTAATTTATTTACAACTTCTTTTTGTTTTTGCTTTTTTTTGTTTTTCATTATTAAGAACAATTTATAGTTTTGTTTATTTATTATTTAATAATAATTTTTGTGTATTTTGTTAATGTTTTCATAGGTAGTACTTCAAAAGTATTTTTTACAATGTACCTTTTTGTTATATATTTCTAAATAACTTGTTATCTTCTGTACTATTTTAATGTTTAAAAACACAAGTTTATTAATTATTCACTGTATATGTATGTATTACTTGTATATTACTAAAGTAACTAAAGTTGATTTTTCTTTTTATTAATTATAGGTATTTGTATAATAATGTTTAAATGTATGTATACATATATAGTACGTTTGTTTTAATCATCAACCTTTTCTTTTAACTCAGTTTTATTAAAATTTTAATTTAAAAGTGAGTTTAATTTTGACATTTTTCTTTTATAAATCAAATATTTCTTTACCTAAATATTATTTGAATATTTGTGTTTATGTTTTTGGCATTTTAGCGTATTTTTATTTAATATTTACAGTGTTTACAAGGTTTAATATATACATATGTACGTATAGTTACGATCACACTTGTCAAATATTTGATGAAACAAGTGTAACCAATATTTTATGAAAACATTTTATGAAAAAAACAATTGTTATTTAAAACCAGACAAAGCAAAAAGTAATATAAAAATGTTCAATAAGGTATTCATTTGAAGCAACAAACAACAAAGAAAATAAAGTAGTGGTCACTATTTTTTTATCAAGTATTTGCCAAATGTGAACGTACCTCATGTATATGTACTATGTATTATATTTTCTTCTTTTTTTGTAAATTGCAATTTTTTAATATTTTACACTAACCAACACCTATAGATTTAGATTTTGTGACATCTACTTTAGGTATCTTCAAAAGATTGCTTATAAGTTGCCTTTTAATTAAAATTAAAAATATAATAAAATTTTTTTTTAAATAAATTTTATTGTAACAGTTCAAATTGAGTTTACCCACACTACATACATATTGTATTTCACTACACAATACATATGGCAACACTCTGCTGCTGATCATTTCAAAGAGATAAAGAGAGCGACTAAAGAAAAACAAAACAGTAAATTTTCTTTACATCACGCATCATCAGTTGCAGAATATTTCGCAATTTTTAAAGAAAACTTTTACTTTTATTTGAAATCTTTGTAGAATTTTTACAAAAATGCTGTTTATTCATTTATATTTGAAAATAAATAAAAATTATCTACAAATTGTAGTGATACATTATTGTGAAAACGAGTAAATATCTAAAATAAATTAAAAACAAGTGAGAGTCAATCGTGTGTGTAACTCTATTGTAGGATGCAATTACAGTCGAATGCGGATATAAGCATACCGTTTAAATGCAAAATTGGATAATTGCAAAACAAATGCGTTTACTTTTTTTGTTTTCTATTAAATTCAAAGTTATTTAACTCCGTTTAAAAGAAAATCCGTTTTAAAGAAAAAATCGATTTTTAATTCAATAATGTTTTAAGAATTCGTTTAAACGATATAATTTTGCATTTATCCGAAGTCCGTTTAAAGGAATATTCCGCTTATAAGAAAAACAAATGCTGTTTTTTACATTTTCTTATAACCGAATTTGACTGTAGACATATGATCCATTTACATTGTTAACTTAGAAAATGCTTCTTTTTTCAAGGGTAAGTGTTAATAGGAAAAGATTTAAAAAAGTTTACACTTTTGTAAAAACAAATTGATAATCGTATAAGCTTAACTTTTAAATTTGATTTGTTTATATAAATAAATAAAATTTGAAATTTTTCGCGAGCCGTATTTAAAAAGTATTGAACAATTTTTTTTTTAATTTTAAAATTTTACACAAATTATAACGATTGCAAATAAGCAATCGTAGCATTTATACCTACATTTTGTCATTTGCTGACATGGTTTGGTACGTTTGCAACACTTCCAATGGCATTTACAACGAAGAGTGATTACCGCTTATATTTATTGTGAACATATACAACAATACCAGTACAATATGTGTATGTATGTATGCACATATGTATATATGTATGTTGCGAGAAGCTAGGCTGTAACCCTGACAAAGGATTGTAACGTAACGCCAGATCTTTTTTCCAAGAAGAAAAAAAAGGAAAAAAAAATTTTTCATTTGATAACTTGAAAAATAAACGTTCATATATAAGTCCAAATCCTACCAAAAATTTTGATTAAAAAGACTAGCCCAATTCGCAGAGTTAAACAATTTTGTTATCAAAATCAAATCGCACTTCTGTTTTTTGTAATGCAACGCCAGGTATTTTTTTGAATATATCTTGAAATCCTTATGCTCGATTATTTGAATTTTTTCACTAAATATAGAACTATCCAATCACTTCTCGAATGTGAGAAAAAAAACTTTTTCAAATTCTGGTTTTAAAGTTTTTTTTTCAACATATTACAGTACAAAAGTAACGTAACGCCAAAATAGAAATACCCATATTGAATTTAAATATTCAAAATGATAAACATTAGCATATTATATTATATTAACTCCTTAAAATTTTGCAAATAATTGGTGACAGCACTTCTCAGTAATTCTTTGAGATGCTGGTTAGTTAATACTGATCTCTGTTTAGAATTCACGGATTTTTTAAGTTGAACAAAATTATTCACATAATAAAAGCATAAGTACATATGTTCTTGCAAATATTGGAATAATTCGACAAGCAGACTAAACAATTGGTTAAGAACTTCCATAATTAATTTAATTCAATTTTTTTTAATGAAGATTTTTATGTTTTTCGTTTGTTTCAGTTCTATCAAAGATATTAAAAATTAAATTTTTCACTATTTTAAATGACACAAAACAGCTGTTTTTCAAAGACATGGTAAAAGCGTGATTACTTGTTAGCATGTATTTAGGAACTGGTTAAAAAATTCATTGTAAGCATCTAGTATGGCTGTAAGTTTTTATTGTGAAAGTGTTAATATACGAAATATTTTATTTATTTTTACGGATTTAAGAAAGAACTTTCGTATAAACAAATAAAATTTTAAATATTATTTCAAACATTTGTTCAAATTTTATTGTATTTTATACATTTTTTATATTTATTACAAAAAAAAAAAAAAAAAAAAAAAAAAAACGGCCAAAATCGTGGCACTCGTTATCGAATGAACGTTCGTATCGAGTAAAATTTCGTCACGTATCGCATAACCAAATTATGGCACTCGATAGCTATCGAATCGAAATTTACAAGAAAAATGTAAAAGATTTTTTGTTTTGTACAAGAATCAAATAACTTTAAAATAAAAAGAAAGTAAGTAAAATTAGAGCAAAATAATTATATAGTTTAATTTTAACTTAATTAAAATTATTTAGATAATGGATCCATCATTTTTATGATGGACATGATGTCATAAGATTTCCGGCGGTTAGTATACATACATATATCTTTTAATTATTTGGAATTGAAATTGTGTAACGCTTTATATATCATGGATGGCACGCATATCGGACTCCAAAGACCATAGTCCAATGAACACATATTCTTTAATAGAAGAAAGGGCTTTCACAGCCTCAACTCTATGGTGGTAAGGGTGACTTTAGTTTTATACAAATGCTACTGACATTTCTGTCGATTTTATTAAAAACAATTAATTTTTTTTTGTTATATTTCCAAATAAACAACGCGTATATAATTTCGATTGCTCTTTTAGTATCGAATGACATTTCGAGAGATGGCATTCGATCGAGTAGTCGTTATCGAATGCCATAATCTAAAATTTCGATACACCTTACTCGTTATCGAGTGCGACGATCTCAAATACAAAAATTTCGATTAACTTCATTCGATAACGAGTGCCGCGATTTGGGCCCAGTTCCGATCGAAATGTAGAATACATATGTATGTACATACAATCGAAATAATTTGATTGTATGTAATTCTAATTATTTTTTAAATCTTGCCACGAGTTTTGTTTAATTTAAAAGAAAATTTCTAAAATTTTAAATTGAGAATGGCTTTATGATTTCTATATTTATTATTTCTACAGATTTTGTAAGTCTAACTATACTCAACTAGGTAAGTATTAAATTTAAATCTTACACACATACATTTTGTCAAAATTTGTTTGTAAAGTATCTCCGACAAGGAAACAACTGAAAATGGTAATTTTATTTAAAGCCATAGACCAAATTAAATTGCTAAATAAATATGTATATGCACATACAACTTGAATGTTCGTATCTCTCAGAAAAAAAAAATTAAAACAGCAGGAAAATGTAATTTAATGTAATTTCCTTGAATAAGTTTTAAGTTTTATTTGCCTTTGAAAAAACGTTCGTTTTCAATTTCACTCGAATTCGTTTTTCAGAACATACTCGTAGTAGGACTCATGTTTAGTTAAAAAGTTTTCTATGTGGATTTGTAAGTTTTTTGTTTGACTTTAAACAAAGTGACACAATAGCGCCTGGCATTTTAAGCAAAATTTATACAAAAAAAAACTTTTATTTTTTGGTTATTGATATTTGACTTCCTTTTCGAACCAAAATATAAAATCAGAAAAACATGCGGATTTGAGAATACCAATTATGATATTATGGGGATTCCAAATATTGTTCATGTTCAAAACGAATCGAAATCTGTAACATACCTCAATAGTTTCCATTTGCTTTGACTTTAAGGGACAAAGAAAACAACATGAAAAAACTAAAACTAATTTCGGTTAGAAATAACCAAAACGGTAATACTAGTTCGAACATAATAACGATGTCGCAGAGCTAATAGCGCGGTTTTCACAACATGTTTTAATGCGTTTTCTATTCCCAAAATGAATGATTATTTGAAATTCATGTCTACTCTTAATGCATTTGTTGCTTTGGAAAGTGTTTTAAATTTTTGTTTTTTTTTTGTTTTTGGTTATCATAGAAAACATTTTAAAAAAGTTGGAAAAAAATAATTCTTTTTTTGTTTTACTTATAATACACACATTAAGTTTTAATAGCTGCAATAATTTTTCTTTGTTTTTAGTTTTTTTTTTTGTTTCAATTTTTCTTACTTTATTAATTTTGCTTTGTAATTACTAAATATATATTATATGTATTTGTTTTGTATATTTTATTTCTATTATTAATTACATAATTAATAATAATTATAAATTCATTTGTTTTTTGTTTTTCCTTTTTTAAATATTAATAATTAATATTAAATTTATTTTGTTTTTTTTTTTCCTTTTTTTAATTACAAGTAGAGGAAAAAAAGACATACTCGTACTATTTGGTTGGTTTTTTTATTTTTGTATTTTGCTGTAGTTTTGTTTATATTCATTTTAAATAATTTTTCACTCAATTGTTTAGCTTTTCTTTTTTTAAGGATATTCTTCTATTTATTTATTATTAAATTTCACTTTTATTGTTATTATTTTCTTCTATAGTAATTTTTATTATTTTGTTTTTATAATTGCAAACATTTTCAATGTTGCGTCACTAATGTTTTTCATCTTTTTTGTTTAAGCCTAGTTAATTTTTATAATTAATATTACAAAAAAAAAAATATTTTAATAATATATATGTATATAGTTGTTGTTTTTATTTTAATAACCTACTAGTTTAACATGTTTTTTTTGTTTCTTTGTTTAATTATTAATTTTAATATTCTTTTTTGTTAATAATAATTCTAAGGATTTTTTTTTTGTTTAATAATAATTATTTTAAATGATATTTTTTAACCATCAAGGTTGTTTGTTTGTTGCATAAACTTTTTATATTCTTTTATTATTTTTATTATTATTTACTAATTAATAATAAATATATTTTGCTGCAAGCAAAATAATTCTTTTTTTATGTAATATGTACATATATTAAATATATATAATCGTTTAAAAAATAAAAAACAAAAATAATAAGAGCGGGATCCTGCCCTGTCAACAAATTTAAAATTGTGTTTAATAAATAAAATAAAAAGAATTAAAAAAAAAAAACATGCTTTGTTTATGATTTAAAAACTCATAAACTTTAAAAATAATAAATTAAGCTAAAAAAAAATTAGGCTTTTTTTCTTCTTTTAAATAAGAGAAAAAATATATACTCATAGGTATATTATTAATGTTTTAAACTATAATATTATTTGGCCATAATTTGTCATTTTAGTTAAAAACAAACAAAAAAGTTTTTTTTTTCTTTTTGTAAAATATGATTTAAAATAATTTTTTAGTGTTGTTGTTGCATACGAAACAAATTAAAATTTAATTAAAAATAAATATTTTACTTTCGAAATAAAATTGTGCTTTTTTCTTTAATGGTTTCATATTGTAACTTATTTTTATGTCTGTTTTCTTTATAATTAAAAAAGAAGACTTAGTGATGTTTAATTTAAAAATATTTTTGTTTTCTTCTAGTTATGGTAGAGAGTTTAAGGAAGCATTTAATTATATATGTATGTATGTATAGGCGCATACATATACATATATGTATATTTTTAAATAATTATTCAAATCAAATTATTTAAATATTTTTTTTATAATAAAAAATATAAATTGTTAATTAAATTCGAGTCCAACGATTAAAAAGTAATTGTTAAATGTTCTATACAATAAAAAAAAAAAACAAAAGTTTTAGATAAATTCAGTTGTTATAGATAAGGAAAATTAGTTATCAAACAATGAAACTGTTAAACACTTTGATATAAAAAAAAAGAAAAAAGACTGACTGAGACTAAAAGTTCGCATTACATTTTAAATGCCTACTCGTATACATACAAGTATGTGATCAAAAACGATTTCGTTCGAAATTTAAATCTTTTGTATTTTCAAACTCATATAAAGCTTATCGGCTTTAATTATTTTAACATGAATTAAAGTCTACTTTAATAACAAACGGACGCAAGTGTATAACAGTTCTTTTAGTTATTTTTAAAACAAAATTTCGTGTTTTACTGTATATACATACGAGTAGAGTAGGTGGTTTATAAAACACTTTTTTCTTTGTTTTGATTTCAAATCTTAAGTATTTTTGTTGTTTTTGTTTTTCGTTAAATACCTGCTTTTTGCGAACTTTTTGAACTTAATTACTAATTGCCGTATACATAACAATTAAAATAGATTCAAGATGTGTTTTAATACAAAATTTTCAATACGATTTTTTTTTCTTAAATACGTTTCAAATCTATTTTAGTTTTTTATGAATACGGCAGTAAATATTTTCTTAATTTAAAATTTTTACAAGTTTTGTTTAGAATATAATAAAGAAAAAAAGAAAATTGAAAAGATATATAAAAAAAACAAAAACAAAATTTTCTTCTTCATTAACTGATTTAATTATGTTTTCATTAATTAATCATGTTTTGTGTTCGTTTTCTATGAATGAATGGCATGCAAAAATATTTTCTTTTAGCTTAAAATTAATATTAAAAAGGTTTTAAAAGTATTAAAAATTGAATTAAAACTTACAATATAAAAAAATATAAAATAAAAATTAAGAGTTACAATTAAATCATATGCTTGTATGTATGTATTGTATGCATGTTTTAAAAATACTTCTTTAATAAAATTTTTCTATTTTTTTTTTCAAGTGTTTTGTAGTTAACAAATATATTTCACTTTTAACAATATTTTAATGTCCCGTCAGTGTATGAAAGTAAAAAGTCCAAGTTTGTGAGTGTCGTTAAAAAAATAATTGTTGGTTGCTCTCTTTTTTAAGCTTTGTTATAATCACAAGCAAAAAACTTTTAATTCATTTATTTTAAACAAGAAAAACAAAAAAACTATCAAGTGAATATTTAGCTGTTGATGGTTAAATTAGGGATTGTAATTGAAATTAAATAGTGGCAGAAAAAAATATTCTTTTCTTTAAAAGTAAAATTTAAATAAGTATGTATGTATATCGGTTGACAGTTACCTTTTTTTGGGAGCTAGCAAATTAACTGAAGTTCGGCTGTCATTATTAAAAAATTCCTAAAATTTTATTTGTTTGCTTTTTTCGATTCTATTGGATATCTGAAACACCAAAATCAAGCAAGTAAGCTGTTCTATACGAGTAGTTGTTGATAAAGATGCTTCAGAATAATATCCAATTTTTTTTGTACATAAAAATTTATAATTAAAATAAAGTTTTCTTTTTATTAAAGCTTTTAAAGCCATTAACATATGTATATACAAAACTGGGCGGTTACTTTGAATTTCGATTCGAATCGAAAATGCTTTCGAAAGAAATATCCCATTCGAAAACCCAATAATAATGAATACAAAATTTTTTCGAATTCGTAAGATTTTTGATTCGAATCGAAATACAAAGTAACCCCTCAGTTTTGTATATTTACGCGTATTGTAGGAATATGATGCAAATAAAAAAGTGTCTTCACAACAAATTTTTTTAAGCTCTACTCAAGTTCTATTACATTACTCGTATAAACAACGAGCGCTTTATTTTAAAGTGGTCGGCAGTAAGTTGTTTTAGAAAAATGCATTCTGTAAAAGGTATTTTACGCTTAAATAAAAAATGGTACTCTGCATATAAAAATGTTTAGTTTTGGCTACAGTATTAATAATTAAATAATATGCCAGGGCCATTTTCTTTTTTGAGTCGTGTTTAATTGCTTTCGTCATCGCTTAACCGAATAGGGAGATTATTTCTTTCTTTAAGTTTGTTCGAGGGGAAAATAATACGAAAAGGAATTTCGTAAATGAATTACGGAACATGAGGAACGATTTTGTTAAGGCTCGAAGTTACCAAATAAACAAATTATTTGCTTTATCTATCAATAAAAAGTAGCAATTTTTTTCGGAGCAGCATTTTTCGTCTTTAGACTGTACATTTTTGTCAAGTTTTCAGATTTTTTTTATAAATTTAAAAATAAATGCCAAATCATTACTAATAAACATAAACATAAAGTCATTACTCATACACACTAATGTCCGTTTGCAAAATATTAAAGTAGACTTTAAGTCAAAATTTGTATATCAAATAAAGACTTCAAGTCTATTTTATTTTTTTTTGCATATGGCTGTAATTATTCTGTACTTATGAGAATAACAAAGCTTTTGGAATTATTTTTTAAAGGTAAATGAAAAATAGTTTTTAAAAATCGCTTTAATCTAGGGTCACATTAGATAAATATTTAAAAAAATAAATATGTATACACACATATCGTTATATTAAATGCAAACGGACGTAATTACACTTTTGGTTTTTTTACAGCAAAAGCAAAAATCTTAAAATCAAATAAATCCTGAAAATCATATAATTTTCAGGGGGGTTTCTTTGTATTTCGATTCGAATCGAAAATACTTTCGAAAGAAATTTCCCATTTTTTCGAAAACTCGTAAATTTTCACGAATTCGTAAGATTTTCGATTTGAATCGAAATACAAAGTAACCCCCCAGGATCGAGATATAAGGATTGGCATCCTTATTTATATACAACAAATGAATTTGTATGTAAGGTTTTAATTATTTTAAAGTTTTAATAATCAAGTTATTTATTAGTAGCAATAGTCATTAATGTGATGAGTAAAAAGGAATTCCAATTTTTTTCAGATTTGTAAGTTTAGCATCGAAATCGATTTTCATCACACATCAGAATATAGTGCTAAATAATTTTATAACAATTGTTTACATAAAACGATATATTTGCATAAAATACTTAAAAAATAATCTCTATACCAAATATTTGCCCAATCTGACTGTAGCTTTACAACCTGTTCATAGAAGATTAACAGTTTGTTAACAATTCGTCTTCTATAAACAGGCTGTTGGTAGTGTATTTTGCCGCATTTAATTTCTTAAATAATTTTTTTTTGGATTAAAGCGATAAAAAAAACTGAATAGACAGAAAAATTTAAGAGTTCAGGTTCATTTATAAGTTCGAGGAAAATTTAAGAAACCGATGTCATACAAACTAACTAACCGTATTCATAAAAAATATTTGTGCGTTTCTTGATGTCTTATTTGACATACGAGTAATATGTCCTTAATAAACCAATAATATTTTTTTTATGAATGAATACGGCAGTAAAGATATAAAAAGTATGTTTTTAAGATTATAAAATTTGTTGTTTTTTGTTTTGCTAAATATGCACTTGAAGTTTTCTTGTTTAAAAATTTTGAATGTAAAAAAAGAAAAATATTGTTTTTAAAGTAATGCTGCTTTTTTGCCTCTTTTGTATGTATTTCTTTTTTGTTTGTTTTTAATTTATGCATTGTTTTTATATATGAATGTATGTATGTATAGTAAGTAAACATTTATTTATTATATTTATTCTGCAGTTAAATATTACTTTTGTTTTGTTTTGTTTGTTTGTTTGATATTTCCCTAAACAATTATTTTCTTTTATGTATGAATGTTGTTTTTTCTTTTTGGTTTTTCTTTTTTAATATTTAAAAGTTAAATTTCTTTTTTTTTGTCAACTTGTCGGTGTCATAAAAATGTATTTCTTTTTGTATATTTCTGTTTTTTTTGCAATTTTTTCATTTTAAACTTAAAAAATTAAATGTTTTTATTTTATATAGAGTAATAAAATTAAAAAAAAATATATAAATGTATATATATTTTGTTTGTTGTTTTTGTTGCTATTTTAGCATTGTCTTAAAGATGTTATTGAAATTTGTAGAGTTTTTTTTGCTTTGTTGTGTGTTGTAGTTGTAGTAAATATTTTTTTTTTGTTTAATTCTATTTAATTTTTTTTGAGGATTTTTTTTTAATTTTCTAATAAATTTGTTGTTTTTTAAGCATTCAATTTTTTTTGTGATTTTTTGTTTTTTTTTGTTTTGTAATAAAGTCACTAACGTATTAACAAAAAATTTTGCGCCTTTTCAGTTATTTTTCGACATAGACCAGCGACTCTCCGTCACATTCCAGTATGGTGTGATGTATTTTGACTCCCCGACGGTTTATTTTCACCCGTTTCAATTAAGGAGTTATTATCGATATCAGCTATAGGACTAACATCACCTTCCTCACCACGTTCCGCCGCTGTTTCATCAGCTTCTTCCACTTCAGCTAAGTTTTGTTTATTTGATTCTTCTTCTACGGTTACCTGCATATAAAACATTATTCGTTCTATTTAAAATTTTCCCAACAAGTTTTAAATGTTTTTTTGCCTCAATACCTCAAGCCTTACTTTTTCATCTGTTTCTTGTTGTTCCATAAGAGCTCTTTGTGGTGGTGATGGTGGTATCAATCCCTGATAATAGTCTCTATTCTCTTCAAGCAAATCTAATATTTCTTGAGCGTCTGGATGCACCAAATCAGCCCAAGTTTCCCAGAGTGGATGTACAATATAATCTATAAAGCCGACCTGCGACTTTTCAATTGTTGGATTATAACGATCACACATTGGACTTATATCCATGCCCGATTCACGTTCTTTATCACCTTGCAAAAAGAACTCTTCCATTAATAATGATACCCAGGTTTTGTATAGCTCAACGGGTTTTGTAGGATTACTTAAATCGGCACAATGGACAAGATTTTCCAGTACCTATTTCAAAAATATGCGTTAATAGTAAACATATTATTGGTATTAAATCACCAAAACAAAAAAGAAAAAATCACCTGTATACGATCTGTGTAATTATCCAGCATTAGTACACCATCTCCTGCTACCTTTTTCGTTTCAACCATAGTTTTTAAATCAGCCAATAGGGTCATGTGTTTGGACATATCAGTTGATAGCACAATATCAATAACCATTTTTCTTAATGTTTGGCGTTGTTTTCTTAAAAGAACATTTTAAAAAGAGAGGTTTACGTTATACAAATTCTACTGTATTTTTAACATTTTATTGAAATTAAATTTCCTACAACTACTCACTTTTGCATATTACAGAATATATCACATCCTTGATTTTGCAATAATTTAAAGGCAACAGCTAAATGATGATTTTCCAAAACAGACTCGTCATTATACATTAAGGCTAATTCGGAACCTATAGACCAAAAGAAATTTGAAAAAAAAGAACAACAACTTTTATAATTATGAATTATTAACAACTTACTTGAATTAACTAAAAATTGGTTAGTTAGACCAGGATGATCAACGTCGTGTATACATGCTGCAAATAATGCGCCACCCACTTCCAAAGACGTAAAGACACCCTCCAAAGCAGGTGTATTTAGTAAAACATTCGTACTTTGTGTAACATCGGCCGCATGTAGTGAATTGTGAAACGGATTGTCTTTAACATAATGGTCCTCCAGAGTAGTCATAAAATTAAGAAAATTTTTCGGTGGTATCATAAGACTGTTAAATAAATCTCTACTCTGTAATTACGAATAAATGGAGAAAAAATTGAGGTGAATTACATAAATGTTGAAATAAGAATTTCTGCCGAAAATTTACCTGAAATAATGTGTATGCTACACAGGTGAGTGGACGATGATTACTTAGATCACCTATTTTGAATATATCAATGCCCCATACATTTAAATCAGCCAGTAGTTTACCCAATTCAGCTTCATGTGGTGTTTCCACACCGAAAGTAGGTAAACGTTCACCTTGAAATGAATTTGTATGTGATAGTGGACGCTTAACACCAGATATCTGGGACATTGGTGGGCCTCGAGGTGAGCGACTGCGTTGTTGTTGTTGTTGTTGCGATGGCGGTATCGCTACGGTCTGATCGGTATTCTCATCGCGACGCATCGATGGCAAATCAAATTCTTGTTGTTTATCTACAAAAAGAAAAAAAAAAAAAAAGAATTGTTTTGATTAGAAATATACATTCATATGTGTTTTTGAATGTATGCGCATATTTTAAAAATTATAGTTTACATTGTTTGTTTTGTTTTGAAAAGAAACTCCAGGCAAGGTGAAACTAAAGATATTGAAGGCCTCGTTACTCAAACGTAAACGTAAACTTTGCGGAACAGCTGTTTAGTTTTGCTTATCAAGCCTATGTGTAAATGATTACTCATACGTATACGTAACGTTGCGTTGCGGGCGAATCCAATAAATTTAAAATTTTTCATCGTTTTTACGTATCAGCTGTTTAAAAACTGTAAACCAATTCTAAACCATTCGCTGAACTCGGCCGCAACGTTAACGTATCCGCAACGTTTACGTTTGAGTAACGAGGCCCTGATTCCAGGCGAAAACGCAATAATGGAATACGTTTTGACAGCTTTAACCAGCAATAAACCATCAGGCCTCTGATTGACTAACCAAACCTAATACCAGGATTACGAAAATTTAAAACCATACATATTTTAGACCACATATGGAGAATAAACTCTGAAGCTCAGCATGTGTACCGTCTTTAGACATACCACACGCTGCACAGAGGCAGGGGCAAATAACTAACTAATCGTTAGATCAGCGCCAATCAATGCCAGAAACTCTTACCCACCGAGTCTAACCATTTTAAGCCGCTCACGCCAGGAGATCTCACAAAGATTTAGCAATTCTGACACTTGCTTTCGAAATCTATTACTCTGTATACATTTTTGTCATAATTAATTTCTTATTATATACTAATTCATGTAGATATAGTAGAAGTCTAGAAAATAATTTAACGATTTTGTAGGTGGTATTTGTTTTCGAGTTGGTGGTTTTTAGCGGATTTCAATGTGGTATCTGGTGCTTGAGTGCCGAAGTTTGTACTGCTAAACTAACTATTTTATTCTCTTTTTAACCAGCACTGGGGGCAATTCAGAGCATTATACTGAGAGCTAACACTGGCGAAAAGTTTTAATTTAGCGGTAAGCTGATAATTTAGGAAAGAACATATTTAAAGGCATTTTTTGCTTGCCGAAAAGTTATTTTAAATCTGCGAATGTTAATAAACTTTTAATTAAATCCTTCACATCAAAGCACAACTTGCTCCACTTCCGGCAATGATTTTTTATTGTTTTTGTCGCCAATATTTCATGTTATAACTGCGACATTGGTTCTGTCCTCCGATTCCGATGAGGAACACAAATAATTATTTATTTTTTATTTTTATTTTGCACAATTGGCAATTTATTTCTTTTGTTTCCTTTTTGATTTGTATTATTTCTATATGTGGCTATCAAAAATTGTTTCTATACGAATGTGCACTCGATATCGAATACAGTGTTTTGCAACCTGTTCTTGATGCCTTAAAACGAAAAAATCTCCGTTATAAAGAGAATATAGATGTTGTAATAAAAATTTTAAAAAATGCTCCAAACTTATTGATTCGTCTCTTCACTATGTGGCATATTTTTTATACGGATCTTGACCTACACCAATTTAAGCTTAGGTTCGACAGGTTATCTTTAAGAGAACAAAATTGATCTCTCATCTATTGCAAATAATATTTTACTGATTTGTGTATCTTGAACTGGAGTATAGTTTCTAATTATATATTGAAATAATTACAATGTGTACTCTAAATAGAAAGCATCTCTGACTGCATTAAATCCTTCAAATTGATAATTGTTTTATTGGTAACCTAGATATGCTTATTTTTTTTTAAATTTTATATCCATCCTGCGAATAATATTTTACTTCAGATTCATTATTAAATTACCTTTGTTGGC
The DNA here is from genome assembly GCA_963576795.1 of Metopia argyrocephala. Classification (NCBI taxonomy): domain Eukaryota; kingdom Metazoa; phylum Arthropoda; class Insecta; order Diptera; family Sarcophagidae; genus Metopia; species Metopia argyrocephala. The sequence goes on from OY756208.1 coordinate 7,795,044, forward strand.
TAATAAATAAATTTTTCTTTCCTAAAAAGAAATGCTCTTCTGGGTTTGTTAAGCTTTTTAACCTATTTTAATGACAAAATGCCAGTATATATTTTTCGAAGAGCCCTACATTTACGCTTCATTTGGTTTTAAAGTGTACGTTAACTGCTACATACATACATACATACTCGTATGTAATTGGATTTCAGAATTTTTTTTTTCCTGTTTTTATTATATTACTGAAAGCACCATCGTCATCATCTACCATATACACATCATCCTTTGCCATACGTCTCAACTCTCTCATATACACAGTATGCTGAATTTATATTTTTTTTTAAAGCGATTGCTTAAAATCCTCCCATATGTCTGTATTTTCAAACAGCATACATTTAGGACATATAGCTATATTTTTTTTTAAGTAAAAAACCAGCAGCCATAAGCCTTTAGTAACTGGACGTGATGCATTGAGTTTAACAAAATTTTAGTGGAATTTAATGGTGACGGTAAAAAAAAATTTAAATAAAAAATTTCAAGTTTTATTTGCATATTTTTTTGCGATTCTTTTTTTAATTTAACTGACAAAATTGTTTTTGCATAAAATATGCAAATGCATATTACCCGATATTGGAAAGTATTAAAAATTATGTACATATAAGTATAGAGTGTATACAGTGTACTCACGATAATAAATATAAACTAATTGAAACAAAGCCAGTTAATATTAACATACGGATTAATATGAGGATTTCAGTAAGAATCGCCAATAGTTATATAATTAAAGTAAGTTTCAGTACATATGTAAGTTAGTCTGTACGACTTTACGTACATAAAACCCGAGAGAAAATAATATGAACTTTCATAAGATTTTTTAAAATGAAATAAAAATCTAATATATAAAATTCTCATGTCGCGGTGTTTGTTGCCAAACTCCTCCTAAGTTACTCGACCGATTTTCATGAAAGTTTGTGTGCATATCGGGTAGGTCTGAGAATCGGCTAACATCTATTTTTCATACCCGTATATGTTAAGCTGATCCGCTCCAAGGGAAAATTTATGCCTCACCTAAATAACGTACAGACTTCGATGAAATTTTAAACTAGATAGATCAGCGTACCGTAGAGCATACGTATATGGTTTACGTTTTTTTAAGTACTCAGAAGGGGCGGTGCAAGGGCTACTTTTTCCTATCTTCAACTAACAAACAAATTTTGATTAAATTTTATTGGTGTCTTGACACAACTTTAGATTAACAAATGTAAATTTTCACACCTATTTTTATACCCCTAAATGTAAAGGTACCCGTCCCAAGGGGAAATGTATGCCTTACCTAAATAACGTACCAACATCGATGAAATTTTAAGCTAGATAATATATATCTGCGTACCGTAGAACACATATGGTTTAGGTTTTTTTATTAAGTGGTACTCAGAGAGGGCAATACAAGGTATATTTCTCCCTATAGCCAACTATCAAACTGAAGTACCGAAAATGGCGGATAATCATTTATTAAAATTATTAGTAACGCAGACATTGATTTCTCATATCAAGGTTGACTTTTGCAGTTCGGTGATGATTATCAAATATATTTGAAATAAAAAATGTTTCCTAGAGCAAATTTACATGGCAAAACAACGTTTGCCGGTCAACTAGTTTTACTATAAACCTTTTCGCCTTTACGCTTTTGGTTTAGAAAAATAAAGCAGAAAAAACATCAGTTGGCAAAAAAATATATTATGTGCTACTTTATAGGAAAAAGTAGTGCCAGAATTGCTAAACCTTTATCGGGTCTCCTGGTGTAAGCGGCATAGCATAGCTATGTTCGTTGTCTGGGAGTTTCTACACTGATTGACGCTGGTCTAAGGCATAGTATTTCACCCGTGTCTTCGACACCGTGTGGCATGACTACGGACGATATGCTCGTAAAATTATCTTCAGTACCTTTAGTAAAACCTTGTATTTTTATCTTTTCACGTGTGTGAATGACGATATGCTCGTAAGATTAGCTTCAGTATCTGTAGTAAATCCTTGTATTTTTATCTTTTCACGTGTGTGAAATACTATGTAGTTAAAATTTATTAAAGCTTTAGAACAAAGTTTATATTTTTGAATAGTCAAAGGTTCATATTTTAGCGTGTTACTATTATCAGGAGTGTACTGTGCATAAAAAATTCACAGCATACTTTAAGGCCGAAAATATATACACTTTTCTACTGTATGCATACAGGCAAAATACGGAACAAGAGAGATAGGGGGCAATCTTAAAAAAACTTTTAACTTTTTTTATATACAAAACATACACCAAAAATGATGAAGTAAAAAAGAGGGCTTAATAAAAACCAATTTAATTTATAAAACATTTTTAATACTTAAGGCCTAGACATACTTTACTTTCTTTCACGTCAATCTCTCTTTTTTTTCGTTATTTGCGTCAAAAGTCTATATGTATTCCACAAAAAAAAGAAAGAAATATCTTTTTGTGTTTTGTTTGTTTTTACAAACCCAAAGATATGTTGAGAAAATGAAGAAGTCTTGCTGAGATTTTTATGTTACAAAAGTATGAAAAATTACGATATTTAAGCTACCACTTATTTTTTAAGGGTAAAATTGAAAAACATCGTAAACACACTAAATTATAAAAGTTTGCCTATTAAGAAAACAGAAAATCACTAGAGGGTAATACTTCAAATGGCTGCTACAAAATAGAATATTTTAAATATTTTTTTCCAAACCATTCAGCTCCAACTTTAAAATGTTTTAAATAATTGAATATTTTTTGTTTTAGAAAAAATTCTATTTTTATGATCTTGAAATTTAAAGTTTCTTTTAATGGAAACGAGTAAACAATTGTCAACCATTTGGAAGAGTGCAGAGCAGTCTATTCTCTGGTATACAAGGAGTAAGCAATTCTCTACTTATAGCCATTTGATAATGGGTAATGTGTTAAAAACTACTAGTTAAACTAAATTAATGAACATGCATGCATACAAATGGAAAGAATATAAAATTTTTTAAAAATAAAATTTGCAAATCATTGTCTTTTCTCAGTCGCTTTTTATTTTTCCAATATCACCACAGATTCCGTAGGAGCACTCTAATACGTGAGCTGGCGAATCGTGAATCTACCATGGATATATCTCATGCATAACAGGCTTTCCCAGCAATGGGAATTTTAAAGGAGAAGATTGATATGGTATATTATCGAATGGCAGGTCAGAGGTGGACTGGTCTGACAATTTGCAGGATCAGCAGGTCTTTTGACCAAAATATGACTTGGAGAGAACCAGACCATTGTTGATCATGAAAACTCAAAATGCCAGTAGGATCAGTGCAGTGCTAAATGGTTTTTGGGCCATTGGGGAGAAAAGAGAGACGATATTTCATTTTCTCCGCGAATACACTGCCCTGTGGAGAAAGAAAGAGAGAGAGAGAGAGAAAGTATCAACTTTAGGTAAAGCTCTCATTGATAACAATAGGGAGCTGGCTGAAATGAGCATTGAGCAGTTTACAAGTTGGTATGGACATACATACATATGTACATAAGTAAGTCAGTTTTAACACAACGATTTTTTCAGCTTAATATGTAATTAATAACCGTTTTTAAAGGTCTCTGAAAAATCTTGGATAATTTTCTCAAGTCGATTTAAGTGACATCGCCAATAGTTCTCAGATCTGTATGTATGTAAAATCACATTTTGAGAAAATTGTCTATTTGTGTTAAAGTGTGTCTTTTTAAATCGTTTTCCAATAAATTTTTTTATACGGCCTTATATTATGTTATTAATCCTGTCTCTTTTGAAATATTGATTTACTTTTATGACACTACACGCTAATATTTTGAAATATTATAATAAAATCATAAATTTCTTAAAGATGTTCAAAGATTTTTAAATTGAATTTTCCTAAATTGTTAAAAAAAGATTAAAGATTAAATTCATTGCATAAGGCAAATGGGAGTAAAATTATTTTTTTTTTATTTAAATATTATATGATAAATGATTTGAGTATTTTTTGTACTTTCTTTGTCCGGGTCGTTTCTTTTTGTTCTGTTTTTTGAATTCCAATTTCGCACTTGTTTTCCTTTTGTTTCTTGGCATAACCTATGGGCGCTGTAGCTTTAAATACATTTACATAAATTTATTGAAGCATACTTTAAGGCCTGTCGATTTTATTCTATAATATATTAAAAATACATACATATCTGTATATATATATACATTATATGTGTACATATTACTTTTCAATGATATTTTAAATAAAGTCGCTGAAATATGATAACTGACTATAATCATGTCTTTTGTAACCATGAACAAAACCAATCAAAAAGTTTATATCTCTAATGATTTTATGAGTACTATACTCGTATATTAAACTTACCCAAAAATGTTGAACAAATATATTCTGATATTTGATTGCCCGATTTGCTCGACTCACTGAAGTGTGATAATTCTTTATTAAGCATGCGTTTGAACTGAAAGTTAAAATAGAAATAAAAAAATGGAAAAAATTTAACAATTATGATTTGAAGTATTGCTTTTTCGTTGCAAAAATATGTATGTTTTTATATATATTACCTTAAGAGATGCCATATCGGATACACTACGATGTGTTTGTATAGTGTCTAATTGATCCAGACACCAGTCTAATTCGTCTATAGTATCGACGGCCAGTTTATTGTATGCTTCTTCGCCATACGTCAATTGTATGCCCGCCAGTGAGGCCCGTTGTGCTTGTGTTGGTCGCCTACATCTTAGATGATTAATACAGTGTTCCACACACAAGGAAATTTACAAAGTATATATATATGCCACATATACACATACATACACATACATTCATAAATTCAAAAACAAAGGCAACGAAAATTATAAAACGAAGCATAAAATTGGTAGCGGAAGCACAATTAAAGCATATTTTAGGGAGGGACGCAAGCGTGTCAAGTTGAGCATTTGGGCGGGCATAACAAAAGTTTTGTATTAAAAAAAAAAAGAAAAAATAAAATGGGATTTAATTTTTTGTTTTAAATCATAAATTGTTGTGGTTGGTGTATAAAATATAAAGCAAAATAAAAGGAAAGTGTCAAAAGTAGAGCGAAAAGAAAATTAATCACAGAAAATAGTTTAAAAATTAAAACAAAAAGTTAAAGAAAATTCGATAAATTATTTATACGAGTTGTTATATTTTTTTTATTATTTGTTGGAAAAAATGGAGAAAGAGAAAAGAAATAAAAGGTAATACAAAAAAATTATAGTTATAAAAACAATTCACGTTTTTAAAAACTGGGTTTTACAAAACACTTAGATTTTTCAAAATATATTTTTTTTTTTTTAGATTAAAATACTAAAAACAAGTAAGCAGACGAGTAGAAATATTTAGGGTACTAGGGGGAAAAATTTCAAATTGAGACACTCAATATCAACTAATAACTGTCAACAATATTCATTGTAAATTACACTGATTTATGAAAAGAAAGTCACAAAAACAAAATTAGTAAAAGTGTAAAGGATTTGATGTCTTGAGTAAAACTGCGATGTTAGTCTTTTCCCACCACCACACTCCTATATTACATTATAATACCGAGAACGATTTACCGAATTTGACAAAATAAAACAGTAAAAGATGCTGCTTAAAAGTAACATTAGTTTTTGGTATGCCCAATAGTTATTCTGAAAACAGGATAACAAAAAAATTACATAAAAATCTTAATCTGATCTTCTTAATATTTACAAAACCTTTATCTGACCAAAAAGGGAAGACAACTCTCATGTATGGGCCGGTGTTTTAAAGTCAATTTTGGGACTTTTCGACGGTGTACAGGAAAGAGCAAAATGCTTATCAATGTCGGTAGGGTATCCATCTTTATCGATTCATTGAAGTATCGGCGCAATGTGGCGTGAGTATCAATGTTCTATCGGTATTACCATGGGAGGTGTTCTGATGAAATAAAGGCCTTGACTCCGGATAGTCGCATATTTTTACGGATTACTCGTACCTTTCGTAGAGTAAACCCTTTTGTAGTTGATTGTTTACTGAATCGCACAATGTATTATAGAAAGAATTCATTATTAAGCTGAACTGTTTGCTTGTGGAACAATCTTCTTGTAAAAGTTTTTCCTGTCAATTACGATTTTTGTAAGATTAAATCAAATGTCCACAAACACTACACACTATTTGCCTAGGGAAGCATAATATATGTACTGAGTAGATAGGAATCGTCTCCTGAGTACTAGCTTCAATCAAAAAAAAAAAAAAAGGTTTCATCAATATTTCAAGATCTTGGAAAATATCTAAAAAATTCAGCTTTGCTCGGGACATTGAATCCTAAAATTTTTTTCTTGTGGTGCAAAAACATCTTTTTTTGTAGATCAGTGTTAATCCAATGATTTATTAACATTTTTGTTTAGTTATGATTTTATATTTTTTATTACTTAAATACTCGTATATACTCAAGCAGCATACATTAAAGATATTTATACTCGTCTGCCAACTATAATTATTTTAAGAAAATATTAGAGGAGTATTGTTTTAACCTGCTAAAAACAAATGCCTTTTATAACATACTAAATGCTTTTGCCCGTATTCATAAAAAATATTTTTGATTTGTTGAAGGTTTATTTGACAAGTATTTCATAGAAATTGGTCAATTAAGCCCTCAATAAACCTAAAATATTTTTTATAAATACGGGCATTTAACTTTTATATATTTTTAGGAGTTTAATGCCTAGTTTTTAACTTCATATTGAAATTTGAAATTAGTTAATTTTAATTTAAACTTAAATGACATTTAAATACAGTTTCAGTTTTTCTGTGACAAAAGTACGATAACACTATCAATTGTAAACAAATTTTCCATAACAGCTGTGATTGGCTTTAGCCAAATAAAACACAGGTTGGTCATTGAAATGGCCTTTAGGTTTCATTTAACTTTGCGCTGAAAAACTCAAAGTTGCATTTAAATGGAATTTAAATGTCTTTTAAATATGAAGTTAAAAAGATATAAGATTCATTTAGCAAATTAAACGAATACCCCTATTTATTTTAATAAAAGTTATATAAAAATATAAAAAAAGAGAAAGGAGGAGATTTTCTTGTGATTCTAGGGCAACACCAAATATTAATCAAGTTCTTCTTTCTTTTTTTTTCCTTTGTTAGTACAATATAAGTAGTCTTTTATTTCTAATATTAAGTTAATATTCTCAAATTAGGGTAACATCTTACTAGCAAGTTATGTATGTAACTGAGTATTTTGTTATAAATTTCTTAAATTAATATTTAGCCAGGTGCACTTAAGTATTAATGAAAAAGAGGAGTCCACTTCTAAACAATTACAATAATTATAGAGTTAAATTTAGGGGGAAAAAAGGTTTAAACTCCATAAATTAAAATTAATAATAAAAAATAAAAATAACAAAAAATTTACAAAAACAAAAGTTGTACTCACTTATTGGATGGTGTAACATTTGTCAGACTTATTAAATTATTGCGTACAGAACGTAAACTGGCTAAAACTTGGGCAAAAGGTGTCACAATGAGATCGTCGTTATGGCTGTAAAATAAATATAAAAAAAATTGGAATTATGAAAAAATTAATTAAAATTTTTAAAAGCGTTGTTTTTTTTTCGTTTACATATAATATTTATAAATTATATATATATATATATATATGTACATATGTATGTATTTACAAAAATATACAGTGCGTTATAAATATGTGGTAATAAAAAAATGCAGTGCTTTATAATAATTAGTTTTATCATGGAAAGCCTAAAAGTAGGCCAATTATTTAACTTTATAGATATTATGCTACATATGTATCGCTTTTCATTAAATTTATTTTCGTTTATTAATGACTCATTTTTATTATTCATTAAAATTATTTGGGTTTATAAGAGTTGTATTAAATAAATTTCATGTACGAGTTCATTTAACAAACTTGCTACATCTTTTTTTTATTCATTTATTAATACGTATACATATCTGTGGCAATTTGGAAGAGTAGCTTAAGTCGACATAAGAGAGAATTGAATTAAGGCGTTTGGGGCATTACAGAAGCAAAGGCGCTTTAATGTGTTTAGTCCGTTTTGAAAAATTCTATTTTTTATCAATGTTATGTACGTTTACTTTTTAGCCTAAGTTTTTTAAATCAATAATGCATTGAACAAAACAACTTATGTACATACACATAGATTTGTTTACATACTCAGATTTTCGATTTATCATATAACTTATATTTACATTAGTTTTTTTAATAAAATGTGATTCTTGTATACAGTTATCTTAAGTGAATGTAAGTTCTTGAATAAATCCTCTTATGTTTACTTAAAACTACACAATAAATACTTTTTATTTCAACAGAAGCGCTTAAGTTACTTAAGGACCTGTCCAACGCAGATTTCAGTTTCGAAAAAGCGCTTAAGTAGAAAAGGCGTAAAATCTTCTAAAATCAACCATATTTTTTTAAAATATTCATCGTTCTTCCCTAATGAACATGGTACCATTATATTAACTCATAAATTATTCGCAAAAAACATACAGAATAAAAATTACACAAAATTGATGATAACCCAAAACTTCAATTTTCGACTTAAGCTACTTTTCCATATTGCAACAGATATATCTATAAGTTAATTTAGTTAGTAGAGGCAAAACTGTCCATAATTACTCAATTAATATACATACATATTGACATGATATGTATTAAAGCCCTGCACATGTTGATCTATACAACAAAGTAACAGGTGTCATATCATGCAATTGTCACGTCATGTGATGCCGTTCAAACATGTTCGACAATGACATGTTAATAATATATAGAATATGTATGTTGTAGTAAACAGGTTTTATTTGATAGGATGTTCTCCACTTTCTATCCTTCCAGAGAAGAATGGAGTCGGTGTTTTGGTAGAAAATACACATTTAATTTTTGAATAAGTTAAGAAACATTTATACATTTACTATACACGGTCATCGTTTTTGAATATGTATATTACTTGTAAGTTTTTATTTTTTTATTTTATAATACAATTTTGTGTGGTTTTTATTCTTTTTGAACCAATGTATTGTGCATTTCGAATAATACAGAGAGAAACCTATTTGTTTTTCAAATTGTACCGCAAAAAATTATTTTTATTTGCGTTCTAAAAAAAGTGATTTAATTAAAAATAGTTGGAGAAATGATTGTTTTTTTTTTAAGAAAAATAAACAGTGACAAAAAGTATATTTTAATAAATTTCATATTAATAAATTAAAATTAAATGAATTAAATTAATTAAAAGTAAAGAAAACAAAACTATACATATATGTGTGTATGTATGTATGTATGTACTTATAGATATACATAAATAATTAAATGAAAACAATAGAGTAATTTTTCTTTTTTGTAAAAGAGAAAAAAAAGCATGTTTTTTGTTCATGCAAAAGCGTGTTAAAACAATGAAAACTTATTTAAATACAATCTTTAAATCAAACTAATTAAAACATATGGATTCCTCCCACTTAATTACAGTAAAACGAACACGTTTTTATACCCTACATCACAGTATGTACTTATATTTATGTATTTATGAAAGCGATCTCTTCAGCATCACATTTCAATGTAATGAATGCTTTTAAAGACATTAATTCTATGAATAAACGTTTATTAATATAAAACTTAGGTTAGAAATAAAATCCTCCTCAGAGTTATTGATTTTGTTACTCTTTTATTTTTTAGAAATTTATAAGACTTATATACAAAACGGAGGTACCGAAACAAAACAAATGATTGTGCCGCCAGCCGATTAGCTGAACATGTGCTAGTAGTGGCATTGAACATATTGTTTAATGGCACGGGCATGTTCCAAAGGTGTATGTAAAAAGTGTTTGAAAAAAAATATTATTTCTTTTAAAGTTGACAGAAAGTTTGGTGTCGTTTATACGCTAGTGGCATCATCAGTCCTTATTTCTTTTGAAATGAGCAAGAAGTTGTGTTACAGTGATTGGTGAACGCTACTTACTTATGTTGATTGAGTTTTTGTTTCCTAAAGTTAATCACCTCTAACATCTTGAAGGAAAGATATATGAAAAATTATTTCTTTCGGAGACTACCTCTCAGCAGACTTCTGACAAAAGCTTTGGGAGTAATTGATTGCCATGAAAAAGCTTCTTAAATCTGTCGTTCAAAGTCGACTTTAAACTGTATGTCCCGGTACTCATGGATAAAAATTAACACACAACATGAATGCTGCGAGAAGCTAGGCCATAGTCCTGACACAGGGTTGTAATGGCCAATTATGTATGTATGTAAAGTTAATCAACGACATTTGGTTTCAACAAAATGTTACTTCTTTTGTACAGCGCCCTTAATTAATTTCGAATTAATATTTAAAATAAATATTATTACTTGAATGAATAAGAAGTTGTTTTTGTTAAGAAGTGTGTGTTGATATCTTTCCAAATTGTACTGTTTTCTTTTTTGTTTTATAAGTACTGATGTTCCGAACGTAAAATTTGTCGGACATGAAATTATCTACCCGATTATAAAAAAATAAATTTCATTCTTGTATTTAAATTTTTCTGTCTTGTATTATCATTTTCAGTTGTCAAGTTCCCACCCTTTACATATATGGTGGGGAAGGGTGCACACAAAATCGTATGCCATCGAAAAACTATAACTTTCTTTTTTGTTGTGTTTGTTGGCACACAAAGTAAATTTTAAAATTTAAAAATTAAATAAAAAAATATCCACCCTTAACTACACATAGTTGAAATGTGTCATGTTGTTTTGTCAACACTGTTAAAAAATTTTGTTGCTTGGCGTTTTTTTTAACAATTTGATCGTGAGTATCTTTTTATGACGTCAAAAGATTTGCCTTTTTTTATAGAGGGAAAACAATTTTTGATGTGTGTTTTTATCATTTAAAAAAATTAATTCCCAATTTTTAAAAATAACAACAATACTACATATAAAGAATTGAAGAATTTCATAATTTTTTTCTTTTTTTCTTTCTTTATCTAACCCCTAATTAATTATTGTATTATTAAAAGAAAAAAACAAATATTACGTCTTATGCTACATGCCTAATAAGGTGTTAAGATTTATATTTTTAACAAATAAAACGTTGAGAGCAGAAAAGGTTTAAAGCTAAATTTTAAACTTTTTATTTGGCTTGGTAGACTGCTTCTAATCGGCATGAAAATTAATAGCCAAATAATGCAAAATTATAATTATAATATAATTATAAATTTGTTGCTTTATGAGTTAGACTATTTTTGTATCTAACGGCTTATATATTTTTAAATAAGTAATGCGTTACAAATTGTTACACTAGTTAATTTTAATTTGTTTAATTTTTCTTAAATGTCACGTGATGTTCTTTAAAATCCAATGCTTTTATATATAAAAAATATCAATTTATTTACGAGGCTAATTTCATAATTCCAAGAATTTTTGAATTTGAATTTTTTGGTTCGACCAACGCTTGTCTTTGTTACCAACTCAATAATAGTACTTCCGAAAGATCTTATACATCTAATAATTATGTTTAATTGATAGCCACACATTTATTATATAAAACATTTTACCAGCTAGCTGGTATCTTCAAATTTCAAGAACAGAATTAATTGTAAAGATGTACGTTTGCAGAGCGTGATGGATGTGGGGTAGCAGCTTAAAGTTTTCATGTAATTGCAGGAAATACTGACCCCACATATTGGTTTGATGAAACAGCACTGATGTTTTTGATGCCATAGCAAAATTGGTGTAGAATATTCTGTCGTAATCATTTCCATAATTAATAAGAATGACAACTTTTACATTATCAAAAAGTGTTGTCACCACGTTTTCGTTGGACAGACTTCTTTTGGAGTTCTCTTATCAGAACAAAAGTTTGTGTTTTCATTTGTTTTTAAACCGTGGTGTAATTGAGTTCCCTCATATCGAAATAATTATACAATATATAGAGTACTCGCTTTTCCCCATACATTCGGTTATCATTTTGTTGACTAAAGTAGCTATTAGCGTGAGAAGTAATTTTTAATGATTTGCCATGAAAATACTGTGCTGCTAAATAATAAATTTTGTTTTGTGTAACCATGTTTTAAAAAATCAATTAAATGTGAAGCAGCAAACATTAAACAAAATAATTGTTTTAATTTTTTCATCAAATATTTGACAGATATATATATATATATATATATATATATATATATATATATATATATATATATATATATATACGAACATATCTTTAGTAAAATAGTTCTATTTTCATAAATTAATATCTTATTTTTAACAACATTTTGGAGTGCCTTTAGATTCAACTTAATTTTGACAGCCTTTTAACTTCAATTATTACGATAACATGTGTTACTGAACTTTTTTATTCAGTTAACCTTCAAAACTTTTTACGGGAGAGTTATTACAATAACTAATCAGGATCTCACACTATAAACCTTGTAAGTAAATATAGCTGTCCGGAGGCCGAAAATGAACTGCAGGCTTCCACATGGTATGAAAACTTCTATACACTTACGCATATTCTTTTTGAAAAAATGTGAATACGAATTTTTTCTTAAAGCGAACAATAGAAAAAAGTTGCAAATAAACTTCATAGTTCATGTGACAATTAATTACAATTTAATTTTTGTTTTTTTTATTTAAGACCAATACTCAGGGGTAAAGCCCTTCTAAATGCAGTGCATCGTATTGGAATGTTGAATATACATATGTATATATAGATATAGATAGATAGATGTTAAGCGCCTTATGCCTGTGGGACAAATTGCTGTCAATTTCATCACTCAAAGGCCAGTGTTATACCTTCACCTTTGAGTGACCAACAGCAATTGCTTCATCTGGTTGTTGAATGTGAGTGGTGAGTATCTTCTTTTTTTATGCAGGTTAGCTGTTATCTTCCCAGAAGGTGGCGTTGTACTTCTTATTATTCGTTTCTTGGTGTAATAGACTGGAAATGTCAGGGAGCGGTTTTCCTGAAGATAGACGTCTTAGAGGGGGGGGACCTCTTTTTTTAAATTATAATTTTTGAAAAATTGCAAATTTATTTTTTTTTTCTCCTTAGCTGGGATTTGAACCTCGGTCGTTTGAGTTTCTGTGCACGCGCTTTAACCACTATGTCATGACTAACAAGAAAGTCTCCAAATATTTTTTAATATTCCTGCGATTCCTAAATTAGTTGTTTTGTCTATTTAACAAACAATAGATCCCCAATTTTTGGAACAAATCCCCAGGTCTAGTAGTCTGTCTGGTAGCCTGTGAGAGGCACAAGTACTACGTACGAATAAGAATATGAGATCATTGGGAATTTATGTTTTTTTTACATCAGAGTACGTCGCATTGTAGTACCAATAGCACAAAACTATCGTACTAAAATTTTATTTTATCAAAAAGGTTCTTCATACTATATACTAAACGTGAATAGAGTGTGAAATTCGTTGTTGCTTTCCTTTATCATTTTAATTTTGCTTTTTTTATTAAAATTAATAGTGTTTCATAGTTTGTTTGTTTTAACTTAATGTGTGTAGTTGTACATTTTAATTAATAAAATTTAGATTTTTTCTTTTTTATCATTTAATAAATAAAAAAATAAAAAAAATTAACATGAAATTGTGTCTGCAACAACATTGAGTAGTATGTACTCGTATCATCATTACAAACATAGCCATCACCATTATCATCACTGTCATCATTATTGTTATTATTTTTATTAAACATTTGTTGAATTTTTCATGTTAAAGAAAAAAAAAATTAAAAACTGAAACAGGGTCATTTGTGGTATTGAGTACAAGAAAAATGACAAAAATTTATGACAACAAAAGTATTCTGGGAATATAAAAAAAAATTTTCTTTCAATGTTTTTCAAATTTATAAAAATATATTTAAAAAATAATTTCACTGCTCTTCGCTGAAAAATTATTATAAAAACACAACAAAAATATAAATAAAATATATGTATATTAAAAATATAAATATAAAACAAAATATGCTCTAAAATACAATTAAACGTTTGAGTGAGTCACAGTAAAACAAATTATCACCGATAATTTTAGAAAAGAAACAAAATGTCTCAGATGGAAAATATTTAATTGATCAACAAATTTCTTTTTTTTTATAAATATTTAGTAACCACTTTTGAAAAAAGTGAAACTTTTCTTTTTAATCTTAATTAAATCCTTTCAAAATTAAGCAACCAATTTTTGGCAAGAAAGAAAACAAAAAAAAAAAAAGAAAAACACTACATTTCCAATGACTTTTCATCGCCATCAGTCACAATTTATGAAAGGCTGCTTGTGTTATACGAATATTGAACTGAGCAGAGGCAAATATTGTGGACCACAATTTGCGGTCCAAAGCCAACTAATGTATACTTCGTACACATGTGTATACATTGTTGGGCAAACGAAGGCAGGGGAATATACATCCATGCACTCAAATTCATATGCCAGACGTGTTTTTTAATAAATATTTAAGAATAAGAAAAAAAAAAAAAAAAAGAAACAACACAAAAACAAAATTGTCAACGCCGTGATCATTATCACGTAGATTCATATTAATATATGGATATTTCCATATTGATATGAAAGATAGAAATTAATTTGGTCGTTAGAGGGTAAAAATATTAAAAAAAAAACGAAATTCCGTTTTCCCATAAAATTAAAGATAATAAAAGGGTATATGGTCTTCGTAGTCTCATAGTTAGTGTGCTGACTTTCTGGACAAGAGTTCCGGGTTTAAACTGCAGCTCTGACATTTAAAAAAAAAAATAAATTTGAAAAAAATATTTCTTTCGGCGACTATCTCTTAGCAGACTTCTGGCAAAAGCTCCGAGAGTAACTGGTTGCCATGAAGAAGCTACTCAAGTCTGCCGTTCGGAGTCGACTTTATACTGTAGGTCTTTTCGATACTCATGGATAAAAATTGATGCATACAATATGGGTGTGATAAGAAGCAAGGCCGCAACTCTGACAGAGGGCTGCAATGTTATTCATGGACTCAGTCGAAACTTGTCAATGCCACTAGGGAGGTTACTAAGTGGATAAGGTCTTTGCCATAACTCTTTGTGCTTATATTATCTGGATAATAGGCTCAAGTGCAAGACAATTAATATATTCTCTGATAGTCAGGCTGCTTTAAGGGCGCTTGACTCTCATCGTATGACATCTAATCTTGTCAACTGTTGTTACGACACGTTGCAAAGATTATCGCTTAGAAATACGGTTCAGTTGTTTTGGGTACCTGGACACTGTGAAATAAGCGGAAGCCTTATATTGGTCCGGAGCCTTGACGTACAGCACAGCTTTCTATTAATCTCAATCTGATCAGAGAATAGGAAATTAGCAAATGCTTTTAACACTGGAACTTAATTTGGAAATAAATATGATGTTTTGAAGTAGAAGTAGAAGTAGACCTGAAAATCCTAACGGATTTTCTACGGTTAATTGTAGTGTGAGAGCTCATTTGAAGATAATGACGATCACAGATGTAGATGTTTGTAGACTGTGCTCACAGACATCAGAAACAGCAGAGCACATACATATCTATTAACATGTTCCCTGCCACGTGTACGTCAAGCTGTTTATTTGAATTTAAAATGTTTTCATCGAAATTTTTTTTTTCAATTATCCAATGCGAAATCAATTTAATTTTTTAATGTTATTTTGCGCATTTTGTCCTTTTAATATCTATAATTATGAAAATAATATACGTTCTTTCAAAAACAAGAAAAAAATATATGAAAATGGTACACGTGACATAGAAATGACACCTTCTCATTTACAACTTGGCAGGGAACGTGTTAAGTAAATGTGTGGCTCTTATTAGATTTAGATGGATGTGTCTAGAGAGGTATATGCTTTCACTGGCGGACTTATCCACCACTAAAGTTACGGACCTGCTGGTGTTCATAAGGAAGGCAATTGGTCTGCTAAACAGACAATAGACTCAAATAGACACAATAGATCTTATGGATCGCAGTGTCTTGCAATTGTGATGGGTCTACATTAAATACTAATAATGTATGTACATATTATAAGTATAAAATTTAAAATATAACTGTGTACTTATTATTTTGTCCGTATGTGTATATTTATATCTATTAAACTAAATATACATTTAAATAATTTATAGCCTTTTTTTTCGATTTTAATTTTCAGAAATTCTTTTTATACTTAAAGAATTATAAATGTATATGTATGTACGTGCATGCATATAATATTCTTATATATAAAATTTTAAATGTCAAATACCATGTCATGTGAGTTTTATACCTTTTTGATTTTATGCAAAACATACTGTCACGATCTTCCATAACAGTCATGGCCAATTCTGATTCCAATATGGTGGGTATCATATTGAAAAATGAATGAACGCGAGGCAATGATTGGGAACCGGGTGAATTTTTATTCAACATCATGTTGAGAAATTATTTCTTTTTTTTTGTGGATTTAAATTTAAAACTAAAGATGTTATTGGTTGTACTTCAAGTTGATTATTGAAAAATATTTATTTTTTCATCACAATACATTTTAATTGGATGTGTGAGGGTGAGGTGTAGTACTTTTAAATTAAAAGAAGGTATTTTTATGAGTATCACAGTTGGAGATTCTTATTCTCTTTGTTTTTACGAGTATTTATTTATTTGATTTTTATATGTACTGGGTTCATATAAATAAAATTTTTTGTTGAGTTGCTGAATTCGTTTCAAAGCCTCTGTTGGTTATTTGTTGTGGTTTTACGAGTAATAAGATTTCTTATATAAATTGCACTTGTCTTTAATAAAACAAAATTTTTAATATTTGTAAAGAAAAAAATTGTTTTCTTTTTTTCCCTGAAAACTCTTTCAAAGTCACATTTTTGCTTGAATTTTGTCTAAATTTTGTGATTTTGATTTTTTTAAATTTATTTGTTCGCTTAATGACTTTTCTTTACTTATATATATGTAAGTATATAATATTATATATTTAATACAGATTTCTTGTTCAGTTTTTATCACTTTTAATTTTTACAAATCTTCACCATATTTTTGTGTTGTTATCGTTAAAAGTTCATGATCTTTATTATAAGCTTGGCGCACATGATTTAACCGTTTTCTTGTTTTAATTTCTTCGATTTCACATATCTGTCTTGTTTTATTAATAATTCACAGACAATTTCTTTAATTAATTCCTATAATGTCTACATTTTCTATTTTTTATTTATTTTTTATTTTAATGATCTCAAGATATGATTATTTTTTTTTTGCTTTCTTTCTTTTCTTTTTATTATTTGTGGTGTGTAGTGCGCGTTTTTTAAAATTGTACTGAAATATGAAAAACATTTTCATTTTCATTCTCCTCACAATCAAAGAAAATAATAATAAAAAAAATATGTTTACGCTCTGCTTTTGTTTTTCTTTCTTTCTTGCTATGGGTATGAAAACACACACTTAACAAAATATTTTTATTAATAATAGAATTTTTCTTAAATATTTAACCCCTTAATAGAAGAGTATATAACGCTTTAAAATGTTTATTTTAAAGTTGTTTTCTTTCAATTACCTTTCTAAATATAATTAACTTGCTATGTCGGTACATATTTTTTGTCTCATATACCTTCTCTACCACGCCCATTTTTAGTAACCCACAAAGATTTTTAAAGAAAAATATACAAACGTGCCAAATTTCTTGGCTTTATGGTCACTGAACATACTTCACACAAAGATATGTACATGAAGAGCATATCTCAATTTTGGTGCAATTATTTGTTTTGTATGGCATTTTGAGATCAATTAAGAGTTCAACTGTGTAAAACTCTTAAATTAACAAAGTTTACTTGTGAACATGTTACACGAAAAAATTTTTTTTCAATATTCTGTGTTCAGCGTAATTGTTCAGCTTCATTTAAAGGGTTAAGAAATTTCATTATTATCGTCTGCACATTTACAATATAAACTTAATAATGTTTTTAAACATTTCTAACGTAAATAAGATTGATGTTGATGATTTCCATAATAATTGTTAATTTCACTGATGATCTTTTTTATTAAGGGGAAAGTAACCCTGAACAAAATTATTGGAAAAAACCTTTATTAAGGAATTTTTTGACATATTGCTATGCAATGCTTGTCACATAAGCTCTTAATAAACTTATAACATTTTTTGTTTAAATAAAATTGAATATTTGCTAGATTCGAAAGCAGTATTTAAAATTCAAAACTCTTTTAAAATTTGGTTGAATGAATATACTTTCAAAACTGCAATAAAACGCATTTTAAAACGTTCGTTTATTTATTTGTGAAACAACAACAAAAACACTCAAATTTCTTAGTGTTTTTCATCAGAGTAGGAAAGTAAACAAAACTGAACGTTTGATCTCATTTTATTGTGTTCTTTACAATGAGTAAAATAAAAATAAAACAGAAATAGTGAGAACGATTGTCCCATTTAATTTTGTATATTGTTTTTGTTTTGAGTACTTCAAATACACTAATTCAAATGTGCGTAGGTACAACAAAAAATGAATGAGAAGAAAAAGAAAGGAAGAAGAGAAAAAGAAAAGAAGAAGAGAAAAAAGAGCAAATTGTACAAATGTAACGGTATAACAAAGCAAGCACAAGAGAAAAAAGCTAATTGTTTCCTTTGCGCTCTTTTTCATTTAGAAAGTATTTGTTTTGGTTTTGCTCATGTACAATACCATTAAACAAATTTTGAAAAGTGTATGACTTTGTTGTGACGTTTGCGAAATGTTTTGTTTGTTTGCCCACTCTGTTTTTCATATAAAAAGACGAACGTCTTAAAAAATTCGTGTTCTGTGAACAGGTTGGTAAATAATTTTTCTTACACATCTCTTGACCAATTGGTAAGGGTAAAGTCTGGGCCTAGAATTGTTATTATGAATCTAAAAAGTGTTGACAATATAATAAAATAAAAAACTATCAATAAGCAATATAAGTTTTGTTTAGGTTTTTTTTTATTTAAGACCAATACTCAGGGGTAAACCCCTATTAAATATTATTATTATCTATATAGATATACAGTGGTGGCCATATAATTAGAAACGACTTAGCAGCACACATTTTTCTTAATATATTTTTAAAATTAAGTTCACAATACGAAAACTAAATACTATAAATTGTAAAGTATAAGATCATTATTGAATTTATAATAAAAATATTTACAGCTGAGATAACATTTTTAAAAAAATTAACTTTAAACAAAATATAGCACTTTTATGTTGGTCTTATAATTAGAAACGACACAAATGTTTTCACCAAACTTAAAATTTTTTCCACAAAAGTAAACAAAAATTGACATATCCTCTAATAGGATATTCTCTTACATATTTTATTTTTAAAAATATTGGTTTATATTTGTCTTCTTTGTAAATTTTGTATTAAATGCTGACGTGTTTACAAAGGCATGTTTCCCTAGGTTTGCTGCATCATTTGGAACTCTAAGACTTTTTGTTTTTTGGACTGTTGTTCGTGTGATTCCTTTTTACAATTGCCTATAAGTTTTCAATTGGGTTTAGATAAAAATTTTACGATGATAAGTACAAAATTTCAATATTTTTATACGAAATCCAGTATGTCAATAACTTAGAATTTTGATTTGAATCGTTATCATGTTGAGAATGAGCATTTTCTCAAAAGAAATATTTTTCTATTACATTTTTTGAACTTTTTTTATATTGATGTTAATTAACTTTTCCCTTTATTCTAAGAATGGCTTCACACCACACCACGAAATTGCATCCCAAGTTATAATACACCACCACTGTTTTAACAAAGTACCTAAAGTCTTAAGTATTTTACTGAGGAACATCTTACGTAAGATTTTTCGACAGGTTAAAACAATATATTCTTAAATTCGTTGCTTGTGAGAATTCTATTTCAGATAAAATGCATCTTTGTTGAGCATTTTGCTTGTAAAGCCTCAGTGTTTCTTAATATTTTTTTGCCACATCGGTTTTTTTTATACAATACATTTACGAAAGCCAAAATGCTTATAAACGCATTGTTATTGTCCGTGTAAATATTTCTTCTCTCATTTGTTGCCCAGTTTCACCCCAATTTTGTGTGAATTCAGAAATTGGTTACCTTTACTGATGCTGCAAATAATCTTATCTTCTACTTGAAGAGCTTATCTAGCACTGGGCTTCCTGGCTGGGGTTGCAAGCTTCTTTTGTTTGATTTTAGAAGTGAACTGAACCAAATTCCACTTTTTTGGATTATGAAAACCTTTGTGCGATAGTCCACATTGACAGTATTTCCATTGGATACGCCTTGTAGAAGCCCTCCCTTATTTATGGAGTGCATCACTTGTTTTTTCTAGTTTTGAAAACTAAAACGTATTGAGGTCATTTAAATACAACCTACTGAATTTTAATTTTAGGACTCATAATAAAAAAAGTTAATTAATTAAAGAAAACCTGAACGTTTCTAATTACATGGCCAGCTAAAAACCAAGTACTTAGAAATTAATCAAAATTTTTCTAAAATGCAAGCTTTAAATTCAAAGTTGTTTTGCAGCGGCAATAATGTGGATTGTATGCTTTTCGAATAGCGGTGTTTGTAATTTTTAGTAATGTTTTTAAAAGAAGTTACACTTTGATTTCATTTTGATTAAACATCGTTTCTAATTATATGGCCACCACTGTAGATAGACAGATGTTAAGCGCCTGTTGAATGTGAGTGGTTAGCATCATCTTTTTTTTTATGTAGGTCAGCTGTTATCTTCCCAGAAGGTGGCGCTGTACTCCTGATCATTCGTTTATGGGTGGAATAGTTTGAAAATGTCAGGGAGGGGGAACCTCTTATTTTTTAAATTATAATTTTTGAAAAACCGCAAAATAATTTTTTTTATTTTTTTTCTTCTCCTTCGCTGGGGAACCTCGGTCGTTTGAGTTTCGGTGCACGAGCACTAACAACTACATCACGATAGGTTGGTAAAATATTCAATAAAAAATTGTTGGGTATACTTCTCTGTTACTCTGTTTCTTTGTAAATCGTATTTCAAATAAAGCGCATTTATGTGTGTATTACGATAATAATGATTAAGTTGATAACCATTATTATTAAGATAATACGTTTTTTTTTTGCTGTTGTTTTCTCTAATATTTAGTTTGGCCCACAAATGTTTTTTCTCTATCGTTTTGTTATTGTATTTTGATTTCTATGTGTTTGCAAAAAAAAAAAAAAAAAAGAAAAAAAAAAAACACACACACAAAATGAAAAACATTTTATTTTCTATTTGATTTGAGAGCAACGTCTGAGAAAAAGTATTTTTTAAATTAATATTAATTTTGTTTAACAACAAATTACTTGAGTTTTTTTTGTTGTTGGTATTTTTGAAGAATAACAACATATTTCTTTTTTTGTATAAAGAATTTTACTTACCTACCGTAATAATTTTTTGTATATAAATTTTTTTTTGTAGTATTTGACGTAAAAAATAATATATTTCGGGAAAGTTTAATTAAAATAAAAAGAAAACAAATTGCAAACTCGTATACTGAAACTTTTATACTGGAAACTAAGTGAGTAAGTAAAGCTATGAAATAAAATAATTTAATTTTTTATATCTAATTATTATTGTTTCAACGAAATGAAAATTTCACAGAAATGCAATTATTAAACAGCTTTTGCAGGTTTAAGTAGAAAATGAATTTTTAAGATTTCTATTTAATTGTAGAGCAAGATAAGGATGATTTAAATTTTGACAGTTTAAATAGAATTTATTTGAATAAATTCCTAAAAAAATATTTAAGCAAATTTTATTTTTGGCAATAAAATAAATTTTGTAGAAATATTTGCTTAATTGTGTTTGTTTTAATTACTAATGTGACTGCAGAAAAGCAGGGGTATAAACTGGTGAATCTTAAAAGTCCTCGATTCAATTTATTCAATTAAAATGTTTAATTGATTTGGGATTCTGTTTTCAATTAAACATTTTAAGTGATTTTATTAAAAAGTAATTACAAATATTTTCAATTAAAATTGATAAATTTGGGTGTTGATTGGAAATCAATTACAAATTTAATTGATACAACAAATAATTTAATTGAAATTAATTTTTTATTTTTTCTATGTACTCTTAGTTAATGTGTATTTTGTTCGCTATTGTAATCTATAGAAGATTATTTATTATGATGTCTCTTAGACTATCTTCTGATTGAAGTACAGTCAAACTTCCATAACTCGAACTTCTCTAATTTGAATTTTCTGTAACTGGAACAAATTAGATTGGCAGAAAGCTTAAGATAACAAATAGCATACAATTACTTTTCCGTAACTCGAAGTTCCATAACTCAAACTTGTCCATAACTCGAACGAAACACATATAAATGAATTCTATAACTCGAACTATTTTGTTTATTTGGTTGGTTTGTTGATTTTGTTTGTTTGTTTTGTTTTCTTCTGCTGGTTAAGTTGGTTTACATATTTCGACATTTGACATTCCTTTAGTTTTTCTGAGTAATGTTAATGAAAGGTAAAATAAAATTCAAGCCGATTATCACGCTTGATTAAAAGCAAAAAATATAACTTGCAATACTACTTTTCAAAATTATATTGAAGTAGATAATTAGGTTTACACAACCGGATTTACTACAGACAATGATATTGTTGAGCAAATATGTATAGAAACAGAAGATCCAGCCTTAAGCGGAAATGAAAGTGATGGCGAGGGTTCGTTAACCGATGTAGAAAATTCTTTGCGAACATTGAATATATTTTTGCAACGAATGAATCAATAAGAATTTGAATAAATTAGAGACATTTTTTACTGAAAATAACAAAAAAAAAGGAAATTTTCAGTCACTTATTTCAGAATATTTCAATTCATTTCAACTTGTTGATTACATTATATAGTCTGCTAAAGTATGCAGTTTTTAGTTTCTGCGTGTTCTAAATAAAAAACGCATAATAAAAACACATGCTTGCATTAATTGCAAGAGTTAATTCTTAAAGAAAATAAAAAAATTCTCGATGTCTCCGTAAGTCGAAGTTTTTTTTTTGGATAATGGAAATTCGAGTTATGGAAGTTCGACTGTATTTGTTTTGCAAAACGAAGCAATAAAGGAAACAGTATTTGAAATCGGGACCACATAAATGTATATGCAACTCTATAGTAAATATGTAAATATTTTTTTTTTGTAATTTTGTTGTTAACGCTTCGACAAGTGGTGAATTTTTTATTTTTTTTTTCAAGTATTGTATTTTTGTTAATACCTTTTCCCTATGCTCTTTGAACAATATTTTCTCTACAATTGTTATTCAAATCAAAACCAAAAAGAAAAAAAATATATATTTTCATTTTAAAATCAATCAATTTCAGTGCCTTTGGCTAAAAATACTAAAATTGTATAAAATATGCAAACGAAATACACGTTTAATGGTTATTGTTTTAATGAAATCTTTAAAATTGAATATTATTTTTCAAATTTCTTTATTTATGGTGTTGTTTTGGAATTTTGGCTTTTGGGAAAATAAAACGCAATTTTAAAAATATTTGTCTATATTATTTTATTTTCTAGTAATTTAAATTAGAAGTTTCAATATGATGAAATTTATTGATTTTTGATACTTTTTCGTTCAGTGAACCGAAATATTTTTCCATTATTCATGTGCAGGGAAATTTTACTAAAAATTAGCTAAACCCTGGTGTTCTTCGTTACGTCTATTTGAATGAAATAAAGATGTGAATATAGGGCACATTTATTTATTATTTATTGTTTCTACCAAATCCTTTAAATCAAGACTTCTTCAATCTGAATATTTGTGTTAACTATGACCATTCATTTGAACCAACCAAATATAAAAACAACTAGAAGGCAGTAGACATATGACATATGCATCAATTAATTTTTTTTACCATCGTGAGGCAGTAAGGTATTGTATTTACGAATGGGCTTCTAAATGGAAACTTTTTAGTAACTCTATATTTGATATATGACACTAAGATGCTGCAGGATAGCTATTTCAAATATGTATTTTTTGCTCTTTAACCTAAACCCAACTAAATCTAAAACCCTATTAACTTTAATGTCTTTGAAAAAAGCTGCACTATAATTCAAATTAAAATTCTCAATTTAATCTCTTTCAAGATTAGTTTATATTTTTTATAATAATATATAGTGGTGGTATAGTTGGTAGTATGCTAGACGGCTCCTTAGAATTAATTATAATATAATAGTTGCATTTTTTATTTAATTATCGACAATCACATCCCTGTAATATTAAAATGTCGACCAAAATATTCGAAAAAAAAATTGCAATAGAGCCTCACAAAAAAATTCCAATTTGTTTTTTATATACAAAAAAACTTATTTTTCTTCAATGTTACTCGCATTTAAATATTTTCTTTTGCATTTATTTTCTTTTCTATTCCTCATAAATCATTAAAATAAAAATATAAAATTGTTTGAAAAACAAAAATCCCAAAACTATTTAAGATTCATTTTATGTAATAATTTATTTTGTTTTACATATTCGATGTCATTTGTTTTTTGTATATTTTTTTTTTCGGTTTTGGCTTAAATTTTTTTGTTTGTTGGCTTTGGCAATAAATCTGTATTTTTTTTCGCAATTTTTTTTAAAGATTTTAATAAATGACAAATGTTTTCTGTGGTTTACATTCGGCGTTTTGTGTGTCTGTGTTTGCGTGTTTTTTTTTATTTTTTTTCTAAATAGAAACTAATAATGATTGATGACACAGAAAATATTTCTTTAGTTTTTCTTTTATTTTTATTATTGAGGCTAATTGGTCTCATATAGACATCGAGATATGACATGAAAAAAAAAATAAAATGTTTTGCATATTTCAAGGCAATTAAAATGGCTGTAAAGGTGTACAAATATAGAAAAAAAAAGTGGGAAATGGAATAATCGCTGTAGTACAATGTAACGAGTAAAAAAATTGTTGTTTCAATATATCGGTGTCAACAGACGATGTTGTCACTGTATAGGCTGCAGTATTGGTTAAAGCGCAAAATGTAAAGCCTTAAAATTTAGGGAGCGACAACTTTTTCAGTACATACAATTTGCCGTGCCACAGACTGCACATTATTAGTCAGAATAAGCGTGATCTGAGGCCTTATTCTGTAACTCGCCTAAGCTAAAACTCGATCGCTAAAAATTTATAAACTTGATTTAGGACTTTTTGACTACGAATACAATTCTTGAACGTTTATTGTAATTTAAATTTAATTTTATATATTCTAACGCCCAGCCTGTCTCAAAAACCCAAGATTTTAGCATTTAGCTTAAGAGAATTACAGAATAGGGCTCCTGAAAACTTAGTTCATTGTTAATTAGCCGCTCGAAATGCCGATTATAAACGCCATAAAAGGAATGAAGTACACGATAAGTTTGACCAACAAAACTCTTGTTTTGATCAAAAGTTTTTGGAATTTGAAAGCGTTGCCCTTGTCTTAAATATCAAAACAAAGTACATAAGCAAAAATAAACTATCAGCTGTTAAAACTGTCCTTAAATAAAGCAGTATTGTCAACTCAAAGTTGTGAGACTCTATAAAAATCATTCTTTATGACATACATATATACATAAATACATAATGGGCGAGTGCAAAGCTTTTTCGGAGATACGGCTCCATATTGTATGCGTCAGGTTTTAGCCATGAGTACCGGGAACTACAGTCTAACGACGTATTTGAACGACATACTTAAGTAGCTTGTTCATGGCAATCAGTTACTCTCAAAGCTTATTCCAAAAGACTGATACACTATCAGATGCAAAATAACATGCAAAGCATATGCAGAGTTGCTTTTTGCTAAAATTTTATAAAATGCAACCCTGATGAATTTTTTCACAAGATTATGAAGTCGGACAGGAAAGACTTGTCAAAAATAGATGCATTTTTATGCCACACTGTTATACTTTTTTAACACAAACGATTTTTTGACAAATCGTACGACTCGTTAGGATAGTGTATCATGGCCTTAAGAGGTAGACGCCGAAAGAAATAATTTTTCATATATCTTTCTTTCAAGATGTCAGAGCAGGGGTTTGAAACCGGAGCTTTCGTCTTAGTAATCCAACACTCTATATACTAGACTATGGCGACAACTCCTTTATTAACTATTATAATTGGAGCCAAAAGTGCTAATTATTCTTTTATTATTGGTTGAAGTAGTAAGTAAAGGGTGACGTTTTTAAAAATTTCAAATTTATTTTTTTTTTACAATTTATTACATGATTCAAAGGGGTTTTTTTTTTGAAATTTTAACCAATAGATGATCAACAAACAAACAAATTTTCATTATTATTATTATTTTTTTTTTTGGTTCTCTTTTTAATTTCACAATTAAAATGCAAAATTATTTTTAAATATGTCGCATTCACTCATAAGTTTGCTAATCATCTCTAACGTTAAATCCACTGATTGTCATGACCGCAGTGAAGATGACTATGACGGTGTGATGATAAAAAAACCCGGTCATATGATGTCTCTGTGTAATGCTGATTTCTATGAATCTTTCTTATTGTTGTAGTTGGACAGGAAACGTAAAATGTGATTTGAAAGTTTTTATTTTTCAATTATTTATTCCCCAATCATTCATTCATTCATAAAAAAATATATTTTTTGTATGTAATACCTTAAGTCAGTAGTTTTACAAGCAACAAATCTTATGATGCATTTTAAAATATTTTTGCCATGAATAAAAATTTATTAAGAAATGCAAATAAAAAACTATTGCGTTTTATAAAAAAAATTTTAAATTTTTAAATAATTTTTCTTTTAATTTTATACTTGTTGTACTTAATTTTGTTGTTTTATTTAATGTTCTTTTTAAATATTGAAAATTGTCGTCTTAGCACTTTAAATGCATATTTTTTTTATAATTATTTGTTGTGATTGAAAAAAAAGAGAAAAAAAAAATTAAATGTTTTGTTGACAAACAACTGATTAAATAATTGTTGCTGGTTTTTTTTTCTATCAGTTGTTGCTGTTATTGTTGTTTGTAGTCTACGTTTTATGCATATGTTGCAGAGTGAAGTACCAAGTCGTATATAAATTTGAAATTTAATAGTTTTCAGTCATTTTCTTTCATTAAAAAATCAAAATAGTAGGCAGTTGTATTTTTAGAAAATGTTTACAAATACAAATTTATAATGACAGCCAGCTAATGATTGTCATATGGCACTTTAGAAAATTACTAGGAAAATTTATCATTTTAAAAACTAACGTTTTAGGGATTGTTTTTAGAATTTTTTATGCTGAATTTTATACTATTCAGAGACTTGCAGAGGAGACTGGAGACTTGTGCTGAGGCAGGCCGAAACTTGTATATAGGTGGTTATGGCCGGCTAAGTAAGTAAGTAAAAGACTTGAGTATTCAATTAAATTCGTAACATATGCAAGACAACATACTATTGTATGTTTGAAATTTGTTTTGAAAAAATGTCTTTCGTTTCACATGTTTTTTGAAGTGCATGTTTCATAATTTTTTTTAAGATATTTTAAACTTAAACAACAAAGAAATAAAAGAGGTTTTACAAGTATTTTTTGCATGATAATCGCAGGGAAAAATTTTTTCAATGGAGTTTTATAAAAAATATAACTTTTTAAAGTTGGTTTCATCAATATTTTGTTAATGATTCTTCGATTTAAAAATACGTTTTTGCTTTTTTGGTATATATACATACATAATTGGCCTTGTTTCAGGGTTACGGCTTAGCCTCTCGCAGTATCCATGTTGTGTGGGTGTTAATTTTTACCTATGAGTGAACATGATGTTCACATAGTATTTTATAAATATTAATTTATTAATTAAGCTGAAATAAGCAAATAAAAAAAAACTTTAAAACCGCCTAAAAATATGCTAATTTGGTAATCTTATTTTTTTTCTGCACAACTTTTTGTATAATTTTAAATTGCCCGTCTGACTGAATAACATTTGTCATTGCATAGATGAAACTGGCTGATTATTTATATTACTATGTACACTAGAGCGTACGGCTTTATAAGGAAAAAATATAAAAATATATAATATACACAATTTTTGCGAGGAGATTTAAAAAAAATTGTTTTTTTAGCCGAACGTAGGGATCTTCTTTTCAGTTTTTTCATTATATCAGTATCACTTACAGTCCGATTTTAAAGTATGATATAACAATTTGTTTTGTCTCGAGAAGACTAATGTTTTG
Organism: Metopia argyrocephala; assembly: GCA_963576795.1. NCBI lineage: Eukaryota > Metazoa > Arthropoda > Insecta > Diptera > Sarcophagidae > Metopia > Metopia argyrocephala. The sequence continues at coordinate 7,823,165 of OY756208.1, forward strand.
CCCTTAATATAGGAATTTTCGGGACAAAAACATTGAAATAACAAATTTTATTTGCCGAACATAGAGGTAGATTATTAGTTTTTCCGTTATATCTTTGGCATTTAAAGTGCGATCTTTAAGTATGATATATCAATGTTTTTGGTCTTCTCGAGACAAAGCATACTTTAAAATCGGACTGTAAGTGATACTGATATATCACACTTTAAGATCAAACTGGAAATGCCTAAGATATAACGAAAAAACTGATGAAAAGACTCCTACGTTCTGCTGAAAGAAACTTTTTTTTAAATCTTCTTGCAACTTTCTTGGAAACTTTTTTTTGAGGCACGGTCTAATGTACACACTAGTTAAGTAATGATTTTTCAAAATTCGTTGAAGAAATGCTTTAAACCCCTTAATTTATATTTAAAAATGAATGTGTGTTTATTTGTGAGTTTGTCTGTTTGTTTTGTCTAAAAGATGAAGGGTTGTCTTTATTTGTATTCTTTCGTAGGTAAATAAAAATGTCAGAAACTTGTTGCGTACATTTCACACATTTTTCATAAAGAGTACAGGGTATATCTGTTGCAACATTAGCTGTAAAAATGTGTTGTTACAAACTCACTTGCAAGTCTTGCAGATGGAGCCAATAAAGACAAACAACAATAAAATATAGGCAAACATGTTACGCAACGTAGCAAGTTTGCAAGAGTGATAACCGCTATTATTTCACAATTATTTTGTACCAAATTTTAAACAGAATATTGGGTTTACTTTATTTCTATTTTACAATAAAACAAAAATTTAGTAATTTATATACAACAAAACTAACAGAAACGTAAGCAAAACTTCCCCAATAAGCATTTACAGTAGAACAATTTTGCTTTTATTTGGTAAAAGAATTATTTCTTTAAATTATTCGTGTCTAAATCATAAAATTTGTACATTCTTTTGAAATTACACGGTTAAAAAACAAATATTAACTTTTATAAATTTATTCAATATTCATTATTTAATTCAATTTTTTTTTATTTAATAAAATTTAAAAACTTTATTTATACTCATTACAAACATAAGATGTAAGAGAGTGCAATTACTTATATTAACGATAAACATGCTTCTCTATATTAATTTATAAGTAAATATTTTATAAGAATTGTAAAAAATTAAAAAAATATATTAAAGTTATGGTAAAAGACGTAAATTTTCCAAAAAAAAGGGGGAAAAAGAAATAAAATTTTAAATATTTCGTAACGTTTACAGAGGTTTTGTTTACAAACAAATTTAAAAGCTTTAAAAAACATTGGCAAAAAAAAAATTTAACAAAAAATTTTCTATTTTTATAAGAGTGCGCCTATTTTATTTATTTACAGCCATACAAAATTATTACAAAAATTTTATAAAAAAAATTGTTTTTTTTTTCTGTTTTAAACACCATTTTATTTGTTTTGCTTCGATGTGGTGTGTTCATTAGCCATTTTAATTTTAATTTTTATTATTTATATATGCATTTGTTAAAAAATAAGTAAAAACAAATAAAGAATATTAATTAAATTATTTGAAAGAGTGCAAAAAACAATGGTTTTGTGAAAACAAACGAGGTGCTCTATAAGTTTTAAATTTTTCACAAAAAAAAAAAAAAAATAAAAAAACAATTGTAAACGCCCTAACGTGACTTACGTTCCATCACAAATTGATTGGAAAATAATTCATAAACATCCTCAAATCAAGAAGTTATTCTAATATATTTAAAGAAAGCTTAAAGAATTCCAAATTGTTTAAAATTGAACGACTTAGAGGAGGAACTGATTTCCCTTGACGTACCCTCAAACAGTTTTTATAAATAACTCTATTGGGGGAAGTTTAAGCAATTTTAATAACTTTTTTACTTGCTCTAATATAGACTTACAACTTTCTACAACCCAGTTGGTTTTTCAAATTCGGACAAAAAATGTTTTTTTTTATAATTTAATTTTCTTTATTACTCTTAAATTAATACTATTTTTAGTTTAAAAAATTCATTAAAAATCTAGCAAGACAAGAACTTTATATGCACATCAGAAATCCGATGATATTCCGAATATAATAATAAATACAAATAAATACAAAATAAATACAATATGTTGTTTTACTTTAAACATGAAAATTTCCAACCAAAATCTTTGTGTCTCTCAGACTTAAACATAACTAAAAATATCTATTTTAAGCCATTAAGTTCTCACGAAATGAAATATTATTTGAAGTCATTTAATAATTTTTGCAAACCAGAGAGCTACTGCTACTACCCCGTTAACAAAATATCTAAAATCATACGAACAAAAGTAGAAATTTATCAATAACTTTTGGGTAATGGACGCTGACAAAGTTGAGGAAAGATCCACTTTTCTTGTCGGAAAATTTTTTACAATGACAAAGCACATTTCAGATTAAATGGATACGTGAACAAGCCGTATTTGATATGATGTAAGAATTGCCAATGAATACCGAAAAATGCACTGTTTAGTATATGCCATTGAACCATTTAAAGAGTAGCCGCGACCAAAATTTACATGAAATTATGTTTAAACATTAACTTATATGTATATATTAAGTACAACATATCGGTCTATCACAGAAAATATATTATTCAATTTTGCGCTAACAATGGTTTTTGTAAATACAATTATGAAATTTGTAGGTTTCTTTAAGAAAAGAAAAAACGAATGCAACGATACCGTCTTTGGGATTTGAACTTGCGATGTTGTGTGTTGTACGCAAGCGCTCTAACCACTACACCACGTTACTTCTAAATTTTATAATGTTATTTTTGTACAAATATGCGCAACTAACCTAAACCAAAGAATTCAACAAAAAATTTATTCAAGCCATTTAATTGAAAATGTATCGTACAGTAATAATTTATTTTATTTTTTTTTTTGTCAAAGTTTACTTTGAGAAAAAGAAAAAAATATAACGGTACCATCTTTTTTCAATGATTCTGGTTAACAACTCATTTTATTGATTGATTTTCTTTGTATCGATTCAAAATCCGAAAGTTCCTGACAAATCCCCCATTAGTTGACTGATGTCAGGAAATAAGAAATGTAATCTTTTCTGTGCTTTTTCCGAAAGTGGCCGTTTAAATACTATTGCGTTTAACCGTAATGTTGTTGTTTTTACTTTTGTTAGCTTAAGAAAATTTATTTTTTAAAGGTTTTAAGTTTTTTTTTTATTATATGGCCTAATGAAATAGTTATTTAAGTTGTTAAAATAATCTGATCGAGATTATTGTTATTGTACGAACCAGCAAGCCTACTTTATTTTTCTCAGTCTTAATTTTTTAAGCAAAAAGGGTCACTATAATGACGTCGGCGTAGAGGACGACAATGTTTACGTTGGAAGGACCACGTTGAGGAAGCCCTGTGACCAACTGGAGAAGGCGCTCGCTAACCAGCGGTCAGCGAGTAAGTAAATACGTATGCTAAGTAAGTAAGTAATTTTAGATAAAACGTTGTGCATACTTGTAGTATTACTAGGAAAGCAATAAGATTTCTAACATCATCGCAGTTGAACATAAATTACTGTTTCGATCTCGCCAAAAATTCCGCTGAAACATAGAGAAATTTGCTTTCCTCCATTCTTGTCCAGTGTCCAGTTCGTTTTGTTAGACGTATCAGAATCGTGAAATAAATTACTACCATACCTCACAGCATTTTTGGTAGTTCAAATTTTATTTACTGCTTTCAAATTTTAAAAATTTTCTACTGATTTCTTATACTTGGCCATATCTGCCATCGTAAAAAAAAACAAATTCTTAATATAACGCACTTTTTTAATTTCTAAAAAATTCAAAGCATTCTTATTGCAAATCAAAATTGTATACAAAATATTATAATTAGTAAAGAAGCAAAAACATTACAAATAAATAATAAAAAGTAGCACACACGAATATCATCGCAAATAAATAAAAAAAATTACGTTTTAATTTAAGCACAGGGAACTGTAAAATATCTACAGTTGTTTTCTTTGCTTTATGAAAATAAAATTCAAAAAAAAAAAAAAAAAAAAAGAACGCGCACAGTTTGTAAAAATATTTTAACCAATTTCAATAAATAAAAAAAAAAACAAAGTTCATTAAAATTATTTCTATTTTGAATGATTTTTGCTAAATAGTTTTCTTTATTTTTAAAATAGCTTTTATTTTTGGGCTAAAAAGCAAACAAAACAATAATAAAAAAAATATGTTTTTAAGTGACATTGATATTTTAAAGAGATACGTACGATCTGTCAATCAGGATGGAGGCCTCCTGTTCTTTAAACCTGTAAGGGTTATAACAATTACTTCTTTTAAGTATTTTTTTATATAAGAATTTAATTTTTTGATATATTTTTTGTGTATATAATATTTGCTTATATAATTATGGCGTTTATTGTTCGATTTCAAAATGCAACGCGTTTTTTTTTCACTAATTTTTTTATAGCTGAAAGCATTAAATTTGTTTAAAAACAAAATGGAAATCATAATAATAAAAAAAAAAAAATATACAAAAAAAATTATCGTTGATAAGCTGGGTAAACTGATGAAAAGCTTATACATGTTTAAATAAATAGAAATTATAAAAATATAGGAAAAAAAACTTAACACATACTCATGATTTGAATGAGTGGTTGAAAATGAGTATACGGGTTGTATGATTAATATTTTCTTTATTAAAAAATAAATACACATCACTTATACGCACTGTTGTTACAACAATCTCTAGTTTGGAGTCTAATAAATTATCTTTCAAATTAATAAATTTAATACAATTTCTTCTACGAGAAAACAAAAGATAAAAAAAGGATGCTAAAAACTTGTACAGTGTATATGGAAAATACTGTTACACACAGGACTGATACCTTCCATTTGAATTTTCAAACTAAAACACACTATAATTGACAGGTAGATAAAAGTGGCTACACGATATTTAGGTGTCACATGTCTTAGAATAAAATCAACTTCTTGAGAAAGTACTGTATGACAAAAATCCCATCCCAGTTTACTTTGTGAAAAATATACAAATATTTACTACAATTTGGTTAAACTGACAGAGAAACTTTTTAAAGTGTTAACAACGGTCGTAACGGGTAGTTATTTTTAAAACATTTATCAAAGAAAACAAATTGTTTGACCGAATAACCAACAGTGAAAGTTTACCAACAAGCACTAACGAATAGTTTCATTTCGAGAATAATAAACGAAAATTATTACTGACAAAGGATAGTAAAGATATAAAAGATAATGCACACTATGTATTTGAGGCAAATTACGGCATTCGATATCGAACGAAATTTATATGAAAACTGTTTTTAAATTCTGTGAAATTTCGCTCGATATCGAATGCCGTAATTTGCCCCCTGATCTGTATTGCTTACAGCATTAATGTTTGCACAACTCTTTTGATTTTAAAAAATTTTCAATCTAAAATGCCTCTAAAAATTTGTACACGTTTTTTTGTTTTAGTTATTCGGTAATAGAGCGCAAATACTTTTTATATACGGTCAAATTACAGCTACTATTTGAAACTATATTGAAACTCTTTTATATTAATTAAAAATATTAATTAATGAAAAAATATATGTATATGTATACTTATATATATACTATATAAAAAAAGAATGATTTATTAATTTTTCCTTTAATGCTTCACTAAATTATTTCACTATACGATTTAATAGGTTTTAAATTACATTTTTAAACTGTCACGTTTTTGTTTCCTGTCAAACCACCCATTAGAATTATCTCCTGTCCCACAATGAAAACACTACTTTTTAAGTGATAATAACAGTAAAAAAAACAATAATAAAAAAAGTACTACTTGTTGTAATTATTAAACCACTTCCTGTTCATTATACCACTAGGAAAACAATTGAAAATTAATATGTTTTTCATTAAATTTTAATTAATTTTAATTATTGTATTGCATTTACAACAGAGCAACAACAACAACAACAACTACTACAACTATACCAACTATAAAGAAAACAAGAACAATACAATGGCCATTGTTATTGTATTAACAAGGCAATATGGTCATACAAATATGTATATGAATACGGTATATAACAAATACAGAGATAAGTGTAAAAATTTAATGAATATTGCTGTATAAAGTTATAAATAGAAGTATAGAGGCAGACCAGTGAATAATAAAATAAAAAATTGTTAAATATTAAAAAAAGACCTATTTGGAAAAAATATATAATAAAATAATTTGATTGTCTATTTTTTTTCGTTTTGTAAAAATTATAATAAATTTATTGGACTTAAAATCTTAAAAAAAATATTATTTTAGTAATTTATTGTTATTTCGCTACTTCTTGTACTGCCTTATCTTAATTCTTATGAAGAAAATGTGCAGAATAAATAAATATCAATAAATCCATGGGTAGATTATAAATGGAAACCGAACTTGAGTTGCGTTGCCATAAGTTATACCACTGAAAGCTGGCACCTCAGTTGCTAAATAGTGAATATTTTGGCAACTGCATAATTGTGGTTGCTGTGTAGGTATTTTTAGGCATAAGTTGTCAAAAACTAAAGAGTAAAAATATTTTTTTTATTTAATTCATGAAATCTTACCACAGATAACGTGTCTTAGGGCCGCACATACTTTTTAAATTGGCGGTATTGCACTAGTAGATTAATGTTGTCTGCAGACTTTAAATAAAATCTGTACTATATAGTTGATAGCATCTTTAGGAAGACGGAAATATGCTTTAAAGCTATAAGATGTAAGTACACATACATACATAAGTATATTATTAAGTATCCATACTTTAAACAAACTAGACATTTCGTCGTGCGAGAGTTTCATATTTTTTATATATCTCGAGTAATGAAGCCACTTTAGGTTTTTCACCCTAAATTTTTCAAGTATGCAATCCGTTTTCGAATATCTTGTTCAGTTTCAGAGAAAAATAGCTGAAAACGGATTGCAGATTTTAAAAATTTTGGTTTAAAAAACGTAAAGTGGCATCATTAACTCGAGATATATAAAATGGCGGATAGAGCACATAAACTCCAGCACGACGATTTCTACTGGATTAGGACAGTCACTTAGTCTAATACCTTAATTTCGTTCTCTCTATCCCATCAAAAATTAAAAAAAAAAAATCCTTAAAATGAGCAGGGGTTTACACCTCTGAGAATTTGTCTTAATAAAAAAAAAATTATTATTAAAAGACTACCTAAAAAATACACTGTTTTATTTTTACCCACTGCAGACTATAAAAAAATCTAATATGTATAATAATACGCAGGAGCTAAAAACCTATTAATTGCTTTTCACTATTAAAAATAAAATGCATTCACATATACACTGATAAACACATTAATACATTCATTTATATGAATACGTATGTAACCATATGAAGTTATTCTCTTACTGAAAACAAATAACACTGTGTATGGTTATATTAAATATGTTTGTATGTATATACGTGCATACACATACAGTGAACCATGTGTTATAAAAATAATATTGTATACTTCCTAAACTCTCATAATCCCTTTACCGCTCTTTTTCTCTCCCTTAGGTATTGCCACTACTATTAACAGTATTTTCATTATTCGCTTTTTATTATAGGGATAATAAAAGTATTACAAAATATACCCGTATAATAAAAATATTTACAATGTATATGAGTATCATATGTAAGTAAAAAAAAAAATAAAGAAACAATTTTTTTGTTTTTTATGTAAATACTTCAATATTTTTTTATAACGGTTTAAATGTGTTTATTTTGTTGGTGTGCAGATATCGTATATGTAGTATTTATTATTAAAACGCATGTGTTGCATAGTTTAGGGGGATTTTTGTGTTTTAAAATAAAAGGCCACAAACCGAAGGTGTGGGTAGGTGTATAGTGTTTGAAAGTTTTAAATAATTAAGAAAGAATTTTAATTTCTTTCAACGATTTCTCTTGAAAAATATGTATTTTAACATTTTTTTAGACTTTTCAAACCGAAACGAAAATAGTGCATTGATACAAAAACGTACTCGTATTAACTTGAGATATATAAAGAGTATTACTGTTTTTCTTTATAAATGATAATCCAAATTCGCACAAAACTGAATACATTTCTTCAAAAGGCCAGTTTATCCAAATATATCCTTGAATACATTAAATCTGAAATGCTATATCTAAATTGTTTGCATATACTCACTGCTTTTATTAGATGGCCTACCACTACAAGTAGAAAGAGAGTTGTTGGCTGGTCAGTTTTACTGGTCTGACTAGACACGCCTTAATCTTAATTTTTAACAATTGTTTTAAAATACATTAAACGAAAATCGTGACTTTATTTTATTCATACATTAGGGATATGGTAATTTTGTTTTTGTTTTATTTAATTCTTGTAAGATTTTCTAACAAATACAATAAAATATTTTTTAATAAAATTTTCTTAAATATCATGGGCTTGTTGTCTAATTGAGATACTCTGATCTAAAGCGTTGAGCTTATATAAATCAGAATACAATAAGAGGGAAACAAATTAGGCGAAGGAAGTGTAAATAATCTTGAGTTGTGCTATAGTTAAGTTAGTTGCTATTTTAGTTTATCAGCTCAATTACCAATATTCGCGCAGAATAAGAGAAAAATGATGTAGAGAATGGAGATCGGTAGTGCGGTTGACTACGAAGTTTTAACGACAATTGCTTGGTTAAAATGCTTAACAATAAGAAAAACGATTATGTCAGGGGCGAGTCAATTAATATCAGGATTATTCCTTGGTGGCATTAAATTTCGAGTCGCTTCCACCGCTTGGCTACCACTCAGTAAAAAGGGACAATAACTTGTGTTTGTTGAAAATTTTGCGTGTTTGGTATTGTTGGAGTATATCAGAACTGATGATACATTTTAAAGCTTAGTGGTACTCGCGTTTAGTATAGTTTTTTAACTTAAAATTAATACAATCAATATATATATTTGAGACAACTATGTAAATACAACTTAAAGGATAACTGCCATATTCCTAAAAAAATATTATACGTTTATGAATGCGCCAGTACTTTAAATTTACCGTTAAATTTAAGTATAGAAAACATAAAACTACTTAAAATGGCTTCTATTGACGTGTGAGGTAGGGTTTAAAATGCCTTTGCATTTACAACTGATCATGACCAGAGCTGCTTCGAGTGATGAATACACTAAAACAATCCCTCCTCCAACCACTCGTAAGATACTTAAAATGGTTAAAAATTCGATAAATATATAAGTACATATATGGGTTGAAAAGCAATTTTATTGAAAAAAAAAATTTTAAACTGATTTAAGATCCAAAAAAACGTCATATAGCCAAATACATTAAATATAAATACATATGTAAGTACTTATGTATATAGATATAAAGTGTATTGCTTATCCCCAAAATCAGTATCTATAGCAGAGTAGGAAAATAAACCAAACTGAACGTTTGATCTCATTTTGTTGTGTTCTTTACAATGAGTAAAACAGAAACAGTGAGAACGATTGTCCCATTTAATTTTGTATATTGTTTTTGTTTTGAGTACTCCAAATACACTAATTCAAATGTGCGTAGTTACAACAAAAAATGAATGAGAAGAAAAAGAAAAGAAGAAGAGAAAAATGAAAGAAGAAGAGAAAAAAGAGCAAATTATACGAATGTAACGGAATAACAAACAAAGAACAAGAGCGAAAAGCTAATTGTTTCATTTGCGCTCTTTCTCATTTAGAAAGTATTTGTTTTGGTTTTGCTCATGTACAATACCGTTAAAAAAATTTTGAAAAGTGTATGACTTTGTTGTAACATTTGCGAAATGTTTTGTTTGTTTGCCCACTCTGATATATAGTGATTTAAAACAATTATATATTTTATTTAATAACAAGAATAACCCTATTGAGTCGTTATTTTTATTTATTTTGTTTTAAACAAAGATTTATTATCAATTTATAATAAAACTTTTATTTACATACGAGTATTATAAATATATTTAAAATTTACGTCATAGTAGATAAACGTCACAAATACGTCACATTTTTATTTAATCACATTTTTTTGTTTAAATTTATTTAAAAAAAAGATTAAAAATGATTACGCATAAAATAAATTTTTTTAAATAGAAAATAACATATTCTTAACATTCTTTTTTTTTATTTATCAGATATCATAAGTACGACTATAAACCACTCTTTTCAATAACCGTAAATCCTATTATTAGAACAAAAAATCAACAATTTTATTCTAAAAACGCACCCGCTTATTCCACAATTCTCAGTTAATCATTAAACGCTGTTATCAATTTATTTATTATTTTTTTAAACAAATTTGTTTTAATTAAAATATAATTTTCTCGAAAAAAACTTGACTGCCTGCCTATCACGAGCGCAACTTAAATTAGAACTGAGTGTTCGAGATATGATGTGTCATTGCTACGATGCAGACGGAAATAAATTTTTGTTTCTTTTTGTTATCTGTGTGTAATCGATAAGAGTAATGATGATATCAAAAGAAAATATACATTTTAATAAGACATTGTATTGTATGGTCTGTTATCAGTTATACAAAAAAAAAAAAAAAAAAAATACAAATTTGTTTTTAATTTTAAAGAAAAAATAATAAAACAAAAGTATTTCTAGTATCTGTTTTATATTAACGATCCCCAAGATATAAAATTGTTTCTTGTTTCATTACATTATTAAAAAAAACATTTTTGTCTAGAATATTGACAAAAAGATGACTGGGAAGTGATACTATTTATCTAATAGATATTGTCGAGTATAAAATGAATCTGATGTATCAAAGAAACAAGTTTGATTTTGGCGATACAGCTCCAAAATCTTGAGTTGGGGTGTTTTCGGTTTTTTTTTTGCACTGATTTGAAATATTCGATTCATATTAATCAAAGTCGGAAAGAGGAGTGTGTTATTACACGAACGACATATGTATGTATGTACGTATGCGTATAATAATAAATTATTTAAACAAATTTAGAAATCTTTATATATGAATGAATAAATATGAATTCTCTGAATTTTTATCGCAATTTCTCAAAATTCAGCGTTTAAAATCGGTCAACACTAAGGATGACCTCAATTTATTGTATATTAAAGCCGATTTTTAATTCTCATAATAGTTAAATTAAACTTAAATTCTGAATTTTTATATTTAAATGAGATTTAAAGAATGTAAATTAAAAAAATTGAAAAAGTTTTACCTCAGTAGGTATTCATAAAAAATCACATACATTTATAACGATGGGCTTATTTGACAAATTTCTATGCCATACTTGCCAAATTAATCTTTAACAAACGTATTCAATGAATATGGCAGTGAGTTTATTAACTCAACAGCCATCATATTTTAACATCGAAAAATAATATAAAAGGATAGAAATATTCTCTTTAATCAAAATATTAAATTACAAATGTATCACATTAACCTTTTTTGTACACATTCTCACACTTTTTTTTTCTTGTTCACCGCAAATACTAAATATTACTCATTCAATAATACTCTTAGAAATACAACATACTCTCATTCATACTTGAACACACACATACAAACCCACATGATAAAAACAAAACGAAAGTAATATTTATAATTATGAACACAACAAATGAGGTGTTAATTTATAGTTGTTTTGTTTTACCATTTTTATTGAGCGATAACTGCTCACACTCGCAAATGCATAACGAAATTGAAAATGAAATATAGTCTCACCCATTCATAAATGCGTACATACGTATGCACTCGTATGTACATATTGACATTTACTTGCATATAAAACATATGAAATCTTTATAAACAGTAGCAACAGTAACCATAATATGAATGAAGTATAGAAAGCTGAATATTTTTAATTATTGTTTATGTAAGAAAACGTATTTAGTAAACGCTAAAGGGCATTACGCAGCAAAGAACGCTGCCTATAGACGAACATTGCAGTCCACCACTACAAGAGCAACGGTGGAGGCGTATAGAGAAAAGAGGAGGGAAGAGAGACGCCTATTTAGAAAGAAGAAAAGAGAGCAAGAAAGGCGTGATCGTGAGGAAATCGAGATATGCAGGAGTAGAAATGATGCTCGAAATTTTTATAAAAAGATAAGGCGTCTTACTACTGGTTTAAAGCCCGGAGCAACCTTCTGCAGAGACGAACATGGTAACCTGGTTACAGATGCACAAGGAACACTAAGATTATGGAGACAGCACTTCTCTAATCTATTGCAGGGCGATGGCGACACAAATTCCGCCTCTAGAGATGCTGTGCCGGACCCAATCATAAACGATGACGTCGAGATCCCGTCCCCCAGCCATGAAGAGGTCAAGGTTGCCATATGGCGACTGAAGAACAACAAAGCAGCTGGACCTGATGGTTTGCCAGCTGAACTCTTCAAGTATGGAGGCGATGAGTTGGTTAGGTGCATGCACCAGCTCATTTGCAGAGTATGGCTGGAGGAAAGTATGCCCAACGATTGGAATCTTAGTGCTCTCTGTCCCATCCTGAAAAAGGGAGATCCCACGATATGCACCAACTACAGGGGTATAAGCCTCCTCCCTATCGCATATAAGGTTCTTACGAGCGTATTGTGTGAACGACTGAAGCCATTCGCCATCTCACTGATTGGACCTTATCAGTGCGGCTTCAGACCTGGTAAGTCCACCATTGACCAGATATTCACACTGCGCCAAATCCTGGAGAAGACCCATGAAAGTCAAGTCGACACACACCATCTTTTTGTCGACTATAAGGCAGCCTTCGATAGCCCAATAAGGGATCGCGTTTATGCCGCAATGTCTGAGCTCGGTATTCCTGCTAAGCTGATAAGGCTATGCAGAATGACGCTGAGCAACTCCTGCAGCTCCGTCAAGGTAGGAAGATACCTCTCCGAGCCTTTTAATACCGTGCGAGGTTTCAGCCAAGGCGATCCCTTATCCTGCAACCTCTTCAACTTCGTCATGGAGAGTGTTCTGCGAAAGGCGGGTGTACATCGTAATGGCACTATTTTTAATAAAAGTGTCCAGCTCCTTGCGTATGCCGACGACATAGACATCATTGGGCATACCAAGCGAGATGTCACCGCAGCTTTTAATGCTATTGAACGAGAGTCTGCTAAAATGGGTCTGGCGGTAAATGAGAGCAAGACGAAGTACATGTTGTCGACGAGTAGGGATGCTGATCGCATCGGCTCCCAGGTTACAGCCGGCAACTATACATTCGATGTGGTCAAGGAGTTCATCTACCTTGGCACCGCCATTACCAGCCAGAATGATGTCAGTCTGGAGATCAAGCGAAGAATTACACTGGCCAACAGGTGCTACTACGGTCTCGGTAGGCAGTTTAGTAACAGAGACCTCTCTCGTGCGATGAAGTTAACACTCTACAAGTCGCTTATTCTTCCGGTGCTTCTCTATGGTGCGGAAGCATGGACGCTGTCTTGTACCGATGCAGCGGTCCTGGGAGTGTTTGAGAGAAAAATTCTTCGCAAGATCTTTGGTCCACTGAAGCAAGGCGATGAGTTTCGCATAAGGACCAACTATGAGCTGTATGAGCTCCTCGGCGACGTAGATGTTGTCCAGCGCATTAACATCCAGCGGCTGCGCTGGCTCGGCCATGTTGTTCGGATGGAAGAATCTGCTCCAGCGAAAAAGGTTTTCGATGCGAAGGTCACTGGACGTCGGCGTAGAGGACGTCCATGTTTACGTTGGAAAGACCAGGTAGATGGAGCCCTGTCATCAATTGGTGTGACCAACTGGAGAAGGCGTGCGCTTAGCAGAGACGCCTGGAGACTAGTGTTGAGGCAGGTCGAAACCCGTTAACGGGTTGTTATGGCCAGCTAAGTAAGTAAGTAAGTAAAGGGCATTACGCAAGAGTTGTATAACACAACAACGGCTGGAAAAGAAAAATTACAGGGCATTCAGTTGAAAACAGTTTCTATTATTTAAGAAAATAACCCATTCATACATATGCATATATTATATACATATGTAATAATCTCTATCATTTCAAACACAAATTAAAATGATAATATTCTGCCACATAATGCCCTTAAATGTTGCAAAACTATTTACAAATTTTATCAGTTTTTTTCTTATAATGATTTTAATTTTTTTAGTAATTGTTTTATTGGTATCATAAATATCATTTTAATTCTTCAGCAAGTTTGGAATCCCTTATTAAAATTGACTTTTTGCTCTTTTTAAACTGCACTGAAGTCTAAAGGTATGCACTAATATTTATTTAACCTTTTTGATTAAAAAGCAATTGCAGTTTTAATATATCAATACACAATTTAATTAACAATACAAATTTGGAATTGATACAATTATTAATGTTTGTAAGGTTAAGTCCAATAAATAATTTAACGTTAATTAAAATCGATATTCTATTCCTTCTGCGTGTAGAACTTATCTTCAATAAATCTTAGTAAATCAAGTGAAATTAAGAGCATCTGGTAATTCAAATTTTAACTTCAACTATTCTTTTGCTATCAAACCAGCTTTTTAATTTTTTCGAAAAAGAGTCATATTGGCCCATAAATAGAAAAGCTATTAAGATTTTTCACAAAAATTACTCACATAAAATTTTACAATACAACTCTGATAATAAGATTTTTTTCATAAATTCTTTCCTTTGACTCACTGTTAAAGGGTCGCCTTGTCTACCAACCAAAAAGTCTTAATATATTGGACAATATTATTACACTTATCTTTAGCACCATTCTTAGTGTAACACCCTGTTTGTAAGTAAACAAACACAAGAAAAAAAAAAAAAAAAAAACGTGATTTTCTTGACGTACTAGAATATGTAATATTCCTACTTATGTTTGTTTTTTAATATTAATGCATGAAATTAACACACACAGACACATAAACATTTTAGCACTCACACAAAGACAAATTTAATAAGAATATAGGCCTGAGTATGATTATGTAAATAAGAGAGTGTGTGCGTCTATCAGAATGGTTAAATGTTTGGATATGTGTAAATGTACTATAAATATTGTTTATACATTTTACATATGTACATATACATACATGCATACATATGTATATATGTATATGTTCGTGTAATAAGATTTCTTTGCACAATTTAAAAGAAAAAAAAAATGGTGTCAAATGGCAACACAAAAGCCTATGAACGCTTGAGTGGTGCCTTGAGAAGCATAATATGAACGATAATAATGCAATGCGATGATGAAGATGCTGTTGGTGTTGTTAATGTTGCTGTTTTTGGTTGATATGTGATGTGAGACCAAAGTTTTAATGTAAAGGACCAAGTGTGTTTTTGTGTGTTTGTGACATACATACATACATATAAACAACATTCATACATTAATTCTCTTTGGCAAAACTATTAAATACGGATGGTGGTGGTGGTGACCATGGTGACCTGCTTAATAAAATGTTTTTTTGTTTTTTTTTTTTTGCTTTTGTGGTTATTTCTTCAACTTATCATCTTGGTGCTGAATTGTAGTGATTTTCTTTTTTATTGCCAAAGGTTACGGATTTGCCTTTTTTGTACGTAAGTTTGAATGTGTGTGTAGTATTTATTATTCTTGGATTATACTTTTTCATAAAGTAGTTGTTGTTTTTATGTTGGCACACACATACATTTTATTATGAAATACAAAGTAAACTTTGTTGGTTATATAGTGGTGGTTCAATACTTAATAGAGGTCAATGTGTTATATTACAATTACTACTACATACTACCTTTACTACTACAACCACAATACCAATAATAATAAACAACAACTACATCAACACGCAATACTGTTAGACAAGTGTAGGTTAAGTAAACAAATGTCTTTTCCTTCTAAAGTGCAAAAGGATATGAATAGTAGGTGAATGAAAGGGCCCACATTTAATTGTGAGTGTGTTTATCTTACATATTTTTTACCTAAATAAAGGTATAGATTTAGCCTTTCAAGATTAAAGACTTTTTTCTTTAGGATTAAGAAAGAATAAATATATTGGCAAAGTGTTACATGATGGGTAGAATTTTTAAAATAATGAACTGCCTTATGTAAGTGTTTATTATTGATATTTTTTTGTAAACAAAAATAAATACAAATGTAAAGATACTTTCACTAACGCTTACTTTTTAAAACTATTGGTTAAATATAATTACAATTGGGAGAGGGTTATATAAAAAATATCTGCGAAATGATATTAAGATCGTTCTGATGTCTATTAAAAAGTTATTCTATCGTGTCTTAAAAGTAAATAAACTTTTTAAATAACATATGCATGCAAACAATTTTTTAATATGTCGCAGCACATGTCAAAACGCATAAAAACTTTTGAAAAATATGCCAACAATTTTGTTAAGTTTGTTCTAAAACTGTCAATGTTTTACACGAATTTTGTTATGGAAATTTTAATATTAAAATTGCATTTCACTCTGGATGACTGGCCACAAAATTTAACAAACTTTTCAACTGGTTAAACAAAACTGGCACAGAAACTAACAGAAGGCAGCGGCAACACAAAACATTATAAATATGGATGTTTCGCTTGAATAACAGAGAGTCTAATTTATTTTTTATTAAGAAAAAATCTAAAAAATTATTTTCATAAATTTCCAGTAAACTATTAAACATACATAACTGACCATTACAACCCTTTTTCATGAGTACTGGAACCTATAGTTTAATGTCTATGCCGAACGACAGATTTGAGCAGCTTATTCATGGCCATCAGTTACTCTCAAAGCTTTTGGCAGAAGACTTGTAAGAGATGGTTGTCTAAAGAAATATTTTTTCATATTTCTTTTTTTTTGAAGATGTCAGAAGCTTTTAGCTCTCGTTTGAGTAAGCTAACACACTACACACATGCTCTCAATAAATTAAAAAAATATCTGTTTTAAAAACCTTATTCGTTAATTTGTTAATCCTTCAGCAACCGCTTTATTTATATTCAAATTTGTAATATATTTTCAGAGAAAAACCACAAAATTAAACGGTTAAATTCGTTTCCTTCCAAAATATATATTTTTTATTAAGAGCAAAAACCTCAAATAACCCAGTGGTGGTACATTCGTAGCTCTCCATCACTTTAACGTTTTGTAATGAAATGTTGTGCCAAAAAAAAAGTTTTTTTTTCTTCTTAATTTCTGTTATGGTTTTTTTTTTACGACAAACACTTGGGAAAAATACTGTCGGAAAAAATTTTTGTTATTCAAAGTAGAAAGAGAAGCGGATGTGGTTGGTTCTCTTTTTTTTTTATTAATTTTATAAAAAAAGTTTTTAACAAATAAAGACATACAGCTCGTGGTAAAAAAAGTATGTTTTTTGCTAAGAATCTTCGAAACTTTAGGTTAAGCTTTAACGCACCAATTGACCTTTAATAACATTGTGGACAATTTTTTGGCAATAAAATGCAATCTGGGGGCTAATTCCGGGACTCGTGATCGAAATAAATTCGTATCAAAATTAATTTCGATCGTGCGAGTTTTTCTGATGATGGCACTCGTTACCTTGCGAATCGATTTTTTAATTAAGTGTTGTCAAAGATAAAAAAAGCCTTAACCAACACTACAAATATGTAAACAAAAAACTTATGCTTACAAAGAAAATTTAATAATTTATCAAAAGAATTGCGAATTTGTTTTACAATTTTGAAAGTTTTTCCTTTTTTAATCGCGGTCATGGACGTTAATGTGGAAAACAATTAATAATTTACCTTGCGCCATGTTTTTACATCTTTTAGCGGTGGACCGGAGGCATTTAATTTATTAGTTAAAGTTTCCCAAAGTCTGTTAGCAGTAGCTTGTCCTTGGCATGTATTTTTTAATACGCCTTTGGCCAAATTGCTGTGCTCAGACATAAACTCACCAAGAATTTGTTTTTGTCTGAAATTTATTTTTGTTATATTCAACCTAATAATTAATATTAATTACTTAATTTGCATAAAACTTATTAAAGATTTAACTTACATTTTCTTGTTGTTTGCGTGTACCGAAATAAATAAAATGTGGTTAATTTTATAAAACTGTTGTGGCACTTGTAAAGCGTTCAAACAAGAATAATTATTTTTTTACTTCTTAACAAAAACAATAAACCGTTAAGTTACTCCTTAGAGTTTGTGTAAAAACGCCTTTACAATGGTGCAAAAAAAGGGTGTAATACAAAAAAGTACGAAAATCTATACGAATAATTAATTAATGTAACAATTAAAATCTTAAATAAACACTTGTTATCCAACGAACTATTTAAAAATAAAATTTTGACACCAAATTTGGTATCGAATAAAACTTGCACGGTTACATTCCATCGTACACTCGCTATCGAGTGCCATCATAAGAAATTTCGATACAACTTACTCGATAGCGAGTGCGAGAATCCCAAAATTAAAAAAAAATCCAACTTCGAGTAAATTTCGCACGGTATCGACTGCGAGAATTAGCCCCCTGCTTTACATTGTATGAAGATTGTTAAGTAATTAAGTTTTCAGCCAGAATACACCTGAAGCGAGATAGGCTTACAATATTTTTTGACGAAGTATGCAATCGAAACAAATTAGTATAACAATTTTTAGATGTATTAAAATTTACCCTGAAAAGTAATTCAAGGTAAAAAAAAGTTTAATATTTTTATAAGACTTGCAGTTAGTTAAAGGTAGGATATCATCAGACCGATAAATTGCTTTTTGTTATTAAAAGTTAACTTTAAACTAAAGGTAAGGCAATCTTTCCAATAAATTTATCGGTTACTTTAGGTTAAAATTTATTTGTAATAATAAAAAGCGATTTATCTCTCTGATAAAAGCCTGCCTTTAACTAACGGCAAGTTAGTTAGCTTAAATTTGTTCCTGTTTTCGGGCTCATCTTCCTCTCGTATATTTTCAATAGCAGTCACTCTTTTATTTAGAATACGTATTACAGGGCTGCACAAAATGTTTTGTTAGTGGTATTACAGCTTCGAAAACAGCTTTTATTCGACAATAAAAAACTTATTGTTGTTCGTACCATTCGTTTAACATGTTCGTACAAAGACGAAGTTGTTGGGCATGTTCAAAATGTTCTTTTGTATTTGCATTTTAATTCTTATTGGAATTTTTCTTCAATTATTTTAAGTTTGATTTAAGTTTTGTTCTATTTTATTTTGCTATTGCCTTAAAATTTATTATGTTATCGAGTAAAATCTTTTTTTATAGTTTTGCAAAGCTAAACAACAAAAGAGGAAGTATTTATTAGTCAAATTATGCTAAACAACAGTTTCTCTATTACATATTCTCAACATTAAATACTGGATTCATCTAATCTGTCTTTGCATTTTGTTAAGTGCAGCTGTATATTGGACAGAACTATTTAAGGCTCATCTGATGTTACAACTTAAAACAACTTTTCCTGTAACTTTTCACCCTATACTTACTAACTTGATTATTTTCTGTAACACACCAATTGGCACAAGAGAGACGTCTCTCTGAATCAATGATCTGCAAGCGATTGTAATAAAATTAATTAACCCAATAGGTGAGAAGATAATTAAAGTGATGTTTCGTTTAGATAAACTTCACTTCACTTCAATATTGATTTTGATAAAATTTTATCTCTAATAACCATTTGTTTTGAGAATCGAAAAATATAATTCAGATGGAGGATTATAGAAATTGGCTACTCCAAATACGCCCTAAGCTGTCACCCAAGAACTTTATTAGGGCAACATTTTATAGAGTTCAACCAGTTGTTTTTAAATCTTGCCATAGAAATCTTTATTCAGGTAAAAATTTAAAATATTTTAAATGCATTTAAACCCCATGTACAATATCGTATAAATTTCGTGTAATAAAAAATCTTTTTTCTTTTTTTTAATCATGAAAAATGTCTGTTTCTTAATTTATTGAAACCACGTCACAAAATTAGACTAAAAATTATTTTTTTTTGTGTGTTTTCTGTTTTATTAACACCCAATGAATGCATATATTGTGTAAACGTATTACGAATATGAAAAGAAAATAAAAATTCAAATATTTTATGGTTTAAAAACAAGCAAATAAATATGTTTTTACAACACAGCTCATTAAAAATATTTAAATTTCTATGACCGCAAAAATAAATTCGTTTTTTTTTTAATTTTTTTTTTGAATCTGCGAAACTAAATTTTTAAATATAATCGTAATATATAAAAATCTAATAATTGGTGTGCTGTTGTTGTTGTTGAAAAATTATTGAATTTACGTAGAAGCCCACTTGTCGTAAATGCATTTTAACCAAAATTATGTGCAACACAAATGGTTATTATCTATAAAGGCCAATTTTATTATCAGCACCACCACCAACACCAAACCATACTAAACCGACCCAACCACTAGAGTAGCCAGCCAATAATCCATCCAAGCATTTTATACCACAACTCATCATTTAAATAAATTTAAATGAAAAATTAAAAAAAAAAATCTAAATTGGCCCATAAAAATAATTTTTAATACTCATATTTAAACTGAATCTCAAATATTTTTTCTACCACTAGAAAAAAAAATTAAAAAGAAAAAATAATAAAAATGTAATAACTTTTGGCAAATTGTAAATTTTTTAATTGAAAAACAGAAAAAATTAATAATAAAAAAAAATATAGTAGAAATCATATTCTGAATAAAGATCAAAAATCTTATATTTTGTATTTGTATTTTTATTTGCCTGGTAATCCGATAATCCATTTTTGGATTTTTTTGGTCAAATATTTGACAACAACTACTGAATAGTTTCAACTCATAAAAGATTTTTTCTTTGTGATATATGATTATAACTTTCAATGCAACACTGTGTTTCATATTTATACGTATGAATGGTTTTTGACAGTTGAAGAAAATAGACAGCAAATCTTTTTAATTCGAATTAAAATGAGAATGTATCCAAATGTTGTAGAGAAATAAATTGAAATATTTTTTAATTTAAAAAGAGTGCATATATGCTGTAAGTGAGGACTTCACTACATTAACCCATTTCCGCCCGCTGTACTATATATAGTACACAACTTAAAGTTCAAGTAAAAATTATAAAATGCAGTTTTTTTAATTGGGAAACGCTTTTTATCAGTCAATAAGAGTACAAGCAACATCCACGTAGCTGTTGTACATCAACTTATCATATCATAGTTGAAAAATATCAATTACGGGAATCTCCATTTTGGCTAGTGATTTATTTCTTTTTATTTTGTGAATGGTTATGTAGTTTATTTTACATCAGTTAACTTTGGAGAACGTTAAATAGCAGTTTATTTACTTGATAACATCACATTCTAATAAAAGCAATATAAAACAGTTTAGTTCGTATAGAATTTTTTGAGCTATAGCATATTAAGTGCTGCTGTACTAAGCTTAGTACACCTGAAAAAACACAACTCAGAATATTTTTTTTCTTTTACTGTATTGTAAAAAATGTTGTTTAAATCTAGTAATAAATATTGAATTTTAAAAATTGTTCTTGGTTTTCATTTGGGCGTTAATGGGTTAAGGTGGAAAAACGTATCATTTGTTTGGAACAACACTGATAGGCAAACACATGCAGCTCCATAATGATGTTTTAACATAAAAAGGTATCAAAGTTTTTTTTTTTTTGGTAAATGTGTTTTCTGAAGAATGGCTATTACTAATGTACTTACATCAGCAGCTACAAGGGAACCCATAATGTTTGAATTTGGGGTTCTTAGACGTATGTATATGTATCTTGGCAGAACATATCCACAAACATAGTTCCAGACTTACGACTGGCGTTCATTAAGAAGGCATTAGGTCTGCTGGGCAAACAGTAGACTTACATACATACATAAGTACTTTATTGTTTATTACAACCCTGTTTCAGCGTTACAGCCTAACTCCACGCAGCACTCATGTTGTATGTGTCCACACGACAGACTTGAGAAGCAAACAGTTACTCTCAGAACTTTTGCCAGAAGACTGCTTAGAGGTAGTCGCCGAAAGAAATATATATTTTTTTTCAACAGTAGACTTAAGACGACAGAATGTAGATCATATAAGTATGCAGATCGCAGTATCTTACAATTGTACTCAGTTTAAATTAGGGTTGACAGACAGGCTTGTATTATCTTGATTGTCCAGTTTTTCAATCTCTGTCCCTTATTAAGCTTATATAAAAATATGTTTCGTAATACATATCTGATTATGTGTGTATAAGTATAGTCAATTCCATTAACAATTTTCTTATAATATGCGAAAAGTATGGTGGAGTCTACATTCTGTCAAACGAATATTTTAATAAATTCTGAAAGCTATAAATCGCTTGATAAACATTTGAAGACAAAAAAACAGGCTAAAATGAAAATGTCTCAAAAATTGTCTCAATCTATTTCAGCGTATAGTCCTAATAAAGATCAAAATTGAAACACATATTGCCAGAGCAGAACTAATTTGCGTTTAATATAATGGGGTTCACAGGTGAGCTGCAAACTGGCGGAAATAGTAATGTTTCCAATACGAGTAATAAAAAAAGGTTTTCAAACGTAGCTCAGTATGTTGATACCAAATATGGAATTCATATAGAAGGTTTAGACTTTATTACTATCCTTATGAAATTTCATGTGATCATTATTACAAATGTTAAAAGAATAACTAACGTTTGTGATTGGAAGATAACTCAAATAACAGCTGATTGCTGTAATAATGAAATTTACAAATCAGTTTATTAAACATTTTACGATAAATCAAAGCAAGTTACGGAAGCCAATAGTAACTGTCATATTATAAATAATTGACGTACAGAATAAAATTCATTAATTACTTATATTCAAACCACTTATAAAATACCCCAAAATAATTTTTTTATAATTTTCAAAACCTCTTGTTTTTTTTAATATTCTTCTTATAAAACAGTTCAGTAAGCAAAAAGGTGTTGGAAAAAATAAAGTGCTTAGATAGAAAGTGAGGCGAAGTGAAGTGAGTTTTAAAGTGAAAGAAAAAGGAAAAATGCAAAATTAAAAGATAAATTTCATAAGAAAACGAGATGCAAAGTAAAAAAAATTTAAAATTATAATAAGAATTAAATAAATAAACAATTAATGCGTTGTAAAGCACGTTAAGCAATTCTTTTTTTTAATTTTTTATTTTTTTTATATATAGTATTTATTACATACTTTAAATAAATTAAAAAAAATATATATAAGATTAAGAATTATTAATGAAAATAATTTTGTAACAAACTTACCTTTCACTAGCAATGCTTGAATTGCGGGACATAGATTTTGGTGACATTTCAAAATCAGAATCGGAACGATATAAAAACGATTCACGACGTTGTGGTAGATTTTGTAAAACCAAACCGGCACTTGGAGAGCCGGCTTCATGCGGTGAACGAGCATTTTGGGCATTTTCTACATCGAAGCTGAAAAATATAAAAAAATTAATAAATTAAGAGTTTGGAATTTAATTTCTAAGTAGAACGTTAAAACACATAAAGAGTGGGCAAATTTTAAGTACTCATAGTGTAGCGTTGTAAAGTTAATATTTTCCAACTTTTCACTATTTAAATGTCTAAGTTTGACAACTCAATTATTCACATTTGACAGCCAATTTACTTTAGAATTGCCTACACTGTACTTTAAAATAGTCGTAAATAATTGAAACTTTTGAGACTGTTTCCAAGTTTTAAAAATCTCTTTTGTATTGATTATTGATTTGTCAATATTTTTTAATTAATTCAAATGTAAACCCTTTAATATCTCAGGTCATGTTAACTTAAAATAAGGACTGGAATTTTCTCAGGATATTATTTACTTGACAAATTTATTCCCTTTTGTAAAAGGGATGCTTTTAACATCCTTTTTTTAATTAAAAAAAGAAAAAAAAAATTCAAAGAAAATAAAATTTTTGCTTTCAAAAGAAAAATTAATTCTGTTTTTAAGAAGTAAAACTTAATCAAATAAATGAAAATTCCAGTTCTGTGTGAAAAACTTTTTTTTTTTAATAAAACAACAGGAGTTGCTTTGTTTTGCCAACTTTGTTTGTTTGCATTCATGCTTCTCTGTTATCCTGTTAAGGCTCTTGTTTAACGAGTTCTTCCCTTTAGGAAAAATTAAAGCAGGTGTTAAAGAAATTAAGGAAAATATTTCAAAAAAAGAATTAAAAAAAACATTATGTCTTTAGTGTTGTCTATAAAGGAAGTATAAAAAAAATTTTTTTTGGAATACCATTGTTTTAATTTAACTGAAAAATCCATTTTTCTATAATCAAGAAGAAATTTTCTTAAATAAAGCTATTAAACTATAAAAGAAATTTATATACTTATACAGGCATAAACAAAATCATATGGTATAAATGCTTGTATCTGAATTAATCTTGTCGATATAGGATTTTATATTTCGGGAAACTTGTATTTGATGATATTTACTACGAGTTTTTTATAGAAAATTTTGGCAATTAATAGGAAATATTTACATACATACATACTTAATAGGTCATTAAAATCTTGTTTCAGCATTACGGCTTAGCTTCTTGCCGCACATATATTATGTGTGACTTGAGAAGCTACTTCATGGCCATTAGTTACTCTCAGAGCTTTTGCCAGATGACTGCTAAGAGGTAGTCGCCGAAATGTAATGTTTAATTTATAACTATTCATAAGGAATTTTAATTTTAAATAACTATTGTACTAGAGAGCTCTTCTAAGGGACTATGTACTTCCTTAATAATATTTTAAACTAGTGTTTATATAGTGCATTTTTGTATTATAAAATTGTAAAATAAATTGTAAAAAAGGTAGTCGCCGAAAGAAATATTTTTTCATATACTTTTTTTTTAAGATGTCAAAGCTGGAGTTGGAACCCGGAGCTCCTGTCAAATAAACCAACACACTAACCACTAGACTACTAAGAAGTTAAAGGCACTCAAACAAAAACCTTCGAACATTTCGATTGTTAAAGTTGAGAAGTTTTTGTTTTGCTGTAGTTTTTGCTGTTGCTTTAACTGTGACTGATTGTTGTTTTACTACTTTCAAAAATAATTGGGGTATTCACAAGACTTACTGTTCTAAAATTGTAACCAATGTCTCTTCAATATTTTTATAACAAAAAAAATCTAGTTGGTGTTTTATTTATTTATTTTAATTGATATAGCAAATATTTTAATCGAAACTCCTTTATATATTTTTTCTGTGTAACGAATAGACTGTTAGATTTTATAGCTAACTTTACGAATTGCTATCTGGTCAGCTTGTAAATGGCTCAGAGTCTATTTACACAAAAATTGTGTGTTCTTTTTTCATACTTTTGTCTTTTGAATACAAAAACTGTATTTTCTATTTAGATAGTAAACATGTTTACGAAAGATAAAATTTCTACATAAAAGGAAATAAATTGAAAAAACAAGAATTTCCTTTAGAAATAATACTCGTATATGTATATTAATTTGTTAATTAAGGGGGGAGAGAATAAAGAAATCAAAGGAGTTATATTTTTAATTTTCTTTATGGGAAAACGTAAAAATACATTTCTTTTTATTTCTTGAAATACAAATTTTAATAAAATATTATTGCTTTCATTTAAATGATATTTATTTAAGCAATTAAATATTTATTTTTACTTTAAATTTAAAAACAAAAACAACAATTTCCCCACTAACTACTTGTAGACACGTTCGAACAACTTGTAAACATAAATCCTCTGGTTGCTACAAATTGTGGAATTGACTTTTGAGTTAGAAAAGGAAAACAAACAAAAAAAAAAAAAAAAAAAAAGTTTTTCCTTTTAAATCAATTTATTTGCTTTTTTTGTATAAAATTTACAACGAAGTTGCATATTTGTATACAAATTTTTATAAACACCCATACATTTGTATATAAGCGTTATAAGTTCTAAACATATTGCCAACAGCAGACTACTGACTACAATATTTCAAAATTAAAACAAAAACAAACGTTCATTTGAAAACAAATATTTTGACGGCATCACAGCAAACACAGCAAAATCACCCATTTGGCCGTTGTTGCCAACTAACGCACGGTTCAGACAATTATGGTTTGTTTATTGACAATTCGATTTCCCTTAGAGACCTCGCCGCCACACTACACCCTAACATATGGTACAACTTAATATTGTACTATAATTTAGTTAATAAATAAATAAATAAAGTATAATAATACAATTTTGCAATTTTTGTAGAACAGCTGTTTTACTCTTATTTATTACTTTTTTCTTCTTCTTTATTTACCCTTCTCTGCCTCTTCTACTGCCTTCACCCACAAACAAAAAACGCCTTCAACACACAAACGAAAAGGGCAAAAACAAGTCATAGTCTGAATTCCAAGTTAGCAATAATGGCAATGGCCTCGTAATGGCAATATTTTTTATTAAATGTAAAGTAATTAAATTTTCAAATGAAAAAAAAATCATTCTTTAAATATGCAACTTCATTTTTGTTGAAGTAAAATACTATATGGTGGCATCATTGAAATTTATATTACACGGTGTGGTCCAAATTTCTATTCGCTTTGAAAACGCATATTTATTTATTTATTTATCTTATTTTCAATTACACACACAAGACTTATAATCTAATTTTACAGTATAGAATAATTAATAATAACATACAACAATGACAATAAATATTCTTGAAACATTTTTTATCGTTTTGAATCAAATCTGCAAGAAAGAAAGTTAAATGTCAATAACCAGAATATAATACCGGGTTTTATAAGTTGTTTATAATACTTGAGATTAGTGATTTCGACGAACAACGAACATATCCATATAACCAGATCTTTATGTTTTAAAAACATATGCAGCGGGCTACACGAAACCAGTTAAAACCATTTATATTTGCAGTTATGTAGCTGTGTAGCCATGGTTGTGTTCTATGTGCTTAATACTTTATTATTTATTTATCTTACAATTTATTTTTAAAAACTTTGTTGTTATTATGCTTTGTTTACATATAAATACACTGTTCGAGTTTTATTATTAATTTTTATACATAAATATTCTTTATTTTGTATCCTCTCTCTCTTTCCCTTCCACTTTTCTCGTTTTGCTATATTTTTAAATATTCTTTACAAACTCATGCCAATACACACGCACATAGGCTATTGCACGTGTCGTTTGGTATTCGTTTAATTCAATTTAAGTAGACACACATGAATAATTTTCTCCGGAAAAAAGTAACTTTCTCGCTAGTTTAATTACGCACGAGCGTAAAGAGAGGGCAGTTTTATGTATAAAAATATATTTAGGTTTGTGAAAAATAACGTAAAAACGTTTTTTTTAATTTTTCTCGCCTAAAAGAGTATACTTGTTTAAAATTAATTTCATTTTGTCCTTTTTTGGCAATAATCGAATATAAAAATGTGTGCTTATGAAGGGGCTTTCAAAAATTTTGTCTGCAATTAAACAAAGAAAGGTATTACAAAACATTTAGTTTTTTTTCTAATTATTGCCATTTCAGGGAAACATGAAATACCTTGAAAATATAATTAAAAATGGGATACAAAGTAATCGTATTACAAAACAATCTTTTTTATTTATAAAATGTATTTACAAATTTCAAAGTGTGGCAAAAAAAAAAAATAAAAGTGTTTTACCCGTAACCCTAGATTTTGGTGTTTTGCAAATTCCAACAACGAATCCTTATTATGCCGACAAGCCTTTGAGCAAAACTTTATAACGCACCAGTTGAAATCGTGTTTATCTTAAAGAAAAAATTGCATAGCGCAATTATATTCAAACTTTTAAAAAACAAAGAAGTTATGTTTATGGTCACATATTATTTTTGTTATTAAATTTAGACCCAACACAACTGGAAGACATTGCGACTTAGTATATAAAAATCGTGGCAGATTTGCATTAAATATCATATTGCTTTTAAATATCACTTTTGTTACATACGAGTACATATAAGTATCTTTTTACATACTATTCTCATAAAAATAATTTTACATCAAAAGTACAAATAAAATTAATTTAAGGAAAATTAAATCCTAATTGAACTATTTTTAGACCTTTTTTAATATGCACTTGACCTGCTTTTACTTCTAAAAAGCTGGCATCCCTGGTAATTCTATCCGTAATGAAAACAACTACATACAAACATACATAACTGGCTCTTACAACCCTGTGTCAGGATTACGGCCTAGCTTCTCGCAGCACTCATGTTGTGTGTGTAAAGTTTTATCCATGAGTACCGGGACTTACAGTTTAATGTCGTCTTCGAACGACAGACATGAGAAGCTTGTTCATGGCAATTAATTACTCTCAGAGCTTTTGCCAGAAGACTGCTGAAAGGTAGTCGCCGAAAAAAATATTTTTTTTATATTTCTTTTTTTTTTTTTAAGATGTCGGAGCTGGGTGTCGAACTCAGGGCTCATGTCTTAGTAAGCCAACACACTAACCACTAGACCACGGCGACTACTAATGAAAACAACTATCAGTTGTTAAATCGGTTATGAAATAAAGCAGTGTTGCTAACTCAAAGTTGTGAACCTATATATAAACAAGACCCTTTATTGAGAGCAGTAATAAATATTGGATGATTGAAAACGTAATTTTTTTTTAATATTTGTATAATTTTCTTTGTTCTTTTTTCAAATTTTATTATTGATTAAACTATTTGCGCTTGAAGCTCTCATCGAGAAATATTTGATGTATTTAGTTTTCAATATTCTGTCAAATATAGAATAATTTATTACCTGAAATGAGCACTCCTGGCTTTAACAAAAATATATCTTCACTATAAAAAACTTGTTTAAAAGTAGATTTTTCTATTAAATTAATAATAAAATGATAGTTATGAAAGTTAGTTAAGAGCTCTCTCTTTCAACTCAGAGTCTCTAAAATTTCTATATTGCTGCCGTAGTAAATTCTAAGCTTTTAAACCACTTTTAAATAAATTGCAAATAATATTTCATTTATTTGCAGGGATATATTTTGGTATAATAATATAAATTCGTGTAGAATTTGTTTAGACCAACAAATACAAATTCCTATAATATTAAACAACTATAGCATAAGTTAAGGCGAAACAATTTATTATAATTACTGTTTCCTGCAATACTCACTTATTACTAATGCATTATTATTAAAAATTATAATTCTGAAAACATCCTTCACACAATATTACTAAATGATAATACATTTCAACAAGAAAATATTTAAAAATAAAAATCATTTACAAAGAAAAATAATATTGTTTTCAAACCCTTATAATTTCTATACCTTCTGAAGAAAACTTTTGTATTTTAATTGTATTTTACCTTTCAAATCACTCTCTATTTTAATTAAATTCCATTTACTTGTTGGGATATTGTACCTTTAAATAATTGCTACTCAAAATATTTCCTTTTAATTTAGCAGCATTATTTTTGAAAAGGATTTGTACATGTCATGTTTTCAACGTATTGTACATGGCAAATGCTTATATAGTAGATTTACAAATAGAGAAATATTTGTATTTCTTAAGATGGGTTTAAATGAGAGTATATTTGTTAGCAGTTGTTAATACCACAGCTACTTGTGTTGCCATAATAATTAAGAAAACATTTACTACTGCCACTACCACAGCCAATAATGCCTTAACAAAGCATTTTCATTTGAACATCAAATTTATTGTTTGAATTTAAATGCATTTCAGATTTTCGGAAGCTTAAGATTGTATGTACAAGAAGTCTTATATACAGTAGAGAGCAAAACTGTTGTGGAAATTTTCACACATAATTCGACTACAGTTATGCTATTGATTTTTTAATGCAATAATTTAAGAAAATAAATCTTTTAAGTTTTAGTATTCATAGATAAGTATAAAATTAAATCAATAGGTTTTGTTATGACGTTTGCCTTACAATTTATTTGTCTGATTTTAAAAATTAAAATCGAAAATCTATTCAAGTTAGAATTATAAATGCTATAACATTTAATTTTTTAATGCAATTATTTAAAATGTAAATTCTACGAAGTTTACTTGCTACTGGTTGTTTGATCTTTAGAAGATTCTAAGTACTCACAAACACTTGTTTTAAAGTCATACACTCAATATTTGCATACAACCATTCAAGACATACAAAATACTATGTTTGTAAATCTTTAATAATGTTGTCTTGACATACAATTAATCGAAAAAAAATTCTGTTCACAAAAATGTGACCTAATTTTGAGTTTAAATTTTACTGTTGCCTTTGTAGAGAGATATTTGTCACTTTTCGATAAGACTTCAAAAGCGTTTTGGTTACAGAGGAAGCAATAAAAAATCCAAGAAAAGTTTGATATCAAACTTATATATTTAAGTCTTATTAAAAAATAAAGAGAAATTAAATTCTTTTTAAATGCCACTTGTACTTTTTTCTTTTAAATCACACAGAGAAAACAATTTTTATATAAAAATTAACATAAAAATATACATATATACATATTTATATTTAAAAAGAAATGTAGTGCTGCAATTCAGCACATTTTAACTATATCGTCGTGCGGGAGTTTGTGTGCTCTATCCGCAATTTCATATTTTTTATATATCTCGAGTTAATGATGTCACTTTAGGTTTTTGACCCCAAATTTTTCAAGTCAGCAATCCGTTTTCAGATATCTCGTCCAGTTTACGAGATAAATAGACGAAAACGGATTGCAGATTTTAAACATTTCGGTGTTAAAAGCCTAAAGTGGCATCATTAACTCGAAATATATAAAATTGTGGATATAGCACATAAACTCCCGCATGACGATATGTTTTCTATTCACATTTAAAGCCTATTTGGCCTCTTCGAAATCTTATTGATAAATAGTATGCAAAGTCTTTATTTGTACAACCTTTAACTTGAATTTTAACATATTTCTAAAAAATTATTATTAAAATTAATTTCTGTTTCTTTATTAACTAAATATGCTTTTAAGCGAAGCCTGTAATCTGTCAAATTTTGTTGGTTGAAGGCACATGAGGTATTATAATGGGCTTATTTGGAAAAAGCTGTTACTCCTATCCTATCTTATCCTATGCTCTCTTAAATAGAATTTTTATTATTTAATCTTCAACAAACTAGAGCTTTTAGGAACAATATTTTTTTAAAAACGCATGAATATAAATTTCGCTATTAAATTTAATATTTTTATTTCTGGTAAAATTATTATTATTTAAACAATATTATTATCATTTAAGCAAAGTATAATGTGGCAGCATGATATCAATTACAATTAAATTATTTAAATAATAACAATAATATTAGCCGAAATCACTCTTCGTTACAAATGCCCTTGCAAGGGTAGTAAACGTCACAAATCATGTCAAACAATAACAAAATAAAGGTAAGTATATTATGCTACGATTGTCTGTTTGGACGGCTTGCAAGGAAATTTGCAACGCAGAATTATTTTAATTTCTCAAATGTTTCTTTTTTATTATTAGCTTCGCTTTGGGCGTTGGTGTGTTTTCATGTTTCGTTTGTTTTCTGTGTTTTTGCCACTATCGAGATTATAAAAAATCCATGCAAAAAGGAAATATGATATTCAGCATACATCAGTTTCAATAATTTTGTTTTCTTAATTATTGAAATTCTTAATAAATTTTCTTGTGAAAAACAAATAAAGAAGAACAAATAAGTTAAGCAAAAGTTTTATGCCCGTATTCATAAAAAATAAAACAGTTTTATTAATAACTTATTTGACAATTACTCCATAGAAATATGTCAAATAAGCACTCTATAAACCAATTTTATTTTTTATGAATACGGGCATTAAATTTTAGAATAATTTGGAAATAAGAACTAAACTTGGTTTTAGGAACGACTTTGGATTTGAAAATAATATGTATAGGAGTCATACAAGTATCATTTCTCAAGCCTTTATTTTTGTGTTTTTGCTAGGTTAAACTACAGTTTTACATGTTATTTTTATTTTTTTTAAGTGTATTAAATATTTGTTTAAGGGATTAAATGCAGTGGTATTGTAAATGATTTCATTTGTATTCTTGTGTGTGTCTATACTTATGTTTGTGTAATTCATGTTTAGGAAAAAGGCTTATTTGTAGTTTCCTTTCTTATTTTCAACTAAAAACCAATACATGCCTGCATTAAATACATACATACATATGTATGTATATGCATACATAAGTATAAGAATAGTATAAATAATAGAATAGTTGGCAGCAGCTAATTAGCAATTAAAATATATTTAAGTAAAACAAAAAACAAAATAATTATTAATTTTTGGAAAACTATTAAATCTAAATATATAAAGGCAATTCCATTGTAACTTCTCTCACTATTTCTTTTTATAATTTAAAGAGGAACTTGCAAACAATCGGAAAATATTTTTTTCAAGAGAACTGTATAGAAATACTTTCAAACTGTTGTCAAAGTATCTGTCATCAAAAAAATAATTTGTGCTTTCTTTCGCAAAGGAAATATATGACTTTTTAATGACATAAATGATCATTACAACCCTGTTTCAGGGTTACGGTCTAACTTCTGGCAGCACCCATGTTATGTGTGTCAATTTCTCTTCATAAGTACCGGGTCCTAGAGTTGAAAGTTGACTCCGAACGATATTACTTTATTTCTTAAAAATGTTATTTGCTGCTGCACATACTACATGTATACAAAAGAATATATTTATACATATACAGTGCTGGACAATTCAATGGAAACTTTTTTAAAAAGCAAAAAAACCTCTAATAACAAAGAAAAACCGTGCTGCTCGTTTAAAGCTTGCCAAAGAGCACATAAATTGGTCTAGAGAAAAATGGAACACTGTCCTTTTTTCTGACGAGTCCAAATTTAATTTAAGGGGCGCTGATGGAAGATCATTTGTAAGGCGGCCAAAAGCAAATCGACTAGACCCAAAGTACACACACAAGACAGTTAAGTTTGGAGGTGGCAATATAATGGTGTGGGGCTGTTTTTCTGGGCAAGGAATGGGACCAATTCATATTATTAAGGATACAATGACTGGAGTCAGATACAGAACTATTTTAAACGACATAATGTATCCATATGCGGAGGAGGGTATGCCACTAATTTGAAGATTTCAGCATGATAATGATCCAAAACACACCTCTAGGGTTGTATCTGTTTGGTTACAATCCAATGAGATCCGTGTTTTGAAGTGGCCTGCCCAAACCCCAGATCTCAATCCCATAGAAAATCTATGGGAAATTGTAGATGGCAAAATAAGATGCCGTAATTACACACGAAAGGACGATTTGTCTGCTGCAGTTCTAAATGAATGGCAAAAAGTACCAAAAGAAATAATTGACAAATTAATTGGGTCAATGCATCATCGCTGTGATGCAGTCATCAAAAATAAAGGATACCCAACAAAATATTAATTATTAATAATAGGCCAAAGATTTTTATTGAAGAAAAACTTAAATTTCCATTGTTTTGTCAAGACACCAAAATCGAGTACTTTTTTTTTATAAATTTGGAATAATGTTGTTTTTATGTAATTTTTTGTCAGTTAATATATTAAACAGAATGTATAGAATAAAATACCTATATAATTTTTAATTTTTTTCAGAAATTGTTTTTGTTTTTCGACTTCTAACAATAAAAAAGTAAATTTTAAAAAAAGTTTCCATTGAATTGTCCAGCACTGTATGTATAACGAAACTTTGGTTACTGTGGTCTATCCATCTAATTGGGATTGTTTTTGCAAACTAAAAAAGATATCGCAACACTGACTTAATAAATGTTTTTCTCAATAAGAAAAACGAACATCATATATTAGTTTTTATAAACAATTCCAATGTCGAGCACTAATTCTTGATGTGAATAGTCAACATATTTCTTTTTTTTACAGTGCCAGGTAATTTTTAATTGATAGATTTTATTGCTCATATACAAAACACAAAACAGACATATATTTTTTTTAAATCCATTTGAGAGTTTTTGTATACATTTAGCTTTAGAATTATAACAAGGTTTCCAATAAAAAAAAAAAAGAAATTCAATTAACTGGTTCACTTGTAGCAATCATATGATTTCACCTCTTGATATAAAAAAAAGGAATTGTTAAAATTATATGCAAACAAGTAATGCTTTACCAAAACCTTTTTTTATAATTTTTTATTAATAAACAGCTTTAAATTTTTTACTATTTAGCAACATAATGCTATAATTCCTTGAAAAATTCCACCCGTAATAGAATTTTTTTTATTGAACAGCAGATTTATGAAAATCTTCTATTGTAAGTGATTGTATTTACCAGTATTGTTTGCTTATATGTATTAGAGAAAGGAGAATTTATTTTATCTTCTCTTTCTCTTTCTTTCACTCTCTTTCTACAAATACGCTCTTCAAAATTAAGTTCCGCATTTAAGATGTTTTAAGTGTAAGTTTTTTGTAAGCAACAAATAATTTAAATTTATTTCTCTATTTTTAATCTACTTAGAAATTTTGCGAACAAACCTAAGAAGGTCGGTGTACTACCTTATAATTTAAGTTATTTTATGTTTCTTTTTTTGTTTGTTTATTAAAAGCAGTTTAAAATGTTTCTAAATTTTAGACACTTTAGCACTTAGTGCAGCAATAGAATGGACTGCAAATAGCATAAACCAATTAATTTTGTGAAGTGAAAAATTTTTAGAAAATCACATTCCTTCTCTCTATACAAGGAATAAGAATATATTGGCTGTATGACTAGATGTGTTATGTCAACTCTAAAAAAATACTTCTTTGATTGCAATATTCCAAGAATTTTACCGAGTGTCCAGTAATTTATCGCAATTGATAAAAGATTTAATTGAAATGCCGATAAATTCAAAGTTAACACTGCCGAATTTCTCAGAATGACTCCGGTCTTTCTACAGAGTGGATGGATTGTTTATTCAATAGAAAATTAGTAGAAAAATGAAAATTAAAATTACTAGAACTATCACATGACATATATGTGCAGTAGTTAGGAGTTAATTTTGAATCAATTATTACTCCGGCAGTTCATAAAGTCCGACAAGGTAATTTGCTAATAACATTATTCTGTTGACATCTGCGTATGTGTTGTGCATGGCAAGTAAGAATAAATAAACACCAGGATTGCATTATAAAGCATAAAAGAGAAAAAGTTTTTATATAAATGTGTATTAAGGAGCTCGTTTCCTAATAGTTTTATGGCATACTTTTAGGCTCTATTAAAATATACATTTATACTCTATATATGTAGTATATATATGTACATATGTTTGTACGGAAATATATTATAAATTAATAAAATTTTCTGTTTTCCATTAAACACGTACACACAATATTGAACTTATAT
Organism: Metopia argyrocephala; assembly: GCA_963576795.1. Classification (NCBI taxonomy): domain Eukaryota; kingdom Metazoa; phylum Arthropoda; class Insecta; order Diptera; family Sarcophagidae; genus Metopia; species Metopia argyrocephala. Next base: position 7,858,313 of record OY756208.1, read on the forward strand.
AAAGCAATTAAGAAGAAAAATATACACAATTAATGTAAAATACCAATGTTGACATTTATAAAATCGAATTAAAAGAGAATTTTTATTGTAAATTTTTTTTTACAAATCAATGCCTATCGTATTATCAGGTAAGGCCAATAATCACATTGTTATTACAATTATTATTTGTAATTCGTAAATATAGTATGTAGTTGTAATTGCCGTTGTTGTTAATTATGCATCCAATTGTAAAATGTAAACAGTTCTTAAACGGCATAAACAAATACAATTATAAATTCAATAATATCAATATTATTACATTTAAATATAAAAACAAACATTTTTAAAATATTAGCTCGTTGGTTGCCTCTATTTATTTCATTAATCAAGAAATCAACATGATTATTGTGTTTCTGTATCTTTGTTGCTTAACAGAAAGTTTATTTTTTTTAAAGTAAGTAAGTAAAGTAACAGTTAAAATTAAACATTAATTGACTTCTTACACTGTGGAAGCTCATAGAGTAAATTATTGGCTTACATGAGTAACTTGTCACTAGTAATGTAGGGGGTGCATGGCATAGTGACTAGAGCGCTTGTACAAAAACTCAAACCAGAAAAGGTGAAAAATGAGAAGTTTAATTTGCGGTTTTTTCTAAATTATAATTTAAAACTAAGAGGTTCCCCCCCCCCTATTCAACCTTAATCTTTGCCAACGAAAAACAAATAATAAGGGAAAAGCGCCACCCATTGGGAAGTAGCAGATAACAGTTAAAAACCTACTTAGAGAAGGCACACACCACACAATCAACATGCAATGATGGGGCAATTGCTGTTGATCATTCAAGGGTGATGGTATAACACTGGCCTTGGAATGAACAATTCACAGCAATTTGTTTCATTCCTAAGGCGCTTAATAATATAAGAAAACAAAATATATGTTCTGTTGTCATAATGTACTGTCCTTTCCATAAAAATTCCAGTATAATGCACAGCATTTAGTAGGGGTTTACCTCTCAGTATTGGTCTTAATAAAAAAAATAACTAGTCCAAAATTTTCTATATATGAATCACTTTTTTTTATAGACTCGTAAAGTGAACTTAATAAGGGCACATATTTAGTGCCTTTTTAATAGCTATTGGGAGAGTAAATTTTTTCATTTCCTGTACAAATTGCACGAACCCATTTTTTATTTATTTGTAAGTCAAAGTCTTAAGACATATATAATATTCTGTGTTTCCTCAGTAGTGTTTAATAAAAATCTTTAAATAAATTTTATTACAAAAAATCTTAAATTTAATTCAATTTTTTTTAATTCAAAAGGAAGCCATTTAAGTTTTTCACAAAAAAAAAAACTACAAAACCCAAAAATTTTGCACGATTAGTCAGTCAATAACTCATAAAGTAAATATGAAATAAATTCTTTTATTTATACAATCTGGCACTCTTTAAATTCAACTGCAATGAAATATATTTTTAAATTATCAAAACAGAACATTTTTGTCATCCTTTCAAGAATAAAAGAAAGGAAATGCAACCAGCCTTTATTTAAACTCTTTTTTATAATTTTATTATATTTTTGGAGATAAAATTTTTGTTGCTAAATGTGATATGAAAAGAAAAGAAACAGAAACATTGTTGCTATACCAAATATACATATAATAACAGCAGTAATAAATTTTAAATTACTATGGCAACACATACCTCAGTTAACTTGATATTGAAAGATATCGTTACACTAATACCTCGTTTAACAACTAAAACATAATTTATTTAAAAAAAAACTAATTTATACTGCGGTTACATTGTATTTTTTTTATCAATCCGCAAGATTTCGTTTTAATAATGAACAAATGCACTAATTTTTATTAAAATTTATTAACTTGAAGAAGTGTATAAATGGCAGAAATACTAACAGACACATCACAACAATTGCATTGCCAAAGTATATAAAATATGTAAACTGTGGTCGAAACTGGTACAATTTTGAACATTTTTGAATTTCTATTTTAACGAAATCAAAATTCTGTTTCTTTCATTCAAATAAATAAATAAAACAGGCAAAGAACATAAACTAAAAGTAACGCTTATCTAGAATATATAGAGACTATTGATTTCAGACGATTCTATGGCCTTTCTTTTTGGTCAAAAATTGTCTTATAATCCAAAACAGGCATATAAAATTCAATGTCAAGAGTTGATCAAAAATCTTTTGACATATGCCACTCGTTTAATAAAAATTTGAATACGTTTCTTTCACTGATATTGTTGAGAAAATTGTTTTATTCGTAAAAACACTTTCTCATACATATATCTGCTCCATAACCGTTTTCCAAGGCTTCAATATAAAGTTTTATTTACTAAATCTCATAAAGAAAAGGAAGGAAGTCACCATAACAACCATAAGTTATGTAAATAATAAAGAAAGAAGTGCCTTAAGAAACTAAAACTGCCTGCTTCCCATTTAAACAATCAAATAAACTTTAACGAGAACTGTTTTCGGTAGTTTGTGAAAACACTGTCTATTTTTTTTCTTTTCTTCTGACAATATAATCATAAAAAAACGAAAATGGAATAATAAAAAAAAGTATAAAAAAATTATAGAAATAAAACAAAATTGACATTTTCCTTACGATTGCCGTTTCCAAACAAAAGAGTTTTTTTCTTTTATACCAAATTCAAGCACAAGTCTAAAGGAAAGTACAAAAAAGAAAAGCATTTCCGGTTTTCCTCTCTAACCGTTATGTCGTCTAAAGATGAAGAAATACGTCACATACAAATCAGACGGAAAAATCTTTTGTATTTAATTCAACGTTATTTAAACGATAATGGCTTCTATAATACAGCCTCTGCTCTAAAAATGGAGGCCAAATTAAGCGATGAATTTGAACTGTGCGATAATATAGACTTGGATGGCATTTATTTGGAATATGCCAGTTATTATCAGTTAAAATTTGGCAAGTATCCAAGAATATTAAAAAAAGTGCAAGCACAAGCCAACAACAATAATGTGAAACTAGAATTGGTAGCAAACAAAAGAAAGAAAACTAAACAGCAGACAGTAGAAAATGGACAAGAAAATAAAGAAGGTAGAGGAGCAGGAGGAGATGGCAATTTAAATACTGCCATTGTTGAGGTTAATGACCTGCAAGTAACAGTTAAAAAAATGGAAACTCCAGCTAAACCAGAGCAGTCGCTGCAAAGATCGCAGCAGCCATCAATACAATTGGCAAAAGTTCATTCGCCAGATATGGACACAATGGATGTGGCAACGAATAAAGAAACTCTCAAACGTTTACATGACATAGAACATGACTGCACTATGGCCAGAAATGATTTACTTTTAAATAGTCAGGAATGGCAAAGTCTGGCTGAACTGGCTAAATCCTGTATTATAAAAGAAAATTCAAAACTGAAATGGTCTGACATTTGTGGCAACCTGGAGGCTGTAGAAGTTATAAAAGAGGCCGTTTTACTGCCTTTACAATTTCCCCAATTATTTGCGAATGGCTTAAAACCCTGGAAATCTGTTTTAATACATGGTCCTCCAGGTAGTGGCAAAACATTATTAGCCAAAGTCTTATACGCCGAAAGCCGCCTTAAAGAGGTTACTTTCTTTCACATCACCTCCAGCATTATAGTATCCAAATGGCGGGGTGAATCTGAGAAGTTACTTAAAGCTTTATTCCATGTGGCTCAAAAGTACTCGCCCTCTATTGTTTTCTTTGATGAAATTGAGGGTTTAACCTCAAAACGTGATCGTTGTTCGGATCATGAGTCTTCGAAACGTTTTAAAAATGAACTTCTTCAACTAATGGATGGCCTGGAGCAAACATCTCAAGGTGTATTCATTTTGGCCAGCACCAACTTGCCTTGGGAAATTGATGGAGCTTTTCTAAGGCGATTCGAAAAGAAACTATTGGTACAGCTGCCTAATGAGGCAGAAAGATCGATCCTTATAAGTAAACTTTTACCTTTAAATGTTAAACTTACAGAACAACAAAAGTCTTCTTTGGTACGCCTATCCGAGGGTTTTACTGGTGATGAAATACGTTTAGCTTGTAAGGAAATCGCCATGCAAGCCATAAGAAAAATTACCAAAGCCACGTTAAAAAGTGAGAAACTCAATGAAGAAATACAAATTGAGGCAGCTTTTAGACAAATTAAACCTTTGGGTTTAGCAATAATGGAGAAGCACATAAATTGGCAAAAGGAAAATGGTACTTGAGAGATGCAATCTTTAATTAAACTTTGTAAAAGAAAAAAATAAACTTCTTTTTCTTACTTAAAAATAAAAATACTCTGCAGTTTTACTTTCTTTGAAATTTTTTATATTCAAACTGACTTTCTTTTTTTTACAGTTTTCAATTCGCCTTGATCAGGTGTATGCAATTATCTATCCGGCAAGATTGTTTTTAAAAAATGTGAATAAGATGTGAGTTTCGAAATAATTTAGAACTATCTCTAGTTCTACTCGTACTTACATACTTTACAAAATTTAAAAATAATTCATTTTTCTAAAGTTGTTTGCAATAAATGTTTATATAATTATTTTTTAAAATATACCTGCCCGTTGTACGCCTTCTAGACCCTGTGGAGAATGTCATACGCGATATATAATGCCGTACGCGGCCACTAGGTCTACGACTCTGACCTACACTCGCTGTGGAACGTACACTGCAATCCGTAGCAGTTGAACTACGTCTACGATCGAGGGGTAGGATATCTGAACACACCGAGCCAGCAGTCGACCGTCGTTTGCCTCCCGTAAATGTGAAACCACTTGATGATGTTGTGGTGGCCGAAGAATCGGAACGTGCTAATAATGAAGAACGTTTACTTCTTGTACCGGAAGTACCGGTAGCGTCTTGTATGTTTGAATAAAATTCTTCAGTATCATGATCATTATTATCATCAGTTTTAGTTTCGTTGTCAGCTTCAGCGCCAGTATCAGTACTTTTGCTGTTATCACTCTTTTTGCTTGTATCACTACTTTTGCCAGTTTCACTACTTTTGCCAGCGTCACCACTTTTGCCAGAATCACTACTTTTGACAGCAACATCACTTCTTGCAGCATCACCACTATCATGATCTGCCTCAAGTTCTTCCTGAGAACGTAGTGCCATGGTGTCAGAACGTTTTACAGAGTCACTCGAAGAGCTATGCTGTATGCCTTTGCTTTCGTTAGACTCAGAAACAGCTGTTTCGTATTCTAATGAAGTGTGAGCTAATTGAGCTTGTGAACTTTCTGATGAGATGGCCATGGACGGACTGGTAATAGAATCAGTATATGATCTGGATTGTCTACCTAATCTAGTATAACGGGAAGAACTGGGTGCACCGTCTACATCACTATCACTGCCTCCTGTACTACCACTAAATTTTACTTCTTGCGTCTTAATGGATTTGGATGACTTTTTACGCTGTGACATAACATTACGTGCTACATTTTTAGTTCCGCTGTGAGGCGAGGTAGAACTGGTGTTAGTTGTGTTAAAAGATGAGGAGGTCGTGGGAGATTCAAAGTTTTGTGCATCTCCGGGACCTGGTGAAACACTTACTGTGGATAAAGATTCATATGCGGTTGTAGTTATAGATGATGATTGTTGTTGTTGTTGTTCTGGATTTGGCACAACGTTCTGTTCATTTTGATTGTTTTGCATTGGAGACGGTGGGTGATTATGAGTATCATCAATATTTGGCAAATCTCTAGTGTACCAGTTACGCCGTCTGCTCCAGGGAAAAGCGCGAATAAATGCAACAATTATAAAAAATGCTACAATCATAGTCGATGTAACATGCTTTGGATTTCAATTGCGGGTTTTAATAATTTCTCTATTTGTATTCTTTCTTTTTTTCTTATTTTGTAAAGTGTTTTAGCAAACCACAATACTTTTGATTTCGAATTACTTTTCTATGCTTAAAAAAAACACTGTAAAGAGACAGTTTAGGGAAAATTGTGTAAAAATAAAATATTTAAATTTTGAACAAGAGATCCCAAGATTTTTCTGAATTTTTTTATTTTTTTTATTTTTAATTTTAAACAAGCTTTGTTTGTATTATATTTTAAAAAAACAATTTTAAATTGTGGTTCAAAATAAAAAAAAAATAATTGAAGTCACTTCAAGAACATCATTGAACATTTAAATTAAATATTTATTTGCTATGTTATCTAAAATTTTCTCTAAATCGTCATTAATCAAAAAGACCTTCACACTTTCGACCTAAAGTTCTTAACTTTTTTAACACCCTCATATATGACACTCACTATATATTTTGTTTTTATTATTTAAAAAAATAAAGAAATCTTCGAAATTATAAAATTAAATTAAATTTTTTTTTATTTTTAACTAGTAGAAGAGAAGCGTTTTTAAATGTCTTGTTATCGTCTACAGGCAGGCCCAAAACTAATCGTTCATCTTCACTAGAAAAAATTCAATTGAATTTTGATGAAAACAATTTTGTGTTTCCTAAACAAAACATTAAAATTAAATTGTTTTAATAAGGGTAAATGTGATGAAATTAAAAAAGAATAAGAAAAAAAGTTTTTTTTATTACATTGAAAAATCATCAACACTGTTTCCAATGTCAGATTTTCGAAAGACTAAAAAACTGCCTGTGGTTTTCTTATACTTATATTCGATTAGAAAATGATAGATTATTAGCTACTACTACAAAGCGACTGATACTATCGATTTTGAAACAATAACCATTACCATTGTATAAGTTTACATATGGACTGTAAAACTGTATTTCTTAGGTTGATGTCAGAGTGCGCGCTATAAGCGAAGCGATACTAGAAGCTATAATATTCATGCTATTCTTATACTATAGGATGTCAGAGTGGAGACTATATTAAACAAAGCGACTTATTGTGTTTTTAAAATACTTTTTTATTCCAATTTTTTTTTTTTTTTTGTAAAAATGGATTCAGATGAAGAATTTTTTATTTCAAATTATACATATATGTAATCTGTTTTTTAGTAAAAAGAGAGGAATCCACGATATAAATTTCTGTTGTGGTAACTTTTATTTGCTTGGTCCCAAAGCGCAGGGCGTGTGAACACTTCTGTTATAAATTTTTCAATATTAATATCCATTATTTTACAAATATTTTTTAAAATTAATGGAAAATTTAAACACGCACAAATAATAAATAATGAAATAAATAAAAAATAAAATAGACAAATGAAAAATGTCAAAGTACAATGTAAACAAACAACAACGAAGCGATGCCATGCTATAAATCATTTCACATCCTGCTTTGTCGCTTTGGCTCTCTTGTAGCTTCGCTTTGACTCTGACATCTTTTGAGCATTGATGTAAGAAAACACAAGCAGAGGTTTGTAGCGCATTGTAGTGCGATATTATAGCATCGCTTATAGCGCGCACTCTGACATCAGCCTTAAAAAACTGTATTTCTTAAAAAATTGAATTTGAATTAATTGTACATGATTTGAACACATTGATCTAAAATTGTAACGATTTAAGTTACTCGAAAGGAAATAAATTATGGAATACTTAACACGTTCGCGGACGCAAAAAATTTTAGGGAGCTGCAAAAATATACAGGCAATTATTTTTGAAACTAGTTGTAATATCCGAAATCTAATTAGACATATATTATAAGAGTAGTCAGAACATCGTATTTTAACCGTTATATACATATATATATACGAAAGTATCTAATGAACCAATTGGTCATTATTTTGAAATGTGTATTAATTACAAAAACTTAGATTGTATAAAATTAAATGAATAAAAATTGGCTTTAAAATTTGAATGCTATAGCATTCACGTCATTTTGCATCAGCATGAAAATGAATGCTATAACATTCACGTCCGCAAACGTGTTAATTTTAAAGAAGTCGAATTAGTTGTAAGTATAACATACATACTAACTTGCATTTGTATCAGCTTATACGTTTCTACCTTAACTTAACAGGTTTACAGAAGGGTAGTACTAAAATTTCTTTTAGGAAACCGTGTAAACAGATGTTCAATATTTTTTTTTCTTTTCAATTAATTTTTTCTTCTAATTATAGAGCCAAGTAAACAAATGAACAACAGATTCGTCACTATTTATTAGTGATGCCAACTTAAATATTTTTAGTATATATTTTCATATTACATATTATAATATAGAAAAAAGCACAAATTAATTATAGTTACACCGTCTTTAAGATTGTTGATGTTTATTTATTTAGAAAAAAAAACTGTTTCTGCATAGATTCAATAATTTTAGAATAAGAATAAAAGAATCGATTGAACCAGAAAAGCATATATGGATAAGAAAACTGCTTGCCCAATGCTTTATAAATTCTTAAGATATTTTTACATTTAGCAAATATTTGACGAAATTTGTGATAAACCTATGTATTACAACATATAAAAATTACCCGAATAGGTTTTTTTTTCGTTTTTTTTATGGAGATATCTACCAGTGTTGTGGCTGTTGCTGTTTTTTCTAATTAGTGTAATTTTTAGTATGGCAACTTAATGATTTTATTACAAGTATTTGTTATTTTTGGTTTAATTTGTATGTAATACATTTATTTATTACTTTTAATAACATATTTTCATTCTTTACTTTATTGTTCTCTTTACAGCCAACTCCCCCTTTATTTTTGTTCAATTTTTATCATTAATGTGTGGTTAATTAGTAGGGCAACCAAAAATATGCATTAGCATCTTTTTTTTCTGAATGTTACTGACAAAACAACCAAAATATTAATTAATTTTAGGAAAAACTACGACGTTTAACCCCTATTTGTTACGGCATATTTTTGCATATTTCGTCATAAATGCATACTTTTGCATTTTTCAAATGTTTTTCATATTTTGTGGCATATTTTACAAATTTTTACATATATTAGAAGAATTTACATATTAAGCTCAACGCAAGAATTTATGCTAGGAAACGTTTTTTCAAATTTGCATCAATTACTTCCGTTGATGTCGAAAGGAGTTTCTCGATGTACAAGAGCGTTTAACGACAAAGCTTTATGTTTCAAATTTTAGGTGTTTTTTGTTGTTATTTATTGCAACAATAATTAAAATTAATTTTTTACTCTTTTATTTTGTATTCTTGTCAGTCAGAATTTTTTAAAATTTTTTTATTTTTTTGTTAATTTTGGAATTGAAATAAATTTATCGCTTATTTTCGAGAAGAGTGGCATAACTCAAAAATAGCGATTTTGAGATAAATGTATTTAAACATTTTAATTTAGCCAAACGGATAGGAAAAGTACAAGACACTTCTGGTCGCCACTCAGTGGTAAAAGAGATAAAAATATAATTTTTTGAGTTACGTCACTCTTCTCGCAAATGAGCGATATGTAAATATAAAGGAAATTTATTTTATCTGGTTGGTGGCTAATTGTTACTCTTCATGTTTTCAAATTTTTGAAAAAAATATACAAAATTTTACATCAACATATTTATTATTATGAGCATTTTTTAACGCTTAAAACTGTTTTTTCAATGCATATTTTAGGAGCTTAAAACTAATTTTATAGAGCATATTTTTGGTTGCCCTATTAATTAGTATTACATTTTGTTATTGTTTCTATTATCACTATTATTTATTTATTTATTTATGTTTACAAAGAGTGTTTCTTTTCTTCCATTTTTGTTTTTGTTTTGGTTTTTAAATTAAAAATTCTTATTTTTCATTTCGTGTTTTTAATACAACACATAAATTTTTTTTACAAATTTTGTTGTTGTTACTCTACAGTACATACAATATACATTCTCAACAAAATAAAATTTGTAGTGACTAATTAATAACAGAATTTTAAAATGTTTGCCTACAACAGCCAATGATTGTCATTGGGAAAGAGATGATTAATTTGCCAAAATGATAAATAAATTTTTGTAATGACAGTGAACAGGAGTGGTTCCCAGTTTTAAAGAAATTTTTTAAAAATACAATTCATTGAAATTATTCAAACTGAATACACATTCTTGGAAGGAAATGAAATATAAAAATCAAACTGATTGCTTCGTTCTCTTGAAAGGGTTTTCATGTAAAGTTATGACAAAAAATGGTTGCTTGTATAAAGTTTTCAAGGACTTAAACGAAGTAATACAGTAATAAAGAAAATGGCTCTAAACTAACGAGAAATGTGAATCATAAAAGACTCACTTTGAATTAATAAATGAAATATTTCATACATACATACATAATTGCCCATTACGGCCTAGCTTCTCGCAGCACTCATATTGTACCGGAACCTACAGTTTAAAGTCGACTCCGAACGACAGATCTGGGAAACTTTTTTAAGGCAATCAATTACTCCCAGAGTTTTAGCCAGAAGACTGCTGAGAGGTAGTCGCCGAAGAAATATATTTTTCATATTTCTTTTTTATTTCAAAAAGTCAGAGCAGAAATTTGAACCCGGCGCTATCGTCTTAGTAAATCAAAACACTACCCACTAGACCACGATGACTACAATTCCAAAAAATTCTGGCTGGCATAATTTACAAACATGTACATACTCGTACATTTGTGGTCGTTAATCTCCGAAGTTTAAAATTGTTAAGAGAGTTCACAGAGCACATGCCTAATTTGAATAGTTTACCAGCATTCGTTTGTTATTCAAAATGTTTACACGCTTTTCTAAGGAAATACTTTAGTAACGAAATATTCTAATGTAAACATATGTTTATAACTTGGTTAAAAATTCCAGTAAACTAAAATAACAAATGAAGTGGATGCTTTTGTCTTTAAACTTCGATCCGTATAAGCAATTGCATTTCATATTTCAAATAGCAAAAGCTCTGAGAGTAACTAATTGCCATGAACAAGCTTCTCAAGTCTGTCGTTCGGAGTCGACATTAAACTGTAGGTCCCGGTACTCATGGATAAAAATTGACACACACAACATGAGTGCTGCCGTAATCCTGACACAGGGTTGTAAAGGCCGGTTATGTATGTATTTCAAATAGTTTGGGATTTCAGCATGAATAATAATTGATAATTAAAAACAAAAACTAAAAAAAAAATAAATATAAAATTGCGAAATTAAACTCAAAGTAATTAAAGTTCAACAATGAGATATTAAACTCTATACAGAAATAACAAGACTTTCATAACTGCATTCACAGCTTAACGTGCTATGAAAATCCGAGGATTTTCCAATTGTAAAGGTTTCATACTTATTGTACAACAATTTCTGAGCACTTTATTTTCATGCAGAAATTGTGTTACAAATATCTTTTTAAGATTTTCTATATTTATTGGTATTTGCGTTCTATTTTCCTTTTTTATATTAAACTCTGTTGATAGGTAAACCTTCATATTTCATGGTTTCAACATTGAAAATCAAGGTGTTTTCCATTCACTGTATATACAGCATACAAACAAATTGGAAAAAAAAAACAATGAGAAGATATAAAAATTGCTGGGGAATAAAATTGTAAATTTTTTCCATTTCTGTTTTTTTTATGAATTTTTTCTTTACATTTAAGCTCTTGTTGCATGCGAAATAGAAAAACACAAAAATATTGTTGCAAATACAAATACATACCAGAATACATTATTATGATGCTCAAATAGTAACACAAACAAAACATTGAGAAACACTTGAAAAGAAAATAAAAATTGAAACGAAATGAAAAACAAATGTTGCAATAACATCAGCAGCATCATCATCATCATCATCAGTTGAAACTTCCTCAATGAAATACAAGAGTTTCAGATCTTTATTTGAATTAATTTTTTCTAGAAAATCAAAATCCTCCTTTTTTATATCTGCAGCAAAATGAAATTGTTTTGTTATTTACTTTATTTCATCTTTACTTTTTTGAAAAAGGAATAGAGTGCTCGAATTTTCCATTGATACCTGGTAGTTAAGGTGATGGCTGGTTGTATGATAACAACAGTAGTGAGAATAAAAAAATGGTTGTTATACCATAATTATTGTTGGCATTGTAATAAAACACAAGAATTTTCATGAACAAAAAAAAAAAAAAAAATATTTACAGCAGTAGGCAATTTAATAGAAATGCGTTTACATTTAAGTAGAGCTCACAAATAGTATTTGCACAGGTGTAGGTTATACTTTTCATAATGGTTAGAAAATAAAGCCGAATTAAATAACATCCCTACTAAAATTACTTTTTACAAACTCGTTGAGATCTTTCGTCTGATATATTGTCCCTTCAAATAATTATTTTTTTGGTAAGTTAGTTACAAGCCCAACGATCCTGACCTGTGTTTTTGGTGGGGAACATTACCAGGAATTTTTGAAGAACCGGAATAAAACAACAACAGTGTGAAATATAATACCGATTTTGACCTTAAGTTTAAACAGTATACATACATATATAAATGTTACCAAATGTCAAATGTCACATCAGTAAAAAAACTGCTTTTAAAAATATGCTGTAGGCAGATCGTAATTGACATGTAAACGAACTGAGCAACTAAAGAACCAATTCTCTTTATAATGCATTGTGTGAATCACGGAACAATCAACTATAAAAGGATGTGCTCTATGGGAGATACGAGTACTATGCAAGGATATGCCATCAGTATGTACTAATACATTTCATTACCACACTTTCTATTGTTGTACCGAAAAAACAGTGATATACACGCATCATTCCCCCGATGCTACAATGAATCGAAGTAGAAAAACCTTAAAATAGACTTTGAAGCAGATGAACTGAAGTATTCCTTCCGGCACTCCAAAAATGTAATCATTCATTCCAGGGAACATCACAGTTGATCAAAATCAAGAGCGTCTACCTCTTTAATATTCAAATTACCTACAACCTTAAATTACAAGACTCTGCAAGCATTATCACGCCTATGAGTAAGAAAACAATATGAAGCCTTTTGTTGGCAAAACCCCACCGTGTATCGTTCATCTTCTGTCTTTTCACATAAATCAAAAAAAAATAAATAAATAAAAAGGCTGGGCCAAAAATCAAATGAAAATGAGGGAGAAATGTTGATTTCTTCTGGCTGAGAATAAAATTTTTGCAAGAGAAAATTATATAGAAACTTCAGAAATATATAGAATTTTGTGGTACTTCCGAATTTAACCTGAACTGGTTGCAAAAAGACACAATCTAAAGCCTTTCTTAAAGCACGGTCCCTAAAAAATCAATATGAAACGACAGAAATGACTACCAACACCAATATCAAAGCGCCAACTTTGCGTTAAGCAAAACAGTTCAATTTCAACTCTCGGAGAGTTATGCTGACAGAACACCAGAAGAGCGGCCCTTGCGAAATCTGTACTGATGATAGTTTAGCAAGTTATTTGTTTAATAATACCTTCCTATAATCTTAGAGAGAGTGGAAGAGACTGTCATTGAGCACTCCCCCCGGGGATACATTTAAAGGCTGCTAACGAGTGTCCCCGTCAGTAGCCTGTTTTCCCCGGGGTATATTGGGTTCGACCTAGCCCTGAGTGGTCTGGCGCTCAATATAGGCAGAGAATTGCTGTTAATGTGGTGCACAGCCGTGCTTTTGCCACGCGTACTTAGTGCGCGTGGCAGACATTTCTGGCGTTCTCACGGACTGACCAGAGATGCCTTAATCTGGTACTACGGGCATCAGGAGCCCCCGGTACCTTAGACTCTCAGTCATTCGGGAAGTGTGGTCCGGCCTGATGATTGGTGAGGTCCACCTTCGGGAGGTACACGTAATGGTTGTAGAAGTACCTAGATAGATACCCTTCAGCAAGGGGGGTATCATTGCCGAGACAGTAATGGTATCAAATTGCCAACTCGTTGCTATCAGCTCTCTTTTGAGCGCTATGCCTTCGGGGCATGGTGAGATTAGAGGGTACCGGCATCGGGTGGCGGTGGTCGGACGCATTGAATTCAACTACCGTCCCGGCAACGGGCGGCGTGTGATTAAATCTACGGACAGGTGCGCACGTAAAATCAATATACAGTTGTCATTGAGCACTAAGTTTTGAAATTAGGCCTTATAATTTTTTTTGGAATCGCCGTTACATTAGCTATCTCCCAATTTTATGGAATCAAACTGTTTCCAATGTTCTGGACACAGTTGGCCAGTGGATACGCAACTTTTCATAATTGGATTTAGTATTTGCAGTGTTGTTTAATTAAAATCAAATTCAGTAATAAAAATTGAGTTCTAATGACATGACCTTATCGCATGAAAGCTCAATCGCCAACTTTTTGCCCCTGAGTTGTACAAAAACGGTTTAGTAACGTGTTGTGTGCTCATTAAACAGTATTTCTTTAGAGGAAACCAACGCTTAAACCAAGGTTAAGATTGATAAATAATATTGAAACTCTATTGCATCAATTTCAATGGTAAAAAAATATGCAATATACTTGTTACGGGAGAACCCCAGCGCCCAGTTTTCACCAGATTATGAACACCAAATACAAAACACCAGATTTAGATTTAATTCAATTTGTATGTATTTGAATGTTAAAATTCCTGATAAGTTTTAAAGTTTACAAATTATGCATATATTCAATATGATTCATTAAATGTACTTACTTTTCTAGTGTAAAAACAAAGCGCAGTTATTATAATAAAGCACTATTAGAATATTTAATTTAATTAAGTTTTAAAATATAAAATTGCCAAGTCTAGTGTTTAAGACGGCTTGGATTCAGAAATAAGAATGATATTTATCGCGCTAAAAATTAAAAATGTGCGCGTTTTCTTTACTAGAAAGTAATCTATGCTTAAAGTAATCGGTATTTATGTTGGTTAAATAAATGATAAATAAACCGGTATCTTAATTTATATTAATTTATCGAAGGTGGCGATAACAATACTGTTATTGACCCAACCTCGTATGCAGGGAGTAACATGGAGTGAACAAAAAATACAATTTTAATCCTGGTAATCAAAATGGGATCTTTTTCTCTTTAACATTTTATTGTAATTTAAAATTCCATAAATTCATAAACAATAAATAAAAATAACAAAATGTACATAAACATGGACATTTTATGTACGAAAATAAAAGCTCGATTATAAAAATATATAATTTTTTTTTTATAAATTTTTTTTTTAATTTAATCTATTTTCTACATTTTTTTTTCTCAAAGTTGATGTGGCTGCTCGTTGTCGTTGTTGTTGTACATTTACCCTCTTGAGTGTGGTAAACATTAAATGGCAACAAATCTGTACAATGTTGTTGCAAGCCCCCAATGGCTCAACTGGTTAAGCAAAACATAGAAAACGTTTATGAAGATGATAATGTACAAGGTGGTTTATGAACAAATAAAAAAAATATATATGTATGTGTACTTATATATCATTGAAAATATATACATAAAAATAGCCATCTAACATACACATATACATACATTTACTCGTATATGCATTTGGTTATAAAATTTAAGCTATAGTATACATCACAGTATAAAAGTATATACAATTACATATATAGTATAGTCATGTACCAACAAATGTTACTAGAAATTTAAATAAAAATCGACAAATTTCTCTATATAAGGCACAGTTTTTACACAATGGCTTGCTTGCTTTAACAAAAAATTATTAACAAAAAGATTTTTTCTTATTTAATATCTTATTGAAAACAAATCAAATAGATTTTAGATATAAGTTCACGTTTTAAATCGCTATTCTCTAATATAAATACTCAATTAATTAATTAAATTAAGTTAAAAATTGTCTATTCCAAATGATTAGAAAAAAAACATATGTATTTATAAAAAAAATGTAGTACTTAATGGCATGTGTTAAGTATAAGTCTTTGCTAATTTCGATAAAAGGTTCCCTTTCATATAAAATCGATTGTGGTCAACTTAGTCTAGTAGAGTAGTAGAGGAGAGTTCCGGGTTTAAACCCCAGCTCTGATGTCTTGAATGAAAAGCTTTAAGAGTAACTGGCAAAAGCTTTGGAGTAAGCGATTGCCTTGAACAAGCTTTTCAAATCTGTCGTTCAGATTCGAAGTAAAACTGTAGGTCCCGGTACTGTGTGAGAAACTAAGCTGTAACTCTGAAAAAGGGTTGTAATGATCAAATATGTATGTATGTATGTAAAAGCGATTGTAGGGTATATCACTATACAAATTTTATATTTAAAATCATTTCACGACATGTTTTATAAATGAAATTACACCAACAGAAGTGACTTTAAACATTGAAAAATCGTTTTTTAGTTGAAAAATTTGAATAATTTTAAAATAAGCTGTACTTTCTGTCATCGTCAAAAGTAGAGAGAACAATTTCGTTTAATACAAAACTGGTATGAACTTTAATTTAACCAGTACTTTGAGGCATGCCTAAAATTTAAATGTTTGCTAATTTCATTTAAAAAAAATTTTTAAATTATTATTTGCTAACAGTATTGCTTAATATATAAGCTTTTAATTAAGCTTTAGGTCGATTAAATAATTATTTTTTCGATATTTCGCTACTTCTCTGCGTAGCTTCTTCAGGAAATATTTTTTAAAAATATTTCGAAATATCGAAAAAATAATTATTTAATCGACCTAGAGCTTAATTAAAAGCTTATATATTAATCAATAATAAGGTCAACTAAACTTATTAATACAATTCTAATAGTATTGCTAATTATGTATGTATGTCTGGAATATTTTTATGATTTTAAACTTATCTTCTATGAGCTTTTTATTCGAAAGTAATACAGTGTTAGATATTTTAGCAGCTTATTTATTAAATTTAATGTTAAGAAATCGTTTACTAGGAAAATTTTAACCCAATCTACTTGAAACTGAAATTTAAAATCTTCTAACTGTGATTTGTTTTAAATTGTATATTAACTGATATACCACTGTACATTACTTTAGAAAAGGAATTTTATAAAGTTGTTTTTTTTAAACTTTTTTAATTTTCTTAAAAACATCCATGTTGATGGCTAACTTCATTTATTTATTACTCTTATTTAACCTCATGTCTTTACACATTTCCAAAATGATCAAAATTTTATTTTGAAGCAGCCCATAGTGTTATACGACAACTTATTTATTTACAATATTTGTTATACCTACAAGTACCAGGAAATACAAGGATTTACGAAGTAAATGTGATAAAAATTACAACGATGATGATGTTGCTGATACGGAGATAAAAATGGGGGGTTAAGAGTATACATTTTTTAAATCTTTCTCTTGCAATACATTTTTTTTTTAATAATTTCTATCGTTTTCCCTATAGACGATTGTGTGGAAATATTGGAAAAAATAAATAAGAGAAAAAAGAAAATCCCTCCATGTATCGCGGCCATTTATTCATTCAGCCGTCGTCATCAATGATAATGTCATTAAGTGTAAAATTACCAACATTACATTGATTTGATTTTTATTTAATTGAATAATGATTGTCTTCTTGTTCTTGTTGTTGGTGTTCAAGTTTTTCTTCTTTTTTATTTTTTTTTTAAATAGAAATTCAATATGTATTATGGAGAGTGCTCGAGCAATCTAAAGGTTTCATATGCTTTTCATAGTACGAGTATATTAACATATCGTTTTATCCTGTACTACCAAAGAATGAAGGGAAATAAATTTTAAATTTATTTATTTATTTTTTTGTAGAAATATGAGATTAAAAGTTGATAAAAGCATACACAATACATTTATGTTATATTTAAAGCTTAAAAAATAATGTTTTATATCCTTTTTTGTAAGGTTACTCTCTGGCCTAACTTGAATAAGTCTTAGGAGTTTATAAGGGAATGATTTTGCTATTGATTACATAATTATAAATCGTTTCTAAGTATGACTTTAGCACCATCTTAGAGTGGTTATTAGAACTAATAAATGAATGGAAAGTTTATATAAAGTGGAACTTAGCTGGATTAAGGTTTGGTTTTTTCTGTTAATGGTAAGGAATGGATTAGTCTTCTAAAAGGTATTAGGTATTATTAGACATATGGTTAAATATTCGAGTATTCTGTTGTTAAAAGATATCTATATATACGATCATTGTAAAAGCAAATTCGGCAGAGTTACGGTTAATGCAAAACATTTTCGAAGCATAACACAATGCTCGAGAAACGCTCTAATAGTAAGCGACCCAGTCAAATTAATTCCACAGAACTTTGTAGTGGCTTAAATTGTTGCGATATACTCTATGTATGCTCGATATTTATCGCAGAATCGTAAATATTGATGTTTTTAATATGACGCATTGCATAAATACTCGTATCGATATATTGTATAACATGTTTCAAATAGTATTTAAAAAAATTACAAAAAATGTCCAGCCTGTAAACAAGCAATTACTGTTTTCATACAAATTTACAATCGTTTGAAATCGCTTGTCTTACAAAAACAGGCAGTTCATTGTCTCAAATTACTTGTCTGTTGAAAACAGTCAGCAATTGCTTGTTTACAGAAGACAATTAATATTGAAATAAAAAACATTCAGATTTTTGAATACTTTTGATACAAATTCTCAAACGTCTGAAGATAATTGTCTTCTAAGTAAGTTTTGCTTTTATAAATTTGGCAGTTTTCCTAACAGTTCAACTTAAATTATAGTGTAAAGCGTAAGCTATCTGTCAACAATTATCATACCAATAGAAAGTCTAAAAGACCTACCCAAATATTGCAGCGCTAACACTTTGCGGTTGGAAAATCTAATTTTGACAGCGTGAAGAAGAAGTGAAGTTTGTTGCAAGACAACTGTTGCCTTGTTTCTTTTACACTTTTATCTGTCTTTTCGTTAAGTAATTAAATTTTATCAACTTTCAAGCCAATTTTGTGATTTTATTTCTCTTTATTATGATTATTTAGCGGTTTTTAAAAAAGGTAAGTAAACTACTGTTCATCGCACAGTGTTGACGCTTTTGTTTATGTTATTGATTACAGCGTACGAAACTTATCAATTAGATTTGTATAAGTATAATGTAAAGCGATACAAAAATATTTGAAAAATTATTAGCCATTTAAACTTATATTTTTCGTTCATAAATTTAGATGATAAAAATATTGAATAACATATGCAATATACATACTCTTTTATATAAATTTTTTGCTGCCACTGTAATAATTATAGTCTATACTTTACTTTGTTTCAAAAGCAAAGTTTATGGCATATAACTTTAAGTGAATATACTCGCATGTACATATCCATACATAGTATGTACGCATGTCATACTACCATTTTAAAAATGACATTATGTCTCGCACATGAAAAAGGGCAGTCTAGTATATAAAAAGGACAACGTTATTAATAAAAAAATTCCAACTTTTTTTTTTGCTAAAAAATAAAAGTTTTTGTTTGTTGTTATTTTGCAATAAATGCAGTACAAATACAGAAAAAGTAATTAAAAACAAAACACTAGACAATATAATAAAAAACAAACTATTGGAAAAGATTGAAAACCGCGAGAGGCTTTTGGAAAAACACCAATCCAAACAGGATAACTTTAAGCAAAATTTATTATAACTGAAGGCCGATTCACATAGAATACTTCATTATTTACTGCTGTATTTGTTTTTCAATAAACGTTTACATACATATTTGAGTTATATGATATCTTGAGGGTAAATACCCGTGATAAACCCCCCCCCCCCCCCCAAAGAACTCCATCATCAAGGAACCGCTCCCTAACATTTCCAGTCTGTTCCACCAGAAACAAATGATAACAGCTAATCTGCTTAACGAAGACGCTCACCACTCACATTCAACATCCACCGACTGATGGGGGCAATTGTTGTTGATCATTCAAGGGCGAAGGCATAACACTGGTATTTGAGTGGTCAAATTGACAGCAAGTTGTCTCATCAACAAAAAGGCTCATAATAAGGAAATAAAATAAATCTGTTTCAAATTCCAATACAATGCACTGCACGAGTAGGGGTGTACCCCTGAGTATTGGTCTTAAATAAAAAAAAGCAAGAGTTACAATGGCTTTTACCTTTTTGTTTAATTCGGTCCAATGCCAATTAGTTCATATGTATGTATTTAAAAAACTGCTAAACAAACGATTTGATTTTTATTGAGTATGTAAACAAATGGTGTTGATTACAATGTTTTATTTCAGTTTAGTCCCCTTTTTTTAACAACGCCTCTGTGAAGAAACTTTAGTTTTATATAGACAACGTATGCCACTGCTAGTAATTCAACTTGTTTAGAATAATGACATTTACTTTATTGTTAAAATACCCCCACAAGTGATATTAAACACATACTTGTAAACACCTCCTACATATGCAGACGCATCTACACACATTGGAAAAGAAATACATACATACATATGCATGTATATAGAATAGTTGTTACTGACACTTTAGCATTTCGTTAAAGAATTAAGTTGTTAGTACTGCAAAAAAGAAAGAAAAATCAATTTGAACAAACAAACTTATCTCTGGGCAAACAACTATTTAAACATTTTCTCCTTTTCTATCTCTTTCCATAGATGCTCTATCAGCTGTACTAAGTAATACTAATTCTTAAAGTTTGTGCGTCTATGTGTTTCTTTGCTAAGCATATGATAGAAAAATATGTTTTAATAGAAAAGCAATAATACATATACATATATGAATGTGTAAAAATAAAAAAGTTTTAAAAGCATGAGAAGAATAGAGAAGTTTTTGTTTTTTAAGTTTAAATTCTTCAAATTAATGTCAATAATATTGGCATATTAAAGAAAATAATGTTGCTATTTGAACCCCTTACATACACACAGACTGCACGATTCTTAAGAGGCTTAGCAGTTTAATTAGAAGAAAAAAACGTCTTTAACGCCACCAGCCTAATGTTAAATTAGTGCACTGTTAGTTTCTTAAACTAACGCTTAAGAGTGTTTGTTTACTTATTGAAAGGATATTACTCGTAAATTCTGGCAGAAACAAAAGATTTGCTCACGCTATTAAATGCATAACTGGTTATCATATAGAAAATGTGTGTAATATTTCTCATTAAAATTGTAAAGGAAATGCTGACTGATGAAAATCAAAATGCGGAGAAATATATTTAACGTGTTACAAGAACACTCCGTGTTAGAAAAAAGGTTGACACCATTTTGTAGGCGATAAATGACAAAATCTATGCCACACCAAATTAATGTATGTACGCTCAACACTCATATGTGGCATCGATTAGTTTTTTTTTTTTTTTTGTAATAATAGCTGGCAGCAATATATCTTGGGCCAGAATTCGTTATATCGTAGCCAATTAGAGTGTCATTGAAAATTCAAACTTCAGGTTATATTTTGATTTTTATATGAGTATACATATAGTTGGAAAGGGCGGACACTGACATGAGAATTATCAACTATTCAACTCACAGTTTTCTCAAGACGTCATATTAGAAAATTTAAAAGTTACTTTAAATATCAAATTTTAGGATTAAAACAAAGGCACTAGAATCATAGAATAACATGAATGCTGCACCAAACACAAACAGGCACAATATTGGTGAATGTTGGTAAATGGTGCACTGCATCCATGGCATGGTCATACATTTATACGAAAAAAGGAAAGGAATAAAAAACCATAATATAAAAGTATTCAGTTTTATATTTTGCTTTCCTATTAGTTGTGTTTAAAATATAAAATAATGAGAAAAAAATTTTTTTTTCGTTTTCTACTACTACAATATTTCAAAATAATTCATAAAATCGTTTTATTCACATTGTTTTTTCGTTATTTAAATTCAAGAAAATATATTCATTTGCCCCTTAAAGTAGACATTTAAAATTTTAAATTTTCTTTTTTCATTCCACGTCTGGCATACTTCCGAATACGCTGTTGATGGTTTTAAAGACTAAATTTAAAAGTGTATGTTTACGTGTGTGAGAATAATTTTTTACAATATATGTATTTGTATCATGCTATGACTACCACAAATTCATATACAACATATACATATAGACATGCATATGTATTTTTTATTCGCTCTTTTGCCATAGTAAGTAGTATGTAATAATATAGCAATAAAAAAAAAAAACAACAACAACACTACAACAAATTAAATAGCAACATAAACAACAATAAACCATCATGGTCGTCATCGACGTCATTAAATAAAATGTAAAGTGTGTATGAATATCATACGTGTCTGCGAACACATCTCTACAGATATAATATCTAATATGTATGTATGTATGTACATACATAAATAGTCATATACATGCTTTATTAAAAAAAGTTTATGTAGAATATATGCGTGTATAATTCATATTCATACTCGCCTCACAGATTATTATGTGTACTTAATGAGGAGTAATGAAGAGCAAAGAAGAGAGCATAAAAGTGTACCGTTTTAATTTAAAAAACATACTAAAAACTAAATATAAATATGCAAAATTATGTGTATTTAATCTATCATCATCTATGTACATATGTATGTATGTACATATATACAGATGTAAGTATATGAAAATGGCCTCATAAGAACGGCTGGACCGATTTCACAAATTTGCCTTTTTAAATCTTTTTAACCCTTTGCACTCGAAGCTTTTTTTCACTCATAATACCAGCAACTCGAATCAATTTCAATAGAAAAACCATATTCACATATAAGTAAATGATATGCGCATAAAAAGAAAAGTCATAGTTGTATTTTAAATCTTTTTTAATTAATTATAGATACAAATGTTATAATATATAATAAATAAATATAATAATAAATAAATAAATAATAAATAATATAAATAAATAAATGAAGTTATTACGATTTGTTTTTGTCCTTATGTTATGAACTGAAAATTATTTGCATTGTCTCCATAGCGGAGCCCTCGAGTTTGAAGATAAATTTTAAATGGCTCCGCTCCGGAGCCCTCGAGTGCAAAGGGTTAATAGTTCGTGTTATAGTCATATAAATATAATTTAGGAGCATATTTAAAACAAATATTTTTCTTTTCACTTCATAATTTATTTTCATGTATGAGTTTTAGCGATTAATGGCATTTTGTTTAAATAAACGTTCATATTTTAAAAACTGCAATCACTTACAGTTTTTTTCCAGCAAATAATTGTTCTCAAACGAACGTATTTTCAGAAAAATTTTTTTTTTTTGTTTTGGAGTTTTACCAAAAAAAGGAAGCGCCATTAAGTTATAAATAAAATCGCGTAAAAAATTTTAAGCTTTAATAAGTAAATATTTTCAATTTATCAAAAGCTTGTTAAACATATATTTTTAAGTATTATCTTATTTAATTATATAGTTTATTAAAATGAAATATTTTAAAATTTTTATGATAGCATTCCTATTAAAAAAATTACATAAAAAACATGTTGTTTTTCAAAAGATAAATTTTAAGAAGATTTTTAATGGAAAACTCTGCAATTAAAAGTTATTGCTAGAAATATTTTAATCAAATTCAAAGAAATAATGGTAATTAAGGAAGTAAAAATAAACAACTTATTGTTATTAAAAAACAGCATATAATACTAAAATTTTTGTTGCAATTAAATAATAAGTTGAAATTAAAACATCATTTTAAAAATTACATACAATTTTACTAAAGTCTTAAATAAAAATAATTTTTTCTCAAAGCTAAAAAGTATGCATGTATTTTATAAAAATTATAACAATCTAATTGAGTTCAGAGCAGTGGTCTTCACAAAGAGAGTCACACAAAAATACACTGAGAGATGAGATTGGTTTCTTCATTTGTGTTGTTTATCACAACTTGAATGAATATAGTGAAAATTTTCGTTTTAAAAACCTTTAATTTTAAAATTTAAACTAATTTAATAAATTATTCATAAAATAAATTGTTTGTAAATGCTATAAACAAATTGAAATGTAGTTAAAAGAAATAAACATTAATAAGTTTATGTACGCAATTTTTGTCTCACACACATGTTTTTGTAATAATTGTGGTTGTCGTTTAGCATGATGAAAACAAAGCGAATGGATTTCTTTTTATGAAAGATTTTTAACATTGCAAATTTTTTTATAATTAATTAAGTTTTTCATAGGAAAATAAAATAAAAACTGGTTTCCAGGAATTCTAAAATTGATATCTGTTAATAAAGTACAATACATTAAATTTAAAACTAATATAATAAGAATTAACGATACAGGTAGTTTTGGTATATTTCAAGAAGCTGTTTGCCAGAATTTTTGTTGAATTAAGCAAACCTGGTTATAATATTCACGAAGAGAGTAAGAAAAACTAAAAAAATATCCGAACAATTTCGTTACCTGAGTAATATAGGTGAAGACCACTGGTTGAGAGCATAGGTCGGCAAAATTGATTTGTAATTGTGTAAGTGAGCATGAAAGAGAACTGCACTGAACAAAAAAATGTGTGAATTCATAAATGTCTATGTTATTAAATTACATATAACAGTGTATAAACTAGGAACTTTCTTTTACAGCTGAAGGAAGCATATCGGATATATCTAATTCGGGTACGCAAAATTCAGAAGTGCTACCATGTTTTGAAGGAAGATCTTAAAAAAAGTTATATACGATTAAAAATTTAAATCTCTTATTTTTAAATCTGCAAGTTACATTTGTTATAATAACTTAAGACATTTTGTGTGATTTTATTAAAAAGAAAATAATATGCACCTAAATGTCCTAAATTAAAACTATTATATTTAGAGTTTAATACATTTTTTCCAATTATTCTAAAAAATAATTTTAATTTTCATATAAAATAAATAAAACGTCCAATACACATGTGCACTCGCAAGCAGTTCATTGACGAATAATTAATAAAACAACATTTATCTCGTAACACGATATCTCTTTAAGTGTTTTTGTAAAAAAAACAAATGCTCTTTGAGGACAAAATGAATGAGCGTAAGAATACATATGAACTCTCTCAGCTCAATTGAGCAATGAAATGCCGACCTATGGTTTAGAGTCTTTAAATTATAATAAGTAGTGGCAGTTTCAGCAGGAATTATTAATTTTTATAATTATTATTATTTAATAGTTTATAAACAATTAAATTACAAAATTAATTTAAATCTTATTATTTAGAAGGAGGAAAACAATTCGACAATACTTGATTGAATTTACCAGTTTTAAAGTAGAATATACTGAAAACTAACTCAGGAAGGACTTAAACTATCTTTAAATTAATAATAAGGCTAGAGAAAAATAAAAGAACAACAAAATGTATAGCTCTTTGTAATAACTAAGAAATTACGTTAATTTTTATTTTAATTGTTGCAAAAAAGAAATCCTTTTTTCTTGTTCTTGTTAAACCCAAACACAACGAATATTTTCCTTTTATTAAATTCTATGAAAACATAAAACCCTTTTAAACATATTTCAAGCTGATTTGCGTGTTATTTCTTTTAATTATAATGTGTTTTTAACACTTATTAAACGCTGTAAATTTTTAAAAATTTTTTTTTAAAGAAAATTTTAAATTATAATTTTCCGATGTTATATTTAGCAAGTATATTTAACATATAATTTTCTAATATACACTTATTTTACAGTTGTTATTAAATAATTATTATTAAGAAAACAAAAAGTACAGCAGAAACGCATACAAAAATTAATAATAAAAAAAGAACGTTATTACGGCTTTTACTTTTACACACACTCAGGTGACACCAATTCTCTAGGCTAAACTAACACAGTTTATTTACATTTCAATAGAGACTCATAAAACACACACATTCACATATAATATCAATTAGGAGACATATACATATGATGATATACTTATATATTTATGTATGTATGAGCAGAGTTATTAATATTTCTGTTTTAAATACTTAAAGTTATGATGTCGATGCAACTTTTATTTTATTATAATACTTGGCCATTATGAACCAAATAAAACTGCAGTTAAATAAAAGCCTCTAGGCTGGTTGCAGCACTAAATTTTGGTTAGAAAATCCACTTTTGCGCATAAATATCGTCGTGCGGGAGTTTAAGTGCTCTGTCCGCCGTTTCATATTTTTTATATATCTTGAGTCAATGATGCCACTTTAGGTTTTCGACTCCAAATTTTTCAAATCTGTAATCCGTTTTAGGATATCTCGTCAAGTTTCGGATATAAATAGCCGAAAACGGATTGCAGATTTTAAAAATTTTGGTGTCAAAAACCTAAATTAGCATCATTAACTCGAGATTTAAAAATGACATATAGAGCACTTAAACTCCCGTACGACCATATATCAGCGATGATTTGACAAATGTTGGTTTTTATATGATTTTACATTAGGGGAAGTACTTTTTATTGGACAATATATGTGCCCATAATTATGAAAGTGGTCTAAGTCATATATTTCATGTTTCGAGATATTTAATGATTTACATTTGAATAAATTAAAAAATGTTTTTACATTATATGACATTTTAATTTATAATTTTATTAGTCTTAATTAATGGAAATTTATTACGAATATGAAATTTTGTGTGAATTTCATACGATAATATTGTTTTTAAAGTTTGAATTGACTTTGACCATTTTCAAAATTAACTGAATGTCCTATAAATGACTCAAAGCAATAAAGAACTTTGAGTTTTATTTAAAGCAATAATTTGACTGAACATTTATTAATTATTTTTCAACAATAATCCATTTTTATCAATATTGCGAGTATTTAAGATTCTTAAAATGTTCCTGAAAAACTGGAAGGATGTACGGTAGTAAACTCAAAATATCTTTATGTTTTTTTCCGATTCTGGTCTAATGATGGTGTATACTGGAAGTAATTTAATATTTCCGTATGTTTTTGGTCTTCCTCTTATGGGAAAAAGATCCAAAACATGATATTTAGGATCATCTAAGGAAGTTGTATAAAACATTTTATAAGGTTAATTTTTTAAGAATCTCATCCATTGAATTTGTAGCCAAGAGACAGATTCACCCGCGATATTTTTTACTCTTCTTGTTATTGATTCTGATTTCGTTGAAATAAAATCCGGCTGCGAAATTCGCTTTATCGAAAATTTATTTCTTCTTCTGCACTTTTCTATCAACTCAAAATAATGCTCAGGGATGTATAAGTAATTTGCTTTTTTATTTTAATTTCTATCAACCCAAAATCACGGTCATTCGGTAGAAAAAATGTGTGGTCTAATTTTTGACTTAGACCGCTTTCATAATTAACACTAAATGAATTTCATATAATGTTGGAATTAGAAACACTATCTAATAGTTATTTTTTAACAATTTCGTAAAAATTACATTGAATAAATTTAGTTTAAAATAATGTGGTATGAAATAACTAATAAACTAATTTTTTTAAAATTTTGACTTAGACCACTTTCATAATTATGGGCACATATAACAGCGGCAAGTCCCATAATAATAGAAATTACCATATTGAGAAATGACTCGACCGGAAAATCTATAATAAAATAAAGTCAATATAATAGTAAATATAATAAAAATAATAGTAAAAAAATTAAGTTTTCTTCAGTAGTATAAACCTGATATACATAAGTCCCAAAACCGATACTAATACTTGATTTATTCAAAGTACAAACATGTTGTTCAACCAAGTAAAGTTTCAGAGTTCAAGCGACTTATATTCATAAGAATATATGTATGTACATATGTATGTGTATATAAATGAATATATGTATGTATACGCTAAAGTGCATGTCTTTCAGAGTGTCTTTTTTTTTGTAATCCTTTTTCTTTTAGTTTTATTTTTAGTTACTTTTTTATTGTTTAATTTTCTTTTAATGGATTTTGTGGTTATTTGTGAATGTAGTCATGTTATTGCTATTGTCTTTGTTGTTGGCTTTTTAAACGTTTACTAAAACATTTACAACAACTATGTAATACTTGTATTGTATTTATTCACGAAAATGTTATTTTTCCTGTTGTTGATATTTTTCTTTCTAAGTCACGCTATACTACGTATTTGCTAACATGCAAACGTCATAGTTCACTTGTTGGTATAATCGAGTATTTCTCTATGCAATAAAACTAGACAGCAACAATAGAAATTCAAATTGTTTTTATTTACTCACCCACAAACACACACACGCACACCACACCAGTCCTAAGGCACACGCACATGTAATAAATAACACTGAATATGTAAGTGTTTGAATAAATAAAACAGAGCAATCATGTTTATATTCGTACATATACACCTACTACTTATATATGTTGAAAATTATAAGTACACAAGTTTGTTTTACAAAAAAAAATATTTTAAATTCATTGTAGGACCATAACAAAAATTAAATTTTATTTACTAGTTTTCTTGTTTGTCAACAAAAATACAGCAAATATAGCATAACCTAAGGTGTTATTAATTTCTTATTTATTTGTATATTTCAGCTTAATTAAATAATTAATATTTGAAGTTAACAAGTTTTACAAAAATTACATTAAACATTTCATATATTTAACATTTGCGGATTTTATAAAATGTTTTCTTATCTTATCATGCCTACATATCTCTCTCATATGAGTCGAAACAAGAGTATATTAACTTTAAAAAAAAGTTTATTGGGGAAGATTTTTAGAAGAATAATATTAAAATACTAGCTCAGTGACATATTTCTTCAACAACATTAACAAAAATTTTAATATATTTTGTTTCTTTCTTTTTACACTAAATAGACTGACAGTTCTGCTCAATTATTAATACTTTTGCTTATTTAATTTCTTGTGTTAGTTTTTAGGATACACGTAAATGGATTTTTTTTAAGAACAAAAATAAAATAAAATGAAACGTACAAAAATTGTCAGAAATTTATCAAAGCAAATAACGGGGTTGAGCTTAAAAAAGGAAAGAAGGCTGGCTGTTTGAAATTAAATTCTATCTGCAAATTATCAAATAGAAAAGACCGAAAAAAGAGACAAAAACGAAAACGAAAATAAAAAAGCAACAGCTTTAAATTTTTCCATAAGCACCTGTTTCTCTTTTCAAAGTTCGACTATATTGCAGCTATTCTATAATATTATTTTGTGCCGTTAAATTCTGTTAAGATTGTTTAAGCAGTATTGGTTTCGGTTTTCTAATTTTCTGTTTCTTTTTTGTGACGTAATTTGGAATTTTTTTATTTCTGTTTTGCTAAAAATTTTGTGAAATTCCTTTGCTTGAATTTAATTAAATTCTCAATTATTATTTATCTCAATTTTTACAAAGTTGTAGCTTTTACCTTTTTATAAAAAATTAAATTATATAATATGGCCATTTCGTCTCTGTTGAAGAGACTCGTCAGGAAACTTTTCATTTTTTTAATAAAATTTAATTATTTTAAAACTTTGATGTAAAATATAAAACAAATTAATATTAACATTAGATATTATAATAATAAACGCTTATTTAAACGCCTAAAAGTTGGTAATAAATTGAAAACTGTATATTGTACAGTAATAAATACTTTGTTATACATATTTATTAGCCTATCTAAAAAACTCATTTAAAACACAAAAATATCGGAGACAAACATAAGATAACAAAAAAAAAAAAAAAGAAAAAATAAGTTGGCAAAAATAAGACAATACATACATACATACATAACTGGCCTTTACAACCCTGTGTCAGGATTACAGCCTAGCTTCTCGAAGCACTCATGTTGTGTGTGTAAATTTTTATTCATGAGTACGGGACCTACAGTATAAAGTCGACCCCGAACGACAGATTTGAAAAGCTTTTTCATGACAATGAATTACTCCCAGAGCCTTTGCCAGAAGAGTGCTGAGAAGTAGTCGCCGAAAGAAATAATTTTCTTCATATTTCTTATTTACAAGACATCAGAGCTGAGCGTTTAACCCGGCGCTATCATCTTAGTAAGCCAACACATTAACCACTAGACCACGGTATAAAAATTACCAATTTTTATTGTTTAGATATTATATAAGCACTGTAAACTTTGATTTAAATAAAAATTAATTTTTAAAAATTTAAAAAAAAGTATATCTAAATACATTATATAAAATTGAATGTGTGTTTGTTTATTTGTTTGTTTGTACCTTATAGGAGACCAAACCTCTGGACCGATCTTCCTGAAATTTTCACAGAATTTAACTGGGACTCTGGCATGATTAATAGGGTACTTTTTTCGACCACGCCTACTTTTACTCCCACTTTTTTAAAATTATGTAATTGCTCCCATATAGTTTTTACCAGACTTACTTCAAATTGTATACACATTATACTCCAGGCGAGGTAGAAATAAAAGTTTCTTACGCCACGCCCCCTTTCATGCCCCTTTTACGCCAAATTTTGTTTGAAAGTTTTAAACTTTTTGTTTTACCTACAAATTTGTTCCTTCCAACGAGTTTTTTCTTATTTGGTAGTATATTGCTCTTAATACTTTTAACGTCGCCATAAAACTATAAACCACGCCCATTTCACCGCCCCCTTTTGTTTAATTCAGATACTTACCTATATCACTAACAATGTTTGCTAAAATAAAAATAAAATAGTGGGGTAGCCTCACCCTCTTTCTCCCACAACTGTCTGCAAAATATATAAATACTTTTAATTTTATTATATAACGAGGGGGTAGCGAAGTACGCCGGGTTCAGCTAGTATGTATATACATATGCATTTTTATAGAGATAGAAAAATTGCAAAATATGATTTCTGGGGAAAAGGATGAGGTAAATAGTTGATGATTGTAATAAATGTGTACAGGTCATTTAGAACTCTGATGAACACGGCTGGTAGACAATGTCTTCACGGATCTAATTGTCTCCTTCGATTGAGTAGCTACTGCAAAATTTATCTAAATTAAATTATAGAATTTAGTTCTGATCTAATTTATTCTAAATAATCAAAAAAAAATCTTTTCATATTTACTTATTCTATATCAGTTAGTGACTCATAAGTATTAAATATAATTCGAACTAATTACTAACAAGCTGATGAAAACCTTTTGGTTCAGACCCGAATCTCTGGTGCAAATCGAATTTACAATTTTGTGCATAGTTTTTTCTCTATTCATAGTTTTTTTCCTCAGCTTAAAGTATTGGATATAGAAATTACAAATGCTTATGCACAAATAAATACGAGTATACATAGTGTGTATTACGCTTTTAATTTTAATTTCATTTTAAACAGACATTTTCTGTACAGCTACTGCTTGCTAAAAACGCTGTTAAAAACTATTTGGTTTTCTTTACTTTAATTTTTCAATAAACTTCATTAGTTGAGCACACAAAGTACAAAATAAAATTAAAAAAAAAAATTGTGTTAAACACACATTTTTATGCTGCTCTTCCATAGTTTTTTTTTTAGCCTCCTTATCCGCTACAAGTATTTAATGAACTTAATTAGGCGTGAAGTCTTTTTTTTACAAAATGTTTTAATTTTATTTTCAATATTCTGTTACTCCTTTATGTGGCAGTGTCAGAAAAAAAATAAAATTAAGCCTCTTTTAATTTATAAAATTTTAGTATTTAAAATAATTTTGCTTTTCCTGACGTTGCTACACAAAGGAATAGCGAAATATTAATAATAAAATTATATACAAAATATTATAGAAAAAAAACTTGCATGCCTTATTAATATCCATAAATTCGTTTAATAAAGTTTTAAAGCAAATTTTAAAAAAAGGTTTGGCACAAATGAAAGTAAGAGTTTTTTTTATCGTATACATGCTCATATAAATATGTTTAAAAGAAATGGTCTTTCAAATTCTTAAATACGAGTAAATTAATTTGCGAATGCTATGGCCTATGTAGGGAAAGCCTGTGGAGTGCTTCAAACTGTATTCTAAAGTATAATCTCCGCTGGGATTGTGATGAGACTGAATTTATGATTTTTTGCTCAGGTCCTAACCTCAGTTTTCGTTTTAAAGTGCTATTCTATTCTGTGACATCAGAACAGTGTTAAACAATTAATTTCTAAATTGATCTATTAGTCCTTAAATTTTCTAAATATTTTACAGCAAAATTGCTTTCTTATTATTTTATAAAAAATCATTCCTTGTTAAAGTAGAAAAAAGGAAAAGTATAAAATATATCACAAAATATATAAAATTTTTATTAAAAAATGACAAAAATTGCTGCCTACTTCCAGGCATTATCATAGAATAAATTTCCTCAATTTGCAAAAGAAACTGTAAACATTTTAAAACAACAAAATAAACATTATTTTTACGTGTTCCTAAAAGCAACCAAATTCTGAATTTATAAAAACCAAACAATCTGCGTACAAAAAAACTATAAAAAAAAACACAAAACATCTAGAAGTATACTAAAAAAATTAATAAAAAAAGAGGTTAATTGAAAAGATTTTTAAAAGTATTCTTATAAAACTATGGCACGAGAATGTCTGCACTAGAAAATGAATTAAAAGAAAAAAAAACTCTTGAGAATGTGACATTTAAGCCGACTTTATATGACCACCATCACTAAAGGCCACCCAATAGTTTAGTTGTCTTAACTAACTTTTAGCCGAAAAGCACACAATGGCAACGACAATATTATAGAACTTTATGTTAGTTGTTGTTATTGACTTGTTTTTTTTTTTCGTTTATATAAAAATGTAAGTCATTGCTAATAATAAACTGTCAGTGAAAAACTAAATGTGGCATCTGTTAACATTGACCACAGAAAGAAAAAAATATTAAAAGAAAATGACAGGCAGTTGTTACAAATCATAAAACCAGAGAGACAAACAAATTTTTAATTTTTTTCTTCTTTTTGTTTTTCTTTCACACAGATGATTTTCTTAAACACCCTAAATTATGCATTATTATGACTAACCGAGAAGAAAAAATTAAAGCATTTATTATGTATGTATGTTTCAGATAATAAGAGAAAAATGATAAGAGTTTAAAAAAGTTTTTTTAAAAAAAATGTCAAACTAAAAATAAATATTTATGCAGCTTCAATTACAATGTGCATTTCAAAGCAAATAAAACAAGACAACAACTACGACGTCAGTGTGTTGTCATCTTGATAAAGTCAAATTTTAACCAAAAAAAGAAAAAACAAAAATAACATAAAAAATCTGAAAAAAAAAGAATAATGCTAACCAAGAAATGCCAACAATAAGAAGCAACTGAGAAAGAGAGTGAGGGAAAAATGAAAGCAAAAGACCAAAATAGTAATGCATGCGTCAGTGGCAAAGATTGAGTTGGAAAATAAATGGAAAAGGTCACTTTAAGCATAAAAATTCGTTACACACACTCACAGGATAAATTAAAATAATGGCGTTTTTTTATTTTTGTTTTCTCTCAAAAAGTCAAATCACACTGACGATTAAAATAATTTATGGTAATTTGCTATTTTTAAACAGAAACAATTGTAAAAAAATATGCAAATGTGCTCTTTTAAATACCTTAAAGTAGGTAAAAAGTTTTTGAAATTTAAAGCTTAAAATAAAAGCATCCCGGAAGTATGCTTGAGAAAATATTAACTAATAAAAGGTTTAATGCTGTTTTTCTCAACAGAAATTTGAAAATTAAAAGCTTATCAAAAAGAGCAATACATTTAGCCCTGTATTTTTAAATAACAAATACATTTAAACCACACAGTGTATTGTGAAAACTGCAAACCATTCTATAATAAAAGGTCTCCAAACAGTATTTAATTTCACGTTAAATAAGTAATGAAATAAAATTCAAATCTTAAATTGAATAAAATTCTTCATATATAAAGAGTACATATTGTGATTGAGACAAAAATATCATGACCATCGTTTAAAGAGAAGATTCTGGAAGAACCATTCATGATATTTGCATTCCGCTAATGTTTGTACATATACTTAACGGCTATTAATTCTGATAAAGAATAACAGTTTTAGAATCTTAAAACCGATGTACCCATTTTTGTTCTTAAAGTATATGACTATTAAAGAAAACGCATTTATATTTGCAATCTTTATTAAAAAAGCCGTTTAACAAAAAAAGAAGAAAAAAAACAAAATTAACCACAAAATAATATGCGGTTTTAAAATAAGTATATAGTATTCACAATTTTGTGACACAAGAATTGCATGCAACCATAATTTTCTTAGTTAATTTAGCTACTTTATACATTAATTTAGCATTTGGCAGCCAAAATATAGGCTAAACAAATTTAAGCCAAAAATTGCTACTACACTAAAACCGTTTTGAGGGTTTTGCCCAAAGGACACTAAAATATATTTGTAATGTGCATACCCTAACAAAGTAAATTATTGTAAAACAAGAAAACTTTGAAGCATAAAAAAAGCAGAAAGTTCGAGCCATATATTCTAAAATACAAGTTTTGTTAGTGTTTCGAAATAATATTAATTAAAGCAAGCAAAAACACAATTGAATTTTATATAAAAAGCAAAGTCTGTAATTTTAATAAACGACACTCACTTTAAATATGAGCTATACAAGCAAAATTTTATACGCAAAAAAAAAAAATTAAAAAGTCTACCAGAAGGCTTATTAACAGCGCTTTGGGGTTTAAAAACACATATCAACACTAAGCTCTCACACAACATACAAACATACATATGTCAGTTGAAAGTGTAAACTCGTGAATTTTAATATGATATATGGAGATACTTTTCTTTCACTTGCTATTCATTTAATGAAAACTCTTTTTAATATTTAATATTGCACCCAAATGATGACTATGGTTTGTAAATAAATAATAACTTAAGGGAAAATACAACGAAAATATAAAAACGAACAGATATTGAAATGGATTTATTAAAAAAAATATATATATAACATTAAACCATATACAATATGTTTATATGTATATGCGTATAGTACTTATATGAATATGAATATATTGAAAATAAGTTGTGCCATTAAGCCTAAAGGTAGTCTGAAATATTTAAAAATACTCGTATTTTTAATAAAAGCACTTAAAAAAAATTTACAAAAATATAAATTTAAAAGCAATATAATTGAAAAATAATTATGACACTGTTTGGGTTGCATAAGAACGTATGAAACATATTGTATACTCAGATAAATAACCTATACAATCCCCCTTAAAACAGACACTAGTTCGTTGTTTTTTTAAAAACAGTACAGTTTTAAAAATAATAATCAAGTTTAACCAAAAATTGGTCATATTAATTAAATAATTTTAAAATCTATTGTATAACTATACTAACGGTCGTAAGATGCTAAAACTGTTATTCTTTATGAGAATTAACATCCCATAACAATATCAGCGGAACTCAATAAGTTTTAGACCCCCTCGCCACGAAGGTCACGTCAGAGTTCTATGTGTTATACATATGCATTTTCTTTATTATCTATTTAAATCACAATCTACTAAAACTAGATTATAAGAATTAAATGTTTTTACTGTTTCGAATAAAATTTTCATCAGTTTTTTGTTTTCAAATTTTTGTTTGCCTTAAAGACTGAAACAAATCCTTAAACAGGATAAAACGAGGGTATATACTTATTAGATCAATTTATATGTTTTAACTTTTATTTTACTAATTAAATTTCTAATTGGTAAAATTTTTGTGATTTGATGTTAACCTATAACCTTTATTATTAACCCATTTTATTATCTACTATACATACATACACATATGTATATCACCTTCTAACAAATTTTGTTACGCATTAAGCATTAAGCAAAAAGTTAAAAATATTTTCTATACACTTTAACCAGAGTACATGTTAAATTTATTTTTAATTGTTTGAGAGTGTCTCTCTATTAATAAAATTTGCAATAAATAGGCAATTGACGTCATTAAGCATAAAGACAACAAACTAATTTCGTTACAGCAGTATAAAAATTTAATAATAAAACATTAATAAAATTTTCAAATTATCTCCTATGAAATTATAAGTACATTATTACATATTTGTTTTCTATACATATGCTATATGCTAAACTTTTCTATTTAATTAACAATTTGCCCGCATTTAAATTCTTAATAATGCCAACACTTTAAACTAATAACTACCGTTACAGTAATAATAATAATAATAATAAAATAATTTTAATAATCAAAATCAATTTAGAAAATTATCACAAAATACCTGACTGACTGTATTAATGAATGAATAAATAAATGAACACCTTTAAATAGGCAACAGAAAAGAAAAAAATTAAAACTTTCAACGCTACACTTTAACACGTATTGACATCGATAAAACACCCTCTAAAGGACATTTATGGTATAATGAAAGAATGCGAGGCAGATACATACAAATTGATAATTTTATTGACACACCGACACCGACACCAACACCAACACACCCAAAAACAAATACAAATTCTCGAAAAGAAAGAATTTTTCATAAAGAATTTATGTGTACGAGTACACAGCTTAAATATATTTCTTAAATTTTCTATAGCATGCCATTAAGGCATTATGATTATAAAAAAACATAATAATTGTAAATTTATTTTATTTATAAGGCTTTAACAAATAACATACATACGTACAAGTACATAAGAAGGATAAACGCATTTTAATAGAATAAAAAGAACCGAAAATGATGTAATATTATTAATAAAATTTAAGTGTAATGGGTGTGTATTAAAAGCACAGTATAAATAATTGGTATTAATAATTTGAATACACACTGTGTTGACCCCTAAATCTATGCTATACACTATCGGTGAGCATTGTTCGTTTACTGGTAGTATTTTTCAATAAATTTTTTATGAGTTTCAGGACGACAAGTTTTCTATTTGTTTTTTTTTTTTTTAATTTCTTTTACATGATTTTTCGAAAAGAAGAAGCAATTTGTTGGTGTAAAAACTTTTAATACCATTTTTTTTTAAGAAAAAAAAAATCAATGAAATTGTATAAATTTTTAAGTAATCTCTTGATTACTCCTGTTTGTCACAATAGATGATGATAGAAAAGTTTATTGTTGACAATATATGGAATGACTTTCAAAAAGCATTAGTTTTGGATTGGCATCAAATGAAAAATTAATTTATTTAACTCGATAAAAATAACAGAATGGGCAAGCTGTTTGATCTAAAAACTTATTCTTAAGAGATTCATAACATGTCCACTTTTTACGGATATTTCATAAGGCTAAAATGTTTGTAAATCGAAACATGGAGACCTACTATAGGCTATTAAGTAGTAGTAGTTTTTAATTTAAAACAAATACAATATTAACTGCAGTGCTTTTCACATTGGCTTATCTCTAACGGAATGATACTTGTTTTAGTTCAGCCATAGCAGCAGTTATTAATATTTTATTTTACATAAAAAAATATTAATATTGAAATGTGTTGCATGTCCCTATGGCTAGAAGAATGACATTTAAAATTGAAAAACAGGAATGAATTGCTTTTAAATTCTCTTGTTTGTTTTTATATACTAAATGAGATATATGTAATTCTCATTTAGTGTATACGTTTTTAAACATAAGAATTTATCGTTTTGCTACAATCTGTGGGAAAAATTCTCTTGAAAAATTATTGATCAGAGACGAAATGGCCATTGAGACATGCTTATACCCACAATCAATACATTTCAATATTAATATTTTTTTATGTATATGTACGATTTTTAAAGACATCCTTTACATTTTAAAGTACAATTTGAGTTTTTTGTTTAAATATCTCTTAAAAATATGCCATATTTTTTTTAACAATTTCGTTTCCTACATTTCCGCAATGCTTTCAGACAATATTTTAACGGAAATCCTTAAAAAAAATGTTAAACAGGATTGATTCTTGTTAAACATTTGTCTTATCAGTTAAAATTCATCAAATTTATGCAATCAGAATGGGAAGATAAGACAAGCAAACAGAAAAAAAAATAATTTAAATTTAACTTAAAAACTCTTGCAACCAAAATTAATATTCAGGACAATCGCCATGAAAATTTATGCAAAAGCATGCACGATTGAAGTTAATCAATATTTGAACCTGAAATTAGGTCATGATTTTAAGATAATAGAACGTCATTGTCAGAAATTTTAAATTTCAAAGAAAATTATATAAAT
The DNA here is from genome assembly GCA_963576795.1 of Metopia argyrocephala. Classification (NCBI taxonomy): domain Eukaryota; kingdom Metazoa; phylum Arthropoda; class Insecta; order Diptera; family Sarcophagidae; genus Metopia; species Metopia argyrocephala. Next base: position 7,896,007 of record OY756208.1, read on the forward strand.
CGAGTGCTTTTAAGAATGCTTAAACTAAATATTTCTAACCGAGTTTCAAATATCATATTCAGTGAAAACAATGAAAATTTTAAAATTTTTTTCTATAAATACACAAATAATATAGACAAGTAATAACTCCGCCTAAGAGTATACTTTTATATAGATGAAGCATTATAAATAAACATAATTAATTTATATGACCATTTTCATAAGCTTTTCAATCTAAAAAACAAAAATAAATAAATTTATTACGTTATTAGAAGTAAAGAAGGTTGTAAGTATTTTAATTTACATTTAAAATTTATAAATTCTACTAAAAACCCTTAATGATATACTTTAAAGTTTTTTTTTGTTTTCCTAAATAGTCCATAGACCATAAGAAGCGCTAAAAAATCTAAACAATTGTAAGCCATTATGACAATGACTTTATACATACATACATATTTGAATTTGAATAGTATAGTATATCCTAAGGTTTTAATGCTCTGAAACGTTCTTACTTAACGTTGCTGTATGATAAAACGAAAAAGTTTTATAAAATAAGCAGAAGTAGGCAGTTCAACAGTTAAGCATAGATAGCAAGCCATTAATAAAAGTAATAAAGAAACGGAAGGAAAAAGTAAAACAGTAAAAAATTTTGTATAGCATACTTTAGGGTTTTCTTTGGTTCATGAATTTTAAAACTTAATGATTTTTTTTTTTGTTTTTTTATTTTTTTTAACTTGACAATTTATCAAAACATAACCTTAATAATTTCTTACGAAAATTTAAAATTTAAAATAAAAAAACAGACCTACTTTTAGACTATTTTCAGAAAAACAACAAAACTTCAGTCATTAAAAATATTTAAAACTACTGTGAAAAAGTGTCATTTAAAAAAGTTTTTGGCTATATGTACTCTTGGCATAGTGACAAGACTAAATTTAAGTGAATTGAAATGTTTTTTTTTACTTCTTTTTTGTTTTCTTTTAAAGCCATGACTTAGTGCCAAAGAATAAGTCAATGAAAATAGTCGATAAAAAAGTCGATGAATTTTTTTTCAAGTATGATTTAAATTTTAAAAATTGAATTATTTCAAATACATATATGATTAAGTTAAAAATGTTTTATTTTTTGTAGTATTTCCTAAGGCGTTTACTAATTGATTATGCCATTCTATTTTTGTTTGTTGCAGGCACTAGAGCGCAATATTTTACTCAATTAAATAAAAAAGATGAAGAAATTGCATTCAATTTAACAAAAAAAAAAAAAAAAAAATTAAATCAAATAAAACTTTTAAATATTATAAAGCTTTTCCAGAAATCCAAGTAAATATCAATAGAAAACCTTACGTTTTATGTCAAAGCATATTAAACACAGAGAATATATTTATAGAACCGAAGCACAAAACCATGATTGGAAAAATTGTTGATCAGACCATTAAAATTTCTCAAAAGTTATAGACTTTATTACAATTATTTTATTATAAAGTCATAATTGATCCAAAATAATCAAGACCGCGTAAAAGCCAAAAGCTAGTGAGCTTTTAGTTAAAGGCTTTTTTGACGCATAGACTTCAAGCAACAACAATTTTTTTATGATTTGTATATTTATAAAATTAAAGCGCCATTTTTAATACTTTCTACCTTAAAATCTATCGTACCCAGTAACTAACGAATCCCCAGTAGGGAATAAAATTAATTTTCCACGACTAAAACATTTTTTTTTTAACAAAAAACAAACCAGTAACGGAAATGGTTACTGGCACAAGGATCTTTAAAAAAAAATATATAACAATCTACAGCAAGAAAAAAACTACTGTTATATTTTTTATTTACTGATTTTTTTGCTTAAACTCACACTTCAGAAAAAGTAAAACAAAAAAAATTAAAAAAACGTCACTAGTAATGCAACAACAAGTGTAAAAACAGCGTTATAAAATTATCCTTGAGCCTTTTTATAAGCACACATGCATACACAAACACAACCATGGGTAGATAGAAAGTTTACACAAACAACTTGTATTGCCAACTTTCAGGAGTTGTGTTATTTAAAAAAGACGAAGAAAAAATTATAACCCAGAACTTTAAGTTTTAATGAAAATAAAACTAAAGTAGCAAACAGAAGGGGATACAATTTAATACCAATTTAGACACATTTTTATAAATGAATTTGCAAAATAATATAGAAAACAACAAATACAAAAGCACTGTAAAACTAGATACACGCAGAAAATTTAACACTATTTTGTTGTATAATTTATGGCCCCCGGAAATCTAATCAGGTTTTTTTAATTTAATTTACTTGCCCATTGGCAATTTTTTAGAGTAAGTAAGTAAAGAAATTGTAAATTAAACAAATAGAGAAGTGTAAAACATAAGTTTGATAAGCATTTAAATTGTTGAGTAAAAACTAAGTCTGTGTTTACACATAGAAATTCTTATTTTTAAGATTGCATGTTTATAGGCGAAGGCGGCGAGAGGTAAAAAAAGGAGAACACTCTTTCTTGTCTTGCACTAATGCAGACACCCAATTGTAATACATACATGACGTCAAAAATAGGAATTGTACTGTCTGAACGCCAAAGATAATTCAAAGAAGAATAAACCAAGATCTTAAAAATAAGAATCCCTACGTGTGAACACAGACTTAAGGAACTTTTGAAAATTCAGTTTTAAAAGAATAAGTCGTTTTTATTTATTTAAAAAGAATATAAGGACTTAAACCTAAAAGATCTATTTTTGTTAAAAAATCAAAATAGACAAACAAGTGTTAGGATATCAAACAGACAAAAATATATTCTCATTCAATTACTTTTAAGCTTTCGTTTTAATTGTACACTTTTTCAATTTCGAATACTCTTTAAAAAGACAAACAATTATAAATTGATTAAAAGCAAAATAATAGAGGTTTTCTTCTGAAAGTGATTTTAATTAAGAAGTCTGTTCTAATGCGGTAGAGAACAGACACAGTGACATGCTTACCTCTGTAATAATATTTTATTTATGCTATAAAAAAGGCTATTTTGAAGTGCTAATTTATTGCTATTTTTTTAAAATAAGCATTTAGGCCCTTGTCTAAATGAAATTAAAATAGAATTTAAAAAAATATTTTATTAATAAAGCCTTTGAAATATGTATATATACATATATAGTTTTTTCATTGTAAAAAGAAATTTTAAAATTGTATTTTCAGCAACATACTTTGATATTTGTCTGCTTTTTTTCAAAAACTACCTTTACTGGTAGTCATAAGAACAGCTTTATGGGAATTTGTTTTTTTTTGACTTAAAATATCAATGCAAAATTTTCATGTTGGACACAGAAAATAGGCATTTTATGCAAATTTTAATATTAAAAGAAGAAAAAAAAAAAAAAAAACAAAAGTGTTTTGAGAAAAGCAGGTCAAAATACTGACTATTGCCATATAATGGCGACAAAGCCAACTAAAAATAACTGCAACTAATGTAAAGGACAGTATTGCATTAGTATTCATTTATATTGTACAATATAGGAGAAACAAATAAACTAGCATACACATATTTATTATGCAAATATCCTAAAAGTATACTTTTATATATGTATCTATTTAAAGTTTGTTTTGTATACTTTAAAATTAAATTTTAATTTTTAGTTAAATGCTAAATTCAAGAATAAATTTCAATTAAAAAAATAAAAATAAAATTATAAAAATTTTGCGCCAAAAAATAGGCTTTAAATTTCAGAAAATTGTATTCTATTATTGTATTTATGTATGTATGAGAGCTTATAAACAGATCTGAAATAAAAAAAAATTATTAGAATATTTCAATAAATTAATCCTACTCCTTTAACGTAATATTTAAAACTAAAAATAGAAGAATGTGGAATCTTAAATAATCTTGTAGAAGAATCTTAAAAAAGTATTAAATTACCCCCATAATGTTAGTAGTTACATATTGAGTATTATTATTTATAAAAAAAACACTACCAACTCCTTGCCCAAAAGCCGTACAAAACCAATAATTATATGCCGAAATTCAGTACAATTATTCAGACCAATTATATACATACAAAAAAAATTGGCCATTAGAACCCTGTGCCAGGGTTACGGCCTAGCTTCTAGCAGCCCCCCTGTTGTGTGCGTTAATTTTTATCCATGAGTCCCGGGGCCTACAGCTTACTCTCAGAGCTTTTGCCAGAACACTGCTGAGAAGTAGTCGCCGAAAGAAAGAATTTTTTTCTTTTTTTTTTCAAGATGTTATAGCTGGGGTTTGAACCCTAAGCTCAATTACGCATAAAAATTTCCCCGGAGTTTTTCCTTCCTCCCATTTTTTCTATATAAATTCAATTGCAAAAGGGAAAAATTTCCAGGAAATTTTTATGTATAATTTTATACTAATCGACAATATTTTATTTGTTAATTAGATTGTTGTTAAAAAGAAGTTATAAAGTAAAAATATATTCCATGTATTTTCGTATATAAAAACAAATTCATTTTGCCGTCTTCATAAAAAGAAAAGTTTATTTGAAGTGTTTTAATTTTTCTAAAAGTACGGAACCAAGTCCTTTTTATCAACACGGCAAGTTGAATAGGTTTATTATACTATTTTAGATAATAAAATACAATTTGAGCCCAAAAACATAATTTACAAATTATGATTAATTTTTTTTTATTTTTTTATAATTTCATTTTGTGTATATTTAAAATTCGAAATTAATTTTTTTGTGTATATTTATAAGGCTTTATTTATAACTTGGCTGCTCAATTTCATACAAAGCATAAGTACATATGTATTTAAAGCTATACAAATTTAGCATACTTTGAGGTGTTTTTTTTTATTCTTTCTTTATTTTTTTCATACTAAACAGACTTTCGTACAGAAAGATACCAAACAAATTGTAAAGCAGATAGAAAAAGGCAGGTTTTTGTATTAAAAAATGAGCAAGTATATTTAAGTTTAAGACAGTTTACTTAGTCCTCGTCCATACTGTACAACATTTAATGCAAAACATTTTTAAATTACGAGTATGTTTTTAAACTGCATTAATTTTCATAAATAACGTTTCTTATACTACAACTCAAATATATTTTAAACACTACTTTCCTTTCCTTAAGTCTAAATTTTTCCTGTAAACTAAACTAAATACACTTTTTCACTTGCTCGTCTCCTCTCTTTCATCAACAAGCGTTGACGTTCCTCAGCAAATTTTCTATAGTATAAACGGGGACTTATGATTTTTCTTTTTCATAGATTCTTAAATATTCTTCACTGGTTTTTTTAATTAAAATATATTTTTCACTTTCATTTTAAGTTCCTTAGTTTTTTCCTAATGCCACACCATTAAAATTTAATTTAGAGTATGCTTTAGGGCATTAATTTTTAAGTTTTTTATTTCCTTTCTATTGCTAGTAATACTAGTATTTACTGAATCGCATACAAATTTAATGACGTATTTCCTTAAACGTAATTTGCGTCAATGTGATCGTTTGATATAAAATATTCTTCTTTTTTGAGGAACCAATTTAACAAAGAAAAGCGAAATTTAAAACATTTTCTACTATAACTTTTAAATAAATTTTATTCTCCCCTAAATATATACACGAAACCAATGAATAGAATGAAAAAAAGAAAAACACGCACACACAGAATCAAACAAAAATCTAATCACGTATATTTCTAACGTATTTTTTGTTGAGTTCAACACATCATATATGTACATACGACAGATGAATGTGTGAATATAAGAATGTTATGAAAGAATGATTTGTGAATTCATTTTTTTATTTTTTATATTCCAAAAATATCAAAATTCAAAAGAATTAAAATATGAAATAATTTCATGTTTCTTCTCTATCCCGTTTTAAAAGATGACTGTTAAAGAAATTATGCTTTAATACGATTTTAAGTATAAATCTGCAAACATAACGAAATCAAAAAAATATATATGGTATATACAAAGGAATTTGTTCAGTTCTCAAAGTCATTTTTTGAGTTCATTTACGTTCTTACCGCTTCAATGACTATGTTTTTACATTTGCAATAACACAGAGAAATATAAAATAATTGAATAGTATGGTAGCTGGAGTAACAATTTGAAAACGTGTCACCAATACTGAATAAATTATGAAATAAAGCATGTGCTGATCTAAATTATGAGCACATACAGTAAGCCATCACATACATATGATGTATATTACTGTGAATATTTCTTTTAATACACTACATCTCTATGGGTAGTAAAAGTACAGAGAGCTTGTGCTAATACCTCAATTCTGAATTTTACTCATAAGCCAAAATAACAGGACACTACTAAAAGAATAGAAATAGAAATATATATAGAATAATAATAGAAATTTGTTTTACAATGTGCGCTAGTTTATTATGAAAAACATTCTTTAGATATTTCTAATAAGACAATTTTGCCTATCAGTACTCTAGCAAGGCATATGTATGAGTAGTGTCCAGTGATGGATTTAGAATTCCTCCTTCTTAGGCTCCGTCGTCTTTGATAATATACATGAATATCAGAAAAAAAATATTTTTTTATTAAATAAACTATTAAATAAATTATACATGATACAACCTTTTTCAGAGTTACGGCCACATTGTATGCGTCAATTTTTATCGATGAGTAATGAGACCTATAGTTTAACTTCAAATCCTCACGACAGAATTGAGAAGCGTGTTTATGGCAATCATTTATTCTCAGAGCTTTTAAATATATGAAAATGTCGTTGTGGTCCTTCATTTAGCTGTAATTGAACTGACTGAACTCCAGATAACCTTTAGCTTTTTTTAGGTTCATAGAATTGTTTATTCCTCATTCCTAAAGAAATGAGGGTAAATAACTTTAAATTTGCACTGTGACATGTCTAAAACGATCTAAAATTTTCATTCCAAACAATGACTGAATTGTTGTCTGGATGCTGTAATTTGGTTGCAATTTAATAGCTTCAGATCGTGGAGTAGGTTTCTCGTTTTTGTTTGCTGCAATAAAGTCTAATGCATCGGTTATTGTAGACCAATAGACCAGCGAGTTTAAGAGAGATTTTTGGGTATAAAATTTATCCGCTGCTTTAAGATTTCCCAACGATATCTATATAATATGGAAAAGAAATTGCCAAGAAGTAACTACTAAATTTAAAGAATAGGCAGCTCAAGGCTCTTAATCTGCAAAGGGATTAATTGCTTCAATTAATTGATTTACGTAAACTGTTTTTATAAAGTGTTTAACACGGCCACTTTAAAGGCTTTAGATTTGTGACAAGTATTTGGTATAAATTCCAAAAATCTTTCAACGGTTTCAACATTTTCAAGTATTTAATAATTATAGCAAGTTAATCGACATGTGTAATCAACAAAATTCTTAGTCCAGTTCAGTAGTAATGAGTTGTCAATTTCACAATCGAATTACTTCATCTAATTTAAAGTGAAAGAAATTCCGTATATGATTAAAGCAAAAATTAGCTAGATAAATTTATAATTTAAATTGCTCTTGCACTCTTTTTCCTTTAAAATGCAGCGCCCTTTTAATTGTGTCGCTTAAGGCCAGGGCCTAACGGGCCTAGGCGTAAATCCACCATTAATCAAAAAATAAATTCAATCATGCAAACAACTGTATCACATGTTTTATAGCAATTAAGTGATTATAATTACAGGTTTATTGTTAAAACAAAATTAAATAAAAATATCATACAATAGTTTTAGAGTGGCCTGCCTATACTTATCAAAATAATACTTCTCATTATTTAAATGACTGATTTATTACAATGAGAGTGTTGCATTAACATTAAAAGCCAGAAAAGAAAATCTGTTTAAGCTTTAAACATTGTGGAGTTAATGTATGTGTATGTACATCATTATGTTTAAGAATAATTGTCTTTATTGTAGTTGTTGTTACTAAACGTGTTTTGAATTTGTTAAGAGATTAAAGACTTAGACATACTGTCTTATTCGTATACTTTCTAAAAAGAAAACACAATAAAAATTGCACATTTATTTACATACTAATGTAAGGAAGAAAAATGGGGAGGGGAAAGTTATAAAGTGTGAATTCTAACTAAATTCTTTCATTATAATACGGCGTTAATAAAAAGAAAGTCAAAATTGGTGTCCTGTCACCTATTAAGTTTATGATCGTGTGTTTCTAAACATTTATATAATACACAAATTTGTATGCTTGTGTGGTAATCTGGTAATTTATTTTTAATAATACATGATTGATATTTTCGCTAAACGGTTACACAGCTTAGTTTTACACACACATACACATACACATACAAATTTTAAACACAAAAGGGCGAAAGTCTATAATAAAGAGATGAAAAGAGACAGGGAGAGCTAACAAAATACATATGAAATATGTAAACTTTACTTACAGAGAAGCTTTGAATACTTTAAATACTTGCTGTTGATCATTCAAGGGTGAAGGTATAACACTGGCCTTTGAATGATCAATTCACAGCAATGTGTCTAATTTCTAAGGCTCTTAATAATATAAAAAAACAAAAATATATGTTCTGTTGTCATAATGTACTGTCCGTTCCATAAAAATTCCAATACAATGCAACTTTACAATAAAAAAATAAAATAATATTAATAAAAAAATACAGTGCGAGCTCGATTTTCGCAACTTCAAAAAATCTGGCCTGTTGCAATTACCGAAAAAGTTGCAATTATCGACCATTTTTTATTGTTCCTGAAAATACCCCATTTTTAATATTAAAAAAAAAAAACGAAAAACTAACTGTTAAAAAACAGTCTTCTTGTTGAAACATTGGCGTAGCGAGCAATTTTTTGTTTTAAAAAGTGAAATTATACAAATATGTTAGCCTACGCATCTGTGTAAACATACATATCGTCGATGGAATTAAAGAACGCTGTAACTGACAAAAAATCGATCGATTCATTTTTATCAGAAAAAAAAAACGCGTCGATTGGTCCCGGTCCGAGATCTCTACGATGAAAATAAGTTCATTTACGCCGTCTGCGAAATGAAAAATACCAGTGTATTTGTTCTACTTTCATACAGGTTTTTTGGCTCTGGTGAACATTTAAGGTTTTGTCAGTTACAGCGTTCTTTAATTCCATCGACGATATGCTGCAAAACAGAAAACTGATGCGTTTGTATTTGTGTTTTAAAACGTGTTTGGGACAGCACTAACGCGGGAGAAATGCTATTGAAATGGGATTCTTTGATTAAATATGATTACTTTTATAAAACTACGTTTCTGAACAAGAAATACAAACAGAAATCATTGTAAATATATTAAAAAAATAGTGTTGCACTTATTGAGACACATTTTTGAAAATCCTTGCACTTATAAAGACTTTAATGTAAAAAATTTGCCTGTTGTCGCTAATCGGGGTGTTGCGTTAATCGGGGGTTGCGAAAATCGAGCTCGCACTGTAGTTATAAACTAAAAACCATTTAGTATATAAACCCCAAACAAACGTATTTACAAAGCATTTGTTTTTCAAATTCTATTTTTCTTGACGAGTCTCTTAAGCAGAGACGAAATGACCATAGAGTGCTGGCCTTACCAATAAAAAAATACATTTATTTGCCTAATTGGCGAAATATATTTTTTGTTTTTTTGAAGTATTAGTTAATATTATTAAAATGTTAGTAAGAATATAAAATATGATTACAACTTATGAGTATTTAAGTAGTGTGTAGGGTATTATAAAAGAAAATCTATGATAGTTGACACACATATTTTCTATTGGCTGCACAGCTTGTTTGGTGTCGTGTTTCTTTTTCGATCTTTTGCAGATGCAGATTTAGTGCTGTGTACGTAACCCCACACATAGTGTACAACGTACATGTGTTGCATACACCAACCATATGTTTGTTCGTTTTTACAATTATGCATGTGTGTGTAAATGCCTTTTTATTTCTTAGTTAACCTTGTCAATAACTCATTTTTATCTCCCTCTTGAAAAAACATATTTAATGCTGCCTGTTTAAGAATGTATGCATATGTATGTGTGATTTTATTAGAAGAACACATTTTTCTCTATTAATAATCGTGGTTTGCTATGAGACCATTAAGAAAAAATTATTTAATGTTTGCGAGTCAGCCAGTATGTGTGTACTTGTAGGGGAAGATTTCTTTAAATTCACCTCTTTTAACCTCATTTTACATTTCTTGCATATGGCTTTTCTCTCTATTACTCTTCTTTATTGTCGTTTTGTTTCTCTTGCTGCTGTTCTTTATTGCTTTCGTTAAACACAAAGCTTTATGGGCTTAGCAAGGTCATTTAACTGCCTTTTCAGTCATCTACTAATCTGCTGTTATACTCACAGCCTACTACATATTTTTGTGCGAAAAATAAAAATTTTACAGAGCATCATAAAATATTATAAATATGTAGAGAGAAAAAAAAAAAAAGATTTTTAATTAAAAATATTTTGCTCGCTCTCTCTTTGTCACCCATACTCGTATATATGCATGTACATATGTTAATCATTTTATTAAAAAAATTGTGTTTTTCTTATACTTTCTCGTGCTTATTTGATTTCAAGCTTGAGAAATTTTTAAACTTTAAGTGTTACAAAATTTTAAATGAAAACATGAGTACCAACAGCAATCTCTATGTTTACGCACTAATGCACTTTAGCAGTGATTAAAATGTAAAATACCCTACATTTTCATAATAAGTTTTATAATTGTTTATTTACAATCGTATACAACACGAGAGTTATATAGAAGAATTTAAAATTTCTCTCTTTATGATTTCTTTTTTTAAATTAGTGTTTTTGCTGGAGTCGTCCAGGCTGCAATTTAGTTGTGATTTGTGTGCTCCAGTTTCTCTTTCTCGTATTAAATATATTTTCGTTGTTGTTGTGTTGTATTTTTTGTTAGTTTAATATGTTGAATTCATTTAATGAATCAAAGAGAATTTTAATTAAAAAAAAGAAGAAAAACTTAATTTCTTTCTATATTTCTATTATTTTGTGAAATTCCGTCCTTTTTGGGTAAAGTTCGGCATAACGACAATAAATTACAAGAGACAAAAATAGCCAAAATTACTTATTTTTTTTTTTTTTTTTTTTTTCATAGATGTTTGAACATATTGCGCCTTTTTTTATTGTTGATGAAACAAGTTGCTGAAAATTTGTCCACTCAAGAGCCAGTGTTATACCTTCACCCTCGAATGATCAAACAGCAATTGCCTCATCTGTCGGTGGATGTTTAATGTGAATGGTGAGCGTCTTCAGTAGGTTAGCTGTTGTCTTCCCCGAAGGTGGCGCTGTACTCCTGATCATTGGTTTCTGGTGGAATGGATTAGGAATGTCAGGGGGCGATTTCTTGCAGATGGTCTTGCTGGAGGGGGGGGGGGGGGGGAACCTCTTATTTTTCTTAAATTTAATTTTTTAATTTAAATTGTAATTTTTAGAAAATCGCAAATTTTTATTTTTATAATTTTGTCCTTCGCTGGGATTGAACCTAGGTCGTGTAAGTTTCTGTGAGAGCGCTCTACCACTATGCCACGACCCCCCCACTTATACAGGAACTCAAAAAAAAAAAACATTTTTATGGAAAAATATCTAATTTATAAAATATAAAAGACAGTAACTCGATTTATTATATACATAAATAAGTTGACTTAAATAAAGAAAAAAATTTTTATACTGCAAGTTTATAAATATTTTTTTAATACAGCTTTTAATTTATTTTTATTTTTTCACTATTATTTTTTATTTTTCAAACAGCTGATTATTTGTTTATTTGCACGCACTGGCAAGAAAAAAAAATACGTGCTGTTTTGGGCGAAAAGAATAAAGAAATAAACTCTCACAAAATCTCTTTGAATAACCCAATTTTAATGTACGGAAACCTTTTTAGTAACATGAGATCACACGGAAGGAAAAATAAATATTTAAAATTAAATGAATCAAAACGAGATTTATTATTATTTTTAAGCAAAGAGCTCAATAAAATTATTCTATTATTAAAGAGTTCTTCAAAGCACGCATTACAAAACACCAATTAACTAAAAAAGTAATACTAATTTTTTTTAATTTTAACGGTGACTTTAGTAACAGATCTGTTGGCATTTTCTTGAAGGTTGAAATGCAGTCTGACATTTGGTTTTTGTTCTGTCAGCTGTTTTGTGAAAGAAGTTATAATTTTGGCACGTGCAGTTTGGTTTGTATTTTTTTAACAAAGTTATACTAAATTTTAGTCGTCCGATCTATTCGAAATAATGTTTTTTCTTTAAGGCAAGACATTCTTTTTCCAGTTTATGCATTTATAAATGTTAAAAAAATAAAAAAAAAAATCTGTGTTAAAAACGCCCTGAGCCACTCTTCACCTTTTTGCACCTGGCTCCTGAACTTAATTTGCAAATTACTTTCTGGTGGCTTTTTTGAGTTTATTGGGTCATAATTACCCCGAAAAAATTATTTTTTTATTTATTTATTATTTATTATTAGTATTAGCAATACTTTATAAAACTCATTAATAAAATATATCACAAATTACGAAAATATATTATACATTAACGAAATATATTATAAATTAACATAATATGTTATAATTTAACAAAAAATATTACAAATAAACAAAAAGTATATTACAAATTAACAAAGTAAAGAAAAGAAAAATATTTAAATTTAACAAAAAAAAAAAATATTACAAATTATTTCTTACAAATTTTACACATTCTCTTTTAAAATATTTAAAATTTGGTTCTAATTTCAAATAATCTGGCAATGTATTAAATAATCTAAAACTCTTCTGAAATATTCAAAAACTATTTTTTAGCTTTTAGAAGTTTGCGGGTTAGAGGGTTAACAGCATTTTTCTGTTATAAATAAAATCTAATTAAAAAAAATGTACAAAAACTGCCACTAAAAATTTAACTTCTACTACTTATTTTATTAAGAGTAAAAAAAGTGCTACTTGCTGCTATAGTTTTTCATGTTGGACCCCTACGAGGTTGATTTTTCTTAATTTGCTTATTGGAAATGGTGATAGATGATGATGATGATGTGTATATATTCAAAGAACTGTTTTATTAAAAAAATCTGCTTTAGAAAGAAGTTTAAAATTAATTTCTTTTTTCACAAATAATGTGTTGTTAGACGGATACAAAACATGTGTAGATTTAATTTATTTTGTCATTAAATAATTGTTTTGTAGCACTGTTTTGTATTAATTTGTCAATAATTGATTGTAGTCGTCGCCGCTTTTTTTTTTTTTGTTTTTTGTTTTTTTTTTTTTAATAAAAAATTTATTTTACCGGCTGTAAAAAAAATGTCATTTTAACGTCAGCAACCTATTCATTTTAAATTTATGAATTCTGAACACGTTTTTTTCAAAACACAACAAAAAAAATTGGTAAAAAAATAAAGTGTTTTACGGGTAATATTTTCTTCTTTTAGAGAATTGTAATATTTGTTTAAACATTTTAAATAATTTTTTGGTAGTTTTTTGTAAAAAATTCATATTCAAAATGTGTCAATTATTGTTAAACATGAAAAATATTTCTTTTTATTACATTCACATATGTATGTTTGTAGGTTGAAGTGCCCATTTAATTGGTAATAAATTTACTTTTAACTTTTAAGGCATTTTTTATCTTTAACGAGGTTAGAAATAAAGGTGTGTTCAATTTTAATTTAAAGCATAAAATGGTAATTTTTTTAAACAGAAGGCTTTAACAGCAAAAATATTATAAAAAATTAACAACAGCGACGAAAAAATAATAACTATTTTAAATAATAATTAGTGTTTTTTTTTTTTTTGTTTTAGCTAAACAAAACTTGGTTTGTACTTGTTTTAAGTATTTATAGTCGAAAATTTTCAGAGACCGATCACAAGAACAAAGTATTTAATGAAAACCACGGCCCCAATACTGGCATAAAATTGTCTTTCTCTTTTTTCTTTATCAACTTTTTAAGATGTTCATAGAGGACCTTAAGTAGGTTAAGTAATCATCTTTATAGACCTATTACTCTCATCTCTACGGCATTATTGAATTAAGAGTCCGTTTTCAATAATATGATGCGAAATGCATGAAAATGAAATTGTATTTTATTTTAGACATTTAATTTATGATATAACCGTCGTAGTAAAATGAAAGTTATAACTGCTTTTAACCTGTTATACGAGTATTATCAGAATAATTGCCCCCAAGAACTTTGCTTTCGTCATTTCTGGGCTTTCAGTAGTTAAAACAAATAAAAAAAAAAATTGTGTTTGTTTTTATTGTCAATAAACGATAAGATATTAAGTATAATGAACGACTGTAGGTTGATAATTTTGAAGTAGTCAATACCGAAATAAAGTGTGTGTAACACCACAAATTAAAATAAATAACGCTCGAATAGTAAAAAATAAAAATGTTTTTTTTTTTACTAAATTATAAACAGTAAAATAAAATACGAGTATGTTATTGCCTTAATTATTTGATATGAGCAATAGAATTTATTTTCAATTCCAATCTTGGAATCGGCTTATTTAAATCCATATTCAATTTAAAAATACTATAAATTGATCTGCTTATATAAACTGTGCTTGATGAGAAGTTACACTGCACTTAATGGATACACAAAGAATACACAAACAGTGTATTCCTTAAAACCAATTGGGATATCTATTAAAATTGTTGGCACTAGGCCTCTGATTGATACATTAGTATTAGATGTAATTGCAATATTTTTTTTTATTTGAGATCAATACTCATCAACACTAATACTACTAAATGCAGTGCATTGTATTGAAATTTTTGGAAAGGACAGTTCATATACATACATACATATATTTGTTTATACTATTATTAATTAATTTTAATTATTAGGAATGAGACAAATTGCTGTAAATTGATTATTCAAATGCCAGTGTTATTCTTTCACCCTTGAATGATCAACAGAAAGTGCCTCATCGTTGCATGTTGATTGTGTGGTGAGTGTCTTCGCTAATTATATTTAGCTCTTACTGCCATCCCTAAATAAAAGCCGCAAGCGTTTTCTAGCTGTCAAAATTTCTCTTGCCCATACATTTTGTATGGAGCATCCCAAAATAACGCGGCGGCAACGCTTTGCAATTGGAAAATCCAATTTTGACAGAGCGTTTAATAGTAAAGTTCGTCGCAAAAGGCAACTAAAATGTAAACAAATAGGAAAAAAACAGGGTTTTGATATAAAGATATGTTATTTGCATAACCATGTTTTATTCGTAAAATAAACAAACTAGAAGATATTAAATATTAATATAAAATAAATAAATAAAACATAATAAAAATAAATAAAATAGTACTATAAAATTTAGTTTATGTTACAAATACCAATAGAGGAATGTAGTTTATTATTAAAATAGAATTGTTATACAAGCACTTGTTTTTGTATTACCCTGTTTTTAATGTTTTGACAAAACGTTTCCGCTCTTATTTAGGGATGGCGGTTCAGAGTTATCGCTGAGTGTTGGAAAACATTCCGCTTGCCGCTTTTATTTAGGGATGGCTCTTATCTGCTACTTCCCAATTGGTGGCGCTTTTCTGTTGATCATTCGTTTTGATCAATAGCTTGGTAAATAGTGTGTCGTTTACCACCATTTTTTCTGTTTTGGTGATCGAAATTCAATAATTTATTTGTAAAATTGAAATCAACAAATGAAAATTAATTTTTATTGACCATATATTAGTTTTGTGTTTCTGCTTTTGTTCCTTTTCATTTTTATATTTTCTAATTTTACTAAAAATTTAATTTGTTTTTCTTTTACATGATTTCTTTGAATTTAATTTTTAATTTTAATGAAATCGTATTTCCTTAACATTTATTTGCGTGTTAATTCAGTAGTTTTTATGGCGATTTTAAAAACTCATTTGCAAAAACTATTTGCAATAAAATTAAAAAATAAAACATTTAACATTTTAAAATATTAAATAAAAACACAATTTCCTATAGAGGTTGGGAGGCCAAAGTAGCCGAACAGAAACATGAAACGTTTTTAACAACTTTTGTGTAGAATGAAAAAGAAATAAAAATAAAAAAAAAAATAATTTCTAATTTAAAACACGTCTATTGTATTAAATTCTTTTGAAATAAGTTTAAATTATAGTAAATCAGAAATAAAAAATATTAATGAGGTTTTTAAAGTAAATGCAAACAACAAAATATTGTTGTTCGACTTTATTTTTCTCTTTTTTTTTTTTTGTTCAAACAACAATAAAAATTTAGTAACACAGAAAAAAAAAGCCACTAACAAAACATGAGTAAAAAAAATAGAGTATTAGTTAATTTTAAAATGAAGCAATAACTCCTTTGATCCACATTAAAATTCTCAAAGTGTTAAAAAAGATTTAATCAAGTTCTTAATTGTTTCAAGAATTTTCGTTAATGTGAGGAATTTCGTTGTTTTCGTAATTGATATAAATTTTTCGGTTTTCACGAAAGAATCGTGAACGAATTTTAAGGCTCTAAAACTCTCTACCCAGATAAATGCCATAATGATTGGTTATATGAAGCTCCGACATCTTTAAAAAAAAAAAAGAAATATGAAACAATTATTTCTTTCGGCGACTACCTCTCAGCAGTCTTCTGGCAAAAGCTCTGGGAGTAATTAATTGCCATGAAAAAGCTTCTCAAATCTGTCGTTCGGAGTCGACTTTAAACTGTAGGTCCCGGTACTCATGGGAAAAAATTAACACACACAACATGAGTGCTGCGAGAAACTAGGCCGTAATCCTGACACAGGGTTGTAATGGCCAATTATGTATGTATGTATGTATGTATGTATGTATATGAAGTTTTAATAATTATTTCTCTTACACGTATGTGTGTTTACAACAATGTAATCCAAATCTTCATTTTTTGTACACAATTGTGCTACAGACGCATTTCATTTATTAGGAGTTTTGGTTAACTATGGTTTACAGTAACCGTAGACATTTATAATATTTTTTTTTTATTGTTGTGCTACAAACGGCATATTACTGAAATATTCTATGCAATCTTTAGTCACCAATCATATAGAAGTTTTTACGGAAATTGGGCACTATAGCAATTGTCTGCAAAAATTCCATGAATAAATTTTAAAGGTGCAAATAGAAGAATAACTATAATTGATATAACCCGGCTTATAATTGAAAAATACAATTGAGGAAAAAAGCTGGAGAGAATCTGTTTTATAATTTACTGTAAATAGCTTTAGCGTCCACGGAGATAAGCAAGACTTTTTGTGTAAAAGTTTAACTCTGAGCATTGGCAAAAGCATAGATAATTATTTATTAAAAAACCGAGTAATTTATTTACAAATAAAAAAATTGTCTGTTACTAACTTGCTGTGCTTATTAAAATTGCCAAAGAATGTATTTTCTATCAACAACGAAAATATTTACATATATATTATGTAGGTCTAACAACCATTTCATGAAAGTAAATTATAAGCCCTCCTTAAAAATTTTTTTAAACAGATAACTGAAGTCTGCTAAGAGATGGTCGTTGAAAGAAATCTTTTTTTTTTCTATGGTTTGAACCCAGAGCTCTAGTCTTGTTAATCATTATTACAATATTACATTGTTTTGGATTTTTATGTATGCTTTACGTATTTATGGTCCTGGTCGAACACAGGCTTTGCAAAGTAATATAAATTTATTTATTCATATTTATATAGTACTAGCTCACCCGACAGACACTGTCCTGTTCAAATTAGAAAAAATGTCTGCGTTCGATTTTTAAAATTATTGAAAACTTAAATTGGAATGCATCGAATATCTGAAAAAGAAATTAGTTAAATCAGTGTAACTGTTTTCCGATTTGTAGATAAGTAGAAAAAAATGGGCGCAAAAGCAGGCGTGGTAAATTTTTCTTTCGATGAAAATTTAAAATGGATTAATACAAACATTTGAAAGATTTAAGTCCAAAAAAGTGGTCGTAAAAGTGGGCTGGGCAAAATTTTATTTCCGTAAAAACCTAAATTGGATCACGACGATTATTAGAAAGATGACCAACGAACAACATTGATTTTTATTTATATCGATTTATTCAAATTTCTTTTCTTTTTCAAGATGTCAGAGTTGGGTGTAAATCCGGAGCTCTTGTCTAGTAAGCCAATGCATTAACAGAAAAAAATTATTTTTAATTTCTTAAATTTAACACAATAAACAAAATAAATGATTCTTTTCATCAAATATTTGACACATTTAAACGTATCGACATACCTTAAGAATATTTTTTTCCTTTTTATTTAAAGCTATTTAATATCTAAGTTATGAATATTTTATTGTTTTAATTACATTGTGCATTAGGCGTAAATAAATGCGTTTAATTACGTTATCCTGGCATTTTAAATAAAGACTTAATGCATACATACACGTGCACATGCACGTGCATACTTAACAAATACATCTCTACCTGTATCCACATTAAAAATAAATAGAGAAAAACAGGAAAACAAATATTGTCTTTTATTACTCCTTCCTTTAACCCACACTTGTTTGCAGTCATATTGTTATTGTAATGGGAATTTTTTTTTCCGTGTTAAACAAAACCAAAGAGTAAGGAGTTGTGTTTAATAGCTTACTCTCCTCACTCTTTTCTTTTTATATTAATTTCGCTAAGTACCAGTTTACATGTGATTGTGTGTATATTAATGCTCACAAGTTAAACATTTACAACGGCATGATATATAAAAAAGCAATACAAAAATAACGGTTATATTGTTTGTTTGGCATGCTCTTTCAATATGGTTGACATGACGTTTAAAAAGTAAACATAGTACCTACATATATATAAAAAAACAAAATAATATAAAAATGCAACCACAACAAAATTCTCATTTAATACTCAATACCTGTTTGTAAAGTAATAAAAACTATCTACAACTACTACTGCAATTACGTTGAAAAAACAAACACCCACACTTTACTCATCATAAGAGTAAATACAGTTCTATTTACATGTATACGTATACTCGTAAACATTGCATAATGCATTTAACACTTGACTATTGTTATACCAGCCAGCTCTCTATATTTTTTCTCTTGTAATTTTAATATTAACAAATAGCTGTAATAAGAAAAACAACAATAACAATAATAGCGTCATAGCATAACAATGATGGCGAAAAGTATTAACATTGTTGTTACAGTTTTTTATGTAAAACAAATACCCATAATAACCGTCAATTGTTTTAAGGAATGTAGAAAAGAAAATATCAAATACAAAAGAAGAGAGCGAGAGAGTGGAATACACAATGATTGTGTGCGTTAATATTATACCACTACCCTCTCAAGTTAACAAATTATTTTAACTCCAATTGTTTTATTTACTTGTGGGGTGTATTGTTTTGTAAAATAAGCGCAATAGTAAAATGCAATAAAAAAGTAATTTGTTGCCAAGAAAATTACTATGCACGGAGAAAAAAAAAATTAGAATTTAATGGTTAAAAAACTCTAAGGGCACTGTTATACGTTCAATATTAATAGTGAAACTTGGATTACGATCAATTTTTTTTTGTCTTAATCTTGGTTCAGATATAAACTGAGCAAAAATTCAAAGTCCTTGATGTCCTAGTTTGTCAGTCACAGGATGTTGCCTATAGGCAACATTTGTCAATAGTGATAAATATAAAAAAATATAAAAATTATTTTTAAACGCGTTTTTTATTGAAATTTAAGTATGAAATGATACAAAGCAATTTTTTTGTGGATTGCAGCATAGGTAGACTTTGCATTTGCTGCACTTTGAGCACGGAAAACCTGTATGACATACCCGGCAACGGCCTTTTGATCCCCATTCTACCCAATGACCAAGATTGTCAAATCGTACTGATTTTGCAGGATCTGCAATATATTTTATTTTAGAGAACCTGCATTCAGAGGCAGTCGAAAGTGTTGGTGATGAAGGAGTCGATGGTAAAGAGGGTGATGATGGAGCTGATGGAGCTGAGTCCATGGTAGCAAGGAGTGATGATGGGCGACTACTTTTCCTTGGTAAAACTGTTTGAGGTGTGTTCAAAAGCTCATTAGCAATGTCCAATTGAAAATTTATAAGCGGCATGTGCTTTACTTTGTCGGCGTTCGCATTTTTGAGGTCTCTTCGATACAACAACCAACTATTGACTACACTAGAATTTATGCACCAGTATACTATGCGAATATACCATTTGTTTGTGCGATGGTTGATTTTGTATAACTCTAGTAGCCCATCTGATACTTTGTCATCTTCTTTATTCCTATATTTACAAATTCATATTTTTCTGGGACGAGCGATATAGGTCAAATGACCTTTGGGTGTTTGTGCTGGCTCATACAAAACTAAAATAAAGACTTTTCAGTAAAAAATTGTCAAAGATAAACATTTTCTTATTTTCACAATCAGACGCTCGCAGTATTATCGAAGTTACCAACCAATACTAAAAGACTACACAAAAAAGTAAAATATAATTGTTATACATTAAAAAATAAATTATATGTCGTTGATAATACTCCGAAAGAGGTCTTATTATTAGTCAAAGATCTAACTCGTTTACTCCCAATTTACAATACTTGTTATTAAACAGAGCGAGGAAAATTCTTCTTTTGTACAGCTCGCGATCAATTAAAATAAGTGGCAATACATTTTTTTCTATTTAAAAAGTACAGCTCATATTACATTGCGATTTTCTTGTCTTCTTATTTTTTCATAAAGATATTACAAGTTTTCATTAAAGCGCTAACTCCAAAGAAGGAAGAACCTATACAAAAATTTTATTACTCCCTATGTGATAAATTTCCTCACTGAAACATATATTTCTGTTTTTTTTTTTTCTTGTTTTGCAGAAATTATTTTTATTGCTCTGTGGCGGTTTTAGTTACTCCCCAAACGTAGAAGTTAAGGCTTTGGCTGGACTTTAAGGTTTTACAGGAATGTTTTATGGTTTTGTACAGAATTTACAAACTTTTCGTTTTTTTTAATGTTGCCAACGTTGTTGCACGTGTTTTATTAATCAGGAAGAATAAGTGTAAACGTTAAAGACAATATTTATGACTTTTTACTTCGTTGCACTTTCGCATTTGTATTCAAGGCGACGTTAAATATACTTTTTAGAAGAAGCCAAAAGGTGAAATACTATAAACTATAATAAGAATTATTGAAATACAGAAAAAAGAAACATTGCATGAATAATTCAAATATTTGAAAGTATTAAGAGATTTATATTTTTGAAAGAAATATTAATATTTCAATGGCAGGCAGTATGTATATAATTTTGGTAATATTTTATTTTAAAGAACTAATTGGAAAACATTACATCCCATTATTATTATTGTTTGTGAAGAAACAAAATTAATTGAAAAAATTATCACTCTTACTGAGATTCGAAGACGAATTGTTTTTTTTTTTTTTTTAATTTTTTTTAATTATTTTTTCAAATCAAAACGAAATTATTCAAAAAGTCATATTATTATCAAGCTATCTTCGTAACAAGTTTAGAATTTACTCAGAAAATGTTCAATTAAATCTGCTAAGTTGTTATAAGAATTCTTAATATGTTTTCACTCTTTTGGAACTTTTTTAAGGGCTTCTCCAACAAACCTCGCATATTTCTTTCACTAATAATTTTCATAAACATAGTAAAGAGAATTAAAAAATATAAAAAAATATCAAATTTCTGGCAAATGAAAATATTGCACTTCACAAACAACATTCTTTTTGAAAAATTAAACATTTTTCGTTGTATGTAAATAAATAAAAATTCAACTCCATGTTCTTAACGATTTAATATTTCAAAGTCTTGATGTTTTGAAGTTCTTTATAAAGCCATTACCACATACCATCATACTCTGTTTCATTGCGTTTTTTTTTGTTTTGTTTCCCTTTTGCCTTTAACTCAAAGCCGTACATTTGAAATTTTTATGCTAAAATGTTACCTTAACCCAGTTTTCCTTGGCTTTCTTGAACATTTTTATTTCCTTCCCCACATAGGCCTTTTCCTTTGGCTGGCGTTAGTAAAATACCTTGAAGAACTGGTTGGTTGTTGGTTTAGAGAATTGAAATTGAAATGTTTCATTTCGCAACGATACCATCGTATGGGAGGTGGTACCCAAAGCAAAAGAAGAAGAATCAAATTAAAAACGTAATAAGAAAAAATACATTTAGATGGTCATCATGACGTTGATATTTGTGAAAAAGAAAATTTCTTTAAATTAAAATGAAAAGAAAAATAAACTTCAAAAGCAACAGTAGAGTATAATAGAGAAAAAAATTGTTTTCTAATACCAGTACATAAAGAAATATTAACTTTAAAGATGCACATTCAACAAGAAATGTTTTGCAATACTCCTTCAACATTTATGTGATAATTTTTAAAAATTTTCCAATATATTAGAAAGACTAAAAAATTTTTTTAATGTTTTCGTGTACAAAATAACCGACGTTCAAATCTTTTTTTTTTAATGTAAAATATATACATATACAATATTCGAATTACTCAAGTTTTTGCTCTAAAAAGTTAGGGGTTTAGTGTGTTGGTATACTAGACAAGAGCTGCGGGTTCAAACCCCAGCTTTGATATAGAAATACTCGTATGAAAAATTACTTCTTTCGGCGACTTCTTTTAGCAGTCTTATGATAAATGCTCTAAGAGTAATTGATTGCCATGGAAAAGCTTTTCAAGTCTGTCGTTCAGAGTCGACACTAAACTGTAGGTCTCTGAACTTATGGATAAAAACTGACACACACAATATGAGTTTTGCGAGAATCCAGCAGTTATTAAAAAATCTCTGAAGTATTGTTAGCAAATTTCTGATGTCAGCATCTTAATACTCGTATGTATTGAACAGAAAAGAATGAAAGAAATATATTAAATATTGTATATAAGTACTAGAACAGGAAAAAGGCGTAAAGAAAATAAATGAAACTAAAACTAAAATAAAATCTTTTTTTATTCTTTATTTAATAAATGCAATCATGCGATTTTAATACTTAAAATAAAGGTGTAGAGTTTTTACTATCAATAGCAGCACCAGTAAACTTTGTACAAGTGGATAAAATATAAAAGTACTGTTGGAAAAAATGCAAAAAGATGATTATATTTTATGTTTTTTCCCCATTTTCTTGTACTCTTTTTGAAATTTATTTCGAAAGAGGATTTCCTTTTAAACCAGCAAAAGACAGTTTAAAATTAATGACGGAATGAATACTTTGCGTTTTTATTTTTGTATTTTTCACATTTTTTTTTTTAATTTCCAGCGTGTTCTCATGTTACACGCTTACTGCCTTAAGGGAATTTAATAAAGTTTTATATTTTAATTAATTAGAAAACATTTAATAGAAAACAAGTTGTCAGTGCCCAAGTCAGCTATTGTTTGTAATAAATATTTTATAATAAAAGAGACACATCAAATAAAATTATTTTAAAATATTAAATTAAAATAAAAGCAAAATTTTAAAAATCTTAATTTGCAAAAAAAAAGCCTGTTACTCTGTTGCTCTGATTAACCCACACTGTTGTTTTATTTATAAAATTTTTTTCTTGATTATTTTTAGTAATTTCTTAAAAGAGATTCATATAAAACTAAATATTTAAAATTTTTTTAATTTATTTAAAAAGAAAAAGGAAGAAAAATATTCGCCAAACGGAAAGAATCAAAACTTTGTATATCAACGACTTTAAGACAATTTTCAAAAGCCTTGTGCAATGCGCTTGTGGGCTTCATTCAGCTCAAAATTTATCAATTCAATTTAAATTTTCCAAATACACAAACACACATAAAAAATTTCAAAGAATAATAATAATAAAAAAAAATTATAATAATATTAATAAGAATAATTGTATAATTTATCTATTAAGATTTTTACGAGCATTTGTCGTCATCAAAATCATTATTTTTATATTTCTGGATTTTTTTTTCCTCCATTTTTTTATATATTTCGCAACAGAGAGCAATAAGCATGAGAAAAAATAAATAAAAGAAAATTTTTACGAATAATGAGGCTGAGTTGTTAGTTTTTAAATAATTTAATTCAATTTTATTTCTTTTTTAATGGAGAAGTAGTGACTGGCAAAGTGTATTCGTATTTTATGCAAAATTTTTGTATCACAAACATTTGTGCAATTTATGGGTAAGTGGCGCCAATTATGAAATTGATTGATTGCTTTCATTGTTTTTGTATTTCAAGCACTTTCCTTGCTAATGTATACGCAGTTGCTAGAAATTATGTCATTGCGGCAGTTGTAGAAATACTGTGATTTATTACCCAAAATTGTTAACGAGATTGAAGGTATTCTTAAAACTAGCCTGAGTATACACACATACACAAATTATCAAAATTATAAGTGCACAAGTATATTTTACTTTTTGTGATATCACGATATCAAAAGAATGTCTACACGTTAGCTTCCTGTACAGATGTAAGCAAAGACAATAAGAAAACAAACGAATGCATTATTTCCTTCAATAACGTTATTAGTTTTTTTTTTTGTTTGTTACGTTTTCAAATACGAAAAGGAAGTGCTTCTGAAGGAGGAATACAAAACAACTTCTGCCATCTATTAGTTGAAATTCTGTATTTAAATATGAAGTGACACAACTTTAACTGGCCACTGTAGTCCAGTATGAAGTTAGATGGCTTACTACGACGAGAGCTCTGGGTTCAAACGCCAGCTCTGACATCTTAAATGAAAGTATTCGGCCACCACCTCTTAGCAGTCTTCTGGTAAAAGCTCTGAAAGTAACTGATTGCCATTAACAAGCTTCTAAAGTCGATATTCTACGGAGTCGACATTAAATTAAACAGTGGTGTTCAATAAAATAGATTCACGCTGGTCTAACATCTATGAGGCCGGAAAAACACTAGAAAAACGTGATTAATTCTTTTGTTTTGATTTTGGTTTAATTACAGAGTAACTAATATAAAAAATATAAAGCTTTCCAACATAAAAACTTATAAAACTATATATTCATAAACATTTTTAAAATCGACTAATTTTGCTGTTCAAAAAAATAGATTCACAAAATTTGATGGCATGAAAAACCTTTTCTTTATTATTTAAACCAAATTATTCCTTTAAATTATTGTTTATTTTTGTAATTACCCTTATTTAAAACGCTTCGATTGGAACATTCTTCCAAGAATCTATAAAAAAAATTCCCACAACTGTTTTTTATTGGAAGGAATTCATCCTCGAAGGACCTCTTTGACAATTTGCCATTAAATTTTAATTGCATTTAAGTCTAAAAACTGTGTGGACAAGTTTAAAACCTTAACGCCATTGCTTTCAAGCCATCCTTTAGCTCGCTTTGATGTGTGTTTTAGGTCGTTATCTTGTTGAAACACACATCAAAGTGGCATATCTCATTTAGAATAAGACATCACGATGTCGAATAGAATATTTGTGTAGCATACGGCATCCATTGTACCTTCAATTCTAAATAGAGGCCATGTCCCATAGTATGAAAAACGTCTCAATACGATTATGTTTCCACCACTATTTTTCAATGGTTTTTATTGTATATTGCGGAAGGAATTCTGTGTAAGAGGATCTTCTTACAGTGAAGTTACTTCTTGCGAAGTTAATTAAATAATAATTTGTTTATATATATTTGAAAACAGTGTGCAATCTGTCTAAATTATATGTGTAATTGGTCACAGATTTTTCTTTTTTTTCTGTCTTAATTTTATCACGAATGCCTACCATGTTAATGGAATATTTATTGAGCCTTTATACTTTTCAGCAAAATATTAAAAAATATAAATTTTTTCCATAAATTGATAGAAAATAGAAATTGTACGTTTTTTTTTGCCAGACAAAATATGCATATTTTCACTATGAAATTTGAGTCTTTATTTAAATCAGTGGTACCATAAAAAATAATATTCTAAAGTTATAATAATCTAAATATATAAAATTGAATGTGTGTTTGTTTATTTGTTTGTTTGTTTATTTGTTTGTTTGTTTGTTTGTACCTTATAGGAGACCAAACCTCTGGACCGATCTTCCTGAAATTTTCACAGCATTTAAACTGGAACTCTGACATGATTAATATGGTACTTTTTTTTCGACCACGCCTAATTTTACGTCCACTTTTTTTAAATTATGTAATTGCCCTTATATAGTTTTTAAAAGATTTACTTCAAATTGTATACACATTATAATCCAGGCGAAGTATAAATAATAATTTATTACTCCACGCCCTCTTTCACGCCCCTTTTCACGCCAAGTTTCAAACTTTTTGTTCTACATATGTAGAAATTTTTATTTTTTTTATTTGGTAATATATTGCTCTTAAACTGTTAACGTCGTCATATAACTATGAACCACGCCCACTTCACCACTAATAATGTTTGCTATACAAAATACTTTTTTTGTAATATGTATATAACGAGGGGGTAGCGAAGTACACCGGGTTCAGCTAGTTAACTTATAATAATAAAAAATAATCAGTATAAAGAAGCTGAGTGTACTTATTATTTTAACCAAATGTGTATGTGCTTACAAATAAGTTTATAAATCACAATTGGCGATAAAAGGATTAGTTAATTGGGTGCAGGTGAGTAATTATTAAGCAATTATTCAGCAAGTAAAATAAAATCAGTAATAGAATTTTTATTGCTTTGCGTAATTAATCAATGGAAGTGAGAAAACAAATTTCGCAAAAAAAGTGAATGTAAAAGAGAGAAAGAGTGAGAGAGAGAGAGAAAGAACCTTAGGACATAATACAGTGGTGTTCAATAAAATAGATTCACCTTGATCTAACACATTAGAGACCGAAAAAACATTAGGAAAATGTGATTCATATTCATTGTCAACTAGTCGATTCATTTACCAAATTGGATGGCCTAAAAGCAACTTTTCTTTATTAATTAAACCACATTATTCCTTTTAATTACCGTTTATTTACCGTGGTACTTAATTGAATTACATTTATTTTTAATACAGTCCAAGCAGGGTTTTGGCGTTGTGTCCCCAAAGCATTAAAACATTTCGATTCGAATACTCTTCCACGCATCTTTAACAAATTCCCACAACTTTTCTTTATTAGATGGTTTCTTTCTTCGAAGAACCGCTTTGACAATTTACCAGAAATTTTCAATAGGATTTAAGTCTGGAGACTGTGTCGGATAGCTTAATACCTTGATACCATTATTTTGAAATTAACGTTTTGCTCGCTTCGATGCGTGTTTCGGGTTATTAACTTATTCAAACACCAATCGAATTGGCATTTCATATTCAGCATAAGTCGTTTAAAATATTTGTATAAAATACGGCGTCCATGGTACCCTCAATTCTAAATAGAGATCATGTTCCATAGTATGAAAAAATTTCCATAACATTATGCTTCAATATATTTTGAAAGAAATTTAGTATTGGAAGGTCTTCGCACAGCTAAACAAATTAATTTTAGTTTCGTCCGACAACAAAATACTTCTGCACTTATGCTTAATTGAATTGGGGGGGTTTTTTCTGTACCATTTAATATTTATTAATATTTTTCTTATGATTTTTTCAAGGTTTTTGTTTAAATTATCTTTAAATAAATAATTCTATATACATATGCATCAGTGAGCAAATAAACAAAAAAAAGCCATAAATGCTTGACAATGCTTTAATCATATCACCTGACCTTACCTAACTTAAAGGATGTTTAAAGTAATATTGTAATAATAGTTTCAATGCCAAATAGGTTTCATAAGCTTGCAAGAGCAGTTGCAACTAAAAGTGATTACCGCTATTATTATTTGCAAACAAACTCTTAAAAGTAACCATAAATCACACAGTTTTTTTGTGGCTGAAAACCATAAAATACTTATTTTGTTGGATATTTTTCTAATCGTTTGAGGTGGCAAAAATTTTAACAAAACTTTGCATTTTCTTGAACATAAGTTTGCATAAATTGAAAAACTTGTTTTAAATCTTGTTGCTTTTGTTTTTTTTTTGTAATGTTTTTCCTGAGCAATTAAATTGACACAAAATTTTTTAATTACACACAAACTGAAGCAAAAATAAGAAAAAAAATGTTTAACAATATTTTTTGTTTGTTTTTCTTTATAAGCTTGCCATACATATTGACACATGGATGGTTGAACCAAACTTTTATTATATGACAGTTTACCGTCCGTTAGTTTAACAAAAATGATGACGACAGTTACGACAAGTTACCACCGGTATAGTAATTCTTCCTAAGGCAATAGATTGCGGGTTGTAGCATTACAGGTGAGAAGTTTAAAGTTATGGGAAAAACAAAAAAAAACAAAAAATCTTAATAAGATTTATTTGAATGTCTGAGCCATATCGTATGTAAGCCAGTAACGAAATAATAATAAATACTTTAGTAAACTCTTAGTTTTCCCTTTACTTAAATTACAAAACTATTTAAAGGAGTAGTATTTTTTCATACATATAGTACATGAATATACATATTATGTACATGTGTATAGGTATGTGCTTATGAATGTTATATATACATATGTATGTAGGTACCCGGTGGCGAAAATCACACTGAATCATTGTGACAATCGCTGACAATGCTAAATCATCGATGACAGTTGGTGAATTTTTTTTGCGGTCATACATGAATTTTTAAAGCATTTGTCCAAAACGTCATATATGACTGAAGTTGATTTTGTCTCGTAGAAGTCCGGTTATTAGTGAGTTCTGATAGACATTATCATCGAGAGTCATAGTGAATTTTTACATAATGAGTAATGTAGAGACAAAAATCACTTTGTAAAAATATCACTTTGATTCACCTATGAACCTCTTATTTTTAAATTATAATTTTTAAAAAAGCACAAGTTTTATTTTTGATTTATTATTATTATTTTCTCCTTCGCTGGTTATAAATATCAAAATATTGTACCATAGAAAGAGGGTAAATACTAGACTTGTGCCTAACAGTTCATTTATGTGCATACGTAGCACTTTGCTTTTTGTTTTGTTAATTTTAATGCCTTATTAACGCTAATGGCAATAATGATCCACTAAATATTTAAATTATTTAAATATTATATACCGTTAATGTTGTTCAAAAAGAAAACTGAATTTAAATTATTTGTTGCACGATATTGAAAAAAAAAATTCAGAAATATCTTAAGAATCTTAATATTAATTAATTAGACAGTAAAAAAAGAAATAAAAATAAAATTAAAAAAAATATATTCAAAGAAACATACCGTGTAGTATTATATCAGATTTTCTATAAAATTTATTTGTTTATGATGATTTTTCTTCTTTTTTGTTTTTACAAGGACTCTTTTTACGTTGAAGCCATGAAATTAATTATAAATTATTGAAACTGTGTTGCTATTGTTTTTCTTTTTGTTTTAATTGTTATAGTAGTTGTTAATGGCTGCTGTAAAGTAAAAATTTCTCATGTTCTCGTGTACCTCTGTTTTCTTTTATGTATTTCACTTCTCTATTTAATTATTAGAAGAGCAAATATTATAATAGAATTAAATTAATTTTTTCTTTTATTCGTTTTATTTTTTTGTAGTTGCAAGGGGAATAAAGCAAAGATGATTAGATACATATGTATTTACTTATTTATTTTGTTTCAAATTTAATTTAATTATTATAATATTATACATATATTACTATTGCCGTTGTTATAAACTTTTTTTTATAATTTTGTTGTATAGGTATGTAGTATGTATGTACAATATTATGTATGCAAAGGTATAAATAGAGAAACTTTTTTACACTTGTTTCTTATTGAAAGCATTAAAATAGAATTCAATTTAATTTGATTTGCGTTTATGTTTTACGTACGAATGCACACAAATTATGATGGGGAATTATTTTACAATATTGTTGTTGTTAAAGTTATTGTTCTTGTTTTTCTATATTTAAGAGTATTAAAGTTGGTTTAGCAAACTTTATAAGCAGAGAAGAAAATGAGCAGGTATAGGTTATACTCGTACATATATATAAATATATATGTATGTATGTACATAGGTATTTAGGAAGAACAACTTTATTGAGGGATTTAAATTGTTTTGTTATTGTTTTTTGTTTCGTTTTATATACATATGCACATACCTATTTCTTATTTCATAAGACAAATGATTGTTTGTTAGAAGAACAGAGAACATCACCTTTTAAGATGGCGTAAAGGAAAATAACAAATATTTAGTTTTTCCTTGTTGTTACTCTTGTTAAAGTTTGAAGCTTAAAAAATTTAAATAAAAAAAAATACAATATTTCTCCCTCTTTTACCTTTTCTACGTATCATTTTGTTTGTTGAAAATAATTTATGTACTTATGTATGTATATAGATATGTATGTACATATTTTTGTATATAAAAGAAAAAAAGAAATTGTATTCCAAATTAATCTATTATTATAGAGCGGAGGTGAGCAAACTTGTCAAAAGGTGGAAAAAAGGACTTGTTTGTCGGTTTGCTGTGCATACATATTTGAAAGAGAAAAACTTATGTAGATATATGAGGGAAGAGCAAAAGGCGACGAGTGTGTGTGTTGGTTAATAAAATGGTTGTATTTGGGTTGTCAGGTTGTGTTTATTAGATTTCAAATATTGTGCTTGTTGTTGCTATTATCGTGTTGTTGTTAATGCTACTGCTTTTGATGCTGTCAAGGGTGTTTAGGAGATTAGATGTTAAATCTCTCTTGTTGTGTATTTTCCACTCAAGTACAGAGAACAGTGGAGCCAAAGGTAAAGAAATTTAGTTTTATTTTTTAATTATTAAAAACATAAACAAAAAATCAACTGCCGAAAAATACTTGTGAAAGTTAGAAAAATAAAATTTCATTTTTAAATCCTTTAAAACTACTTTTTTAAAATACAAAAAATACCTCTTAATTTTTAAAATAAAGTTAAAGAGAATTTGTGTTTCAGAGAATTGTCAGCGAATCAATTGTTTTAATGGATGACAATAAAATTCTAAAATCAATTGTAAAATTGATGGAAGAACAGACAATTGAATTATAGAGCCAAAATAAAAAATTAATCGACTGTTACTATATTTTAGAAAACATTATGAAGAAGTTATTTAAAAATATAAATTCTCAATAGAGAATCGAAGACACTGAACATCCATAATGGCATCAATTGAATTTCCCGGCATTATATAATTTAACTAGTTTTCTTTTCTTTGCACTTTTTGTGTGAACTTTTTTTAAATTTTTGTGTGTTATATGTTATTTGTTTTGTTAGGTATAACATTACCACATTGAAACTTAAATGTAGAATATGTCTGATAAGCTTGGGAATTGACAAAATTGTTCAAAATCTGTACCTACAAGATAAAAGAAATTCGATTGGAATTGCAAATATATTATTTTCAATCGATCTAAATATCGACTTATAATTTAGGTTTTCTTTAACCCATTTCCGCCCGCTGTACTATATATAGTACTCAAGTAAAAATTATAAAATGCAGTTTTTTTACTCAGGAAACGCTTTTTATCAGTCAATAAGAGTACATGCAACATCCACGTGGCTGTTGTACATCAACTTATCATATCATAGTTGAAAAATATCAATTATGGGAATCTCCATTTTGGCTAGTGATTTATTTCTTGGGAGATTGTCAATGGTTATGTAGTTTATTTTACATCAGTTAACTTTGAAGAAGGTTAAATAGCAGTTTATTTACTTGATAACATCACATTCTAGTAAAAGCAATATAAAACAGTTTAGTTCGTATAGCATTTTTTGAGCTATAGCATATTAAGTGCTGCTGTACTAAGCTTAGTACACCTGAAAAAGCACAACTCAGAATATTTTTTTTTTTGTTTTTTTCTTTTACTGTACTGTAAAAAATGGTGTTTAAATCTAGTAATAAATATTGAATTTTAAAAATTATTCTTGGTTTTCATTTGGGCATTAATGGGTTAAAAGTTAAAAAAATTAAAAAAGGAATACAATTTAGAATACAGTGGTGAGCAATGTCTTAAATCTTTCTTCTTTCACTTTCTAAATCAACAAAAGCCTAAAAAATGAAAAATAACTCTTCTTAAATAAGTACAAAGATTTCGATTTTTTATATAGTATTTACCCTAATAACGTCCACTGTTTCTCTTTTTTATTAATATCTTGCAAATGGAAATAAACAAGATGAAAACAACAACAACAACATTAATATTGAGCATTTTTTTAAGAATATTTAGAATTCAAGATTTTCCTCAAAATAAATATGTAGTAGGAATGAGCCTACAATTTAACACAAGGTATGTATATATAGTATGTATGTATGTAAATTATGAATAAAAAAATTATTTAATTTTGTACCTATAAGGTATTCACAAAAAATTAAATTTGTTTTCTGTTTAGCTCTATAGGTATGTGTTTTGTAATTATTTTGAATATATTTTTTGTTAGGGAATAAAGTAGTCGTTAATAAATATTTTTTTCTTTTTATTTTATATTTTAATTATTTTTCTGATAGGAACTTATTATGTACATTTAATTTTTTAGTGGTATTTCGTTTATTTTTTTTTAACTCACGGTGCCTCTAAGTAATTTAAATAAAAAAGATTCTATTATTATTCTATACTGTATAGGTATAACACTGTTGCTGTTTTGCTATATTTTGTACTTTTTTTCTTTTTTTGGCATTTTTCGATAAATTTTTATTTGATTTGCTTGAACCTTTAGCGATTTGTAAACTCTTTTTTTTTGTTTCCCCTGTTTTCACTTATATTTTGGTATAATGTTGTAATTTTTTAGCTGTTGATCATTAAAATTATAAAATATTTTTAAAAATATTATTTAATCACTTAAATTTTGTAGATTGTTTTAATAAAAGACGTGCAGCAAAGTAGAGAAACGTCGAAAAATCACGAACCGCACGAAGTTATAAAAACATACAACACGATGAAGAAGACGAAACGAGAAAACAACCACACACGGGCACAGGCAAAAGAAAAAGCACAGCAAAAAAAAATTGCGAAAAAAATAAATAACAGAGAAAATAAAATAAAAACTACACTAAATAAATGAAACCAATGATAAAAGTATGCCATGCTAGCATATGTATGTGTTAGTTACAAAAGTCAAACAACAAAAACATATAAATACATTAAAATAACGTTCTGTCAATAGCCGTTAATATTGTTTGGAGAAGGGAGTTAAGGGAATTCTAAAATTATTATTATTAGAGAAAAAATATACACCGTGAGAGAGAAAGAGAGCTAAATGAAAACACAATAACAATTTTTTTTCTGATTTATTATATGTATTTAATGCAAATGCTTTGCTAAAATAATTATGTATTATTTTTGCTAAGTATCCAGAGCTCCAAAAGAAAAAACAAAACAAATTCTCACGCTCTCTGTTTCTTTTAAAATAACAAAAAAAAAAAACTGTTCTCTTGCTCTTTCTTAACATTAAACTTTAAGTACTCAGCACTTGCTGTGTTTACAATGTAAACAAATAAGAAAACACAGTAGACTCTTTCGATGTTAGAACATGAAATACTGTTATTCTGTAACAAAAGTAGTAAGCAAATAAAACAGATGTAAATAAAATTGAGATTAAGATATTTGTGTGTGACCAAAAGGGGAGCGCTTATAATTTTTATTATTTACTAGCAAAAGCTAGCTTTTAAAAAATCACTAAAATTAAAACAGAAAACGCGTTTAATACTACAAGACAATTTACATGAGGCTTATTTAAGCTTAAGTCCGTTTACAAAACTATGGCAGTTATGAACTAACTGATAAAAACATCAAGTCTTTTTTAACAAAACTTGTTCTGTTGCTTATTTTAGATTATATCTGTTTCAAAAACCCTAAGGTTGACTCTGCTTAAAATTTATAATTTGCAAAAACATTTCGAGCTCTCTCCTTGTCACTGTGTTGTTTTGTAATTTCTGGTTATTGTTTTAGTACTGTGAAGTTCTGCGCATAGTCAAGTATAACCCCCTCTGAAATCGAAACAAAAACAACTTGGCAAATTTAATACTCTCTACTTTTAGCATATTACTATTTTTTTCGCTATTCCCTTTTCTACATAATATTCCTTTTAATAAATAGATACACACAAGATAAATGTCAATATGGTGAAAAGAAATATGCCAAAAAATATTTTTGACAGTTTCTCAGCATATCCAAACATATAAAGATAATCCAAGAAAAATCCACCCTAAAATTGAAGGAAAACAACATGTCAAATGAAAAATACATATAAAAAATAAATAAAACTGTCAAAAACGACCACCTAAACAACTTTGCATATATGTACATATGTACGGACATATGCATATATGTATATGTACAAATATATTTGTTTTGATTGCTTATATTGTGATTTTTATATGTCTAATGCTTTGACAAGCTTTATTTACGGTTTGACATTTCGTATTTTCTAAGATGTAAGTACAATTATGGTGATGCTGCAAGAAGATCGTTTAAAGGATTTTGTGGTTTTTTGAAATCAGTCAAAATTTAAGTAAAACTAATAAATTTTAATTAGGTTTGTACTGAATTTAAGATCGACACGAGTCATACATTTTTCTATTTAATTTAATTTAAGTAATGGATATTTTTTAATTTCAACAGGAATTTAAAGGTTAACTGCAATGAATATTTTTTGGTAATCAAAGGAAAAATGATGTCCGTGAAGGAATAGTACACTAGCCAAACTGAACAATTGGTTTCGTCTCCAGCTACGGTAGTCTCATCAGAGTTCTTTGTGTCCTGTGTATATTCGAGACCAAACATGAACTATTTAACTCACACTTTTTTGGAAATCGCATACTGAAATTATTACCGTATGTACATACACTTGTATGAGTTAGTCGAAGTAAAGTCACACAACAGTTTCTATCATATTTTCCTTTTCTCAACATCATTGCAGTTTTGATCTAATTAAAGTGTTTCTGAGGGAACAAAAATTAATTAAAAAAATTGATCACTTTTCCTGGGGCTCGAACACGAGTCTTCAGCATGTAAGCTATTTTCTTATTATAATATGTTTCCAAGATCATGTCTGGTTTATAGCTTCTAACGCAATTAGAATCGTGCCTTTTTTAAATTTTCTGACATTGTGTCACCCCACAAAATTTGTGTCTAGACAGAAAATTAACATTGATGTGAAATACTGATAATAATTAAACATGTATGTACTTTCGTTGTTACCAAATTCAATGACAAACAGTCGAACCCAGTTGTTCGCACAGCTAAACATAAAAAGTACTACTCCAATCTATTCGACATCTGTTACCACTACTAAAATTTGTTAATATAATATTTTTTTATAGTACACATACATACATACATATGAGTTATATATTATTTACATATAACCTTTTTTAGTACTAAAATAAGTTCCACTCTCAATTTGATCTAACCTTCCTTGACCTTTAATTATCATATCATAAATATCCCTGCCCTTCTTTGTCCTCTAAATTTCACTCAATATAAAACCTTGATCTTGACCTTAATCTCTCCCTTGAATAAGCATCATAATTTCTCTTATATACTCTATGTATTATTATTGTTTTAATTTTAACCGTTAGATTTAAGAAATATTTATGATATAAATATTGCTTAAAAACAAGTAAGAACTCACTTGTATAGAAACGATCTAGCAGTGAAGTCCTAAAATAAATAAAGTGTTTATTTAAAATTAAAAGTGTTGTTGTGTTTTATTATATTAAATAAAATTTAACTGGCGACGAGGATGGGATATGTTGGTGAAAAAAAAACATATCCAGTGATATATTTCAGTATTAAAAAATAAAAATATTTTAATACAAATAGAAAGAACCCTAAGTGATGGTGAAAGTTATGTTTTAAAATTATAAATTAAAAAATAGTGTATTTTTAAATATCCTATTTAAAAATGTTGATTTGAAATTAAAAAAAAAATAATTCATAAAAAGAACTAAAGGAATTAATAATTTAAATAAGACTTGTTGATTATCTATCAAAACAAAACACGAAAAAAGTTTATAATTATATAAGTATAACAATTATAAATAACATTGAAAATATAAGCTATAAAATTTTCAAAAAAAAAAAGAAGAAAAATAAACCAAATACCGAAATCAAAATTAAAAAAAAAAAAAAAATTTCAATACGCTAAAATAAAAGCTTAACAACAAAAACTTAAAAAAAAAATCATCATTATTAAAGTCATCATTAATTCCAAATCATTATGCAAAAGAACAACATTAATAATATATGTATGTATATCAAAGGAAAGTGACCTTGAGGTAAATTACTTATTGCAAAAATAACAATAATTACAACTAAAACAAAAATATACCAACAACTACAAATATTGTGAGTGACATTCAAATAAACTCTAAATATAAATTAAAATATCAAAAACTCTAAAAAAAAACAAATAAACAAAAACAACAACAACAACAACAACAACAACAACAACAAAATTAACATCATGGCTTTGACGCTAGCTGAGAGTTTGCACGAAGCCAGAAGCTTGCCAGCATTTAATGGTAGCAGCGACTATAGCCTTTCGAACTACTTGAGAGACATCAGAACCGTGTTGCAGCTAACGCCAGCAGAACATCATGATACGATCAAAGCTGTGCTGAGCAACAGGCTGCAAGGCAAGGCGTTGAGAGCTGCAGAGACTTTAATCAACCCTACATGGGATACGCTTATTAATAAATTGAAGGAAGAGTTTGGTGTCAAGAGGAGTTTTTTTAATTTAAGAAGTGACGCGCTTCATGTAGATGCGGGTAACTTAGAAGAACTTCATTATAAGTTAAGTAAAATTTTATCTCTTATGAACACTAAATATAATTTAGAACCGGATATTTTATATACACCAGACAATAATGAAAAAATAATTTTTGACATTTATATAAACCATTTACCTATAAACATAAAAACTCTTTTGATACAAAATAACATTAGTTCTATTAATGTATCATATAGTTTTCTTCTAGAAAATAACTTATTAAAAGACATAAAGTTAGTTAATAATAGAAATTCACATAATACTCATAATTATATTAATAATAATAATAGTAATAATAATAGCTCTAATTATAATAAAACTTTTTTCAATGGTAATAATAGAAATTTCCAAAATAAATCATTTAGGCAAAATAGATATAATGATGATAATCGTAATAATAGATATTTGGCAAACACTGACAACCAATTTAGACCACACAGCACTGGAAGTCAAAATTTTAATTATAATAGTGGTAATTTTGGGCAAAATGAATTCAATTTTAATAGAAATTTTAACGATAATAACCGTCAGGTACCAATGGAGGTTGATGCTTTTAATACAACTGGAAATTTTCATGCTCGGCCTCGGAATCATCACTGCCCATAACAATTTTGACGATAGATAATATAAAAGTTAGGTGTTTAATTGACAGTGGTGCTGGTACTACTCTTGGTGACTATGGTTTTTTCTCAAGAATAGCGAATAAAAGAAGACTGGCCAAACCGTTGGTATTAAATACTTTAGTTGGTAATAACATTATTAAAGAAGAGGTAGTAGTTCATGTGCCAGAAGAATTTGGAGAGAAAGGTAGTACAATGTCAGTTAAATTGACCAATTTTATTAATAAGAATTTTGAGTGTATCATAGGCATAAATATTTTGTATCCATTTGGAGCTAGTATAGATTTTAAGGACAATATACTTTTAGTTAATAATAATAGAATAAAATTTATTGATAATAATTTTAATATTTCTTATGAGGAGATAAATTATTTAGAGAAAGTTAGAATAAATAGATTTGAGAACTTAATACCCGCAGATTTAAATAGAGAAGAGGAAAGATTATTGAAGAAATTTTTGTATGAAAGCAAGAAAACTTTTTATATTGAAGGCCAAAATTTAACAACAACCAATTGTGTAAAACATAAGATAATTACAACGTCCGATAAGCCTATATATTGTAAAAATTATAGACATCCACAGATATTAGAAGAAGAGATTGATATCCAGATAGATGATATGCTAAGACAGGGTATAATTCGTCCTAGCAAATCACCCTACAACTCACCTTTGTGGATTGTTAAAAAGAAATCTAATAATTTGGATGAACAAAAATGGCGTTTAGTCATTGACTTCAGGAAATTAAATGAGGTAACAGTTGACGATAAATTTCCATTGCCAAATATAGAGTCGCTGTTTGACAAACTTGGTAAGGCACAATATTTCTCGTCACTAGACCTTGCAAAAGGTTTTCATCAGGTTTTAATGAATGAATGTGACATAGAGAAAACAGCATTTTCAACATCAAGAGGTCATTTCGAGTTCATTCGAATGCCTTTGGGTTTGAAAAACGCGCCTGCAACTTTCCAGAGAATGCTGAATTACGTTTTGGCTGATTATATTAATAGGATTTGTATCATATATATGGATGATATAATGGTTTTTTCAACTTCATTGACGGAACATATGGAAAGCTTAAGGAAAATATTTCATAGACTGAATGAGTATAATTTGAAAGTTCAGATTGATAAGTGCAAATTCTTATCAAAGGAAACGGATTTTCTTGGTCACATTGTTACTAATAGGGGGATAAAACCGAATCCGGGGAAAATTAGTATAATTCAAGATTTGCAATTACCCAAGACAGTAAGAGAGATAAAATCATTCCTAGGTTTAACAGGATATTATAGAAAGTTTATTAGAAATTATTCCTTTTTAGCTAGCCCAATAATAAAATATTTAAAAAAAGATAGTAAAATTAATTTAAGTGATAGGCAATATATTGAGGCATTTGAGAAATTGAAGAAAATTTTGGTAAATCCGCCTTTACTATGCTATCCGGATTTTAATAAATGGTTTGTGTTGACTACGGATGCGAGTAATGTGGCCATTGGAGCAGTGTTGAGCCAAGAAGCAAGGCCAATAAGTTACGCTAGCAGAACGTTAAATGGACATGAAAAAAATTATTCCACTCTGGAGAAGGAACTGTTGGCAATTGTATGGGCAATAAAATATTACCGTCCTTATCTTTATGGCCGTAAATTCTTGGTTCAGACGGATCATAGACCGTTAAAGTGGCTTTATTCATTGAAAGATCCGAACTCCAGAATAATTAGGTGGAAAATCTTATTAGACGAATTTTATTTTGATATCGAGTACCTTAAGGGGAAGGAGAATAAGGTGGCGGACTTCTTAAGTAGGGTTCAATTGAACCAAACGTCTGTGGATTTAGTTCCAGGTTTGGATGGAGATATAAAATTTTTTGAAGTTGATAGAATCGTTAATAAATACAGGACTCAGATACGGATAGTGAAAAGGAAAACTAGGCAGACAGAAATACTTTTTAGGAGATATAAGGTAATATATGTGTCTGAGAGTGATTTGGTCGATACACACTATTTAAATGATTTATTCAGAAGGGAATTGAAAAGGGGCAAAATTGGAATATATTCGGAAATTGATGGTAAATTTGATGTGGTGAAAGATAAATTAATTGTATTATTTTCCGATAATAATGAATTGAATTTTGTAAAGTGTAGTAAAATTGCGACTGATGTTGAATCGGAGGAATCTTTACTGGATATCATTAATGATATACATGTGAAAGGTAACCATAGAGGGATTCAAGAAAATTTTGAAGAATTGAAGGACATTTATTTTAACCCAAACTTATTTAAACTAATTAATAGATACTGTAATAACTGTAGAATATGTAATGAGAATAAATATGACAGGAGACCGATTAAAAAGCAATTTCAGAATACCACAACACCGGAAAGACCAAATGCAATAGTTCACTTAGACATTTTTCAAATTCAGAAAACTTTCTTTCTAACAACAATAGATAAATTTTCAAAATTAGCCACTGCACATAAACTGACTGATAAGAACATGATAACTGTGAAGATTAAAATTCAGGAACGAATTGCGTTTTTGGGAAAACCAGGAAAGTTTGTGATGGATAATGAATTTAATAACACACTTATGAAGCTATTCTGTCAGGAGAACGATATAGATGTTCATTTTACTACTCCAAATTCTCACACCGGCAATTCAGATGTTGAGAGACTTCATTCCACACTTCTAGAACACATTAGAATACTGAAAAATGCTGAGGGGATTAATGATTCTGAGGAATTAGTATTAAAAGCAATCAATTTCTATAATAATTCAATCCATAGTACTACTAGATTAAAGCCCATTGATTTTGTAAATAAATTAGATTTAAATTTAAAAGAAATTAAGGAAAAATCGGAGAAAAAAAAGAGAAAAACAATTGATAGAGCAAACATGAAAAGGGAAAAAATTAATATAAATTTGAGAAATCATAATTTGTATACTAAAAACCCCGCTGCTGTGAGGCAAAAGGTTGCCAAAAGATTTAATAAATATCATTACAGCAATCCCAATAAAATTGACATTGCACAATTTAAGAGACCTTCTAAAACTATAAACTAGAAGAGTTTTAAATTAAAAAAAAATATATATATATATGGAAATATAAATAAATAATTTTCATTTTTTTAATTTTTCTATTTTTTTTAATGTAACAGAAAGAATTTTATTTTTAATCATATCATGTTTATCAATAAGTTAAATATAAGTATATTATAAGTATATATATAAGTTATTTTCAATAATATACATAGTATCTAAAAAAACAATAATGTAATTTCTAAATTCGAAGAGACTCGAATTCTATAAGGAGAGGCGAGTTATATATTATTTACATATAACCTTTTTTAGTACTAAAATAAGTTCCACTCTCAATTTGATCTAACCTTCCTTGACCTTTAATTATCATATCATAAATATCCCTGCCCTTCTTTGTCCTCTAAATTTCACTCAATATAAAACCTTGATCTTGACCTTAATCTCTCCCTTGAATAAGCATCATAATTTCTCTTATATACTCTATGTATTATTATTGTTTTAATTTTAACCGTTAGATTTAAGAAATATTTATGATATAAATATTGCTTAAAAACAAGTAAGAACTCACTTGTATAGAAACGATCTAGCAGTGAAGTCCTAAAATAAATAAAGTGTTTATTTAAAATTAAAAGTGTTGTTGTGTTTTATTATATTAAATAAAATTTAACTTATGTATGTACATTTATGGAACAAATTCGAACTATACTACGGCGTATCCACTGAAATATATGCATATACATAGTATATGTATGTACATATATGTATGTATGACACTGTGGCCAAAAATATTTAACAGTTTAATTGAAAACCAGATCGGCAACCGTTCTCCTTATTTGTTTTGAAAAGTGTCTTTTGAGTAAACAATTATGGAATTCTTTCAATCAAAGCCATAAAGTTTGTTAAAAACATAAAGGACCTTTTGAATTACTTACATATGTATGAATGTATGTATGATAGGTATCTTAAACGAAAAGACGTATGAGAGTAAAGGGCTTATGTTAAGTTCATCGGTTTACTAAAAACTGCTTTCAACTTTTTAAAGTTGCACAGATCAGTACAAACATATGTACATAAGTATATATAAATACATACATATGTATGTATGTAAGTAAACATATTAAAAATTTCAAAACATACAAAATTTCAATATTAAAACAAAACTTTGATTAAATGATTTTATACGATTAAAAAAAACCCAGACCTGCCTTAAATTTAAAGCACACACTCCACCTCTGTGCTCAACGGTAATGAAAAAGAATGGAGCAAAGAAAAATCTCAACAACAATATTTAATTTTTTTTTTTTTGACATAAACAATTGAGAGAGTCTCTTTTAGCGTAACACTTGAGAGCAAATAAAAAATTAAGAAAATAATGCAAAAAAATGTGGGGAAAAAAACAATAAAAAATAAGGAATACCGTTAAAAAAATAAGAACAGCAAAAAGTTAATGCACTTTATTTTTTTGTGTTTTTGTTTTGCGTTTTTTTTTTTTTCATTTTAATAAAATGTGATACAAAACCACAGTTTAAAATAATTTATGGGTTTGCTCTTAACTAACTTTGTATTACATACATATGTACATATTAATTAATTTTTACGTAAGCATGTGTGCCATATTTTTTTTTTTAGTTTGTGAGGAAAGAAGAGATGTATGTATATATATGTAGATTTATATATGTAGGTATATAAGACAGTTCGATTCATGGAGTCAGAGAGTGTTCTATTAATGATATTTTCTAAGTTGTTTGGTGTTGTTTTGTATTACATACAACAATAGACCACAGCTACAGAAGATAATTTATCAAAAAATAAATAATTCTCCGATAAATAAAAACAAAATAAACTCGCATACCTATATATACATACATAGTTTATTGTCGTCTAAAATTAATATATTTTTTTTTATTATCTTTTGTTGATATTGTAGTCAAAAGATGTTTTGCCTAATTAAAGTTTGTTTTTTTTCTTTATTCTTTTATTATCTATTTTGTTGTTTTGTTACTAAAATGGAGGGTACATTCTTAATAGTAAGTACAGTAAAACTTCGATATAATGAATCTGAGGA
Organism: Metopia argyrocephala; assembly: GCA_963576795.1. NCBI lineage: Eukaryota > Metazoa > Arthropoda > Insecta > Diptera > Sarcophagidae > Metopia > Metopia argyrocephala. The sequence goes on from OY756208.1 coordinate 7,938,284, forward strand.
GGATTGAAAAATAGTTCGTTGCACATATGTATGTATGTATGTATGTACCACTGAGACCTCGGAATAACGAAAGTTTAAGAAATACACATTTCTTTTACATAAAAATATCCCCATTATAGGTAATTACTACTTTATGTAATAAAATATAACAAAATTTCACTGTATTATAAGAATATGAAAAACAACTGGTTTAAAATTCTATATTGACATAGGTACTATGTAAATAGTTGTACATGTAGTTCAATGACAAAATTAGTACAAACAATTTAAATTTAAAAAATAAATAAAATTACTTAATTGGAAAACTAAATGATAGCAATTAACTTTATAATTTAATTTTTTTTTCAGCAAAACTTCGTTCTATGAGTAGACAGACAAACCAATCATTCCTTCGATGGTTAAAATCCAGTGTGTACTAGATCTTCGAGCCATTGACATACATATAAAATGTGTAGTGCGATTCCTAAATATGCTCGGCATAAAAAATACCTTGTATATGGTATATTGAAAATATGGTGTATTCTAAAATTTTAAAATTCAAAGCACTAACCGAAACAGACTGCATTATACTAATTGATATAATTTGTGTAAACAAATTTCCTCAGCTATTATTTTAACCATAACTAAGCAGAAAGAAAAATACTTTAATTGGGTAATTAATGTACCATAATATGAATTGGGAGGGTGAATACTTATTACATTTATTTTATACACTTAAAGAAAAATCTCTGTATATAAACAAATAGAAAATATTAAATTACCTTGTAGAAGAATTGCGAAAATTATAGCAACAACAACAGAATGAACAAACCATATACACTAAAAAGTTAACACCACCACTACACCACGTTGATTCTTCGTCACCTTCGTTGCCAACCTCTTCCTGGCCAGCACCAGATTCATCTAAGCCAGTGTTACCAGTGATTCCGTTGTCGTTTTCACCACAATTAACAGCACTTAGATCACAATTCGAGGCAGGTGTCGGAGTTTTGGTGTATAGCTCTTGGGCTAATAACTCTGTAGCAGAGGCAGATGAAGCTGAAGCGTTTGTTAGATTTACTGTTACCCCAGCAGCAGCCAAAGCAGTTTCAACTATTGATGCTGCTGAGGATTTACGTCTACCTTTGGAGTGTGGTGAGTTGGCAGTAGATGAGGCGGCTTTTAAAAATTTCGTTAAACGTTTAGAGGCTTTGGATTTTTTCGTTTTACACGGTTGTGCTAAGACATAGGAAGTTAAAGGTAAGGGTCCCGGTATTGGTAATGGTTGCTGCTGCTGCACTTTATTTTTATATGCTAAAGTATTTAGTAATGATGACTCAGTTTTACGGCAGAGTTTAGGTGAATTTATTTGTGCTAATGGTGGTGTATTGTATAATGTTTGTGTTAAATTAGTGGGTAGAGAATATTTACGTATATTGTGGGACGTTTTTGTATATGAAGATGGTGACAACGGCGGCGGTGTAGTGGTGGTGGTTCTGATAGTCGTGTTATAGATTTGTTGCTGTGGTGGTGTTGTTGTTTCTGCTGCTGCTGTTGAACTGTCATCAAATGTCAATTGCTTCGTTTTCTTTTTCACTTTTACGGTTGCCTTCAGCAATTGTTTTGATTTGAAATTTTGCGTTGCCGTCGAACAAAAGTTTAACGATTTATTTAAATTTGGTGCTGTTGTTGTGTTTGTTAGAGCAGTAGTGGTGTTGGTGGTGGTAAAATAATTTTGTTGCTGTTGCGTTTGCTTTGTTATGGAAGCCGGCTTGTTAGAAATTTTTAAATTTTTTGGTTTTGATATATTCCTTTTATTATTTGAGTTAATGGAAGTATTGCTGGAAGTAGAGGTGCTTGTGGTGCTATTGGCTGATGTTATAGATGTTCTGGGTGTTATTTTTGTATTTGGTGTTATTGTTACTGTTGACTTATTAACACATAAAGGCTTTTCGGCATTTTGGTTTGCCTCCAAAGATTTGATTTTGGAAGACGCCACCTTAAATGGTGGCGTTTACTGACGATTTAATAAAAATTAAACTATTTTGTATTTAAATTTTTGTCACTTTTAAGAAAAAACGAATACGGGGTGTGGTAGTTTTTATTATTTTTTTAATTTAAAACATTTAAGGTTAGGTTACTACTTTTTACCATTCTGTTTAAGTGTTGTAAGTGGGAACCTTCTTGCAATTATTTTTACTTCCTTTTGCATTTTTTAAAAAAAATTTTGATTTTTTTTTCTAAATTTTGATTTTTATTGCATTTTTCTTTTGTATTTTATATAATTCTTTTGCCTTTTATAAGCCGCGATGTATGATTTTTTTTCTTTTGTGCCTCGTTTTATTTTCTTATTTTTTGGTGTGTATTTTTCCTTCTTTTTTTTAATTTTCTATATATTTTTTTGTGTTTTTTTGCGTTTTCTTTTAAATTTCCACCGACCAGCGGTGTTTTTTATAGGCAAAATTTTTATTTTTTTTATTATTTATGACCTTACAGGTATATTTTTTAATATAAACTTTTAATTTATTTTGATATTTAAAAAATTTTTTAAAAATATATGTTGTTTCACATTAAATATCATGTTTTTGTCACCACTTTTCTTTTAAAACAAACTCAACCATTAAAAATTGTGTGACAACTTTACAATGGTGTGCTAATATTGTTTGTGTTTAACAAACATTTAAACTTATACACTAAGTTTTCTCACCAAAGCTCTCATACTATTAATAGTGTTGTTGTTTACTTATAAGAATTGCAGATTGACAGAGAGAGATTATGTATTAAATGAGAAACGGAAAAACGAGAAAAACATAAAAAATTAATAGAAACAGCAGTAAATGTAGGAAAATCATCCGTGAAGAAAACAAGACAATGTAACAAAAATCATTAGATTCTATATAGGCATTTACACACACACGTAACACTGGTGGTTCTTGCTTTATAAGACAAATATACACAAATCAACGGCGTGAATATAACCACGAATTAGGAATTTAATTTTTTTTTTCAACACTTTTGATTCATATTTATTTTCTTTTCTATTATTAAATTTTATAGTGATAAAATAAAAAAAAAATTAAAACGAAAATATTACTTTTTTTGTTTGAAAACTTACACACTTTTTCTTACAATAAATTTTAATAATATTTTATTTACATATATTTCTTTTTCATATTTATTATTTTTGTTTTTGCACTTTCAAGCACCATTCTAAAAATAAAAAGATATTTTTTAATTGCCGTTTTCTTATAATAAAAACATTTTTTTTTTTGTTTTTTTTATAACACGTTTACTATCGATAGTTATTAGTAGTAGACCAGTAGTATGTAGTAAAATGAGTACTAATAATAGTAGCAGACGATAATGTCTGGTATAGTAGCAGCTTCTGCTTTGTTAAATGCCAAACTAAACGTATGGAAAAAACAAAAACAATATGATTGTCTAACAAATACACGAAAAATATAATGAAAAGTACAACAATAACAACAAAATGAAGAACACAACAAAATAGACTTTTTTTAGCCACCCTCATTCCTCTTTCTCTCTCTCATTCTATTTCAGTTTGACTATTTTTACAATTTTTTTGTCATTTGTTTTTATTGTATTTGCTAGATTTACTTTATAATCTAAAAATTTGGAACAGCAGCAGCATGTGGAGATATAAGAGAAGTAAACGTGAGTACATCAATTAGAAAAAAAAAAAACGTCAAGTCAAATAAATTCTCTAAAATAGGCACATATGTACATATATAAAATGCGCGCGCTTTATTATTTAATAAAGAGTAATAAAAAGCTAATAACATACATGGAGTACAAAACTATTTATGTATGAGATAAAATAAAGCCAATAAACCAGTCCATCAACTCCCCACCAAAACAAAAAACAAAAATACAACAAACAAAAGCCTTATAAATGCACTTAATATGAATGCAATTTTATTTTTTTATTAATGCAATTATTCTCTTTAATACTCTCCTTAAAAACAGAAAATGGAGAGCTCTAAAGTTCGTTCTCCATTTGATTTTTATTTACGCATTTTAGTTTTTTTTTCTCCAAATTTATTACTCTCATTATTGTTGCGCAAGTTTACTCAGAGTCTACGTATTCAAGTGCATTGTTGGATTGTTTTTGTTTTGTTGTAGATTTTGTATTTATGAAATAAATATAAAATAAATAAATTTTGTTTACTTATTTGTTTATATATACATAGATGATAAAATAATTGCAAATTGCAATTTATTTTACTATGTAGACTTATTTTATACACTCTAGATTTGAATTTTGAAGTTAAATATAAATTACAAACATACATATGTTTGTATGTATGGATATATACATGAGAACCTCTCTGAACTTTTTTTCTGTTTTGAATTTTTGTTTATTTACGAGTGTAAATACACAGAGGAAATGAGGGTTAACTTTTTTATATTCAAAAAATTTTGCGGCACATTCGCGGCATTAAGCAATCAAATTTCATCTGGCAATACTGTTGTCTAAACGCAATATGCAAGTGATGCAATAATTTTAACAGTAATTAAAGTGCACTTAACTTTATTATATTCAGTAAGGGTCAAAAGTTTTCACACCGACAATATATCAAACAAATTTATGTTTTTTTTTCAAATTTATTTAATATTTTTAACAAAATTGAATAAAGAATTACGTCTCCAAAAGAGAATAACTACGACTCCCAAAGTTGATCTTCGGTGGTTGTTTTTGAACATAAATCTTTCGCTTTAATACTGACCACAGGTGTTTTGTCACCTTTATATCGGGCCACAGAAGGGACTAATTCAAAAGCTTGATCCCAGTTTACTCAAACCAACGTTTTGTGATTATTTCAAAAATGTCCAGACTTGGAATTTATGAGTCTTCTTAAATGTCTGTATAATCTCGGATAGCTTAAGATAGGGAAGGTTGGAAGGGTTTTGTTTAAGCGGTTTACTTTTATCAATTTTCTTGTTTTATACATATTGCAAGCTGATCTTAAAGATTAATTGATATCTATGTACATACCTAATTTTTCATTACATACACTTAGAGAAAAATCTTTCATTTAAGCCGCTTCGTTCATAATTCTTAAGACATTCATTAAATATTTTATTAAAAGATTACAACATTTAATGAAAAGCTTTTTACCTTGATATTATGATATTAACCGAGTAATCGCTTAATTGCAGACAGTAGAGAAAATATAATAAATAATTTGAGTATATATGCATGTTTGCAAGTTTGATTTTTTTATTTAAAAATAATCTTTTCATTTGGAAGTATTTCTTTATATTTAGAGAAAAGCGAATTTCATTAGGTTTGAAAATACAAAAATAGAAATTGTAAAACATTTACAGTATAATACATTTTTTTCATCCTGCATTTTAATCGCTACTCTTCTCATTTTTCTTTCTCATTCAATTATAATATCATAACTTTTTAATTTAAAATTTTCGCCATTCATACTTTTTATTTTATATTCTCTAACACCCCTTAGTATGCCAATATTTGTCAAAAATAACTTTCATCAGAAGTTTCTTTCATCTTAATAAATACACACTTCCTCCTCCGCCACAGAAAAGTTGAATGAACTTTGACATTTAAGCAGAAAGAAAGATTTATTCATTTTGTTTTTGCTTTCATAGAGTCTATACTAAACATTTTTTCATATCTTAAGACTTTAAAAAAAAGTATACGAATAATAGGAGTATTCAATAATAAAAGTAAAGTGAAATGTGTTTTACAGGACATTCATATACGAGTATCTGCAAATTCTGTTGCGAAACTACTTTAGACTTTGAGTCAGTTGTGGCAGGGAGCATTGTTGGGAATACGACTAATTACGCTATTGGATCAATGCGTTAGAAGTACTTTTTGCTAAATTTTACTTGCTATAAGGGTCTACTAAGTAACAGAAACAAAAAAACAACTTTCGATGTTGCAAAATAGTTGACTGGTATAAAGAATACATTAAAAGTATTACTTATGGAGTTTTCCGAGTCATAGTTGGCTAGGATAAAACCTTGAACGCATAGTGCACTAAAAGTTTGAGTTTCTGAGAAGTACAGGTTATACCGAAAAGTGGGTAGATCATTAATTACCAGATTTAATTAACGTGTTAAAGAAATTCTCGGAACCAACTGTACAACATAAAATGAGTTAAAAAATGCTGTTGAAAAACCCATTATTGTAAAATTTGCCTAATAAGAGCAAAATATTCAGTATTAGGCAATAATAAGAAATGCAACTCTGCTAAAACTAAAACAATGGTAATATTACTGCAAACAATGTTTGCACTCATACAGTTTACATGGCTATACAAAGTTTTGACAGTTAAAGTTAGTTTAATGATTTTTTTCTGTTGCACTGTAAACTTTCTGGACATGACTGTAGTTTGATTCTAAAACTCAGGGAGAAGCTACGGATTAATATTCTATTACTTTGTAACCTAAACTGACTGTTGCATTGTAGAATTCAAGGTAGTAGTTCTAAAATGCATATTGCATGTGTAGTATTTGAGCTCAAAATACACATTATAGACCTCGTTGGACTAAGCATCAGTATCCAAAATCAAGCTACTCTAGGTTTCAGAGGCTATGTTACTTCATGAAGTAGCCTTATGGATTCCTTCGTTTTAGTTTTTTTTTAGCTTTATAGGCAACGACCTTAATGTAGTTCTACGTTTAGATGAAACTAAAGCCTTCATTTTATTTCATTTTTAAAGGTCGTATTAAATTAGAATTTAAATGTTAACAAATTATTTAATTTTTCTTTCTTGCTTCTGAATCTTTCCAAAGAACGCATGGTCTTTGATAAATACTACTTTAACGTTGAAATATAAAATACTGAAATATTCTTCCACATACTCACAGAAATTTCAACTATTTGAAAGAATGTTAGAAATCCTTTGAAGAATTTTTTATATTGAAAAAAAAAACCATATAAAAAGGAGCTATAAATAAAATATATACTGAAAGTATGTATTTGTTTTACATTTAGTGCTTATACTTATATAAAGCAAATAGTTATTATTCACAGACAATTGTTTTAATTTCACTGGTTACTTTACTAGTTTCGAGCTCTTTATTTACAGAAAGTTATTATTCGTTTTATTAGAGGGTAAGTGACAACTATTTTATTAGAAAAACGGACAAACATAATCTCATTTTTCAGTCTCTTGAGAGTGGAGTTGTCAGAATTATCAAAGTGTTTAACATTTCTTTTTTTATAGTTTGATTAAACAAAATTAGAATATTTACTTAGTATTTTTTTCTATATAAAAATATATTCACATACATACACATGCACGCACACATGTATAACAGCGGAAATATAAAATCACTCTCACCTCTTTATTCTTAATATTATAACGGTATAAACTATTTCCATATTATATTACATACTGAATGACAGTGTTGCCATAGCGTTTAATTTTTTATAATCAAATTCAAATAAAAAAAGTGATCAAAATTAAGTGAAAATATATAAAATTTGAAACAAAGTCATCTCTACATAATTTAACAACAGATACTTCCTGTCGCATTGACACTAAAATATACTTTTTATTGCATAGATTATGCATAGATGCAATGACACAAAGCTATTTATGAATTTTTTATTATACATATATTGTGCCGCACTGTATAGACATCAGAACAAACATATTTACGAATCTATGTATGTATATTCATAAATGTGTATATAAAAATGAATTTCAGCTTGTTTGTTATTATGAAATTTGTCAAGTTGTAATATACATATTAGGAAAGAAACTGTAGTGCTACATTCCTATTTATTTATTAACAGAAGTCGGGTGTTTGTTGACTGACCGTGAAGTTTCCTTCTTTGTTCCAAAAAAAAAAACAGTTGACAGTTGTCAAGATTTCTACAAAAATATAACCGCTACTTGAATTTTGGCAAAAATACGTAGTTTTTCGTGATAAATATTGACAACTACACTTGATAAACGATCAAAATTTAGAAAAGTCAACGACAATTGCATAAAAAGAAGACAAACATATTTAAGTATTATATATAATACTACTTGTAAATATAATTATAATTATTATTAAAAAAAAAGAAATAAATACAAAATGACAAAAAATGCCCATCTAGACTTCGAACGAACAATTTATCAATATTGTCCAGAAATAACCAAGACGACAACACTATTAACTGATTATCATCACCAACAACACAAGCAATTTATGAGAATAATTCGAGTACGTATAGGTGAATGAGTGTATGAGAGACAATTAAATTTTTTTCTTTATGTGTGAGTGTTGAGGTGCACATACACATAAATTACCTATTTTATTTTTTTATATATTGTATTTTCCTTTTTTGTCAAGGTAAAAAATTTTAATTCTATTTTAATCCTGCGAACAGGAAGAATACAAAACAACACGTCGCATACGTATATTTTTATACACACTTACACACACTTTGGCACTGTTCATATTAAAATGCTGACACGATGTGGACATGCATTCACATAAAAGAAAAAAAAACAGAATCTACTTAATAGGATAACTCAATTCTCACAAAAGAAAATAAAAATTAAAGATGAACAGAGCTCTCCAAACGTGTTGTTTTGAATGGCAAAATTTGTTTTTTAATTTATGCCCAGATTCAGAGTATTTAGTTAGCCAACTAAAGTGGTTTAGTTAACGTTATCTTATCCACAATCTTTGTTTAGATCCAATTAACGCTTAATTTACCTTTATATTTATAGTTTAAGCAAAAACTTCCAACTTAAAACTAACTAAACCTTGTGCCATTAATAAATTTTTGTTCATATGTATATAAATATGTACCCTAGTTATTGCATTAAACACATTAAGCACTACAGGCCTGTTAAAATTAAATTAAAATTGCATATGAAAACGAAAATTTTCACCATAACATACATACACGGCTACTTTTGTAGTGCAGTCAATATAAGCTAGTTTGTTTTTTTGGCAACAATAAACTGCACATTGGTTGTCAATACAATAAGAGACACAAAATAAAAGTTTTAAAATTATGACGGTAATATTATTGCATTCACCTCTTTGTCAGTCAGTTCTAACCTTCATGAAATTCGGAGTCAGTGACCTCAATGTTAAGAGCGCTACGTCCCATTATGGTCGTCATAATCGTCCTAGCAGATACACAATTGAGCGTCTACAAAATGTACAATGCACAGTACAAAATGTTCCTGTGCCAGTGAGACAAAGAAGTGCCCGTAGTATCGAGAATATTGCTGCCGCTGAGGCTTCAGTTGTAGAAAGCCCAAGTGTGTCTCTCACACACTGTTTTCAAGCGTTGGGCATCTCTGTGACATCGTTGTGGCGAATTTTGCCAAAAGATCTTGGCCTACATCCTTACAAGATCAATTCGACGCAAGAACTAAAGCCGCTTGACCACCAGAAGTGTCGAATGTTCGTGAATTGGGCTTAGCAACAACATGAAAATGATTCGGATTTTCATAGAAAAATCATCTTCAGCGATGAGGCTCATTTCTTGCTGAATGGCTTTGTCAATAAACAAAATATGTGTTATTGATCAGACAGCAATCCCCACGTACTCCATGAATCATCATTGAATCCCAAAAAAATTAGGGTTTGTTGCGGTTTATGGGCCGGCGGTGTAATTGGGCCGTACTTCTTCTATGATGATCAAGACCTACTTGTTACTGTGAATGGGAACCGCTACCGTTCAATGATAACCGAATATTTTTGGCCCCAATTGGATAATATGGACTTGGAGGACATGTGGTTCCAACAGGACGTCGCCACAAGCCACACATCGAATGTCACAATCAATTTATTGGAAACCAAGTTTGGAGAACGTGTTATCTCATGAAATGGTTCAGTCGATTGGCCGCTTCGGTCATGCGATTTGACGCCGTTAGACTATTTCCTGTGGAGCTACGTAGTCTATTGTCTATGCCAACAAACCAGCGATGATTGATGAACTTCGTACAAATATCGAATGTGAAATTGCAGCAGTATCGGCCGATTTATGCCTGAAAACCGTCGAAAATTGGGTTCAGCGTCTGCACTACTGCAAGCGTGCCTGTGGTGGCCATACAAAAGAAATCGAGTTCCATACATAATGGCATCGAACCTACTTTTACAGGAATAAAGAATTTCATTGGTATCCAAAACCGTTTTTATTTTATTAAAAAAAAAACTTATTGTATGAAATTTAATAGCCTAAGATCCTAGCGGATGTTAATTCTCATAAGAATACCAGTATTAGGATCTTAGGCTATTAAATTTCATACAATAAGTATAATAAAGATCCATTAAAAAATATTCGAATTTAATTCGAAAATGTATAATACTTAATTAAAAAAAAAAACTTTTGTAGCGCTCTTATTGAAAAACCCGATACATTCAATACTAGGAACTAATAACAAAGTCTTCTTACAAACTAATTAGCTTGTTTAAACTGGTCACCGATGTTGCCCCCTTAGATTTTTTTCTTGCTGTTCAATATGTTGCAAGCCACAGTAGCTCTAAAAGTTACCATAAAAGCCATTAATCTAATTCTAATAAACCTTTTAAGCAAATACAAAACTCAGATGATCTGTTTTATTTACAGAGCAAAAACAGAACTTACCCATCAATAGTAAAATCATTGATGAAATAAACCTCAAGCAGTTCTATTTATGGTGAATCACCAATGAAATTAACTTGTGTTTGTCATAGGACGGAAGTAATCCAAATTCCTGAATAATCTTTGTTTCGCTAAATACTAAATTCAAGTCTTGAAAATACTTGGTATTCGTATTCAATGATTTGGGAACAACTTCAATTAAAAAAAAAAAACTTAAAACCCTAAATAAAGGACGCTTCAATACTTCTTTCTTAGAAATGGCTACAGGAAATAAAGAATTTCGTTAAGAAAGAATCAAAAGCAAGAAACTCATTTTTTTTTTCTTATTATGCCATCAACTAATGGTGAATGAAAATTCAATGTAAAAGGACCACGTTTAGATTTATTTCAGAATAAAAATGATTCTTTTCAAATGTTCAATTGTCCATTCATTCATTCTTTGATTTCTTTAAATGTTGTAGGGATTTAATTTTTTCTTTTTCTTTTCCTTTTTTTTTAACGAAACAGAAAATATTTCACTTACAGATATAAAATAACAACAATTTTTGTTATTGTTGTTGTTGTTGTTTTTGTAGCCAAAAGGTGTATTTTATTTCTTGCTTACTTTCAATGATAAAGAGAAATTCAATTGATTTTTCCTATTTTATTTAATATTTTTCACATTTTCCCACATACACGTTATTGTTGGTAAAATTTCTAGGAAATAAAATGCAGAATGAACTCCCACAACAGGTTGTCCCAGAAAACTTACCTGAAAAGAGAAAAAGAAAATAAAAGAAATTCAATAAAAATAAAAGCAAATTTTATCTTAAAAATGGAATGTTTAATTTTAATTAAATTAATATCATTATTTTAAGAGTTTTGTTTTAATGTTTTTTGTTTAAATAAATATAATATCGCGTAATCAGTTAAAAACAAAAATTGGTTGGTTTTCATTTAAAATTTTTCATATACAAGTGGGATAGTTATGAGTGGGTAATAACACTTGAATTTAAGTTTTTGCAAGCAAAAGAGGAGACAGATTAACATTATGAAGGAAAAACGATTTTTTTTTTCAATAGAAATATTATTAACTGTGTAGGGGGTCAATTGCAATTGCCAAGTGGTTGCACAAAAGATAAGAAAAATAATTTAATTTTAATATCAAATCATGACTATGACATCAAAGACTGAAATTCAATTTATTTCAAAACAAAATAGAATTTAATAATAAAAACAAAATGTACCTTTTTTTATATTAACATCCAAATAATTTTAAAAATTTAAAGATATTTTTATGCAGAAATAATTAAAAAAAAAACTGCGCAAATCTTATTTCTAAGAAAAAACGCAAAGCAAAGCAAAGAAAGAAAGCGTAAAATTAACAATCGATATGGCAACATTTAAATAGAGAGGTACTAACGAGAATGGATTATTGTTTACAGTACAGGCCTTCACTGTGCTACACATGTAAAAGCATTATTACAGACAATAATAGAAACATGTTAACACACAAACATAACTGGCCATTACAACCCTGTGTCAGGGTTACGGCCTATCTTCTCCCAGCACTCATGTTGTCTGTGATAATTTTTATCCATGAGTACAGGTGTAGTGCAATTCATGAATGCATCACCCATTATTATTATTATTTATGTCTCCATATGCAAGTACACATAAGTAGTGCAATTCATGAATGCATCACCCATTATTATTATTATTTATGTCTCCATATGCAAGTACACATAAGTACATATAAAATTTGTAATATAAAGAAGAAATAATAAAATAAAGACACAGTCTGCAAGAAACATCAAAAGAAGCAACCTCGTCTCTTTTTGCTTATACGGGGACCTAGAGTTTAAAATCGATTCCCAACGACAGATTTGAGAAGCTTTTTCATGGCAATTAATTACTCCCAGAGCCTATGCCAGAAGACTGCTGAGAGGTAGTCGCCGAAAGAAATAATTTTTTCATATATCTTTTTTTCAAGATGACAGAGATGAGATTTGAACCCAGCACTATCGTCTAGGTAATACCACACACTAACCTCTAGACCACAGCGACTACAAACATGTTAAACGTCCTACAAAATAATACTTTATGTGTTAAGCCTGTTATAGTGTTCACAATTTCGCAGAAGGGCTGTCAAATTACATAAAATGTTATTTCGTCCTAGAAAAATTAAAAACAAAACGGACTATTAAAAATAAAAACTTTCTAAGCTACTGAATTCTTATTGCGAGCCCTACGAAATAATTAATACCTCTTACCTTTCCTGGCCGTTCAGAGTACAACCTTCTAAACATCCCATCCTACTATGATATAGTCTTGATCAATGACAGATGTTAAGCTCGCTCGCTAATGTTCCATTTATTTCTCATCTTTCCATTTCAGGTAGCTAAGTGGTTTATTTCAAATGATTATTTCAGTATAGGAACACTTAAGGCAAAAGGGGTACCGTGCAAACATGTGACAAATTCGAAAGAGTATTTGGCGTATTATAGTTTTAGGTGCATAAGTTTTAGTATTATTTCCCAGCCGTGAAAGAGATTAAACAGCGTCAAAATAGGCAATTGTGTTTGGTAAGAAGGAACTGGCTTTAGATTTTTGTGCTATCTTTAAATAAATACTAGTCATGAAGCCTGTCCCACCGACCACAGTCGGAAAATCAAATCTGGCTCCGTCGTGCACATGTAAAGCAAATGAGCTTTAAGTTTGCAAAATTTCAGCTTTCTGCGAGGTCAGACGGCTTCAAAAAGCTGCGAAAAGAGAATTGGACATACATCCGGAAAAACAACGAAATTATATCGTCGCAAGAATTAAAGAAAGCTGTAACTGACAAAAAGTCGAAAATAAGTTTTTTACATAATTTTTATCAGAAAAAAAAAAAAATACGCGTCGATTGGTCCTGGTCCCAGATTTTTATGATGAAGAAAAATTTACTTACGCCGTCTGCGTTTTGAAAAATACCAGTGTCTTCTTCATAAATTCTTTAATACAGGTTTTTTGGATCTGGTGAACATTAAATTTTTTGTCAGTTACAGCGTACTTTAATTCTTGCGACGATATATGGATATGGTAAATCTAAAAAGTATAAAAATTTTCTAAACATTTACTTGGAAATGATGAGAGAGAGAAATTTGCATTAGATTGTCTAGAGACAACCTAAGAGTGGACTTCATAAATAGCACTGCAGACCCATTGGCATCTGAATACAATATGAAAAGCTTTAGTCTTTTGTGCTCATTCTTTGACAAGGAGAGGGTGTCATCAGATTAAATACTAAACCCTCGTGCAGCATTGATACATATTATGAAAAAGACTCCTTTCCTTGGTGACTACCAAATATCAAGTAGAGGTTTATCATTTTTGGCACCGGCCGATATTTTCAAGTTTTTCAGAGCGACAAGACCGAGAAAAAGACTCTAAGAAGCCTGAAAGCTGTGCAATAAAAAGAATTAACGAATAAATGGGGTATTCTTTTAAAAGGGTAAAGTAACATATGGTCGTGCGGGAGTTTAAGTGCTCTATACGCCATTTTTTTAAATCTCGAGTTAATGATGCTAATTTAGGTTTTTGACACCAAAATGTTTAAAATCTGCATTCCGTTTTCGGCTATTTATCTTCCGAAAATTTGGGGTCGAAAACCTAAAGTGGAATCATTAACGCCAGATATATAAAAAATATTAAATGGCGGATAGAGCACTCCCGCACGACGAAATGGGAAATATTATGGAAACTTATTGGATAGTTTTAGCTGAAAGCATAGAAAGAAAACATTGAGGGATGTACAGCTAGCATGGTGAATATTTAAATTAAGCTACGCCAGAAAATTTCCTTCAATCAAATTGTCTTTATGTTCAATTGAGGTTTCTTGTGTCAAACAATTAACAAAATGGCTATATGATGGTGACCCATAGAAGATAGGTAATACGGGAAATTTTAAAAGCCATAGACATTTACCCGTTGCAGGCGTTTCAATTTTGATGGCTCATTTATGTATCAGTGTCAATGGACCATAAACGCAATCGTGTGTCATTAATGCTATCTTGAGGTAAATTACAGCCAAAGAAAGCCAATATGGGTTTGTCAACCAATAAAATCATTAAGACTGCTTGTACCTCATTGCGTACTTTTAAAAAGTTCAATCAATGGCAAATATTGTGTCGAGTTATTGGGCGGCTTAACCGTGATTTGAAAAAACAGCAGCAAAAAAACTTTATAAGTTGCAAAAAACTCAGTAAATAATGACTTAGTGAAAAAGTGAGAAAAGCCAGTTTTTCCCTCAAAAAGTCACGTTCTGAGTGAGCAGTTTTGCTAATTAAGTAATTTGAACAAAAAAAGATAAACTTTTCATACTGTTTAAATTTGCAATTATATTATCAGAAAAAATTGCATATTTAAAAATTTGAAAGAAAATGATAATAAATTGAAGGTATTCTTCGATATGATCACTAAGTTACATATACCTACATACATACATTAAATTATAACTGCGTTGAAATGGTTGCAGTTAAAACCGAACGTTGTAAATTTTCTGTTCTATCCAGTACTTTGAGGTGTCAACTAAAGTAGATACCAAGCTATACATCATACATTTTAAACTCTAAAGTTTTGTTATTTAATCTGTGTATGGAAGGAAATCAGAGGAATTAGACAGAATTAATTCAACCTACATATGTATGTGCTTCTTTAGTATTAAATTATGCGATGTTCGTAATTTTTCTTGAATCTGGATTATAATTTCTATTCTTTCCTTGTTGCCTAAATAACTCACATCAATATTTCTATGCAATAAAAAAATCTTAAGACGGAAGTAGATAATCTCTTCCTCTTTAACTTTCTTATAGTAAAAAAAAAAAAAAAAAAAAAAAAAAACCTTTATAAGAAACAACAAAAGATGAAAACCGGAAAACTGTAAAGTATCCCTGGTTAAGCTGAGAGACAGACGCAAACATGGACACCCCTCCCAATCTTATAATCATAAAGCATATGTTACATATTCGTATATTTATGTAAACATTTCTATTGATATAAAAGCGATAATGTATATACGTTTGTATGTATTAGTGTTGTTGTTGTTGGTATACTTTATGCCAAATGAATCTACAATAACACCTACAACTATAGCATCATCGTATTGTTGGCCATCATTTATCATGAACATATGAAATAAAAGACAGAAAAATAATTTTCAATTCGACCAATTTTTTTTTTCTTTTTTAATTTTTTTTTCTCTTTCTGTTACTTTGTTGTTGTTGTTGTTATTATTATAATATTACTACTGATTTTTTTATATGGAATTGCACTGAAAGGCTTTCTTTCTGCTGTTCCCGGTCTTGTTTCCCAATAAAGTTTCCTACTGTGCATCACAATGAAAATCAGTAAAAAAAAAGACTAAAAATTGTTTCGTTATTTATTTGAAATTTTTGTGTCTTTAAGTTAACACACCGTAACACACACTGTGTTCAAATAGAATGTGCTCAATGAGAATAGTTTTTAAATATACAGTGTAATAATTATTTTTTATTAATATTATTTCTGAACGTGGGAAAGATTAAAGCCTCAACCTGTCATCTGTCAGACTATATTACAGAATATTGAGGTGAGAACTGTCAAAACGAATGTCGTTATTGTAAAATTGCCCGCACCTTATAATCAATTCGCCTTCCTTGACTCTTGTATTAAACAAATAAAACTAAATGTTGGCAAATGCCAATTATGTATGAATGGAACGTTTAAAAAAACATTGGATACCAAATAGTCTGATGAATTTGTGGTAAGGAAAGTAGAAAAAACAAGCGCAAAAGATTGTTTTTTTGGTCATTGCTCGTCTCATAACAATGTTTGTATATTCCTCAAAATTTTTTCCTGCCAGCAGGGTTGTCAGATTTGGCAGCTTCTCGCCACAAGTGGCAATTTTAAAACTTACCTTCGATTAGGGACATTGCGAGTAAAAAAGTAGTTGGTGTTGATTTAGTTGTCTATTACTGATGATACTCTACGATTTTTATGTTTGAAAATCTAAACATCTAATGAAAACGCAATAAAATTGATGGCTTGTTTAGTTTGGCTTGCACTATTTTCAAGTGTTCAAAACTTTGTTCTCAGATATCTACAATCGAATTATTACAAATTTTTGCATTTCTTTTGTTTCTTTTAATAATTATTACGTCCATTAAATAGCAAGAAAAGAGACAATGAAATGATAATGAAACTGTGACTACACAAATTCAAAATTTGGTAAACGTAATTAATTGCTTCAGGGTATTCCTTTAATTATTTTATAACATATATTTACTTATTTTATGCCTGTTTTGAAATCAGTTCGACATAAAACGATTTCACTCATAACGATAACTTCATATGTGTTTATGCCTATGTTTTGAGTCGAAAGAGTTTTAAAACTGTTTTAACTAACAGCTATTTCTAAATAATTCTAATAATACACATTGAATAATAAAAATAAACAATGGAAGAAATTGGCAACCCCATCAAATTTGACAGAACATTCTTTACAGCTCATTTTCGTAAAGGTTTCAAAACGGTATGCGTTTATACTCAAATTTAAAAACGCTTGGTCTGACTCAAACAGGTTTGAAAAGCAGTTTCAGTGAATACGTTTCGAAATGTCAAAATTGTTTTTATAGCGAATGAAATCGTTTTCAAGACGGGCATAAATATGACAATTGTGCCTTATAATTTATTGTTATTTACTTGTTGTTTTATAAATAAATTTATTTTTAATAATTTAGTTAAAATAAAATTTTTTAATTTTTGCGATTTTTTACATACTCATTTCCGGAAAATATTAAAATAAATCTGTCAACCCTGGCAGTAAGCTCTTTTAATAATTTGAACACATTTCTGTAAACAGCCCCAGTATATTACAACAGTGAACTGTTAAGTATAAATGAAAGCTTTACCATCTAAAAAGTCTTGAGGAAAGCTAAAGAAAAGCAAACAGCTTTTTAGCACTTATGTCCCAAAATTGTAAGTACTGAACTTAAAAGTTGAGTGTTGAAAAGTTACAAAAGCTTTCCCTTAAGCTTTTGTACGGTTTGTGACTTGGCTAAGAAAACATTGTAAGGTGAAACTATTAGATTGTCTCTGTAAATTTACATTTTTTAAAACTGTAGGTAGAATTTATAAATTTTACCAATAAATGTTAGTGAAGTGTTAGCTGTAATGCAAGCTAATAACGATGTTTCGTACTACTTTCATACTCTTTTAGTCATTGTTGAACTGAAAATAATACCTAAGCTTGCACAAATATTTTGAAATGTTTTTAATGATTTTAATTCAAGAAGTTTTTTAATACTCGCGCTATTACAATTAATATGGAAATTTTTCTATATACATATTTTTCTTTCAATTGAAGAAGCTTTTTTGCTTATTATTTCTGATTGTATCCAATCTTTTGCAGATGATAAGGCAGTTTTATTTATCTCTTTATATATGAGAAGCATAGGCTGGCGGGAAATTCGTGACACTCTGTATTGTTAAGGAGACACACTGTGCACCACCGCTTTCCCACAGCTTGGGAAATTGGCAAATGCATTAGACACACTTAGGTGGTGATCATTCCACCATTTTTGGGTAAGTATTGATATTCTCAAATAAAGAATGCTAGACCTGAAACTCCTAACAGAGTTTCTTACAGGTTATTGTGTGCTTACAGGCATCATATATATACGCTCGTATATACACTGTATGTTCAGCAGATCTACTACTTTCCTAATAAGAACATTTATTCAAAACTACTGCCTCATTTATTGCATATTTTTGTGAAAAACATTGACACACAAAGTATTTCAGGAGAAAAAAAACTTCTGGCGGACAATCTTTTTTTAAAACCCCTCTGCCTGTCTCTGCCTTTTCATTAACAAACTGTTTTATTAGCAAAACTATTGTAAATCTCGCGTAATAGGAATACGCCCATGGAGTTTTTTTTAATTTCATCAACAACTTTTTTTTTTAATTCATAAAATAGTTCAACACAAACAAAGACATAATTTTTCTATTAAATTACTTTAAAATTTTTATATTTTCTTTTAATACAAAGTCAGCTATAAAAGATTGGCAATTAATTATTTTTTCTATATTTACCTAAAAAACTGTGTTCTTGAGGTCAACAAAGAAAGCAGCATGAGAAAAAGATTATAAATTATCGTCAGACTCATTAGGAGGGGAACACTCACTAATGGTTTTTGTCATGTTACATTTGTTGCTACATACTCGTATTCTCTAGAAAAGTGATTTCTGCACTTTAAACCACCATTATGATTTTAGAAAATATCTTATGTTTGAAAGGCAAATAATGAAAATGATAATTTTTGTTGCTTTCTCTACTTGCAAGTAATTTTTAATTTCTTTTTAATGATCCATACAGACTACAAAAACAAGAAAAGAAATCTGCAACCAACTGTAATGAGTCTTAACCCTAATCCTACTGACATGTGCTTGTGAGGCAAATTTTGATGTTCAATTTAGTATAATTGACTATTATTTTAGACATGCTTGTGCATGATTTTGTAAAAACTATTAAATTCAAATGTTAGAATTTTTTTTGTATCAATTTATTAATTATTAAATAAACCATCTA
Organism: Metopia argyrocephala; assembly: GCA_963576795.1. Taxonomy (NCBI): domain Eukaryota; kingdom Metazoa; phylum Arthropoda; class Insecta; order Diptera; family Sarcophagidae; genus Metopia; species Metopia argyrocephala. Next base: position 7,957,447 of record OY756208.1, read on the forward strand.
TATGCATTGCATCGGTTGCTTTCCATATATAGGGTTTTTCAACAGGCCTTAATGAGAAAAAAAAAAAAAACAAATACATATGCTAGTAAGATTTGTCAGTAAGATGAGGGTTAACAATTTTGTTTCAACAAAGCAATTTAGGGGAAAAAGTGTGTTACTACTTATGTTTTATAATAAATAAAAAATAAATTTTAAACGAGTAACGCAAACATTAGCATTAAATTTATAATAGATTGTTTTTAGTTTGTCCTTTTATTTTTTGTTTTTATTTCACTTCAAACACTTTCTTTTATCCTTTTTCATTACTGTTACTGTCAATCCATTTACTTTTCCTATCTGTGATGGGCAAAAAAACAAAAGCAACTTTAAAATTGGCAAAGTATCAGCACAAAATCATCAGGTTTAACAAAAAATTAAAGAGAAAAAAGTGTTATTTCCTCATGGCTTGTCAATGCTGTCAGCCATGTACAGTTTATAACCCCATGTACATATGCACTTTGTTGTTCTTTCACTTTGCTTGACCTTTTGACAGCCATCTATTTACTGAGGTTACTGTGTAATTTTGACACTTTTGTAGCCATTGTTAACGTAAATAGATTACAAGTATATAGAAAAAATATAATTCCAATATATGGTTTCTACAAAATTGTGAGTTAAGTGGTTGATGATTGTCATGAACGGAACAGAACTGAACACAAGGAACTACGATGAGACTACTGTCGCTGGGTGTTGAAAACATGCTTAAATCGGCTTGTTTAAAATTTTTTCACGGACATTATTTTCCCCTTTGATTATTAAAAATCGTTGCAAAAAAAGAATTTTCTAAATTCTTCATAGAATTTAACTGTGATCTAATTAAATTGTTTCTGACGACACAAAATTAATTAAAAAAAAAGATCACTCTAACTGGGATTCGAACTCGATTATGATTATGCGACTTAGCTGATACATTTATATCTTCGGCATATTTCAAATCATTTGCATATCCCATGCCATTTTTTTCTCTTAAAGCACCTTACAAATGCAACGAGACAAGTTGCTTTGAATTTGATCACTCAAAGGCCACCCTTGTTTGATCAAAAGCAATTGCCCCATCCGTTGCTGCAGGTTGACTATGAAGTAGTGAGCATCTTCGCTAGGTAGTGTTATCTTCCCACTAGGTGGCTCTTTTTCTTCTAATCATTAGTTTTTTAGATGGCATGACAAAGGTGAACGAGATAGGAATGTCAGGGGACGGTTCCTATGAATGGACTTCTTGGAAGGGCGCGGGAGCTCTTTTGTTTTTTAATTAAAATCTAGAAGAACCGCACATTTTTCATTCTTCAATTTTTCACCTTTGATGGGGTTTGAACTTAGGCTATTTTGAGTTGTATGCGAGCGCTCTTTATCATGGTGCAGAAATAAATGCGAGTATTCTACAATACCTTGTAGAATATATGGATCGTTCTGTGCTTGCAACGAGTAAAGACATCAAATGCATTATGAGATGTATGAATTTTATAACGAAATTGGTGTTGTTTGGCTAAACAAATTAAACTGCAATAACAGCAATGACTTGGCTATCACGTGAGTCTGAGTAAGAATATTTTGCTGTAGAGACTTTTCAAGTATGTACCGCAGAATAGTTACAAATCGGAAGGGCAAAACTCCCATATTAGAATCAAGATAAGTGGGCAATAAGAAAAACAGAGTCTATGATCGAAGCAGTCACTTAGAAGTAGATGCTGGTAGGCTTTGGTATTGTTTTATAGCCAGAGTAGAACTTTTGCTTCAATTTTACTTGTAAAATTTAAACCCGAAAATCAATATCTTCTTCAGTAGACTATTTAAATGCATCTCATAACTATTGTAGCGTATCATATACTCGTAGTCTACTGTCTTTTGTTAAGTGAACTTTAACATAAAATCTCAAGAAAACAACAATATTGTAACAAATTGTCTTGGTTTTGATGTTGTTCGAAACTTGGTTGATGCAACATATTTCTTACGGCGACAAGTGGTTGTGGTTTTAGCAAAGTATTCCGTTACATGCACATACATATGTATGTGGGTAGTCTAATAAGTTTATGAAAAACAAAAAAGCTTATAATTTTTGAAAATATGCTGGATGTTAATTTTATTCTACATTTTTGTACAATATACGTACATATGTTGACATCTTTCTCTTTACTTAAGGCATCCCAATGTGATTATTTTTAAGAGGGTATTGCGGTGGGTGCAGTGATCCAACACCTTCTTGACTTAATTTTATCTAAACCACACAATTTTATTATTAATATATTTTTTTTGTCACATACAAATATATATTTCCGGATGGTGCTATGCAAAGAATTAGCTGAATATCGAAAAATAGTTATAGAATTTGACAAATGATAAAATAAATAAAACGGTCAAGGAAAATAGTACAAATAAACTACACAATAAAATATGTTGAAATCTTATGGAAGGAGATTTCAAATAATCTTTTCTTCCCACTTCTCTTAAAAGAAACAAGAATTTATTAATTCTGAGTCTATTGCACTTTTTGTTACTCCCCGAACGTCCTGCGACGAGTACTAAAAATCTTCACTAGCTTTGTGACACGTGTTGTGTTATCTTATATAAAGCATAGTGATTTTAAAAATATACAGTGTTGCATTACTTGTAAGAAAAAAGGCCTTAAATGCCAAAATTATAAAACTGAGATAAAAGCAGATTTATAAGCGCCAATAAATTTCTGATGCAATTTCAACTAAAACCTGTTCTTATAAAAAAATTTAATGTAAAACGTCAATGTCTCAAAAAAAAAATGCCTATAACTTAATACAGAAAGTGTGGCCTAAAATTAAAATTCCAAATAATTATGTTTTATATCCTCTAAATGTTGAGGGACATACATACATAATACAAGCCTGTTTCAGAGTTACGACGTATCTTCTCGCAGCACCCGTATTATGTGTGTTAATTTTTATCCATGAGCACCAGGACCTACAGACTCCGAACGACAGATTTGAGAAACTTGTTCATGGCAATCAGTTACTTTCAGATCATTTTCCAGAAGTCTGCTAAGAGTTAGTTGACGAAAAAAATACTTTTTCATATTTCTTTTTCTTACGATGTCAGAGCAGGGGTTTGAACCCAGAACTCTTGTGTAGTAAGCCCACACACGAACCACTAGACCACGGAGACTGTAACATTTAAGAACGAAAATACTGTCGAAAGCACTTTTTGATTCGAAAGAACAATAAATAATAGACTTATAGGACACTTTTTTCGATCTAAATAACTTCTTATTAAATCATCAAAGATGAAGTTTAGGTATTATAAGAAGCCTTGCTATATATTTTCGTTATTCTATCGATATTACAATGAAAGGTGCTCTGAGAGACCATCTATGTATGTATGCATATCTCTCATAGAGTACAACCTTATGCAGTTGATAGTCTAACGCAGTGATGTCCGCTACTCCATAAATACATTTGAGCTTGTGTATGAAGCAGAAGAAAGACTCTGCTTACTTCTACCAGAAATGGGAATGTTCGAATTACTTTCCGTTTATAACTTCATAATTATTTCTTCATAATTTTGAGTAAAGTACGTAATCGATTGTTCGATAGACATATGACCGAACTATTAAGAATAAAGGAGTACCGAGGACACATAAATTTGGAGGAAATAATGAATAATTATTTTAGTTAAATAAAAATGATACAAAAAATATGCACTATCCATCCCTGCACTATGTTGGAGAGTAGCTAAAATCTAAAAAGAGCAAGAGTAATAATATTTCTTTTTATTATTCACGTGTTTGACCTCGACGTAAGCAGAATTTGTTTTCCTATCACGCGTTATAGGGAAAGAGATTTTTGGACATCACTGGTTAACGTAATGCATAATACATTATAGAGAGAATTCGCTCTTTACCTGCAAGGTTCATTTTTGGAACAATCTGCACAAAAAGCTTTGTCTTGTCAAGTACGATATTAATAATTTTAAATTAAATATCCACAAATATTCGTTTCTTTAGTTAAGTATTTTAACAATATCATATTGCCATATTGCTCTTTGAAAGCATTTTACAATTTAGTCTTTTTAAAGGCAGCTCTTCAATTCTCTAAAATATAATACTAATGTTTTTCTATACTGTGGACTAAACTTTGACTTAAAGCGTAAAGAGTACACCTTGTTTAAGTTTTACAATGATTACTTATAAATTTATATCAAAGATTGGTTCTTTAAATGCCTTAAACATTTAACCGATTTTCTAAATATTTTCTCCTTCTAATTTTCTGTTTTTTTTTACTGTTGCAAATTCTTTTTTTTTTAATTCATTGAGGTTTTCTTTCTTATCATTAGGAGGTATATTTTATAAGATATGTGTGTGTGCTTCTTCGTGTAAATGTAGTTGTACAAATACAATGATAAAACTAAATTCCAACTAAATCGTTGCATAATGTAAGAAGTTGGCTAGTGGTTTAACAGGCCACGACTAATACTACTACCACCACTAATGCAATTTTAAACTAAAAAAATTCTAATAATTTAAATTGGCTGTAAATATATTAATGGGCAGGAAGAGAGGAAGACACAAAGAGAGAGGTATTGGTAGAGAAGTGAATGCTTGTGTTTGCTTAAATTGATTTAATATGCAAATACCACAAATACAACCAGAAGAAGTTTTTCTCTCTCTCTCTCTAATTTATCTCCTTCTAATGGCAATTCTTGGTTAAAAGGGTTTTTTTTAAGACCAATTGCATTGGCAAAAGTGTTAACGATGAAAAGACTCTGAGAGTTATTTTGAATATCATAATCAATGCCCGAAATTGCAAAGTTATGTTGAGTGAGGAGAATTAATCTTGACTTAATGGCTTTGCTAAAAACCAAATAGGATTATACATGTACATACATATAGTGTAACTAATCCATAACAAATAAATCTACAGACACCATTACATTGCTTTATATCATCATTGTCTAAATCTACTTCTAGGTTTTCCCAAAAAAATTTATTATATTCGACAAAGTAATTAAAAATCTTCTATTTTGTTGGGAGCTGCAGCATCCAGGTTCATACACTATATATCAGTGAATAACTGTGTATAATTACTTTTGGCAAATATTTTTGACCATTATCTACTATATTTACATAATAAAGAAATTATTTTAATTAAAAACATATTTGAAAAAGACGAAATATTGGATATTAAAAATATACATAAAAAGTTATTTCTGAAAAACTTCAGTGGCTAGAGCGCTCGCACAAAAACTCAAACGACCCAGGTTCAAATCCCAGCAAAGGTAAAAATGAAAAAGTTAGTTTGCGATGTTTTCAAAAATTATAATTTAAAAATAAGAGGTTACCCCCCCCCCCTCTAGCCCCTCTAGGAAGACCATCTACAAAGAAACCGCCCCCTGACATTCCGCTCTATTCCACCTTGACCAATGTCAACAAATAAATGAACGATCAGCAGAAAAGCGCCGCATATTGAGAAGAAGCAGAGAACAGGTAAACCTACTTAGCGAAGACACTTACCATACAATTAACATGGAATGATGAGGCAATTGATATTGATCGTTCAAGGGTGAAGGTATAGCACTGGCCTTTAAATAATCAATTCACAGAAATTTGTCTCATTCCTAAGGCGCTTAATAATAATATAAAGAAAATATATTTATATGTGCTGTCCTTTCCAAAAATTCCAATACAATGCACTGCATTTAGTAGGGATTTACCCCTGAGTATTGGTCTCAAATAAAAAAAAAATTTTAAGGTGCCTATTGGACACGAAAAAGCTCGAAAACCGTATTTCACCCGAAGTGCAATAAAGCTGCGCGCCATTGTCGAGTGCAAAGAAGTTAATTTCAGAAAATATTCCTGGCTAGTGGCTATCAAGGTCTTGCGATTCGACACCAGCCAATTATTTTCTGTTGGCTCACTTGAAGACACTGATTTATGCTAAAAAACCAAGAAAAATTCATGTATTGGAGGCCTGCATCGTTCATATTACTAATGACTAGGGCAACCAAAAATATGCATTAGCATTTTTTTTTTCTGAATGTTACTGACAAAACAACCAAACTTTTAATTCATTTTAGGAAAAACTACGACGTTTAACCCCTATTTGTTACGGCATATTTTTGCATATTTCGTCATAAATGCATACTTTTGCATTTTTCAAATTTTTTCATATTTTGTGGCATATTTTACAAATTTTTACATATATTAGAAGAATTTACATATTAAGCTCAACGCAAGAGTTTATGCTAGGAAACGTTTTTTCAAATTTGCATCAATTACTTCCGTTGATGTCGAAAGAAGTTTCTCGATGTACAAGAGCGTTTTACGACAAAGCCCTATGTTTAAAATTTTAGGAGTTTTTTATTGTTATTTATTGCAACAATAATTTAAATTAATTTTTTACTCTTTTATTTTGTATTTTTGTCAGTCTGAATTTTTTTAAATTCTTTTATTTTTTTGTTAATTTTGGAATTGAAATAAATATATCGCTTATTTTCGAGAAGAGTGGCATAACTCAAAAATAGCGATTCTGAGATAAATGTATTTAAACATTTTAACTTAGCCAAACGGATAGGAAAAGTACAAGACACTTCTGGTCGCCACTCAGTGGTAAAAGAGATAAAAATATAATTTTTTGAGTTACGTCACTCTTCTCGCAAATGAGCGATATGTAAATATAATGGAAATTTATTTTATCTGGTTGGTGGCTAATTGTTACTCTTCATGTTTTCAAATTTTTGAAAAAAATATACAAAATTTTACATCAACATATTTATTATTATGAGTTTTATAGAGCATATTTTTAACGCTTAAAACTGTTTTTTCAATGCATATTTTAGGAGCTTAAAACTAATTTTATAGAGCATATTTTTGGTTGCCCTACTAATGACACACTTCCAAAACAGCCACGGTGGTCATATGCCCAAAATCTTTCTAAAACTAAATTTTTTTGTTTATTTTAAAAAAGTTGTGTTGACCTTAAAAAATCACCATTTAGTTTTAAATCTTAATCATTGCATTTTTTCCTTAATAATTCATTACCTTTTACTACAGCCTTAAGGTATGCGTCAATTATTTACTAGGAATTCTTGTGAATGCACGTATATGTGTGATTGCACTATTAATGGCAGTCGCTGGAATTGTGTGGAGGAGGTAATTGCCATTGAAACGTAAAGGAAAAAAAATCACTCAGTCTAGGAATATATTTTTGAGTCGAGCGAAATTTTAATGTGACATTTATATGAAGGAAAATCGAATTAATTGCATAATAGTTTTGCTCTCTTTTTTTTTTGCGAATAACGATAAGAAAATAATAGCAGAAAGTTAAAGAAAAAAAAAAATCAAACGATTTCAAGAGATTGTGAAGCAAAACATTAAAAAAGAAATATTTAAATATCAAAGAAATCGAGTGGAAATGTTCAAGATAATAAAAATTGATTGTAAAAGTTATTTTTTTTACCAAGAATATAAAAATGGTTTCTTACTTTTAAAGTTATTTTGTTAGTATTAAAACTACAAACCGGGGAAAACTTTACAACACATGACAAGCTAATGGGATATGTTCTGCCAGACTAAAAGGAAAATAAATTTTGAAATAATTTTTTTAATTTAACAAACTTAGAATCTTTTTTAATTTATTCGCTTAATAATTTATAATATAGATTATTTTATTAGAAACATTTTGAATTATTGGCGTAGTTAAGTTTTATTTACCTTAAAAGAGACAACCGGTTTCGTTTTACAGGACATACCCCTATAATGTCAGGGTACATTAACTTGGAAGAAAAAATATGAAAAAGGAAATATGAAATAGAAAACAAGAAATAAATTGTGAATTCAAACTATAATATATCTGTTATATCTCTTAAATCAGTTCATATTACGCAGTCATTTAAATTAAATCCGAGAAATACATTCAAAAAAACTTTCGCTAAAAAAACTAGAATAAATCGTTCTTATTCCAGTGCAAAATAATAGTGAATTTTTGTTTCGTCAGAAACGCTTTAATTAGATCAAAGTTAACTGCAATGAATATTTTTTGGTAATTAAAGTGAATTTTATTCTTTAAATATAAAAGCTATTCATTCAATCTGTTAGTCACCTCCTTTACCTTCTAAATATTCTTTCTATTGTTTAAGTATTATTAGAGTATTGGAGTTAAGCTCCAACCAATGTCTCTTGCAGACAAAGCAGAAATCATCCCTAATACATTTTAACTACTATAATATAGAGGAGATTATTTTTGAGCCGACGACAGCAACAACGATCCAACAGTTTTATATGCAAAAAATGAGGTTTTAATAAGACACCATCATATAAACCGTACCAACTAAAATAAAATATATTTTTTTTTATTTGAGTCTAAGACTCAGGTGTAAATCCCTACTAAATTCAGTGCATTCCATTTGAATTTTTTAGAAAGTGCAGTACATATACATTTTTTCTTATATTATTATTAAGCGCCTTTGGAATGAGACAAAGTGCTGTGAATTTTACATTCAAAAGCCAGTGTTAGACCTTCACCCTGGAATGATCAACGGCTATTACCTAATCGTTGCATATTGTGTTGTGTGGTGAGTGTCTTCGCTAAGTAGATTTAGCTGTTATCTGCTACTTCCCAATAGTTGGCGATTTTCTCCTGATCATTCGGTTTTTTGTTGACATTGGTTAAGTTGGATAGAGTGGAATGTCGGGGAGCGGTTTCTTTGTAGATGGTCTTCTTAGAGGGACTAGAGGGGGGGCACCTCTTATTTTTAAATAATAATTTTTAAAAAACTGCAAACTAAATTTTATTTTTCAACTTTGCTGGGAATTGAACTATTTTGTGCGAGCGCTCTAACCACTATACCATAACCTCTTATGTGATAATTTTGCTTAAATTCAATGAAAATTCAATTGAACTACAAAAAAAAAAAAAAAAAATTTGCAAATTTTTAAAAAAATTCACTCTAATTTTTTTTTAAATCACTGATTTTAATAATTAATAAAGAAATCTTATTATAATTAATTTTTTCTGTGTAAAGACCGTTAAATTACAAAATAACTCTATTACTAAACCCACTATTCAACAGTTATTAGTAGAAGTTCTTAAGAAACTAACAATTCATCGCCCATTATTAAAGATTTTCCCAATTCAGTCATAGGAACATGCTTTAATATAAAATCTATTAAAATCCTTATTCAGAATTACGGCCTAAATTCTCGCATCACTTATGCTGAGTGTGTAAAGTTTCTTTCAAGAGTTCTAGGATCTACACGTTAACTTCGAGTCTGAGCTACAGACTAGAAAATTATTTTCATCTCAATTAGTTACTCTCGGATTTTTTTTCAAAAGACTGCTGAGAGAAATATTTATTCTTGTCTAGTAAGCCAAAATTCTACACACTAGTCTATGGTCGTCACTGTTATTTTTGTTAAACGCCTTATGTCAATGGGACAAATTGCTGTCAATTTGATCACTCAAAGACCAGTGTGTTATACCTTCACCTTTGAATCATCAATAGTAATTGCCTCATTTGGATGTTGAATGCGAGTGGTGAGCACCTTTTTTTATGTAGATTAGCTGTTATCTTCCCAGAAGGTGGCGCTGTACTCCTGATCATTCGTTTCGTGGTAGAAGAGATAGGGATCGGTTTCGTGAGGATGGACTTTTTGGGGGGAGGGAGGGGGGTTTATCCTTTTATTTTTTAAATTATAATTTTTTGAAAAATCGTAAATTTATTTTTTAATTTTTTTCTCCTTCACTGGGTTTTTCTTTTCTTTTCACGCGCTCTAACCACTTTACTACGACCCCCCTAAGTTAGAAAAATATGTAACCTTATGTCTACCTTTTAAATAAAACAGGAATACTTTTTATTGTAATTATTTATTTTATTATTACAGATAATAGGGCAAGTAAACAATTAAAAAAATATATTAAAAGTGATCCTATTTTGAATTCCTAACTGATCAGTGCAGGCACAATGAACATTTGGACAATATGACAGGAATCGCTTCGAGTGATTTGTGCAGATTCTGTGTTGGTGAAATCGAGTCATTAGATCATGTGCCAGGCACTTGTGCAGCATTGAAATAAAGTTGGAAAAGGTACCTCGGTGATAATCACATATCGCATAGGGTATTCGCAAGGTTGCTAACGGCTGAGATTTTGAAATTTGTCAGAGCGACGAAACTAGAAGAGATATTATACGAATCCTATTTTAGGTCAAAGTATTGTAATACTTTGTTCTTGAATAAATAAAACAATACTCTAAACATAGTTATTAAAGAGTATACAGCCACTTTGAAAATAATTACGAATAATTAGAAACATAAAAAATTAAAATAAAATATATAAAAAAATATTACAAATTAATATTGTTTTTTTTTTTGTAGATATTTTCTATGCAGGCAATTACAACGTTTGCCATGACCATTATGGCTTTAATAATAAATTTTAACATTTTTCCATTTAAAATAACTTTGCTTCACAGCCACAACTTTATTAATTATGCCAGTTATATAGAAATAGAAAAAAAAACAAACTGAGAAAAAACATTAAACTTTTAAATACAAATGCGGTTTTTAAACCCACTTCACCAAAATCTTCCTTTTCATACTGTTTGTGTATTTGAATTTCAAATGAATGTAAATGAAAACTACTACAGCTATAAAAATAATAATCATTATAATTAAAATGGTAATAAAAGCCGAATACAAAATAATAATAATAAAAAAGAAAATTTCTGTTTTTTATTTTGAAATTCATTATCAAACAAAACGGAAATATGCCAATAATTTTATATTTCCGCTTGTGTTGAAACTTAATTGAAAAAATTATTGTTTTTTATTTCTGTTTTTCTTTTTCACAAAAAGTAAAGTATACTTTTTGGTAAAGAAATTGTAGATAAAAGCGGAGGCAAGAATTTGAGCGTTTTATTAAGGAGTTAATATTTATGAACCTTAGAAGAAACTAATCTGCATATTGTTGCTATTGAAACTGCTTGTCTTCTGTGGGCTATAGAAAAGTTTCGCTCAAGTAAAGCCACTTCATGAAAGAGGTGTTCAACAGTTTTCAAGTGCCTGCAGACTTATACACAAAACAAAGCAAAAAAACAAAACACAAAACTTTTCTCTATTGTTTAAGTATTAGCTATGACCAACCATTACTTTCATCATTATGATTATTTATACGGTGTCTTAATGGGAAATAAAATCCTGCTCTTGCTTGCTTCTCAGGGTTTATGAAAATTTTATTTTCATTTATTAATTTGTATTGTTATAGCGCGCAAATGAAACAAAAAAAAAAAAATAAAACTTTTTAGAAAATTGTAAATTTACTTTTTCAAGTGCCAGCACAAAAACGTGTGAATTTTCTGTACATTCTTAAGGCACTGAACTTGGGAAATAATTAAAATGCCTGATAGCGTAAGTACTGTACTAATTCAGTAGTTTTTGGTTGAAAATACTAAATATTTAATGATTTTAAAATTTAAAACTTTTTTTTTTGCCAAACTTCTTCTGTTGGCAAGATACTAAAAAAGTTTTAACTTTTTCCGTAAAGGTTTCTATTTTACAATTTGTAGTGCTGTTGGTAAACGTGCTATGGCGTATAAGGACTGCACGCTAAAAGAAATTTATTTAATTTATTATGAATGCAGTCACTTTATCTAATTCGCAGCTCTTAATTACAATAAATTTAAGACCATATTGTTACCAAGAAATAAGTTCAGAAGAACTTTTCAAATCTTATTTTTTCAAAAAATGCAAAGTAAACAAATTATGTGGCAATATTTTGTGTAAAAAGCAACAACTAAAACTGTCTAATATTTGTATGCTAAACATAGTCACACATAAGCGATCACTGAAATGCATTACAACAGACCATAGCAGAAACATGTTAAATACAGGGTTTTTTAACAACGGCGCCATATTTCTTGCCACTCTTTTGTTATTTCTCTTCAGTAAGGTTTGCCATTTCATTATTGAAGTACATACGAGCCAACAACGAGTCGAAATTGTTAAAATTTACTACCAAAATTCAGAGTCAGTGGCCTTAACCGTAAGAGCGCTACGTTCAATTTATGGTCGTCATAATCGTCCTAGCAGATCAACAATTGAGCATCTAGTGGAAAAATGTGAATCCACAGACACAATACAAAATGTTCCCGTGCCAGTGAGACAAAGAAGTGCCCGCAGTGTCGAGAATATTACTGCCGCTGAGGCTTCAGTTAAAGAAAGCCCAAATGTGTCTCTCACACAGCGTTCTCAAGCATTGGACATCTCTGTGACGTCATTGTGGCGAATTTTGCCAAAAGATCTTGGCCTACATCCTTACAAGATCAATTCGACGCAAGAACTAAAGCCGCTTGACCACAAAAACGTCGTATGTTCGTGAATTGGGCTGAGCAACAACTTGAAAATGATTCGGATTTTCATCGAAAAATCTATCTTCAGCGATGAGGCTTATTTCTTGCTGAATGGCTTCGTCAATAAACAAAATATGTATGCGTTATTGGTCAGGCAGTAATCCACACGTAATCCATGAGTCATTATTGCATCCCGAAATATTTACGGTTTGGTGCGGTTTATGGGCTGGCGGCGTCATTGGGCCGTACTTCTTCCGTGATGATCAAGACAAGAACTGTGTTCCCAGTTTCGACACATTTGGCTTGGATGAGAAACAGAGTGACATTTTTAAGCAGGATAATGAATAATCCTAATCATACCACAAAAACTACAAAACGTTTTAAGAAACAGGAATCAAGCTTTTGAATTGACCATATGAGTGGATTGGATCTAAGTCCGATAGAACACCTGCAGTCGGTATTAAAGCCAAAGACTTTTGCTCAAAAAGACGTACCAAAGACGTTGTAGTAGAACTTTGGGAAAGTGCTACTACAAGTGAAAGCGTGGGAAAATCTTGACCCTAATAACTTGACAAATTAAGTAAAAAGTATGCCAAAAAAAAATAAAGGCAGTTAAAAAATCAAAGGTTGGACACTTCAAATGTTAGAATCTAAAGAAATTTAATGATCTAACAGTGGTTAAAGTTGAGCTTTATGTTTTTTAGATGTATTTTAATTTAATTAAAATTGTTTTGGATAAATAATAAAATAAATTTTTTGCATATAAATCTAGTCCTCGATTTACACGGTACTTAAATTACAGGATTTCATATCTTAAGAAAGCAAAGTTAACATTTTAGATGGCCTAGATAATGTAAAAAGAGTAACAGCTATTGCTTAATGCTATTTTATGAATAAAGCTACACTTAGGACAACGAATAACGAAGAGTCTATGAAAGTGATAGGAGTCCATAATGACATTTTTGGTTCAGCTTTTAAATTTTTCTTTTCTGTTTCTACATATAAAACGAATTATATTTTTATGTTTTTAATACGTATTATATTATTTTATGTTGATAAAAATAACTGAATGCTATGCATTTTTCTGGTCTAGGAAAATATAAGAGGAAATGGGAATAAGGGTGTGAACCCTTTGTTTAAATTTACTAATATCGTATCTGCTATCAGTAAGAAAAAATTAAAGGTTTTACTTTAAAAATGCGAACCGCAAGTAAGTCAGTTGCTGTTGTTTGATTATTCAATGGCCAGTGTTATACCTTCACCACTAAATAATCTAACAGCTATAAACTCCAAGACGCCTGCACAATAAAGTTTAAATTAGGTGAGGAATAACAAAACAAAAATATACAGCTAATGGTGCCATAAGGCTCCAAAGGCGGCCCTACTAGTTTCCCCACGTTTTCACTTAAACGAATACAACTTTTGTAAAGCCAACGGTTGTTTGTGTTTCTGTTGTCCCTGTAAAATCGAGGGATAGGTGTATTGTCAATTTTAGAAATGTTGTGAACAATTTTGACCCTTAATGTATATATTTTTTCTTAACTTATTTAAAATAAAATTAAAAAAAAAAAAATACAAAAGCATATTTTTAGGAATAAAACATATATAAACGAAAATCTATAAATTTTTGAATTAAATTTAAAACAACTTTTTAAGTGATAAAATTGTATTTTATTTTATAAACTTAAAAAAAAGAAAATAAAATCTTAAGTGGCATGCATTTAAATTGCATTTTTCTTTTATTTAAAAAAGAAAATGAAAATCTATTTTAAATGCAAATGAAATTGTTTTGAGTTTTTTGTTCAAAATAAAATGAAAATCCAACACAGAAGAAAACACTTCTTTAGTAACTTGCAAAGTAGCTAAAATGCACATTTTTTTAAGGAATACAATATATGAAGAAAAACAAAATGTACATTAAAGATGCCAAAAAGGAGAAAAAAAAAACAAAAGTTATTGAAAAATACTTTCATATGACAATATTTAAAAAATGTAAAATTTATTTTTAAAAAGGAATTAATTTTTATGGCAAAGATAAAAACAAAATTGGTTGTTTATTAATAAATTTTTGTAAACTTTTGATAAACATAGCAAAAAATAACAAATACTGTATACGTCAAAGAAAAATTCCTGAACAAATTAATTAAATAGTAGAAATATGAAATATGCTGACAGAGACAGAGACAGAGAAAATAGGAACTTAGGCATAAGCAACTGTGTATTGTATGATGTTTGTTTTAAACGCAACTGTTGGCTTCTTTTGCTTGACAGCGAAAATATAGGGATACATACTACAGTTACAGAGGAAAAGTGAAAAAAGTATAAAAATAGAGGTTTTTTTTAGCATTTTTTGACCGCAGCATTTCATTTGAGATATGCCGAAAAACTATAAAGTATTAAATAATTGTTTTTAGGATTTTTGTTTAAACTTTTTGATAATTGTTTCAATAAGTGACAACCAAAACCGTAGTTACAGATGCCGATCAGATGATTATAACAAGAGTTAATTTATAAAATTCATTTAATATAACACTACCATACAATCGGTTTGGAGGCATTTGTTTTTTCCAATCGAACTAAGAAATAAATAAATTTTATTTTTATTTTATTATCAAAATAAATCAGCACAAATATGCATTTAATAACCTTTGACTACTATATTGTGTTAATTGGGTACCTCAGTGGTCTAGTTGGTAGTGTGTTATTGCGAGTATCTGTCATACTATACCGAACAAAGGTTTTAGTCACTCGTCTTGTAATAATTAAATATAATATTAATATGTACTAAATAAATAAAAAAGAATAAAAAAATATATTATATTACTCATTCAGAATCTTAAAGCAAATAGTACATACGACTTTGGTGATACTAAGACATTCCATTCTATTCCACCTTAACCAATGTCAACAAAGAAACGAATGATCAGGAAAAAAAAGCGCCACCTATTGGGAAGTAGAAGATAACAGTTAAACCTACTTAGCGAAGGCACACTTACCACACAATCAACATGCAACGATGAGGTAATTGCTGTTGATCATTCAAGGGTGAAGGTATAACACTGACCTTTGAATGATCAATTCACAGCAATTTGTCTCATTCTTAAGGCACTTAATAATAATATAATAATATATGTACTGTCCTGTCCAAATTCTAATACAATGCATAGCATTTAGTAGGGGTTTACCCCTGAGTATTGGTCTCAAAAAAAAAAAAAAAATTGAAAAACCTATAAAAACACAACCACTCTGAAATGGAAAAATGTAAATTCAATACTACCTACCTACTAAAATACCTTTTACGTGGGTAGTAAAATTTTTGTTATGAATAACAAATTTAAAATGATTTATAGTGCACTCGCGGTAAGGTGAACACCGTCTAATGTGAACATCGCTTAACGTGAACAAGCTTTTGTTTACATTGACTACTGTGTAACGTGAACAAACTGAAAAAGCTCTATAACGCGAATCATTTTTTTATTGTATATGACTCTGATATCACAATTAAAGTTTGTTTTACAAATTTTTATGGTCTGATTAGCTTTACAATGTTTCTTGTGTTGATGGTACCACTGAACCGTGACATTTGGCAAAAAAAAATCAAATCACGACCATTATTTTCTCGAGATCTCGTGATATTTTAATAATTCAAATAACAAAATAATTCCACTTTCAAGCGTGTAAACTACAGGTTTATATTGTAAAATTTTATACTTTTGTCATGAAAGTCAACAATTGCTAAAGTGAACAATTTCGCTAACATAAATTCCCTTGGTTTTAATTAGTTCAAGTTACCGCGAGTGCACTGTACATATAAGTGGTTGTAATCATCTCTATGGCATTTTCACAAATCACCTTAAGTCGAGATAAGATAGCAAAAAACTTAAAAAAAACTCGGGGAAAAAATCATTTCTATTAAAAAATAAAATAAACCAAAATTAAAGAAAAATTTCTTCTATAATACAAAGTTTTTAAAACGTACACAAAAACGGTTTTTGAATAATAATTCGTATCACTAACAATATTTTTTTTAACTTTTTAAATTTGACTTAAGATGTTTTGTCAAAATGCCACAGATCTGCTCTCTGCTTAAATTTTATTATTTACTTTGGTTACAGTGTGTGGTACGTATACGTAACGGATATGTGAGTTATTTTTTATTAAAAATATTACTCATACGTCAGGTTGGCATATAATATTAAAGCAATAAAATTACAATATTTACGAAAGTAATTATTGGTTGAAATTTGTTTGGGTTTATTAAAACAAAAACACATTTTTGATTAATAAATATTTAATTACACAGATTGCAAACCCATAGTCACCACAGATTTTCATTTTAATTACAAAATAACTAAATAAACAATAAAAATGGGATATTTTTTTTAATATAGATTTTACATAAATTTGCCAAATTTCTTAAATTTTGGCACAAGCTTCTTAATTTCTTAAGTTTATATTGTAAATTTTACCATATAATTTTTTTTGTTACTCTTAAATGTTAATTTCATAAAACATTTTTAGTCTGTATTGCGGCCATTAATGCATAAAAACAATATGATGTGTGGCCTCATGGGATTTCATGGTTGTAATGTCTGAACACCATTAATCAAATATTTAAGTATAGTATGAAGAATAACATGGTAACAAGAATTCATAATAATAAATTATATTACTTAGTTTTAAATAAATACACATTTTATATCATTTTATATCAAGCTTTCTTTTAAAATGACCTTAACGTAAATGTTCAAATAATAATAATTTCAGAATTTTTTAATGTAAAGGATCATTCTAAAAAACAAGATAAAGATCTGATATCGATCAGGAAAAACATTAGAAAATATACGGCTTTGAAAATGAAAATGGTTGAAATTTCACCCTAAGGCCGTATGAGGGTTTATTCAATTTCAAATTAATATTAATTTTAATTCCATTTCAGTTTAATTTAAATGTGAAGTCAGCTTGATAAAAATACCACAAAAACTTCATGACCTCAAACGCCCCAGAAGATGTATAAAATTATGACATTCAATTATAAAATGTTTTGTACAAAAACCTTTCAAATCATATCGCTGAGCATGCAATTGTTTATTCTTTAGTTTTAATATAATTTTGAACAATATTTCACAGCAAGCACACCAACTTGATTATGTTTTATAATAAATTCGTCATAATAAAATTTAAAACAAAACGATAATTATTATGATGGTGCATCGATTGTCTGTTTTACGCATAATACCCTGAATAGTGAATTGAATGAATTCTACCATAAAAGTTCATTCAAATTTATTCAAATACTAAATACGATTGAAACAATATGAATTAATTTTCGCCAAATATTACAAATTTGCCAAACACAGAGTAACCAGATATAAAGTATACAAAAAATTTATATATATATTTTTTTTAATTTTTTTGTTTAATTTTAATAGTCTTAAGATTCTAATACTGATATTCTTATGAGAATATGTATGTTGAGGAATATATATATAACACTGACGGAACTTGGTTAATTCCCATAAGAATATTAGTATTAGAATCTTAAACTATTAAAATTATACCAAGAAATATAAAATATAGAAATTCGAATATATAGAAATTTTTTTTTCGATTAGAAAAAAAGAGGAAAATAATATAGAGAAAAAAGATTTTTAAGAAAGTGTTTTTATTTTCAGTCAAACATTTTTTAATAGCCTGTCCCATATATTGAGTGTCTCCCTATTAATGCTGGAATATATTTCATCATTTTCCCATATTATTTGGTTTTATTTTTTATCTTCTTCAAATGCATGCCATTCAACCGTTATCTTCTCTAAAGCTGAGGTGCATAAAATTATGTTTTTGTTGCCATTTGCTGTGCAGAAATTTCAAATTATTGTTCAACAAAATTACAGAAAAAATAAATTAAATATTTTTAATTTAAGAGTTTTGTTTTTCTTTTTAGGTTTAAAAAACATTGACTTATAAACTTAGGACCGTATGTATAATGAAAAGTTAGCAACTTGTTAGCATATGGAACAAAAATCTGGAAAGTTTATCACCCGCTATAGACTTATATTATTAAAACTTTCCATACCTTGTGTTTGATAACTAGTCAGAGAATACAAAAAATTAAATACTTTGTGCGTTTGAGTAAGAATTTCTACGTATTGGTATGAAAAACTTAACCACTATATGCAATGACCTACTCTTTTTTTTATTATAAATAAGGCTATTAATTTTCAATATTTCAATTTAAAAACATAGTCTAGAGAGTTCATTGCTTTTTTTGTCTTTTTTTATTTTTTTTTTTTTATTTTGAGACCAATACCTCCTACTAAATTCTGGAAAGTACTGTACATACACATATATTTTCTCTCTTTTATATTATTATTAAGCGCCTTTGGAATGAGACAAATTGCTGTGAGTTGATCATTCAATAGCCTTCACCCTTGAATGATCAACAGAAATTGCCCCATCGTTGCATGTTGAATATAGTGAGTGCCTTCGCTAGGTAGGTTTCGCTGTTATCTGCTCCTTCCTAATAGGTGGCGCTTTACTCCTAAATATTAGTTTTTTGTTGACACTGGTTAAGATGGAATAGAGTAGAATATCGGCGAGCGGTTTCTTTGTAAATGGTCTTCTTGGAGGGGAGAGGGGGAACCTCTTATTTTTAAATTTTAGTTTTTAAAAACACCGTATTTTAACTTTTTCATTTTACACCCTTGCTGGGGTTTGAACCTGGGCCGTTTGATTTTTGTGCGAGCGCTCTAACCACTATACTACGCACCCCTCCTTTTTGTAGGTTCAGGTTTTTAAGAATATTTTTTAAAATTTTGATTTTTAGTCTTAATAATTTGTTTTCAAAATCACATACTTTAGTCCAGTAGTTTTAGTTTTAGCTAATGCAGCCACATACTCGTATAGGTGATTTTTTTATCACTAAAATAATTCTCCAAAAAGTTAAAAACTTTTTCTTAAACCAATATTCCTTCTTCATTTTAATTTTTTTTGTTTGCACACAATGAACTCTTTAAATGTCATCTGCTAAAATCTTCCCTTTGACAATCAAATACATAAAAGGATGTGGCTTCTTCGGGAGTTGTTGTATATTAATTTGTCGTCACATAAAGGAAAACGATCAAACAAAGTTGCTTTGTTTGGCAGCAATAACATTTTTTGTTTGTTTTTTAATTCAGTTTGCACTGGTACCTGCGGCAACTGTGCTGTAACTAGTTTTGTTTATAAAAAGAAATTCTGGTATCTTGTGTGTATGTACCACATGTAAATTCAAGTACATATGTCGAATGTTTAAACCTCAATTCAATTGTAGTTGAAATTTCACCAAAATTTTGTTAAATTCAAAGTTAAATTTTAAAAGTACATACACAATGAAAAAAGAAGTTACAATTCTTAGAACAATAATAAGAGAGTCTAAAGAGTAGCATATCGTGAAAAAGCATAATATGCTCTAGTAAAATACCCAAGGCTCACAGAGAAATACTGGATATATACTCGTATTACCATTGTAAAACAAATTGTGGTCACTGTATGGGTAGAAAGAATAAGCTTTAAAACAACTCAGACACAGTTGAATAAGATACAAAAATTAGCGTACATAAGCATAACTAGGGTGATGAGTGTAGCTGTGGGACTGATACTGCTGCATAAAGTGATAAGTAACAAATCATATAGTTTTTTAATAAGAAAGTAAATCTATAGAAAAACTTTTCAAAAAGAATAGCAACCTAGAGAATTACTGAACAACTCTCTTCTAGACTATACCTTATACCGTAGACAGACGACGGCGTTAATGTTCATTAGTTTAGTTAATTCAAATTAACTTGCACATTACCTCTAATGTAAATGCACAAAACCAAACTGAATTTATACTGCATTAAGCTTTTTTAATATGGTAACATCACATAATATCAGTCAGTTTTTGGTTAATTATTTACTATTGGTAAGTAAAATGGATAGAAAATAAGCAAAGTTACAAACCTCTCATTTCTATGGGTATAAAAGTAAACAAAAATAGTTCACAAACAAACTAACGTTGTCGCCTGTCTACGCTATAAATGCAGAAACTGTCATCTGTCAGGACAATATTTTAATTTGCATTAGTAAGTTTTTAATGCAACTTAACGTTGTCGTCTGTCTACGGTATTAGACATGATTGTGAAACTTCTGAGCTGTTAAGTGTATAATTCTTTAGAGCAATGACCAGCATATAGTAACCGGATAAATAAGAAACCGATAGTATCAACAGGCGAGACAGTACAATTGGCTATTTTTATGCTGGTTTCCACAATTTGTGGTTATAGGAAAAACAAGCTAGTAACCCAGCAAAATTATTTTTTATTTTTGAAAGGTCAAATGACACTGCTTATACACGAGCTTGCAATAAGGATATGTCGAGGAGCGGGATATAAGCCGAAACAATTAAATGATTTTATAATTATTGTAACCGAAACTAAATTAGCTGCTTACAATTATTCCTGACAAAAGCAAGAGTTTGTTAATAATATTCAGTGTAAATAATTTTACAATTTTTTTTTTTTTTTATGACCAATACTCAGGGGCAAACCCCTACTGATCAGTACATTGTATTGGAATGTGAAGATGGTTGATAGGTTTTTTTTTTTCATAGGTAAAACAAGTTGCTGTAAATTTGTCCACTCAAGAGCCAGTGTTATACCTTCACCCTCGAATGATCAAACAGCAATTGCCTCATCTGTCGGTGGATGGTTTATGTGAATGGTGAGCGTCTTCAGTAGATTAGCTGTTATCTTCCCAGAATGTGGCGCTGTACTCCTGATCATGGGTTTTTGGTGGAGTGGATTAGAAATGTCAGGGGGCGGTTTCTTGCAGATGGTTTTGCTGGAGGGGGGGGGAACCTCTTATTTTCTAAAATTTAATTTTTTAATTTAAATTGAAATTTTTAGAAAACCGCAAATTTTTATTTTTATAATTTTGTCCTTCGCTGTGATCGAACCTGGGTCGTGTGAGTTCCCCTTGGTTCCTAACGTGGAACCACAATTTGATTTAAAATTTTAAAATGTTAAATTAAGTCGAAATGTTGCCACAAAGGATTTAAACAACCCATTTATTTAAAGACTTAAACAAGATAAAATATTCGTAATAATTATATATTAAAATGCAACTACAAATTTTCTAAAATTAAAGAATAAAGAACATAAAAAATGGCAAAAACTAGTAAATGAATTCCTTCACACGCATACACATACATACCCGCCTATAAACAACATTTTTACTGGAACATTGCCTATGATACGAGTATTAAATTATTTTAAGGCATACTTTTTGAAGGTTAAATTCTTTTATACATACAGACATCAGCAGGTAGTTCATTATTAAGCATTCTAGGAAGTCTACAGCCTACTTCATAGCACAACCCCACTCAAATAAAAAGCATATTTTATAAAAATTTTCTGCATAAATTTTGGGATTCAACTAAAATTCTTTATGCATTGTTTTACTAAAAAATATTTGATTCCTCCCTCTAAGGAATTTCTCATACTTCAAACAATTGCTAAATATTTTTAAAATTTGAAACATTTAACAATTTATTGGCAACAAAAATTAAAGACTAACAACCCAAAAAGTTAAAGTAGTTTTTTCTTTAAATTTTTCCATTAATACTCATGCATAAAAATTAACACACACAACATGAGTGTTTCGAAAAGCTAGGCCGTAACCCTGTCACAGGGTTGTAATGTCCAATTATGTATGTATGTATGTATGTATGTATGTAATGGTTAAAGAGTTAAGCCAGCTAGTTTGGGACGTAGTGGCTTGAAGTTATTTTATTTATTAACAGAATTATTTTTTAAAATTTCACATTGAATAAAAATAAAATTAAAATAATTTATTACACAATCTCTAAAGGGTTTAATGTAGAAAAATAGAACTTTATATGCAGTGATTATATGCATCGACTATGACATTAATTAGTTGTGATAAACAAAGTAATTTCATATTCATTTAAATATTTGAAAAATTTGTTTTTTTACTTAAAATTAATAAAATTTCTATTAAAAGTATTACATTTAATGATTATGGTTGTATGGTTTTTAATTAAATAAAAATGAAAAAAAAAATTAAAAAATTATATGTTATTTTTAAAATTAGAGAAAAAAAAAAGAAAAAAATATTATAAAAATGTTGTCAATGCTGGATATTTTAATTTAATTAAAATATAATAAAAATATGCACTTTATTGAAAATATTAATGAAACCCTTGATAGTGCATTAGTAGAAATAATAAGCTCTAGGGTTTTTATTATTTTTATTATTTATATTCCTAATAAAGTAATAACATAGTGCAAGAGTGAAAAAAATGCACGGAATCCAGAGTATAGTATCGATTGTACTACCAAAACTTAATAAAACCCTGTACTCGGCTTGGTCAGATTGACTACCAATTTTTTTATGGACCTCAAAAGATTATGAAAATCACTGAATCACTCAAAAAAAGGTGTCCTCAGTTTTTAGCCAACAGCTAACTCAAATTTAAAGATACTGGCTAACTATGTTTGGCAATAATGAAGTTAAGACTCTACTGAACAAATTTTAAAATACTTTTTGTGCAAAAAATAATTTATTCTTGCACTTTTTTTTTACTTTTTCCAGCATAACCTATACATAAGTATATAGCTGACCTTTACAATCCTGTGTCAGGATTACGGCCTAGCTTCTCGCAGCACTCATATTGTGTGTGTAAATTTTTATCCATGAGTACCGGGACCTACAGTTTTAATGTCGACTCCTAACGACAGATTTGCTTGTTCATGGCAATTAATTACTCTCAGAGCTTTTGCCAGAAGACTGCTGAGAGGTAATCGACGAAAGAAATATTTTTTTCATATTTCTTTTTTTTTTAAGATGTCGGAGCTGGGTGTCGAACCCAGGGCTCATGTCTTAGTAAGCCAACACACTAACCACTAGACTACGGCGGCTACAAGTGAAATAGTCTTTGTAAGCTATTTTGGATGCTTAGACACATTCGGATTGTATTGATATATGTATGTATAGCTTAAAATCACTATTAATTGTCTTCAGTAGTAAATAAGCAGGTTTAGTTTTGAAACACTTCCAGGTTTAGTTTTAGAAATGAAATTTGAAAAGAATATTTAAAGTGAGGAATTCAAGTTTTTGTCTCGTTTAAATATCGGAGTAAATTTTATGTCTCTTTTGTCTCTCTCTTTGGGGCTCCCAGACAGTGTTGTCAGATAGTTTTCAATTTTTATCTCCAATTTCGAAATTCATATCCCCAAAAATCCCCACATAAGCTGCAGCTATAATTTTTGATGTATATACATATTTTTTATTTGATATATAAATTTTAAATTCGGAGACTGTGCAGATCAACTAAAAATCTTGACGACATTCTTTTTAAACCAACCTCTTGCTCGCTTCGATGTGTGCTTCAGGTCGTTCTTTTGTTGAAATACTGATCGCTGTGCCACTTCATATTCAGCATAAGACATCATGATGTCGTTGGAAATATTTATATAGTATACGGCATCTATTTTACCTCAATTCTAAATATGGAATATATTAAGGAAAGCATTCCCATACCATAAAGTAAATATAAGTGGAGAAGTAATTTGGTCGGACG
This sequence comes from Metopia argyrocephala, assembly GCA_963576795.1. Lineage (NCBI taxonomy): Eukaryota > Metazoa > Arthropoda > Insecta > Diptera > Sarcophagidae > Metopia > Metopia argyrocephala. The sequence continues at coordinate 7,981,412 of OY756208.1, forward strand.
AAACTAAAATTAGTTTGTTTATCTACTAAAGAAGTCATTCAGCTGTAAGAAGACCCTGTAATACTAAATTCCTCCGCAATAAAAACCATAAAAAAGGTAACGGAAACATAATGATATGGGGATGCTATTATTTATGTGAGAAAATAAATCAAACTATAAGCAAATCTTGAAAATTTAATTTCTATTGAAATTCTTTCATCGTGTGTTTCGAATGTAAGAAGTTTATAATATATATAAGCAAACAAATTTTAAAAATCGCCGAAAATTGGTCTATCATCCCCAAATAAATCCCCATCCCCAAATAAATTTTTCTATCCCCATTTCAGAAAAAAAATCCCTATTTTGTTGATAAATCTCCTAATCTGACAACACTGCTCCCAGAAACATTTTTAATTTTTGCCAAAAAATTTAAGAATGTTTCCAATTTTTCAATTGTGCACTTTGGGTCAAATTTAACATTTTTCGATTTAAATTTAAAATTTTATTAAATTTAATTTAAAAGATTGCCAATTATTTAATATGCCTTGTGAGCCATTGTTCAAAGAGGCAACATTTTTGCAATAACTTTTTAATGCAAAATGACCCTTAATAAGTAAAAGGAAAAATTACACTAAAGAAATATGGAAGTTTTCATATTATTGCTTCACATTAATAATTGTGGGGTAGTTTTTCATTTTTTTTCCATTTTTCTTTGGGCCACATATTGCGATTACGAATAAAAGAGTCTATTCCTTAAAGAATTAGTTTTCTTAGAGAATTAATGATGTTACATTAGTGAGAAAAGATGTGTACTGTCTTATATAATATTTATAAACTTACGGGTATTTACGAAAATATTTTGTTTTTCATCATTAAACGACTGGATAACTTACCTGTAAAAGAAAATAAATAAAGAACAGAATTAATACTTTTCATTTACTTTAAGTAAAACAAAATAATATTCAAATAAAACATAATTTTATGCCTTTTAATTTACGAATAATATTGAAATTTTACCCAATAATCTCTTAAACCTATTAAACACAGCAACGTGATTAACAATTTTATCTGCAACAGCAGTGTTTGCTTGTTTTTCATCAAATTATTTTTAATATTAAAAATGTTTAACAAAGTTTTGTAACACATCCACATATTCCCTCTTCACTGTACAGAAAATAAAACTGATAATCCGTAATGAACATCTTTAACATTTTAATAATCCAACAAATGAGGCCATAAAATTTATAATTATGCCATAAGATGTCAGAAATAATGAGTCAAAATGCGAAAATTATTTTTTGTAACAAAAAAAAAAAAAAAAAGTAGAAATTATAAAGGGAAAATTAATAATCCTGACTAAAGGATAGCAGAAACAACATGAAAAAAAAATCGATCGTTCATAAACTCTTTATTAAAACTATAAAAACCACTCAATTACCGAAAGATGGATGAAAGTAAATTAACTGGAAATTAAAAAAAGCTCATAATTTATTCGCTTAAAAAGGGAATAAAAATATAACAATTTTTTTTCGCAAATATTTAGAAATTAATGCAGCTTTAGACTTTTATTTATCAAATAATTTTTAATAATTTCGTTTTTTTCGAGATTTTCGATTAGAAGCCCAAATCCTTCGCTGACATAGAAAATAGAATAGAAAACAATTTCAAACAGCAATGGTCTGGTGGTGACATCTTGAAGAAAAAAAAAATATAGAAAAAAATATTTATTTCGGCTACTACCTCTCAGCAGTTTCTGCCAAAAGCTCTGAGAGTAACTGATTGCCATGAAAAAGCCTTTTAAGTCTGTCGTTAAGACTCGACTTTAAACTGTAGGTTCCGGTACTCATGGATAAAAATTAACACACACAACCTGAGTGTTGCGAGAAGATAGACCATAACCTTGACACAGGGTTATAATAGCCAATTATGTTCTTATTAGAAATTTTGTATTTTATACATTATAGTAGACGTAAAATTTAGTTGGCGACGGTTACTTCAAACCTCATCTGGATTACAAGTTTTAGAACCTTCGCAATGAGGAGTTTAGTGGGTTTTAAGGCACACATTTTTTTTGACAAGTGTATTGGACCCTTAACATACAAATTCTGGTTCTTAGCACCGTTGGCAAATCACGGCAGACATTTCCCAAAAAACTTACATTTCTCGATGTCAAGGTGATCGGAAGAATTGACACGCTGGGATTTCCCAGTGTTTTTGGGAGTAGCAGCCATTTTAATGAAGAACAGGAAGGCTCACTCCCCGAAAATACCGGAGGTAACCGTCGACAAATGAGTTATAATGTCAAACAGCACACCTCTTAAGCACAAAATGTCGTGATCATACGGCAGGAGATAGTAAGTACGGTGTAGAAATGGGAAACGTAGAAGGTGGAAATACCCTCACTTTTTTTTATTTTATTTAAGACCAATACTCAGGGGTAGACCCCTACTAAATGCAGTGCTGGAATGTTGAATATATAGCTGTAGATAAATGTAATGATGTTAAGCGCCTTATGTCAATGGGACAAATTGCTGTCAATTTAATCACTCAAAGGCCAGTGCTATACCTTCACCTTTGAATGATCAACAGCAAATGCCCCATTTGGATATTGAAAGTGAGTTGGTGAGCATATTTTTTATGTAGGTTAGGTGTTATCTTCCCAAGAGGTGGCTCTGTACTCCTGATTATTCGTTTCTTGGTGGAATAGCCTGGAAATATTAGGGAGCGGTTTCATGTAGATGACTTCTTCTTTTAATTTTTTAAAAATCGCAAATTTATGTTTTAATCTGTTTCTCCTTCGTTGGGATTAGAACCTCGATCACTTGAGTTTCTGTGCACGCGCTCTAACCACTATACCACTACCCACCATTACTGGTATACAGAGATAAAGAGGAATATTGTCGAAGTAAAAAAACCTGCACCGCAATGGAAAATGTAATTCGACTTTTTGAAATTATAAGCAAGAAGGAACAGTCTAGAAGCAGAAATTGGCACTATATCTGCCATAAATAACCTGCAGAAAATGTCATGTAACAGAGGAAGCTAAACTGTGCGTATCACGTTCTTTGCCTGAAAAAAGTAGACTTAGATTCAACGGCTCAGGAAGATCTTGCATAAATACGGGTACATTTAAAAAATTTTGGTGCGAATGTATATGGCATATATGGCAATGTACAGCCATCTAGATATAATGAGGCAACAATTTTAAGGTACATACTTAGTTAACACTACCAGAGGTTACGACTGTGCTTTAATTCGGTATTGTCAGATTGACGCAGTTTGTGATATAGCTACTCTACTGATCTTGCTCAATGATTTTGTATATGTTACTTTATATCTATTTTACATATTTACGTCTATATTATATTTCCCAACGAAACTACACAAATGAGTGGTGAAGGATATATAAATAAAAGTATTCTCTGTAAAGAAGGCCTCTAGCGTGAAGGCTCATTTGAATCACAAAATAATATAGAAAAATACAAAAAAATAATAAAATTTTAATGAATTTTAATAATTTTTATTACCTCCTTTTATTTTATACAATATTTATAGGGACTAATGAAGCTGGAGGTCTTTTAAACAAACATTTTTAAATTTATTTTTAATATTTCGCTATATTTTTCTACAGATTTATCAGGAGGAATAATAGTTAAACTTTTGATGGCAAATAACCTCAAGCTTAATTAATTCCAATTAAAATTTGTATTTTAATTTTAAAATAAATAATCATTAGCGATATATTGTACAAACAAATTTTATTTATAAATGAATACCTAAAGCTGAATTTAAATAGAAATATGCATGAAATAAATAAAAACAACGAATTACTTATTTAATCATTTTATTTGTTTAATCAACTTTTTGAACCACCTTAATAATTTTCTCCAACACATAAATGCATGTTCAGCCTGTAAATATGTTAATGATTTTATTATTATTTTTTTTTTGCCTCAAACAGCTGCATAACTGAAGTACAACATCTTCAATATGCAACATATGTATGTGAGTCTGGTTTTGTTGTCAAGTGAATAATTTTATATATGCATGTATGTATGTGTGTATCTGTATTGATTGTGTGTGTGTGCGTTTTATCAGGATAGAAGAAAGAATAGAACGAACGAAATTTTGTCTGCATTTTGTGCAAATAATAAACTGTTTTACATTTTAGCTGTCATTTAACAAAAATTGCAAACGATTATAAGCCAAAGGTTTATTATCAAAATTATACACACACGCACACACACACACTTAATAAATATTGATAGATTTATAGTTTTTCAGGTCAAATGAATACGTTAGTTTATGGGGTTTCTTTGTGTTTTTGTTTTAGGGACTTTAAAAGGGGATTTAAATTTGTTTTAGAAAATTATTTCTCATGTACATAATGACATACATGTATTCCTTTCAATACCCAAGGGTAAATATCAAAAGTCCTTCTTGTTTCAGTGCTTCTTTCTGATTCCTATTTATAGGATTCAATGAAATGACATGCAATGGGCCTTTAAGTATGCCTTCTTTAGAAGAGCTTTTAATAACTCTAGTTTATGAGACTTTTGTTTACAGAATTTATGTATCTTTCATTCTGAAGCCTGGGCGTAAATCAAGAGTAGAAGGCCTCCATCAGAATTATAACCCGTGTAAAAAAGAAATGTGTCTGGAAAGGTACATGTAGAGCTTGTGTCTGCTATGTATGGTCTTACAGAAAGCCTTTTTTTAATTTACTTTTTACCTCTGAGTAATATGATTACTTATTTGTAAATAGACTCAAAGCTGTTTTATTGAAATTTTAACTGCTTCGATGAGGCCTGTAAATACCACATAGGTATGATATCTGAGGGTATATCCCGGCGATGTCAGGTGGAAACTATTTTCTGTACACCTAATGGCGACTGTTTATAAGGGCCAGACAATGCAACTGTCTTATCCTCCAATTCTAACTATCGAAGATAGTTTACTAGGAGTTAGTGCCCAGTCCGGAAAGAGCTCTTCTATTGTGACCAATGTCTCAATCATTGTATCTGATATTATACTCAGTCCAAGACAACTTCATGACCCCAGTACAACCCGAAAGCCCTCTTCTTCTAAATAAATGTTAAGAGTCTGTATTGAGCACATTGACATTGCCACCTCCATTTGCTTGAGGTGATTCCACACGAAATAACCCATCCGATATTTGTTTTCATAATATTCTGGAAAAGTAAAAAATCTAAATTTTTTAGAGAGTTTTTTTCTGTAAGCTCAAAAAATCTTACGGTAGGTCAACTTTCAAATAAAAATCTCTATGAACAGTCATAAACTGCTACATTGCTTGGTAAATTGTTGGATTTTGAATTTCTTCATATGAAGTCTACTGAAGCTATGCATCTGGAGAACAGGAGAAGACTATCTTTGGCCTCATTTATCAGTAATTAACCTTTGCCGTGAGGAGACAAAGGTACTTGACATCTCATTTCCTGTCTTCTTTAAATGAAGTCTTCAAAATGAAAACTATCGTGAGATTATTAGTGAAAAATATTTTGTGGTTGGAACAAACTAACTATTCCCTGTGTTAGCTGAAATGATTATGGTATCACAGAGGACCCAACTTCTAACCTAAGCGGTTAGAAGGTATTATGGTCCCTACCATAGCCCAACATAACCAACTTTGAAAATCGGTCTTTTGACTTAAGAACCTCTGGTCTCGAGGGTTTATCGCAAAATTTTGAAGATGAAGCTCGTTTGCTTGTAACCAATCTAGAGCATATAACAGATCATTTAGATTTCATTACATTGTAGAAAGTACGCTTTTGGGTGCAGCGTATATGAAGAGTGAAAAGCTGCAGTTGAATTCAGATCATTACCGCACTGTACTCAATTGGGTTTTTATTTTAATAAAGATGAAATTAATCGTCACGTACTGTGTGGTTTCAACTTAATATCACTTCATGGTATACAGCGACCCTAATCATCGACTAATTGAATCTAGAACTTGCGATTGTTTTTGTTACAGACTTAGAAAGTTCGGTTGTTTTAATAGTGGGAATATCAAACTGGGCTTCTCTAAAATATGTTTATTTTAAAATATATTTTATTGATTATTATATATCAAACAACAAAAAAATCGTCAAATTTTTAAACCAATTTATAAATTTTTGGCCCCATACTTACCCAAATAGATCCGCTTCACTACCCGGAAAACTAATGCGTGGCGATAATGGCGAACGACCTGCTCTTTTGAGCATATCATGTAGACCGGGTGGTGCATGTATTGGACTTAAAATAGTTATTCTACGATTGGGTGGTGCCAGAAGACCACCTGACAACGTCAACTGGGTACGCATACCAGCTGAAGAGGTCTGTTGTGAGGATTTCATTTCAATAGTTTCAGCCGATTTCGATATTAATATTGAAGAGGACTGATGTAAACCCAATTTATTTGTAGACACCGTTAAATGATCACCATTACCACTGTCCATAGAGACCGAATTGGGTTCATCGATTTGAGTAGAAGCACTGCGAATACACTTGTCGGTACGATTGGTGTTGCCGGTGGAAGTCATGCTAACAGCTGCCTCCGAATGAGCCGAGGTGGAGCGTACAAACTGACGTACATGTTTTTGGTGAGCCGTTAAAAATGCGCCGGAACCTGAAGTAGGATGTCCAGCCACTGCCTCTGGTTGTTGTAGAAAACTTTGAAATTTCGATTTCGTCGAAGTAGAGGAGGATGTGGAGGCAGTTTTTTGCATATAACCCACGCGCTGTTCACTACTTATTATAGAAGTGCTGGATTTAGCTTTAAGCTGCTGACCTAATTGAGTGGTAGTTAAAGAGTTGCCTCCCACAGCTGGTATTTGTAAAGCTAATTCTCCAGTTCCGGCAGTAACTGAAGATGATTGCAAACTTTGTGAACGTGTACTGGTGCTGATGGTTTTTTGTGTGGTAAAAATCTGTTGCTGTTGCTGCTGACTTTGGAGTTGTTGCAGTTGTTTCTGTAGTTCAGCATCCAAAGATGTAGCACCCTCTTCTAAAATTGAATTCGAGGCGGACGATATGGAGAATGAGCGACTGGCAATTTGTCTAGACATTTGGCTGACAACTCGACGTTGCTGCTGCTGTGAGGATGATTCGCAATGCACCACTACTGTACCTGCCATTTCCTGACCCGCATCACTTTCATTAAGTGAACGTTCCTCCTCGGCATCTGTTTCACTAGGCGTTGTTATAATATATTGTGGTGGCTGGTTGTTGGTTTCGTTGGACATGTTGAGCAAATAGTGAGTGATTTGTTAAAAAGCTTGTGAGGGAGTATACAAAAGAAATCCTCTCTCTTACAATCGGTGGTAAGCTTTTGTCTCAGGTTTCTAAATAGTTTCGTTTTCAAGAACAAGGTACTTTGTTACGCTCAAATAATTAGCTGAGCTTGGATAGTGTAGAAATGGCTAAAATTAGAGGATTTCGTTTATGGTATAATTAATAAAATGTAAATTTTTAATTGACCAAATATGTCTCTTTTTTCCTTTATTTACCACAACAACATGATTAAAAGCGCACTCCTAAATATAGGTAAAATTTTTCATTTATTTTTATGCTTTAAAGTATGCTTCAAAAATTTTCTTGATATATTGTTTTGCTTAGTATGCAAGTAAAAGTAGACATTTCATTTAAATTTTCAGTTAAAGACATATATACATATATAGATAAAGATATTTTTTGCTTATATATATTTTCAATGCACTAAAATCCATATAAAGGGCCTCAATTTTGACAACTTTGACAAGGTAAATAGTTTGTCATTTGAAGGTTTATTAAATAAGACTTAAAAAAGATGTTTTTAAATTAAAATCAAATGCGTATTAGCCTCATTTGGTATTTATATGAGTTAGATTGGTTAAACTATTGAAACATTTGCTAATGCTTTGATGTATTCCATTTGTTAATTGTGTGCTCTTTATAATGAATGAGAAATTCACAATATTTTTTTCTTTATGCAATAAATTAATATGCCGATTGTAAAGTGTTTTAGCACACTAAAGTACTTATATAGGCCTTTAAATAGTATACATTTTACTTATTTTATTCTTTACCTTTTAACTTTATTTTCTGCACCTTGTGCCTTAAGTAAGTAATTTTATCAGGTTTTACTTTTATTTTTGACAATTTTATTTTGTCGAAATCTTGTAATACAATATGACCCAAAAAAGTATAAAGGAAGGCTTTGTTTATTTTATCAAAAACAATATTTGAAATGCTGCCAATGGTATACTTCTGCAGTTTTTTCTTCTACGTGTATTGTTGTATATGATTTTTAAAGTTATTTTTTAGCACCTCAAGGTAGGCAAACTTTATTTCCTAAAATGTAATCTGTTATGCATGTTAGTCGTTGTAAAGATTAATTACAAAAAATGTTGGTTTCCTTTTAAAAGGTAAAGTTCTATATTTTTTTTATATTTTTCTTAAATCCTTAATTTAATACTTCTTTTGTTTTAGATTTTATTTTGTAAAATTATATAATTTTTTTATTAATTTACCTGTTGATGCCTAAAAATTCTTTATTTTACCTTTTGTTATGTTTTTTTGTTTCCTTTTCATGTTAAAAATATTTTAACCTTTAAGGTATGCAAACCTTTTGTGTGGTTGTTCGTTTTATACTAAATTTCAAATATATATTTTCCTGTTACGTCAAAAAAATATATATTAATAAAATATTTTGTAAATATTTTCTTTTTGCTTTATGCAGTAAAGGCCTGTATTTATTTGCATATCTTTAGGGGTTTCTGGATTTTATATCAGATTTTAATTAGGAAAAAATTTTTAAATTTCATATGTATGTGCTGCTTTGGTTGTTGGTAAAGCCAAAACGATTGGAATTTGAATTTAAATGAATATTTGAAATAACTTCGAGTATTAGCCTAAAAGTTTGAAAGATTTTAAAATATTTATTAAGCGTTGTCAGGTTACTACAGTTTCGTAAGATCTTAAGGCAAATTATTAAATGTAGAACTTGAATTTTTTTCTTTTTATTATACGCCTGCCTGAATTTCTACTTTTCTGTTTTATTACCCTGCAGGTATGCTGTGATTTTATTAGCATGGTATTAATTATTAGAAATATATTAAAAACAGGTGTATTGCTGTAAGAGTTCAATAGCCAGAGAATATTTTTTGTTTTGTCATCCTGAAGCATGCTTTTCGAATTTAAAAAAAAAGTAAAAACAGCTGATTCTCTTAATTTAAGACAAATAGGATGTAAAAATATTTCACAATTTAACTAATTACTCATTTTGGCTTTTTAGGGGTTATATTATAAATCCCTTAGTTGATGCGTTGCATTATTTTTGAATTATTTGTTTTTGGTATCGAACAATTTTCATGGCCTAAGCAATTTACAAAATAACCCCCGTATATATGATTTTTTTGGTGATTTAAATTATTGCTTCCTAAAAAAGGTTAGTAATAAATGCTTTAAATAAAGCGATTAAAGCCAAGTTGATCTATAGCGTAAATAAGAACATTCCCATTGATACATTGCTTGGCATTTTATATCAAGTCAGTAAAATTGATTAGATTGGAAAGCTTGCAATGCTTTAACACCAAGCAAGAAGGGATAAGTCCTGAAAATTGTGCACAATTTACACCTTACCTTGGTATCCTGACAAGTGGCTCAAGAGCAAAAAGAATCATTAAAATTAAAAAAGGCAAAAAATTAAAATTTGCAAGAGTGTATTTTACAAGGGACAGTGAAATAAATAGTTAATCAAGTCAAGGTTTGGCCTTCTGTGCTTTTATGTGATGAAAATATATTTTTTATTTAGCTGATCCAAATGGGTTTGGGCATTATTTTCATAATATGGTAAAAGAGGTGCGAGAAGCTAGGCCGTAATCCTGACACAGGGTTGTAAAGGCCAGTTATTGTATTGTATTGGTAAAAGAGGACTTATTTTTAAATTACAATCATAGCACAGAGGCTAGAGTTATGGTCTCGGGTCTAATGCACCATCAACTCAGAATTTTAAAAGTAAAGTAAGTGATATTTTTGGACAGATTCAATCAATGAATACGGTAGCAAAATAATACACTTTTCATTATGCCAATGTTGTAAAAGACTAAAATGTCCGCCTTTTTATTTGATGAACATATTTTCCCGAAATAAACTTAATTAACAATGTCTGGGGTGCGTTTACTCGAAGGATTTATCACGATGGAAAACTATTCTAGAATAAAGAATTATTATTTCGCCATTAAGTTCTCTTTGTAGGAGAGGTTTTTTTTTTTGATTTATTTGAAGTTTCTTTTTAAATTGGTAAAAAAACCATATAAGTATTTGAAGTCATTTAAACATGAGAACTAATAAAATGTGTAAAATGCTATCAATGTCATTAAACTTAGTGGATTTTTATTAAATTATCAAAAAATACATTTCATCATGAGACCTTAGGAATACTCTTGAATTACATCTCAATATTTATCGTACTTTTGTAAACCTAAGAATGTAATCCTAAAATGCAATTAAAAAAAAAAAAGATTTGCCCTACATTTAAGTGGTACTTATTACCTGCTCAAGAGTGTTTATGAGTATTTATAAATTTTATTAAAATTTTTAAACAAGTTCAAATATATTTTAGCCAACTTGCTGTAGATGACATTTGATTTTAAAAGTGTTTTTTTAATAAATAAAAATATAAAAAAAAAAGTTTTAAGAACGCCTTAATATATGCTTTTTTTTGCATGTCCTGGGTAAGACGTAACCCAAACAGATGTTTCTATATGACATTTTTACTAGAAATTTAATAATACTAATACTTTAGTATAAAACTTAATTCCTTTTAGTTCAACATAATAATTTCGTTTTGAAGTTCAGCAAGATTTGTGAAGAAGTAATTTTTATAAAAATTTTTAATTTTTTAAGAGCTTCTGCTTAAAGTAAAGTAAAAGAGAAAAATAACGAAGAATAAAAATGTAAGACATTGGCAGAAATTTTAAATTAAAACAAATAAAAAAAAAACAACAAGCGAAAAGTTTTTACAGTGTCGTACTCAAATATTGGCACAGTTACAACTTTATGATTGATTTAACGGTCTCTAAAAAAATCAACGCAATTATTTTTCAGTTCTCTTTAAATTCAGTTATCCCTGAACGTACTTATAGTTCTATGCATTTTTTTTTTAACTACGTTTATAAAAACATTTTATTAAACGTCAAATCCAAAGTGCTAAGACTGTGCCAATTATTAAGACCAGCACTGTATGTTTACAGTATGGTAACAACTATGTAATGGATTTATAATTGTTTTTTTTCATTTTCAGTTTGGCATGTGTTCAACAATTTTGAACAAGAAAAAATAAATAAAAAAAAATACATTTCACATGCATTTTTTTGTTATCGGATTTTTTCATTTGTATCGTAAAATAAATAGTTTGTGATTTCGTTTTTCCTACGAACACACTTCATTAGCAGCTATAAAAGCATTGAACATCTGTGCTAATGTTGGTCATATTTTATTAAATTGTTTTTTTTTAACTATTTTTTTATAATTTGTGTGTTTTCTTTTTAGAAAAAAGTCCAACATATCATTTAACTTTAATGATATTTTAGTGTTAAAAGCCACAATGAACAACTTTTTAAAAATAATAAATAATAAGAATAAGAAATTTGAACAATTTGGGAGCATTTCACTAAAACAAAAATACTAGACTAAAAATATTATATTAAGAGGTTATATGTTGAAGACTAGTGTTCGAGCCCCAGGAAAAGTGATCAATTTTGTTAAATTAATTTTTGTTTCGTCAGAAAGGCTTCAATTAGATCAAAGTGGTTATTGGGCTTCAACAAACAAAACTTCAAAGCCTATTATGTGGGCAAACAATGATAAAGAAGAATTTCTCATTAAAAGTTGCAACAATCTGAGGAAACGACTGTTGTAATAAAATAATCGAGAAAAAATGATGATAACAGCTGCGAGAATGCAAAATGTAACTTTGTTTGCCCCACTACTTAATTCGTAATTTGCATCGTCTAATGATACTTTTCATTGGGTTTTCACTTTTGAATGCAAAAATTGATTAAGTAGGGAGCTCCTAGAAACTCAAGTGATCAAGTTTTACCGCAAAACACAATATTTTTACAGCGATACAATTTTAAACAATTTAAGTTCCATCACAAATAGTATTTCTTTGACATTGTTATGTTATTACAGACTTGAGGCTATAAAAGCTTGTATGAGTAAAGAAATAAACGAGGCAAAGGTTATCAAATATAAAAAAAGTTTGTTTTTTGTTGTGTTCTTATAACCCAGATTGTTCATATTAAGTATTTGGTTTAACATACAATGGTTTCTTGTGTTTATTATGACTGTTAGCACACAGAAAAAATATTTGTAGCATACAGCCAGGGGCAGAAACTTTCTCGTTGTTTTATGTTTTTTTTTTTTTTTTTTGAAACATTTTTGTTTCTTGCTAGTTGAATGGTTTACAGCTAAAATACAATGAAACTTGAACCTGAACCAAATAATTTTTATGACTTCCCTATAACGTTGAAAGAGTTGAACAAAAAAATATATATGTATATAGTATACATATATACATACATATCTTTTGGCAATCAGAGCTTATACAGGCAAGAGGTTATTTAAAGTATAAGAACATGTAGAAAAAAATTTAAATTTTTGATTTTTGGAATAGAGTTTGTAAAACAAAACTGTGAATTCTTAGGAAACATGTTTTTTTTTAGTTTAAAGCATACCTTATGGCTGGTGTTTAATGTTTCTTTTACGTTTAAAGTCTATGCTTCAAGTAATCAGATTTAAATTAAATATTTATAAAGTTTTAGCTCCATTAGCGAAAAACTTTTAATAAAAATTAAAATTTTTCTTTCCTTTTTTCTTAATTTATTATTACTTTAAGGCGATTTAATGCTTTTCACTTGTAAACTGTCAGTGTTAATATAACGAGTGTGAAAATGTAAAGAGAAAGTGAAAGGGAAAAATTTGGAATATTTTTTTTTGTTAACAATTAATTAAAAAGTGAAAGCCACTTAAGAGCAGTCAGAATATTTAAGACAAAATTAATATATAAAAATAAATGAAAAAAATTAATTTATAGGTAGGAGTATGTTTTTTCTTCTAATGGTCGTATCGTTCGAAATATTCTGGACTTATTAACCCAACCTCCTGTATTGGCAATATTTGTTTATTACTTACTGTAGTTCTTATTATATTTTTGTAATATTAAAAATTTATGAGTTTGAAAAGGAAAATATAAATTTATTATTATTGCAGTTTTTTTTTATATTTATTTTTCACTTATTCTTCTACAGTTTATCTTTTTTCTGCTTTACAAATCAAGGGAAAATTTAAAACTAAAAGTAATAAATAAATAAAAAATAACAAGTTTTACTATATGAATTTATTTAAATAGAAGATTTATTTCTATAATCTGAGCTGCTCTTAACAGTAAAAAATTAAAATAAATATTGCCTAAAATCTTTTTGTTTAAAGCATACCCCAAGGATATAGCAAAATAAACAATTTATTGCCTAACTTCTAGGGGTCTGTTTAAATATCTATTGTTACTATAAAAAGCTGCTATTAGGAAATTCTAGTTAGTCTTTTATTTGCTTTACATTTTAGGTGATTTAAAGATTTTCAAATGTTTTTTATTGTGTCTTTGTTTGCTTGACATCTTAAATGGCAACAGAAATAGAGAATTACATGATTAAATACCAATTATAGATATTACATTTGATATCTCTTAAGTAATTACAAGCAATAAAAATAAAAACTCTTATTAATTTTTAAAATTAACAATTAAAGAAGAAAATGAATATTTGAAAACTGAAACCATATCAATTAGAGCAGAAAATTTCTTCAAATGCCAATAATATTTGAAGTAATTAAATATTGATTAAATCTTATTTAGGCGTATAATTTTATGAAGCCTACATTTAGGCTTCAAAATGAGCATCGTCTCTTATTTATTTAGGATAAAGGTTTTTGAAGATGAAAAGAAGGTAAAATATATAAATGCCAAACATTGAATTAAATATCATTTTACAGCTCTTAATAAAAATGAAAAAAAAAAATGTTTTATCTCAACAATATTTCATTTTTAATTTCTATATTAGTTTGTATTTTATGACAAATTAATTACAAATAACTGCGTTTTCAATTAATTTTAGACACTCACTAAAAATTTTGTGGTTGAGAATTAATTTTATCTGTTGGAAAATATATATTTAGATTATTTATTTTCATTAACAAAAACATCATTATTTTAATCCTAAGTGAGTACAAAAGAAAAAATGTCTAATTAAATCAAAATTAATCGTTAAAGTATTTTTAAACAAACTTTTTTAACGCTCAAAAATATAAATTCAATAAAATCGATATCCTTAAAAATTTCAAAAGGATATAAAAATATTCGCAGAGTAAAAGAGTGATTCTCTACAGTCTTACTGCAGGTATATATAAGTATATGCCAATCATTTCACTTAAAAAGAGAGAGAAGAACAACATGATTTAAATTGTCTTCTCCGGAGAGGTAGCGGGGTACTTTTGTACGCCTACATTTCCATATTTTATCAGACATTTTGGAAGAGAAATGATTGCCACAACAACCAAATGAAGTTGTAATGAAAAATTTAACATTATTAAGGCTGAAAACAAGGCTGAACGATAGCACAAAAAATTAAAACAAAATATAGGTTTTACCCACATACATACGTATGTGTTTATAGGGCAATATACAAAGATACATACATACAGAGCCATACATGTATGCATTTATTTCTTCTATATACCCAAAGAATTCTGTTTTTAAAATGCAATAAATATTGATAGCCTGATAAACATTGTTTCGTTCTCTTACTTTCTGCCTCCTACATACATATATACCTATATAAAAAGGGTATATGTATGTGTATAGTGGTATAATGAAATCAGGAAATGGCTAAAAATTGAAGGTTACCAATAGAGATTTCTGTTGATATTTATGTCGCTTATATATTACACCAATATTGTTGGTAAAGAGGTGTTGTGCCAATATATGCATTATTATCGCAATTTTTCTTAATCAATAAGATTTGAGTTAAATATTATTCAAACCGTTCATTTGAGATGAACTGAGCAATACTGCTTCAGAAAGAATGTTTTCTTTTGAGATAAAAATATAATAAATAAGTGCTTCTATTTAAATAAAAAAATCAAAGCAGTTTCCTTTACTATATCACCACTGTTTTTAGTTTTTTTTTTTCGAAATAAGACTCTTTTAAAGTAGTTCAGTTCATAAATTGATGAAAATGTATAATCTTT
This sequence comes from Metopia argyrocephala, assembly GCA_963576795.1. Taxonomy (NCBI): domain Eukaryota; kingdom Metazoa; phylum Arthropoda; class Insecta; order Diptera; family Sarcophagidae; genus Metopia; species Metopia argyrocephala. The sequence continues at coordinate 7,996,676 of OY756208.1, forward strand.
GACAACGAGTTCACATTCACAAAATTAATTTGAGCGTATTATACTCTTATATCTAGTCAAACTAATCACTTTTTGAATTAATTCCTATAACAAATAATGCAATTGGTATAGAAAAATCGTAAACATTAATCTAAACATTTTATTATTTTGGTTTATTGCGAATAAGTTCGCCTTTGAACTAATTCAGTTCATAAAATAATAAAATACACATGGAAAATTAAAAAAAAAGTTTGAACATGTTTGTTATCGTTTCGAAGTTGTTTTTGAACTAATTCGTTTAATAAATTTGTGAAATTTATATAGAAAAATTATAATAACTAGTTTGAACTATTTTAGTTTTGAACTAGTTCACGAAATTAAAATTTGAAAACCATGAAATCAAGCTTAAACGTGTTATAATTTTAGTAGTTTTGAAATAGTTGCCTAACTATACTAAGTCATCTAATACATTTATTTAGCTTGTGTGGTAAAATAATAAAACTTAGTTCGAACATCTTATAATCTGATGTCTTATCGAAAAATTCTGTTTTGAACTATTTGATTTAATAAGTTCAATTAATTTATTTGAAAAATTAATAAAAAAAAAGTTCGAAAGTGTTATAATATCGATGAAACTGTTTAGTATTTTAAGCTAGTTTCTATCAGATGGTTTCTAATGATAAATTAACTAAAATCCATCGAAACTAGGAGGGTACATAACTACAGGCAAGCTTGGATACCGATTGTAGATAGAAGAGATACAGTGAAATTCGACCACCTCCTAAAAATAGATTTCTGGCCATGGGGACGTAAAATGTAGCTGCCTGAAAAACTTATAAGTTCTGTAGTTAAATGGTTTTCAAAAAGTGTTCACTATATGGAAAGGACTATATAGCATAGGTTTTCCGTATAGCATAGGATTTCCCTAGAATACTTTCCTTAACTTCTTTTCTCTGTCAAACTTCAGGATGGCCGTCAGTGCAACTAATGATATCTCTACTTACTACTACTTCATAAAATCTTAAACGGCCGTAGAAGTGTTTAGTATGTCGTCTTTTCCACCGGTCTTCTCACAGAATTTGTACATTGATCTAAAAACAATTTCCGTTCGATTCAAATATCCATTAGGTCTACAATGTCTTTAAGGCTGGCTATCTCTCTCAGGAAATCCTTTAGCTATCTTATGCGAAACATAAATATCTTCCTATAAATGCAATCTTGTAAAAGTTAAGATTTTATCAAAGACTCTGGCCTCGTATGTGTGGCAAGAAAGCTTCCTTCTTGATAGTTTATGTGAGGCTGATGTTTGCAAGACTTAATATGTTGAAATAATAAAAATAAAGTTTGCCTACCATAAGAGTTTTAAAAAAGCGTTCTGAAATTGGTTCTTCAGCTTCCGGTAATTGACGTCAAAAACTTGACTGAATTATTGCTCATAAAGGAAAAAATGGGAAAAACCGAAATTGTCTTTATCTTAAAATATTATTTACCTAAAACGAAGGCTTGGTGTTCGTCTTAAATTGTTTTAATGTAACTTTTTTTGTTCTGCAATGATTTTTTCGTATTTTTAAGTTCTGATTTAAAAAGTCGAAAAGAGAAGTCAAATCAATAGCAAATAAGCGATAGAAAAATGACATGCGAGTTGTTCTGATTTATTGAAAACCATTTTTATTGTTTCAATATTTTGTAATTTATTTGACATCCCATTACCATTGACAGCTGACATTATTGAAAACATTATATGGGATATGATTTCTTTAAATAACATTTTTATGCTTTCAACTTTAAAATTAAAACACAAATCTCTTCAAGTGTTTAAAACATCATTATCATGATTTATCATTTATTATATTGTTTTTGTTTTTGTAATTCTTAATTTGTGAGCCTTTTTCTTGTTTCCTTTGCAAGGGTATTAAGGCAGGATTTGTACAGCTTTTTAAAGAGATTTTTATTTTCTGTTTTAAGTTCATATAACGTAAGTATATGTACAAAGAGAATATTAAGAAGATTTAATTTAAATGTTAAAAGTATCACCTAAGAAATGCCTTTTTAAGCTCAAAGAAAAAATCAGGAACTGGGAGACATTTTTTTTAATTGATAAAGTTAAACATTTTCTGCAGTATTAAAAAAATAAAGTAACCTTGAATGGTTTTTTTAATTTAATTTTGATGAATTTGATATACATATTCAATTTAAGAGATTTTAGTATTTACTAGAGGTGAGCACAAGACGCTAAAATTGTACAGTATTGTATTTTTCTCATGAGCAAATACTGATTGTAGTTGCAAATATAAATAAGAGTACAGCAAAAACAGAGAACAAAAAACAACAGCACACAAAAGCCATTGTACAACATTTTAATATACAGTTGGTTTAGAGTACAATAAAAAAATTGTACTCTTCATAGTGTGACAACTGCATTTCTTTTTAGTAGTTAATGGAAAACAGTGTTGCCACGACTTTTAAATTTTTGTAACAAAATTTCAGCAAGAATCTTACCAAATTTTTAGTCCTAATTCTAATAGATATGTATAATTAAGAAAATTATGTTAATTATGTAATATAAATACTTTGATTAATCTGTCAAGATATAATTTTACTTTCTGATTATATGGGAGAAAAGGCAAAATATATAAAACCTCTATTCGCATTCACATTACTCAAGCTCATGAGTATATTAAATAAACGCACAATAGTATAAAAGATAGGTTTAATTCTAAACCGATAATAAAGTCTTTTTCTATCTATTTGATTTTCAAATCGCATCAGTCACCTATTTTGGTAGATACACTCATTTTAGAAATATTGCTATGACTTTTAGAAGAATGCTAAAATTGAAATTAAGAACAACAAAAGTTCCAGCCTAGACTACAGAGCTTTATTTAATTAAAATGTTCGTTAATGAAGGTTTTTTTATATACTTAAGGTAGAAATCCGCAAAAATAGTAAACAACACACGTGTGTCATATTATTATTATTTACAAATTATAAAGTTATTATTTTAAATTCAAACCGTTCAAATAAGTGTGGCGTTCTTTAGCCTCAAAATAAAAAGTAACCAGGGCGAAAAAAAACACATGTACACACTGCAGAAAAAAGTAACCAATTTCGGTTAGAAATAACTAAAAACGGCAACGCTGAATGATGAAACAAAGAAATAAAGATAGTGCTTTGAGCAAAATCTAAAATGTAAACAATATTCTCCCATATCAAATTCGAGTGGCTGTGTGATTGTGTTTTTTGTTTCTGGTTGGTGTGACGTAGAATTTTAGAATTTAATTATTTTAACCCTTCATTGCATAGTGATGGAAATTTCCATCATAAATTTTTTTGAAGAAAAAGAAAAGAAATGTACAAAAACTTTAGTGTAAATTGGTCACTGCTGAAATATTTCGGCATTAGATTATAGCCATTGAACTGTAGATTTAGATATTTATAATAAAATATTTTTAAATATTTTTTCTTAAAATTGTGCATGAATTTTATCAGTGGTTTATTTGAGAAAAATAAAAAAAATTCATGCAATTAAGGGTTAAAACCGGAATGCGTTATATCATGGTAATTAATGCGAAAGAAAACATGTTTATTTCTTTTAAAAGCAATTTTATTTATTTATTTATTTTATCTATTTATTATTTATTTATTAATTTAATTATTGCAAAAAATTTAAAACTTATACTTGATTTAAGATAATTAACTCAATTGTTTCTATCAGAATTTGGAGTAAATAATTTGATTATTTTATTTCCATTTTGGTTAAATTTTTGCTGAAATTTGGTTAGAAAAAATTAAAAGTCGTGGCAACACTGATATCTACTTCTCTGGTCTATGTGTGCACAAATTCTTCAATGTCAACACTACTGAAAATCTTCTGACACTACTGTAAATTTATTGACACTAGTGAAATATGCTCTGAAAATGACTGCAGTTGTACACTTTGAATAAAAATAAAATACATATTTCAGTGTTCTCTTAAAATCAAGAACAACAGAAAAGAGAACACTTCAGTACTGCACTTTATGAAGAGTAAGCAACAAGACGTCTTGTGCTCACCTCTAGTATTTACCATTACTTAAAGTAAGATTGATGCAACAAAATATGCTTTAAGTTTTACTTAAAAGCTAGCAACTTAAATTGTGCTTTAATTTATTATTTTCACTTTCCTTCATTAACTTTTTCCATATTTTATGTCGCTTCATTTTTGCTGAGCAATTTATTTAATTTGTTTAAAATTATTTTTCTTACTCTCTTTTATCTTGTTTTTCTGAAGTTTTTTATCTGCTGTAAATTTTATGCTGTTCATGTATTGGCCTAATTAAGAAAAAAAAAACCATCATACAAAACTTTTAAAATACTTTCAGGCTGCTATTTGGTTGCACTACCCTACCAAAGCATTAATGGAGAAGTATCGCAGGTATTTTCAGGGAGTTTGAAAATAAAAATCAGAATTAAATTTTTCTTTTTTTCCCCCAACTCTAAAGCGTAGTTTTTAAATGTCAACACAAGTTGAGTAAAAAAATGTTCGCATGATTTTACAAATGATATGAATTTAACGACGTACATACGATTTATAAAGCAAATGTTGTTAACTTAATTAAATTTATTACTGTTTTTTTCTTTAGGATTGCAAATTAAAAGGATAAAAGAAAAGCTTAGACTTTAATAATTAAAGCCATGATGTTGCACTGGTAAAGTGTAATTGATTTCCAGATGAAATTGTTAAATAAAAATTAAACCAAAAAAGATCACGCACTTGAATACAAATTTGTCATTATTTTTTTAAATATTACGTTAAATTCAATTACAAATATTACAGAAAGCAAACTACTGCATTCGAAATTGTGGTCTCTGTAGGATCCTGTAGTTCAATCCCTGTTATTTTTTGAAGACCAATACTCAAGAGTAAACCACTACTGTATTGGAATTTGAAGATAAATAGAATTTATTTTTTTAATAGATTTTATATATGTATGCGTATTTTTGTTGATGAGACAAGTTGCTGTCAGTTTGACCAGTCAAATGGCCAGTGTTATACCTTCACCGTTTGAGTGATCAACAGCAATTTTCTCATCTGTCGGTGGATGTTAATGTGTTGGTCCTAGAATGTGGCGCTGTACTCCTGATCATTCGTTTCTTGTGGAATATACTGGAAATGTCAGGGAACCATTTCTTCAAGATGGACTTCTTGGAGGGGGGGGAAACCTCTTATTTTTTTAAAATTATTATTTAGAAAAACCGCCGGCTTTTTTTATAATTTTTGTCCTTCGCTGGGATTGAACCTCGGTTGCTTGAGCTTCTGTGCGAGCATTCTAACCACTATACCACGACCAATATGTTAGGCGCCTAAAAGTATTTATACGCATATTTCAAGATGTTTATTCTTTACCACAGTTGTTGCCTTTCACTTTAAATTAATATTTTATTATTTACCTTCAGTCTTGTTTTTTTGTTTTGTTTTTTGTTTTCTTTAATTGTCCTTACAATTAAATCCTTTATAATCATCTTTTGAAATACAAAAACACAGACAATTTTAATACTCAACAGTTTTAAGGTTGACTGGCTAAATCAATACCACCGAGTAATAGTTTAATGGCTCAATTAGAATTAAAAACTTTTATAAGTTGGCAGAATAAAAAAATTTCAGAATTTGAATTCATAATAAGTGAAAATAAACATATCTTGTAAAAACAAAAAAACAAAAAAAAAAAAACAAAAAACAACAAGAAAATAAGTTAAATTGAAAAAACGAATACCAAAAATTAAAGAAAAACTTATCGAAAAGTTTATTTAGGAATTATTAGATAATAATAATAATAGTAGCAGAAAAAAAAAAAACAAAAAAAAAAAAAAACAACAGTATATCCAGAACTCTTACTAAATTTCAATAAAAAGTAATAATAAGAAAAGTTTTTAAGCGGTATTAAGAAAATAAAGAAACTGGAAATGACAAAAACAAGGGAAGCAAGAGGTCAAATGTACAAAACTAAACAAAAGAAGACTTAATGATAGAAAACACTTCACATTTGATATTCTTGGGGATTAGTATTAAGAAACTTCTGGCAGTTATTAAAAAATGCTTCCGTTTGTTGTTGTTGTTGCTATTGTTTTTCGGTGTACTTTTTTGTGTCAAAAAAAAAAAAAAAGAGAAAAAGACCCTTAAAGTATGCTTTCATTATTTGTTTTTGCCAGCCGCCTAAAAGTAACAATAAAAGTTTGAATGTCAATGTTTGCTTTTCTTTGTTTTCATGTATTTCCTTGTCTTGTTTTTTGTGCAGTTTGTTAAAAACCATAATAGGCTCAGGTTATATTTTTTTTTATCAAAATATCTACCCACTGAGAAAGAAAAAAATGAGAAAAAAAAACAAAGAGTATTATACAAGGAGAAGGTAACTAATAGTAAAGGAAATCATATCTCTGTGATTTTCAAAAAAATATATTAGAGAAGAGACAATAATAAAAATAACAAATTATTTTATCCTCAGTTTTTTTATGGCGTAATGTAGTTAGTTTTAACTAAAAACATTGATTATCAGGATCCGAAATTTAGTAAAACTATGATTTCTGCGTTAAGAGCTCCATAATGGTAGAAGGCTAATTTAAGCGGCAAAGATATTACCAATTGACAAATATATTCATTCAAAAGATTTGAGACATTTGAGAGTCGTTAAAGCAAAATTTTCTAATTTCGGTCTGAACGAGTTCATGGTTAAGGAAAATCATCAATCAGAAAGTAGGCGTGGTACCTCCCATGCAAGTTAAATATTCATTTTTTAAAGTGTTAAAGCTGAGGTTTCCTAGTTTGGTGTAACTGATTTCGTAGTCATTAAAAATCATCAGTCGAAAAATGTGTACAAATGGTAGCAGTGGGTGTAGCGAAGCACGCCGGGTTTAGGCTAGTCTATTATATAAAAAGAATTTTTATTCAACAAAATAAATAATGCATGTATTGGATGAAAGTCAGTATTGAGATAGCAGTGTAATTGAAAAGATTGTGGCAACCAATTTGTAAAGTTTAAAAGCGATAAGTGCGTTAAAGCAAAACGATCTAGAAATTGTTTAAATGTCTTTTAAGTGAAGTGTTTTATTTATTAATTTTCAATCCTGAACTTTCCGTAAATAATCGTTTTATTCGAAAAGTTTAATAGCAAAAATACTATTAAAAGGCTAAGGGGGTAGCATTATTTTAATGTCATTATTTCTAAGGGATTTTAAATGTTTTTTTTTTTTAAACTTTGTCTAAAAATTTGTTTTAAACCAAATTTAAATATATTTTCAAGCTTCTGCTCGTTGTGCAATTTCTCTCACTATCTGTGCATACATATGTATTGAGACAAAAGCAGCTTCAGGACCGTGAATGAGTTACTGGTTTTTTATTTCTTTTAAAGCCCCATTTTGAAATATAAGTGAATGTAAAATATTAAGAATTTTTCTTCTCTGCAATGAATAACACAATGATCTTCCAATATTAATTCATAAGTTACAAAAAAGCAGTAAAGGAAACTTAAATGACGCCTAAAAACATTCATATCTTTTACTAGATATAATTACCCAATTCACAAAATGTTACATTGTTGTAGATTATAGTTAAATAAATAAATAAAAAAAACAATAAAAAAAAAGTTTTCCAACTCTGGTGTACTGATACGACATTTCGGAAACATAGAAAAAATTGTCGTACATGTTGTAGTAGTTTTTAACATGGAAATTACCAACAACATTATGTACAATAGTTGTAGTTTGTCATAGTTTCTACCGATCTACGACAACTATAACATTTTGTGAATTGGGTAATTGTTTTTTACAAACAATGAATTAAAGTAAATAAAATAAATATAAAATTTTTCATTATTTAAGGAAGAAATTTATTTGAAAAAAAAAAAATTTTTTTTAAGAAAACTGTTAAACACATAAATATGTACATTAATTGGCTATACGTCTCCCTTTAAGCCATAAACACAACATATAACAATTATTTGCCTTTATCTCTCTCTTCTTTGTGTTTTTTTTTTTCTTTTTTGATATTATATGCCTTAGAGGGGAAACCCTCATAAATGACTGTAACAATTGGCTTGCAGAAAGAAAAAAGTTACAAGAGTATGCATACACAGACACAGAAACACACACAAAAAATCAACAAAAATAAACAAAAATAAGCCAAAATATTATTTAAGAATAACAAACTAACTACTCTTATAATGACATTTAGTAACAAGTTTTTGGAAAGCATATTTTAAGGCTCTGTTACAACAATTTATGTGGGCTTTTCATAAATATTTAAGAAAAACCAAACTAAACAACTAAAACAACAGCATAATAATTTATTAAAGACAGAGAAAACAATTCCTGAGAAATTCCTATACATTTTGTTGAACAAAATTTAATTGTTTGTAAGAAAAGATAATTATTAATGTTTGTTTTTTATGGTCCTTAAGAAATTCCATTTAACTATTAAAAAATAAATTATATATAAATCTTCTGCAACTGAAATTAAATAATATATGCAGATGTTTTATTACATTTGTCAGATACAAAAAAAAAGCATATGTAAAGGATACTTTGGTATATAAAACATATGAGAAAGAGAGAGAGAGAGAGAGAGAAAGGCCAAAAAGATAAATGTTCTGATACAAATCTCTGAATTTGTGAAAGAATTCATTTAAATTCTTTAATTATTTATGACTTTTTCAAAGTTTTGCTTTCTACACTTATTTGTTTGACATCTTTGCGGTTTGTCTTTTGCCAAGATTCCTGGTAGACTTTTAGGCTGTTTTACATGCTGTTAACGTTAAAACCAGTCATTCTTCTTGAAGTTTACGTTTTTTGGGTGTTTGCTTTTTGTCATCGTTGCCACCTCACTTTTAACACATGTTGACATTTATCATGTCGTTTGGATTATATCTTTCAAGAATGATTAAGAAAAACAAAGTTTTACAGTTTTTATGTGACTTTATTTTCTTTGACATAAATTTTGTTGGGTAATATTATACAAGGAAAAAAACTTGTCAGCTTGATTAAAGAAAATTTTCATTTTACTTTTTTGTTTTTTTTTTTCCAAAAAAATTTACTTCTTTATGGACTAAAGAGATTATTGCATATTTTATAATGTTAAATATTTATTTAACACTCACTTTAAAAATATGAAAACTTTTATAGGAATATTTAAGTTGAACGACATAAAACAGGTTTTATATTTTTTTGTTGTTAGTTTTTCGAAATTTAAAATTATTTTTTTGTCATGTGTTTTATTTCAATTTGGGTATGATACTCGTACGCATATTACTTAACATATCTTCTAAAATGTAGTATACTTTCAGGCTAGTAGTTTCTGCTCCTTTCCTTGAATAATTATTTATGCATAATATTAATAACAAACTGTAAGGGATAACTATAAGCAGTTAATTTAGTTTCGCTTACAATAATTAAAAAAAATAAATAATTTCAATGGTATTAGCCTATGTCCTGAACAGTCAGCTAATACACCATTAGTTAAGTTCATCTTGTGCTTCTAAAACTATGAAATATTTTTTATGAGATACTAATGAAAACACCTGAATTGCTATACACAGAAAGTATTTACATCGATCTGTTGGAAATGCTTTTGAACTACTTAGGACTAGAACATTTCGTTCCAAAGTTAAAACTCATTTTAAAATAGTGCATGTCGTTTTAGTATTTTTTAGTGGCTTTTAAACAATTAACACTTAATCTCCTATATGGCAAAAAAAAAATCAATGGCTTTGTTTTTGCTTTTCATTATTAAATAATTAAATTGTTTTTATTAATTAATGTCATTTTAAATTAAAATATTTTTTTTTTCTTTATTTAATTTTATGTGTACAGACACATATACATATTTTCTTATTTTTGTTTGCCTTAATCTGTGTGTGTTTTTGTTTTAAATTTATTGCCAATATGTCAACATGCTACAGTTAATTAATTCATATTTTATGCTTTATATGAAAGCTTCATTTGCTAAATCGTTTAAGACCATTTTAAGAAATTTACTAAATACAAGTAGAAATTTTAAAAATATGTAAACATGATATTTAAAGTATATTTTTCTGATTGGTACGATTTATATAATAACTCCTCCAATCGTTGAAATTTGTTTCGATTATTATACGTTTGAAAGTTAATAAAGCCTTTTAAAATAACTATATAATCAAAAATTTGTGAAAACGGAATTAGGCGATTTAGCCAGTGAAGCATTTATATGCCTTTAAAATAATAAATTATTTATAATGAAATTAAACGAAACAATGATACTGAAAATTCAATCTTATAAATGGAAATATTTTAAATACATTTACTGACATACATGCACTATTTTATAAAGAGTTATTATTAAGTTTATTAAATTGATTATTAGTTTTATAAACAAAATTAAAATTTATAGCTGGTAAGCTAATTGAATTATAATAAATAAAAACAATATAAAAAAGAAAAATATATTTTTTAACGAAATCAAAATAATTTGTATTTAAATAAAATTTAATAAAATTTATTTAAAATCATTTTCTACTTAGGACAGTAAAGAAAAATTGTAAATATCTACGGTCGTATGTATATTGAAAGGTTAGCAACTGGTAAGCATATTTGATAAAAAACTGGCAAGTTTATAGACCGCTATAGACTGATATTATTAAAACTTTCAATATCTTCTATATAATAACTAGCCAAAGAATCCAACAAATTAAATACCTTGTACGTTTGAGCAAGAATTTCCACGTCTGGGAATGACAACCTTAACCACTGTGTACAACGACCTGGGGGCTAATTCTGGGACTCGTGATCGAAATAAATTCGTATCGAAATTAATTTCGATCGTGCGAGTTTTTCTGATGATGGCACTCGTTACCTTGCGAATCGATTTTTTAATAAAGTGTTGTAAAAGATTAAAGAAAAAGTCTTAACCAACACTACAAATATGTAAGCAAAAAACATATGCTTACAAAGAAAATTATAGCATTTTCAGTTTAAATTAAACCTTTTTCAAAATAAATAAAACCTTTTTCAAAATGAACGAAACATTTTCCAAATTAAACGAGACCTTTTTCAAATTAAACGAAACTCTTTTCAAAATAAATGAAACTTTATTCAAAATAAATGAAACTTTATTTAAATTCATATAAACATTTTTCAAATTAAATTAAACCAGTTATAGGATTTAATAGAAAACAAAAGAAAAAAATAATAAAACATATTAAACATATTCATTTTTATATACTTAATACTTGTTAAAATGAATGAAGAATTTGTCCACTTAACGCTTTAGGAATTAACATGATCATATCCATAACATAGTTCGCACAATCATTTTGATTAATTTGTGCGACACTTTCCTCAATTATATACACTTACTATGTTATGTTGTGTGGTAATGTCACTTTAATAATGATCGGGCGTGGAATTTTATCTTAGAAAATGTTTTCTCTATCGGGTTCAACATAAGAGAATAAGGTGGTAAAAATTTAAGCGTACAGTCACTATTATTATTATAAATGAATGCTTTATTTTTATTTTTTCTTTTGTTTTCTATTAAATTCTATAACTGGTTTAATTTAATTTGAAAAATTTTTAAATGAATTTGAATAAAGTTTCATTTATTTTGAATAAAGTTTCATTTATTTTGAAAAGAGTTTCGTTTAATTTGAAAAAGGTTTCGTTCATTTTGAAAATGGTTTCATTTATTTTGAAAAAGGTTTAATTTAAACTGAAAATGCTATAAATAATTTATCAGAAGAACTGCGAATTTGTTTTATAATTTTGAAAGTTTTTCCTTTTTTAATGGCGGTCATGGACGTTTAGTTTAGTTTATTTTTTTATTCTTCATCATCAGAGTCTGAGAGTGAGTGTGAGATAAATGCAATTAGAGGAGAAAGGAAGCTTTTAACTATATTCTTGAGGAGTTACAATTTGCTGGACATTTGACAACTGCCGTACCAGCAAAAATACAATTGGCCACCACTTTATTGCTTCTGGCTTCCGAAGGCTTTCAAAATACTGTCGGCAACGATTTTATTATTGGTATAAATCAAATAATAATTAATATTAGTTACTTAATTTGCATCGTAGTCGCCGTGGTCTAGTGGTTAGTGTGTTGGCTTACTAAGACGATAGTGCCGGGTTCAAATCTCAGCACCGACATCTTAAAAAAAGAAATATGAAAAAAATATTTCTTTCGGCGACTACCTCTCAGCAGTCTTCTGGCAAAAGCTCTGAGAGTAATTAATTGCCATGAAAGAGCTTCTCAAGTCTGTCGTTCGGAGTCGACATTAAACTGTAGGTCCCCGTACTCATTGATAGAAATTTACACACACAACATGAGTGCTGCGAGAAGCTAGGCCGTAATCCTGACACAGGGTTGTAAAGGCCAGTTATGTATGTATGTATGTACTTAATTTGCATAAAAATTATTAAAGATTTAACTTACATTTTCTTGTTGTTTGCGTGTACCGAAATAATAAAATGTGGTTAATTTTAAAAAACTGTTGTGGCACTTGTAAAGCGTTCAAACAAGAATAATTATTTTTTACCAGGGACCGTAAATAATGATTATTGTTCGTTTTTTTAAATAAAAAAATCAATCACTTAGAACAGACATAAATAAAAATTTTTTGCACCATTCTTTGCATATCCGTCATGATTTTTAAATTTTTGATTTTTAAAGTTTTCTTCAATGGTAATGATTATTTTTGAGTAATATTAATAAAAATCAGCCATAATCATTATTTTTGAGCAAAAGAAATAAAACTCAAAAATAATCATTATTTATGATTTTTATTTTTTTCGCTCAAAATAAAACTCACTTTTAATTTACTTTATATATTATATATGAAAAAAAAATAATTTTTGTGCAAAAAAATGATATTTTATATAACAAAATGAACAAGCATGTCTTAATATTTTTTCTTTTATTAGTTCTGACCAAATTTTTATATGTAAAAAACCTCAAAAAAAAAAAGTCATAAATTGAAAGTGAATTTTATTTTGAGCGAAAAAAATAAAAATCATAAATAATGATTATTTTTGAGTTTTATTTCTTTTGCTCAAAAATAATGATTATGGCTGATTTTTATTAATATTGCTCAAAAATAATCATTACCATTGAAGAAAATCTTTAAAACTCACAATATAATCATTACTGTGTAATTTTTATTATAAAACTCATAATGATTACGGTCCCTGTTTTTTACTTTTTAACAAAAACAATAAACCGTTAAGTTACTCGTTAGAGTTTGTGTAAAAACTCCTTTACAAAGGCGCAAAAAAGGGAGAAATACAAAAAAGTAAGTAAATCTATACGAATAATTAATTAATATAACAAGTAGAATCTTAAATAAACACTCGTTATTCAACGAACTATTTAAAAATAAAATTTCGACACCAAATTTGGTATCGAATAAAACTCGCTCGGTTACACTCGATCGTACACTCGCTATCGAGTGCCATCATAAGAAATTTCGATACAACTTACTCGATAGCGAGTGCGAGAATCCCAAAACTAAAAAAAAAAATCCAACTTCGAGTAAATTTCGCACGGTATCGACTGCGAGAATTAGCCCCCTGTTAATTTTGTATTATAAATAAGGCTGTTAGTCTTTATTATTTCGAGAAATGGGAATAATGTGCATATTTTTAAGCGTCTTTAAATGTGTCTTTAATTTTAAATTATGAATTAGAGTACTCCAGTAGAACTCACTTCCCACTAGGGTGTCAGTCTGCTAATTGATGATGATCTGAAATGATTGTTGATGATAGTTGTAATTCGTTGGAGAATGAAGTATATTCAGCCAGTTAGCAAAGTGACCAGTAGGCGGAAATTGTGTGCAATCATGTCTGCTGGCAGAAGAAATTTTCTTAATGAGACAACTGACGTTTAGAGTGTACACAGAACTGATAACAGAAACTTAGTAGAATGGTGACTGGCTTTAAAAACTCAACAGTAGGCTTAGATTTCTAATAGAAAATATTTAAATAACTTGGATTTAAATAACACTGACTATTTAATGAGGTTGTTTAGTTAAATTTATCGTCATTGTTCTAAAATAAATGAACACATTTGTAGTTCTTTATTTTATTCATTTGTTATACATATATAAAAAAAAGATTTTATAAAATAAATAAAAAAACATGGGGACTATTTGCCAACAATAATAAGCATAGATATTGGCAAAGAGAATATTTAAAAGAAACTGCACCCTCACTAAGTGACAAATCAGGCCTTAGAGCTATTGAAGCGGGGTGAGGACTATTTTTTATTTATTAAAGGAGCCAAAATCGATATGGCTCATCCAAATAAACGTGCTAGATATAGCCTAGAAGAGACTGCAGTATTTAATGAAGCTGTTGAAGTGGCTTGAAATTTAATTTTAAAAGAAGATATTGAAATAGTTGTAAACGCGTATTATTCCCATGCCATTACTATAAATAGTTATGCGATGAGTTTTGTTCTTTTCTGAATAATTATAAACTTGTGTTACTATTTGTTTTATTCACATGGCCGATGATGGTTTATCATATTGTCCGCTAAAAGGATGACAAATTCTCAAATAAACATTCATCCCTTGAAGCCAAACTGTAACTTAGGCATCCGAAACTTATGCCGCAGATAATGTTGACATATTTTCTTTTCGTTCCTTGGGTTACCATTTTAGCGGTAATTATGTACAACCTAATATAACCATGTTAATTGCCCGGACAGCTCATACGGGTTTATTTTCTTAAGTTATTTATTACTAATTAAAGAGTTGAATGTCTTTAATAAACAAATAGAAAAAAAAATGTATTCAGTTATTACAAAAATAATTTTTTTATTCTGTTTTCATAACTCCGCAAAGGCCTTTGAAATGTTTAAATAGAAAATTGAAATCAGGATTTCATTTCAATTTCATGGACGGTTTACTTATTGATTTTTTATTAATATTTGCTTTCTTTTTCATTTCAGAGTAATCTAGACCTCGTACAAAAAGAAAAAAAAATTCAAATATATTTGTTTGTGCCTGTTTTAATGCCCTCAAACATTAAAAAGTTGCATTCAGTGCAATATTAAAGAGAGTGTTAAAAAGAGAATACTTGGCAGGCTTTTGTACATATCACAACCTCAAATTTTGTTTAGAAATACTGTGAAATAAATAGAAAAAATACGAAAAGTCTTCATAAAATACGGAATTATTATCTTTATATTTTTTTAGATGGATCTTTGGATATAGAGAGAAAAAATTGCTTTCGTGGCTTAAATCTACTAAAAATTAGGTTTTCGCAACTACTATGAAGTTGGTTAATCAATTAAAAAATACCAACTACGTTTCATTGGGTCTTTTTCTCTCTTTTTTGCCATCCTATTGTTAAAAGTTCTAAGATGCTTGGAATCAAAGTAATGACGTTTGACTAAACCCGACTTTCTTATTTTTTAAATTATAATTTGGAAAAACCGCAAATTTTCTAAGCATTATACCATGACTACCTTACGTTTTTCGGTCTTATCCCTTTTTGTTTATTTATTTATTTTTGAAAAGCTATAAAAAAAAACATTATTTATTTATTGATATTATTCAAAAAGTTCAATAAAATTCATTTCTTATTTCATAAGTCAATCAAGCAAAATACAGGCAATATAGGGAATGTTACTGTTAACTTTCTTTAGGCTTTTACAACGCTTTTGTCAATTGTTATGAGGGCGGTGCCAAAGCAAGTCATATAAAACATTTTATATAGAGCCTTATAAAAAAACGACCAGTGGAAATTTGTGAAATTGTAAATAATTTACCATCATTGTGAATCTGTAATTCAGTACTTGAATTTGATATAATAAGCTTCTGTTTTGGGTGAGCCAGCTAATGTATGTATGTAAAACGATTCTCTGAAAAGAACAATATACTAACCAGTCTCCATAGACAGTTAGGTAAATTACAAACTTGTATTGGAAAGACATTTCGATGTGGACAGTTTTCTCGATTGTAAGAACTTCCGAATTCCTTTTGCATTCATAGCAACTGCTGTCGAAGACAAAAGTTTCCGAATTCTTTTTGCCGTCATAATGTATTAGTTTTATATTATCTTTGCCGAGTGTAAGAACTCTCGAATTTCTTAAGCCTTGGTATTAAGCTTTGTTTGTACTTAATTAATGAGACTCATCAACTTTACAAACATACAAATTTGGAGACAGATTCCAGGTACAACCATCAGCTTTAGAAGTAATTCCAAAACACAATATAACTCCAGAACCTGAATATAGCTGAAGATCGAGAGAACTCCATTGGATCATATTTTTCAAATTACAAGTTAATTAAAGTTTTCGTTAATAAAACTAAAAAAATTAAGCTAGAAATATTCATTTTACATTTTTTTTACAAATCATACAATTTTAAGATAATTCTTCTACAAGTAAACTTTTCAATTTTTTGTTTGTGCTTAAATACATTTCAAAAAGTAGCAAAAAAAAAAAAAACAAGTGTCATAAGGACTTAAATTATAAAGTTTTTATTTTATTTAAAAAGCAACCCTAAAGACATGATTTGGAAACAAAGAAATACTGTTTGTTAAACAAAGAAACTACAACTTCATTTTTATTTTAACTTTTTCTTTGTCATTTCTAATATTATTTGTCAAGTTTTTACATTTGATTTCCCTTCTATTCTATAAAGTTTTTTTTCCTTAAAACCCCTTTTCATATGCTTATACCCGTATTAAAAACAAAAAAGCAACCAATTTATATTTTACCACAGAAAAGAATCTTGAAGAAAAGCATTTCAATTTATTGTTTCAAAAATTTTCATTTATTTTAAAAGTTTTTATTACAGAAATTAAAAATAAAACAAAGAAAAACAAATACTAATACAGATAATGCTGATGTGTGTACAGTAAAATACAATTGAATGCGTACAACTGTTTATTTGATTCAAATAATTGCTTTGTTTGGATAATTTTACAGTAACCATCAGTTAAAAATCTACAGATACTAAAACAAAATTTCATCACAAAACTAGAAATTTTTAGTAAACGGAAGTCTAGAAAGAATTAGTAAGAAGAGCTGATTGTGAAATTTGAAAAAAAAAAATAATAATAAATAAAGCTAAAACGAAATGTACGATAAAAGAGAGTTGAAAATTCATTTTTCTCCAAACACTATTCGTTAATAATTTCCGAAACATTGTTTTGATCATATTAATAAAATTTCGAAACAATGTAACGTGTAACATATCGTCGTGCTGGAGTTAAAGTGCTCTATACTCCATTTTATATTTCTCGTGTTAATGATACCACTTTAGGTTTTTGATACCAAAATTTTTAAAATCTGCAATCCGTTTTTGGATATTTATATCCGAAACGGGACGAGATATCCGAAAACAAATTACAGACTTGAAAAATTTGGTGTCGAAAACCTAAAGTGGCATCATTAACTCGAAATATATAAAAAATATAAAATGGCATATAGAGCACTTAAACTCCCGCACGACGACATGGATGTGTCTAGGGAGAAATATGGTCTCATTGGTGGACATATCCACCACTAAAGCTTTCGGTGTTCATAAGGAAGGCAGTAGATCTGTTGAACAGACAATAGACCCAAGGGGACACAATAGATCTTATAGATCACAGTGCCCTGCATTAGTGCTCTGTATCAACCAGTTATTAATAATAATAAAATGTAACATGTAACAGGGGAGTAAACTATCACTTTACTTTCTTTTTTCTCTCTCCTTACTGAGTTTTGGAGTAAACAAATCACATCCAGTACAAACTTTTAGAAATGTTTACAAATGCTTGAGTAAGTAAACAGACATAATAACTGCAAAGAATAATAGTTTCAATTTAAAAATTAATAATTACGTATTTTGTTCATAAGAGGCACTTACAATAACCACCATATTTAACTGTCAGACCCATAAGTTTCTAAATAATTTACATACATAGATAACATATTAATGATAGACATTTTAACCTTTTATACAGTGGGACCATTTTCCCGGTGATCCACTGTAGATGAAGGAAAGAAAAAAAACAAAAAAAAAAACTTCACATGAACAATAAAGAACAGACGTGTGTACCACCACCACACAAAAACACAACTATTTTAATCAGAAGGGTCATACACACGCCGACACACATACAAACATATTAAAACTAATATTTATTCTCTATAAATGCATGTCTGTGTGTATGTGTAAGAGAGCACAATTATGTAGAGAAACATTTACAATAAAATCACACAAATATACTCGTAAAAAAAGAAACACACCCACTTATAGAAATTACTATTACCGTTATTAAGTTGTAATCGTTAAAGTTGTTATACAAGATTTTGTTGTTATTATTGTTACTATTTAATAAAATAATGTTGTTGTAATTTATAAACAGGAAAATGTCAACATTGAAAAACAATGGAAAACAAAACAAAAAAAAAACCAACAAAAAAAAAAAACGCACAAACACATGTTCGTACAAAACCTTGTGCACCAACACTTCAACACAGTATTCAAGCCAATTTGCTATTACAGACATATGTGTTTATTTTGTCTACCACTGTATTTAGGGCCCCTGAGCATATGCAACACATAAACATTGTTTTGTGTGTAGAATTGGTATAGTTTGCAACATATTGGCTGCCCATTTTGATTTGGCAAATAAAAAAAGTAAACAACACAACAAAAAAAAGGCAAACGAACGTATGTGAGCCAATTACATGTTTCGAGAAAAAGGAAAACAAAAGAAAATCCCTAATTGAAGCAAAAGATAAATGAGTTGCCATAGTAGCTGTTCAAGACAATGTCTGCAAGACATATGAAAACCTAATTTGATTGAAAAAACACAAAACGAAATTTCTTTCAATTTCTTAAAGAGCCATATAAATAAAATCATCATAATTTTCAAATCATCTAATTAATTTGGATAATATTTTCATTATTAATTAATATTTGAGGCTTTATATAGGAAGAACATTTTTAATTATAATTCTGGTTTTTCGACCTATATTATTTAATGTAAAAAATTACTAAAGCTTAAGGTCTTTTTTTAAATAAAACTCGTTTATTTATTTATCGATATTTCGCTACTCCTGCATGTAGCGTCTTCAGGATGTTGGTATTACGATTATGGATAGACCAAAAATTTTGGAATTAGCGGAGAGCGTTAGGCATCTCAAAATTATTTTGAAACTGAAGTGCGATGGTATAACAGCATACATACATAACTGGCATTTACAACCCTGTGTCAGGATTACGGCCTAGCTTCTCGCAGCACTCATGTTGTGTGTGTAAATTTTTGTCCATGAGTACCGGGACCTACAGTTTAATGTCGACTCCGAACCACAGATTTGAGAAGCTTGTTCATGGCAAATAGTTACTCTCAGAGCTTTTGCCAGAAGGCTGCTGAGAGGTAGTCGCCGAAGGAAATATTTTTTCAAATTTCTTTTTTTGAAGATATCAGAGCCTGGAGTCGAACCCAGGGCCCATGTCTTAGTAAGCCAACACACTAACCACTAGACCACGGCGACTACGATGGTATAACAACACAACAAGAAAAAAACTAACAATCAATACCAAATTCATAAATGCAATCAACCTCAAGTAGTTATATTTTTGGTATAGGAAGGAAGTGTAATAAAAAAGGAGTTTTTAAAGTGTGTTCACTAATAATGTTATAATTTTGCAACTACTTACTTTCATTTTCTTTCTAAGAAATAAAAAACAAATTTGAACGAATTCAATTACAATATTTGTAGTTGTCTAGTAGCCAATAACTGAATTTATCATATTAACCAAAGACTCCAATTAAAAAGTTTTTGATTACAAACATGCGTAATTGGGCATTACAACCCGGTTTTGAGGGTTATAAACTAGCTTCTTGCAGCACCCATGCTGTGTGTGTATATTTTTATCGATGAGTATCGGGACCTAAAGTTTTATATCGACTCCCAGCGACAGACTTGACAAGCTTGTTCATGGCAATCAGTTACTCTTAGACCTTTAACCAAAACAAATATCTTTTTTATATTTCTTTCTTTGAAGATTTAAGCGCTGGGGTTTGAACTCGGCGCTTTTGTCTAGTAAACCAATGTATTAACTCCTAGACTATGCTGGCTATTTTAATTAAGACAATTAAAATTCTGATTAATTTTTAATAATATCAATTAAAAAATTAATTAACATTTTTTTGTTTTAAGTTAAAAGTTCAAGTGAAAAAAACCTAATTTTTTTTTAAGTTTGTGGAATCAATTAAAGAATTAAATTAAAACTAAATCATGAGTTTAAGAAAGATAAGTATGAATATTTTTTATTTTTGGAAATTGTTATCAATTTTTCAATATTTTTAAGTTCCTTAATCAACTAAATTTTATTAAATTTAATTAAAATTACAATTTAAATCAGATATGAAATATTTTTTTGTGTGCACTTTTAAAATTTTTTGGATAGGATTTTGAATTCAATTAAATAACACACTCTGATGTTAACAAGATGTCTTTTCTGCTCACAATTTATCTAAACATATGCCTGCTGGGTAATAAAAAGTTTACATAAAATAAATTTTTCTATAAAAAATTCTATAAATCATGTAGGGGAAAATATTTTTAAAATCACTTGTTTGTTTTAAGCTAAAAAATTCATGTCTTTTATTTGTACTGCAGTACCATCATTTAACATAATAAAAGTTTTCGTTTTATTTTTTTTATTGAAAATCATAGTACGCAATTTCCTTAGAGTTTTATTTTCACATTTTTAACCACATTTTCAATATATTTCGAAAGCAATTCAATTTTAAAGTAATTCTATAAAATGACAACTTGTGAAAATGTTCTGTAATAAAGACAATGATGTGTGCGGTTTATTTCTTGTTTCATTTTTATTTCTTTTTTTTTTTTTTTTGGTTTATTCTTTCTCAATTTTTGTGTATTTTTCCATTTGAAGTAACATTGGAAAACATTTGTCTTTCTTTATTTCGTAATGTTTGGTTTTTTTCTCCTGTTTCACCATTTTTATGGAAATTCATTGTTTTTTTTTCGTTTTTATTTCAATTTTTTTTATTTATACAGACTTTAAATTCTACAGAATATACTTTGTGTAGGAGAAATTCGTTCGATATGCATTATATATGTACGTAGACCCTGAGATGTAAAACCAAACATATCTAGAACGAACGTATGTGACAGGTATTAAGACCTAGATGAAGGCCAGTATTAGCTGATATTTGGCAAACAAGTTGAGAAAATATAAAAATTTCCATCAAAATTGTTTACACAGAAAGGGAGATGTGACAGCTTTAACACCAAGTTTAAGTTTTAAGTAATCAGCCAACACTAGTTTGTGCGCAAACAAACTATTTGGATATCTTTGAACAATTCAGCTAATAAAGGTTTTAAATCCAGTGAGTTCCTTTTAGTCTAATCACAGGGTACTGAATAGTTCATTTAAGCAACTTTATTTATGAACTGCAACGTGTTTTTTGTAGAGCATTTGCTTTCATTAAATTCTCATAGTAGGGCCCCATCTGATGTGAAGCCTGACACTGCCCCTGCATTTAACATTTAACGTGTATGTAATTGTCTAAACGTGCACAAAGAACAACGCAAACATACGTAAATAAATAACGAATGATATGTGAGATGATTTCTATTACATACGAGTATACACAACATAAGAGTTTTATCTCTACATTTTTTCCCTCACTCCTGCCATTACAATTGTTTGTGACGCAACAATACAGAATTATTTTGTATTACAAGCAGTTCATTTTTAACGTTTCCTTTGTGAATTTAGAAAAATAATGAAAATTGCAGTTACAAAACATTTACTTAAATAGAGGAAACTGTTAGTAAAGACTTCAGGTACGAGTTTTTTTTGTAATAACAGTTATAACAATACGATATATACATACATACCTATGTATAGGTGGTTTAACCATTATTGTAAAACCCTGTTTGGTTACCCTCATACAATACTTGTTTTTTTTATTATATTTTACAAGCTTGTTAATCTTTGTATTATTTTGTAATTCCAGTAATCCTTAACAGAGTGGAAAACAAAATTTATTGATACTCTGTAATGGCACATTCACACAATATCAGAGTAAATATTATTACAAATTAAAAGAGAATACTTTCCTGCTACTTTACTTTATGCTACTCGTCGCTAAGAAAAAATTTGTGTGCTTAAGTGTTAAAAATTTATTTTCAACCAGATTTGGAGAATGGTATTTAACACTTCGCCACGTGTTGTAGAACCAATAAGTACAATTTAATTTAATTTAAACACTGTTACTATTAGACTAACATTTTTTGTGAGTACAGCAGATTAAGTTTAATAAAAAAATTGTTTTCTTACGGACATATTACCATAATTGAATTGTTAGTGCGCTAGCATTTGGCATTTGGATACATATACACATATTTGGCCATTGAAATCCTTTTTCAAAGATAAAGTTTAATGCCGAATTTACAGTTTAATGACGAATCAGAACGACAGACTTGAGAAGCTTGTTCATGGCAATCAGTTAATCTTAGAACTTCTTGCAAGAAGTCTGATAAGAGGTGGTAGCCGAAAGAAATACTTTTTCATATTTCTTTCTTTCCCGATGGCAAAGTTAAAGCTTAAACATGGAGCTTTTGTCTAGTAAGCGAACACACTACATACTAGGCTATGGTGACCACAGCATTTGGATAGGATGACTAATACTTTGAATACATTTCCATATCGTGGACTGTAATGCAAATTCAAAATCCATATATGTCTTGCAAAATTTTACACTTCTGCAAGCAAAAATGTAAACTTTATGGCAAAAGTTTGTATTGATTTTCTATGTAAGTAAAATCATTGTTTAATAAAAAGTTCTTAAGTTCGCCTTTTTGTATTTTAGCTAACGATAGAGAAAGTTTCCCAGCAGAGATTTTCGAACTTTGCTAACTAATAAAGGCCGACTTGTTGAAGCTTTATCTGTCAAACAAGTTGTCATTTATTAAACCTGTTTTACTAAACCACCACATATGGATAATATCGTCAATGGAATTAAAGAACGCTGTAACTGACAAAAAATCGAAAATACGTTTTTGGCATCATTTTTATCAGAAAAAAAAAAAAAATACGGGTCGATTGGTCCCGGTCTCAGATTTCTACGATGAAAATAAATTCACTTACACCGTCTGCGTTTTGAAAAATACCAGTGGCTGTGTTCTACCTTTATACAGGTTTTTTGGCTCTGGTGAACATTTAAGGTTTTGTCAGTTACAGCGTTCTTTAATTCCATCGACGATATATTCAACGGCCTGTGCAAAAAAACAAAATTGTTTTATCTAAATGGGTGTTCTATTCGGGCAAAGTAAAATATATTTTTCATCGAAATCAAGTTTAACGATAAGGCGTAAGTGAATGAATGCGTAAGGGAACAAACAAGATTTTGGAATTTAACACGAAACCATTCCAATAGGACCCAAGACGGTTTCAAAAAGCTGCGGAAAGAGATATACATCCGGACAAACAGCGAAATTATATATATAGATAGACTCCACACATAATGGCATCAGGAAGACTTTCAAAACAATAAAAAATGTCTGTGCTATCTTTCACATACTTCGTTTTATTTGAATTTAAAGATAGGAAGCGCCAATATTAAAAAAAGAAAAAGAAAGACCCAATAGTAAAAGAAGAAGTTTCATATCAAACTAGACTAAACCCGGCGTGCGTCGCTATGCCTACCGCTACCATTTGTACACATTTTTCGTCTGATGATTTTTAATGACTACGAAATCAATTACACCAAACTCAGAAACTTCAGCTTTAACACTTTTCAAGATATAACAAAATTAATATTTAACTTGCATGAGAGGTACCACGCCTACTTTCTGATTAATGATTTTCCTTGACCATGAAGTCGTTCAGACTAAATTTAGAAAATTTAGCTTTAACAGCTCTCAAGATCAAAGTTAAGCAAAATATGAAAAAATTTTACATTGAATTTGTAAGAGAATATATAGGAAAATATAAATGCCATATCTACGGAACCAATAGGCAGATTTCGTAACAACCCTATGTACCCTAGAATTTTGGCTGAAATCGATCCATCCGTTTTCGCGATTAGTGGTGACATCATAATGTACATTGATTTTTATATATCAGATTAAAGCATTGAATTTCCTCAGTTTTTTTTTGTGGTATGGCGCATAGGCAATTCTTAAATGTTCCATTTTTTTCTAAAGAACTAATTACTAAATTTATAAAGAATTGTAGGATTATTTCAGTTCTTTGTTAAGCATATGCATTTTCACTTTTGCCGTGTTTGTTGGTTTCATAACTGTAATCTTATTATCACTCAGGTGATTAATTCTGACACTTTAAATGTTGTTCAACAACATGTTTATTCAACTGCAGACAATAAAACGTTAAAAAAAATAAATAAAAAAAAACAAATAAAAGATGAAAATATATGAAATATCTTTTGTTTGTTTTACTTGAATAGATAAAAATCTTTTCTTTTGTATTTTATTTTATTTTTTTTTGTATTTTGCGAGTATCTTATTATTTAGATTTATTTTTATATACATTTTTAAGCAGTTTGCTATTGTGACTTCAAGTTGTCTTTCGTATGTGATTTATAGAAATTTTTGCTTCATTAATAATTTATTTTTACTTAAGGAAAAATATAAGGATTTATAATAAATTACCAAGTAATAAAATAAATAAAAATTATGAAAACAAAATTTAATAAATCAAAGAATTCTATGACACAGGAAAAATTCAACTAAAACGTTTATAGCGTTAAGTGAATTTTTAATTGAGTTCAAAACAATAGAATTTATCATCTGATCTTCTTAATATTTACAAGACCTTTATTCGATGCGATACAACTTTCATATATAGCCCGGTGTTATAAAGTCTATTTTGGGGCTTCTCGTGAGAGTACAGGAGGTGCTGAGGTACATACTAGTGACGGTAGGGTATCAAACTCTATAGATTCGTTGAAGCATCGGCGAAATGTGGTGTGCATTTCATTGTTCTAACGGTACTATCACGGTAGGTGCTTGGATAAAATAAAGGAATAGACAGAATTCCTTCTTTAGCCGCCCCGCTCGTTTATGAAACAATGTTTCGGCGAATGTTTTTTCTGTCAATTATCGTGTTAGTAAGTTTAAATCAAAAACACTATTCACTTTTCCCCCTTCCCACAACATATTTACCAGGACAACACAATGTACTGTAAAATCAACAAACAAGTCCTTAATTGGACATAAATTACATTCTATTTGTGTATAATATCTGTGGACATTTGACAAAACGTCTTCTTTCAAAATCAACAACTTTTTAGTAAGGCAAAAAACAGTTAAAAAGCCTAATCGAACTTATTGCTTAGGTAATTAAAGAAATGTTTAACTTGGATATTATACACAAATACTTAGCGAACATTATGCGACCTTTTCTTCCCTCTAAAACGACAAAAAATTAGTTTAAGACTTTTTCTTAAATAGATTTCATAGAAAAAAATTAGCTTCCACCATACAAGTCGTTTTGTCAAAGTTTTTTTGATTAAATTTGAAAGTTATCTTAATCGCTTAAGTCAAGCCAAGTTGTTTTGTTAAAATGGAATATGAAAAAAGGTTGAAAGAAGTTGATCTGGAAAAAATATTTCGGTTTCATTAAAAAAAAAAAATACTTAAATTTTTCACTACAATATGCAAATAATTAAAAAATAATAATAAAAATTAAATAAAATTTTCTATAGACACTCAATTTTTCAAATTATTTTTAATTCTCTGAAAGAAGTCGTTTTGTAAAATTGAAATTGGGGGAAAGCCTGAAAGAGGTCGATTAGCCAACTGCATATCTTGCGTTCCAAAGGTCGTAGAAATACGGGGATTAGAGCAAAAGAAGGACAAGGAAATTCTATATTTACTACAAAAATCTTTTAAAATTGTCTTATTTCGAGAGAAGAAGTTTTTTCAAAATTCCACAGATATTATGAACATTTTTATTTAATTACTCAATTAGAATACAATATTAACTTAGATTCTAATGAATTTTAAAAGCGGAATGACTAAGGCTATATTCTGGGTGGAGTGTCTTTGGTGAGATTCGAAACCACAACCCTCGCACTAGCAGTCTAGCTCAACACCCGCTAGACTACTGGGGTATCTTTTGAACATTTTTAATGAGCATTAAATTATTTAAAAGAAATGTAAATCATTTTTTTAAAACACCAATATAATGCATTTTTAATGACGTAAAATTATTTTAAAATTAAAAAAAAAGATACCCAATTAGGAAAATAAAAACTAAAACAAATATAATTTGTTAATGAACTGCGCTTAATAAATCAGCCAGCCATCCATAGAAAGCACATCTACTTATTGTGCTTTGGCTAATAAAAGTGTCAAAAGTTATTAATAAAATAAATATATGAAAGAACCACATTTACAGGGAAACACTCATAGAAATATTAGTATGAATGCATGTACATATATATATACATTTCTATATACATATGCATAGACACATACATATATGAAATTAAAAACATGAAACTTTTTAATAAACAGTGTCACTGTATCCCTACGAAGCTGATATTCGTATAGTTTTAATATACCCAGAATGGTGGTGCTCCTACGCTTTGGATGTCATGTGAACAAAAACAGAAAAAAACATCTATTTTTATATTCGTTCGTTTTCCCTTTAAAATAATTTTTATCATTTTTTTTAGTTTTTCCATTTGATTTTTATGTAATTTTTTTTTGCTTTAATATGCTGCTGCTTCCAACAAAAAGTGCAGCACCATTTTTCGCATTTGTTTTATAAAAAAAAAAGATTATTGCCAGCAGTGCAACAAATATTTGTTGAACGTTTATTGCTTTTATTAACATTTTCTATTTTTTTATTCTTTTCATATCCAAACTGGCAAAATTTAAAATTGTTGCAGAAAAATTAAATAGAAATTGCAATTAAAATAGAAAATACATTTCAGAGAAAAAGTTAAAGAGAATAATTGTATATTCCAGTTATTAAAAAATTAAAAACAAAAGTTGTGACAACTAGCAAAAGTTTAAGTAACGGTGTAAATATTTTTTTCTTCTTCTTTAAAATGACATTTTTTAAAGTGATGATATTTTAAATATTTACAAATAAATGTTGTAGGGTGACCATATGAAAAGAAAAAAATAATCTGCTAAATTTATAATAAATTAATTTTTTTTATTGAGACCAATACTCAGGGTTAAACCCCTGCTAATGCTAAGCGTTGTATTCGAATTTTTGTGGGAAGTACAGAACATTATGACAGAACATATATTTTTATTCGTAGTCGCCGTGGTCTAGTGGTTAGTGTATTTACTTACTAAGACGATAGCGCCGGGTTCAAATCTCAGCTCTGATATCTTGAAAAAAAGAAATATGAATTAAATATTTCTTTCTGCGAGGGGAATTCTCAGCAATCTTCTGGCAAAAGCTGTGGGAGTAATTGATTGCCATGAAAAATCTTCTTAAATCTGTCGTTCAGAGTCGACTTTAAACTGTGGGTCCGGGTACTAAGGGATAAAATTTAACACAAACAACATGAGTGCTGCGAGAAGCTAGGCCGTAACCCTGACACAGGGTTGTAATAGCTAATTATGTATGTAAATATGCATGTATGTTGGCCTTAGTGTCTCCATTTATGCTTGTGTGTTGCTTGGGACTAGCTGAACTGAACGAATTCTTATTTTTAATACCACGATTGTCAGTAGTTTTAGAAATCTTGGTTCGTAAGTGTTTGTTTTCAGTGTAGAAAAACCTGACAATCAACTGTGATTACAGTAAAGCAAATAATTAATAAGTCCTCGATATCTAGGCACAAGGAAATTTGTATCTAATTGCTTTGTTTTTATTACTACATAAAGTTGTGATGTAAGATTATGTTCCGTATGATCATTAAACATATTGGAGCCCTTTATGAATTGAATTTTTAATATCCATGTTCTTTGGGTATTGTTGCGCTCATGTTCATTGAGTAGAGATATTATACTATTATTTAGCAGACCATAACTTTGGATATAATATTATGGGCAAATATTTCTTAAAATTTATATCTTAACAAACACATAAATATATACATATCTGCTCACAAAATATATAAAGAAAAATTAAACAAATTTGTTGAACAATCTAATTCGCCCCCTATTTTCTTTTCTTTTTTTTAGGAACTTATTTTAAAATTTGACACTCTTCTACTACACCAGCATTTTAGTTTTAATTTGGAGGAGGTGCTCGTTATCACAAGACATTTAACGCTAATTTGAGGTGATAAAGATATAAAAAGAGAACAAAGAAAAATATTAAAAACAAAAATAAAATTTTAAAGACACAGTAATAAAATAATAAAAAATAAGTAAAAGAATCCA
This sequence comes from Metopia argyrocephala, assembly GCA_963576795.1. Classification (NCBI taxonomy): domain Eukaryota; kingdom Metazoa; phylum Arthropoda; class Insecta; order Diptera; family Sarcophagidae; genus Metopia; species Metopia argyrocephala. The sequence goes on from OY756208.1 coordinate 8,025,009, forward strand.
TTATTGTTGTGTTTTGGAGGATTATATTTGTATTATTGTTGTTGTTAATGTATAGAGAAAGAGGGTTTATTTGTTTTTAAAATTAAGAAAAAAAATCATTTATTTCAATGACATTTAAAGCAGCTTAAGAATATAAAAGAAAAATGAAATCAGACGAAATGAACTGAAGGTCTTATTTAAACCATAGAACGACTCCAAGGTCGATTGAACACAAATTCTAAACAAAAATAGCCAGGGCAAAACTATTTTTGCTGAGAGTTAAAGAACCACATACGTATTATATTATGGATTTAAATGGTAAACTACGATCTTAAAGACCCAGGTAAGTTGCAATAATTTTAACCACTTATTTAGATGAAACGCGAAAAGGTTTATATTTAGATAAGGGTATGCATGCACCCTACCCTCAGCCATTTGTGATACTATAAATAAAAATTAGGCAAAAATTGCTTCAAGTTTCCATATAATTCGAAAACATCAAGCTGATGTTTATGGTTTAACATAATTATACCAGTTCAGTACAGTTTATTTACCTTTTATTTTATGTATTTGATACCAGCAGTGTCCACATATAAGCCTTAATTGTGACAATAAGAAATTTACCCAATTAAAACCTTAATTGAGCACATTCGTGGGAAGATAGCTTCAAAAACAAACCGTGTAATTAAAGAACATATTTTCTCTATAATTTCTACACTATGAGACTCAGTGAACAATCAACTACCAAACGATGTTCTCTATGAGGGGTATGAAAAGTACGTAAAAATATGCGATTATTTGTACTTAATGTTCTTATTTCATCAGACAACCTCCCGTGATAGTGCCGACACACGCCACATTGCGGCGATGCTCCAACAAATCAATAGAGTTGGATACCTTACCGTCACTGATAAGTACCTTCGCTTTTTTCTGTATTGTTTTTTTATTTGAGAATAATACTCAGGGGTAAACCATTACAAAATGCTGTGCATTGTATTGGAATTTTTGGGAAGGAGAGTATATGTATATATTATTTCCTATGTTATTATTAATCGCTTTAGGAGTGAGCTAAATTGCTGTGAATTAATCATTCAAAAGCCAGTGTTATATCTTTACCCTTGAATGATAAACAGTTACTGCCTCATCGTTGCATGTTGATTATGTGGTAAGTGCCTTCGCTAAATACGTTTAGTAGGTTTAACTGTTATCTGCTACTTCCTAATAGGTGGCGCTTTTCTCCTGATCATTCGCTTTTTGTTGACATTGGTTAATGTGGAATAGACTGGAATGTTGGAGAACGGTTTCTTTATGGATGGTCTTCTTGGTGAGGAGAGGGGGTGTGACCCCTTATTTTTTAGTTATAATTTGAAATAACCGCAAATTACCTTTTTTATTTTTCACAAATAAACTTTAAAGCACCGGACTATACATTAGAGTTGTATTCCATATTGAGTCGGATAAATATCTTGAAAATATTACTAAGATCAGATAGAGTGAATGTTCGACAGACAACATAGTGATACGTCTTTGCGATATCACTAACGCTTAAGAAATGTTATTGAATTAGGATTATTTTGCTAAATATGATTACTTTGAAGAACTACTTACGTTTCTAAATCAGCGATCCAAAAAGAGAGATGTATTGTAAATGCATAAAAAATAAATTCTTCTAACTTATGGAGACTAGTTTTTAAAAATAGTTTCGGTTGCATACACTGTAATGTAAAAAAATGCTCCTGTTGCTAAAATCTGGATGATGCAATAAACCGCTGCTGCGCAAATCAAGCTGTCACTGTAGATTTAAAACATTTATTAAAATGAGCCCCTAAGCTTATAACACTTATAAATTACTTCTTAAATTCACTTAAAAATGATTGTGCTAATGTATATGCTAACTTGGTTTGTATGTTTTTTCAATAAGTTTTGTTAAATATTCTTACTACCATAGTTTAACATTAAAATTAAAATTAAAAAAAAAAAAAAATACACAGATTAAAGCAATAAAACGTAAAAAGCGATTGAAGGTAGAATTAGCCGAACGTTGATGTAACATAACGCAACGTACGTTGCTTTCTAGCATATGAAAACAATGCAAATGATTATCCAAAATAAATGTCACGTTGACGGGACGGAAGAATCTGTATAAAATAGAATTTCTAAACGTTTTTACGTGACATTTCAATGAGAGTGATGGGACTATTGTATGTTAAATGGCAATGTGGCCCAAATGCCCTCTTTTGTACTTTTATGCTTATAAGCAAATCTTTTTCTTTTTTATGCGTACAAAAAGACTTTAATTTTTAACTTCTTTAATTTTTTTAATTTTTTTTAATTTTTAAAGTCTTTATAATATTTATGTGAATAATTTAAATTTTTATGTGAATATAAAGTTTGTTTTTAATTTTTTTTTTTTAAATAAAAAGTCCCATGTTTTACTTAACATATCTTCGACAGACGAATTATATACATACATACCAAATGAAAAATTATTCGATTATCTAAAAAGAAGCATATGGGATGCATAATTGATTTACGTGCTAGCTAGTTACTGAGATAATTACAATTTTTTTTAAAAAGTTCTACTTAAAAATTAACTTTTTTCGTTTTCGGTCCACAATGGACCAATGGATCCGATTCAATAAATAATTACTTTAAACCAAAAATTTAATATTCAGTAGTAGTATAAGAATAAATTTTTAGGAACCATAAAATATAAGAAGTAATTATAATATGCTCTTATTTTGGTACTTCTGGTACCTTTTTTAACTTTGTGTTAATTTAACAACATTCATCATTGCTCTAAACAGCTGGCTTCATATTGCCATTTAAAAATTTAAATTTTTTATTTGTGCTGTGTTTTGTGAAAAATAAGTAAAAAAATATAATAAATTATATAATCAATATTAATAAAATAAAAAATTATTATATTTTGTTTTTAGTGGACGACGAAAAATTAATATTATTGGTACAGGCCTTTATAATTTTTTGGTTTGTTGTGTTTTTATTTACATTTTCTGTTGACATATGACACGTTTGTATAACTGCACATACGTACGTACGTTAACGTACGTACCGTTTTTACGACATCAACGTTTGGCTAACCAGGCCTTGAGCAATTCTTCTGTCTCACTTTAATGCATTCCTCAACAGATTTTGCGGGTACTTTTTAAATCATAATAAAAAGCATCCACATTTATTGAATACCATTGAATTTATATTCCCAGATTTCTTTTTAATCATTTCATTGAGTATTTCCAGCTGTTGTTGTGTGTTTTTTTTTAATTTTTTAATTTTCCTAAAAGCTTTTCTTTTCTAACATAACCCCTCAGGTTTTGAAGGAAATAAACCAACTTCCTAGAAATACAGGTTTATTTTATACTTATAAGACCTTGACAATAACGTTCATTTTAAACAGAAAATTAAATCACAGATTTCATTAGAAAAAAAAAATAAAAAATTTGTTTCACTTCTACACAAACAGCTGCAGCAAACCATTTGTAGAATAATATTTAAAATGATATTAAAAAAAAAACATGTGTTTTTTTAATTAATTTCATAATTTAACTGTATAAAAAAGTTGTGTAAATATTTCAGTTCATTTTCAATTAGTTAAAAGGAATTTGTTTAAATAAAACTTCTCCTCTTTTACAATATTTTAAAGTCAGAATTTTGCTAAAAGCAGCCCTTAAGGCATGTAATATTGCTTCAGTATAAAAATAGTGTTATGAAGGCTCACTTTAATTTTACTTAAGAATTATAAAAAAGGGTTGTATTAAAAATAACAAGGGAAAAATGTTTCATTTAAAATTGGAAAATTTATAGATTAAATTTTGCAGCATATAATTGGGCGCTTTATATATATTTTTTACTAAAAATTAAAAACCAAGTTAAATTTTTTAAACAATGCTGAACAAACAAATAATAAGTAATATAAAACTAATATAAAAATAGTGGAGCCAAGAAAATTTATCTTTAAACACAAAATACAACCTAAGCATACTTTTAGGTGTTATGGCTTTTGTTAGTTCACCTATACATATAAATAATATGCATGAGAAGTGCTTTAATTTATTCTTTATTATGTTTTACTAGTCTTTCAAAAAGTTTTTACAATTTGAAATAATTTTGTTTAAAATTGCCCTTAACTTTTGAAATTTTTATCGATAGGAATGTAAGAACTAAAAAGATAAGTCGTGCTTTACTGCCTGTATAAACAAGGAATTTCATAAGGAAAATTTAGAAAATCTTATGAAAAAAAGGAAAATAAACAAATGACGTGACAAGCAACAACAAGTGTCTAATTTTATTTGAATACTTGCTTTTCATGTTAAGCAAATGTCACATATCCACACAAAGCATAATGACAGACAATAACAGAGACTTGTTAAACACTTCAGTCTAAATTGTATAAGTAAAGATGCTGTTAAACACAAAGCATTTAAACTATTGTAGGCAACATTTTGTACAAAAAATTATTTGCAGTTTTCTTAGGTTTTAATTAATAAGTTTGATTGATTCTTGCATAAATTACTGTAATTTTGTCATTGATTTTCAGCAGACATAAAAATATTTAATGCTTAAAACCAAAGAGACCAAATTTTATTGTTTTTTATTGTTTTTTCCATTACAGTTTATTTTAAGCGCATTTAGACAACTTTAAATCAAAAATAAAATGCTCTTTATATTCCATTTCTTAAAGTAGCTTAAATTCCTTTCATTTTTGTTGGTCCTAAAGACTTTATGTTCCAAAAGTGGGAGAAATGAAAACAAGACCAAATCCTTATTTAAACAGTAAATCTCTGCAATTTCTTTCACTTTCTCCATGGAAACTTTTTTAATTTCCTTTAAATAAAAAAAAGTAAAGCTGCTTGTTAAAATATTTATTAAATTTATAAAAAAAGGAATACTTTTATTAGGTTTTAAAATAAAATTCCCTATAAAGACAGATTAAAACAACATAATTAGAGAGAATTTAAATCAAAAACAATTACATACTAAAAGGTCATTTAAAATCACTCAGAGTATTATAATAAAATTGCAAAAAAAAAGGAAAAAATAAAAATATCAACATAAAATGTAAAATATAAGGTATATTTGTAAGCTCTTAAAACCTTAACAAGGAATTTTTTATAAGAATAAAATAAAATTTTTAATAAAGGAACACAGAATGTTATAAAATTAAGCAGAAAATTATTTATTTATATATTTCAAAACTGAGTTGTATAAACAATTTCTCGAGGCCAATTAGTATATGATTACAAGAAAAAAAAAGTAATAATTTTCACAACCTTCACTTCGTGGCACTGCTTTATTGGACATACGATATTAATAACTGATAGAATTACATCATATCAACTCCTTGTAAGTTAACCATATCGTACACTTCGTAATTTTTAGAATAAGTTATAGCCTTTAAGAGCTGGTACTATAAATGACAGTGGGTTGTTTTCGAACCATGTTTACTTTTACTGGTAATGTGCTTTCAGTGAGATTTTGGACATTTCGAACTGAAACAAACTGTACCCCATGCACTGAAAAGCCTTGAAAAAAATTCAAATCAATCCATTAGTCGCCATTCTCAGCAGCAGGGTTTGTATGATTCCACTTTACAAAAGAAGCACGGCTGGAATGCGATAAGGACTCAGGCTAAGGTAAAATGACCACTGTATGCGCCGCCAATTTGCCGAACCGGCTGAATAACAAATTGATATTGAATTTTCTATTTACAAATTTGTTCTCCATTTGGAGAATAAGAGATACTACATTCTCCCGAATGTTGAGAGTTAACTAGTTGACGATTATCATGAACTTTACAGGTCACGAGCAATACTGAGCAGAAGTCAAAAACTTCTTCAGTTCGACTAGTGTACAATTTCTTCGCGGATGTCGTGTCTCTTTGAATTGAAAAATCATTGCAAAATGAATTTAAATTCGTTTAATAGAAGTTGTAATCTAGTTAAGGCGCTAAACAAAATTAATTAAAAAATTATCCACAATATCTGTAAAAATTATTAAATTTTATTAAAAAGGTCAAGAAGCCAGGTTAAAGAAATAAAAAAATATCAATATATTCAATTATTACATCAGGGCCTCTGGTGGGCAACAAACCCACAAGATTTACACAAGCAGACTAGTATACTACCCACTAGACCAGTGATTCTTAAGCGGTGGACATTTATGTTTACATTTTGCGTGTAGAAACAGTTTTCAAGAATTTTTGTATATTATGTTTTTGTACACTTATTACGAAAAGTAAAGAAAGAAGTTTTATTATTTGTAAATTGGGTATTCCCCGTTCATGTTCGCTCTTTTTATTTCAACGAGAATTGCAAATTTTTTTGTGAAAACAGAATTATCATGACGCTATAACACAAAAACGTTCATTCATAGTTGAAATGCTTACGGCAAGTTGTTGGAAATAGTATATAGTGTACTTCTTTCTTTTTGTGTGGTAAGTTTTAATTATTTATAATGATAATTATTATAAATGGGTCGCAAACAAATTAGAAAATATTTGGTGGGCCGCGAGTACAGAAAGGTTAGGAACAACTGCACTAGACTGCTGGAGCTCCAAGAGAATGAAATTAAAATATAAAAATCACAAAACTGCTTTAAATCTTTTAAAATTTTTTAAGGCATAAAACAAACTTTAAGTTACTGGTTAGATCAAAATTATATTTTTATATTAATTTTTTTATTTTAAAAATAAAATAATGGTAAAATAATAATTGAAACATAACCCATATTGTACATAAAGACCGCAAAGACAAATACATAAAAACTAAATAGAGTATTGTCACAAATCCTCAATTAAATTGGAATATTAGTTCTGAATAATACCATATCCTTACGGACCAATCGTACCTCTCTCAGAACACATGCTTATGTAGTTGATTATCTAGTGAATCGCACAATGCATTTTAGAGAGAATTCGTTTATGGAAAAATCTTTGCCATTTCCATAACATATTTTCCTAGACGAGCAAATTGTAGTGCATGAGAAAGGTTAGATTTTAAGGCTTATGAAATATTTATTAACTGAAACATATTTTAGGGAGCTTTTTATTAAGCTAGAGCGAATTTAATTTTAAAATTTTATACATTGAATATATGCAGTTATCAGTATACAAATCAAGAGTTCTAAAAACGACAACTTGGGGTATTGGTGTAGGGTGTTAAATTGTTTTTATTTCATTTGATAGAGCATAACAGTACTTTTCAGACATATTTTTGATTAATTTAATTTCAGTAATTTATTTAAAATGATTTTTTTTAAATTTAGTGCAAATTGCGTAAATGAATGTTTTTTAAATGAAAATATAAAACACAATTAAGTGTAAAATGTTATTTTCAGGTTTTCAGCCAACAAAATTATATTTCTGTTTTGCAACACACATACCCTTTAAGTTTAAAGAGGCCATCAATACAAGAAAAAATTAAAATCATAAAAAAATTTCAAAAATTTTTGCTGCTTTACAATGAAACGCAGACACAGCATTTAAGAAGTGTATACTTTAGCCTTGGCCAAGTGCCAAAAAGAAAATATTCTGCCACCAGACGCAACATTATTAAAAGCAATAAAGAAAATGAGGCAAAAAAAAAAAAGTGAAACTCATAAAATTAAAAACAATATTCACATCATTTATCATTTCAAGAGATCATCATTAAAACAACAAAGTTTGACAAACGCATTTCTTTTACTTTGTACTCATACTTGAGATAGTGGCAGTCCGACTGAGATAATCAAAGTTAGACAAACAAAATAAATTTACGAAAAAGAACAAAAAAAAAAGTTCTGCTACATTTATGTGAATAATTTTTTAATTATTTTTATGCATTTGTTGTCATGCTAAAATATTTAGAAAAGTTCTGTGAAGAAAAATTTGTTTCAACAAAATAAAACTTAAATTTCAACTAAAACTAAAAAACTAAAACATACAGACATACATACATACATATATATAAGTTTATGGATATAATTTTTAATTGATTTATATATATCGTCATATTAAATGCAAACGAACGTAACTACACTTTTTTTTTTTACAGGAGAATCCTAAAATCAAAAATTTTGTAAATCCTGAAAATCGTATAATTTTCAGGATCGATATAAGGATTGACATCTGTATATACAACAAATGAGTTTGAATGTAAATATGTATGTAGTTACGTCCGCTTAAATTTCGTTAATAAAATCGCCATTATTGATCTTAGGAATCTAAAATTTTGCACGAACATGTATTTTAATTAAACGAATTATAATTAATAAAAAAACTCAATGTCGAAATTTTGTGCAGTTACGTCTGTTTGCATTCAAAATGACGATATGTACGTATATAAAAACTTTAATGCTCTTTATTTACCTTCATACAAGTATTTACCATTCACAACTCATGCATGCTGCCTTAAGGTATGCTTTATAATGCTATTATAAGCAACCACTTAAAATATGCAATTAACTTTTATTATTGTTGTATTTTATTACTTGTTTCTAAGGTTGTTGTACAACTGTATTGTGTTTAAACATAATGTTCTTTTTTAAACAATAAAATTTTCATGTTATCTTATCGATAATCTATTAAAACAGTAGTGATTTTAATGTTTGTACATTTTATATTGTTTTTTTTATTTTTTGGAAATGCTTATCTCTAAAATGATTATTAAAAATAGAACCACCTATATTAGAATTGATAAGATTTTTAATTAATTTAAGACAAAAAAAAAAAAAAAATACGAAAGTATTTGAAATTCAGGCAGATTCTAAAAGGTTTATTTAAAACCTAACAAGAAATTGATTGTAATGCTCGTATAGAATGTATATATTAAGCCTTATTTACATACATACATAGCACAGGGCTGCATAAAGCTTATTGAAAATTATTTTACACTACAGTCCTGTTTTAGACATTACAGTGTTTAGTACAACAAACGGGTTGCAATTTTCTTAAAGAAATTATGAAGTTTATAGAGACGATGCTGTAAGTAGATACAGGGCAGCAATTCTAACATTTTTGTTATTTGTATTCACTATATATATTTTTTTTCTTCCTTGTATTGTACTGTTAATACATTTTGGGGGATATCCACAGAGATTTTGTATTAAATTTTCAAATGTTGCTAAACGTTTTCAATGGGGTTTAAATCTGTTCACTCATTTCGACCTTCCTATTGCACCAAGCTTAAATTTCCAATAGTGGAAGTATATTTTCTTTGCATATGACAGCATTGTATTTTCTAATGTTTTTGTATTCCCTTTAAGTCAGAGTATTGGACTCACACCATAAGCTATTGCCATCATGCTAAACTTTTGTGGCCCATTTCTTAAGCATTATTATATTCATACGGAGTCTTATTTTAGCTTCACTGCTAAAACAGCTATTATGCCATTTTCTTATAATACTACAATAAAATCTTTACAGCAAATCTCTATTTTGCTTTTTCTAATTACAATCAATAATTTTGAATGTTGACTTTGTCATTCATTTAAAAGTTAACAATTGAAAGTAAGAAATTACTTGGATTAATTATACCTGAAAAGTGGTTTTCATATTTCATCCATATGACATACATATGAGGGACATTCCACAAACCAAATATATTTGTCTGTTGTTAAGCTTGTATTTTTATGAACTTCGTACTGTATTTCCTGACATTATAAAAGTTTTCCACTAATAAATGAGCAATTTTGTTTCGTAGCTATTCGTAAATCATAGAAAAAGGCAAGAGATTTCAATATAAAAATGAATGAACTTTAAGCCATGAACTTCTAAGCATTTCACTTGACCTTTAAAAATGTTTATGTTTTATAAATTCTGTTAAAATTAATTTAATTCACAGGTAAAACAACCCCTTGGTATGAACATTAACAACTGCTTGTGTTGCTTGCAATCATGTATTAACAGAAGAGTAAATGAGTTTATAATCCATTTAAATGCCAATGACAATAAGGTGGAGCACATACTTAAGCCCATTGTAATTACAAATGACTTGTGCTTAAATATTACTTGTTTGTTGATATTTTCTTTGCTTGTGATAAGAACTGCACAAATTATAGAATGTAAGTTTTAAGTCCCCTATTAATTTAGCAAAATGTTATAGAAACTGATAAACAAAATATCAGCATTAAAAGCAGTTACCACAACTGCACAAAAGCACAAATCGATTTCATTATAAAATTAAAATTTACGGAAAGAAAAATAAATAATTGGACAAATATAACTACCTTTGAAATTAATACAATAATAAATAATGTTGTACTAGAATTAATAATTTTTTACCATTTACTTGAAAACTATAAAGATTTAATCGATACTTAGACTCTCTATTACTTAAAAGGCTTTTCAAAGTTATACTCGCTATTGTTGATATTATTATGGATTTTTTTTTACAAGACTACCATTTAAATTATTTACACAATAAATGTAAAAAAAAATTTTTTTTTTATTATCAATTTCTTTAAGGGGAATGAACGTTACGAGTATTTAAAGAAAAAATAATTATTTGTACAAGTGGTTACAAACTGAAGCAGATAAACAGAAAATGAGGGCAATTTTTTTATATACATGTTTGTATGCATTTCTTAATTGTATTTATTTTTATAATGAATGTGAGGAAAATATGAAATAATTATTTATTGAAAAGTAAACAGAATGTAGTCATACAAGTGCTTTATATGGCAAGGTAACCTTATAGACAAAAATAAAAACCAGCGTTTTTTGCAATATTAAATGAAACTTCATCTTGCTGTCAAATGGCTATAAAATGAATCAAACTTTAAAGGTCGTAAGACCAGTCCACTTAAAATTTTTCAGAAAGTCTCTTTATTTTTCACATAAATAATTTCGGATGTTACCAGAGATTATATCATAATAAAACAATGGAACGGCTGTTACATATAATACGTTGTCAAACAACATATTCCGCCTTATTTCGCCTATAACTTTTTGAATGTTTTTTTTTTTTTTTTTTTTTTTTTGAGTTTATATTTGTCTCTGGTTTATCAATGTATGTTTACATAAGCCCAAAGAAAACAATTCAATAGCCTCAAATGAGACATCCTTGTTGGCTAATTGATGGATAATTATGTATTTAAATTATTTTTTAATGAAAATGATTTTTTGAGCAAATCAATTATAGTGGGCGCTGTGTCTCAAGTTGCTATGTCCTCTTGAAATCACACCAAATTAATGTCAGCTAATTGAGGTTGAAAAAAATGTAGCAATACTTTTCATTCTTGATAGTAACATTGTAACCATCGTCGTTTTGAAGATATATAGTCAACGATTTCACTAGTCCGTAAAGCTGACCAAACAATAACTGTCTGTAGATGTAACGATGTTTCGATAATAACTTGTAATCAATCTAAATGCATAATTACTGCTTCTTTCTTAAACCAGCCAATTCAGTATCATAGCAATATGAGCTTCCTATTTTTCGAATTGGCGGCCCATACGCTGTTCGTCTACTACTAATTTTTGAAGTCAAGATACTTGTATAAAATCTCTTATAAAGTTTCTGAAAACAGCGACGAATTGATTAATTTCGAGATTTTTGTACGCATTTTTCTCATTTGTCGATTTGAGGAACGAATATGAATGTCACAAAATGGAACAAAATTCAAACAATTTGCAAGCTTTCTTCTCTCTTATGAATAAAACTCGGCCATTATCTTTCAGAAAACAACAAAAAGCCACTGTGGATTTTCAAATACAACAGTGTTGTCAACTTAAGATAAACTTGTTTCGTCAGAAACGCTTTAATTAGATCAAAGTTAAATGCTATCAAGAATTTTATATTTTTTTGCAATTGATATTTTGATGATCAAAGAAGAAAATGATGTCCGTGAAGGAATAGTACATATGTTTTCGACTCCAGCTACGGTAGTCTCATCTCGAACTTGGGACCTCCAGCACATAATTAAAACAAACTTGTTTTAAAATCATAAAACATGTGAAATACTTTTGTCTCTAAGAAAAAAAAGAGCAATACCGAGACGGTTTGCTTAAATTTTCTATAAAATTTAATAATCGTTTTGGCGATGAACTGACTTCAAAGTTTCTTTTTGGTTTCTTTGCGAATCTTACATTGGAATCACACATTGAATTTACCTTCATGTTATTACTCTGAAAATCTGAAGAAAAATGCTAAATGTTACTTTTTTGATGAATATTCCTTCATGTACCACATATTGATATTATATTTCTACCTAAAATGTTTTAATGAAGTTTGTTTAAAATGTAGTTTGTACTCTTCTAAATAAATGTACTCACTAAATAAAAACTAAATTGGCTGAAAATGCTAAAATTTTTGAACAACATAAATTCTTTTGCACTGCTTTATTACTAATAATATGGGCATTTCCATGATAAAGAAATTACCCATTTGATATTTTATTTATTGTATAATGGAACCAAAATCGAATTTATTTCGTTTATTAAAAGCAGAGGTTCAGTGAATTCAGCATATTTTATTTCAGTTACGTACGTTATATGGAAATACCCATATACTACTTTCAACACTAGTATTTTTGTGAAATTAAGAACTTATGTTTGCATTTTACTTTTTTGAAATAAATTCAGAAACTACGCCAACAGCAAGTCTTTTAAACTAAATAAAATACTAAACAGCAACTTTAAATATTAATAATAAATTTTGTATTTACAAAAACAAAATTGAGCAAAAAATTATGATAATTTTATATTTTAAGGCAGGCGGAGAAATAAAAGGCAAAAAGAGTAAATAATGAATGGTAAAACTTTTACCACAACAATTTCTATTGCTTTCATCATCATTTGAAAGAAATATTTTCAAAGGATTTATTATTTACTTTGCTGTGTGTATTCTATTCACCATTACTGGACTTTCATGATCATTGAAATAGTTTTTGGTTGGTGTGTTTTACTTTCATTCTTTTTTTTATAAGTTTAGGCAATAGAAAGTAAATCGAAACTGAGTAGTTTTATAGTAGTTTTTAGACATAAAGACAAGGAAGTACTTATAGAGATTTTTATCTATTTTTTATAACACCAAAGTGCCATATTAATAAAATAAAAAACAAAATGTCAGTTTTAAAATGAAATACAAAGAAAAAGAACAAGAGGCGTTCAACTAACAGCAAATATGGCGTTTACTTTGCTGTACTCTTTTTTGGAAAGGACAGTACACATATATTTTTTCTTATATTATTATTATTATTATTAAGCGCCATAGGAATGAGACAAATTGCTGTGAATTGATCATTCAAAGGCCTGTGCATCTTGATTGTGTGGTGTGTGCCTTCGCTAAGTAGATTTAGTAGGTTTAGCTATCATCCGCTACTTCTCAATAGGTGACGCTTTTCTCCTGATCATTCGTTTTTTGTTGACATTGGTTGAGGTGGAATACAGTGGAATGTCGGGGAGCGGTTTATTTGTAGAGTGACTTCTTGTGGAGGGGGGGGGAAGGGGGGGAACCTCTTATTTTTAAACTATAATTTTGAAAAAACCGCAAGCTAACTTTTACTTTGTTAACCTTTGCTGGGATTTGAACCTGGGCCATTTGAGTTTTTGTGCGGTCGCTCTAACCACTATACTAAGCACCCCAGAATTATTGTGATATTTTTCCATTAAAGCCAACTAACTATTTACAGCGCCATAGATATGTTATTGGACAGTTAAAATACAAACTCTTTTGGCCGCAAATACTAATAAATAATTTAATAATTTTCGTTGTAGAACGGGCTGGAAGTCCGTGTGCGAATACCAGTAAGAGTGATATTTTTTTTTAATTAATCGTCTCTCGTCAATTACGCATTCATTAGATCAGTACTCAATTTCAATATATAATGAATAAAATTATGTTGGTTTTCTCATTGTAAAAAACAATTTTTACTCATTTTGTAGAATCAGTACTTGTCTATTTAAGGCATTTCTGACAAACTCAAATAATTATTATTTTTGTGTTAATAATATTGTCAATTGTATAGTGTATTATAGTTTATTTATTTACTTAATTTTTTAATTGTTTTTTCTCAAAATTAATTCAGACATAGATATTAGTTATTGGCATTATTTTAAGAAAACTCCCCATTCAGCAACGCATAACTGAAAACTTTTTAAAAAGTATAAAAAATAAATAAAATATCTTCCCATATCTGCTGTTCATTTTCAAAGTTCATATCCCTTAGAAAATTTCATAAAAAATATTAAGAATTTTTAAACCAAAGTCATGGCATCATATAATCGATAATCTCTACAAATTGGAAAAAGATAGCTTTCAAAGACTTTAATTCATATTCGTATATGTGGTTTGGCTACAAAAATTAAAAAAAAATATGTGATTTTTTCTTTAAACATAATCACCAACGTGTTCTTTAGATTAAGTTTTTAGAATGGGTAGCAAATATGGCTGCCACTTATAAGAAACGAACAAAAATACTTAATTTTTTTCGAATATAAAATATAGTCGTCGTAGGTATTAATTTAATACCAAAAAAAAAAAAACGCTTTGACTAAAAAGCTTAACAAATATTGCCTAACTGTAGTTATTTTTAATTAATAATATCTAGTGTGGTGTACCCAAAAACACAGCAACTTAAAAGGCACATTCCATTGTGCTACTTGTTTGCGTTAAAAAGAAAGAAGAAAAATTGTTCACTTCAAACGGCATTTTTGGTTTATACTGAATATCACAAAATTCACTCATGTCTCAAAGAAATTCTTTGAATTTTTGTTTTCAATCATAAAAAATTTTAATACAGCACTTGCCAAAATAGAACGAGTAAGTCAAGTATTATTTGAATATCTTATAAAATAAAAACTGTAATGCAAATTTAAAAAACAAAGCAAACCCTCAGCATTGAGACAGCAATGTGTTATATTAAAAAAATTTAAGGTCTACATTTAGGCATTTAATGAAAGCATTTCATTGCATACTTTCAGTCTTTAATTTGGTATTAATTTGTTAAATTTAAATAAAAATATTAATAATAATTTGTAAAATAAAGTTTGCCAAAAAATATATTTACTTTTAAGAACTGTATTATCTAGTTTTATAGATCTTTTATTTAAAACAGAATAAAATTTAATATTGAGTTTGACAACTGATGTATATTTTTGTTTCAATAGTGTTATCAAAAATTTTTCTTTAATATTTTTTAATTCCCGACAAAACTTTACAAAAGAATCTCTCCAACAAAATGAGTTAGAAATTTTTAATAAAAAAAAAAATGTTTCACAAATGGATTAAAAAATTATGTGGCCATATGATATTAAGTTAAAAGTATTTACTTCGTTATCTAAGCAATTTTTAATGTGTTACTAAATTATAATTGATTTTATTTTCTAATAGCATTATTTAATAAATTAATGTACATATATATGGGTTTAATATATTTTGTTATTCGATAAAGTTTTCCACAAATTAATCTATTAAAAAAAACCATTTTAGTTTCACTTGCACAATATTGACTTTGAACATGAGACTTCAATAAACTTGTTCTGTTTCCTTTATAATTATAAAGAAAACTGCGATAAAAAAGGAAAAATTGCCATGATGTCGATAAAGCAAACACACCTTTTTCCTTTTAATATATTAATAAAATAAAACGAAACGGAACGAAAGCAATACATATATGAGGAAGAAAAATCTATTAAAAAGTTATTCTAAAATAGAAACTGAATTGATTAGAAAAACGTGTAACAAAGGTTAGAAAATAAATGGAAACACAATGGTTTCGAGGAGCTTTAATTTAACTTTAAAGACTTAAAATTAAAAATCTATAACTTAATTTTATATAGTATGTTCTGTAATTATATTGTAATTTGCAATTGAAATTATGAATTATGTTTGATTTTCTGCAATTAATTCTATAAATAAATAAAATAAATTTATAAAAAAATTTTTAAGGTTTTTTTTTTATTGAGACTAAAAGCGGAGGGAGATAAAAATGCACCATTTGAATGGGATTATTGCTTTTTACGAGATTTTTAATGCATAGCATTTTACATCGTTGACATTTTAACTTATAATTTATATGTACTTATATACATATGAATATATATATATATATATTTTTTTTATAGTTTTATTATAATTAGTAACAAAAAAAAATATCCGCACCGCAGAAGTTGTGGGAATATTTCTGAAAGTAAGACTGTAGTTCATTTTCTTTGTGATTACCCAGGTCTGGCAGCCAAACGTTTGAAGTTTTAGGGGTGTCCTTTTTGATAGTTTGGCACAATGTGCGAACCTAGATCCCCTTGTATTTCTCCGCTTTATAGGCAGCTCTGGTAAGATGTAGCTCCTTTCCTATTATGGGTGAATTCAGTTTGGTCTTGCAATGGTTTCAATGACTATTCTCCAAATTAACTGAAAATATTTAAAGCAATCAAGATCCCTGAGTTTTATTTGAAATAATAATTTTAATAAAATAATTCATTACCATTTATTCATTACTTTTTAAAAAATAGTTTATTTACTTGAAAACCTCTAGGAAATGGAAAAAATATACGACCCTGAGTCGAATAAAACCATGAGGAATCAAAAGTTCGGAAATTTGTTTTCTCAATTCATAAAAACATATTTAATTTCATAATTTATAACAATTTTTGTTAAAAGAATTGCTTAGATAATTAAAAAATAATAGAAAACATTTCAAATTACGTATTGCAAACGATGTTTTCAAAGGCAAATATGAAAAAGGGAGTGCATGGCATACTGGTTAGAGCGCTTGCATAAAACTCAAAACAACCCAGAGTCAAACCTCAACAAAGATGAAAAAAATGAAGAAAAAAATTTGTGGTTTTTCTATGTCTTAATTAAAAAAATAAGAGGTCCCCCCCACCAAGAGGTTCATCCATAAGAAACCGCCCCCTGATATTCCACTCTCTTCCACCTGCCATCTAAAAAAAAAAACGAATAGCCAATAGAAAAAGCGCCACCTACTGAAAAGATAACAGCTACCTAGTGGAGATGCTCACCATTCTAGAGTCAAAGTGAAGAGACAGATGGGGCAAGCGCTGTATATCATTCAAGAGTGAAGGTATAGTACTGGTCTTTGAGTTATCAAACTGACAGCAACTTATATCCGTCTCATTTGTAAGGCGCTTGAAAAAACTATTCTATTAAAAACTCAATTCTAATACAATGCACGCATGAGTAGGGGTCTCAGAAAAAAAGTAACTTGAATAACATTTTCTTAAAAAATAGTTGATTTGGTTTGATTGTATGAAGAACAGCTAAAATATGTGGAATTATTCTGATTTGTAATACAGAACATCACTGATAATATAATTTCCCTTTCTTTAAAGAGAGAGACTGGTCTATTTTGTGGTGTGCAATGGAAACCATTTAATATTTTTGTATACTTTTGGTCTTCATATTTCAACTAAATTTTAAATCATTAAGGAAGATATAAAAAAAACATTAATTTTTCAAAAATCTTAGGCAGCATTTGTTATTGATCCATCCAGTAATTTCGTTGATTTTCTACATAAAGTCTGTAAAACGTCTTCTTTTTAAATGGTTTTCTTAATAAATTAATCAACAAAAATGTTTCCGTAGTGCAAATTTACAAAAAAATTCCATTAAAATATTGACTTTGAAAAGAAGGCAATAATTATGTATGTCAGTCCTTTTAGATATCAAAGGTCTGTTAGAAAAGCTTCTTTGAATGGGAGGTTAGAAAGAGAATTGAATATTAAAGAAGGCACTTAGAAGGCCAACGAGAAGGCCTTCATCACTGAGTTACTTAAAAACATAATTTAGTCTGCTGTTGAAAACTTACTAGCGATTGTTGGTATATGATCGATAAATTGCCTGATATATGTATTTCGGCCTAAATAGAAATTGTAGTTTTCAATGTATAGTGCTGGTAAATTTTTGTGTTTTGAAAATATACAGAAATTTAGCATTCAAAAGCAATGTCACTTCTTTATTAATTTATTATTTTTACATTTTATCTACAATTCTTATCAATCAAAACAAATGCACAGAATATTTTGCTTTGATTTCATAATTAAAATTTATCAGTAGAATATTAAATCAAATCCTACAATTTTTAAATAAAAATAAGTCAACAATTATTTTTTTATATTGTTGTTTAGTTTTTTTTTATTTTAAAAATATCTCTGACGCCATATACCATAAGAAAAGAAAACAAATTGTTTAACAAATCCATCATTTTTAGCCATTTAAAGGTGACAAAATAAACACAAAAATAACTGTTTAAAGAAAAACTAAACGAAAAAACGTCAAGAAATTTCTAAAATTATTTTAAATTAATAAATAAAAATTAAACAAAAACTAATTAATTAACTAATTGTTTAAAATATATGTCAATCAAGATTAAAATAATCAACAATGTTTTATATTGGAACAAAAAAAAAAAAAAATATATGAAACAATTTGAAGTGGAAAGTGAAAAAAAAAAGAAAATTATCGAAATTATTAGCAACAGCAAGAGAATAAATTTTATTTTTCTTAGAGCACAAGGACGACATAAATGACAGATTAGAGCAGTACTTATCAGTTGTTACTAATTTTACTACAGCTTAATAGTTCTTGCAGAAAAATATATATTTTTGCTATTTGTATTGGATATTGTTGTTGGTATTTCATCATTGAATACACTGTGACTTAGAGTAAAATAGTTTAAAGGGTGGTTGGTAAGGTGATTGCACCAGCTCATTTGCATAATATGGTTGCAGGAAAGTATGCCCGATGATTGGAATCTTAGTGCCCTCTGTCCCATCCTGAAAAAGGGAGACCCCACGATATGAACCAACTACAGGGGTATAAGCCTACTGCCTATCGCATAAAAGGTTCTTACGAGTGTATTGTGTGAACGACTAAAGCCATTTGCCATCTCGCTGACTGAACCTTATCAGTGTGGCTTCAGAACCTGTAAGTCCACCATTAACCAGATATTCGCATTGCGCCAAATCCTTGTTGTGGAATCTACAATAATTTTCCGCTATATTGTCACATACGTAAACCCATATGTACAGGACATTTCTAAATGCATGTAAAGGTATATACGAGAGAGAAATAGAAGAGCGTCAATTGAATTTCTCGCTATTAAACTGAAATACCAACACAGCTTCTGGCAACTGACATCCATGAGTTGACTTTTGTCAGCGTTTGAATCAATTGATTTACATATTGTTTGTCTTGGATCACGAATAAAATACGTAAAAGCTCATTTGCTCATCATCAGCCAGAAATGCGAAAACTTTACATAAGTCTTTGGCATTGCTCAAAAGAAATTTTGGAAAGTTTTTAAACCATTTCACATTTCAGAATGAAAACCGGATTCAAAACAACTCGCCGTGGATTACACAGTGAGGTAACCAAAGTAGTCTACTATGAGTTTACCAGCTTATTAAGTCTTGCTGACAATTTTTATTTTATATGCACGAGTCATAATTCAGATAAGATGAAAAGTTTTTTTTTACATTTTAGGTAGTGCGCGTGATAACTGTTACTTAAACCTTAATTGGGCGTGCGTGATATAGCGGTTACAGCTCTCGCTGTAACTACACCCAAGAAGACTATCTACAAAGAAACTGTTCCTCGACATTCCACTCTATTCCACATTAACCAGTGTCAACAAAATGATGAGTAGAAAAGCGCCACATATTGGTTAGTAGCAGATAGCAGCTAAACCTACTTAGCAAGGGCAATCACCACACAGTCAACATGCAACGATGTGGCAAGGGTGAAGGCATAACACTGGCCTTTGAATGATCAATTCACACTAATTTGTCTCACTCCTAAGATGCTTAATTATTAATAATATAAGAGAAAATATATATGTACTGTCCTTTCGAAGAAATTGCAATACAATGCACAGCATTTAGTAGAGGTTTACTCCTGAGTATTGGTCTAAAAGACAAAAAAAAAAATAATTGCGGACCCAGGCATCAGTAGTACTGACAATAATTAGTTCAGTGGGTGTTTAAATAAACATCAACTTCTGGATAAAGCAACGTGCTTTTTTTACTGTATTTAAGATTTCTTTTATATCGTCGGTCGACAGGTAAAACTCACTAAGTATTAAGTGGTTTGACTACACTTAGTGAGTTTTACTTGTCAACCGACGATATTTTCTATATTATATAAAAAAATTAAAATCTCACTATTTGCGCAAAACAAAGGGAGCTAAGGAATCCGAGTCTATAGAAATTGCGACTTACAATCGAGTGTCTGCGTAGCTATGCCACCAGATAGTCTTCTCAATATATGGCCAAACAATGCTAATTTACGTCTGCGGATTTCTAATGCAATAATTTTACGTTTTATGTGTTTCTATTTTCAACTATTGCTTCTTATACAAAAATACAAGAGTTCACCTCTACATTGAAAACTATAAAAAGTTTTAAGAGTTATTTAAGAATTAAAACAGCTGCTTGCAGTTTTATAAAATATTGCACATTTTAGAGAATATTTGGTAATTTTATATAAAATATAATAAAATTCACTTAAAAGAAATCTATGGAAATGGTGTTGACAATGTTTCCAATGGTTAGCAAAAAATACCGCTGTTCTTTATAAAATATAGCCTTTAAAACAACTTATTAGTTCGCTTATAGCAGAAAAAAACCTTTTTTTATTTTATTTAAAATCTTATGTTTGTACATTTAAAGGTTTTTAAACTTAAAAGAGAAAATAAAGGAAACCACAACAATTCAACGCCATACTGTGTATTCATTGACCCCAGACGAATTGTTTACTTTTTCTGTTATATTTCTTAAGTCTTCTTTATTCTAATCATTTGCAAAATACAAATATTTGCAATAGAAACCACAATATATAAGTGGTGGTCACTTGTGAATGAAATGACACTTCTGAGGTTAATCTGTTTGATGATGTAGTGCAATTACCTTGCAAAAACCTTTAGTAGAATGGATTTATCGTTTTTCAAATGCTCATTATGAGTGCTTGTGAATCTTATCGGTAATTTGCTTTTCTTCTCTATTTTTATTTTTCGTAAAGTTGACGTTTTTTTTTTGCGTTTTAAATAAAAAAAAAAAAAGAAATACATATGGAAAATAAATCAATAAATATTTTAAATACAGTTAAAACCCGATTAATCGGCTGGTATGAGACCAAAACCCACTGTTAATAAAGGTTTTATAATCAACATAAGAAAACATATCTACTCTAATAAACCAACACTCAAAATAAACATGAAAAGATTAAAAATTTCATTTGTAAAATGACAAAAATATTTTGAAGTAAATAGTATTTGTATGTGATGTATGGAACGATTTGCAAGGATAATAGATGTAATATACGATTAATGAAGGCATAATACAAAGCAATTGTCGGACTGTTTAATAGATGTACCCTCGTAATAGAAGGCCGCATAATTGAGGTTCAGCTGTAAGAAATCAATTGAATGGACTTTGCTTTTTCTGGCAACCAAAAAATGTAATTTTTAGAAAAATATTTAAAAATAAATATTAAAGAAATCAGAAGAATTCGTATTTTATAGATTCAGAAATTAGTATGAATTTCAAATTAATTAAAAAAATATTTTATTTTCTCATACTTGTTTTATGGTAAATGTATTAAAACCATTTGACATTTTAAAAATTGTCAGCAAAAGATTTTCTTATTTTTTTTTTTAATTTTTGAAATATTCAAGTAGAAAATCAATTAATTTTCAATAAAACATTTTCTTTTTAATTTAAAACCACAATTAATAGTAAAAGTGAATAAAAGTACATGAATGATTCTCAAAAAAAAGTACAGATTTGTTTAAAAATATAGCACTTTTAATGCAAAATTGTATTTGACTTGTATATAAAAATATATTTATTTGCTGGAAGTCTGCTGACAACTGCAGCGCTTGTCTTAAAATTTTTACAGTATAACGCTATATACTTGAAAAGAGCTATAGGTCCCTTAAATTTTAAAAATACAAACTGGGTGGTGGCCCGCCAATACAAAATAAGTATTTATTTGTCTGTAGCGTCAAAATACAAGTACCAACTAGAGTGTTTAAATTTGGTCTACAGAGTTTAAGACCACTTTCTATCAGTTAAAGATACAAAAATTATAATTCTGTGAAATATAAAATATTGAATTCAAATTTTAACATATTCACTAAAAATTTTTCATAATTAAGACAAGTTGTGGAAACTATTTGATTTATAAATACCGGATGTCACCTCTTGTAAGAGTAATAGATATATAAACGTCTAAAGACGAGTGTATTTTCAACAACCGTATTAATTCAAATTCGTACAAAAGAAAAACGTTCAAAAATAGGATAAAGTGTGCAAAATATTTTTTGTTATACATAACTTGCTCTTTATAAAGTCGAAAACAATTCATTTTGTAGTGAAATGTTAATTAAATTAGAAAAGTATTGCCTAGAAATTTATAAGCAAGCTCTTAATAAACATTAAAAGTACGATTTTATTAACATTTTGATATGTTCACTTATTAGTACCTACTATGTTCTTGTATTACGAGTAACACCACTGTCGTGGATGTGTTATTCATACATATTTATAAAGTTATATATGCCGAATTCACAAGCCCCTTGTATCGTTGTTTCATTGTTTTAGCCTACAACAGTGTATGCTTTTTGTTGGTACTTTTCATGAAAAAATTCTATACACTCAAACAATTATTTTTCATGTGTTTTTAAGAAGTTGTATTGGTTTCTAAGCTATTAATGTAAAGTGAATGCTTATTATTAAAAAGAACAATAATAATACAAAAAAATTTATTTATTGTAAACAGTAAATTTATTTAAAAGAAAAATATAACGAAATATATACATAAATATAGAAATGAATTTAATGATGATAAAGTGATAAAAAAAATATAAATTAAAGATAGATTTATTTATTTATTTATTTATTAAAAAAAAAAGTCAATGGAATAAATCCTTACAGACTATTTACAAATTAACAATATATAAAAATTAACACAACAAAATTACAATTAGTTACATATTTAGAAATACAATTATTTTACGTTTAATAATTCTAGAATTTAAAGAAAAATCAATTAATTCTGACAAATAATTATATTGGCTGCATAATCTATTAAAAGGATCAGCCATATTATAGTTAAATCTACAAAATTGAACAAAAAGAGGATTATAAAATCGAGAATTACGACAAGGAATATTAAATTTAACAGATTTTAAAAGAGATTCACAACAAATATTTCCATTAATCAGATTAATCATAAAAGATACATTTAACATTATACGACGACTTTTAAGCGTTGGTAGTTTAATTAATGCTAATCTAGAAGTATATGAAGGCAAATCAGTATAGTTCCAACCAAGGCCACGTAAACAGAATAACAAAAACTGCTTCTGCACAGATTCAATACGATCACTATGAACATTGTAGTAAGGATCCCATACTATTGACCCATATTCTAGAATTGGTCTCACAAGTGACACATAGAGTTGTTTCGTAATATAAGGATCGGTGAACTCCTTAGCCCATCTCTTTATGAATCCCAGGACACATTTAGCTTTGTTTACAGTCAAAGTAATATGCTCATTAAAATTCAATCTCATGTCAAGAAGAATGCCAAGATCGATAAATGTTTCAACCATCTCCAATTGATTACCTCCAAGTGAATAATTAACATTAATAATATTCCTACGTGAGAAACTCATGTATTTGCATTTTTTAATATTCAATTCCATCATGTTGTATTGACACCATAAAAAAAAGTTGTTAAGGTCACTTTGAAACAAAACATGTTCAGTAATATTTTTATACGATAGAAACATCTTCACATCATCAGCATACATTAAGATATGGGCAAAATTAATAACATTTGGAAGATCATTAACAAACAATGAAAATAAAAGTGGACCAAGATGACTGCCTTGGGGAACACCGGAGCGAACATAAATAAACTTAGAAACGTTATTATGCACTCGTACTGTTTGTTTCCTACCCATCAAATATGACCTCATCCAATTTAAGCCAATCTGAGTAACTCCCAGCGAATCAAGTTTATTCAGAAGTAGTCTATGGTTTACCTTATCAAATGCTTTACTGAAATCAGTATAAATCACATCAGTTTGCTTTCCTTCAGTAAAACCAGCATTAACTACAGTTGTTAATTGTAGTACATTAGTTATTGTTGAACAGCCTTTTCTAAACCCATGTTGATAAGGTGATAATAACGATGAGGTATGATGACGAAGAAAATCAGCAATTAATTTCTCAAATAGTTTTGGAATAGAACTCAGCTTAGCAATGCCTCTATAATTTGTTATATTAGATCTATTACCAGATTTAAAAAGCGGTACAATATACGAATCCTTCCAACACGCAGGAAAATAACCATATTTCATAGAGGCATTAAACAACAAAGATAACGGTGTGACAAACGACTCAGCACATCGACTTAAAATACAATTTGGAACACCATCAGGACCGGGACTAAAGGACATCTTCAGCTTCTTTAAGGACAGCAAAATATCACTTTCATGTAAAGTAGGAAGAGATATTACTTGATTTGATGGAATCGAATAAGGATATATATTTTTATCATTATAAACTGCATCAGAATAAGTACTGGCAAAGAAATCGGCAAACATATCACATATGTCATCAATATCACTAGATTCACGATCGTTAAATTTCATTACATTTGGATAACCAACAGCCTTTCTTTTAGAATTGACGAATGTATAAAATGATCTTGGGTTACGGATGAAGTTTTTCTTTACTCTAATTAAATACTTTTTATACAAAAGACGGTTGAGCATAATATATTCAGACCGTGCAACAGAGTACTTTGAATAATCAATAATAGAGCCAGATTTCTTATAATTTTTATAGCATTTATTTTTAAGATTCTTCAATCGAACAGTGCTTTTCTTCTTCTTATGTGATTTTTGACGTTGTCGATACAACGTACATGAATACAAGGATACACTAGGTGTTCACAAGCAAGTAAACGAACAATCGTTTCAATACAGCATACAACGATATAAAAGCCTGTAAATTTGGCAATATTTTATTTAAATTTAAACATTATCCTCATAGTATGCACGAATTTGTTTTCTCTAAACGCTTGTTGTACTTTTTAAATAGAGCTTACAATCAATGAATTGTGCCAAAGCCATCACCTTAAGGAAGGATGTCATCTGTGAAGTAACATATGAAATATACGTCAAAAGCATACGAATTAACATACTCCTATACAATCTATCTCCTATATAAATAATAATCAATGTTGTTCGTTGGTCATGGCATCAGTTGAGAACGGCTGGACCGATTTTGACGATTTTTTCTTTCAAATGATTGTTGTGATCGAACTTAAGTTTTTACGGAAAGAAAATTTTGCCCCGCCCACCTTTTCGCCAGTTTATTTTATTTACCTTAAATCAGAAAACGGCTCCACCGATTTGACTAATTTTTCTTTCAAATATTTGTATCAATCCATTTTAAGTTTTTATCCAGAGAAAAATTTGCCACGCCTACTTTTAAGGCCACTTTTTTATATTTGTCTAAAAATCGGAAAATAGTTGTACCGACTTAGCTAATTCCTAATACCTTAATATTGATCTTATAAACTAAATGTAAATAGAATATTATTAGATTCACAGCATATATGTACATACATATCTATTTTCAATTCAAATGTAAATCAAACATACCCCAAACCTACATACATAAGAATATGAAACAAATTTTAACTTAAAAATAGTTTTTTTTCCTCTTTTGAACGCATTTTAAAAATCGAACGCAAACATTTTTTCTAATTTGAACAGAACAGCGTCTATCGGGTCAGCTATTAAGTAATAATTGTTGAGATTTTTTTATGTAATAATTCGTCGGTGGGGATGGCACAGTCGGATTTGAGATTTACATTTTTCCTGGTTGTGCTAAATAATTGGCGTTAAGATGGTTAGCCATAAGAGTATGAAACATGAGATACTTTCAGAAACAGCCGTTCTGCTGAATATATTACGGCCGTGGCAGATGACATCTTAGATTATGCCGCACGTTGTTCCACACAATTGGGCATCAATTCATCAATTATTAAGGATTTTGGTGAAAGATTCAAATCTTTTTCTTAGATAAAGTACAGCAGCTGCTAGCCGTTGAGTACTAAGTGCATGAAACCTACGCTGAACTCAAGCTATATGTCAAAAACAAGAGAGACAACTTTTCATTGAATATCAAATTTAGAATTTAATTAAATTTAATTTAAAATATATAAAAATTGCAACAAACAAAATACCTTTCCTTTTTCTTATTGAAATACTTTAATGTTAAAACATAAAAATCAACTGTATACCTTCAACACAACTTTAAAGCTTAAAAATTATTTTGCTTTACTAAAATCCTTAAATTAGAACAATAATGAACTCAATTTTAGTGAAAAATATGTTTAAAAAATCACCCTCAGGAGAGCCTACAAACAATAGAGGGTATACTAACAAAGACATTTTAATTTAATAGCTTTGAAACAAAACCAACAAAGAAAAAAAAAATATCGTTGTCCATTGGGAAAACTCCTAATGAATACTCTATACAGGGATATAATTTATGTAGCAAAAAAATGTTAGAATTTATTTTGATTTCTTTTATATAGATTTTTATATGCATGCATTGTTGTTATTCTTGTTTTGTTCTAATTCAAAATGGACAAAGAGATGTTTTATATCATTAGCCTTTGAATAAAATATTAGAACAACAAAAAAAGGGAATGAAAAAAGGAGAAACGAAAGGAAAGCAAACTTATGGTTGCCAAAGTTAAGGATTTCAAAATAAAATCAAACATACACATACCGACCAATGCATAAATACCATCTTGATTAAAATTTCAAATAACCATTTGAAAATAGTGAAAGGAGAGCAACAGGGAAGAGGTGAGAGAGTGCCTTAGAAAACACGGTTAGAGCAATCAAAGACCTGTTTAAAATAAATAAATATTTGCACTTGAAAAGGCAACAAAAGCAGAAGACAAAATAAGGAGACAGAGAGAAAGAGTCAGAAAAAGCGACAGTAGACAATGACAATAAATTTGAATGTATAAAATTTTAATTTGGACACACATAGCCACACACATCCAAACACACACATTTAAACAACCACGTCTAGTTACAACGACCTCTAAATCCGTGCTGTTCTAGTTGGAGCTTGAGCACTGGTATTCAATCGTTTCTACATACACATTATAATATACACCCAAAAGAAGATATATTTACATTAATTTTCTTTTTGACCAGCTCTGCTTCAAATGAGAGGTTGTGTTTTTGTGTTCAAATTTCATTTACAACTAAGCCATATACACTCACCTAAACTCACGGGCATACATTCATACATACACACACGAATGTAAATAAACAAATAAAGCCTTATGAAATATAACACTCTCGTCTGAATTGATACTCAATTACAATACTCACAGTAGGGCTTCTCTAATAATATAATCATGATAAAAACAACAACAAAATTTCTAACAATATATGTAAATATTCCCAGTTGGCCTTGTCCTTGATAATGATTGCACGACAATGGACAAGCTTACAGAATACTTATTATCAAAGATTACAAAAAAGTATTCTTAAATGATATACTTAACAAGTTAACAAAACATTTTTATAATTAAAATGTTTTAATTAATATGATAAAATATAGTGTTGTTTCTAAGACAATGAAATATTTTATTGATACATCATAACTACATAACTGGCCTTTACAACCCTGTGTCCGGGTTACAGCCTAGCTTCTCGCAGCACTCATGTTCTGTGTGTCAATTTTTATCCATTAGTACCGGGACCTACAATTTAATGTAATTTCCGAACGACAGACTTGAAAAATGCTTTTTCGTGGTAATCAGTTGCTGTCAGAGTTTTTGCCAGAAGACTGCTAAGGAGTAGTCGAAAAACAAATATATTTTTTTTATATTTCTTTATTTCAAAGTTGTCAGAAATAATTTTATTGTGTGCCTAATTACTGTTTTTTATTTATTTTAATTATCGTTTTTATTCACAATAATGACTGTGATAAATTTTTACATAGCTAGCTTGTCATCAAGAGAATATGTGAGCGGACACCATACAATATTATGTCGTGTGGCTGGTAATTAAATATGACAATATAGAAGATTCTGGCGATTGTTTCATCATATCATAATTGGCTGTCAAAATTATTTAAATCTTTATTGCCATTTTGTTGGCGACAAAATTAAATAAATGGTAATGTATACGACTCTGTCGATTCACTTGTTAGTTATACACTCCTCCGGGAGTACAGTAAATGGCTACTAGTGGTACATCACACCGGAGACCTGTACTCTCCTGGGAATATGAAGTTTACAACGATTTTCGCAATATTATCATTTAGCAAATTATAATTGAGAAATTCAATAATTACTTAACCACAGCATTAACGACACTGTTGTATATGATAAATATGCCAGCTGGGTTTCATGACACACATACAAACACGCATACCTAAATACACAGTTTTATTAAGGCACTTACTTACCCATAATGATTATTAAGTAGAGAGAGTGGGAGCCATTAAAATATATAAAAACAATGCTCATTTTACCATAAGAAAATACTCGTGTTTCATACACGTTTCTTATTTACACCGATTTACAAACACTATGAAGTTAATTTTCTGCACTCTCAAGCAGAAAATTTTATCTCAAATATAAGGGTGTTGTTGTTATTGTTATTGCCGCTACTGTTTAGTTTATACCCACAAACACATATATATACATATGTATGTGTAAAGTAGCAGTAATAAAAGTTTATGCATGTGACTAAATATTAAGACATGAATACGAATGCCGTTATTTACAGTTAAATAAATTGAAATGTAAATGGGTCTTTTACGAGTATTTTAAATTTTAACGCTTTAAATTTCAACAAAAATAGAAAAAACAAAAAACATATACTCGTTTTTTCAACAATAATGTTTTAATTTTTGTGCTTCTCGCTAAATGTTATCTGTTTACAGTTTACTATCGAATTTTTTTTGTATTGCGTCTTCTAGTTCTTTTGTAAGAAAAAAAATATAAAACCCAAATTCTATTGAATTTGGGATAAATCGAATTAAATACAATGCGAAAGCAAATGAAAATATTTATAAATTACAAAAATTAAAAAAAAAAAAACAAATTTTTTGAGGACTTCTATTAGTTTGGTAACATACTAAACTGTAAGTACGAGGGTTGTAAGTTCGGTTTTCGATACGAGACTCTACTTTATTAAATTACAACATGCATATCTGTTTTAATGACTCCGCTCATAATAATAATAAGACTATAATATGGTATTTTAAATTAAAATAAATAAGCTCATCGTCTAGATTCAAATATAAACTAAGTCGTTGTCCAATTTCGACATTTTTGTAAAAGATTAAAGGCAAATTTAAACCATTTTTCAATAAAGGACAAAAGTGATAGAATACAACAATGTCAACAAGTTTGCCAAACATTATAAGGGCCATTCTGACTTTTTTTTGAGATCAATACTCAGTTGTAAACCTCTACTAAATGCTGCGCATTGTATTATAATTTTTGTCGAAAGGACAGTACATTATTAAAACAGAACATATATTTTGTTTACTTATATTATTAAGCACCTTAGGAATAAGACAAATTGCTGTGATTTGATCATTCAAAGGCCAGTGTTTTATACCTTTAATCTTGAAGGATCAACAGCAATTGACCCATCGTTTCATGTTGATTGCGGTAAGTGCCTTCGCTAAGTAAATTTTCAGCTGTTTTCTGCTACTTCCCAAACAAATCCCAGTTTTTTAATTTTCTTTAAGAAAAACTTTCAAAATCTTCTAATATTTATCTTCTAATATAATATCTTTGTTACTTACTTTATTTCATAATACTTTATTTCATCCTTCATCCAAAATAAGTGCCAGAAAGATAGAAAGTAATTGAAGAAAGCAAATGGTAATAAAAAATAATAATTAAATTAATAGTGCGAGTATAATAAAATGTCTTGCTTATGGAGATAAACATATCTGGATAGCCATTTGTTCTCTTCTTAAGAGACATGTTTATTTCCATTAGCAATGAATTTATGTTATACGTATACTTTAAATATATTGTAGGTTTTCCCACATGACGAAAAATATTTTTTTGTTTTTTAAGAATTTCTTGGGATTTCTTTTACTCATTCGCTACAGGCGAATGTGCCAACCAATTGATAGCGGATTGTGTTAGAACAGAAACTTGGAAATTTGAAACACAAAAATTTATTGCTTATTAACTGTGTATTTTATATAAATATTAATATTGAATGTGTTTGCCTTGGCTTTCAATACTTAAATATTAATTAATAAAATCAGAAGCATCAAATATTTGCCTAATGTGACCGTAGGTTAATTTATAATTAAATTCATATACGAAGAACTTTGATTACTTTTCAAATTGCAAAATATAAGCATTTGTAAGTGATATTTTTTCTTGTTACTTTTAATACTAAGAAGTCTGTTGTTCTGGCATTTACCCAATCCCAACAATACTTTGTACAATAAAACTCCTTAAAATATGCAATCCTTTTGGTTCATATTTTGCCACGAGTTTCCTTTCATATTAACAATGTAATTGCTTTTTATAGTAAACAAAACTCATGGAACGTTTCTAATACTCTACAAATACAAACACATAAAAGTCAAATTGCAACAGAAAAAAGTAAAAAAGTAACTCACCAACACAAATACATTGTGCAATACAATAAAAATCTGTTTACATTTCATTTTCTGTGCATTTGAAATTTTTTCTTCGATATATTTCTCTATCACTCTCGCTCTTGGCTTCAATAGAATCACAATACATTGATACGAAATGTTTATGAAAATTAATTTGAATGTATTGTCGTTCTTTGGTTTTTATGATTGTTGTTGCATACATTTTATGTTCTGGTATAAAAGCAATAATAATGTTATAGATTTGCTGCTTCTACTTCTTGGTTAAATGCAAACAAACAAAAAAGAAAACTTAGGCTTTTTCACAACTCATAACGGAAACTTTGTTAAGAAACAGATAATTTAGAAGAAATGAAACAAGAGAACAAGAGGCGTCATGCGTACACCTGGTGGAAATTTTTAGCAATTCATTAGTATTTTAAATCATTGCCGATTTCATAAAATATAAATCTGTTTTATTAAAAAATAAATTATTTTTTTATTAATTTTTTTTTTTTTTATAAACGCGACTTTTTATTTTTAATTCTTAATAATACTGAAAGATAAGTACCCACTAATACTTAAAATAACTACTTCATTTTTATTTAAAAATGGCACAAATTTAAAGTCGTTTTTATTGCGTACCCCACTTTGCCAACGCTTATTGATAAATCATTATTTCGAGAAAAGAAATTATAAATCCGAGTGATTTACTGGGTAATGGTTAGAAAATATTGTTTGAATTTCTAATACTTAAATTATTTTTGCAGCTGAAGTTTATCCCTCTTTGATTTATTGATTATTTTGCTGTTGCTCTCTAAGATTAAAAAAATATTAAAATTGAGACTGAGGTTTTTAAAGTTCTTAAGAAAAAGATTAAAGCTTAAATGGAAAGAAATTACAATTCAATGGTTAGAGAAATATTTCCAAACTTAAGTGAAGATAAAAAAGGCTGTTTGTTTGGTCTTTTTAACAATATTTTTAATATTTGGGCTGACGAATAACTTGTCAATTAAAGGAAATTGATATGCTGCGTTTATGTGTAATAAAGTTTTGAAGAAATTTCAAGTACGCAATTTAAAGACCTCTAAAAAAAAAAAAAATAAATATGGAATAATAAAAATAAAAAATAATAAAAATTTGGAAACGTAATAGCAAACTAGGTATCTTTTCACCTACACAAGGGCTAAAAAAATTAACATTGTTAGGATTCATTTTAAATATTTCACTTCAGGCAATCAAACTTTAACTATTAAGGTCATGTATTCATTATTAATTAAATACAACATGTTTCTAAATTCTAATTGTTTATAATAAGTAGCTCAATAGCAAGAAAATTGGAAGTAATTAATGTTAAAAACAAGTCGATATTTTATTACAACAAGCCTTAACCCGGCGTGCTTCGGTACCACCACTACCACTACAATTTGTTCACATTTTTTGACTGATGACTTTTAGTGACTTTGAAGTAATTCAGACCAAGTTCAGGAACATTAGCTGTAAACGGTCGGTGAATGTCCGCGACTGATGATTTTTTTTTTTTGGCTATAGAATCTATCACACCAAATTCAAAAACTTTAGTTTAAACACTTTTCAAGATATAAACAAATCAATATATAACTTACATGAGAGGTACAACGTGAAGTTGTTCACACTAAATTTATCAACTTTAGCTTTAAGCAATCTTAAGACATATAAAATCAGAATATGGGAGGTACCACTCCCACTTGTCCGATTAAAGTTTCTAACTGATGGTTTGGCTTCAACATGGAGTCATTTATATTTTCTAAACTTTCCTTTTTCTAAACTAAATCTAAATGACTCCAAGATATAAAAAATTATTATTTAGTTTGTATGGCAGGTACCACGCCCAGGTCCAATTTTGAAGAAACACAATACCCTATTGCACTTTCGGCGGTTAAAGCAATTTATGTTCCAAATTTCAACAAAATTGTGATTGACCGACAAACAAGCAGACTTACAAAGAGATTTATATATACTATACAAGTATAAATTAAATGTTTTTCATTTAAAGACTTGAGTAATTACTCGTATAAGTTCCGATACCGGATTATATATTTAAAATAACTTTGTTGTTGTGACAGGAAACAAAAGAAAAAAGAGACAATTTGTTTTTTTTTTATTATTTAACAAATAAAATTATTTAAACTAAGAGTTAATAAACAAACTTACCTTTTCTGAAATAGTTCAGTAGCAGTTAACAGTAGTAATAGAGCAGCAAACAAAACAATTTTTAAATTTCGAAGAATTTTTGTTTTTTATGTATCTTATCTTTATAGAGCTTTCTTTTTTCTTATTTTTAATATTTCATTGCACTTTTTTTACAATTAATTTTTTCTTTTAATTTTTATTATAACTTTTTTTTATTTATTAATTTTATACTTTTTTTTAAAGGCCTTGTTATGTCTTTAGGGCATATTTAATATTACACAGGTAATACAACAATTACACCTGCTAATTGCAAAAATGAAACCAGAAAATAAAAAAAAACATTAAAATTATTTTTTATATACATTTCTTTTATATCATTACACTTTTACTTTTTGTTACATTTTATTTGAATGATATTTTTTTTAGGTTTTTTTTTTCAAAAATTTGTTTACACGGTTAAAAATTAAATAAAAAATTTCTCAATATTGTAAAAAATTAAATTTAATATTCCTTTTAAATTCTATTTTCGAAAAAAACAAATTATTTTGAAATCAATTGTAATTCAAACATTGCTTTTAGTGATTGAAACTGTGTAAATTGATGCGCGGAATTTTTAAGGCCGTTAATACGCCCAACTGTCACAAACAGTGAATGATATATTTTTGACATGTTCTGTAGTGCGGTTTGTTTTCAGTTAAAATTTAAGCCTGTTTGCACAAACGATAACGTCGGTAGTTAAAAAAGGAAATCAAATGTCATCACTGTATATGAGCAGTATTTATACACCCACTTAAACTATTCACTTGAGTTTTGTGATATTTCAAAAAAAAAAAAAAAATATATATAACGGTTGAAATACAGTTTTGTGAATTTTGTTTTCTTAGATATAATTTCTTTTATTCATCTTTATATTTTCATTATTTACTCAATAACAATTTAGCAATTTTTTTGTAAATGTGTGAATACACAGTCATTGCATGCTCTAATTTGATTTATTTTTTTATTTTTTATTAAATAGTTTTTATTAGGAAACTAGCTTAAACCCGGCTTGCTTCGCTACACCTGCCACTATCATTGGTCATATGTTTCGAGGGATGATTTTTAGTGACTACGGAGTAATTTAGATCAAATTCAAAAACTTTAATAGTTACTGATTTCAGGATATACTGAAACTTATACCTGCCCGCCCTTTTCTACTGATAATTTTTAATGACTACGAAATCAATCACACCAAATTCAGAAACTTTAGCTTCAACACTTCAAAAGATACACATGTATAAAGAAATCAATTTTTAGCTTGTATGGGAGGTGTCACGCCCACTTTTTGACTGATGATTTGCCTTGCATAGAAAGTCTTTCAGACCCAATTCCGAAACTTTAGATTTAACCATTCTGAAGATATAAAAAAAATCAGTATTTAGAAATAAATAGAAAAAAGTGAGCGTAAAAGTAGGCGTGGCAAATTTTTCTCTCGATGAAAAGTTAAAATGGATTAATACAAACATATGAAAGAAAAATATTTTCTTTCCGTGAAAACCCAAGTTGGATCACGACGGTCATT
Organism: Metopia argyrocephala; assembly: GCA_963576795.1. Classification (NCBI taxonomy): domain Eukaryota; kingdom Metazoa; phylum Arthropoda; class Insecta; order Diptera; family Sarcophagidae; genus Metopia; species Metopia argyrocephala. Next base: position 8,059,364 of record OY756208.1, read on the forward strand.
AGAGAGAAGAAATCGTCAAGATCGGTCCATCCGTGCTAAACTGATGCGATGACCAATGAACAACATTGATTTTGATTTTTATAGAAAATTTACAAAGAAATGTATATACCAATGATATAATCTATTAAATACATACATACATACATACATAACTGGCCTTTACAACCCTGTGTCAGGATTACGGTCTAGCTTCTCGCAGCACTCATATTGTGTGTGTCAATTTTTATCCATGAGTACCGGGACCTACAGTTTAATGTCGACTCCGAACGACAGACTTGAGAAGCTCTTTCATGGCAATTAATTACTCTCAGAGCTTTTGCCATTTATGTATGTATGTATGTATGTATGTTAACCTTAACAAAAGTCGTTTATTTTACTGTTTATTTTACAATTTTGAAACAAACATATGATATTAAAATTTTGCACCAAGACCATGCAAAGATACGCCAATGTGCAGAAAAGTAATGCCAAAACCATCAATTAATCTGCCAATAGGTACGTTTTGCACCTAATTTAGCGTTTTTCTTTATTTATTGTTTTTTATCTGGAAAAAACAGCTTTGACTTTAACGATGAAATCAACTTATAAACAAATAATTTTTCTAATGAATATCTCAATAAAGCTTGGTTTAAAAAATCCTAAAAAAAAAATTCGAACAAAGTGAAGAGGGCTGAAAACGCTTTAACTTAAAGTTCCAAATGAGTTTTTTATTCAAAAATTTTTCTGGGATCAAAATGTGTAAATTATTAAAAAGTGTAATTAATAGGTTTGGCAACGGAAGCACTCACTCATAATGATTTGTTTTGCCTTTGGCATTTCCATATTATACTGTTGTGTTTTCTTTCCTTTTTCTTTGTACAGCTCTTCTTGTTATTCTGTTTTAATTTAATATTTTGTTTTGTTTTCAATGTTGAAAAAATAGAATTTCATTTTACATTTGAGGAAAGGAGTTGCATTTATTAAAACTTGAAACCGACATTGTCTTTGTGAGACTTTTTGTAACTCCTTAAAACGCCAAGGCCTCATTTCATATTGGATTAGTTCAGGAACTACATAAGGAGTACAATTCGTACAAGAGTTTAATAAAACCATTGATTGGTTTCAAGTTTATAAATTAAATTAAACAAGTTTTTATTTAAATTTATAAATGTTTAATTAAGATTCCAGCAAAAAAGTAAACTTACCAATATTTAGTGAAATCATTAATAAAATAAATCTAAAGTACTACTGTTCTTTTTTTGTGAAACACCAATTAATTCAAGACATAGTTGTCATAGAATGATAATGATTCAAGGATTAATATAATCATAGTGTTTGTTTTGCTAAAAAAAGAGACATTGCAGTAAATTCAGCTCTTACTTAAATACTTGGTGTTCAATGAAAGTGCAATGAAACAACATTTTTAGGGGGTGGCTATATTTCACAATGTTTTCGATCATTGAAATTAAAGGGAACAACATTGCAGGCATGCATAGAGCAATTAAAAAGCAAATTGTGTCTGAAATGACACGTAAATTCTGTTACAAATCTAACGTTAAATATTAGGGCTCTAGAAAAAGAAAGCAGTGTACGAACAGTAGAAATGGTTCAATTTGGAGAAAATGTGAATGATTTTAACATAAAACTATTAATAAATGAACCACATTAATGAGTAGTGCATGATATAAATACGTATGAACTGAGTAGTAAAAGTAAATGATGCAGTATAGAGGCTGCTTACAGTTTTAGAGAGAGAACTATCCGATGGTATACGGATGGGTCAAAGAGTGACAGCGGCACAGGAGTGGGTATATTTGGACCTGGGATACAAAGGACAGGAAATAGCCATACAATCTGACAGTCAGGCTGCCATTCGAGTACTTGGCTCTTATGAAATCAACTCGAAGCTAGTATGGGACTGTCTGGAGAAACTGAACCAGCTGGGCAGGAACAATTAGGTCAGCCTATGCTGGGTCCCTGGTCGTATGACCATTCAAGTTAATAAATTGACAGATAAATTTGCTAGGAAGGGAGAAGCTATGCCATTGATGGGGCAAAAACCCTTTTGTGGAATAGGAAAGGGAGTTTGGAAAAGCATACTAAAGGAAAAAGAAGGCAGGGAGAGACACTTGTTCTTCTTGGGCAGACTGGCCTTAGACTTTCCAAAGTTTTGCTTAGTAATTATAATGAGGAAAAATTTAAGTCATGCATTGGGTTCTCTAGGAATAATCTGAGAATAATAGCGGGCCTTTTGACCGGCCACTGCTGACTCATTGGACACTTAAATAACTTAAATAAGATAGGAATCGCTACGAACGATATGTGCAGATTCTGTGACGAGGCGATCGAGTCATCAGAGCACATACTGGGCAATTGTGCAGCATTGATGCACAGTAGAAAGTGGTAGCTTGGTAACTGTCAGTTATCAGATGGGGAATACTCGGGGTTGGCACAGGCCGACATTATAAAGGTCATCAGAGCGACGAGACTGGGGGAGATATTGTAGGAATCCCGGTCAAGTTGAGGGCTGTACAATAGATCTACAAGTCGAAGTACTCTAGTACATCATACGTGAATGAATGAATGAAATATGTATGAGTGTTATGAAATTTAGGAAAATATTTAAAATGAATTCAATACAGGCAATGAATAAGAAGTTATGAAAATTACATTCTTCTTGAACCGGATCCATATTAATTTTCGTGTAGCAAAAGCTACGCTAACAATAACAGAAGACACCTCTCGCTTTGTGAAATATGGGTTCTTATAGTTGCAGTTGTTGTTATTACATTTCATTGCTTGTGTTACTCAGTTCTGTGTATTATTTTTTTTATTATTACTGTTCTTTCTTTTACTCTTGTTCGTTCATTTATACACTTGACTGATTGCCTGTGATAAAGACGATTTTGTTGTTGATAATTTTTTGTTGTTCTCTTTTTGCCTGTTCAATAACGGTTTTTTTTTTATAGATGTTGTTATTGTTTTCAGTTAATAAATAAATTATGTGATGAGTGATTAAACATTTTATGAACAAACAACAACAACAAAAAACACAATAATTAAAAAGAAGACAAAAAAAAAGACATGGAATTAACTAAAGAACACGTGGTCAGAGCTAAAAGGGTCTGAGTATTGAGCAACAATAAAATGTTGCATATGTGTGCGTGCTTAATGGATTTTAGTAATCACAACTTCTTGCGGAAAAGGATATACAATAAGAAAAGGAAAACAGAATATAACAAAACTTTTTACAAGACAGGAAATGAAACATAAAAAGAAACAAATAATTCCCTACCATAATCATACAGAGAAGGTATAAAAAATTTTAAGCATATTTGGGGACTTGTTTTTGTGTTTAGGGACAAGACTTCTTAATAATCTTTCATTGCTGCCAAAAGGAACATGAAAACAAAATTCAAGTGTATTAAAAAAAAAAAAAGAAAACAAAATCATTTATGGAAATCATTAAAGTACGTAATTAATAATAAAAATTGTTTATTTATTTGTAAGTACACAGTGTTCATATCCGTTTAATATTATGCTAATAAATTATATTAAGCTAAAAGACAGAAGAAACATTTTGGACAGCGATTTAAGACTTTTGATAGCATAGAAAGTTGGCAATAGTATTAACTTTTATTTACTAATACATTTTATTTATTTATAAAATTTTTTTTTGTTAAATGACATAGAAGAAAGATTAATGTTTTTTGTTTTTGTGAAAAAGTAATCTTAAATTTAGAAAACATAAAAGCCATACAAGCTCCTTTGTAACCAATTAACAACATTTATACCAATACATCAAACAAACATGTGCTTTAAATATGTGGCAGTTTAGATGGCGTTTTCATTAAACAAAGTTTTCTAATTCATAGTTCGTATAATTTTACAAAAAACATGTTGATACAGGAAAGATAATGCTGCAAAATTCAGTTGAAAATGTTTAAAATGTAGATTAAAAATGCAGTGAGATGGAGCAAAGAAAAGCCAATTCCGTACTGGATATTTCGATAAAAAATATGCCATCGATTAGTAATAAATTTACTGAAAGTTGCAAAAATACTTTATATTAGAGGCGGTACGGTGAAACTTTTTTTCCTTGTAAGATAGTACACTCTAATATACATATATCGCAGTATTCTGAAAATTTAATTTTTTCATTTCATGTACCATACTTTATATTTATTGATGGATTCGTGTTGTTGTGCAGTTTTGATAAATTGATGAATAGATTTTTTTCTCTGTTTCGTTTTTTTTTTCAACAATTTGCTGTTTTATGTTTTAAATTTATTAACCGTCAAATATATGTTTAATTCGAAAGAAAATGCCAAATATATGATGTCGACCACAAAAATTGCATACAAATGGCTACAAGATATGCTCTGCAGTTGCTTAGAATTTTTCAAAAATTTATTAAAATTTTAAACGTAATTTTTTTTATCAATTTCCCAAATTTTATATTTGGGAAATATTTATTTTTAAATATTTAAATTCATTTCCTTAGTTTTCTTTAACAATTTTATAAAACAGGAAAAATATTGATTAAATTTATATATTTATTCCACAAACAACAAATTGTATTGCCAATGCTTGTTGCATGCAAAAATTTTTTTAATTAAAAAAAAAGGAAAAAAACAATATTATCAAATCATTTTTGTTTTTTCTGTATAGGTGTAGAACATATAAAAAACAATATAAGCAACTCTGAGTACTATAAAATAAAAAATAAAAAAATACAAAATAAATACAGACACTCAAAATGGCAAAATCCTGGCAATGCTGCGCGAGTATTCACTCAAAACAATAAATAAAATAAATGAATATTTTTTTAAAAATTTAAATTAAGAAAAGTGGAAAACACACAATTATTATCTGTAACATTTAAAAGACTTTCCCTCCTGTCAAATAAACAATAGACTTTAAAATCACGGGCTTAATAATTAAAAATATCTTCAGAAATACTTTCAAATATAACCAATAGCCTTAGCAAATGGTGCTGAAAATACTCCAGTCTCTTGTTCGCAGTCGATTTTAAAATGTAGGTCCCGGTACACATGGATGAAAATTAACACACACAACATGGGTGCTATGAGAAGCTAAGCCGTAACCCTGAAACAGGGTTGTAATGGCCAATTGTGTATGTATATCGTAAAGAATTAGGTCAACACAGTTAATTATTATGGAACATATTGGACTGCTAGGGAAGTAGCGAAAGTTTCGATAAACACGCGCACTATAAGAAGTCTAGCCACCCTATTTTACAAGGTGTTGCCAAATTCCATTTAATACGCCACCAAAAATTGCTTTTGTATTTAAACTTTAACAACAGTTTCAGAAAACAGTTAGTTACCAACGACTGTTACTTGCGATTTGATAAGTTTAAATAAAAATATTTGTGTAAGTGTATTATTTTCTGTTTTAAATTATAATATCTTATATATTCTAAATAAGAAAAAACAATTTCTAGCGAAAGGAGTAGAAAAATTACTAAATAAAGACTATATAAAAGTCCTCAAACTCGACACAAATATTTAATTGCAATTCATTCATTCATTCATTCATATATGAGGTACTAGAGTACTTCGATCTGTAGATCTATTGTACAGCCCTCAATTTGACCGGGATTCCTACAATATCTCCTCAAGTCCCATCGCTCTGACGACCTTTATAATGTCGGCCGGTGCCCACCCCGAGTATTCCCCATTTGATAACTGATACTTATCAAGGTACCTCTTTCTACTGTGCATCAATGCTGCACAATTTCCCTGTATGTGCTCTGCTGACTCGATCGCCTCGTCACAGAATCTGCACATATCGCTTGAAGCAATTCCTATCTTATTTAAGTGTCCATTGAGTCTGCAGTGGCCGGTCAGAAGGCCTGCGACTATTCCCAGATTATTCCTAGAGTACCCAGTCCACGACCCAAATCTTTTCTTATTATAATTACTAAGCAGAAGTTTGGAAAGCCTGACCCAAGGACCACAAGTGTCACTCCCTGTCTCCTTTCCTTTAGTATGCTTTTCCAAACTCCCCTTGGTATTCCATAAAAGCATTCTGGGCCCATCAATGGCATAGCTGCTCCCTTCCTGGCAAATTCATCTGCCAATTCACTCCCCTGAACACCCATATGACCAGCGACCCAGCATAGGCTGACACTATTGTCCCTGCCCAGCCAGTTCAGTTTCTCCAGACAGTCCCATACTATCTTCGAGTTGATTTCATAAGAGCCAAGTGCTCGAATGGCAGCCTGACTGTCAGATAATATGGCTATTTCTTGTCCTTTGTATCCTTTATATAGGTTGAATTGAGCGCATCTTTAGATGGCATAAACCTCCGCCTGAAAAATGCAGGCGAGTTTTCCCAGGAGTACCGAATATTTCGTCCTAGGTCCAAATATTCCCGCTCCTGTGCAGCTCTCAGTCTTTGACCCATCCGTATACCATCGAATGCCCCATTCACTTTTACTACTCAGTTCAATTTTAAACAGTTTCTCATAGTCATAGATTTTCCCGATCCTGTCCAGAGGACAGTTAAGATATGAGCTGCCAACTAACCAGTTGACTAAGTTGCCACATCTCCTCAAAAGTCTAGGACTTGTCATCTCTCCCATTATCTTGGTCGCAGTCTCTATGGCTCTGTTGCCCACTACAATATACATTGGGCTTAAACCTAATAGAGCCTACAGTGCAACTGTGGGACCTGTTTTCATTGCCCCAGTTATGGTCATGCACGCCAGTATCTCTATTATATTATTAAGCTCAGTCCGGTTTATTCCCAGACTAATTTTCTCCGCCCAGACAATAGCCCCATAGGTCACAATTGGTCTGACCATCATCGTATACATTCATTACAGTATTCTTGGTTTACATCCCCAAGATTTTCTTGCAAGCCTTCTGAATACCATTAGGGTCTGTCTGGCCTTTTTCGAAATGCTCTCTATATGAGCCTTCCACGTTAATTTACAACCCATTATTACTCTCAGATATTCCTTTTAATTGCAATACATAAAATAGAATTTCAGCTTATATACAATAGATATAATTTACTAATATTGGTTAATTTAAAGTATTTTTTTAGCATTTTTATAAAAAAATTTTCCCCTCCTTATATCTCTCCTCCATATAAATTTTAATTGAGCCAAATTACATATTTCATTCGCGAACATTTATGGTAAACAAATTTTTTCTTACGATTTTTATGGAAAAAAATATATTTTAATACTAAGCAGTTACATTTTTTTTTATTAATTTCCGATTAGTTACAGAATTAACACTTTGTGGCCAGCAGAAATACACTTACTCGTATTTAAATTACACTGTTAAAGATTTTGTTGTAGTGATGAAATGTTAACAAAAATGTTATGGCAACTAATTAGCTGTGAAATTATTAATTTGTTTTTTCTTTTTATTTTACTTTTCTGCTCTAGAAAGATTTTATTTCTTAAATGAAGCGTAAATATCTGATGCCAGTAAAAAGCCATTCATTTTGCTTTATTTATTTCTATCAAATACTGCTTAAAGAAATTAATTACTGTAATAGCTGTAATTACATAACAATTATCTTATTAAAGTGCGCTAAGGAACAATAAGAAATATAACACTCAGCTGAGATTCAGACGTTGTAAACAATATACAAGCTTCCATACAACTGACACAAATGCTCCACAAGTTGTATATTCAAATTATAGGGAAAATTCCATTTATTTTTTTTAAATAACATTTTATATAAAAAGTTTACTGATTAGTTAAATAAAAAGTAATATTTCCAGTTAAAAAAAAAAATTCAAATTAAAAACTAACAATAATAATAAAAAAATATATTCTGTTATTTAGTAACAAAGTGTATAAAATTGAGCTTTAATTTCCTAAAAAAAATGTATTTTTAAACTAAAGCAATAAAAGAGATTATCTAAAACTAAAAGAAATCCTAATTTTCTTGAAAAACATTTAATTCTAAAAAAAAGAAATTTCATTTGATTGACATGTTATAGGTTCACGAAAAAACATTTTTTCTTATTGCTACTTGTTGTTTCACAAAAATCATAAATTTTATTTATCTCTTTGGCCTAAACAGCTTTATTGCCCTTTTTTCGTCTATTAACGACAGACAAAAGTGAAAAAAACATTGTTTTTATTTTTTACTTTTGCTTCTGTGATTTCCTTTTATTCCCAGTATTGAAATAAATATGCCAAAAAAAAAGCATATGAGTTTTTCATTTATTTCTGACGAGTCTATTTCGTTAGTACGGCAGAATGAATCTCCGTTGTTCAGCATTTTATTTTTCTGTAAAATTTAGTTCTTTGTAGAATTTTAATTACGATTTCTTTTTGAGTGCAAAATAAAAATGGGTGCAAAATCAAGTCAACCAACCAAAAGTTGAATCGAACCAAAAAAAAGAAAAAAAAAGTGTGTAATTTTCTACTTCCAACGAACGTGTTCACGATATTCACGATGACATCTTGTTGATAGAAAATTATTTTCATTTATGGGGACAAAACAGAAATTTTTAATTTTCAAAAAAAAGTATATCAAAACTCGAAAAAAATCAGAGTTTGTTTTTTAATACTGAATTGAGATCAATTTACTGGTACAGTAATCCCTCGAACTGCGCGGTAGATACGTTTTGAAAAAACAGCGCGCAATCCGAAATCGCACACTGTGAACCTTATTTTGTATGAAATTAGGGGGATACGTTCCAAATTCTAAAATTATATGAAAATTTTAAATTTTAACCAAGTAGATAACTAAATAAAGAAAAGACTTTATTCAATATTAACATAAAGTTAAACATTAACATAAACAAAAAAAAAAAAAAAATTATAAATTAAAAAACAAAAAATATTTTTCGGCTTATTGGCAAATACATTCAATGTAATATGAAACGTATTACAAATTATAAATTAATTCACAAAAATTAAAAAAAAAAAATCTTGAAATCAGTTCATTGTATATAGTATGTACATAATTAAAATGTAAATATGTAATTGTTATAATAAAATTAGTTGAACTTATTATTGATTAATATATAAGCTTTTAATTAAGCTTTAGGTCGGTTAAATAATTATTTTTTCGATATTTCGCTACTTCTCTGCGTAGCTTCTTCAGGAAATATTTTTTAAAAGAATTTTTAATTTTATTGTTAAATAAGTTAATTTTCATCTTTTGATGAATTTGTTCTATTTTCCTCCAATGATTTGGTAAAAAAATATATAAAAAAATATTTATGTACATATTTTGCACGAAATATGTAATATGTACGCAAAAAAAAAACCGCGCTGCTGCGAAACTTTTGCCGCGCAATGCGAAATTTTGGTGGTAAAACCAAAAACGCGCAAGTTCGAAACCGCGAAGTTCGAGGGATTACTGTACGTAGTTTTAAGAACATGAATACACACAAGAATAGTTCTTAGTGGCATCACTGGAAAATAATACTCAGCTGACAGATTAGATGTTTATTTTGTTTCAGCGGATGTTTGATACCTGTATTCTTCAGTGAGTTTATTTAGCGAGTTTATTTAGCGACAAGTGCAAGTGCGAAAAACTCAATACACTCACACTTTTCACTAACGTACTAACAATTATCGAAGTTGAAGGTTAATCTGCAAGAGATTTTTTGACAAATTACAGTTGGATAAGCAATGTTGCTCATACAGGCATTAAATAATGTTTTCCCTTTTTATAATTTTTTATGTATGTATACGTAAAAAAAAAAAAAATACGAAAAAACATTTCTTTCGGCGTACACCTCTTAACAGTCTTCTAGCAAAAGTTTTGAGAGAACTGATTGCCATGAAAAAGCATTTATCAAGTCTGTAGTTCGGAGTTGACATTAAATTGTAGGTTCCGGTATCATTAATAAAAATTGAGAAAAACAACAGGAGTACTGCGAGAAGCCAGGCCGTAACCCAGAAAACAGGGTTGTAATGGCCAATACCGCTAAAAACAGTAATAAAAATTTTGGGAAGCATTTGTTTTCAAAAAAATTATGGCCATCTTATACTCTGGAAATTCTTTCTTTAAGTTGTTTTGATTTCTGAGACATTTTTAAACTGAAGTTGCACTTGCTTGTGTGTTAACATGCAGCATTTTCGAATATTGGTTTCAATTTTGAAGATAAAACGAGTTTGCTACTCACTTGCAAGTACTTGCAGGGTTAAAGCAAATAGAGGAGTGTTGTCAACTCAAAATTGAGGACCTCTACCCTCTATATATACATATTTATATGTAGAATTTTTTTTTTTTTATTTATACATTGCCTATGTTGTTGCACTAAACAGTTTCTTTTAATTATGATTTAATAATATTTTTAAAATATGGATTGTGGATGTATGGATTGGTGTAAAATAGAGCAAAAAATAAATGGAAGTTGTTCTTAAATCATAGCATTTTCATTGAAGGCCAAGTATTTCTAAGAGCTAAGCACTACTCAGGTCTTGAAACTACTTCTTTTAGACAAATACTCAGGGGTAAACCCCTACTCATACATTATTAAGCGCCTTTTTTGTCGATGAGACATGTTGCTGGTACCTTTGAATGATCAACAGCAATTACCCCATCTGTCGTTTGATGTTAATTATAAGTGGTAGATGTCTCCACTAAGTAGTTTATCTGCTATCTTCCAGAAGGTGGCGCTGTACTCCTGATCATTAATTTTTAATGCCTGCCAAAGGTGAAATAGAGTGGAAATGTCATCCCATACATCCACATGCTAAATTCGTTGGTGTTTCACGAAAAATAAAACTACTGCAAAACTACTACTGTTAAGGGCCAACATGGTCACTTTATATTACTCTATTGGTGATTTTGATTTAATTTAAAACTCTTATCATGATTCACTCATTGCTCAGGTAGCCATAATATTTTATTTACATTTTTATTTTTTGTTTGATTTATTAAAATTAAAATGCCGACAAAGTTTATTCGCATATATTAAATTAAACCATAATAAATTAAATCAATAAGACAAATTATAATTAAATAAATATTAAAAATTATATATAGATACGATATAAAAAATTATAGAACTTTTTTTGTTGTTGTTTTGCATACAAAAATATAATCAAACAGCCATAATGTTTAAAATAAAGTCTAAAAGCGATGTTTTTGTTTAAAGAGAGCAACCGTTTCTTGTTTGAACGCCTACATTAAAGAACAAAACAGATTAAATGCGACGTAATAAAATATGCAAAAAAAAAAAATATTGGTATTCTCAAGATTTAATTGAGTATCTAACAGCGCAGTAATGTAACCAGAGATCTTTTGGCAAAGAGTTAATTAATAACAATTTTATATACATAATTGTACCTTGTAGGCAAAAAAAATATATGTACATATTGGAGTATAAGATGAAAGTGAGGTTGATCAACTTCCGCATTTGAAATGTACTCTACATCAAGCAGTTTTTTTTTTAATATTTTTATTCCCAAATCTCTGGCTCAAAATCAAGTGAATATTTATTCATACTTAAGCTGTATTGAATCTAATGGGGAAACAATCCTAATAAATGTGTGTCTTAGCCAGTGCTGGTCATACTACTTTTATATGTAAAGCCTATTACACTTTGACACTTGAACATCCACATGGCTAGGCATGTTCTAAACCTTACACAATCTACTAAATAAATATAACAACTATTATTACTAATTTCCTTATCAAAAATTAACAGTACTGAGATCGAGTTGAAACTTGGCATTTCAATCTTACAGCCTGTGCATGGAAAAAAATTCCCTTAAAACGTGTTAATTCCAGTAAGAGATATTCGGGCCCATAATGAAACTCCTAAATAAGAAGTCTAATTTCTTTTCCATGACAAATTATTTTAATGGTTATTCAATGAAGTGCCTAAATCTGGTCAGATTCGAAAAATTAAAGTACTATTGGATTTTTACTCGCTTTTGATTTCCAGTATGTAGAGAGATTGAGAATTCGGTTTTGATTGAATTTAATTGAAAAAAAAAACCATTTGTTTTTCAGCATTTAAATTTTTATTCAGTGGGTGTACCTTATAATGTATTATCATTAAAATACAAAATACATTTCTATTCTTTTTTTTATGTGTATAGAGTTTAAAAATATGTCATTTAAAAATCACTTTGTCTTTGCAAATCATTTATTTAAAATTACTTTTTTAAACAATTCAAATTCCGATAAATTAAAATTCTTGAATAATTTAAACGTCACCTTTATAGGTGATAAAATTAGAATACTCAGAGTTTGTGGTTTGAATAGTTACGACAGATGAAACGTGATTACAAATAAAATCTAATGCAGACCTATACGTGTTGAGCATAGTATTGATTTTATTTTGAAAAAAACTGAATTGGATTACAAATTATTCAAAACTTAAAAGTAAATTAAAATGCCACGAATATGCAGATATTTTATGAACATTTCTCTGTTTTGTTTTTATGTCCTTTTTTTTTCTTACTTTATTCGAGATATTTTGTTTTGAAAATATAATTTTTTATTCTTTCAGTATTTACTTAAAATTATCATTTTTATTTACTTTAAGAATTTTTAATGAAAAGGAAAAAAAACGAAATAATTAAAAATCATAATGATAAATTTGCCAGATTTTATATGGAAAAATTCAATTAAGGCATCTTTTTTTGACAGTTTGAAAGACATGCGTTGTCAGTTGGAGAGATTGAATAGATGCCTACATTAAATTGCAATAATAAAGAGAAATTAATTCATAATAACGAAAAAAACTTTTGTTTGTTTTTTACAAAAAAATTACAAAAATTTTAATTTTAAAGAATAAATTTTTAAATTCATTAAAACAAAAGTTTTTAACATATTTTGCTTTAAAAGTTGACATAATGAAGATTTTTTTAAGGTAAAGAGCCGCCCTTAATAGTTGTCAAATGACAAATTTCTTTTTATTGAGAAATGATATGTAATGTTAGGCATAAGTGTCCATGTGACAATTTTGTTGTTAATCTTATACATTTACAGCCAGGCCCACGATATCGAATCGTGTAGTTTTAAGCGACAAACAGCTGATTTGCGGCACACTAATTTTTGTGTCGCCAAAAATAAATGCGATTAGTAACACAAAATTTTTTTACACACATATACATAAATAAACAAAATCGGAATAAGTTTGTTTACTATATTTCTGTCAAGTTAAACTAGCACACGGTTGCATTTTTTACTGTACAATTTAAGCATTTCAGCGCTTTTTTCGTGTATATTCGCGATTATTTTTTGATATGTTGATATGGCAGCTTTGTTGTTTATTTGCATTACGTTGGTAACATAAAGCAAAGCGAACGATAAAGTGACAATTAGTGGGCCGCAGTTTAGATTCACAGTGAGTGACTGAGTTTCGTTCGCTTAAGTTTTCTTTCGATATCGTGGGCCTGGCTGTTAATGTACGTTCCCTAATGAAGTCGACAATAGATAGATGAAACATTGGGGATTAGATTTATAATTATTATTGTAACATAAGTCTATGGAGGTCTATAAGCTGACAATTTTGTTGAATATAAAAACGTTAAAACCGCAATTTTAATCTGATTTTTGTTTGTTCGAAATTGTATTTAAAAATGCCAAAAAAGCATTTTGCCTAAAAACATAAAACTTTATGAAATTGTTTTCTGTTAAAAATATTAAAATTAAATATAAGGGTACCCCGGTGGTCTAGTTGGTAGTGTACTAGACTGTTAGTGTGAGGGTTGTGGGTTCGATTCCCAACAGAGATCCTACTCTGTGACACTACACCGAGCAGAGGTTTTAGTCACGTCTCGGATTAATTAAATATAATATTAATATTGTATTCTAATTTAAATTAATAAAAAAAAATTTCCCGAATTCATAACACCCTCCTACGCATTGTAATCGTTGTTTGATTGTACGCTTGTTGATGGTAATTTTCATATAAAGATTTGATACACTTTTTTTCATGTGTTGTATTTATTTCTATGCTATTAATGTAAAGTGAATGAAAGAAAGAAGAATAAAATCACACAAAAAAATTAGTTATTTATTTAAAAGAAAAAGATAACGAAGTATATAAATATAGAAATTAATTTAATGTTGATAAAGTGTTAAAAATTTAAATTAAAGATGGATTTATTTATTTGTGATTTTCTTATAGTGATTTTCTTCTTATGATATTTTTGACACTTTTGATACAACGAACACAAGCATGTAAACAAAAACTGTCTTCAATAAAGGCCATGACTGACTATCTTACAAAGTCGTGCGATTATGTCAAAAAAAATCAGATAAATTTCTGCCCTACAATAGAAAATCGCAACAAAATGTGTGTTAGGATGCCACACTGTCATAGAAAAAAGATGCAAATAAATAGAAAAATTAGTATTGTTTTCAAAGAAAGTAAAAAATGTATATTTATTTTTATGTTTGCCGCGTATACAATATAAACCAAAATAAATAAATGATTTGCATTTTTTGTGTACAACTATTCCACAAAAAGCAACTCTGATCTCACAGAAACTCTCATTTTATGAAAAATTTCAAAAGATTATAAAATCGTACACACTTGTCAAAAAATCTGTCACACTTATATAATAAGTCTGTTTCTTTACTCTACATTGGGCGCCCGCGGGATCCCAATTTTACCAAAAAGCGTTCCCGTACACAAAATTTGGGTAAATGAGAGAAATTTTGAGAGAGTAACATTCTTCTTCTTCATGCATGAAATAGCCCGTACTTTTTCTTCGGGCTAGTTTGTGCAAGTAAACAAATAATCAGCTGTTTAAAAAATAATAGAAAAATGAAAGGTTCAAAAACTGAAAAAATTTTCAAAAGTTGAATTAAAAAATATTTATAAACCTGCAGTGAAAGGCTTATAGTATAATTTAATTCAATATTTATATAAAAAAGTTTATCTTTGCCTTATTTAACATGTATAAGTCGAATTATTGTCTTTTATTTTTGCGAAGGTACATTTTGAATATGCGTGTGTGTGTGACATAAAGTTGTGTGTTTTCTTATTTTTATGTGAATGGGTAAAATATTTGCTTTTTTGCGTTCCCGTACTTTTGGGCAAATTTGTCTCTTATTGAGAGAAATTATTGTTTACTCTCTATTTCCCGAACTTTACCCAAAAAGTAAAGAAACACACTTAATTTTTGTCCACACTATCACACAATCTGAACACACGTGCAATTTTTGACATATCGAACGACTAAATCTGATAGTCAGTCATGGCCTTAAGGAATACAAACGATACAGAAGCTTATGAATTCGGCAATAATAAAAACAAAACAAAAATTTGGGGTTATTATAAAAAAAAATGCTGAAAATAGCATAGGTCTTCTTCTTCAAGGTGTAACACATATTATATTTTTATAAAATTTTTAGGAGGGCACCACAACTCAAAACACTATTCGTTTTGAGGTTTTAATAAAAAAAGGCAAAAGCTCTGAGACTAACTAGTTGCCATGAACAGGCTTCTTAAATCTGTCGTTGGGAGTCGACTTTAAAAAAACTGAAGTTCCCGGTTCTTATAGATAAAGATTAATACACGTAACATAGGTGCTGCGAGTAGCTAGGGCGTAACCCTGAAACAGGTTTGTAATGTGTGTGTGTGTGTAAGTAACCTTTCTGACAATCTGATTTTCTTGAAGCACCAACAGTTCTTTTAATATAATTGCTTTATTACTAAAAGGTTTATCGAGAGGCAATGTCTCTCAGAGCCTTTGCCTAAAGACTGTTAAAAGGTAGTCACCGAAATAAATGTTTTTTTTTTCAAATTTGTTTTTTGCAAGATGTCAGAGCTGGGGTTTTAACCTCTGAGCTCTTGTCTTAATAAGCCTATACTCTAACGACTACACAACGGCGAGTACTACTATTGTAATAATTATTATTTACATAATTTGGAAATACTAAGTTTACATTTAATAAAATTTATATACAAACAGCCTTATGTATAATAAGAAATTAGCAGGTCGTTGTACACTGTGGCTAAATTTGTCATTGCAATACGTGGAAATTCTTACTCAATGGTACAAGGTTTTTAATATTATGGATTATCTGACTAGTTATCAGTTACAGGGTATGGGAAGTTTTAATAACATCAGTCTATAGCGGGTGATAAACTTGCCAGTTTTTTGTCCCCTGTGCTAAAGAGTTGCTAACTTTTCATTATACATACGGCCAAAAATTTATAAAACTTCAAGGCCCCTACTAATGCAGTACCAATGTACTAGTCTAGGATAATAGGAGAAGGAGAAAGACGGTAAAGACTAATATCGTATCTGATATCAGTCACAAAAAAACAAAAGTCCTACTTTAAAAATGCGACCCATAAGGAAATCGATTGCTTTTGAGTAATTATTCAATAGCCAGTGTTATACATTCACCACTGAATAATCTAACAGCAATCAACCCCATAAAGCTTGTACAGTAAAGTTTAAATGAGGGGAGGAATAAAATATCATAATGACCCAGCATATGGGAAAATTCTTAGTAACTGCTCCTCAACATACTTTCTGGCATGGGAATCCTTGACAGAAAACTTTTGCTCTCCGCCAGCTTAGCCAGTTGAGTCCTGGCAGTGTAAGCTTCTACACTACGACAATGTGATTACCCCACTTACATAGATATTTTTTTTACTTTTCAATCGATTAGTTTTGAGTACTCTACTGAAAGTCCTCAATACTGACGATTAATGAAAAGTAGCAGAATGCGATAGCACTATTACACACGTATACAAAAAAAAACATTAAAATAATTTGTTCCAAGAATTCCTAACACAACTGCCATACAGGTTTTTGAATCAATTTTACTCCCTGACAACCACATGTTAAATTCATTGGTGATTGGGTAAAAGTCGATCTACTAAATGTTGCCTAATGACTGGTAATTTTTTTTTTTTTTGCTGAGAAAGTTATGGTTTATAAATAGATTTATTTTTTATGAATATGACTAAAGTGTTAGGCATGTTTATCATCCCTGCAAACGTAGCAAACAGTGCCTATATTTTGCCGTTGTATTATATAGTTTGTTACGTTTGCAAGACCTGCAAGGGCGTTTGCAACGAAGAGTGATCACCGCTATTGTTAATAATTTTTCTTTTTAAAAAAAACATCCCCCAATATGCACATATTTTACAATTTATGAATTTATTTCCTTTCTTTTAAATTCATTATTTAAACTAAATTCTCTACCACAATTGATTTTATTATTGGATACATATGTAGGTATATTTGTATTTAATTTTTATTTTATTTATAATGCAAATATTTATTCATATTAGTTATGTAAATAGAAATAATTTTTAATTTTGTATATTTTCTTTACTAATTAATTTCATTAAATACTTTGAAATTATTTATTCATAAACACTGTAAGCAAATGTAGTTTTGCTTTAAATATGCACAATATTCTCGTTATTGTTGGTTTTTCTATTTTCTATTAATTTTAATTTGTAACACTTGAATAAATATATATTTAGACGTATAATACGCTATACAATTTAAGGTATAACAATATAATGATGGCTCTTTAATAAGAAATAATATGTGTTTTTCCATATCATGCTCGTGTATATGATATTCATATTCATATTATGCCAACCAACCGCAGCAGCATTTCAATTGTTACACAATCACAAAAATATTTTTTATTTTTTTTTTATTTCATTCCATATGATTTAATAATTTTGCCATATTCTATAGGTAAAAATTGTAAAATTTGTTGTTGTTGTGTTATACAAATTATTATATTTTTTATATTTGACATAAACAGCTTAACATTTTAAAAACATTTTTTTATATTTTTAAATTTTTTTTTTTCAATTTCATGAATTAACAAATAATTTCAAGCCTTTTCTTTTTATAGTAAATCTATAAATCACTGCAGTAAACTAGCACCTTTTTTTCTATGTTGATTTTTTTATTTTTATTTTTGATTAAATTATTATAATTTGTTTTATTTATTTTTGATATTTTTATTTAATTTGACGTTTTTACTAAAGCACGCTTTTTCAGCTATTTTTTTTATTTCTAATTTTTCTTAGATTTTTAACAGCTGAATAACAATAACAGCATCTTTTATTTTCATAAATAAACAAAAAGCGAAAAAAAAAGAAACACAACAATTACCCAAAAAGAAAACAAATTTTGTTGCCAATAAAATAAAAACGTAACGAAAATTACAAAAGAAACACACACGCACACACGTTTCGATCGTTTTATTGTTGGTTTATTTTTTTCTTCAAAGAATAACCAATTTTTCTCGGTTTTATTTCTTACTTTTTCGCTTTCACTCTGTCTAACGTTAATGAATGCTTTTGCCTAGACGACGTTTGGTTTGCAACTAAATTTCCGCATGTTTTTTACCTGCCAGTTGTGAAGAGTAAACAACAACATTACCAACCAACTTGTATTGCATATAAGTTTGAAGTATGAATCGAACTTGTTTGTGTTGTTAAGAATAGAAAAAAGAAAATAAACATGATTTATCTGATAGAAATTGAAAGTCATTAAACTATGTATACAAGTATGTATGTATGTAGTAGAGTGTTGTTACAGTAACTCTCTGCCTTAAATTGCGTAAATGAAAAAGGAAACGGAAATAAATATGTTTTCAAAGTATTCGTAGCTAAATTCATATGGTAGTTTAGTTAAATGGATATTATATTTATTTGTAAAATGTTTAATATTAATAGATAATAATAATAATAGAACAAACCAAGACATAAAAATTATTTTATAGATATTCAAAACGCCATTGAGTAGTGTTATTCACCATCTTCGAATACATACATATATATGGCAAGTTTTTTGTTCTTTAGTTTTTCTTTATTCTGTAGCTACATTCTTATGGTAATAAGAGATATTAATTTTTATTACAAATAATTAAAAAAAAAAGCTAAATTTGTAAATTGTTTAATATTTTTCTTTTAGAAAAAAACCAAAACACAAACATTATTTTATAGACAGTCAAAAGACCATTAATGGTAGTGTTATTCACCAAGCCACCTTCGAATACATGTGTATGGCAAGTTTTATGTTATTTTCTTTAACATATTTAGATTTTAAACTTAAAAGTATAAAATGCATGCCATTTTAATACTGTAATATTATGGCAGCTACAAGAAAATTAAAAAAAAAATTTTTTTGAATTCTTCGTTTAGATGAATTGTTTTGGAAATTCATTAACTTGAGGTCTTGTTGCCTTTGGCATTTCAAATAAAAACGAGTACTTTGTTATGTTTTAAAATTGAATCTAAAATTAAAGTTTAATTATTGAGATTTTAAAATGCTGATTGTGAGTGCCATTAGTAATATACCCCTTATTCTACTTTACACAAAAACCTTTAATATAAAAGTTTTCTTGAAGTGAAACGATATAAGTGAATAAAAATACTTACACACATACATACATAATTGGCCATTACAACCCTGTGTCAGGGTTATGGCCGAGCTTCTTGTAGCACTCATGTTGTATGTGTTAATTTTTAACCATGAGTAGCGGGACCTACAGTTTAAAGTCGACTCCGAACGACAGATTTAAGAAGCTCTACCATGGCAATCAATTACTCCCAGAGCTTTTGCCAGAAGACTGCTGAGAGGTAGTCGCCGAATGAAATAACTTCTTCAAATTTCTTTTTTTCAAGATGTCAGAGCTGATATTTGAACCCATCGCTATCATCTTAGTGAGCCAACACACTAACCACTAGACCACGACGACTACGATAAAAATATTTAGTCAGTAGTTTTCTTTTGCTAACAAGTATGAGTATGGGTTAAAAAATACGTCACATTTCATACTAAGATTTAGAAATTATTACAACTTGTCGTTCTTATAAAAAAAAAAATATTAAAAATTTTTCTTTGTGTAGCGTCTTTAGGAAAAATAGAGTTACACTGTTTTATAAAATAACTCGTTCTTGATCTGATACTCAACATTTTCACGGGAGTGAATTTTTGTTTTGCCATTTGTAGAATGGTCATATTGGTCCAGTTGAGGTATTCACAAGGTGTACTATTATGCCTTATTGCAAAGTTAAATATTTCTAAATCTACGCTCAAGCTGAGCAATGATTTTGTGAAAATGTTCCTCGATTCATAAAAAACTGTTCCTTTTTCAGACAAAAAGTTCACATAGAAGTGAAGAAAATGTACTTTAAGCGACTAATTGCATCCATATACAGACAACTGATCCTCGACAGGAGGATCGTTATCGTATATTTTTTTCACACATACGTTTCTGAATGGAAGTAATGCTCCCTCTTTCTCATCGATTGAATTTTTTCATAAAGGTCGAGTCGCTAAAAACACTCCGAATTTGGAGACAAACGAAAATTTATTTTTTAAGTTTATTCTTACTTATCTAATGCTTTCATAAACTGTCCAAAAAATTCGAGTTTGCCATTGCAGCGGCTCTCCGGATGCAGTTTTACTTCCTCTATACTCTAATGCGAAATTCAATTGAAAAAGTATTTTAAAAAACCAAACTTTGTGCACGAAATTAAGTAGCTGAACCAGTTATAATTCTTATATTTAATATTTTATGCTTTACATATTAAAAAGAATTGTCGCATTTAGTATACGAGTATAAACAGCTTATAAGCAATACATTTGTGTGTTTCAAATGTAAATTTAAGTTTTCTTTTCTCGAACGACTGTGATAGTCTATTAGTACTTCCAAATAGCTGTAGCGAATGAATAGAAAAAACCAAATGATTTTTTTTAAGTCTACTCGTACTAACGAGAGTCTCTTATGCAGAGACTATCGAGGCCTACTTATTCCCATAAGTAATGTATTTCATATTACTAATAATATTGCAAGAATTTGATTATATTTGCTTTTTTTTATTAATTTTAACTTTACATTTAGCTTAAGGTTTATTAAATATTTTTTTATTTCCAATTGTTTATAAAGAACTAATAAGGAAATATCAAAAGCTTATAATTATCACTAACAGACTTCAGGCTCAAATAATTGTTAAAAAACTTATTAATTATTAAAATAATGGTAAAAAATTGAATTCTAAAAAGAAATTTCATTTTTAATTTTTATTTTTTAAATGCATTCTCTGGCAGTACTTATGCTTAATAAATACAACTCAAATCAATTGCAATATTCTAAAAAAAAATTTCCTTTAACTTCTTAATATCCTTCAATAAATAGCTCCAAATTAAAAGTTTTACTTTTCCGTTTGTATCTTAAGGCTGTTTGCTAATTTGGGTAATTAAATATTAAATGCAACAATTTATTCAATTTGAAACCAAAACAAAAAAGAAAACAAAAGTTCTTGTCTGCAGTCAAGTTCTTATCAGCATAACTATTTTGTTATTAGCATGTATGATAGAAAAAGCTCTTTTTATCTTTTTACAACATGTTTGAAAGCAACAAATTGTTTATATGTTTGAGTAGGACCAGGTCATCAGAGCTCATATGCAGTTTAGGAAAATAAAACAACATCAAATAATATCTGCAGCAAAGCCAGCAGTCACATTGTTTTGTTTACTTTGTTTTCTTATAATTTTTTAGGAAAATGAAATGAAGAAAATGTAAAAACACATGGCTTAAAAAAACAACAATAACACAAAATGAACTTGTAATAAAAATTATAATAAAAAACCATTACAAACATGCTCGTAAAACACATTAAAATATAATAAAAAGAACTTTTTACGTTTTGTTTTTTAAACTTTCAAATGAGAGTCTCTCTTGCTCCGTCTTATGCTCTTAGTTAAGCATTATAAGCAACAACATTCAACAACTCGTACATATATAAATCACTTCAGCCACCTACAACTCTTTACAGCTGTTTTATAGCGCACACTCTCTGTTTGATTTTACTTTTAATTTTTTTCCCATTAAAATGAAGTTGAATTGAGCAAAAAAGGAAGAAAATTATTGTTATTATTACATGTTTTATATATAAGTACATACATGTTTTTGTTTTTGTTACAAACAGTTTTTTGCTTCAATCACAGAGTTGAAATTAATGGGAGTTAAACATCAGGTCATAAATCAGTTTTAGTACAAAACTTTAAAGTTTTTTTTCAGTTTTTCAAAGTGTGTGTATATGTGCTTAACCAAGTGTATTACGCAACTTTTTCTTTATGAAGTTGTTCTTTAAAATATCGGAGGAAAAGGTTTAAAACAGATATTTTTATAAAGACAAAGTGGATTAAAAAAGAAAAAGATTTAAATTATTTTAAATTTCTACAAATCTAAAATTAAAAAAAGAAATTGTGACAAGTTATGATCTTTGAGTTAATAACAACTATACAGACATATGTCTGTACAGTGGAACCTGTTTTTATACGAACAAATTTTGTGCAATTTTATTGTTTTGTTATGCGATTTATTTTATACGGTCCTTATCTACCTCATAAAAACAGGTTTTTCTGTATATACATACGTGTTTGTACTTGGAAAGACCAAAAGTTTAATTACGAGATTTACGAGTACACTCTACAAGGGTGGTGGTGTAGCCGTCTTTTTGTAAAAATAATGACTTTCACAGACTCATACAGTATGTATTCAATTTTTGACAGGTTATAGTCGGTGGTCTGTTGTTTTCAATCGGCCGTATGTATATTGAAAAATTAGCAACTCGTTAGTATATGGGACAAAAAGCTGGCAAGTTTATCACCCGCTATAGACTGATATTATTAAAACTTTCCATACCCTATAATTGATAACTAGTTGGATAATTCAAAAAATTAAATTCCTTGTACCTTTGAGTAAGAATTTCCACTTATTGGGATGACAAACTTAGCCACTGTTTACAACGACCTGCTGATTTTTTATTATACATAATGCTGTAAGTGTTTAATGCTCCATATTAAAATAGTAGGGTAGTTTTCAAAAGTTTACAGTATGCCATTATAGTTTTCAGAGATATTTTTTTAAAAAGTTGGTTGGTCGTAAAAAATTTGTTATGCATATACTCTGTGCCAACGAGCAGCATTATGCTTAGCACTGCTAGTGTTTAAATGCTTTTTACAATATATTTTAAAATTATCCACGTTTTACGTTTCTGTATAATAAATTTATTTCCTCTCGTAAATATTTTCTAGACAGTAAATACACCCCTTTTTCTATTTTAATTTTTCGCAATGAATGTATCGTTAGCTGTTGCTAGCAAACAATTTACAAAAATTTGTCATTTCAACAATATTTCTTTCTAGGAAACGATGAGTAAATGAATTTATTTTTATGAAAAAAAAAACGATCAAAATAACATCATATTCGTTCAGATTTAAAAAAATAAAAAAAAAACATTACGTTGAGTGCTTAATGCCTGTAAACATTTGTATATGAACCAAGAAAACAAGAAAATTTGTATTTAATTTATACAGATCGGTTATAACCCAGTGAACATTTATTAGTAAATCTTTTGTAAGTACAAAGCATTGCAAGTGTTTAATTCTTTTAAGCATCCCAAGTAAAGGTAGTCGTCGTGGTCTAGTGGTTAGTGTGTTGGCTTACTAAGACGATAGTGCTGAGTTCATATCTCAGCTCTGACATCTTTAAAAATTAAATATGAAAAAATTATTTCTTTCGGCGACTACCTCTCAACAGTCTTCTGGCAAAAGCTCTGGGATTTGAGTGCCATGAAAAAGCTTCTCAAATCTGTCGTTCGGAGTCGACTTTAAAACTGTAGGTCCCGGTACTCATGGATAAAAATTAACAAACACAACATGAGTGCTGTGAGAAGCTAGGCCGTAACCCTGACACAGGGTTGTAATGGCCAATTATGTATGTATCTCAAGTAAAGAATTTGTCAAAAAGTTCTTACACACCACAAGATAGATTTTGTTAAACAGTTGTATTTACAAATCAAATATTTAAATATTCAAAAATTTCAATTACAAAATGTCGTCAAATGGCTCTAAAATATAAAATACTTTTTATAAAAGATAACTGCCCGTATTCATAAAATTTATTTTAGGTTTTTTTGAGGTTTATTGAGGGTTTATTTGACAAGTATTGCATAGAAATATGTCAAATAAACCCTCAACAAACCTAAAATACTTTTTATGAATACGGGTAAACATTTTTAGCTTTATTTTTTGTTAAAAAATTGTATTAAAGTTTACAAAAAATTAAACATTTTATTTAACAGTGTTTTTATAAGGCCTAAAATGTTATGTTACAAGGCTTGAAATATAAAGTTTATCAAATGGAATAATTTTTTTATTATGCTATCGCGTGATCCTTACACCCCTACCTTACCCAACCCTATAATATGCAGGATTCAAGACAGTGTTTCTTTTTTTAATACTTTTAAAGAAAACTATTTTCCTATAAAAAATTATATATTTTCTTAGGTAGCATGAAACGTTTGTTTTGCTTTTTAATTGTGTGCTGGTTCATTTATTTTCGATATTTTTTTTTTTTTTTTGCTCGTTAATATATTTGACATTTTTGTCAGACTTTTTTTAATTTAAACGTACTTGTACGACTGCTTTATTGCATGTTTGTCATAGATCATATCAAGTGCCAACATTTTTGCGAAGATCCTATTAAAACAAAAATATAAATTGTCAGTCTGTTTTAATATTTTACAGATGCTGAATGGAATTTTTTAGGTACAAAAAAAGTTTTTTGCAAAATTGAATGTTTAATAAAATGATCGCTGCCAGCTTTTTAGTGACGGCATTGAATAGAGTATATAAGAAATTTAAGAAGTTTCTATATCAGAAGAATTAAATTAAATTCAGTGATTTAAAATGCTTTTAAGGTTTTTAATTTCATATTTTTAATAAAGCGTTTTAATTCCAATAAAATATATTAATTTTGTTAAAGCAAAGAGTGCTTTTTTTTACTGCTGTACTGTTTAGATATAAAAATATATTTTTAATTTCGATGCAACGGGCTTTATTAAATAGAAACCTTTACGGTATTAATATTTGAATATAATTTTAGTCATATGATCCTCAGAGTTGGCACGTGCAAAGCGCAATGTGGAACACCAAATTTTTCAAATTTGTTACAGCAAATGTGGCCATATCTTACCAATAACATTTGGAATATTGATTGCTAACAATCAGTGAATTGAATCTGGTTTATCGATGTAAAACAGTGACTTTACATCTTGTGGCCAATTAAATGAACCATTTTTTTAAGTAAATCATTTGTAACGTACGCTGTGTGTAACTCCATTTTATTAAAATCACGTGTTAACAGGATTAGTGTCTTCTAAGTAAGTTATGGTTTCTTTTAGTGACTTCACTTTGGCTTCATGTTCACTATTCAATATACATAGACATTCATTCTTTTTAAATCAGCACAAAATGAGATGATTTCTTCAATCCAAGTTCCCATATATTAACACAGGGTACTGGCAATTTAGTTAAGGTCGAAAACTTTTAAGAGGTAAGGAATAAAAACTTTGCTCTTTTTTTTTTAAATAACACAAATGTTTCAATGTATTTTAAAAAATACTGTTTTACAATTAGCTATCAGTGCATAAACTTAACGATAAGAATAGTGTAAAAGTTCAAACTGCATTAACAGGAAGCTATAAAAATGTTTAATATTTTTATAAATCACAGTTTAATAATTAATTTTTTATTTTATGCTTTCAAATAAATAAAAGCGCAAAATGAGGTATTTTTTGAAAGAAACGACGGACTTTACTTATGTTTTTTTTTTTTTTTTTTCACAAAATTAGTGAAAAATGACAAAAATTTTATTAATTGGCTTATGCCATCTTTATCGTTCCCCTGCTTATAACTTTAAAACGTATGAATACGAGTAATATGCAACATTTATTGAATTACTCATACGCTGCGTACGACTGTCTTACTATTCTTATAGAAATACAACAAAAAAGATAATTCATTACATGCTGTATGCCTGCATGTATGTGTCTGTCGGTATTCAATAATTAAACGATAAGTTGTTAAAGCGAAATTCAATAACCATAACAATTGCTCTCCTTTTAATATTCGCTCTATCTGTTAATGTTTGTTTACAAATCGTCGTCCCGAAGTTATCTTGACGTAACTCCAAAAAATATTTTTTTGGGAAATTGAATTTAAAGTTTTATCAGTTTATAGAAAAAAATTTAGTCGAAAAAGGTGACTCAAAATTTTTATCAGATGTAGTGCTAATAATTCTTTATCGAATAGTACAAAAAATTCTTAAGTCATGGAGAAAATTTTTTAAGTTTTAAACATTTTTAACTCCAAACAAAGAATAACATTTTGCCGTATAAGCCACTTTTTGGGAACATTTTCTTTATTTTTGGCACATACGTCCAAATAACACCGATAGAAATTTTGGATTGTTTTTTGTCTGATATTATCTTGACGTATATGAGACATACTTAAGTAAGCAAAATTCTTACATTTAGTATTTATTACTACAGTACTAAATAAATAAATTACGATTAACAAAGCACTTTTAATCTGCCTAAAGGAATTTCATCCATCTTTTATTATAAAAGAAAGCTTTCAGTGTTTAATATAACAGCAACAGTACGAGTATGTACTCAGAATCCAAACGAAACAGATGTTACTTACTGCGCCATTTGGAACGAAGCACAGAATGGTCGCTCTGGTAATGATATCGATAGTTCTATAATAAAAATTTTGGAAAATATATTGAAGGATTTTAATCATATTGAGAATATCATTCTTTGGAGCGACTCTTGTGTGCCAAAAAATAAAAATAAAATATTTTTGTCTGCTAGTTTTGGCATTTTATATAAAAATAATAATCTAAAAACAATTACTCAAAAATTTTCAGAGCCGGAACATTCCCAAATTCAAGAAATTGACTCTGTCCACAATGCAATAGATCGATTTCTAAAGTTAAAAAAAATTCACAGTCCTTTAGATTTAATAATAAAATTAAAAAATTACCATTCCAAAAAGTTTAAATTGAATATTATTGAAATGTTACCTACAGATTTCAAAATTTATTCAGTTATTGCGCATTAACTAAATTTTCAGAACGTTCCATTTACTAAAATTAAAGCAATTAAGTATAATAAATTTAATTTATTTTTTTTTTTTTTTTTTTTATTAAGACCAATACCCAGGGGCAAACCCCTACTCATGCAGTGCATTGTATTGGAATGTGAAGATTGTTAATAGATGTTTGTATATTTTGATCCTTTATTTGTTGTTTATCCTATAAAGCATCTGTAAGTAAGTAAGTAAAGATGAATTTCAGTCATCAAATTTAAAAAAACAAGCGAGAAAAGGAGTTTTTTCAAAATCAGAAGAAATGTTTGAAAAGGAACTCAGTATATGTCCAAAAATAAATATTTCTGAATATAAAAGAAATGATATTAAAAGCTTTTTCCCATATCTTCTATACAATGATGTTCAGTTTTATTCAAAACTATTTACATAAGTTATAACATATTAAGATATTATTAAGATACTGATTCTAGAATTATCTATAATGTACTTAAAAAACATACTTTTGATTCATAAAAGTTTTATGAAATAAATTTTGATTTAAAATTTATTTTATATACATATGTACCTCTAAAAAATGAAAATTAGTTTTTTATTAATTTATTCCTTTGATTTTAATGTAACAGCAATAAAGTGAACTTAAAGAAATCTATTCTTTATGATTTCTTATTACGTTTTATCTTTTTTTCTTATGAAAAATCTTTTAAATATATTCATTTATGTACGTACGTCAAGATAACGCAAAATTTTTTTATTTGAAAAATTCCATACATTTTTTGCCGTATATCCACGAAAGTGGCGCGTACGTCATTATAACATAAAATTTTTTTACCAATCGTGGATATACGGCAAAATGGCTCTTAAATATCTCAGAAAATTTAAAAGATAAAGTCCTGGTGATTGAACACATCGAAAGATCTAATAATTTAAGATTCAAAAATGGTCGTAACTCATTTTTTTTGATTTTGTGATATACGTCCAGATAACTTCGGGACGACGAAATGTCTTAAGGGGTTTTACACCATTAATTAATAAGTACGTTTATTATTAATTTGTGTTTCTCTTTCTCTCTCACTCTCTCTCACCCTGCATTGCTCTCTTTGTGTGTGTGTGTGCCAGTGCTTGCTTTCTTTTGTTATTAATTAAATGCAATTAATATTCTGTACGTACATCCTCTCTTTTATTGCTGTTCATTCAATAATTCATTAAATATCATTCATACATTTATTCACTAATCCATTCATTCATTTATGCATTAATTTAATGTTCAAACATTTTCTTCTTTGAATTTCTTTTGTATATTTTCTTTTAAAAGCGGGCATTTCTTATAATGGTGATATTTTATATAAAAAAATAGTTAGAGTTTGGTTTTATTGTTTCAAAAAATAATGAAATCGATATTTTATCAATATTTATTTCGAAAAAAGGGAAAAATTTAAGGTTCTAAAAGAGAGAGAGAGAGCAGTTTTGATTTAAATGCCAAATTAAAGATTTTTTTATTAATAAATTTATAATGCCAAGCATTATTTGAAAACCTAATTTATGTCATTTTGTATGGAAACAGCACATCAGTTAAAAATGCAGAATTTTATGGTTTAGTGATTAGTGTGTTGGCTTACTAAGACGATAGCGCCGCGTTCAATTCTCAGCTCTGGCATCTTAAAAAAGAAAAATGAAAAAATTATTTCTTTCTACCTTTTAGCAGTCATCTATCAAAAGCTCAGGATGTAATTGATTGCCATGCTTCTCAAATCTGTCGTTCGGAGTCGACTTTAAGCTGTACGTCCTGGTACTCATGGATAAAAATTAACACACACAACATGAGTGCTTCGAAAAGCTAGCCCGTAAAACTGACACGGGGTTGTAATGGCTAATTATGTACGTATGTGTGTAATTTTCTCAAAGCTTCGAAAATTTCTATGCAAATATTCATTAATTTAATTGGAAGATTTTTAAATAAAATGAAGCCATCACGTCCTCACTGGTTTCAAAATCGCTCATATGGGGCAAGAGTCAATTTATTAGTTATCGAAAAATAGTATTCAATTCAATAGAAATTTAATTGGTAGTTAAAATATTTAAACGAAGTTTATTTATAGTATTTGCAGTTTATCAAATAGTTTCAAGGTTTCCTTATCTCTTACAGTTATTCATCATTTGATTGTAGAGTGTATACAGCAAAGTAGCGTTTCTTAAGAAAATAATTTAAATGATTTTGAAAAGTTTTATTATGTGCTCATAATTCTTTTACTGTATAAAAATTTAACGTGTCTTATAACGAGCTTATAAAAAAAAACAAAAAAAACAAAAGAAAAAATTCGTCAAAATAAGGATTTTTTTAATCCTTTATCTCTCATAATAATATATTTCATTTAGTTTTTAAAATTTTCGAAATATGTACAAACCATTTTCCTTACTCTCTAAATTATTTTGACCAGAACTTAAGTAAGACATTAAACGAAAAGCGCCTTTAGTATATTTTACTAAACGGTAACAAGAACGCCTAACGGATAATTAAGGCAAGGTGGCATCTATTCTGTGGGAATAAAATATGTATAAGAACAGAGTAATAATGAATCCAGCGGTGGCACTGGATAACCAGATTACTGTAACAACACTTTACACTCACGTATCAGCAAAACTTTTGACTGACTATTCCGAGTTATGGAGATTAAAATGTTTACAAGTGCATAGAACATTGGTTCTTAAACACACTAAGACAATGTTCTCGAAAATAGCAGATCAGCAAGATGATGAGTAAAAAATAAGAAAGAAATTAATTTAAAAAAAACTCTTTCAAAATCTCACTGAAAAATTTTTCTAATTTCTAGTACACTATGAAAGTACACTATGAAAGTACACTATGAAAGTGGTAAAAAATAATGATTTTAAAACACTATTGCTGTTTTCTTCGTTATTAAAAAAAGAAATGAATTTTTCAGACTTTTTATTTAAATTTTTATAATTTTGCACAGTTTCGTTAACTTCTTAAGGACATTTTTTTACATTTAAGGAAAACTTTAACGCATAATCAGTAACTTAAAGTCAAAACTTAAAAGTTACATGCCTGTATTACATTTATTCAGAATGAAATAAAAAATAAAGTTTTCAGTGCACAACAAGGACTACAATAAAGACTTTAAACTAAAGTCGTTTTTTTTTTTACAAAAACGAAAGAAACAAAAAGAGATAAAACTAAAAGAAAAACAATAAAAAAGTGTAAAAACTTACATATTCCAACTCTGCATAAAAAAGAAAACAAAACAAAAATCTCGAAAAGAGTTAAAGCATTAGCTATGGGGGTCCTCTCCTCAGTCATGAAACCATGAAATCAAAAACTTATATGAACACTATAAAAAAAATATTCTAAAACTTTAATATGAAAAAAAACAAGAATACGACAAAACAAAGGATATTTATAGTATTTAAACCCTAAGAAAATTATGTTATTTTTATCGGAATGGAAAAAAAAAAGAAAAAAAATTGCATAGAAAATAATTTCTAATAAAAAATCAATTTAAGATTTGAAATGGGAAAAAACCAATTGATTTAAATGATAAACGAGTTTGTTGGCAAAGAAAAGTGCAAAAATAAAATCTTTGTTTTCAAAAGAAAAGTAACTGACAATCCATCTTAACAGAGTAATAAATTGTAGGCTTGATGAGCTCATTTGTTTAATAAAAATGTTAATGAATTGCTGTTTAAGTGATTTAAAAAGCACATATTTAGCATTCTAATTTCTTTCTGTGTTTTTTTTTTAATTTAAATAATGGATACACTGTTTTAAATTAGTTTTTTCTTTTCGAACAAATCGTTGTTGACATTCAATTTCACTTCAAAGAAATGTTTTACTATTTCAAGAAAGGCAGCAGTTTTGTAGACTCATCGATTATTTAATTTTAAATATTTATTTTGCATGTCAATCAAACATTTGCTGGTAACGTATACCAAATAGCAAAAAAAGTATTTAAGTTTTTATTACAAATAAAGCAAAATAAGAAAATAATATAGAAATTATTAAGAAAGTGGAATATATTTGTAGGCTTGACATGAATTTCACAACAATATTTCAAACAGTTAAAAAAATGTATATAAAAAATTAAGTAAAAGAAACATGAAACTTGATTTGTTTAGAATAAAATTATTAATTTTGTAATGGTTTTAGCGTGATTATATCTGCATCGATACGGAAGAACAGCTTAAGTCAAAACATTCAAGTTTGAAATATTCGCAAAATTTTATAAATTTCTCTAATTTGTCTAATAATAGATTTATTATACTATAAATCTATACTATAACACTTGACAATATAATACTAGCCTGACTCCTATAAAGCTGTTAAAATAGTAATTTAGTTCGGGCTGATCTCAACTTAAGCTACTATTCTATACACAGGAAAACATTTTTCATATTTAATTTTAATTAATTACTATATAGGATTTAGATTCAATGCAAAATATTTCTTTAAATTGATTTAATTATATGCTTAATTGATTAATGAGCTCTATTGAAAAAATGACGACGCTTGCACAAATCAAAAAAAAAAAAAAAAAAAAAAAAAAAATAAGTGTTAATTTTTAAAATCTAGTGTTTTGTATATCATAATTTTTAATTTTAATTAAATTGATATACATAATATATAAGATGTATTGCTTTGGGGATAAGCATGTCTCTATGGCCACTTCGTCTCTGCTTAAGAGACTCGTCAGGAGACTTTTTCCCAAAGGTGGTAACTAACTAATTGTTGGCTGACTGTGGTGAATAGGAAAAATAGAATTTCACTTTTTAAAAAACAGAAATGTATTGCTTTGTAAATACTTTTGTTTGGTTTTTATATACTTAATATGATTCGCATTTAGTTTACAATTATTAATTAATATAAGTATTTGTATTTTTGGTTACCACCTTTGGGAAAAAGTCTCTCCTGCTTATCCCCATATATTATGTCTATTAAAATGTATTTGCCTATATGGCGAAAAATATATTTTGTCTTTAATTAAATTGTTTATTTGGTTAAATAACATTTATAATATTTTTTTTAATTAAACTTCGTAATTGGAATAATTACAGTTTTAATTAATTTTTTTGTTTTGTATTAAATTAATTGTTTAATTGATTTAATAACAGTTTATATATATTTTTTATTAAACTTTGTAATTGACATAATTAAAATTTTAATTAGCCAAGTTTTAATTGAATTAATAGAAAATAAAAATATTGTGAATTAAAATCTCTTAATTGATATTGTAATTTGGGTGTTGGTTCGAAATCAATTAAAATTTTAATTGGTACTACGAATATTTCTGTGTATTGTAACAAATATAAAATTAAAAAAAAAAAATTTTTTTGAGTCTTATTACTTTAAGACTGAATCTTTTCGACAATAAAATTTTTCGGCAAATCACTGGTGAATTTACCACAAACGGCTAGAGTTCATTTAGCAGACATAGAACAGATTGTGATTACAAAAAACAGGCTTCTTCAAAAAAGAAAAAAAAACAAATAAAGAGCTCTTGAAATTAAAATGATATTGTACAACAACAAAAATTTTGATATAAAATTTTTTAATTATAATCTGGTAGATAAATTCATGATATTTATTTTCAAAATATATATTTACAGCGTTTACGATTTTTATTTTTTCGGAGTATATTTTCTTTTTCCATTAAGCGCTTTTTTTACGTTACACAGTATGGCGATACGACAAGTTGCTGTCAATTGATTACTTGAAAGACCATTGTTATAACTTCACTTTTAAATGATCAACAGCAATTTTCGTTAGATAGACTAGGTCTCGATGTTGACTGGGTGAGGATCTCTTCATAAGTAGGTATCTGTGTATATGCATGTGAATATGTACTCTATTTGAGTGGGTAGTCGTAGTAAAAAATTCAATGCAATCCTTTGCTTAAAAATAAAAATATTTATATTCAATAAAAAATCATGAACAATTAAAAATTATTTACATTAACTGTTGTTTGTTGTTGAAGAGTTTGATATATTACTTCAATAAATTTCCATTTCCATTTTCTATTACTGTAATAATTATTATTAATTTTTGTTTAACTAAAATTCAATTCACCCAACTGATTTCTAACCAATTTATTTTTTGTGTTTTATATTTGACTATATCTTTAATTTCTTAAAGGAGTATACGAGTATTATTATTACTATTTCCTTAAATAAAGAAAGTAGTTTCCTCTATTTTTTTAATTTCATATATAATTTATAGGCAATTGCAGGACGTGCTTTCAAAATATTATTTCTACTTACTGCGAAGACGACAAGAAGAAAAACAATTTGGTAGAAAAAAAAATTAATTTTCTAGGCATAAAATTATATTATTATATAACATATTAGACTTACTTTGGGGTAAAACAGATGTATTTCCTAAATGTTGTAATACGACTATGTGTTTTGTCTACAATAAAAGATAACAAACTTACCTGTAGAAAAGAAAGAAAGAAAGAAAGAAACAAAAATAAAAAATGATTAGTGAATGGTTTATAAACAAATATTATTTTCTTATGAGCTATAGTTTGGAGTAAATATTGTTAAAGCTTTGAAATATTTTTAGGAATTTTTAATTTTCCAGATTTTTTTTTTATTTAGCCCAATATTTAAGGGTAAGCCCTTACTCATGCTATGTATTGTATTGTAATGTGAGGATAGATATATTTTAAGCGTCTTCTGTCGATGAGACAAGTTGCTGGCATTTGATCACTCAAAGGCCAGTGTTATATCTTCACCTTTGAATGATCAACAGCAATGGCCTCAACTGTCGTTGGATGTTAATTATAAGTGGTGAGCGTTTCCACTAAGTAGGTTAGCTACTACCTTCCACAAGGTGGCGCTGTACTCCTGATCATTTATTTTTAATGCATTCTAAAAGTGGAATAGAGTGGAAATGTTAGGGAGCGGTTTCTTGGTGTTGGACAACGTGAACGGTTGATTAAAAAAACGGAAAACCGAACTTAATTTTTTTTTTTCTTTGAAAGCTCACAATACTATAGTGAGAATTCTTTATTGGTGTTTTTAATGCTTAAAAAGATCCAGAAGCAATAGACGACTAAACAGATAATGACCCTTCTATTGTGTTAAACATTGTCAATGTCAGACTATTTTGACCATATTTTGTGTACAAAATTCCCAAAGTTCATACGCTGAGCTTCCATTATTTTAAAATATTGCCCAATAAAAACACAATTTTCACTCCCTCTGAACTCTTACTGTCAAACTCTTCTTTTGTCAGGGTTGTCCAAAAACTTATTGCAAATTAGAAATTTTTGGAAAAACCATAAATGTAATTCTAGGCTTTTAGAGAATTCACTTGAACTACTTTTGGAGGAGAGTAAAAGTAACGTAATGTTGTACATTAATTAAAAAGAAAAGGTATGTATGTAATGTACAGTAATGAAAAAAAATACTATTTATACAGTTGAGATGGTACATAATTCAACTGAGGTGACCTAAGACCTGAACCAAACAAAACACATTTAATGAATGTAAATGCTAAAATTGACCTTTAAATGATTTAAATAGATTTGTGCAACAAAATCAAGCCTTCTTTAGCATAGAATTTCTCTAATATGTACTGCCACACATATGTGTGAGTATAAAGCTTCATTCTATAGCAAAATAGTTTTGCAGAACATAGAACTACAAAGTTTATTTCTTCTTCAATTTTTGTTTAACCTGGCATATGCCATAGACATAAACTTCTCTTACTTTTTGTTTCTACTTTTAACCTAAATTTTTATTCTTTCTATTTTTGTTAACCCTTTTGGTCTTCTTTTGTTTAAATTTTTAATTTTTTTCTTTCTTCAGAGTCGACAGTAGTACCACCAATGAGTAGTAGTGGATTCAATACAAATTTGATTAAAAAAAAGTATCCCTCATTCTGCTCTTAAATTACTCGTTATCATTGTAGGGCATCTTTTCTTTCCACACTTGAAATAGAAATTCGTTTTTTCTCAATTGAAATTTAAAATTTATTCAAGTGTAACTCTTTTGCATACTTTTTTTTAGCTTTTATCGAATTATTTTGATTTTTTAATAGCGAGTTTGGTTGTCATTTTTCAAATGTTTTTTTTTTTTTTATTTTTAGTTTATTTTTCTGAATTTATTGAAATTGAACAAAAAAAAATCATGACAAATAATGGCGTACAAGATAATAATTGTAATAAAAAAGTGATTTATTTAAAATTCATTCGTTGTGCAAGGATTGTATAGGTATATGAATTTAATTGATTTGATTTTAGATTTTATACATTTTAAATTTAATTAAATTTATAAAAATTGTGCAAAAAAAAGAAAAACAACCATCATATTTGTGTTATTTTAATAAATATGGTTTTTTTGATTTATTTTAAATTTACAATCTAATTGCCTGTTTTTATAAGACAAACAAGTACACACGATTGAGAATGAGAATTTATTTATATGAAAGATACAGTAGAACCTCTACTATTGGGATATCTATTAACCGGTATGATGTCTTTATATTATACTAGCTGAACCCGGTGTGCTTCGCTACCCCCTCGTTACATACATATTACAAAAAAAGTATTTTGTATAGCAAACATTATTATTGGTGTAAGTAAGTATCTGAATTAAAAGAGAAGGGGGCGGTGAAGTGGGCGTGGTTCGTAGTTATATAACGACGTTAACAGTATTAAGAACACTATATTACCAAATAAAAAAAATACAAATTTCTACATACAACAAAAAGTTTGAAACTTTCAAACAAAATTTGGCGTGAAAAGGGGCGTGAAAGAGGGCTTGGAGTAATAAATTATTATTTATACTTCGCCTGGAGTATAATGTGTATACAATTTAAAGTAAATCTTTTAAAAACTATATGGGGGCAATTACATAATTTAAAAAAAGTGGGCGTAAAAGTAGGCGTGGTCGAAAAAAAAGTACCCTATTAATCATGTCAGAGTCCCAGTTAAATGCTGTGAAAATTTCAGGAAGATCGGTCCAGAGGTTTGGTCTCCTATAAGGTACAAACAAACAAACAAACAAACAAATAAACAAACACACATTCAATTTTATATATTTAGATTTCTAATTATAAGGTTTTACATCTCAATACAAATATAAATTTAGTGATTGCTGTCTTTACCTCTGCTTGCACTTTTAATATTACGGAAGACGACCCCTACATTTCGTACATTGGGCTGTAGAGTCTTGTACGGGTAGCAGGTAAGAAAATGTGATTATTTTGATTTAATGGTCTCCTAAGGGGGAACTGAGTTTAAAATATTTTCTTTTTTTTTTCTTTTATAACTATCAAGTAAGTGCTGTAAAATGAAATCACTTAAAATTTTAATCGAGTGTTTTTTTTTTTCTTTCAAAGACAAATAAGAATTAATCGTGCCAATATTTAAACTCTTTGCCAACCAAAGCCGTTATGTTAATGGTTCTTAAGTCAAAGAATAAAAAAATATATCAAAACACTTTGAAATTTCGTAGCCGCCGTGGTCTAGCGGCTAATGTGTTGGCTTACTAAGACATGGGCCCTGGGTTCGACTCCAGGCTCCGACATCTTCAAAAAAAAGAAATATGAAAAAAAAAATATTTCTTTCGGCGACTACCTCTCAGCAGTCTTCTGGCAAAAGCTCTGAGAGTAACTACTTAATTGCCATGAACAAGCTTCTCAAGTCTGTCGTTCGGAGTCGACATTAAACTGTAGGTCCCGGTACTCATGGATAAAAATTGACACACACAACTTGAGTGCTGCGAGAAGCTAGGCCGTAATCCTGACACAGGGTTGTAAAGGCCAGTTATGTATGTATGTAGTTTGAAATTTCAGGCGATTTTCGCTTTATAGTATATACCCGTGTAAATTATTTTTCCTTATAATTTACTTTTTTGTGTTATTTTTTTCTAATATCTTAAATTCTATTGGTTTTAAAAAACACTTTCGTTTCTCATTAGGCTTTTATAACCATTTTTATATATATTTTTTTCAATATGTCTTTACTAAGTGGTCATTACTGTGTCCATAAATCAATATAAAATCATTTTGTGTGCCATTTCATTGTAAGTATTTCCGTTGAGTTATACGCTCTGCCATATGTCTTTCATCTATAAATCAATCAATACATGTATTGCCAGTAACAGTAGCAGCAGCATCATCATCAAAGAGAATATTATTTTCGTTATTTATTTATAGATAAAAAATATGTACAAAAAATAATAAAAAAAACAAAAAGCATTCACTGCCCTTTAGTAAAAACACAGTGACCCACTGTGAAGCAGCATCGATTTTCATTTCATCAATATATGTACTCTTATTTATACAGTCCCGAAAATAATCTATTTTGATAGACTCTCTTCTCTCTCTCTTATATGTTAATACACAATTGTTAACACACGTTTAAGCCAAAGCTGGCCAAAGGTAGAATAAAACAGATTGCTTTATTCAGCCAGCTGTGTGAAAACCCAATTACTATTCGGCGCTTGAGTATCCAAATGGTCAGCCTTGTTTCAAGCATATAAGCCATATGCCATAAGTGTGTGTTTGTGGAGCCATAATTTTTTTTTATGGAAATTTCTATGTGAGAGCAGTGAAGAGTTTTTTGAAAGCCAATAAATTTATAATTGTGTACATACAAGTATAGTGACCCGCCCGTTCACTTAAGGCATCGTCTATGAAAAAAAAAATGTAATTTTTATTTTCATTGCCAAAAAGAAAACCTTTTTTGCTCTCCGCAATGATTTTTATTGACCATAAGTGAGGAAAAGACTTAAAACAAAAGCGAGAAATAAGTTTGAAAGAGAAAGTGAACTAAAGAAATCTTTTATTTTTTTTTTATTTAAGAATTCATTTGCGCCCATAATTATGAAAGTAGTCTAAGTCATATGTTTCTTTAATTACAATATAATTTTATATTAAGCGAGATTTAAATTAGTATTACTTTTGTAGTTTTCATTAATGGAAATTTACTATAAATTTGATATTTTGTATGAATTTCATACGAAAAGTTTTAATTGACTTAGACCATTTTCAAAAGTATCTGAATATCCTATAAATAATTCAAATCAATGAAGAATTATGAGATTAATTTGAAACAATAACTTTGAATGAAATATTTTTTGAACAGTAATCCATTTTTTTCCTTTTTTTCTATTAAGCGACTTATGTCAATGAGACAGGTTGCTGTCACTTGATCACGTAAAGGCCAATTTTATACCTTCACCCTTGAAATTATCAACAGCAATTGCCCCATCCTTTGATATTAATTTTGTATATTGTAAAGTTGTGAGGATCTTTGCTAAGTTGTTACGAACCTTACATAATTCTGTCTTTTACTTCCAAATAGGTGGCACTTCCTCCTGGTAATATGTTTGATGTCAAAGCCAAGGTGGGTAAGTGGTAGGTAGTGTAGGGTGGAATCTCTCATTTTTTTTTAATTCAAACTTCGAAGTACTGCACACATTTTTGTTTTTCGTTATCTGCAGTGCTGGGACTTGAACCTGGGCTGTTTTGTGTTATAAGCGAGCGCTCTAATCAATCGAACCAACAATATACATACATATATAATTGGCCATTACAACCCTGTGTCAAAGTTACGGCCTAGCTTCTCGCAGCACTGATATTGTGTGTATTAATTTTTACCCATAGGTACCAGGACCTACAGTTTAAAGTCGACTCCGAACGACAGATTTGAGAAGCCTTTTCATGGCAATCAATTACTCCCAAAGCTTTTGCCAGAAGACTGCTGAGAGGTAGCCGCCAAAAGAAATATTTTATTCATATTTCTCTTTTTCAAGATATCAGAGCTGAGATTTGAACCCAGCGCTATCGTCTTAGTAAGCCAACGCACCAACCACTAGACCACGGAGACTACATCGAACCAACAACCCTCATACTAATAGTCTAGCACACTAGCTACTAAACAACTGATGATGCCAAAATTTTGTTTTTAAGTAATTAAGAATGTTCAGCAAGTTATCATATTTCTTTTAAACGATGTGCTGCTTTAATACTTTCAAATACAATATTTGTTTTCAGTGCCTTCAATTCAAATTTTATAAATAGTTTGAGCCTTTGGGATTAAGTTGAATAACTTTGCCTACTTGCTTTTGTATATATGTATACTGTGTATGTGTACGTGTTTATGTGTTCATGTGAGTATATGCATATGTATGTAGTTGGATATACAGTATTAAACTCTACATTCTCAATATTTTTATTTGAACAGAGTATGTCAAACGACAAATTTTGTCTTTTTCGTCGCTTTTAAATAATTTATCAGTGGACTACAGTTGCTAGGAATTCATAAGAGAAAATGTTTATTTTTAGCGGCTACAAAGTCATATTGCACTTGTACGGAGGACTTATAATTAAGTTTTGCAAATTCATGACTACACACAGTTTTACACAACAGTAGCAGGCAGCATCACATGTGCAGAAATCATGATAATTCTTATGAATGCCTTAAAATAAAAACAAAACATAAAAACGGAAATTGAAACCTACTTAAGAAAAATCAAAAAAAAAAAGAATCTCAATTAATGCGAATTATTTGCGAAATGTCAAATTTATGTTTTCAAAGTTTCAATTTTATCAGGTGAGAAATGCAATAAAAGCCTGTTAATGTATGGAATTCTAAGAATTTATACGGCGCCAATTAAGAAAATGCTTGAGAGCATATACACATATGGTAAAAATAATAATTGCACAAGTATGTTTTGTTTTTTATGTATGACTTTAAATACTAGCAATCCTAATAAATTTTTAACTATACTTATATGTATATTGCAATTATTTATTTTCTTACCAAAAATTTGGTTAAAATAATATGAGGATCAGACTTCATGTGAATACTGTATCGTCATTGTAATTGCAGATGAATTATGAAAAAATTGTTATAAGTAAATCATGTTTTGTTGCTGATGTTTACTTGTGGTATAAAAACAAAAACGCACTACATTACTATTGTTTTTTTTACATATATGAACATAAAAACATATCTGTCTATACCTTCAAATTCCAATACAATGCACTGCTTTTACACTTTTATTCGCAGAATAAAAAACACTTGTTGTTGCTTATAACATGCAGCAGTTTTTTTTTTTATTGAGGCCAGAACTTAGGGGATAACCCCTACTAATGCAGTACATTGTGCTGGTCTAGGAAAATATGTTGTAGGAAAGGGGAAAGAGGGAGTAATACTTGTGGACCTTTGATTTAAATTTACTAATATCGTAATTGACTGGAAAAACGTTTACGGGAAGACTGTTCCACAAACTGGACTATCAACTACAAGTGCTCTGAGAGCGGTATGTGTTGTCCGTAACAATATGCCACTACCCAGAATCAAGTCCTTTCTTTCATCAGAGCACCTCCCATCGTAGTACCGATAGAACAAAGAAACGCACGCCACCTTACGAGTTCGTGAATGCTTGGTCATCATTTACAAGGAATAGAACTATCATTAAAAACTTTCAATTTTTTAACGTTCATGAAAAACGAATTAAAACTGAAGAAAATTAACCCTTAATTGCATGATTTTTTTTTTTATTTTTTCTAAAATAAGCCACTGATAAAATTCATGCACAATTTTAAGTAAAAATATTTAAAAATATTTTATTATAGATATCTAAAACTACAGTTCAATGGGTATAATCTAATGCCGAAATATTTCAGCAGCGACCAATTTACACTAAAGTTTTTGTACATTTCTTTTCTTTTTCTTCAAAAAAATGTATGATGGAAATTTCCATCACAATGCAATTAAGGGTTAACAGCTTGATTTGTTTTTTTTTTCTTTTCTTCATATTCAAGGATTTAGTTTTTTTTAATGATTTTTGGGAACTACGAACCATAGTGTTATGATGCTTTTGTTAATTGTTAACAAATTTTTATACTACACATAGGTTTTTGTCTTTGCTGTATAATTTTTGTCAAGCTTATAACGAAAAACTTTTTTTAAAAGCTTTTATTAAATAAACGTTGCTTTGTACGAGTACATTTAATTTTAGCTTTTGCTTGTGGAATATTTATTTTATAAACACCAGATGGTACCATTATTAAGCTTTTTATGCACCAACCTGTTGAGTTATTGAAAACAATTATTTAAAATACGTTTTCTGTTGTAAAATAAATAGTACTTGTTTAAAAAAAGTTTTTCATAGCAAAAAAAAAATTAAAAATTTACAGTGTACTCGCTGTAACGTAAAGTAATTAAAACCATTGGAGTTCATTTTAGCGAAATTGTACACTTTAGCGATTGTTGAATTTCATGACAAAAGCATAAAATTTTACAATATTATACGCTTGAAAGTGAAATTATTTTGTTATTTGAATTACTAAAATATAAAACTAAAACAAAACGAGATCATGAGAAAAATGTCATGGTTTTCGGTGGTGTCATCAACACAATAAACATTGGTAAGCTAAGCACACCATAAAAGTTAGTAAACCAATGCTTTAATTGTGATATCAAAGTCATATGCAATAAAAAAATGATTCACGTTATAGAGCTTTCTGAGTTTGTTCATGTTACAGAGTAGTCAATGTAAACAAAAGCTTGTTCACGTTAAGCGATGTTCACTTTGGACGGTGTTCACGTTACCGCGAGTGTACTGTATAAATTCCTGCCAATAGATATATGCTGTGGACAATTTAAGTGTAAAATTCTTAATGTTATTCCAATTTATTATATTGTATATATACATGTAATCTCAATTGTATTGTTAGAAGTAAATGGTGCTTTAGTTGTACTCGTAAATTAAATTTTTGTGTGTTAGATGTGGCAGCCAAATTATGTGGAATTCACACAAATTATAACAGTTTTCATATCAAAAATACAAAGAAACTTTATCAAAAGTTTTTTTAATACGAGGTAAGACCAACAAGTTCGGGACGAAAGACCTATTGATGTCACGGCTGTACTCGGTAAAGCTCATTCTGAATTTGTATTCTTTAATATCTCTGTCGAATAAATAAGACTTAAGTCAACCGATAACCTGGGTTCTGTTGGCTTTGAGTGCCACCGTAGCTTATAACTTATTCCAATACACCAGTGACTTAAGAAAACCCTACAAGAAACAGTCTACTGGGATCAAATCGCACGTAGATACTATTATGGCATGTCACAAACAACCAAATACAGAGTTACTCATAAGATTGGTTTGAAACATACATACATACATAACTGGCCTTTACAACCCTGTGTCAGGATTACGGCCTAGCTTCTCGCAGCACTCATGTTGTGTGTGTCAATTTTTATCCATGTGTACCGGGACCTACAGTTTAATGTCGACTCCGAACGACAGACTTGAGAAGCTTGTTCATGGCAATTAATTACTCTCAGAACTTTTGCCAGAAGACTGCTGAGAGGTAGTCGCCGAAAGAAATATTTTTTTTCATATTTCTTTTTTTTTAAGACGTCGGAGCTGGGTGTCGAACCCAGGGCTCATGTCTTAGTAAGCCAACACACTAACCACTAGACCACGGCGACTACAAGTTATTTTCTTTGTTTTTTTTTTATTGCGACCAATACTTAGGGGTAAACCCTTACTAAATGCTGTGAATTGTATTGGAATTTTTGTAAAAAGAACAGTACATTATGACAATAGAACATTTATTTTGTTTTCTTATATTTTAAGCGCCTTAGGAATGAGACAAATTGCTGTGAATTGATCATTCAAAGGCCAGCGTAATACCTTCACCTTGAATGATCAACAGCAATTGCCCCATTATTGCATGTTGATTGTGGTGAGGGCCTTCATTTAGGAGATTTTTTTTAGCTGTTATCTGCTACTTCCCAATAGATGAAGATTTTCTCCTCAACGTTCGTTTTTCGTTGTCACTCGTTAAGGTGAAATAGAGTGGAACTTCAGAGAGCGGTTAATTTGTAGATGGGTTCTTGGACGGGGGACCTCTTATTTCTAAATTATAATTTTTGAAAAAACCGCAAACTAACTTTTTCATTTTTTACTTTTGGTGAAATTCGAACCTTAGCCGTTTGAGTTTTTGTTCGAGCGCTCTAACCGCTATACCACTATGACACGTATAAATAAATCTTAACTACTGTCAAAATTTGAATCTATTGCATTATTTAAGTATGTTGCTTGTAATCGACATCCCTTAATAGCAGGGTTTGAATAGCAAATACAAAATTAACTACAAATATATGAAATTTCTTTTTCTAAACCTTAAAATAAAATAATTTCCATTCCTACCACCCTTCCCACTACTTTATTCGGTTCTACTATTTTTAATGAATTCAAATAAATTTCTATTTGCATGTCAGTGTGAGTATATTAAACGGAAATTGTGAACATAAACGCACACGCATACCAACACACTAACCATTAAATACATCATAAATTATTCATACGTTTCTTTTGCATGTGTCAGTCGGTGTCGGTGTGTGCATGTGTTTTAATGATAATCGGTGTAAACAATCGTTAACAAATTTGGTATTGACTTAAAGGATTTTCATAATTTCTATGTTCTTTCGTGTTAAATCCTTTTAACAAAAAATGAGTAGAAAAGGGGACGTAAATTGCTTTTACATTTGCTTAAGTTGAGTAACCTTTTTTTAGAGGTTTTCCTTTTTGTTTGAGCAGCGCTAATGTTTTATTTTGTTGGAGATAATTTATGCAAAAAAAAAACAAACTTTTTTATGCATTTTATTGAAAACCTTACAGAATTCCTTCAAACACAGAAAACAAAATAAAGATGAATAGCTGTAAATTACTTTTTGGCAAACATTTTAAAATTTTTTGTTTAAATCTTCTTTTCAAAGTGCTTTATAAACGTTTTTTCGGGTTCATTTTTAAATTCGGGTTTTATTAACCCTTTTCTGTTTGTTTCTTTAGGTAGTCAAACTGTCAGTCAGTTTCTAAAAAATTACACAAATTAGGAAGTATGTTTTTTTTATATATATAAACTGACATTTCATATGTATGTACGAGTACATATCAACTTGTCAAACACAACGGAAAGTAGTAGATAATGATGAATTTAGTATTAAACAGAAAATGGCCTTCATAATATGGACTCGCACAAAATTATTCGTATTTAAACAGACAAAAACAAAAATAAAAATTTTAAACACAAATCACCAGGTCCACCGTGTTTAGTTAGCGCACAAAAGTGTCTTTGTTAGAGTTATCTTATCCACAACCCTTGTTTAGATAAGGTTAAACTTTCATTTATCATAAATTGACTTAGTTTACTAATAATACACAAAAGTTAAACTAAGTTTAAGCAAAAGCTTTGAATAATAACAGCGTTAACTAAACCAATGTGAATCTGGACATTACTATCGCATTAATGATTAAACAGAACTAGGGCTTGACATTTTTTTCCATACAAATTGCAACATAAAAACGCTGCAGGATGTAGTCGTGAAATAGAATCTATTTTATTTTGAC
This sequence comes from Metopia argyrocephala, assembly GCA_963576795.1. Lineage (NCBI taxonomy): Eukaryota > Metazoa > Arthropoda > Insecta > Diptera > Sarcophagidae > Metopia > Metopia argyrocephala. The sequence continues at coordinate 8,103,616 of OY756208.1, forward strand.
AGCGATTTTTCTTATGCTCTCATTTTTAGAAACAAATTCTCTCAACAATGTTACCACACTTTTATTAAATTTCATACATTTTGTAAACAAACCCATTGTTTTTTGTTGTTGTCACAAATCGAAAAAACATTTGAAAGTTTAAATAAATTAATAAATTTTTGGAATTTGTTAAATAAAATGAGTGATATTTTAGTAAAAATAATTGAAAAAGTGCGTTAAGATGATTAAATTATAAAATATAAGTTCAATTCTTTGCAAAAACTCTTATAAACTTAATTTTTAATAGCTTTACATGCAAGAAATGTTAAAACAATAAATGACAGTTCGTGAAGTTGCGGCCGTCGTTTTAATTTTGGGCACGTTTCCTGAAGTTGCGGTCATATTCTGTTTAATCATTTATTATCTAACGCTTAATTATATTCTAATAAAGAGCAAAGACAAGAAGACAATTTTTTTTATTAAGACCAATACTCAGGGGTAAACCCCTACTAATGCTGTGCATTGTATTGGAATTTATAAAAAGGACAGTAAATATTTTTATCTTATATTATATTGTATTATTAAGCGCCTTAGGAATGAGACAAATTGCTGTGAATTGATCATTCAAAGGCCAGTGTTATACCTTCACAGCAAATCTAAATATTTCCCTTAAGAAAACTATGCTAAACGTTTTGTTCTACGGTACTATAAAATTTGATGCTTGTTTTCTTCCGGACTAAGCTAATTTAATTCTTTTATTTTAAACAGTTCAGATGACCTACTAAGTTATTTAGTTCTTTCTATTTTAATGGTTGAGTCTTTGAAAGATTATATTTGTTACTTTAATCAGAGTCTTTACTTGTTGTATATTGTGTAGGTTTACAAAGATTTGCATCATCCGCAGATTTAGTTGTGCTGGCTTTCGTGATTTTAGTTGAGATCCTTGAGCCGAACATAAGTTACAAAATGATTTTCAGGGTTATTTCAAATTATTTTCACAAAGCAGTAGTACTTGCCATCATCATTATTTCAATGTTCTCACCAAATCATCAATGCTACTTTATTGATAATACCTTGTCTTCATAAAGTACGATATAGGTTTTTAATATTTTCTGAATATGTATATACTCAACTCAAACCTTACTGAGGAATCATATGTATGTCGCACAACAACAACAAAATATTTTTAAGTGTCCAATAAAGAACTAAAATTTGAGTAAAAATACTAAATGATGAAAGTTAACTGGTACCTCAAAACCAAAGCTATGAGAGAAAAATTGTTTATTTGTTTATTTATTTATTTATTTGTTGATAAAATTAAATGTCTCGGTCTGATTATTGATTCTAAATTGAATTTTGAAAATCATATAGACTCAGTTGTATCTAGAGTCTGTGTTACTTTGCGTAGGCTTTATAACTTAGATTTAGTCTTGCTTTTGTATATTAAGAAGAGGGTTGTCTTTGGATTGATTATGCCAATATTTTTGTATGGGTTGGAAGTGTATTGTGGTACTTGGGGATATCTATTTAGAAAAATTAGGTTTGCTTTTAATAGAGTTATTAGATATATTTATTCACTTAGGTTTAGACAACATGTAACTCCGTTTGTCCATAGCACTTTGGGTATGTCTTTTGTTGATTTTGTTAAGTTTAGAAACTTGCTATATTTTTATAGGTCGTTTAAGTTACATGTGTCTGTATCTTTAAGAGAATTATTTAAATTTGGGAGCCCTGTTAGAAATAGGCAGTTGATAATTCCGAAAATTACTCCTATTTTAGAACGCTCGTTTTCTGTAAGAGTGGCCAGGGACTATAACAGATTACCTACTTCCTTAAAAGTATTTAATTTTTCAGTAGCTACTTATAGAAGAAAGCTTCAGGAGGAATTTTCCTTCGTTTAATTTTTATTTATTTGTTGTTCATATCTTGAGATTTTTGTTGCGTAAAATGTATATTTATTTATTGAAAAATTATTAATTATTTTTAAGTTAATAATATGTTATTTTATAAGTTTTTTTTGAGTTTAATATTGAGACCGATTATGGCCATAATGCTAGGTTTTTCATATGAAAATTAATAAAATAAATAAAAATAAATAAATATGTACAGTAATCACTCGAACTGCGCGGTAAATACGTTCTTAAAAAACAGCGCGCAATCCGAAATCGCGCACTGTGAACCCTATTTTGTATGACATTAAGGGGATACGTTCCAAATCCTAAAATTATCATGAAATTTTTAAATTTAAACCAAGTAGATAACTAAACAAAAAGACTATTCAATATTAACATAAAGTTAAACTTAACATAAACAAAAAAAATAAAGGTTATTTTCATCTTCTGATGAATTTGTTCTATTTTCCTCCAACGGATTCGTAAAAAAACTTGTTAATAGTGATTGCTTAAAAGTAACAGGGGTGGGTAAGGTAAATTTGGTTTTTTTCTGCTACACAAACAATCACAATATGGGATAGTATGTGTGGGCACATCACTGATATATTTATGTACATATTTTGCACGAAATATGTAATATGTACTCAAAAAAAAAAAAAAAAAAAAAAAAAAAAAAAAAAAAAACACCGCGCTGCTGCGAAACTTTTGTCGCGCAATTTTTGTGGTAAAAATAAAAACGCGCAAGTTCGAAACTGCGCAGTTCGAGGGATTACTTTACGTACAAGTATCAATTTGAGATGGAAGAAAAGTCGCAGGACACAAATTATTTTGTGCTTTATTAACATAATATATGAAATGTATTGCTTTGGGGATAAGCATGTCCCTATGGCCATTTCGTCTCTGCTTAAGAGACTCGCCAGGAGACTTTTTCCCAAAGGTGGTAACCAAAAATACAAATACTAATATTCAAATAGTTATAAACTAAGTAAATGCGAATCATATTTAGTATATAAAAACCAAACAAAAGTATTTACAAAGCAATACTTACATTTCTGTTTTTAAAAAATTGAAATCTATTCTATTCTATTTTTTATTTTTATTTTATTTTTGGTTACCACCTTTGGGAAAAAGCCTCCTGGCGAGTCTCTTAAGCAGAGACGAAATGGCCATAGAGACATGCTTATCCCCAAAGCAATACATTTCATATATTATGTATATTAAATGTATTTGCCTATATGGCGAAAAATATTTTTTGTGCTTTATAAACTTCAAAATTAACTGAATGTCCTATAAGAAAATGATTTAAAGCATTAAACCATTATGAGTTTTATATAAAGCAATAATAGCAAATAAAGCAATCAAATAATTCATGAATATTTATACTTTTTTAAGATTCTTACACTGTTTCTGATAAACTTGTGGAATGTATAGTAGTAAAGACATAATCTACGTATTTATATTTAACTTGTCAAGGGGTATGTATAATGAAAGTAATCTGAAATTTTTGTGCTTCCCCTTTTAGGTGGATCAAATATTTTTGACCAGAGGTCCTATTATGTAATTCTCTTAAGCTAAAATGCTAAAATTTTAGGATTTTAAAACAGCCGTTAGAATATATAAAATTAAAAGATTAAGATTTTAAATTACAATACGCGTTCAAAAATTGTTTTCGGAGCCAAAAAGTCGTAAATCAAGTTTAAAAATTTTTAGCAATAGAGTCTTAGCTTAGGAGAGTTACAGAATAAGGCGTCAGGAATGTGAAGAGCACTGAGAACCTTAAAGTATGTTTTGTACAGTTTTTATCTTAGTTTTGCCGGCTTTTTTTCACGTAGATCCAGGAGTAAGTAATAAAACCCAATTTTTGTATTCAATTCGCTTGTTGAAAAAGTTGTTCAGCTAACAAAATCATACGAATGTGAGTTCTGTTTGTTATGAAAAAAATACCCTTTGCATCTAGGAATTTCAACTTCTTTTAGCCCAAACTTTTTTTATTTGTATAGCCATACCACAAAATATTTTGAAAAATAATATTTGCACACGTTTCGTTAAATTTTGCGTGACAATAAATTAAAAATTAACAACAACGAACAGTATTTGTATTCATAAGAATACAAAAACACAATTTCACTTTTATATAAACTCTCATATGTATACACATTTTAATATGAAATACCCACAGTTTTGTTTTTCTCCTATTTTATCTTATGAAATCATAATCCCTTTGGGCTATATGAGTAGTTTTTCTCAGCAACAGTTGGCTGGTGGATGGCACGGATATGTGAGTTTGTATGCGTGTGTGTAACAGCAATAATAATAATAAATATTTATCAAAAAGAAGAACACACAAAAAGGAAGAAGAAGAAAAATATATCAGATTAACTTAATGAAAATAAATTTTCAATATTAAAACCCATAACAAAGCTGTGTGCGAACATGTGCACACAATGGGCCTTAAAAAATATACATTTTCACTACAGCAGCAAAATAACACAGCAAAAGAAAGTGGAAGTGGTTCAAAAGAAATGTAGTTTTCATGAATTTTTAATTCGAAGAAGAACTGAATTCATTTTAAATCAATTAATTTTTTCAAAGAAATTCTAATAAATTCGTCATTTGTAAAAGTCATGGATGGGATGCCCCAGTGTCATAGAGCAGTCTAGTGCAAGGGTTGTGGTTTTGATTTCCGAACAGAGGCTGTGGTCTGCATGGTCTTACTCACTCTGCTCGTAATACAATTTGAATATAATTTAGTATTGCACTGTAACTTAGTAAATAAATAAAAGTCATGAAATTTAGCATCAAAAACAAATTATCAAATCATATGATTTGCATGGTAAAGTTTTTTTTTATTTTATTTTTTTTTATTTTAAAGGCCAGCACTCAGGGGACGGCCCTACTCATGCAGTACATTATGCTGGTCTAGGAAAATATGTTGTGGGAAAGGGGAAAGAGGGAGTAGTGTTTGTGGACATTTGATTTAAACCTACTGATATCGTAATTGGTAGGAAAAACTTTCGCCGGAAGATTGTTCCACAAACGAGCGGTGCAGCTAAAGAACGAATTCTCTCTATAATTCATTGTGCGATTCGCTGAACAATCAACCACAAATGAGTGCGCTCTGAGAGAGGTACCTGTAGTCCACAGAGCGCTTGCACAAAAACTCCAACGGACCAGGTTCAAATTCTAGCAAAAGTAAAAAATTAAAAAGTTATTTTGCGGTTTTTTTCAAAATTATAATTTATAAGAGGTCACCCCCCCCCACGCTCCCCGCCTAGAGGACCATCCACAAAGAAACCGCTCCCCGACAGTCCACCTTAACCAATGTCAACAAAAAACAAATGTTCAGGAGAAAAGCGCTACCTAATAGGAAGTAGCAGATAACAGCTAAATCTATTTAGCGAAGACACTCACCACACAATCAACATGCAACGATGAGGCAATTGCTGTTGATCATTCAAGGGTGAAGTTATAACACTGGACTTTGAATGATCAAGTCACAGCAATATGTCTCATTCATAAGGCGCTTAATACTAATATAAGAAAATATATATGTATGTACTGTACTTTCTAAAAATTCCAATGCAATGCACAGCATTTAGTAGGGATTTGCCCAACTGAGTATTGGTCGCAAATAAAAAGAAAGTAAATTTTACTAAGTTTTCGCACAAACTCATCATCTTCAAAGAGACGCTATTATCAGCCTGTTTCTAGAACACGAATGGTATTTGACATTCGTCTTTTGAGTTAGTTATGAGAAACACTAACAAATTTGAGTGTTTTTGTTATTGTTTCACATATAAAAAGACGAATGTCAGAAACCATTCGTGTTCTAGAAACAGGCTGTATGAAAATATATGAGATATATCTGAGGTAAACTGAACCATTTTTGCCATTTACGAGTAATGTTTTGCTGGGTTATAATAAACATGCAATGGTACATATATTGCATGTTTTAAAAATAAATTGAATAAATGCAATATCACTTAAAGCCATGATAAAACTGCGTAAAAATTTAATGCAATGAGAGAAAAATTTTAAATATTTTTGTATTTCGATTTTGCAAGTATTTTGAATATTTGTTTGACAACAGTGGTACACTCTTCAAAAAGCATTACCGTGTACCATTGAGTAATACATTACAGCTTTAATAATAACAATTTCCCTTATACATAACTTTGTAGCTAATGTGTAACATAAACCAATCTCGGCTTTAAATTAAATCCAGAGCACAGTTTGACAGTTCTTTTGACAGCAAAGCTATCGACAGTGCTCTCGACTTTAAAAATAAATACCTTGTCTTTTTGTTTCGTCAGAAACGCTTTAATTAGATCAAAGTTAACGGCAATGAATATTTTTGGTAATTAAAGAAGAAATGATGTCCGTGAAGGAATAGTACACTAGCCAAACTGAACAATTGTTTTCGACTCCAGCTACGGTAGTCTCATCAGAATTCTTTGTGTCCTGTGTATATTCGAGACCAAACATCAACTATTTAACTCATACTTTTTTGGAAATCGCATACTGAAATTATTATCGTATGTACATACGATATATATACGATTATAAAAATATTCATCAGACCTTTCCTGGGGCTCGAACTTCGGGCTTTCAGCACATTAAGTTACCTTGTCTTTATTTCTTTACTCTTCAGCTTTAGAATCTAAGATTTTCGAGTCTTTGCACTATTAAACTGCAAAATTTTTTGCATTTAGCGAGTAACAGAATCACTCTTAAGTTTGGCACACAACATTTAACAAATTTTTATTAATATCCTGTTTCATTTTAAACTTCAATTATCATGTTTTGTCATCTTCTCACAGTAAGCAAATAAAATAGTATATGGGATATGCACTAAAAGTGACTGCAATACATTTGATCGTTATATACCGTTCAAAACAATTAAAATAAAGCACATTTTAAATCTTATTATTCAAAATATAAAGCGAAACAAGTTTATATCACCGGTGACAAAATTTATATTTGTATAGAAATTTTAATATGTAAGAGCCTCAAACAGAGTAACAAGAATTATTATTTTAGCAGCGACAAGCAGTGTCTCGAATCACTAAATGATACAGCGTGCAACTCATACACAGTTTGTAAAATTAATATTCGTATCTAAGTTGGCCTTTGAGATCGATGATGAATATCTCCGCCATGCCGCAAATATTGCCGGCTGCATTTACTGCTTGTTGTCATGCTGCTCACGGTCACCTATGTGTTTAATGCTTAATTATAACAAGGAAATATGTACAAATGCCATAAATAAAAGAAGTACTTTGCAGCCAACTAAACCTTAAAGCGCACAGTGAAAATCCTGTGTTCAAACTGCAAAGCATTGACAGTGTGCAAATTTTGATTTGGCATCATGAATTATATGAGTTTTATGCCGACATCAATGTCGTTAGATGCTGATGTTCAATACGTTGTAACAAAGAGTAACAATGCTGCGATGAAAAGCTTTTTCGATTTTGTAGCCAAAGAAAGGCACAGGAAAAAACAACCTAAAATCTGATAGGCAGAGTAACGTCTGCCTGGTATATACATACATAAGTATACAACCACAAGCTAAATACATTGGTATTGCATTAAAAATAAAATATATTTTCAGCACTAATTACACTAATGCTTGGTAAGCCTTTCTTTTGCTGGGCTTATGTATGCATAAGATTTCAAATATTTGAAAGTAATTTTTGATCAAATAAATATAGGAAAATAAAAGTGTGCAGTAAACATATTTATTAGGGTGCGTCAATTTGTTCGGGACCGAAAAACATGACAAAGCGTATAGCAAGGTCGTAATCTACGAGAAATTCTAAGAACTTTTCCCAAAGAAACCATGGCTCTAAAATTAAAATCGAGCTTCCGGTTTTTTACGAGAAAATTTGTTGTTCAGGTCATCCGAAAATAATGCAATTTTTTTGGAAGTATTCATTGCAATTGGTGAATAGTTGACCTGTAACGCTGGAAGAGGGCTTATTTTAAAGGAAATATTCTCAGCTTTCTATATCTGTGCTTATTTATAGAAAATTATTTACCCAAATAATGGTTGCGGAGGTGTATGTCACAATAATAATAGTTTTAGGTTTTTAACAGTTTGACTATTACTATTTTGACATAAACCGTTAAAACCATGGTTTCTTTGGGAAAAGTTCTTAGAATTTCCCGTAGATTACGATTTTGCTATACGCTTAGTAGGCAAAAAAATTTGCCCACCCTAATATTTATACCAAATATTGCCCACATATTATGGTTTCTTATAAATTTTTTTATTTAACTTTTCCATTTATATTTTACAACAAAACATCGTTTAAATATAAAACATCCAATATATTTACGACCTTGAACTTGTAAAGAAAAAAGGGATACAACTTCTGCAATTTATAAAATAAAACAACACCTTTCTCACATAATTTCCTATTGAAACAGAAAGTATTCAATCAAAAAGGTAATGATTTAAAAAAAAAGTTATTTCTTTGGGTCTTTGTTTTCTTTTAACAAAAGGCTAAAAAGTAATTGTGTGGCATACAATCAAAATGCAGTCAATCATACTGGGGCAGTAAAGAGATTAAAATGAAATTTAATTTAAGAAAATAAAAAGATTTTCACAAAAGTCCATAGACATACAATTGACTTTTGGGCAATTTAAAAGGGTATTAAAATCGTTTCAACAAAAGAAAAAAAAAATATTTTTTTAGAGTTTTTCAATCATTTTTAACAAAAACGATATTAGAAAAGACTTAAAAAGGTAGACTAGACAGTGATATAAGAAGACGGTATATTAAACTTTATCGATATTCATATTTAAAAAAGTAATAAATTGTTTGTGAGTTTTAAAAATTTTCATCAAAAATAAGCTCCCAAATTAGTTGATTTGTACTGATATTTCATAAAATTATTCTTACAAATTAATTGTCATGTATTGCATTCAATAGCACATCCAAATAATGAAATTGTTTGGGTGTTTTTTTCAGGCAATGTACCTCGCGAACAAAAAAATTGAAAAATTTAACGTTTCGGTTTCAGTAAATGTCACCATTCCACGTGAGCAGTACAAGGGGGAGGGAGGGTTTCATGTTATTTTTTTTTTAAGGACCAGTGATAAGCCCCTACTCATTCTGTGCATTGTATTGGAATTTGAAGATAAAGAGATTTTTTTTTAATAGGGAAGTACATATAAGGCGCCTTTTTTTATTGATGAGACAAGTTTCTGTCAATTTGACCATTCAAGTGCTAGTGTTATACCTTCACCCTTGAATGAGCAACAGCAATTGCCTTATCTGTCTGTGGATGTTGAATATCAGTGATGAGCGTCTTCCCAGAAGATGGCGCCGTACTCCTGATCATTCGTTTTTGGTAGACTGGAAATGTCAGGGAGCGGTTTGTTCAAGATAGACAACGTGAAGGGTGAATGTACGTGCGCACGGTTCTTAGACATATCACAAGCCGCCCGTTGTCTGAGCGGTAGTTGAATATATGCGTCCAACTACCCCCACCCAGAGCCGGTGCCTTCCAATTTCAATCATGCTCGAGGGCACGTCGTTCAGAGAAGAGCCCATAACCCTGAATTAACAATTTTGCCATCACTATTTCCTGGATAGTAGTAACCTCTCTTGTTGAGGAGGTTAAAACTACTACCCAGCATATACCACAACCACTACGAGTACTCCCCGAAGGGTTGCACCAGAAGCCATTTATTGTACAACCGGGGGTATAACTTCAAGATGGACAGTTTAGGGGGAGGGGGGGGGGAACCCTTATTTTTAAATTACAATTTAGATTCTGTTGGTACTCGTACAAGTGCAGTGGCCGAGCTTGGTATTGCTAGTTGGTCAGTAATTAAAAATTAGGAACTTAACAAGGTGTCACACTATTTTTCAATGCCAGCGTATAGAAATTGGTATTGCATTCATATAACAAGTTCGATTCTATCTAAGCTGAAGAAACGCATCTTAGTGCCATTTGATTGTCAGAGTAGATATCAACCGAAGCTTTTCTAATATCGATCAAAAGGAAACTTCAATAAAGTATAATTACAAGTATAATGAAATTTTTAGTTCATTAAAATGCTTGGACCTTGAGATTATAAACGACCGCTTGTGGATTGCTTACACAACGAACCTGTTGAGGCAAAATTAAAAAACACTCATAATCGATCGTGTTATATGACTTGTGGCATAGTCTTGTTGAAATCACACATCGTCCAGTTCATAGTAGTTAATTGAAGGTCAAAACAAAGTCGGTTGCTTTGGCATCATTTCCAAAAAATAAATCCCATTAACATTTCAGATCATTACGTATACTAAATAGTAATGATTTCAAGTCCAATAGTTTTCCTATAAATATGTCTATATTCTTGGAGCCCTACAGGCACCAATTTTGGATTACCATCACCTAAGGAAATTCTTTTCAAAAAAAATCAGCATTGAAAGGCTGTTGTTGTAGTGTTCAATTAAAGTTTTCGTTGCCTTAGTTGGGCTTTATATGAATGGAATTGCCAATACAAATGCAATATCTGCCATAGTCATTTATGAATGATATACCTTATGAGGTATATAAGATTATTAAGACCACAAGAAATCTACAACAATTCCAATATCTTAAAATTTCATTATAATATTGCCAAATATTTCCATAGCAGGTCGATTATGGCAACCATAAACACCCGTAATGCTCGAAAAGGGCCTTTGTAATAAACTTTGCGCATTCTTTAGTTGCTACCGGTTCCATATTTGTAAATGGTAAACCTCTCACTAAAAACTTAATATTAGCAGAATACAGATATATAACAGTAGCCAGATTAGCAGTTCTTAAAAGCACTACTGCATTATGGCCCAGCAGAAAATTTTTCAAATTTGGAAACAATAAATAAAATTGTAAGTAATAATGGAAGCATTATATTGTTTATTCATACCCTAAAGCTTGAAAAATGCTACAGGATAAGGTATTATAATTAATTTTTTGTACTATTTGCTTACTGATTGCAATAAATGTGTATTTCTATTGCATTTTAGCGGCTCATTTCATATAAAAATCATGCTTAATTAATGCGCACGTGTAAGTGATTGTTTACAATTTCTACCTTAAGCCTGGTATTGAGTTCAAAATTTCGTACGAAAAGCTGTCAAATTGCACATAAAAATGTTTCGTACGAAATGTTTGTGAAAAAATGTTTCAATAGTAGTACTCTGTTTTTGCTGCGAAAAACATGTGAAATCTACATATCAACATTTTTTCTAACTGCAACAAGTTTCTGTCAACATTTTGATTCATGTACGGAACAACATAGTCAACATTCTTTCGAACGAAATAAAATAAATTTACACCAGCCTACAATAATTTTTTGTGTATTATAATGAGCAGGATTTTATTATTAGAGTTTTTACTGTTGACATAGCTTTGGTGTTGTGTTATTTAGAGTTATATTGGATGTTCGAATTATTATAGGTGGTCTTTTGCAATTTCTGTATATATAATGCATGATATACATACATAATTGGCCATTACAACCCTGTGTCAGGATTACGGCCTAGCTTCTCGAAGCACTCATGTTGTGTGTGTTAATTTTTGCCCATGAGTACCGGGACCTACAGTTTAAAGTCGACTCCGAACGACAGATTTGAGAAGCTTTTTCATGGCAATTAATTACTCCCAGAGCTCTTGCCAGCAGACTGCTGAGAAGTAGTCGCCGAAAGAAATAATTGTTTCATATTTCTCTTTTTAAAGATGTCGGGGCTGAGATTTGAACCCAGCACTATCGTCTTCGTAAGCCAACACACTAACCACTAGACCACGGCGACTACAATAATAATGCATGATATATCATTATAATTTCAACTCACTGCACAGCAGTTGGACTGTTAAAGATTGCATAAAAATATCTTAAAAAGAAGAACTGAAAAACTAAAATACATGAGATTCTGAGCCCCAAACGAAAGTTTAATCAGTTCTTGTCAAAAGCAACAAAAAAAAAAAATTATGTTGTTGAACTGTGTTATTTGTTGTGTATAAAGGTGATGCATGCTTTTAGGGATATATGTTGCATTCAAATTTTTCGAATGGAAAAATAAATGTAGCTAAACTTTTTTCACAAAATTGAACTCAATACCAGGCTTTACGAAATAACTTACTGGTAAGCACTAATTTCTGCTGGGGGATAGCTTAGAAAGCACTGGGCTACATAGCATATATAAAAAAGTTACTAATTTTCTAACAATAATTTCGCGTATTATAATAATAATAAATTAAAATTTATTAATAATAATAAATTAAAATTTATTAATTGTCAATTAACTGTTTAATAACTACTCGTTGTAAGAAAACTAATTTACACGCTCATCAAGCTGTTGTCACAATAATTTCATAAATTAAATCAATTATTATTTCATCCCATTACTGAGACAATTATTCAATAATATTTTCAATTTATTATTTTTACTTTTCCCTACCCTTAATTGTAATTGAAGAAATTACTCAAATAAACTTTTACCGAAGAAAACTGAGTTAAATTGCTCGTTTTATGCGTATTTTCACACCAACTACTATCTCATAGCGATATTAAAGTGTAACAATTAACCGGCATTTAATTTCATTATCATTCAGTTTTTTCGTTAAATGGAAATTAATTTCTTATGAAACGTTTAATTTGCCACCTTTAATGGAATTTGCCAGGTTTGAGAGATGGTTTAAGAAAACAAATATTTGCAAAGAAAAATAAAAGGGAAAAGCAATAACAAGAAAACTATTGAATATACAACACCGTAGGCCACTTAATCTACTGGATTCAGGGGAAAATACTACAGAAATAAAATTGCTATTGAGGTATGAAAAAAAGTGGGGAGGAATAAATAAAAATATTGCAGAAAAAAAACCCATTCAGGGAAGTGTTTAATTAAAAAGCGGGTGGGTGGGTGGTACAGAATTAATAACAGAAATTGAAAAACAAAATGAATAGAATGAAATGAAATAAAAAAACCATTAAATTCATCAGCTGAATCTGGATTGTCTTCAACATAATTTTCTTTTTAAAATTTTATTATTCAAGTACAGTGAAATCGCAATAGAGTGAACTAATTCGTGCAAGGCCAGTTCACTCTATTGGAAATGTTCACTCTAAAGAGTCTATAAAAAACACTTTTTTATATATAAAAATCTATACTTATTAAATGTTATTATTTAATTATAAAGAAGTAAAGTAATTTTCAAGAGTTTTTTGCTTTGTACAAGCATTTTCAGCTTTTTTCACCGCTAGATCGCGGAATTTATGCAAAACTAAAATATTTTCGTAATTGTTTGTGTTATTTTCTGCCCAGTCAATAGCTATTTCAAAAACCTGCACGGCCTGCGTTGCTGTAATGTCTGGTTTTACTATTGGTACTTCCTCGATGCCAGTGCCAGTCTCAGAAATGGCATCGGGAACGCCTTCTGCGGAAATTGGAAGTGAACTTACAGCATTGTTCCATTCCGTAATGTCATCATTAGTAAAAACTTCCTACTAATATAAAACTTTTCATAAATTTAGGTTTAGTAGATGCTAAACAAACTCACGTTTGGATTAGTAGTTTGAAGCATATCTAAAATTGGGGTAAGTTCTTCCAGATGTTGTTGCCGAAGTGACCGATAACTTTGGTGTCTTTGTCAATTTTGTATAAGAAAAACAAAAGTTCACTCTACTGAGTTGGGCATTGTTCACTCTATAGAGTAACTAATGAAAAAAAAACGGGAGTTCGTAATATCGAGTAGTTCATATTATCAAGTGTTCACTCTATTGCGAGTACACTGTACTTGGAAAAAAATCTTCGGCCATTTTTCTTTGCAAATCCTATAAAGATAGACACTTCCTTATAAGAAAAAGCATCTTTGAAATAGCTTAAAGAAAAAATTTACCGGTTTCTACATACTGAATATGTAATTCAGAGGGGACTCGAATCAAAAATCTTACGAATTCGTAAAAATTTACGAATTTTTCTTAAAAAATTTTGTATTCATTATTACTGATGTTTTGAATGGGAAATTTCTTTCGAGAGCATTCTGGATTTGAAACGCCATGCAAAGTACAAATCAATAATACAAATTTAACCAATGTTTTGACAACAATTTTATTTCCAAAATGTACCAACCAGAGCTGGTCAAGAAAGAATGAAGGAGATATTGTTTTCTTATTCTACTGCCAATTAATTACACACACTTGGTCAGCTGTGGCTTAATCTAGAGTATCTTCTCAGGAATGTTCACTCACTCGGCCAACTTGAACAAGGACACGATATCGAGCTGATGTAGATTCCAAGTTATGCGGCCATCTGAACCACTCTTAGGGTTTTCAACAGGGACGCTACAAAAGTAGAGAGACAGGGACAAAAAACGATACCATATTTCTTGCCGCTCTTTTGACATTTCTCTTCAGTAAGGTTTGCCATTTCATGATGGAAAGATATTCGAGCCAACAACGACTCGAAATTATTAAAATTTTCTACCGAAATTCGGAGTCAATGGCCTCAACGTTAAGAGCGCTACGCCCAATTTATGATCGTCATAATCGCCTTAGCAGATCAACAATTGAGCGTCTAATGAAAAAATTTTAATCCCTAGGCACAGTACAAATAGTTCCCGTGCCACTGAGACAAAGAAGTGCCCGTAGTGTCGAGAATATTGCTGCCACTGAGGCTTCAGTTGAAGAAAGCCCAAATGTGTCTCTCACACGTCGTTCTCAAGCGTTGGGATTCTCTGTGACGTCGTTGTGGCAAATTTTACAAAAAGATCTTGGCCTACATCCTTACAAGATCAAATTGACGGAAGAATTGAAGTCGCTTGACCACCAATTACAATTCGTGTATTGGGCTGAGCAACAACTTAAAATTGATTCGGATTCATCGAAAAATCATCTTCAGCGATGAGGCTCATTTCTGGCTGAATGGCTTCGTCAGTAAACAAAATATGAGTTATTGGTCACGCATGATGTATGACACAAGCAACGATAAGTGCAGTAGTTGTGATGATTTACGAACTATTTAAATATAGAAAGACGATCATCAGAAAACAATAATAGTCTATGAACCGACAGTAAGTCTTGCGTCAGACCTTGCTATCTCAACTATTGGTCTCACCATGATGCAAGCTACGAGTATAAATTGTATTTTTTGACCAACTTCCGTTTTTGGCTTTTTATCTCCAAAACTGGACGAGATATCCGAAAACGGACTGCAGACTTGAAAAATTTGGGGTCGAAAACCTAGAGTGACATCATTAACTCGAGATATATAAAAAATATAAAATGGCGTATAGAGCACATAAACTCCCGCACGATGGTTTCTTTATATCAGTGTTTAATAAATGCAACCATGGCGAGGTATACAATTCAGTAGCGCGATCGCTATGATTAAAGAAAATAGGCGTTCAAATCAAAATGTATTTCGTGCACTTTCTGAATATTTAGTCAGCAAATAGACCAAAAGTGTCCATAATCAGGAGAACTGTGCACAAATTTTAGCAAGCTCGCCGAATTTGTTCCGCGGAAATCATAAAAGTGTCGGGAAAAGACGTCAAGCTCTACTCATTACTGTGCTCAGCAATTGAATATCTCAGTAATTTTAAATAAGGATTTGTGTTTACACGCTTACAACACTCAAATGACTAAAGAGTCGAAGTCGATGAATCAATGAAGAGTGACTGTTTGATGAGGTTAATGGGCTGGCGGCGTCTTCGAACCGCGCTTTATCGAAAACAGGGTCGGACAAGCAGTTACCTTATGCCCAGATATTGAGAATATGACCCTGTAGAATATGTGGTTCCTAACGTGGTTCCTAACGCCATCTTTGGTTAGAGTGGTTTTCAAGGATATACAACTAAGTTTTAGTGATTTCTTAACGACACACTAAATAATATTCTTATAAAATAAAAACATATATAAAAATAAAAAAAATAAAAAAAGGAATAATATTACACACTTACCGAACATTCGCCAATGTATGTCTACGATTTTTCAAATACCGACTATGATACTTTTGCAAATCGCCAATGGAACCCTGTTCTGCTTGCATTTTGCTGGCCGGTAATAGCTGAGCACTTGAAGAGGGTTGTGAAGCTAAAGCTGTCGATGAGGATGAAGCTAAACGAATTTGGGCAACAGCTGCAGCACTAGCAGTTGCTGCACTACTGCTATTATTCGAGGATGAAGCTAAAGTTTCACTTGAATTGGCACTGCCACCAACAACCGGTGTGATGATACTGCTGGGCGCTAAAACAATACGCGACCAACCGGATTTATGCTGTTTGCGAAACTTTAATTTAATTCTTGGCGAAGGAGTTGAGGTGGTTAATTCTTGTGGTGTAATGGAAGATGTGGTTGCAGTGGTTACAGCTGTAGCGGAGAGGGATGTACAACTGTCACTGCTGCCACTGGGATTGGCTGTGTACGGGGAGAGTTGATCAAGTTGTGATTGTTGCTGTTGTTGTTTGTCTGAGGTGGGTTCGTCTTCTTGATTGGCGCTATGTTGGCGTAGCAAAAATTGTTCAGACTCTTCCTCTTCTTTAATGTGTGGCAACGGCGAAGTCTGTGGTGGTGGGCAACAGCAACGTGACGGTGTCGATGCTGATGAAGCGGCGCCGGCTGCTGTTGTTGTAGACGAGGTAGTTGTTGTAGTATTAGCTGCTCCTATTGCCGCTGATGCTGAATATGTTTGCAGCGGTGATAGTGGTGGTTGTACTTCTCCTATTGCTCCTGACAATGCCGACGACAACTGTAATTGTTTACTGTTATATTCCTGTTGTTGCCCTTGATACAGAAGCGAACCGTTACTATTTGGCGGTGTGACAGGAGAAGCTTGTGTTGTTTTACTATTGGCAATTACCAACAGTGTATTGGTATTAGTTGTGTTCGATAGTAAAGAACTGGCCGAGGCTGAACCAGCAGCCGCCAATTGTTGAGCAGCTGTAGTAGGTGATATACTTGTATCACTTAAAGTTTCTGGTTCTGCTTTGCGTGGCAATATACCCGAAGCTAATTTAGCTGCTGCTATATCTGCGGCACTAATGTGAGCTTCCAGATCTTCTTCCTCCTCGTCGTTGATAAGGGTCTTTAACGAAATGGGCGTGGTGGCGGAAGTGCCTATAGTATCGGCTAATGAGTGTTTTTTAACAGCCGCGATTAATGATTCATTACCGTCCGTAGTCAGTTCAATGGCTGACTTACCCGAACGCTTGCGTTTAACTTGAGTTTCGGCTTTGAAATTTGAAGACGAATTATTCGGTGGTACGGGCGTTTGGGAGGGACTTGTGGCGGGGGCTGCAGAGCCGCTGCCCCCGCGACAAGGTAGGCAACAGCGAAACACTGTGCTTGTAAAACACTTTGACTTTTTCGATTTAACCTTTTTACTGTGATGCGTACATGTGTTATTAATAGAGGCACCCGACGACGAAATACAACTGCCGTTGCCGAAACTATTGCGTTGTACGTTGCTGCTATTATTGCCTGCCACACTACTACGTGCACTGCCACTATTATTGCTGCCACTGAGTATGCTAAGAGTACCACTAAAACGCTGTAATTGAAAACCAAAAATAAAAAAACTTCTATTAAAAAAACATATATTTCCATTAATTATATTTTTTTTGATCATCAATTAAAGTTTTTAAAAGCCACTTTTATTGTTGTTGTTTTTGTTTCCGTTCTAATTTAAATATTTAAAAATTTATTTATTGCGTTTTCGCCTATTTTTAACCTTAACAAATCCCCCTTTGCATTCTCCTGTTGTTTGCCGTTTCGCAGCAACCCATTCATTAGTCTGTAGCTGCTGCTGAAAGTCGTATTTTTGTTGGGCATTTTTGGTTTTTGATTTTTGTGAGGCAAGTTTTGCCAGACGCATCGTCTGCTTTTAAATTTTTTTTTTTTTAGATTTTTTTCAACAATTTTTTTTTGTTTGGTTTTATTTAAACGGTTTTTTTTGGCAACTATTAATTGGCGAATTTAACTTATTTATGGTTTTTACTTTATTGAGATGGCCAGTAAATCATATTTGTTTTGAAAAAATTGTAAAAAAAAGAAATATCTGCAAAGAGAAGAAAGAAAGTGAAAAAGAGATTAATTTTTTTATAGAAACTAGAAAAAAAATTGAAACGAGAATCAAAATTTAGAAAATATTTATTTAAAAATAATTTTAACTAGTTTATACATATAAAATGAAAAATAAAATTTGCGATTTTTTCAAAATTATAATTAAAAAAAATCAGTTCATTCCCTTCCCAACCAAGATGTTCACCTCAAGAAACAGCTCCGTGACATTCCACTTTATTCCATCTTTGGCAGTGACATCGAAAACGAATGCTCAGAAGTACAGCGCCACCTTTTGGGAAGCTAGCAGTTACCTACTTATTGAAGACGCTCACCACTCATAATCAACATCCAACGACAGATGGCGCAATTCCTGTTAATCTTTCAATAGTAGAGGTATAACATTGACCTTTGAGTGAGCAAATTGGCAGAAACTTGTCCTATTGCCAAAATTCGCGTAATACATATAACAAGCATCTGTCTCCAATAGCATGAGGGGAAGTTCACAGCATAAGGAGAAGTTTTCCCCTGAGTATTGGTTTCAATAAAAAATTCAAAAAATAAGTGTTTCAAAATTTCAGCAAAAGCGTAGACAATCGCAAAATTTAATTTTAAGTAATACGAAGATCTATTAAAGCTGCGGTAAGTCAGCAGAATTTGAAATGAAAATGTTTCTTTTATGCAAGTTAGCTGTTATTTTCCCAGAAGGTGGCGCTGTTCTCTTGACCATTCGTTTCTTGGTGGAATATACTGAAAAATGTTAGGGAGCTTTTTCGAGAAGATGGACTTCTTGGAGCTCCCCTCTTACTTTTAAAATTATAATTTTTGAAAAAACGCAAATTAATTTTAATCCCTCGCTGGGATTTGAACCTCGATTGTTTGAGTTACCGTGCTCGCGCTCTAATTTATTTTATTTTAATTTAAAATAAAATAATGGAGGAACAAAGAGTACAAGAAAAATATGAAATATAATTTACATAAAACAAATGGTTGTGGCGTACATAATACAGTGGTCAAAAGGACTCCAATTGGAAAACATTAAACATTTTTGTTTCTGATAAAACAAAAATAACAGACGATCTTAATTCGTAAAGAGAAGTTAGATAACGTTTTATTGGGAAACTAAATTATTACTTAGACCACAAATTGATATGTAAAAAGTAACAAATAATATATAAGAAGGCTAAATAAAATTATACCTCAGCGTTATCGACAATTTGAACCAGGAGGTGTGCCTCCTAAATAAATATTCAACATTAATGATTTAAGAATTCAATTAAATAATCCAATGAGTAGTCAATGAGTTGAAAATGGGTATTAAAATCCACACACATTCTTCTAAACGGATGAATATTAGTGTAATTAGAGCAAAAGTATTGTAAATTAAGTGGAATGTAGTACTTGTCAGTCGATTCGAAACTATAATTCTTGCTTACTTCGAAGAGTTTTAGAATCAATAATATGTTATAATGAATGTAATAAATTATACACGAATGAAATGTTCATAAAAGTTCTCCTGCTCTTAAGTGTCGGTGTTTAATTAGTGTAAGCTTGGCATCCATATGATGGTAAAGCAGTATTTGAATTCCATTGAAGATGACCAAGACAAAAAAGCAGAAATTGTTTGGATTGAACGGATTTATTAGTTATTATATGAATGTCATATTGAGGGTCCCAAATCAATGATGCATACTCGTACTCTAGGATTAGGCTTACAAGAAAAGTGAAAAATTGTTTTCGTATTGTTCATTGAACTCTTATCCACTTTCGCCTTATTCATAATTTGGGAGATGTTTGAGTTTAATGCTAATTTTACAGATGCAAGTTGCTTTTTCTTTGTGACGCAAAATTTCAAAATTTCTGGCATAACTTCTACCAAGACTTTGAAATATTTCAGGTATATTTTTCGCATATTTACTAAAAGACCCGCTTTCATTTTGTTGAACCGAAAAATAATAAAGAATTTTAATTAAAATATTTATATTGCCAATTAAATCCTTTAACTCAACATTTAAATTAAAATTTCTTTTAAACATAATTATGATTCAGATCTAAATATTTACTCAATATTAGGGCTGTCATTTGAATATTATAAAAAAAATATATTTTGAAGAAAACTTAATTAGAATTAAAATTAAAATTTTAAGTCATTTTTATTTGTTTAATAATTAAATAAACAAAGAAAGTATAACAAACAGACTTTAAATGATGAATTTCTTTATTTATTATTTCACTAAAAGTGGCACTAAAACAGCGTGAAACACACACGCACTTTAAATATTTATTTAAGTTTTATATTTTTTTTTGTTTAATATGCTGCTCTCAATGCCATATTATATTTATCATATAAGACCACAAAAGATTTTCAATTTCTTAATTAGTTTTGTGTGATATTTTGCAGCATAACGTGCTTTTGAAATTTAAGAAAAATAAAGAAAATTTTAACACCATGAAATATTGTTTGAGAATCGCTCCTTTAGTTTTATTAGTTGGCATTTGGTTGCAGACTTCCTATGCGGCTACAATACCCGCCACTATAACTTCAAGTGATGCGAATGATATAGATATGGGTGCTATTGGAACTGGTGCTGAGCTCAGTAATACTGGTACTTTAACCGGTACAGGGGCAAGCGCTGAAACTGCTTCTGATTCTGAAGAGGATGTTGACTCGTCTACCGATGATGAAGACCAGGATGTTGTATTTGAATTTCAAAGTTTTGAACCGGAAAATATCGATAGTGAAGAAGCCGATTTAGAGGATGATGAGGCTGCTGTAGACGATTTTGTCTCTAATAATTATGGAAGTGATTATTAGGAAACCGCATAATTTTTTAGAATAGAATTATAAAAAAAAACTTAATTTAAACGTAAAAAAAATGTGTAAAAATAAAAAAAATATTACAAAAATTATTAAAGTTTTATTAAAAAAATTTCATTGAAACTGAAACCTCTCCAGTTACAGTTTGTGCAGATTTAAAAACCGATAAAAAAATTTTTTTCAGAATACATATATAGTTTCAATTTTTACGCTTCTTGTTTTATGGGCACCATCATCAAGTTTTCCGAGGCACTTAACCATTTAGATGTCATTCTGAACAGAAGACATAGTTAGGCCTCGAATATTTGTACTGTCTAGACTAAGGCGATAAAGGCCGTTTAAGAAAACTGCTCGATCTTCTTTTGAAAAGACATGGGTCTATAGCCAATAATATTACTATGGATTACTACTATCACTATACGGGTTGCTCGATTCATAAAGAAATTAGTTTAAGTACAGAAAACTGCCTGTCGCAATGTACCTGGGGCACAGAGACACCCTAATTAATTGTAAATCACTTCACATATATATGGTGAGGGTGACTAAATTAAATTCCGCTTTGATATTGAACTCCATAATTTTGAAACTGAAATAGCTTTCAGGTATTTTTAACTAAATAATTGCTTAAGATGGGACATCGTAGAAAACAATGTTCAGTAAATATCATCTTCTGTTATATCGTAGTGTGGGAGTTTATGCGCTCTATACGCCATTTTATATTTTTTATATATCTCCAGTTAATGAATCCACTTTAGGTTTTCGACGCCAAATTTTTCCAGTCTACAATCCGTTTTCTGATATATCGTCCAGTTTCCGAGAAAAATAGCCGACACGAAGTGCAGATTTTAAAAATGTTGGTGTCAAAAACAGAAAGCGGCATATGGCGGATAGAGCACAAAGACTCCCGCACGACGATATATTACATTTTTTCTATACATATATATCTAGAAAGCTCTATTGAAAACTGCAATAGTCGATCTCCATTCATATGAATTTGCCCACGGAACAATTTCGTTGCACCTTCTTTGCTGTAGCCTTTTGATAGTCTTCAGAACTGTTTACGGCTAATATGCTTTAAAGTCACTTATATGAATACTTTTTTGACCCTATATCTCTGAGAGGCATTGTCTTTAGTAAATTCCCATTTCGTCTTAACTCTCTCTCTCTCTAACTTGACAAGCTTGTGAAACTATTTTAATGGCAAGTGTTTCGTTCTGCATGTTACATTTACTTAGTAATCTTAAAATCCTATAAATAGATATTTAGAAGAGAATTACACACCTTCTTGTAGTCGCCGTGGTCTAGTGGTTAGTGTGTTGGCTTACTAAGACATGGGCCCTGGGTTCGACTCCAGGCTCTGACATCTTCAAAAAAAGAAATATGAAAAAATATTTCTTTCGGCGACTACCTCTCAGCAGTCTTCTAGCAAAAGCTTTGGGAGAAATTGATTGCCATAAAAAAGCTTCTGAAACCTGCCGTTCCGTCTAGATTTTAAACTGTAGGTTCCGGAACTCATGGTGGAAATTAAAACACACAACATGAATGCTGCGAGAAGCTAGGCCGTAATCCTGACACAGGGTTTTAAAGGCCATTTATGTATGTATGTACTTATGTACACACCTTGTTATATATCCAGTTAAATGAACGTTTTTAAAATCGTAAATGCAGTGAGCCGAGAGTATGTTCTTTTTCTGACAATGACACTTATTGGGTGTATACGTCAAGCTCTAAAACAGTATATCTATGAAAATTGCTAGTCCTATAAGTCACTTAGAATAGTTGTGATTTAACGATGTCTCTTAGCGGTAACAAAAAAGTCAGAAGATGTCGCTTTTTGCTGAGGACCATTGTTGGTAGGTCTTTCCTAGTTCCAGGATTACAATAAATAGTAGCGAGTGGTGTGCTTATCATAAACAAAACAATTCTCATACAAGTGTAGTACATACATATTGTCCCAAGAATTAAAGAACGCTGTAACTGACAAAACATTTAATGTTCACCAGAGACAAAAAACTTGTATGAAAGTAGAAGGAAGACTCTGGTATTTTTCAAAACGCAGACGGCGTACGTGAATTTCTTTTTTTTTTTTTCTGATAAAAATGACGCAAAAAACGTATTTTAGATTTTTTGTCAGTTACAGCTTTCTTTAATTCTTGCGACGATATGGGAAAAAGTTTTTTCAGTATGTGGTTTCTTGAAAAGTGTGAGTTAAATAGATTAATGTTTGATCATGAATATGCTCAGGACACAAAGAACTCTGATAAGACTACAGTAGCTGGAGTCTAAATCATATGTTTAGTTTTGCTGGTGTACTATTCCTTCACGGACATCATTTTGTCCTTGAACGATCAAGAAATTCATTGCAAAAAACATAAAATTCTTTATAGAGTTTAATTCTGTTCTAATTAAAGGGTTTCTGTCGTAAGAAAAATTAATTAAAAATTCATCGCTCTTACTGGGACTCGAACTGGGGTCTCCAGCGCATAATGAAAGAATTCAATTGTAGTTTTTTTTTTGGTTATCCTGCTAAGCTGATAAGGCTATGTAGAATGACGCTGAGCAACTCCTGCAGCTCCGTCAAGGTAGGAAGAGACCTCTCCGAGCCTTTTAATACCGTGCGAGGTTTCAGACAAGGCGATCCCTTATCCTGCTACCTCTTCAACTTCGTTATGGAGAGTGTTTTGCGAAAGGCGGGTGTACATCGTAATGGCACTATTTTTAATAAAAGTGTCCAGCTCCTTGCGTATGCCGACGACATAGACATCATTGGGCATACCAAGCGAGATGTCACCGCAGTCTTTAATGCTATTGAACGAGAGTCTGCTAAAATGGGTCTGGCGGTAAATGAGAGCAAGACGAAGTACATGTTGTCGACGAGTAGGGATGTTGAACGTATCGGCTCCCAGGTTACAGCCGGCAACTATACATTCGATGTGGTCAAGGAATTTATTTACCTTGGCACCGCCATTACCAGCAAGAATGATGTCAGTCTGGAGATCAAGCGAAGAATCACACTGGCCAACAGGTGCTACTACGGTCTCGGTAGGCAGTTTAGTAATAGAGACCTCTCTCGTGCGACGAAATTAACACTCTACAAGTCGCTTATTCTCCCGGTGCTTCTCTATGGTGCGGAAGCATGGACGCTATCTTGTGCCGATGCAGCGGTCCTGGGAGTGTTTGAGAGAAAAATTCTTTGCAAGATCTTTGTTCCACTGAAGCAAGGCGATGAGTTTCGCATTAGGACCAACTATGAGCTGTATGAGCTCCTCGGCGACGTAGATGTTGTCCAGCGCATTAACATCCAGCGGCTGTTCTGGCTCGGCCATGTTGTTCGGATGGAAGAATCTGCTCCAGCGAAAAAGGTTTTCGATGCGAAGGTCACTGGACGTCGGCGTAGAGGACGTCCATTTTACGTTGTAAAGACCAGGTAGATGGAGCCCTGTCATCAATTGGTGTGACCAACTGGAGAAGGCGTGCGCTTAGCAGAGACGCCTGGAGACTAGTGTTGAGGCAGGCCGAAACCCGTTAATGGGTTGTTATGTCCAGCTAAGTAAGTAAGTAAGTAAGTATCAGCATCCATACTTATGTATATCATTGAATAGCTCAGAAATTATGATGCTTCAACTCCCAAGACAAATTTAGATCTTGGTAGTTATTAACTGCGTTTTCAAATTAAAATTACGACGGAGATGACTATAAAAGAAAGTTTGTTTTTCTTCAGACGTACAATGTGCGATACAAAAAATGTTTTTTTATTTTTTATTTTCGCAAAAACCTTGAAATTATAAAAAAACGATATACTATGTATTTAAATCAACTGCGACACGATTGCAAATATTATTAAAAGAAAAAACTTCATATATCCAGTCAGCATTTATTAAGTTTTAATATATTTTTAGTCTTTTTTGACTCTTCTGCGCGATATACGCAGAAGATACTTTTATAGTACTCTAGCCTGAGAGTCTTTATCATTCGCTTCTCGTATTAGTAATTCAAGGGGGTTACTTTGTAATTCAATTCGAATCGAAAATCTTACGAATTCGTACTATTTCGAATGGGAAATTTCTTTCGAAAGCATTTTCGATTCGAATCGAAATTACGACGGAGATGATTGCCATTATATTCGAATGTAAGTTAAAAATAGTCACCCGACTCCATTGGTTTTTGTGTGATTCAAACCCCCGATGATCGGACTTGCAGATATGAATACTACCCATGATAAAAATAATAAAATAAACACTCTTTTTTTAAACATCCAGGTGATTTAGAATTACAACAATTTTTATTTGATTTTACAATAAACACTTTTCCTTTTTAAATGTGTAGATTACTTATCCACAAAAGTACACGAAAAAGACTCAGTGAGTTGAGTTTTAACTAAAACAAACTTTCAAGTGTCAGCTGGGTACATAGAGATATTTATTAATTGTTGTTTTTATAAAAAAAACAAGTTATAAACCTACAAATAAAAATTTTATTTGCATATCAATAAAGAAATTTGGATAATATGCAAGCACAGATCTGCACTTCAAATAAAGGGTGTTTTTTTCAACCCATTTAAACATAATGAGCTCACTTTTTAACATTTATGATCACTTTATTCTGGAAAATTATCATCAATAGATTGAGGTTTAAACCACTGCAACTCGGAATTTGGTCTTAAGCGAAAGTGGGGAAAGCTGCTAAATCTATTGATTTATAGCAGATCGCATAAATTGGTGAAGTATCGTCCCACTGTGTGAAAAATGTTATGAAAAAAATCTTTGTCTTTAACCATTAAAGATTCATTTAGTGCAGGAATTGAAGCTACAATATCATCATATCGTCGTGCGGGAGTTTAAGTGCTCTATCCGCCATTTCATATTTTTTATATATCTCGAGTTAATGATGCTAATTTAGGTTTTCGACCCCAAATTTTTCAAATCTGTAATCCGTTTTAGAATATTTCGTCAAGTTTCGGAGATAAATAGCTGAAAACGGAATGCAGATATTAAACATTTTGATGTCAAAAACGTAAATTGGCATCATTAACTCGAGATTAAAAAAATGGCGTATAGAGCACTTAAACTCCCGCACGACGATATGTTTCTTTTTTTTTTTTTTTTTTTGAACAGATTTGTTTTCTTATTATTGTTTTTTTAACAGAAGTGTTTTATTTATGTTATGATAACAGAAAATAAAAATTAACAAAAATCTGCTGATAAATCAGCAACAACGAACGCTTTGAACACCAACATTCATTTTATTCATGGCAAGTGAAAGCTGAAAATTGCTTCTAAATTAGATCCTGACAATGCTTTTCGAAAATGTTATTGGCAGATGCCATCCATATTCATGTCTTTTTATCTTTTTATTTTTAAATCTTAATGTCAAAAAAATTTCTCGAATTAATACGGAACTGCTTCTGGTACTTTGCTCTATCGACCTTAAAAAAACACTCGTTGTAGCCACATGCATTTGCGTCAAAATAAACAAAAATTTCTTATAAAAATGGTAACATTTTCACTCAAATTCTCTGTCTTTTAAAATTTTCAGTTGTGATAAGACGTTTCGTAGGAAAATAAATTAATAAAAATGAAGATTTACTGGATTTTCATATTCGCCTTAATATTTGGGTTTGCTCTAAGAGATTCCATGCAAATGCCTGCTTCAGCTTTACTCGATGCAGAATATCATGACGCAGATATAATTCCATGTAAAATGGTGCATCCAATAAGGAAAAAAGACAGCAGCGAAAGTTCGGAAGAAAATAGTAAAGATTCAAGTGAATCGATCAGTAAGGAAAGCGACAGCCAAAGCAAAGAAAGTACCTCTGATAGTAAAGAAGGCAGTGGAGAAGAAAAATCCAGTGAAAGCAAAGAAAGTGATTCAAATGAATCTGACTCGAAGGTAAGCAATGAAGAAAAAAGTCAGGAAGAGAAATCAAATGAGAGTGCTAAAGAAGAATCCAAAGAAAGCCAAGAGGAGAAGTCAAACGAATCTGACTCGAAGGAAGATTCCACAGAAAAGGTAAACAGTGAAGAAAAAAGTCAGGAAGAGAAATCAAATGAGAGTGCTAAAGAAGAATCCAAAGAAAGCCAAGAGAAAGACTCAAATGAATCTGAAACAAAGGAAGATTCAACAGAAAAGGTAAACAGTGAAGAAAAAAGTCAGGAAGAGAATTCAAATGAGAGTGCTAAAGAAGAGTCTAAAGAAAGCCAAGAGAAAGACTCAAATGAATCTGACCCGATCGAAGTTACAACAGAAAAGGTAAACAGTGAAGAAAACAGCCAGGAAGAGAAATCAAATGAGAGTGCTAAAGAAGAATCCAAAGAAAGCCAAGAGAAAGACTCAAATGAATCTGAAACAAAGGAAAATTCAACAGAAAAGGTAAACAGTGAAGAAAAAAGTCAGGAAGAGAAATCAAATGAGAGTGCTAAAGAAGAATCTAAAGAAAGCCAAGAGAAAGACTCAAACGAATCTGACCCAATCGAAGTTACAACAGAAAACGTAAACACTGAAGAAAAAAGTCAGGAAGAGAAATCAAATGAGAGTGCTAAAGAAGAATCTAAAGAAAGCCAAGAGAAAGACTCAAACGAATCTGACCCGATTGAAGTTACAACAGAAAAGGTAAACAGTGAAGAAAACAGCCAGGAAGAGAAATCAAATGAAAGTGCTAAAGAAGAATCTAAAGAAAGCCAAGAGAAAGACTCAAACGAATCTGACCCGATCGAAGTTACAACAGAAAAGGTAAACAGTGAAGAAGAAAGTCAGGAAGAGAAATCAAATGAGAGTGCTAAAGAAGAATCCAAAGAAAGCCAAGAGAAAGACTCAAACGAATCTGACCCGATCGAAGTGACAACAGAAAAGGTAAACAGTGAAGAAAACAGCCAGGAAGGACAATCAAATGAGACTACAACAGAAGAATCCAAAGAAAGTCAAGAGGGAGACTCAAATGAATCTGACCCGACGGAAGTTACAACTGAAAATACAAATACTGAGGAAGAAAGTCAAGAACAGAAATCGAATGAAATTACAACAGAAAAATCCAATGAGTCTGAAAACGAGGAATCAACTGAATCCCAAGCACAAGAAGTTACAACAGAACAGATACAGACGGAGAAGCCCAAGAAAGGAAAGCATGGTAAGGGTCTTGCACATGGAAGAGGTGGCAAACATAGAAGCAAGGGCCGTCATGGTAAATACAGCAGTAACTTGGCCAAGCAAAACAAGAGGAATTAAATGAAAGTCTATATAAAAATTCACATATTTTTTTTTAGAAATTTATTATTTTAAAATAATATTTATTTTTTGTTTCTCTATAAGTTTTACATTAAAATTACTTCGGGCTCGAACTCTCGAGTCTCCGGCATTTCGTAAACTAAAGGTTGTTTGAATATTTATAAATAATTTTCAGCAAGTGTTAGCCTTTTGTTACTAATTCTCTATATCTGCGTGTAATATGCAACATAAGGTTGCAGTATTTTATGGTTTTAGAATCTTCATAGAAGTAAAGGTACTATTAATATGTAAATTATTATAGAATACGTTTGTTGGCTTAATAAACTATTTTCAACAGATTGAATTTGCAAAATTTTGGGAATATTTTATAAATTCATTTATTGACTTTAGATTTTCTTATATAACGATACAGATATGAAGGTGATATTTTGTAAAAAAAATATGATGAGATTATTAGATTAGATTATCGTCAGGTGACATCAAGTAAAATTAATTTAATGTCAATACAACTCGTAGATATTCAGCAATGATTGACTGTTCAAGGTGGTTTTTACCACAACTGTAGTACGAGTATTAGACTTTGTTTTTTTGGAAAAGAGAAGCAAAATATAAAAATAGAGCTTAAAAATAAATTTTGGATCATTTGAATAGGATCCACATTTATATTTGTTAAGTTTTGGACTGAAACGTTCTGTTATCTTTATGATCATTTACCATTTTACGAAAAAAATTGGCAAAATGATTTTTAGGAGCTCTTTCGTTTTGCTGTTGGGGCCGTGAATTTTGAATTGATTGCTCCGTTCAACAGACACCTGCCAGTTGACATCGTTATTTATGTAGTTGGTTTTTGATAGCCCCTGATAACATACAACCAATTTAAAATTTAAGAAGAAAATTAAAAAGAAGAAAAGCCTGGTGTGTTCTTCAAATCAAGACAACTATTGTTCTATAATTCGATTTCGGTTGTAAATAAGTGGTTTACAGATTTCTGGTAAATATACAGGAAAAGTAATAAATGTGTTGGACGACCAGTTGAAATCTCTACACCTGAAACTATTGAAAAATGTCATATAGGGATATTTTGGGGGATACGTGGTATAGTGGCGCACCAAAACTTAAACTATCCAAAATCAAATCTCAGCAAAGGTGAAAAATTAAAAAAATTTGTTTGCAATTTTTTTAAAATTATGATTTAAAAACAAGAGGTTCCCCCCTCCAAGAAATCCATCTGCAAAAAAACCTCTCCCTGACATTCCACTATATTCCACCTTAACCATTGACAACAAAAACAAATGATCAAGAGAAATGCGCCACCTATTGGGAAGTAGCAGATAACAACTAAACCACATGCAACGATGGGGTAATTGCTGTTAATCATTCAATGGTGAGGGTATAACACTGGCCCTTGAATGATCAATGCACAGAATTTGTCTCACTCCTTAGGCGCTTAATAATATAAGAACAAAAATTCCTATGCAATGCACAGCATTAGTAGGGGTTTACCCTTGAATGGGTTGAGAATACTTTCTGTGATATAAGTGAAACACAATTAATGACTTATTATGTGACTAGTTTTTAATGTCGACTTAACAAGGATTTGAAAACAAAAGATGACATTTTGAAAAGAAATTGTTTTTTCTTTTTGTCACTAGGACAATTCAAGACAGTACACATGCACAGTTTGTAAAGGAAAAACTCCATGAATTGGACTGCAAGTTTGCTGTCTCAATCACCTGGTTCTCCGGATTAAACGTTGAGCGCATAGTTCTTCTACCGTACAAATTTTAGCACAATAGCCAATATGACTTAACAACATAAAAATATAATAATTTATTTTTTATTTGTTTCTCTCATGTTTGCAATGAAAGACGTATAAATTATCAACAAATTTTATTTGTTTTAATTTTTATTTATTAAATTTTTTCATTTATTTAAATGTTCATATTGTGTGTTTATAAAAACAGATGTTTAATTAAATGACTTTAATATTAAATTTTGCTTATTCTTTTTTATTTTTGTCAAATTAAAGTCAATAATTAAAAATTAACTTTTTGTTAAACAAAAAAATAAATAAAAAAATTAAAATTCTAACTTTTTTTTGATCAAAATAAATTTCTACGGCTACAAAGAAAAAAATTCTTTGCTTTGCAGAAGAGCAATTTTTACTCTTTTTTCCTTGTATATACACTAGGCAAACAGAACATGTTTTCGACCTGTGGATAAAATGGAATAAGGGGACAAAAACGAAAATAATAAAATTACAATTACAAGTGTATGTACATATTGAAAAAAAGTATTTTTTAAAAAGTGTGAGTTAAATAGTTAATGTTTGGTCATGAATATGTACAGAACACAAAGTACCCTGATGAGACTGCCACAGCTGGGGTCGAAGACATGTGTACTATTCCTTTACGGAGATAATTTTCTCCTTTGATTAAAAAAAAAAAAATTATTGCAAAAAAAATCCTAAATCTTTATAGAATTTATGTTTGATCCAATTAAAGCGTTTCAGACGAAACAAAATTAATTTTTTTTTTCGAAGATTTTTAAAACAATTTTTTGCTTTTCCAATTTGCTTTCTATTCATATTTTTGCATATGTTTTTCATTATTAAGACTTAAATAAACAAAAAAAAAATTTAAATAGAAACAACAGACTTTAGGAAACAAAAACAATAATATTTGGAAGATTTAACATATATTCGTTAAAGGCTATTGAAATTTTTTAGCACCAGCCTAAAGGTATGTTACCTTTCATGTTAGAAAAAAATTGTTTTTAAAGTGCTGTCATGTATGCTACCAATTACGTTTTTATGCAGAATATTAGTGCGACGTTTTAACGACAATTGTTTGGTTAAAAATTTTAGTAACGGACAAAAAAATAAGTTCACTTGAAATAACTTTGTATGCAATTCAAAAAATATACTTTTTGTTTAAAATTTTTGAAAGAAAATTTTTTTGTTTATTTCATTTATTGATAAATAATACGTTCATACTAAAATTATATAATACTTCACTTTTTTAAACTTAAAAAATCCAAAAAACTAGTTTAATCTATGATTTAAGGCGGACATAAAAATAGGTTCACTTAAGAAATATATTAAAAAACTTTACAAAATGGAAAAATAACGTGACCTAAATTAATATTTGGTGCAGTATCCTTTGTTTTTAATAACGGCCATACATCTTTTTGGCATTGAGTCGACCAAATTCTGACAAGTTGTGGTGGGAATGCTATACCACGCCTGCTGAATTTGTTTCCACAATTCTTCCTTATTTTTGGCTTTTATTGGCCCAACCTTTTCCTTTACAATTTTCCAAAGATTTTCTATCGGATTAATGTCCGGTGATTGCGAGGGCCAAGCTATAACATTCACCTTATTGTCCGAAAACCACATTTTCGCAAGACCCGAAGTGTGCTTTGGGTCATTGTCATTGTCAAAGTAGAACTGGGGCTCGAAATTTCTGCCAGGACTGTTAGAAGACGTTTAGTAGAAAAAAATCTGTTTGGAAGAAAGGCCAGAAAGGTCCCAGTGCTCACTAAAGACATCGTCAAAATAGAATTGCTTTTGCCATAAAGCATTGTTGTTGGGACGGTCCAATATATAGAAAAAAGTGGCGAAATATTCTATGGTCCGACGAGTCGAAGATTAATTTGATTGGAAACGATGGCAAAACATGGGTACGACGCCCAAAAGGTGCCGAATACAACCCTCGCTTCACCACCAAAACTTTCAAACACGGTGGTGGCAGTATAATGGTGTGGGGTTGTTTTTCGTGGTATGGTGTAGGACCGTTATATTGGATAAAGGAAACTATGGATAATAATCTATATGTCCATATCCTAGACAAAGTGATGCTGCCTTATGCGGAATGGGAAATGCCCCTTAAGTGGCATTTTCAACAAGACAATGACCCAAAGCACACTTCGGGTCTTGCGAAAAAGTGGTTTTCGGACAATAAGGTGAATGTTATAGCTTGGCCCTCGCAATCACCGTACTAATGTCCGATAGAAAATCTTTGGAAAATTGTAAAGGAAAAGGTTGGGCCAATAAAAGCCAAAAATAAGGAAGAATTGTGGAAACAAATTCAGCAGGCGTGGTATAGCATTCCCACCACAACTTGTCAGAATTTGGTGGACTCAATGCCAAAAAGATGTATGGCCGTTATTAAAAACAAAGGATACTGCACCAAATATTAATTTAGGTCACGTTATTTTTCCATTTTGTAAAGTTTTTTAATATATTTCTTAAGTGAACCTATTTTTATGTCCGCCTTAAATCATAGGTTAAACTAGTTTTTTGGATTTTTTAAGTTTAAAAAAGTGAAGTATTATATAATTTTAGTATTAACGTATTATTTATCAATAAATTAAATAAACAAAAAAATTTTCTTTTAAAAATTTTAAACAAAAAGTATATTTTTTGAATTGCATACAAAGTTATTTCAAGTGAACTTATTTTTTTGTCCGTAACTGTATATATATATATATATTCAGAAAATTGTTGCTAACTACTTTCGTTGTCGTTGAACTTCTTCAAAACAGCAGCTTCATTTGAATTTTGAAAAAAAAAAAACAAAATGAAACCAAATATTACAAAATTATTAGAATAAATGGAATTTAATATTATTTAATATGAATTAATTAATATATTGTTTAATAGATCTATACATTGCCACATTAGTCAATTGTGTAGTGTGCGAGGGTTGTGGTTTCGATTCTCTGACCTGCGACACTACAACGAATCGTTCCAAATAATTCTTTGGAATACAATTTAATTTTGTATTATTATTTAGAAAATAAAAAATAAAATTTAGTGTCATATTACGTATGAGAAATACAAATTCATACATATTTTTAAAAAGTATTTTTTCCAAAAATCACTAATTTGTTATAAAAAAAGAAAAGAAATCTGGAAAAATTATTTAAAACAAATGCATTTTGATCATAATTTCTTATAAACATGACAAGACAATTGTTGTAAGAGGAGTAAGAAAACCGACTTTGCATACTCTTCTTTGTTAGGTTTTTTGTTTCTTTTAAAAAGAGATTTCACTTAATAAAAAATGAACCGACTTAAGTGTTTGACTATGATTAATGGCATTTCATTTTTTATTCGAAATATGCGTCAAATATATGTTGCTTTGATCGATAACATTTTGGGTCTTCTGAGCAAAAAATTATTCCCATTTACTTTTGTAGGTCTTAAAATTACACCACTAAGAGAGTGAGAGAGGGAAAGAGCTAAGAATGAAACAGAGTACGCTTAAAATCTTCCCAGCCAATTTATCTCCTCAAAGATGGATGAGATCGGTTTAATTTATTGATGCCCAAGGTAGTAGTATTAGTGAGAGTGACGACACAACACTGGAAGAAATCAATTTGCTATTCATTTTATTTAGTCGGCAACGAGATCAACGAAAGCACATTATCTTATTATAAGACACAGAAGTTCTGCAAGTGTAGTTTGTCTCTCCCACTCAACATGCTGATTTCATATTGGTTGATTGACGATTAAACAAAAGAGCGTAAGTATACGTGTGAGTTTAATTTGCTGATATCAGCCACTACTGGGCATCTTTGGTTTAATTCAATTGCTTGTTTCAGTCACGTTAACTGTGGTTAGTACAGATTAGAATGTATAATGTGTCTACGCTGTAGTAACTCACAATGAAAAATTTTACCTTTTTGGTGTTAATCCTGGCTTCGTATAGAAAAGTGTCGATTTTTAAGTAATTTAAAATGATAAAATTAAAATATCAAGAATATAATAGATATATTAGCAAAGACTATTTAATTTTGCAGTTGGAGGTCTTAATTGTTAAAAATTTTTTTGCAAAAGTTTTGGCTAAAAGAAAGAGAATAAATTAAAAATTGAATGCACACTACCTCTTTGCTTTGCTTATACGTTTTTTTATAGTCGTTTCATAACTTCCCGTTTTTAATTCTTTTTTTGGTTTTCTTCTATCTTTTTAAGTAAATTTGTTTCGATTTTCTCCTCTTTAAGCACATTTTTGATATTCTCTTACTATTCTTTTTATCTTTAAGATGTCAATTTTCTTTCTAAAGCCTTTTGGTTTTTTATTGGCATCAATTATAGGATTTTTTACGAGTTTCAAGTTGATTTACTTCAACAGCTATGACATCGTTGTCTTCAGGTTGTTTAACATTTTACCTAACATTGAGCACACCTTGAGAGGAAACAAAGTGCAAAACTTTTTCAGTTTCTTTAATATTTTCCTGTGTTTTTGTGACTAAGATTTGTTCAAAGAAAATTAAGAAAGAAGAAAATGGACAAAGAATTGAGTATTAAAAAGAAATAGGCGTTCACAAATTTGTCAAAATAATTTAAATTTTTAAAATTTGTTGTGACTTGTTGTCTACACGCAAAAAAATATTACAGGTGAATCTAACCAATTTTGGTTGTTAAAAAATTGTCAATGTAAATTGTTGTTGATATTTTTTAGATTACAACTTTTTAATTGGTTACATCTACCAAATCACAACAGTAAGCGAACTACTAATGTAATTTGTTTTTGGAATTGTTATTTTATCTATTTCCACAAATTTAATTGTTTAATTTTACCTACCCCCGAGGTTAAAATAATAAACAAATACTTACAATTTTAAGAGGTAAAGTTACAAAAAGGATTGTCCAACTATTTTACTACCATACATTTTCTTTTCTGTCATGCATACAAACATAATTTGTATAACATTTTTCCTTAAAAAATTTTCATTTCACAATAAATTATTGAACTATAAAGATGTGTATAAAGTTAATGTTTTCTGAAATTGGTAAAATGCTGAGTGATAAAGAAGAAAAGCAGGAATCCTTTTCATCAACTTATTCTCTTTCTAGTCAAGAAGATAACGTTTATAAATTGTTGAACGAATGGAATTTTGGATACATGCTAGAAAAATTACAATGTGAGTATAAGTGTCATAAAAATAAATATAAATTTTAATAAAAAAAAAATTATTAAAAATTTATGTATTATATTCTAGGGCTGTTCTGATATTGTTTCCACAAGTACGAATGTATCAAACAATTCAACAAATTTGAGTACTGACTCAATACTAATGAGTACTCTGACTGTTCCATCTCTTTTGGATATATATAGGTATTTCTCCAGTATTTAGAAATAAACAGAAAAAAGTGGACGTAAAAGTAGGCGTGGCAAATTTTTCTCTCGATGAAGAATTAAAATGGATTAATACAAACATTTGAAAAAAAACATTATTCAAATCGATGGAGCCGTAGAAGTAGGCGGGACAAAATTAAAACCGTAAAAACCTAAGTTGGATCACGACGATCATTAGAAAGAAAAAATCACCAAAATCGGTCCAGCCGTTCTCAACTGATGCGATGACCAACGAACAACATTGATTTTTATTTATATAGATTATATTATTTCCAATAAATTAAAATGAACTAAAAAAATATATTTTAATAGAGAAAGGGATGGGGAAAAGAAAAAGAAAAAAGTTAAGACAGAAACATTATAGTAATTTTACTATTAAAATAGTATTATTACAAAAAAATTATTCTTTTACAAATTTAATAGTAACATTACTGTAAAAACTGCTATTTTACAACTATTGTTGTAAAGTTACCTCATTTTGTTGTATTTTTACTATTACAATTGGATTATTGTAAAGCTACTGTAACTCATGGTCAGTTTTACAGTTTTTTTTATGTTGCCCAACCATAAAAGTTGTACTTTAACAACATTTTTTGTTAAATTCCATTTTACTATTCGCATCAGTTATTTTAACTGTTTTTTCTTGGTTAGTGCAATTCCAACCAATGAAATTAGTAAGATTAACCTATATATTTTTTTGGGTGTAAGAAATCACAAATCACAAGGGTATGGGCGTTTTAAGATTTTGTAATCAATCGAATTTATGAAGTATTTATGAAATATGAGTGCTCAAAACATTTTAAGATATGTTTTTATAAATTTAAAACGTAAACTACTCTTTGTAATAAAAGTGTTTAAATTCAATCTAAAGATTCTTTAAAATTAAATACGAAATTCCAATAAGAGCATATGATTTCTAGAGAAAAGTGAGAGTTAAACAATTGACGGTTTTCCGGTAGCCGAAGTCTAAAACATGTTCAGTTCGGCTGTGCAGAATTCCTTCTAATTTTGAAACCATTGCGAAAACAATATATGTAAATTAATTGAAGGGAAAATTTAGTTCTGGTCTATTTATATATTTTTTATATTTGTATTATTATATAATGAGTGACTAAGACCATATGCCTGGTGCAATGTTTCTGTGGGGAATCGAACCAGTAACCATAAATTTAATAAAAATATAGAAATTTTTGGAATTCACAAGAACAGTTAGGCAAGATATTTTGGTCTGATAGCCTTATTATGCAGATTAATAGACTAGAATTTAAAAGTATTCAAAAACTTATTTATCTAAATTGTATTAAAATAAAAACACAACAATTGCATAAGTAATCACTTCATATACTCGTATACATATACGTATATTTATTATTTATTTTTTTTATTAATTATTATTTAAAAACAAAATTCGTTTAAAAATTCCAGCGTTTTCTTAAGCTCTTATTCCTTTCTTCAGTGCATCAAGTTTATCCTTTAAGCTTTGTTTTGCATCATTTAAAACATTTTTTGCATCTTCTAAAGCGTCATTTGTTTTCTCTTCTATTTCAGCCTCTTTTTCTTTTAAAGACGCTTCAGCCTCTTCAAATTTCTCCTTGACTATATCTTTTCCTGTGTCTAAAATAGATTGAGCTTCTTTTTTAGCATCTTCTTCCTTTTTCTTTAAATCTTCAATTTTTTGTTTTAATTCTGATTCCTTTTTCTTGAGAGAATTTTCGATTTCTTGAATTCTGTCTTTAATTGATAATTTTTCTTCTGCCAGTGCAGTTTTTGCCTTTTCTTTTAATTGCGTTAAATACTCTTCAGCGTTAGCCTTTTCATCTTTTAAAGCAGTTTCAGCCAATTCTACTTGTTTTCTAATATTTTCAATGCTTTTTCCTAATAGAGCTTGAGCCTCTTCTACAGCAGCTATTTTCTTTTCCAGCAAACTGGAAATTATCTTTTTGTTTTCAGATAATTTCTCTTCCAAAACAGCTTTAACACTTTCAATTTCTTGTAGAATTTCTTGTTTCTTACCTTCTAAAGCTGTTTTTAGTTGACCTTTGAGTTCAGCAATTTTTTGGTTCAATTCAGATTTCTTCACCTCTACAGCAGCTTCGGCTTGTTTTATGCTTTCTTCGATGGCAGTTTTCTTTTCTTTAACGGCCGTTTTAATTTCTTCTAAAGCAGTCTGTTTCTTTTCCAATAAATCGGCTATCTTTTGTTTTAATTCAGCTTCTTTTTCATTTAAATCAAACTTGATGCCATCAAGTTTCTTCTGAATTTCCGCTTTTTTTCTGGCTGCAGCATTTTTTAATTCTTCTCTTAGTTGTGCAAGTTGTTCTTCTAATTTAGTTTGCTTTTCTTTTAGAGCAGCTTCAGTTTCTTTTATTGCTTCTTCGATGGTTTCTTTCTTGTCTTTTATAGCATTTTCTATTTTCTCTAAAAGAGCAATTTTCTTTTCTATCAATTCAGTAAGCTGTTTCTTTAATTCTACTTCCACTTCCTTTAAACTAGCCTTGGCATCTTCAATTCGTTGCTGTATTTCTTCTTTCTTTTCGTTTAAAGCTTCATCCAGTTTTTTCTTCAATTCACCAATGTGTTGCTCCAATTCAGCTTTCTTTTCTTTCAAACCGGATATAACTTCTTCGATTTTCTGCTTAATGGCTTCCTTTTTTTCGCTCAAAACATTCTTAAGATCTTCTAAAGCAGCTTCCTTCTTTTTCTTACATTCTTCGAGTTTCTTCCTGATTTGATCTATTTTTTCTATAACTGATTCCTGAATGCTTTCGATTTTCTTCTGAATTTCCGCTTTTTTTCTGGCTGCAGCATTTTTAAGTTCTTCTCTTAGTTCTGCAAGTTGTTCTTCTAATTTAGTTTTCTTTTCTTCTATAGCAGCTTCAGTTTCTTTTATTGCTTCCTCGATGGTTTCTTTCTTGTCTTTTATAGCGTTTTCTATTTTCTCTAAAAGAGCAATTTTTTTTTCTATCAATTCAGTAAGCTGTTTCTTTAATTCTACTTCCACTTCCTTTAAACTAGCCTTGGCATCTTCAATTCGTTGCTGTATTTCTTCTTTCTTTTCGTTTAAAGCTTCTTCCAGTTTTTTCTTCAATTCATCAATGTGTTGCTCCAATTCAGCTTTCTTTTCCTTTAAACCGGTTATAACTTCTTCGATTTTCTGCTTAATAGCTTCCTTTTTTTCACTCAAAATATTCTTAAGATCTTCTAAAGCAGCTTCCTTACATTTCTTAAGCTCTTCGAGTTTCTCCCTCAATTGTTCAGTTTTTTCTTCAAAGGCATTGTGAATACTATCAATTTTCTTCTGAATTTCCTTTTTCTTTCTGGCGGCAGCATCTTTAAGCTGTTCTTTTAGTTCCGCAAGGTTTTCTTCTAGTTCAGTTTTCCTATCTTCTAGTGCAACTTTAGATTCGTCAATTCTGTTTTCAATGAGTTTTTTCTTTTCCTCTACAGCGGACTTTATTTCATCTAATAAAGCGTCTTTTTTCTCTGCCAATTCAGCAAGTTTTTGCATTAATTCTGCTTGCTTATCTTTTAAAGCACCTTTGGCGTCTTCAATTTGTTTCTGTATTTCGTCTTTCTTTTCATTTAGAGCTGTTTGGGCGTCTTTCTTTAATTTATTTATGAGTTGTTCCAATTCAGATTTTTTTTCTTTTAAATCACTTGCAACTTCATCTATCTTGTGCTTAATGGCTTCCTTTTTTTCGCTTAGAACCTTTTTAAGATCTTCTAAAGCAGCATTCTTACTTTCCTTAAGCTTTTCTAGTTCCTCTTTTACTTGTTCTCTTTTTTCTTCGGCGGCAGTCTTGATGTTTTCAATTTGCTTCCGAAGGGTCGCTTTCTTCTCAGCTATTGCTTTCTTAAGCTCTTCTTTTAGTTCTGCAATTTTTTTCTCTAAATCTGTTTGCTTTGCTTCTAAAGCATCTTTAGCTTCTTCGATTGCTTCCTGTTTTTCTTGTATAGCAGCCTTTATTTCATCCAGAAGAGCATATTTCTTTTCTATCAATTCAGCAATTTTTTGTTTTAATTCAGTTTGTTTTGCCTCTAGAGCTTCTTTAACGCTTTCAATTTGTTGGTGTATTTTGTCTTTTTGATCATCTAAAGCCTGTTCCTTCTGCTTTACTAATTCAGCTAGCTGTTCTTTAAACTCGGCTTGCTTTTTCTGTAGTAAGGCAATAGCCTCACGAATATGTTCCGCAATTATTTCTTTCTTCTCCTGCAGAGCTGCTTTTATGTCGTTTATGACAGCGGATATTTTTGATTTTAAATCAGCTGATTCTTGTTTTAATCTGTCTACTACTTCCTTTAGAGAAGCTTTTAAGGCTTCAATCTTTTGCTCAATTTGTTGCTTCTTTTTATTTAAGGCTTCTTCTTTTTCTTTAATCAATTCGGACAGTTTCTTTTCCAATTCAGCTTTGCTTTCTTGCAAATCAGTTTCAATTTGTTCCAGCTTTTCCTTAAGAGCGTCTTTCTTTTCCACAGCAACAGCTTTTAATTGTTCTAAAGCAGCTTGCTTTTGAGCCACTAGGTCAGTCAGTTGTTGCCTTAATTCAGCTTCTTTTTGCTCTAAGGCTGCCTCGGCCTCAGCTAATTTTTGTTGAATTTCAAGTTTCTTATCACTTACAGCTGATTTGGCCTCTTCCTTTAATTGTTCTACGTTTTCTTTCAATTCATTTATCTGAATTTTGAAGTCAGATTTAATTTTTTCAATTTTGTCTTTGATTTCGTCTTTTC
This sequence comes from Metopia argyrocephala, assembly GCA_963576795.1. NCBI lineage: Eukaryota > Metazoa > Arthropoda > Insecta > Diptera > Sarcophagidae > Metopia > Metopia argyrocephala. The sequence goes on from OY756208.1 coordinate 8,143,444, forward strand.
TTTTAAGTAAAGCCGCTTTGACTGCTTCTAATGCTGCATTTTTCTCCTCCAAAATTTCAGAGATTTTTTGCTTTAAATCAGCACGTTTCTCTGCAATTGCGGCTTCAGCTTCTTCGATTTTTTGTTGAATTTCTTCCTTCTTCTCAGCCACGGCATTATCTTTTTCCTGCTTTAATTGTGCAATTTTGTCTTTCAATGCTTGTTCTTTACTCTGCAAGTCCGACTTGGCTTCCTCTAATTTTTCTTTCAACTTGTCTCTAGTTTCTCCTAATGATTTTGTTATGTCTTCAAGTTTTTCTTGTCTCTTGTCATGGAGTGAGTCCAGCATATCCTTTAAAGAGCCAAAAAGAGATCTTTTAAAAACCTTTTTTTCCTGGATTTCCTCTACTCCATTTAGTGGTGAAGGTAGTGCGATTGCATAAGTTTTAGCCACCAGGCCTAAGATAAGAGCCAATAAAGCAAACAGGGTTATGAACTTCATGGCTTGATATTCAACTTTTACTACAATACTACTTGCAATAAACTGTGATGATGAATGTCAGTCTCCTTGCTATTTATACCGTTAACTAAACTGGTTTAAATTTAAAATAGCAGTAGCAGTAGCAGTAGTGGCGTAGTATTAGATTCAGTTTTTATTTGAACAGTTTTTCAATTTGATGATGCAATTTTGTGTCTGTAGTTGAAGATATTCGCAAATAAATAAGTGAAACTTCTCAAAAGCATTTCATGGTCGAGGATGTTTTGAAAAAAGAGCATTTCTTTTGAGATCTATTGTTTGATTTTTAATTAAACAAATAGCATACAGACAGTTTTATTTATATTTTTATTAAATAATATTTAATAAAAACAAATATACATACGTGCACAAACGAATAAATTTATATATTTATTTAAATAAAAAATATTTAATTATTTATTTTGGAACCTTTTGTTTTTTAATATAATTTTTATTTCAAAGATTTTTGGCATAACTTATGTTGTCTGTCTCTCAACGTCAATTATAGCCTTTTAGGGCAACTTTAATCTTTAATTTCACTTTTTGGGTTGATATAATCTTATTGTTAATTGGTAGTTTAATCGACCGATGTTGGTAGTTTAATCTTAAAGGAAGACTGTCAACTTCCACGTACGTAATATAAACAACTATTGAAATTATTATTTATTCATTTGTTTAATTGAAAGAAGAAAACACAAAAATTAAAAGTTAAATAAAAATGGTTGAATGATATAATGAAGATGAAGGTTTCACTCTATAATGATCTATCAACCACTAACTTTATTAAGTATGTAGTTTACTTCACTAGAAGTTAAATTCAATGCACATTTAGCTTTTTATATTAAATATTTTTTGTTCAATGTTTGAAGACATTTTTTTATAAATTTTTTTATTTCTTATTTTGCTCAAAAATATTATTTCATTAATAAAAAAAACAAGGTGTTGTGAAAATGTATATGTACGAGTATGCTATACAAAAGTAGAATGTTGTGAAAATATATTTTACATTTGCAAAAAAGAAGATGCCATTTTTCTTATTCAGTATGGTAATCTATTAGGTTTAAACTCTTACTCAAAAATACAAATAAAGTTGACAGTAGTCATGTAGTCGCCGTGGTCTAGTGGTTAGTGTGTTGGCTTACTAAGACATGGGCCCTGGGTTCGACTCCAGGCTCCGACATCTTCAAAAAAAGAAATATGAAAAAAAATATTTCTTTCGGCGACTACCTCTCAGCAGTCTTCTGGCAAAAGCTCTGAGAGTAACTAATTGCCATGAACAAGCTTCTCAAAGTCTGTCGTTCGGAGTCGACATTAAACTGTACGTCCCGGTATTCATGGATAAAAATTGACACACACAACATGAGTGCTGCGAGAAGCTAGGCCGTAATCCTGACACAGGGTTGTAAAGGCCAGTTATGTATGTATGTATAATATAATGTTACAGTAATAATAGTAATAATAATGTTATCAGTAAAATTGCATACTTTTTATATAAATATATTGAAATATATAATGCATCTGGCCAGATGCATGCGTTACGTATGTGACCATCGGAGGGATATGCGTGACGGAGGGATAAAATTGCAATTTTGCTACGGATTTAAAGTTTTCCTTTATAATAAGGATTATTAATCACTTTCTTCTTCTTTTCTGCTTAATATTAAAAATTATATAAAACCTTTGTTTTTGTATTGACAACATTTACGTCATTAATTAACAGACTTTTCAAATTAAAAAAATTGTATCAAACAAATTAAATATAGAAAACAATTATTATTATTTTTTATTTAACAGGCAATATGTACTGAATTTTATTTAATTTTCAATTAATAAACCCATAAAACTGACAATTAAAAAAAAAATCTTCATACTCCGTATAAAAGAAGTAAACGACATGTGCTTTGAATTCACATTAACAGAAATCTTTTGTTTAAACTTTGGAACACGAGCAAGCAAATAAAGCTGCTCTAATGGAAGCTTTCATATAATTCTAATTTTAAATTATTGTTCAATAAGAACAATATTTTAAAAATATCCTATTGTGCAGCGCAGCTAAAGAAAAGAAGTAATTGTTATAGTCTAGACGATATGAAATTTACATATGCTTACACTCATATGCTATAAAATGGCAATAAATATTTCTATAACAATATGCTAAAAATGCTAAATGTTTTAAATTCAACAGATACTAACAAATTATAATGACAACATACATACGTGTTAGCATACAACTATTGTTTCTATAGGATATGTTGGATTTTGTATGACAATATCGTCAATAGAATTAAAGAACTCTGTAACTGACAAAAAATTGAAAATACGTTTTTTGCATCATTTTTATCAGAAAAAAAAAAATACGCGTCGATTGGTCCAGGTCCTAGATATCTACGATGAATATAAATTCACTTACGCCGTCTGCGAAGTGAAAAATTCCAGTATATTTGTTCTACTTTTATGAAAGTTTTTTGGCTCTGGTAAACATTTAAGGTTTTGTCAGTTACAGCGTTTTTTAATTCCATCGACGATATGTACATATGCTTACTCGTCAGACCGTTTGTTTGCAAATGCAAAATAAATTTGGTATTAGTTTTCAATACTTATTTCTATTAAATATCGATTTTAGTAAAAAAAAGGGAAAGGTTTTAACAGTAAGTTCATGAAGTTTCTTTTTTTATCGTCCAAGCTAAAAGCATACGCCGTATTAAACTAAAATTTTCCATAAAATTTTTTATTTGAATACGTAAGTTAAACCACAAACACACATGTATGAAAAATAATAATTACAAAATTATTATTAAATAATAAAATTAACTTTGTCTTCTAAAAGCCACTCACATAAATCAGTTAACAAAACTATTTAAAGATTTCCATAGTAAACTCATATTTTAATAACATTTTGGCCATTAGAAATCTTTGTCTCTTATAAATGACAAGCTGTAAGGCAAACATTCATATCTACTCTATGATATGACATGATTTGTGGATTAAAACACTTATAAATTCGATTTTAAACTCAATTGCAGTAAATTACTGCAATACACATATGCGTATAATACGAGTACATATTCCATACTTTCACTCCCCTCTTCAATCAGAAACACATTTATGAGAATATTTTAAGAGAAGGCGATTACAAATTATGATCTCAAACATGGTTAGTAAATCATTAGATGGTTTAGTTTAGACAAGAACTACAACAAAAACGCCAACTACTTGCCATTGTAACATAAAATAAAATTAAAAATTTATTTTTTATTTTTATTTTTTAATTTTACGCCATAATGTTTAGCTTTAATCTGTCAGCGATAATATATTGTGTGTAATGGCAGGCATTCCAATGTTGAAGGACTTTGTTGACTGCTGCCAAGCAGAGTAATGTGGTCTGCGACTTAAGTAATCATGGTATGATGATGATGATGATGGTGATGATAAATGTTATCAAGGGACAATTGTTATCGAAAGAACTCCTCAGTATTAAAAGATTATAGTTTTTATTTTATTATTAATTTCATTTATTTTTAATAAGAAAAGCAGAATAAATTTCTTTATTTAGCTAATGGATCAACAACTGTTGCTATGATAGTTACTTATATAATACACAGTATTTTTTATAGAGGCTCACAACTTTAAGTTAAATAAACTGCTTTGTTAAATAATCGATTTAACAGTTGAACTTTGGTTTGTGATTTTTTTTCTAATTAAAATAAAGGGTATTTTTGCGCACCTGATTATCCATTAGAGCAGCTAATACGAATAACCGATATGCGCATAATTCTTAGCACGTTTTGAAATATTATAGAAGCGGTTCTTGGCTTTAAAACTTTTATACTTGTGCAAAAATTAAAGCAAAATTCGGCAATAGCAGAAGCACAAATAGATATGGAATTTCTATTCAAAATTTTATTTCCCCATGAAGCCAATTTTGGTTGAAGTAGGCACATAAGTATTCGAAATTGTCGTATTTGTAATTTCACCATTACATCTACCAAAAATTACTGTTTGGTACTCAGTATGGGCTTGACAAATCATAATTATATCATACTAATTGTACATAATAAGCTAATTGGACTTTTCAATGGGAATTCCGAATTCAAACCGGGGAAGATAATTGTCTTACATACCACAAGCCCTATTCTATAATTCCACTTAGCTAAATCTTCATCAAAAAAATGTATCAACTTGCTGTAAAACTCATGTGAATACAGAGCTTGAACGTACATTGTGGTTTAAGAGCTTCACATCAATCATTAGTCAATCTTAACCCTCAGTTTGTTTCAAAAACTCAAAAATTTTAAGCATTTTAGCTTGAAAGAATTATATAAAAAAGACGACAGGGTCAATATTTTCAAAACATTCACATTCACAAAACTTTAGCATTTTGGCTTAAAAGAATTATAGAAAAATGTCGACAGGGTCAATATTTTGAACAATAATTTACAAATTGTTTTGCGGCGAATTGTGTGGTATTAAAACGACAACGAGTGTATTCCTTCAGACACCTAAATCAACGAACAAAATCTCCCATAGGAGCAGATCTGTTATTCCACAATTCCAATTCATACTGATTACAATTGGAAGCCAGCACCTCAGTATTAGCATTTACCTAAAAGCACTAGGATAATAATATTAAATAATAAACTCCAGTTTATATAAATGTGGCCATGTTCGAATCATTCGAAAGTTAATTAATTGTTCTGATATCAACCCTTCCGATTCTTACCTTATTCTCTGCATTCTAAGAGCATGATACGGATTCTTATGTCGAAAACTAACATATACTAACATATCATAGGGTTTGTAACCGAACACTTTGCTTTACGACTTGGTATGATTTCTGAAACAATTTGCATTTTTAAAGGGTTTCTCAATTTTCCAAAAAAGATATGTAAAAATCAAAAAAAAATTAAAAGTAATTGCATTGCTTCTTAACTATACTTTTTATTTTCTTTTTTGACATGCAGTGCATACTCAAGAAAGTGTACAATGCGTGGTGTAGTCTTCTAGTAGTATAGAGTCGAATGCAAAAATTAATCAAAGAAATTAAAAATAATATTTTCAAAACTTACTCAGCTGTAGTACTTCTTTTATCGTATAAATTATTTACCTGAAATAAAAGAAGAGAAATATTTATTGTAACAAATTTAAAAAAAAGGAAGAAAATAGTTAGATGGTACAATTTGAAAAAAAATTCTATAAAAGAAATTGAAACCAAAATTAATTAAAGCCACTTAAAATGTGTATCGAATTTTTTGGACAATCACAGTAGCGCAACAAGGCTATAATCTCATAAATGAGAGTTCTGTGAGTGATTTTAGACACATGAAAGTAGACAAAACAAGGTGTAATAAACAAAAATACCTGGTTGGTGATGCTATTGCTTAGGAAGGTTCGGTCGAGTATAATAAGAATCTGATAAGTATGTGAAAATTTTATATACAATTGTACTTTTTTTTTTGAAATTTGCTTTAACAAAAATCTTAACAACTCATTTATTAATTAACAGATTTTCAAAAATTAAGTCTCATTTTAAGTCTCTATAAAATTTAATAATTGCTGACAGAATCCGTACATGTACATACACGTATTTTCAACTCGATTACTTGTGCGAAGATAAACTTCATCAGATTATATATAAACATTACAATTAATTTAATTTTAATTAATCCTAATTAAGCCCTCATATGTACTAATAATGTGTGTATTAATTTTTATCGAGGAGTACCGCGACCTACAATTTTATGCCGACTACGAGCAACAAACTTAACAAGCTTGTTCATGGCTATCAGTTTCTCTCAGAGCTTTAAGCAGAAGACTGCTAAGAGCTAGTCGCCCAAAGAAATATTATTTAATATTTCTCTTCTTTTTAAGATATCAAAACTGGGGTTTGGTCTCGTTTTGCAGACTACGGCGACTACAAGCAATTCAAATAGCGTGACAAAAAGATTGGCTAGTATTGAATTCATTAAATTAAAATCAGTTTTTTTGTATATAAAAATTCACCAATTGAACTTAAAGTATGTAAGTAAGTGTTTCTTGGAGGATATACAGGTATATACTAATAAAATCTTCTAATTTATAATTATCCGGTGCACGATTATTTATTTATTTTTTTTTTTTTGTGTTGCCCTAAGAGCAGGCAATTTAATTTAATGTTTAACGCTATTGCCTTTTTATTTATTTATTTCTTTAATTAGTAAATTCTGGCACAACAAGATAGAACATCTTATAAATGATAGTGCTAGAGCAAAATATGAACATGTATATGTAAAATTTTAATGTGTACAACTAAATATAAAAATAAATTATACAATACTGTAATAAAAATCTAATATAGCTATAGAAATTAAATTAATAATAAAGATCATATAAAAACATTTAATGAAATAAGATTGAAAAATTAAATTGTGTTGGATTTGTTATTGAATTTAAAATGAATTAAAAAAAAAGAATTAAAATATTTGAGTAACTCCTTTTTAAATGTGGCAGCGTTGCGCGTTTTCTGAAGGCTATTAGGAAGACTATTTCAAAGACTTATGGTATAAACAAGGAACTGCCGTTGAGACAAATAATTTATATTGCAATTATACGTAAAAATCATATGTGGCCTAAATTTTTATTATACGTCAAATTATTAATTAAGCCAGTGTTGCTATATTTCTCTTAGTTTGCGAAAAAAAGCTCCTAGTCCACATTAAACACTAAGTCGACAATACCTGAAGTTTTTATATTGCTGTACTAACTAAAACAAGAAGCACAAGTAGATCAACTCAAATTAATTGGTAAAATTAAATGATTAATGAAAGCCAGAAGCTTGTCCTTGCACTCTATGAAATTCCTAAAAGAGTAAATTAATGAGTCCTTATAGTGACTTAAGCTATTTTTCCATGTTACCACAGATGTATGCCATATTTAATTAAACCTAAAAATTTGTAGGTCTTGGGATTGTAACTGTTTTTTTACTTTAATTTCAAAAGTCAGACTATTTTATAATTAAAAAGAAAAAACTAAAATAAATGCATAGATTTTTAATAAATTTATTAAATTGAAATATTTATGCTTGTTCATATGACTATTTTAAATTTCCCTTATTTTATTATATATGGGTTAAACCATATCAACTCAACTTAAAATATGCCGTTTTTGAAATGACTGTCTCCGAATTTGCTAATTTTTGGTATGAATAAAGTATATCATAACACTAAGACAAATATAAAATTTAAGGCCACTGACACTTCTGCATCCGGAAATATGAGGTCTTGAAAATCGGAAAACAGTACAAAAATGCACAAAGTTACACTTACTTAATTGTAATTTTCTTGAAAAGTATTATAGCTACGCATCTCGTAAAAGTCGCATTTGGAACGGTATTAAATTACCTTTGATTTAATATGCGACATGATTTTTTCTTTGAAAAAGTCAAAGGTCAATTTTCTTTATCTATAAGTCGGAAGCCTATATCTCCGAAAGCGACCTTTTTAAAAATTTGAAAAAAAATTATGCCAAAGATAGTTTCGTTCTCTACAGTTGTGAAAAATTTCAGAGTGGAGGTATTTTTGGATCAAGAAATAAAAATCAAATCGCAAAAGAATGTGATTAAAACTAGTCTAATAGTGCTGGAATATTAAACGATTTTTCGATTTCGATTAGCTGGAACCGCTTATTTTGTAAGTTTCTACAAAAAATACATGAAACAAAAACGGGGGATGTGGGATGGGGGCAAATAATTCTTCATCGGGGTCAAAGGTTGGGTTGAAGGAGTAAAAGTCAACAAAAAGCTCCACAACTGCCCTGGAGTAGCCCCTAGAAGGATAAAATGTAAGACCGACCCTTACTAATATTTTACTCCCCAACTTTTTTCCGAACATAGCTACCCCTATCTCCAGTCCCTAAGGGGGCTCCAGTTCAAAGTTTATAAAATTTGCTCCTACCACTCTACAGAGTGGGAATAGGGGTTAGGTATGTTCGGAAAAAAAGTTGGGGGTAAATACCTACCCCTACCTATATACCTATCCCCTATCTCTGCTCTCTAAGGGGGCTCCATCACAAAGTTAAATTTTTATATAAAATTTGCTCCTACCACTCTAGGGAGTAGAGATAAGGGTTAGGTATGATCAAAAAAAAAGTTGGGGGTAAATACCTAACCCTACCTAACCCCTACCTACATACCTACCCCCTATTTCCACTCCCTAAGGAGGCTCCATTACAAAGCTTATAAAATGTGCTCCTACCACTCTAGGGAGTGGAGATAGAGGGTAGGTATGTTCGAAAAAAAAGTTCGAGGTAAAATATTAGTAAGTGTCGGTCTTACATTTTATCCCTCTAGGGGCTAATCCGGGGAAGTTGTGGAGCTTTTTGTAGATTTTTATTCCTTCAACATAACCTTTGACCCCGATGAAGAATTATTTGCCCCCATCCCACATCCCCCGTTTTTGTTTCATGTATTTTTTGTAGAAACTTACAAAATAAGCGGTTCCAGCTAATCGAAATCGAAAAATCGTCTACCATTCCAGCACTATTAGACTAGTTTTAATCACATTCTTTTGCGATTTGATTTTTATTTCTTGATCCAAAAATACCTCCACTCTGAAATTTTTCACAACTGTAGAGAACGAAACTATCTTTGGCATAATTTTTTTTCAAATTTTTAAAAAGGTCGCTTTCGGAGATATAGGCTTCCGACTTATAGATAAAGAAAATTGACCTTTGACTTTTTCAAAGAAAAAATCATGTCGCATATTAAATCAAAGGTAATTTAATACCGTTCCAAATGCGACTTTTACGAGATGCGTAGCTATAATACTTTTCAAGAAAATTACAATTAAGTAAGTGTAACTTTGTGCATTTTTGTACTGTTTTCCGATTTTCAAGACCTCATATTTCCGGATCCAGATGTATCAGTGCTTCCAAACTTTGTATTTAATTTAGTTCTATGATATACTATATTTCTACAAAAAATTATAAAATTCGGAGGGGGTAGGTTAAAACCATTGGTTGATTTGACTTGGAATATCCCATATGTAAAAAGTGTAAAAAAAAAAAATTTTTTTTCTATATTTAACTGCTTTAATTTTATTTTTTTTTTTTTGCTTTTTTACTCCTTTTTCTACGCCATAACATAGAATTTAATTTTCTTAACACATGAATAGTTTTTATTATTGATTTTACATCAAATTCTGAGCTGAACATTATCATCGAGACTATTTTTACAACACAATTTGTGTCAAATGTAAATAACACTTCATGTTTTAAATATTTACGATATTCCGGAGAGTAATAAATTATGAACCCTTTAAGTAGTAGTAGTAGCTGTTGTGTTTGTGTGTGTGTGTGTGGGTGCAACAAAAAAGAACAAAAATTTTATTTCACAAAAGAAAAGTTAAATTCATTGAAATGTTTTTCTCATTAAAGAGAAGTATTTACTGTGTTAAGTATTTGCTCTCATAATTTTAACAACAAACTCTTAAAAAAATTGTTTAATTTAGTGTCTGTTGATTACATTCTTTATAGAGATGAATGCACCACAAACTAATAGTTGAGTTTTGAATACCCTACAGCATAACCCAATTACTTTACGAGATTCAGTAGTATAAATAATATTAATAAAAAATTAATATTTACGAGCTTTCGGCAAAAGGTTAATGAAAATTTTAATTGATGCAATACAAATTTTAATTCTACAAACCAAAACAAGTAAAGATACTCACAAGCATGAGTATGTGTTTCAATTAAAAAAATTAATTGGAAAAATAAAAGCATATAAACTAATTTTTATGTGCTGGAGTACCGAAGTTTGAGCCCCAGGAATTCAATTCAATTAATTTTTTAATTGAAGTATTTCTATCAGAAAAGTGTTTACTGTGTGTCAACAAGAACTAAACTCTTAAAGACCTTAAAGGGAATATTTATCGTAAATGTAATTATTATCCTCTCACGATATGAAACTCAATAAGAACACACCTAAAATAAATATCACTGTCATTTAAACCGAAATTTGTAATTCTTTATCACTGCACATTATTTTAAACAATACTATGCATTGTAGCCTGTCATATAGCCGTATTGGATACTTTAAACTTTTGAATTTGTTTCGTCACATCCTTTTTATAAGTTTTGAGCAACTCCCAGAGCATGTAGAAGAATTCAGCACTTGATTTTCTTAGAATTTTCCCAATTTTTTCTTTATAAAATGGATTTGTTAATGTTTAATTTGTTGAACAATGTGTTCATTAGTGAACTTTTTCTTACAAGATAAAGAATTCTTTTATTTTATTTCCCATTTCTAAAGGGTTTCCCTGAAAAAGTAAACAAAACATTCTTTTTTTTTATTTAAAAATTTTATAAAAAACAAAATGGTTTCATTTGACAGAACTCCCTACTTTCCACTTAATATTTATGCTTTTATTTAATACATTTATGTATATAAGTATATACACATATATGTATATTGTTTTTTTATATGCTTTTGCGAAAACCAATCAATATAAAAAATAAAATGTGATAAAAAGGGTCCTCTGAGTATTTCTTTCATCTTGTCTTCCCCATTATGATATTCCAAAAGTATGAAAATGTGGTACTATTAAATAAAATAATGTTGTTGCAACATAATAAAGATGCCTAATAAAATCCCCAAGGAGGTAACAAAAAGTCGCACTTAATACCACATTCTGAAAACAAAAAAGTTATACGAAATATAAAAGTGTTAATGTTTTTATAAAACAAAAAAAAAAGAAAATAAATATTTCTAACAGCTTCTTTATAAATTTTTACTTTTGTATGTAAAAGTTTTAAGTTATTTGTGAGTAAATTTAAAGAACAATGTACTCAATAAAGCAGTATTTAAAGAAAACTGAAGTGTAGTATTTAATAAACACGCTAATTGAAGCGACAGCAAAACTTCGAGCAATTGACTTTTTTATTTCGCACAAAATAACAAAAGCAAATGGTTTTGTTATTAGAATGCATAAAAGTTTATGAAATTAGATTAACAACCAAATGCAATGGTAGTTAGAAAAGGATAATATAAGAGAAAAAACGCAATATGTTTGATAACACTTCGATTAACTCATTATAAGAAATGAGAAACACCTTAATAAAATGAAAACTTAATTATATTTAATGAATTTAATAATTGTAGTGGAAGTGGTCTAGTGGTTAGCTTAGTAAGACGATAGCTCTGGGTTCAAATCTCAGTTCTGACATCTTGAAAAAAAAATAAATATAAAAAAAATTATTTCTTTTGGCAGTCTTCTGGCAAAAGCTCTGGGATTAATTGATTGCCATAAAAAAGCTTTTCATATCTGTCGTTCGGAGTCGAGAAGCTAGGCCGTAACCCTGACACAGGGTTGTAATGGCCATTTATGTATGTATGAATTTAATAAATAAAATTTAAATGAAAATAAATATTTCACTATTTTTACAATAATCATCATAATCAGGAGTAAACCCCTAATAATGCTGTGCATCATATTGGAAATTTATTTTATTATTTTTATTTTTTTTTTCTTATACAGAAATGGCACAAGTTGCTGTGAATTGATCAATCAAAGGCCAGTATTATACCTACGGTGACCATCCGTTCTGTATTATACAGAACAGTTCTGTATTTGAAACCCGTGTTCTGTATAAATTAATCATTAGGGAAAGACATAAAAATGTTCGGTATTTTATTTAATGTTCAGTACTTGTGCTGTATTTTCATGTCTCAAGTAGTATTTGCACTTTTGATTAACATCTTTGAGAAAAAGTCTCCTGAGGAGCATCTTAAGCAGAGACTAAACGCGAGTTCTCCGTAAGCAATACATTTCATATACATATGTATGTATATTTTAGAGAAAGAAAGATACATTTTAAAATTATTTTAACGGTTGTCGGGTTCAGTTTGTGTTGACCGGTTTCAAATGCTTCCACAGAAAGGGTATTTTCTGTATTAAATAATAAGTATATGGACCAATGAAAAATATTATTCATCTGAAAAATACCTACATTAGTTGTAATTTATTTTACCTTTTTAATGCAAGTTTCTTTGAATCTACTTTGAATGTTTACTTAATCATAAAAACAAAATATATTTTTTTAAGTTCACTTTAACATTTAGTTTGATATTTAGAAACTAATTTTTATTTTATGGTATTTAAAAATTATGCAAATATTTATTTATCTTACATAAGTACTTATTTAATGATCTCAGGAAATTTTAGTTATTTCTGAATTTTTGGATAATTTATTTTATTTTGTTTTTCTTTTTAAGTATGTTAATTTTGCATTTAAATAATAAATATTATAAATACATGCCTTTGTACGTATGAAAGATTGTTTGTTTGCATTTTATACTTGTTATTGATCAGATATTTCCTTGTTCTGTATTTTGGTTTAAAAAATATGGTCACTGTAATTATACCCCATCGCTGCATGTTGATTGTGGTGAGTGCCTTAGCTAAGCTAAGTAAGTTAGCTGTTATCAACTACTTTCCAGTAGGTAGCGCTTTTCTCCTGATCATTCGTTTTTGTTTGCCAATGGTTAAGGTGGAATGTCAGGGAGCGGTTTCTTTTGTAGATGAACTCCTTTTTTTATTAAAATTAAGGAATTTTTTTCCTAATTTTTCACCTTTGCTGGGATTTCAACCTGGGCCGTTTGAGTTTTTGTTCTCGGGTTCTAACTATTATACCACTTACTGAACTGTTAAACACTTTACATAAGAATACAGTTAAACTCTTTTATCATTATCTATACACTATATTAAAAAAATTACTATATTTAATATAAAAATACGCAATTTTACAGCTTTATTTTTATAGCATCTACATAGCATCTACATAAACTCCAGACAACAAATCAAATCTTCTAAAAACTTAATTTTCTAGATATTTTTTAATTATTTTCTATAAAAGGATAGACAAAAAAATAAATGGATATTAGAATTGTGAGCGAAACGTGTAAATATACAACCGATAAGCAATAAAGGAAGTTATTTCAAACAACGTTTAAATCAAGTGTTTCTTATTAAATTTGCAATCATGGATCTACTTAATTAATGTTCTATAGAATAGGTTTTTTTTCTTTCAAAAAAATGATGTTTTACAAGCTTGTTCTTTTACTAAGACCAATATGCAGGGGATTAAACCCCTCATGCACGAAGTCGAAGACAGAATGAGATTTTTTTTATTTCTATTAAGAGCCTTTTCACGTTACTCAGTATGGCTATGAGACTATTTTCCAGTAGATGGATGGCGCTTTCTCCTGATCATTCGTTTTGGTGTCAATTCCAAAGGCGTAAGGAGTGGAATGTCAGGTGGCGGCTTTTAAATTAAATTTTTTTTTAATTAAAACCTCGAAAACAGTACATTTTTTGTCCTTCATTTTCTTCTTCGTCGAAGATAGAATGAGTTTTTATTTATTTCTATTAAGCGCTTTTTTATGTTACACAGTATGGTTATGAGACTACTTCCCAGTAGGTAGTGCTTTCTTCTGATTATTTGTTTTGGTGTCAATTCCAAACGAAGAAGGAGTGAAATGTCCGGACGTGGCTTCTAACCTCTTAATCTTTTAATTAAAACCTGGGCTGCTTAGTGTTGTAAGCGAACGCTCTAACCCCTACACTAAGCCAATTTAAAAATTTTTTATTAATTCAATTTAAATTAAATAAAAACAAACTTATGAATGCCTAAATATATGCTAATTTTTTTCTAGATTTGGAATATAAAAAAATCAATAAAAGGTTTTTATATTTTTTATAAAAATTTGCTTTGTGTAGTAGGAAATTACTTAAAAATATACCCTTTTTTCCTTTAAAAGTGTTTAACAATAGGATTGGGTGTATAAAAATGTATTGCTTCATTTAATATACTTATTCTTATATTTTTATAGGAATACGACTAATTTGAAGGGGGCTAAAAAATTAATTTATAAAGGTTGTACTGATACCACAATATAAATTTATTTTTTTTTATTACCATGGTCTACGGTTGCCTTTGCCATTGCCTTGAGAACTCCTTCTCACAATTTATAAAAATTTTAATTGTAAGAGAATCAATTAAATTTACAAATTTTCAAGACTTAAGCTTCGTCTTCTTGATAAAAATAAGCTGAAAACTGAAAAATGCTTTCCATTAAAATGTGGTTATTGTAGCAATTTAAAGCAGTTACTCTCGGAAGAAAAAAAGATGACATAAAGTGTTTATTAAAATTTATTTGCTGAATTGAGCATTTAAAACACGATTTTACTTTTTATATAATATGGGGAGAAATTCATTTTAATTAAAAAAAGGAAGATAAAAAATTTATGAATAAGAAAGAAAAATAAAAACCAAAATAACAAAATAAAGCAAAAAAAAATCTGCTTAAAGAAGTGGCAAAAAGGAGTATAAAACTGTTACATGTTTTAAATAAAAGTAAATGAAATACCAAAATGGCATGAACAAATTACGGAACAACAATCCTCTGGAGATATAGAGCAGAACAAACGAAATAGGAATGAAATAAAAACGATAGGGTGGTTTAAAAAGAGAAAAAAAAAAAGTTTGTATAAATCGGAAAGTTGATCACAAAAAAGTTTTAAGAAAATTAAGATGTTCTTATAAAACAGTCCAATTTATATGTTTTCAGAGATGTCTTCTAAGTAATAAATAAAGCTCCATTTTAATCTCTGTAGCCGGAACTTTTTAACAGCTAAAAAATAAAACGGTTCCTACATAACTATTGCATTAAAACTCTCTGAATTTAAAAAAATTACTTCAAAAATTATAGCCTATTTCAATGCCGAGTCTCTCTTTTGCTTGCTGGCGAAAAATATTTGATTTTGGTTTCCCTACATCAGAATTGTGTGCGAACAAAACGAATTAGAAAAAGAAAAGAGAAAAACGTAATGAGTTTCATACAAAAACCAATTTCACAATTTCGAATACACACGAAGGCAAATGCCAAAATGAGTCACTTGCCTTTTTGCTTTCGTTTGACATAAAAAACGAAATAGTTGTATACACATACAATTACACACGGTACAATAGATACGTAAAAACAGATCTTATATGTCAAAATTATGCCGATTATAGTACAAAAAATTCACATGCGTACACATTTTTTTTATAATACAAAAGCACACGCACTTCAATTTTTATATCATTAAGCTGACCATACACGTTACAATTACAACATGAAACTGACCCAATCACAATGCAATTTGCTTAGAAGATTGATTAATATGTGATAAACATTGGATAATAGCTGGGAGTATATTTGTAACGGATATGTAGAAGTAAGCACTTTTAAACAGAGTTGCATTTGTTTACAAGCAAAATAGGTAGTAGTTTATTTTCTCTTTTTAAAGAAATTCATTAAAAATTGTCAATTGGCAACACCTTATTTTTACGATACGTAAAAAAAGATAAATGGGGACATGTAAGAGCAGGCGAAAGACATAGAGAACCCAAAACACATTTCTTTCGCTCAGTGACTGTTTGTTTCGACATTGTGAAACAGGCTGTTAAGAATATAATATGGTCATTATAGAAATATAATACGTCAAACTTCTCTTTCTTACCACATTATGTTAATTGTTTTAATTGATTCAATTAAATGTTTAATTGATTATTAGCCTGTAAAGAATAGCTTATATATAATGGTAAAATTAAATTCTGAAACAAAACGATTGGAATTTAAAATGAACCAACAACAGCATTTAGACGATCGTGTGATTCAACATTTTGAATTTGATTTACTTTTTCATGGCACCAAACATCCAATTCCAGCACCCTGTTTCTAAAGAGTTAGTATGTTAGAAAAACATTTTTTTTTTTAATTTTCTTAATACTGTTTTATGCTTTTCCACTTCCATTATTTTAAAACATTTGAAACAGACTTAATATTTAAAAGAGAACAGTAAAAAAAAACCCACCATGCAGTATTCAGACAAAATACATTCTTAAAAAAAATATATTAAAACCGAAGTAGAAGAAGAGCAGCAACAGGGTTTAATTTACTTCAATACGATTTTAGAAACTGTTAAATAAAAGTGTTGAAAGAAAACTCACAGTTTGTCGGTGCAAACAACTACATACGTTCGCCTTTTATTTCAGTTATCAAGTCACACAGTTTGCACAATATTTTCCATAAAAACGGTTTTTTTCACCTGTTGTTCACCTACAGTTTTCACACTTCTGCCCGTGTTTAACTTTTTTTTTTTCTATTTTTTTCTCTTCATCTTAACTGTTAAGTGAAAATTAAAATTTTTCATCAGTCTCTCAGTTGATTTCTCCCGTGTGTTTGCTGTTCGTCTTTGTCTGTTTGTTTTTACGTCTTAAACGACAAATGTCAAGCGACAGTAAAATGCTTTGGCTGACTTTAAATATTTTCAAGAATTTTCAAAATGTCTTTTTAGATCGTTAGTACAAGAAAAATGAATTGTTTGGTTAGTTGTTGGTTTGTTAAATTCTGTAAATGTTTAAATGTTTTTAACTGCAAGCATCACATTAAATACAGAATCAGCTGAAGTATCATTGAAAATATGTGCTCGTATGTGAAACGTTTCTTCCAAACACAAGGTTTTAAATATGGTGGAAAATTATAGTAATAGTGTGAAAAGGTAGCAACAAATGATTATATTTTGATAAAATTGAGCAGATTGTTCAACAGAATATTTTTTATTAAGAAATAGAATATTTATTAACAGTACTAAACATCTGAATATTATTTAATCCCTACTCCTTAAGAAGCTTAAGGACACAGCAAATAATTTCTTACTAGGTAGTTATATTTTCTGTCATCTATTTTAACTTCTTTACATATATTCTAGTCATCGTTAGTCTGCCTCTATGTGCATCAATTCCCTTATCGATGTCAAATCAGAGCTACGTGTTGTCATAAAGTTTGTATTCATAAATATTTCTTTGACTATCTTTTCCCATTTAAAGAAGATTTTGCGATTATCCTCCACAGCTTTATGTGATTAATTTGGACTTCAATATTTGTATTATCTTTCGTAAACAGCCTCTTAAACGAATGTGACTCTGCTTTTAGTTCAGTACTTACAAGTAAACTTTCGGAACCTTGCAGCAGAAATAATTTTTAGCCTGCGTTCAAAATTTTACGGTTAGTACCTAGTGTGTAAGTTGTCCGCAGCCATACAAATGCACCAAATGTTTTAATCTCACCTTCACCTATGTACAGGATAATATATTTAAAAAATATTTCTCGTAAAACATTCGACGTGGTCTAGTGGTTAGTGTGTTGGCCTACTAAGACATGAAGCCTGGGTTCGGCACCCAGCTCCGACATCTTAAAAAAAAAAAAAATGAAAAAAAAATTTTTTTCTTAACAGTCTTCTGGCAAAAGCTCTGAGAGTAATTAAATGCAATGAACAAGCTTCTCAAGTCTGTCGTTCGGAGTCGACATTAAGCTGTAGGTCCCGGTACTCATGGATAAAAATTGGCACACACAACATGAGTGCTGCGAGAGGCTAGGCCGCAATCCTGACATAGGGTTGTAAATTCCAGTTATGTATGTATGTATGTATATATTGAGGCCAACATGTAACAATTCTTGTGATAGCTAGTGATAGCTACATGTGCTAAAGTGGTTTAAAAGTTGCATTCAATCTCCAATAAATATCTCTATTTGAAGTATCCAATATTTTAAGAAAATATTGTGGAAACTGCATAATATTACTTGTCCTTAATATTAAGCATCTGTTATACTACACGCATAGCACAATAACAAAAACATGTTAAATACTTTACATAAGAATACAAAGAAAAACTGTTTGCATTATCTACATACTATACTAGAAAAGTTTATGTTTAAAAACAAACAAACAAACGCAATTATGTACAACATTGTTATGCCTGTTATACCCAAAATTTTAAAATACAGAATGTTTTCCATATAAATTTTTGTATTTGAAAGGACGTGGAATCAGTGGATGAGTTAATTTTTCAAAATAATATTTTTTATACTTTCTATTGCTTTCTTTTAATTGACTAATTAATTAAGAGTTTCTAGTTTCAAATAGTTGTCAGAAAGCTACGCTTAATGACTTCCTGTTGACTCCTTTTTGCATTGACACTTTAGCAGTCTTGCAGACGGTACAAACATCCAATGACTTGCTTATTCTATTGCAGCTGTCATACGAATTACTTGTTGTTTGTTTGAACAGTGGCTTAAAATAATTTTCCTGCAGTTTTCCCTTTGTTTGACAGAATTACTTCTACCTGGGATGGATGATGCTTTCATTCGATGTGGTCAAGAAATTTATTTACCTTGGCACCGCCATTACCAGCAAGAATGATGTAAGTCCGGAAATCAAGCGAAGAATTACACTGGCCAACAGGTGCTACTACGGTCTCAGTAGGCAGCTTAGTAACAGAGACTTCTCTCGTGCGACAAAGTTAACACTCTACAAGTCGCTTATTCTTCCGGTGCTTCTCTGTGGTGCGGAAGCATGGACGCTGTCTTGTGCCGATGTAGCGGTCCTGGGAGTGTTTGAGAGAAAAGTTCTTTGCACGATCTTTGGTCCACTAAAGCAAGGCGATGAGTTTCGCATTAGGACCCACTATGAACTGCATGAGCTCCTCGGCGACATTGTCCAGCGCATTAACATCCAGCGGCTGCTCTGGCTCGGCCATGTTGTTCGGATGAAAGAATCTGCTCCAGCGAAAAAGGTTTTCGATGCGAAGGTCACTGGACGTCGGCGTAGAGGACGGTGTGACCAACTGGATAAAGCGTGCGCTTAGCAGAGACGCGTGGAGACTAGTATTGAGGCAGGCCGAAACCCGTTAACGGGTTGTTATGGCCAGCTAAGTAAGTAAGTACATCAAGTAAGTCCATCACTAGTTGAAATAAAACAAAAAATAAAAAATAAAAATATGGTCTTTGATGTTGTGGCACTGTGTTTAGCGATCTTACTGTCGTTACTATTGTTATTTCATTACCTGCTTATTTCACGTTTCTTTCCAGGTATTAAGTTCCTTTTGGCGATATTTAAGTAAGAATAGTTTTAGCATACACAGGCCAACAGACGCCACACTACAAATAAAACTGTTTTTCAAGGGCATACGAGGCGATTTACCAATATACGCCCTTAACAACAAAATAACGAAATAGATTGTAAACGAACAGTTGAATCAAATTGAGGTTCTAAGGCAAACGCTTAAACTAAGCACGAACACCTTTAAAGTGTAAAATGAAAAAATTAGATTGCCTTTAAAATACATATTCTGTTTCATCATTTCATACATATTTAACCTATTGTGATAAAACAATGCCAAATATTTTGTACGGAAAAATAAATATTCTAAACTTGTTGAATTCTCTTTATATCTGAACGTGTACATACAAAAGAAAGTTGGCATCCTTTTATTTTCACCTATACATATGCATCTATAGAAATATGTATTTGTGTAAAAAGAAGTAAGTTAGCATGTGAGAGAATGTGGTGTGACTGTGTCTTTCGTACTCTATAAATATCACAAAATATTTGAAAAGTTTTAAAGTTCTCCTGAACGTTTTCCTTTAAATTTATTTAATTTTGTTTTTTTATATTTCTGTGTAGGTGTACAATGGGTAGAGTAGCATATACACACATATGCACGTACATGTTCTGTGGAAAAGGACTTGCAGTCAACTTCACTACTATGGAAGATAAGTAAACAGAGGAAAGTAAAGCCACTGTTTAACTTTGGCGACGTTAGCAATTCTTTTGTTTTGGTTTTTTTCCTACTCTGAACAACTTTTATTCCTGTTGTGGAACTGATTCATCGCTGACAATGTAAATGGAGCATTAACAACAAACGTTGCCTCTTTATTTTATTTTCTATACTGTTTGCATTTTATAAATTACTTGCATGCAACAGAAGAGGAATAAAAAAGGAATAAAAGAATATGTAAAAGATCTTTAAAAATCATATTAAAAAAAAGGATACAAAACAAATATGCAAAGGACTTATGCATGTATGTGTGTGTGAATAAATTATAAAACAAAAACTGTTTAACGCACCCAACAACCACTAAAATTTAAATTTTCTTTCTTTTTTTCTTTTAATTTCAAATGTGGGTTGTATTTGTAAAGGAACAAAAACCATCATAAACGAGGGAATAAAAATCCTTTTTTTTTTTCTTTTATTTTTTTCTATCAACCAGTTAAAGAAAGACAAACAGTGAAATGATGAGGGAAAAAAAGTTCATATTTCATCTGCCAAACCATGGCATTCTTTTTATGATTTCTCTGTAAAATATTTATGATTTATGGTGCCGTTCTGTTCCTTCTTTTAGTCTTTCTCGCATTTCTATGAAAAGGCATAAAAACTGAGTGGCTATATATGACTCGTATTTTTTATTCAAATTATTAGTATGATGTTGGCATGTGCAAGCATGCCGATTTACAGCTGGAACATTAACAATTGTTGAAGAGCTTTAAAAGTTGCTTTAATAAAATGATAAATTTTAAAACAAAAAGTTACTTCAGAATTACTCTTGAAACATTTGGCCTTTCTAGTCAAGTGCAGCTTTATTAAATTCTGAACCTTAAATTACGAGTAACAGCTACAGAACGTTTAATCGTAAGTAAATTTCAGCATTAATCACCATCTGACATCATCATAAAATTAAAAAGCGTGTTAACAGTTGCGCCTCTCTATCAGCCAGTTTTAGAAACTGGTACATGTGTTTAGCTAATCATGTGTTTAGCTACGGACGATGAGTGCAGTGTTGGATTAAATTTGGTAGCAGAGTTTCCTTAAAGTACGAGTTTTCACTTATGTCAGATACAACAAGCATCCTAGCATGTCCAAGGATGAGTCGAAGCTCATAGACAATCACTCAGACTCCAGATTAAAACTCACTACTGCTATAACTTTCATTCCAGAGTTACTAGGAAATAAGAGACCAATAGTATTCTTGGTCGAATGGCAAGTGCCAAACACTGTCACCAGAACAAAAATACTGCATTTTCCATCTCGTCACATGCACAGCTTCTAAAGAATTCATATTAGCGCTTAACGAGCAACAGGGGTCTTCAAAATCGCAATAGCGCGACAAATGGCCACGCAACTTAGAAAAATAAGACAATTAGTCTTCGAGTCTTAATACACTATATTCTCTTCTAATTAATATACTTACAAAAAGTAGAGCAGGAGTAAAGATTTCGACTATATTCAGATTAATACAGAATTGTAAATATATTCACAAAATGTACTAAGTGAACAAAAACACTGTAAAACAATTTTTATTGAAATTTATTTTAATGGATAAGAAAGATTTTATGCAATAATATATATAATCTTATAGCGATTTATTAAGTTCAGATCAGCAGAATCTCGCTATACTATAAATATGCCAATGATGCCAACAATATTGAGCCTAACTATGCGTCTTCTGAAGGATATAATATCTGTCCGAGGCAATTAAAACTTCTATTTCCGGTTGCAGTTTGAAAATTTTTTAACATTTGCTTTTATTTTAAATTTTTTATACACATAAGATTTGCAGAATTTTTATTAACTGATTTTATTAGAGCAATATTTTTCTTATCCATTAAAGTAGTCGCCGTGGTCTAGTGGTTAGTGTGTTGCCTTACTAAGACGATAGCGCAGGGTACAAGTTTCAGGTCTGCCATCTTGAAAAAAGGAAATAAAAATAAATTATTTCTTTTGGCGACTACCTCTCAGCAGTCTTCTGGCAAAACCTTTGGGAGTAATTGATTGAGATGAAAGAGCTTCTTAAATCCGTCGTTAGAAGTCGACTTTAAACTGTAGGTCCCGGTACCCATGGATTAAAATTAGTACACAACATGAGTGCTAGGAGAAGTTAGGCCGTATGTATGTACGAGTATGTATTAAAAAGTTAGAATAACCACTTTACTTATCAAAAATTATTTGTCGTTTTGTACGAAAATATCAAAAAACATTTTCAGTGTATCTTCAATATGAATTTATACCTCGCGCGTTATTTATAATTTATTCTTTCTATATTTTTTTACTTTAAATCCACAGGAGTCCATTTATGTGTATGAAAATAAATAAAAAAAGACGTTCAAATATTCAATGTTAATGCTCTTCAACACCTTAGATAAAAAAAAAAATTACCTGATGAATAACAATAAAAATATTCCCATTAATTCCCGCTAATACCATCACAATGTAAACGGAGATTAAAACCAAAAAGTCAATTCAAATGAGAAAAAAGTATTTAAAGTAAAAAAAAAAAACTCCCGTAACTCAATAACACTTAAGGGAATATTGCCGATGAAAAAGAAAAAAGAAACAATAAAAACATGAAGAAAATATCAATAGAAGGCAATCAAATGTATTGATTACCGATGAATACAATAAACAGGAAGGAAACAGCAGGTGGATGTAAGAAAACCAACATAAAATAAAGATTTCAATAGATTTTCATGTTCTATTGTAGAACAGGGATCTTGGGGAGAAGTACAAATAAATAAATAGCAAACACTTAAAATAGATAAATAGGCAGAAATGCGAGTAAAATTATAAGAGCATGCAACAGATGGGCAATACACACGAATAAAAAATATAAAAATTTTTATTAGAAGAGTTCAGAAATCTTGTCTGTACGCATTATATTTAAACTTTCGAAGGTCAAAGTTTTTCAAGGCTTTTAAGAATGTCATTTATTTTCAGCCAGATCCCGATTATTTTCTAATGATGGTTTTCAGTTTTTAAGTGTTTTCTTATAAAAAAAAGAAAAAGACAATCGTTTTTACAGAAAAAATTAAACTCTTAATTGATTTAAATTTCAAATTCAATTAATTTTTTTAATTGATTCAATTAAACATTTAATTAAAGTAGTAATGCCAATTGTTGTAAATAAAACACAAATTTTATTTATTCAAATTTAATACAAACGATGATGAATTGAATAGATAATAATAATAATAATACAATAATTTAACATGCGTATCCGTATGTAGACACATCACACGTTGTATGGGTTGAGGTAAAAAACAACGCCTCAGACCAGCGCCATCCAATGCCGGCACTCCCAACTATCAGACATGCTGAAGGCAAGCCGCTTCAATCGAGAGCTCTATGACTCTTCATATATGGAGTGCCAGGCTACCCAGAGCTAGGTGAACTCCATATACCTCGAGAGCACAGGCTCCTGGTGTGAAGAGTCGCCAGAAGCATAAAGACTCCCGGAGTCTATACTTGAGTACAATATAAAATTAGTTCAGTTGCGCTAGTATTAAATTTTTCTCATTTTGCGCAATGCATTGGATGCTTATTCTCATAAGAATATCAGTACA
The DNA here is from genome assembly GCA_963576795.1 of Metopia argyrocephala. NCBI lineage: Eukaryota > Metazoa > Arthropoda > Insecta > Diptera > Sarcophagidae > Metopia > Metopia argyrocephala. The sequence goes on from OY756208.1 coordinate 8,167,195, forward strand.
TATTAAGATCATAAGACTATTAAAATTATACAATAAAAATAGTTTGTGTTCAATGAAAATGGTATGATTTTGGAATAGCTTTCTATTAATTTTAGGGGAAAAAGCGCCACCTGTTAGTAAGTAGAACATAACAGCTAAACATACTTAGCTAAACCTACACTCACTGCATTCAACATGCAACGAGAGGGCAATTTCTGTGGACCATTCAAGGGTCAAGGTCATTCACTAGTCTTTAAGTGATCAATTAATAGCAACTTGTCTCATTGATATATGGGAATCAATAAAATTAAAAAAAAGACAAACGACAAACGACAAAAACCATCCGCTGCCTCTGATAATTTTTTTTTTTATTGAATAAGTATAAACCGTAGCTTATATTTTCAAAACTTTATTTTGTCCCTTACAATTAAATTTTATCAATATTTTTTTATCTTTAATTGTTGAAAAAACGTACTGGCATTTGTGACTTTTGTGTTTGACAAGTGATTTTATTTTTGCAGGATTTTGCTGTTCTTGTTATAGCAGTTGTAGGCAATATTGATTGACATCTGAAATCTGAAATTTTTTGACTATTTCTAACCAGGGGTCAGTTACTTTTAATATATATTTTTTTTATTAATTTTTTTATACGTATATGGTGTCAACTCAAACTACATACATGAGTGCAATAAAAAATATAGGAAATTTATTTTATGGTAATTGCTCTATGAAAAGTCAGAATAAGAAAATTTTTTATTAAATTCAACTTAACTTTGAGTAGCAGAAAAATAGTAAAATTTGAATTATTGGAATAAAACGTAAACGTAAACCTGTTTTATATAAAAAAACTAAATTATTTACTGTTTACAAATGCAGACACATTTTTACATATTTTTATAGTCTGAGTTTTATTTTCTAATTATCCGCACACAGTTTTTGTTCTATGGCAGTCCAAAAAAATTTTATGAACAAAATATTAGTGAATTGTGCACATTTCAGATTTAGGCATTGATTACAACTCACAAAGTAATGAAACTAGTGGAACAGAAAAGCTAGGCCGTAAACCTGACACAGGGTTGTAAAGGCCAGTTATGTATGTTATGCATGTTGGAAGGTATTAAAATATTAAAAAATGTGATTATTTATGACAAAAATTCTTTAAAATTTTAATTTCGAATTAAACTTAAAGTAAAGTTATGTTATAAGATTTGCTTTTAGACATTCTTTTACTTTAAAATTATTAAAGCAATATAATTTTTTGTTTTTCTTTTTTTAATTGACAGATTTTTTTTATTATTTTTTCTTTAAACTTGCAAATACATATTTAAAATAGTTTGTTTTTGTTTTTTATTTCAAAATTTAAATTCTTTCTGATTTATACATTTGAAATGCCACAAAGAAAACTATTTTGTTGATTTAATTCTATACAAATATGTGTTTGCTTCTCTTCTCATTATAAAAGCCAATATTTTTTTCTCTGCCATAATTTTGCTGAAATGGAAATTTTATTGGTATGCCAGTAAATAAATGATGTATTGCTTGTCAAAAAAAAAAAAAAGGAGATTGTAGGCTGGGGCAATAATATTGGTATTTTAATACTTATTTCAAAGTTTTATGAAAATTTTTTGTTTTTTTTTTTCATTTTTCGTCCCCCAAACTAATCAATCAAAATGTTTTCTTGTGCAAAAATAATTTATGCAACTTATTATGAACTTACTAACCAGCAACAAATTTTAGTCCATTTAATAATAATCAACATATATAATGATACTCAAGTTTAAAAATTTTGAATTTTTTAAACTTAAAACAGAAGAGACTGAAAGATTTTATCGAAATAAATCATTTAATAAATATTTTTAATTCGAGTACCTGCACATCCTCAGCGTACCTTCCTTACTTCCTCTTCTTTTATTGTGTAATTTATATAGAAATTAGAGTTTTAGTTGGCTATCGACCACAGGAATAGTAGCACTACCCACTTTGTTTTGTGAAGCTGTTTTTTTTTAATTTCTACATAAAAATATAATTTGTTAAAGCCATAAAAAGTATTTAAAATTTTCCGATTTATTTTTACTGCTGCTACACTACCTTTTCATTTCTTTAAACTACCTTTACCATTTCATTTCATCATCATTTCTTTTTTCTTTTCACGCTTTTGTTTGTGTTTAATTTTACAATTTTGCGAAGCGAAAACATTGAAATCCTAAAAGTACTTTATTTTTCTAAAAATTTATTTTTAAGTAAACTTTGCCCATCATAAGTCGGTAAATATTCGTTTTGGAAATTCTGGAATCCACCCTCAAATATAAATATCAAATCAATCAAATATAAATTCTTTATTGTACAAAGAAAATATAAAATAAATATATAATTTATATTTAGTTTTATTATATTAATTATTTCATTTTTTAAATTTTATAAATCGCTTAGATTGTTCGGAGAATTTGACAACACTTAGAACAGTTTCATTTAACTTTTTTGAGATTCTACTATTTTGTGTATGGTCCATAAAAAAAAATCATTTTTATTATAGTCGTATTATGTTACAGTACTTGTACACATTAAATTAGTTTTGATCAAAGGAAATATAAAAAATCAATGAATTCCTGCTTTTTGTTTTTAAGGGCTTAAATTTTAATTAAAAAGTTATTTTGTTAGTTTTTATATTTTGCGTGCGACAAAAACGAAATTAAATTAAAAAGTGCGCTTAGTTATTACCTATTTAGTGTGAAATTTAAGAATTTTAAGGTATTTAGCAAATTTAAAATTCAGATTACTGCTATGCCCGAGAGAACCGTTACCAGAAAAAGTAGGATCACTTCTCTGGTACTATTTATCGCACCATGTTGTTCGTGATAAGGTTAACATTTATTTTTACTTGTGAAATACAATAAAAAATCAAGTACCTATATAGCCACACTAACAAAGAATCCTTTTAATTTTTATCGACCACAAAACAAAATTCAGTTTATTTATTCGAATAATGAATGTGTGTTTATACGCCTACTCATGAATAATACACTTAAAACTTTTTTAACGCCGAAAGTTTCAATATAATAACTGCCTCACACTTACTGAAATCCCAAATTTATTCATTAATTCATTGAAAAGGTATTTAAGAAGCTTGATTAGCATTTCTATTGCACAAACGTCAACTTGTCCAGGCTTCCTTCAGAATCTCCAAAAGTTTTATGAGTCCAACAAACTTCAGAATGTAGACCGGTTACAAGGTGTCTTTTCCCAATATCTAACAATACTACATAAGAGCGTAGTATGTAAGTAGTATGTATTCTACTCCCCATCTCGTCACAGAATCCACAAAAACTACTCAAAACGATCTTTATTTACTTAAATATCCACTGACTCTGCAATAGCCAGTCAGATATCCCGCAAATATCCTTAGGTTGTGCCTAGACAATGTAATGCACGGCTCAAATAACCTTTGGCTCAAGAAGTGTAGCCACTTCTTTCTATCTTTCCTTTCCTCGGTATTACCTGACATACTGCCTCTCATGGGCACAAATGGCAGGTTGAGTTACAGACAATATGGCAATTTCTTACCCTTTATAACCTTTGTTGAGGCTGAATTGAACGTATCTTTTAATAGCCTAACGTTTGGGTTATAATATTACAGTCCAAGCCCCTTCCTACTGTTCCGCTTTTAATATTTGATCTATATACGTATACCATATAGACATTTTTCTATTTAAACTGATCCACTTCCTTTTATTATTCTTTTAATCACAAACCTCTTCTCTTCGCCTAAAAAATATTGGAGAGTTTTTCAATTTCAAATATCCACTCATCTATATTATTGTTAGTCTTTTATCCGTTAATATATCATCGGACAGTTTTTTCCTAAAAGTGGATGAAACCTCTAAGCTGCTCCATAGCTTCTTATCACTCAGCTTAATCGTAAGACTTTTTACTAAACTTTCCTGTCGCTTACAAGGGGCATTTAAGAATTGATTTGTTAAGCAGGACTCCAGGACTCTATAACTTTTGAATAGAATAGTAATTGCCCACTACAATTTCCGTCCCAGAGAACAGTGGGACGAATTATTTCCAGTCTTTTCCTCACTGTCTAAAATTATATCTTACAACTGAATGCATACCATGTCTACTATCAATCAGTATTCTAAGTTTGCAGACTACAACCCTTTTGGATATTATTAGATCCTCTTTTGAAAGGCTGACTAAATGAGACTTTCATATTAGCTTGCTATAAAGTATAATTTGCAGATATGTAATCAGCTTCTTTGGAAAAATTATCCCACTTAACATTTGAATATTTGTTCGTTGGGCCAGTTTGCTTGTCCTAGTTGATGATAATATTAACCGAGAAAATATTTAGCCCAGTTAACATACATCATCTACTCATTCTTCTAAGCGCTTTTTAAATGTTACCTCTGACTAACAAAGTAATGGCAATCGCATAGCCCTGACAATCAATACTTGTCTCGGATAGCTTATAAGGAAGTAACACAACAACTAAGCTCCATACAGAAGGTTATATTGCCTTTCTCCTCCACTCATATAATAAACTCTTTTTACAAAGTCTGCGTAGAAACAGTATGATGATTTTTTTCAATCAATCTTTATGTTACTGAATACACTACCTTCCCTTTCAGAGGCCTTTTTATGATTTTGTGTGAAATGTTGTCAAAAACATCTTTTATATTCAGAAAAGTGAATTTAGCAATTTCTTTAATTATGCGACCACAAGCAATTTAAAGCTGGTTTACGAATTTATGAAAAAAAAACAATTAAATTGTCAAAAGAGGCTTCAGTATTAAACTAAAGTAAAGCATAGGCATATAAAAAAATAATTTACAATAAAAACTAAAAAAATCCCTGAAAACAGCCCATTGCACAAGTGGCTATAAAAATAACGAAGAAAAAACATATTAATCAGGAATTGAGAATATATTTCTACAGTCAATGGCTAAAGGCATGATATACTTACAGTTGAAGTCACCTCAATAGAACAATAAATTTTTAAAGATAATAAGCAGCGATACCTAAGAATAATATAACATAATACAATATCATAACACAAATCACACCAGTCCTCAAACTAATAAAAAATGGCGGTGGTTTTTATTATTTAAACGTAATGCTGTAGGGTATTATAGAAAGCTTGCTCAACAAGCCACTTACACATTCAAACAACTGGGAAAAAACAAGTAAAAATTTCTGTTTCCTATCACAAGCAATTAAAGTCAACAAATTTACATATTGAAACCTATAAACAGCGCCCCTCCTCCATACTGAACACACACATGTGTGCGTATGTAAATAATTACTTGGTGTATTTTTTTTTTTTTTACTTCACAAAATAACTTCTTTTGTAACAAAAATGTCATGTCAGCGTATTTTTTTAGTGATAAAATAATTTATTTTTTATTCCTTTCATTGAAAAATTTTTTATTATAAAGCCCATTAATTTTAATCAGAATGGAAAACATAATTAAAGAGATTATTAACAAAAAAAAAATCCTCGGCATTTTTAGGAAAAATAATTATGCGGTAAAAAAAATAAAAAAAATAAAAACAAAAAAGTATTGATATTTGCAGAGGCAAATTTATAACAAATATTTGATGAGAATAATGATGAATCGTTTATGTACATAAATATTAAAGAGATTTTTTTGTTAGTTGTTCGGTTTCCGTGATAATTCAATGATCCAATTAGCACTTTAGCGTCATTTTAATGGTACAACACCATTTTTTAAAAAAGAAACCGAAATTATATAGTGAGTGCAATTGAAAAACTTAATAAGCCGATCAATGTTCACATCAGCCAAGTCCTTAATATTATTGTCAGAAAGAGGTGTTTTGTAGTATTTAATTCAGCTCTTAGTAATTTTGTAATCTTAAAATTTGCGGTTTTTTCAAAATTATAATTTAAAAATAAGAGGTCCCCCCCTCTCCAAGAAGATCATATCCAAAGAAACCGCTCCCCGACATTCCACTCTATTACACCTTAACCAATGTCAAAAAACAAAAAAACGAATGTACACAAGAAAAGCGCCACCTATTGGGAAGTAGCAGATAACAGCTAAACCTACTTAGCGAAGACACTCACCACGCAATTAACACGCAACGATGAGGCAATTGCTGTTGATTATTTAAGGGTGAAGGTATATTTTGTCTGGTATAATTTGTCTTATTCCTAAGGCGCGTAACAATAATATGTATAAGAAAAATAAAATATATGTACTGTCCTTTCCAAAAATTCCAATACAAAGCACAGCATTTAGTAGGGGTTTACCCCTGAGTATTGGTCTCGAATAAAAAAAAGTTAATATAAATAATATATGGTAAATCTGTAGGACCGAAAAATGAGAGTGCAAAAAATTAACAAAAACGAAAAGAAAAACAAAAAATTGATTAAAGTGAAGCAAACTCATCTTTAAATGAGATATTTGCTTCCAAAAAGGCAGTACCGAATAGTCTTAGATTTGATCGTCTTTAAGAAGAAAGTTATAATTGTTTATTTATAAAGGCTTTGCAGTTCTTGCTTAGTATTCAACAAAAAGTCCAATACATATTCGCAGCCTCATTACTTTTTCTCTACGATTAGAAAGATTTTATGCGGGTTTTGAAAAAGGATATATGGGAATACTTAAAATTCTTGCTTCCATTGTAACAAATGAATATTAAGAGCACGTTTAATTTTATCATACTCACAATATTAAACAATGGCAACTTTCGGTGACCACATCTTCAATTGTGTGCCACATGTAATCTTCTAAATTACAGGTTTTCAGAACGTGTTTTTGAACAGATTTTTCCAAAATAAAACGTTTTTCTCAAACAACAAAAACAAAACTCCAAATCACTGCTCCTACTCATTTTACTTTTGCTCATAAATTACGTGGCTTCAAAACAATGTGCGGCACGTACAGTTGACCTTTTTTTTAAATATATAATTGTAATTAAGTCCTGATTATCCTTAAAAAAGAAGTAGCGAAATATGCAAAATAAATAAAAAAAATATTTAAACAAATAAATTTAAAAGATACCTCACGTTTAAAATAAATAACTCTATAACTAAACTAAAGAATGGTCGAAGAAAATAATATAAACAAGGCATAAATGTATAATTTGTTACAAAATTTTAATTGTTTTTTTTTATGTTAAGCGGTCTCTAAATCAATTATAAAATTTTAGAAAAAGAAAATGAAATGTTTAATTATCGCAAAACAAAAAATGCAAAAAGAACATTCAGAAAGTGTTAATTTAGCCATTAAAAACTCATCAAAACAAATGATGCCGCCATTAAAAATTTTATGTTTTCAATATAACCACCAAACGTTTGCCGCTGAGGCGTATGAGTGCTGTTAAAAATTATTAATCACTCATACGCGTCGATGTACCAATGTACGATATATAATTTGCACGGTGGTAAATTTTAGCCATAATTTTTTATTTTATTTTTTTTTTTGTTAATTTAATTGAGAAAATATTTTAATGGTAAATAATAGTAGTAAGCAAAACATATTGTAGTTATGAAATAACCATATCATTATGAGTATCTATACCGATGCAAAGAGAATAAAAAACAAAATAAATTTCTACCTGTTATTTAAAGGCCAAAAAGTTCGTGACTTTTTGAATATACCGCGTATTAACTAAAAAAAGTCATATTGTTTGTTTTATCAAAAGGCATCTGTTAGTTGATTTCTGATAAAATTTTGTTTATCTTCGAAAGCCATTGATAGCATACGACCTCATAATTTGAGAAAAAAATAAAATAAAAAATTTTACTTTCGCGAGCTTACTTAAAGTTGTTCGACTTTATGTATTTAGAATTCCAAAGAAAGTACTTGTAATATTAATTTGTATAAAAATTTTTTTTTAATTGCGAATAATATAGAGAAATAAAATAAGATGAAGGCAGAAGTTGGGAAAGAAAAATAAATAAGAATTTTGTTATTATTGTTCGTAAATAAAATTAAAATGCTGCTTTTGGTTATTTTAAATATTAAAAAGTATTGTAATATATTTCACAAGCCTAATGAAAAACTTATATTTTTTTCAAGTTTCTTGAAGAAAACAGTGACTGTCACTACATTTTGACTATCAGACTGCTATTGTTCTACAACAAAACTTGACAAATCGGACGACTTTAAATCAAATATAACCTACATAAATACTTCAACAAGCTCTCCCATGATGTTTCAACTGGAAAATATGCTTTACGACACTTTGGTCACATAGTTGAGGTCTCTGCAACCAATATTGTATTCGGTGTTGGTCTTTATCATATTTTTCTCATCAAGGAGAGTTGTAACAGCAGATCATATAGACCTTTGAATTTTATTTAATTTGTTATTTTTGATTAAACTCTGTTTGTAATGATTAACAATAGAAACAAAATTTTGATTTAATAATAAATAAATGCTCAGCAAACGAATTGTAGTCCCCATAGTCTAGTGGTTAGTGTGTTGTCTTATTGGACAAGACCTCCGGGTTCAAACCCCAGCTCTGTTATCGGGAAGAATAGAAATATGAAATAATATTTCATTCTTTTTGTGTCTCAGTCTGCTATTCCTATATTCTGCAGTTCAAATGCAATAAAAAACAATGTTCAGATATACTATTTTTCGTAAATTATAGGCACAATCTAAGAGTTTGTGTAATGAAATAAATTCCTAAATAAAGAATGAAGTCAGTTAGCCAATAAAAACCTACTATAAACACTCAAAATATATTCAAATGCGTCTAAAGGCTTGCTCGAAAAGAAATAAAAGATCAAGAAGTAAGATTTGAGAAAAAAATTACAAATCCCATCAAAAAGGGATCATAAAATATCGTAAACTAAAAAAGAACGGATTTTTTAAAATTTTACCAATAAATAAAAAAAGAGTTGGTATGCTGGCTTAATAATTGAGAAGAAGAGAGGTAAAGAGCTCTTGATTAAAAAAAATTAAGAAATGCTGACTTTGGAAAGTATTTTTTATGTTTTTTTTTCAAATAAAATTTTAATTTTTAAAATTTGTTTTGACTTATAATACTATTTGATATAAGAAAAGCAAATTTATTGAACTGTCACAATATAGACAACTTTATATTAAACAAAATTATATGGTTCTTTATGCAAAAACCTATATTTCATTCAAAGAGCCATGCAGTTATTGATACACGTATGTTCTTGGAAATTTGATTTTTTTTTATTTAATTTTTATACCAATAGACTTTTTTGTTTTAGTTTTTTGTTTTTGAAAATAATTGAGTCTCTTTTTTTTAGCTATATGGCCAACAAATTTGGTCATTTTAATAAACAAATAAAAATTATGAATTTTTGTACGAAGTTCACCACAGTAAATTGATGAGAATATAAACACACATTGATGGCTGAGTTTTATTACATTTTGAAACCAAAATAAAAAGAAGTGAAAAAGAAATATTTTTTTGAAATGATAATTATTTCGGAAATGTTTTCTGCCATTAAAATGAAACAAAATGTGCATTTATTAGCAGCATTTTTAGTAGAGAATGTATTTTGAAAGTGTTGTTATGCAGACAAACAATGTTGTAATATAAACATAATTTGACAAATAATGGAAAACTAAAATGAAATTTAAACAACATCCCAAAATATTTGAAAAAACAAATCTTAGAAGCTGTCTGGCTGTTTAGGAAACGTAACCCTTTTCTGCAGAATTTCTAAATGTCCTTCTAAAAAATATAAGAAAATTCCAAAGCAATGTGTCTGCCTATTTTTATTAGTCTTGCTAAAGGGTGACTAATTTCGAAATACCAAATGAATTTTTATACAAGTCGTTTACAATTTCGGATTATAGTTGCAAGCATTTGTTGAAACAACATAGTTTTCCAGCTCTAACCTTGGGCGTTTAGATGTGTGTACCATAAATGAAACAGCTGAAAAACGTTTCCTGTAAACAGTGACTTTTATAAGAGAGAATAACGGTGGGAGTGAGACAATCAAAGATTGTTAACATGCTGAGAAATTTTAGAACCTGGAATAAAAAAACTGTTAAACAGTGTAACGAGCTGCAGACAATCTATCTACGGAATATTTTTTTTTTATTAGAAATTTGAATTATAAGTTGCGACAATGAATTACAAAAAATTATATAGAAAAATATGTGCAATATTTCAGATGCTGTGTTTGAAATTCCCTAACAATTTGTTCACTTAAAAATTCATGACAGTTTTTTCTTTTTTTCTAAAATTGTTTTCTCTTATGTGCGTTATATGTATGAAGATGGGTCACAATTATCATCAATCAGTAATAAAATTGGCTTAATTGGTATACACACGCCTTTTAGGAGCGAAATATTTTCATAAATTAATAGCAGTTAATCTTTTGAACTTCTCAAATCTGTCGTTTGGAGTCGACTTTAAACTGTATGTCAAGGTAATCATGAATAAAAATTAACACACACAACATAAGTGCTGTGAGGAGCTAGTCCGTGACCTACAAACAGGGCTCTAATGTACTCTTTTGAACTATCTAACGCATAAAATCATTTATTCAATACTATATTATGATGCTATAAAAATCATGCATAAAATTAGAATTTTTTTTTTGTAAAGCAATATTTTTATTATTATGTTTGACAATCAAACTGCTAACTGTAGAAAAAGTAAAAATTTAACGTTAAACAACCTTCTAAAGCTTTGTGCTAATAAAGTTCAACTAATGTAGCACTTAGACGAAATGTAACGTTAACTAACTGCAGCATAATTCAAGGCTCTAAAGAAAGTTTCCACATATTTTTGGGAGCAAAATTAAAAGCAAATCATAATTTTATGCAAAAATAACTCTTTCAACTAAAAAAAAAATATATATATAAAAAAGTTTTTAGTTAATAAATTTTAAAACTTTCTTAACATTTTAAACCAAATGTGTTGTATTATACTCTAGTACGAGTACGAGTAGTTTTACGATAATAGAAGAACTAATTTTCTGCTTTTGCACACATACTATGTGCACCTTAATAATGTGAAAAATTTAGTTTTTTTTTTAAACCTTAAAGTATAAAACAACATTCTTTTGTCGATTTGAGAATGAGAATTCTAATGCTAAATTTAATTTAACGTCAGTCAGTTTGTTGAAGTTGGTAAAGGTAGAAAATTTTTCGAGGGCTTAAAATTAGTACAAAAAGTGGAACAAAGTAGAGGAATTCATTCAAACAACAAAAAAGTTGTTTAAAATAATTTACAAATTACTAAAGTTTGCGAGAAACTTTAAAAAAATTAGCAAATTTGTTGTAAAGTTTTTGCTCAAAAAAAAAAAAAAAAAAAAAAAAAAAAACAAAAAGTATGAAGTGGCTTAAAGGTAAATTGTATAGAATCTGGCATACTTTTGTAAATTGAAAATTCTAAAAAGTGAAAATAATTATATATGCTTGGACGTCCTTGAAACTGAAACGTTGCCATTTAGAGTTAATTTTTTTTTTATTTTTGCCACACCACAATTTTTTGCTTTAAAAACTGGCTGAAGGGAAATTATTTTTTTTTTCCTTACTTTTGTAAATTCTTGTAAAATATGTTTTAAAATTTAATTACAAGCATACAATTTAATTGTCTCTATATAAAACCAAAAGTTTTATTTTCTACTCTTGTCAGCTATCAAAATGTCATGCCAATTATGTTTATTAAACATGTCTGTCTAAAAACAAAAACTCATTCTTGTCTTGCTAGCTATTCAAGCGTACATTCATCCATCCATCCATTCTTCTATTCATTCATTTATTCACTTATTTCTACATCTACTGTTGGCTTTCAATTCTTTTTTTTTTTTTCTTTTTTTAAGGATCCATTAACAACAGAATTTAATCATAGCCCATAAAAAATTTAATTTAAAGCAAAAAATTTGTTTTGAAAACTGAAAAAATTTTAAAATAAAATTACTTTTAGCTTCGAAATTACTTTTCATTCGAAATAAAGTATTTTCTTTTCTAATGATATGATTTTATAGCAGAGTAAAAAGTAAATCTCATGTTTCATTAGTAGTCGACTATGTCATCACTCGGATATAAGTAAAAATATGAATTAATCATATACTTTATAGTGAATTGTGATTCATTTCTAATTAACAAAAATAACTGCCAATTCTTAAGAACAACAAATAACAGTAGCGTTTGCGACAATTTTCTTTGGCATTTTTTAGGATGGCAAATCTTTTTGCCAGAAATATATTTCTTTACCTTTGAGCGAAGGAAGCATTTTATAGCTGACAAGAGGAACAAACTGTACAACCATAGAACGATTTACTGGACAATCAACTAGAAAATGATGTGCTCTGTGAGACATACGAGTACTTCGTAAGAATATGTGTTTATTAGCAATTAATATTTTTATTTCATCAGAATACCTCCATCTGTAGCATCGAGACACTCTCTACATTGTTTTTGAGTTGGATATCCTACTGATATTATTAAGCAAATTCGCTCTTTCCTGTGTGCGATCGAGTTGGCCTAAAATAAGTTTTGAAGCACCGGAATTTACATGAGTTGTATACTATAATGGATAAGCTAAAAGTCTTGTAAATATTAAGAGTGACAAATAAAAAAATGAGATATCGTATAAATTTTATATCGATGATTTTATAAACGCTGCTTCAATGATTGTCCGACATGTTTGGGCTGTGTGACATATTGACCTATCCCAAGGAAACTACATACATATTTTTCCTTTTACATTAACCAATTGAAGCCAAAAGATGTTGGTAGTCATCTATACATTCAACTATTAAGAACTGGAAGACGTTACTCTTTAAGGAATATGGATCTTGTCAGGGTTAATTGTATCCCCAAACACACATGTCTGTTCAACAAACAGCATCAACAAAACAGTGCTTTCGGCATCTCGAAAATGCTTTTTATATTTGAAAATATAAAGAAATAACATACATGGGCATACTGCATTATTTTTTCACTGTAATACGCAAATCAGTATTCAGTAAAAAGTACTGATTACTGAAAAAAAAAATCAGTATTCAGTAAATTTTACTGATTACTGAAAAGAGAAATCAGTATTCAGTAAAAAATACTGTTTACTGAAAAGAGAAATCAGTATTCAGTAAAAAGTACTGTTTACTGAAAAGTGAAATCAGTATCAGTAAAAAGTACTGTTTGTGTAAAAAAATTCAGTAAACATTAAGTGAAATCAGTATTCAATAAAAAGTACTGATTTGTGTAAAAAAAATTCAGTAAACATTAAATGACTGATAGTAGGTAGATACTGTGTGTTTTAAAAATGATATGTACGCATTGCTCACTTATATGAATAGTGGCATAACTAAAAAACATAACTAAAAAACTTCCCTAGTGATTGGAAAATTAGCAGAATAACACCAATACCGAAGACTAAGACTCCCCGTGTTTTATCCGATTATAGGCCGATTAGTGTTCTGAGTGCATTTTCTAAAATTCTTGAGGTGCTTTTGAGGGATCAGTTACAGGCTCACGTGAACATGCATGGTTTCTTGAGCCCTTACCAATCGGGTTTTCGCAGGCATTATAACACATCTGGATTATTACTTGATGTTGTAGAGCAAGTAAGAATAAATTTGGACAAGAAATTTAATTCGGCAGCAGTATTTCTAGATTTTAGCAGGGCTTTCGACTCTTTGAGCCATGAACTTTTATGTAACAAATTATTTAGTCAATTTAATGTAGATAAGTCGGCATGTAAGTTAATTTTTTCTTTCCTCTCTAATAGATATCAATATGTTCGACATAGGGAGGATATATCGAGTACCTTGCAAATTTATAGAGGCGTGCCGCAGGGCTCAATTTTGAGTCCTTTTCTTTTCATGATTTACGTGAATGATTTATACGAAGCATTGCAATTTTGCAAGTGTTATAATTATGCCGATGATTTTCAGTTGCTCGCAGTCGATAATGGTTGTGGACCACAATACTTGGAACGGAACGTGAATGATGATTTGCAGCATATTGCTTTATGGTCTGAATCTAACTTCTTACGCTTAAACCCATCTAAAACTCGTTGTATGTGGTTTTCGCATAATTTGAGTCCAACGCCTTCTTTGAGCTTCGATGGGAAGAATTTGGAGTTCATATCCTATTATAAAACCTTGGACATTTTCATTGACAATAGATTGAGTTTCGACTATCACGTTAATCACATAGTTTTTAGAGTGAATTGCTTACTTCGGAGATTGTATAATGTGGGAATATTTTTACCGACGGTCGTTAAAAAGAGGGTTGCTATATCTCTATGCCTCCCGATTCTTTTATACGGCTTGGAAATATACTCAGGCACATCAGAGCATAATATTACAAGGTTGAAGCAATGCTTTAATAGAGTAGTAAGATTTATTTTCGGATTGAGGTATAGGGATTGGACCCATATGACACCTTACGTTGTTAGCGTACTAGGGTGTGACTTTCATGACTTTATAAGATTAAGACTTCTTCTTCAGTTTTATAAAATTGTAAAATTTGGAGCACCATCCTATTTATTAAATAGATTCAGTTTTGGCCACTCAAGCAGAACCCATTCACTTAATTTTCCCAGATATTCGTCGCTAATCATGAATAGATCATTTGTAGTTCGTGTAACCAGACTCTGGAACCAAATAATTCCAGGTAGGGAACGAGTGTTCAATGGGTCTGTTGCGAATTTTAAACGAATTATTTTAAGTAACCTGTGAGTTGCTGCCATACATACCACAGTACCAGTATCTTGTTTATGATTAATTTTTATTTTCAGTTTGTTTTCAGTATTAGTGTAAAAAGGGTTTATTGGTATAGGAATGTCTAGATATTGGTACATATTGCCATTTAATGATCCGATATTTTTTTTTCTTATTTAGTATATATTTAGGATAAGATATAGAATTTTTTTTTTTTTTGTAAATATAGAAATAAAAATACACGTTCAATATCTGGATCAATTGGGCCTTAAGGGCTTATGATCTTTAAATAAATAAATAAATAAATAAAATAATATTTTTGCGTTATTGTGCTTTTAGTGTGTGTGATATGAAAGGAAAGTTTAAGAAACGGTATTCGTTTTCATGGAACAAGAAGGAATCTGTAAAATAGATCTGGTATATGCACATGAGGTGATATAGTCATATTTTCATATTATTTCTTGTAATCATCAGTAAATCAATAACATATATTTCTAAAGAAATTCGTTCTTTCCAAAAAAAGCCTATAGATAAAAATTACAAGTCTGATAATTATCTAAATTCTAAATTCTATTTCAAAAAATACTATTTTTTTAAGTACTGGCCCTCAGTGCGTACCCAAGTTTAAGATTAATTTTCAACAAAAAAAATTCTTAGATTGGCTTTTGTGGCAACTGAGTTAATTTACTTGTAATGCCTTTTATTGATTTAGTTACAGTTTCTTTAATTATTTTAATTCACAAAATAACACAAAATATTTGCCAAATTTTTATAACAAAACTAAATGTCCTTTGATATGAAATTTACTTATTGTTCTTAAAAGTATTTTTAGTAAAAGAAAAATAATTTAACAAATACTATAATTGTCCTTGTAGAAGAATTTTTATTAAAGAAACTGAAAAAGAATATTAAATAAAAAATATTTTAGAAAAGTTTTCATTACATGCTCATAATAGACAGACACCATTCAGATCCTATTCAGCATATTTGAACTTAAACTCTTGAAAGAGTATAAAACCTTTTTACCACTCTTATAAGCCACTATATTGCCCTTTTGTTTTAGATTTGTTTTTGTATTTTTGTTTAACTACTGGGTAGTTGTTATTATTGTTAAGATTTTTATTTATTAAATAAACTACTTGAGTTCATTTTTAATAGTTGTTGTTGTTGTTATAGCCTGTTGCTATTGTTATCATTGTAATTTGTGGTACCAGTATTACTTTCATAGTCATTATCCTGTTGCTTGTCTAAGTTTTTTTTTTTTTTTTTGTTTTCTTTTTTGTTTGGCAGTCAATTATTTGTTGACCTAAATGGCACTCTAATCGTCTGTGTGATTCTAGACCTGCATTTGTTTTAGACAATAAAATGTTACTCATAGAATAACAATAATGGTGAAATGTCAAAGTTCATTGTTTTAGAAAACAATTGGGATTCTTTGACACTCTTTTGATATTTCCAAGTATTGTGAATATTTTATTTACTGAATATGTACACTGGCCAACAGCCTTTTGGATAGAATAGATAGAATAGCGACCATATATCGTCGTCAGAATTAAACAACGCTGTAACTGACAAAACCTTAAATGTTCACCAGAGCCAAAAAACCTGTATGAAAGTAGAACAAAGACACTGGTACTTTTCATTTTACAGACGGCGTAAGTGAATTTATTTTCATCATAGAAATCTGGGACCGGGACCAATCGACGTGTATTTTTTTTTTTTTTTTTTTTTGATAAAAATGTTGCAAAAAACGAATTTTCGATTTTTTGTCAGTTACAGCGTTCTTTAATTCCATTGACGATATGAAAGTAGAATCAAGACACTGGTAGTTTTAAAACGCAGACGGCGTAAATAAATTTCTTTTCATCATAGAAATCTGGAACCGGGACCAATCGACGCGTATTTTTTTTTTTTTTTTTTCTGATAAAAATGATGCAAAAAACGTATTATCGAGTTATTGTCAGTTACGGCGTTCTTAAATTCTTGCGACGATATGTAGTATGTTGAACACCCCATTTTTGGAGCATAAAATTATATGTGGATGTACGTTGTATCTGAGGGAGATTCTTATTATCAAGATTATATAGTAGATTTCTCTGAGTATCATTCCGTTTTGCTCTTTAAATTACTTTGATTTAATAAGTGTTTCGATAATATTGATACGACGGGTTGAAATGACAAAAAAAAATCAATGCAAACATTCAGTGGAGCCGAACACGGTACAGAAGGATACAAACAAGGTTGTAGGAACAAAATCACGCTTTTAAGCTGCATATTGTTGGTAAGGATCTTCAATGACGATACAGCCGACATTTTTTAAGGTTATTAGTCCTACTCTTACTAGGAATTTAAGTGACACTATGGATCTTCAATGACACGAAAAATTTAAAACTGTAGCCAAAGAAGGCGCCTGCATAGAACAGCACTGTATTAAGGCCATAGCTAATACCATTCGATTCATAGCACTTTTTAATATTGAGATCAGAAAAACTCTTTTGACACCCTTGTTTCGAAAGCAGATATAAGATTGTATTACTGCTACTCTTTTATATTTCGGGTAGTGGGTGAACAATTATGTAAATTACTTACAAATTATTCAGCTTAGAGCAGAGATATAGTGGTATTTCTCATTCTTCTGCTAGTGTTACTGCGTCTCCTTCATTGTCTAATCAATCTCTATCTAGTAATTTAACTTGGTTTCTCTAAGGAAGATTGTGTTTTTCACAAGGATTATTTCTGATATTTTACAGGGATTATTTCGGTATTGGTTCGTTCTGATATTGCTCGTATTAAGATGAAAGGTTTATGGCCAATTGGTACTTTTGTAAAAAAGTTTGTGCTGCGAGTGAATGCAATAAAAGCTTATACTCTACGGCTGCGTTAGAGTGAAACCTAGATTTAAAAAATCCTTCTTTTTTATACTTATACGTATCTCACTTATCGGAATAAGGGGATTTGAATACTAAATTAGAAAAATTGTACATTAATAATTATAATTTAAATAAAAGGCCACAGCGTAATTTTTAAAATGAATAGAATTACTCAGACATCGTTATGAAATTCAATGCCCCTATTTGAGCGGTTTCCGTATAACATTCTCGAAGTGGAATTCTACATAAAAGGAATCGCTAGTTCATTTATGACTATAAAATATTGGCTAGCAGAATATTCATCAGAGTGCTCAACCAGTTAAGGCGTTCATGATAGAACCGAGTACGAAAATTTTATAAATATTACAGGATAATCAGGGACTCAACTTGGGTGAGTTAGCTGCAATTATTGCCAAGAGTGTTGCTCACAAAAGCATCGTGAAAAAGTTTCAAAGAAGTTATAGAGACATTTCATCGCAATAAAGTCGATTTATGCATCGATTCGGAACCATGGTTGAAAGATGAATTGAAATGAGGCAATTGAACTAAACTGAAGAAAAGATGGAAACAGTTTAACAGCAGACCAAGTTGTGATATTTGTTTTTTGGTGTATGTCATATTTTTATGGATTATGTACTTATAAAAAAGAAAAACAATCAATTCCAACTTATATCAGCTCACACAACTTCTATTTTAATGGTAAAAATCAATGAATTAAAGCCCGAATGACTTCGTTGCACACACCCGCTATTTATCAGATTTAGATTCCTAGAATTGGTACTTTTAATTTTCAAACCTTAAAAAAGTTACTCGGTATTATGAGATTTGTCAACAATGAAAAGATGGAGTCAACGGAGTAAAAAAAAATATTATTTTGTTTGAAGTCTTGAAGCACCTGAACCGATTTTCTTCAAATTTTGTTTTAATATCTCTCTGTTGGTCCTAAAGGTACCAGAGGCTGTATAAAATTAAAAAAATTCCAACAGGTAAGTTCCCATTGCATTTTTATTTTTAAAATTAAATTATGGTTTTAAAAACAACAAAAGCCTTTTATGGTTATACAGACAAACGCTTTTATTGATGTTTTATTACAAACTAATGTTTTTTTTTTAATTATTTATCTCTGAAATGATATGAGAGTATTCATGTCATGGAGCAGGCAACTGAAGCAAGTAAATATTTTAAAACTATAAAAAATGGTTGCATATGACGACATAATAAAAACGGATATTAATAATAAATTTTGAGAAAGATCCCAATATTCTGATAACAAAAAACAAAGAAGAAGTAAAAAAATGAAAGCAATTTAAAACAAAAGCATTAAAATGTCAGAAATATGTATGTCGTGTACTAAACAACAACCGAACACCCGTTTAAAGTTAAAACAAAACAAAAAATGTAACAAAAAAATTTTTTTTAAATTAAATTAAACTCAATTATACGGGTTTTAAAATATTAATTATGAATGAAAATAAAACTGTTCACGGAATAATTAATGATTAAAAATATATTTTTTATACTTTAGAGGTATTTAGGAGCAGATTCGAATGAGTTCTTCTATGTTGTCTTCACAGCAATAATAATCTGTGTAAAAAAGATATAATGGCCACGTAGATCTTTTATCTGTTGCAGAAGACCGCATAGAGGTCCTTGTTAAAGCCACTATTTGCCAGTGGGGTAGGCTGGGGTAGTTGACTTTATTTCTTACAGCTACCAACAGACAAAATTTGTTTACCCCTCTTTCTTTACTTATAGTAAGACAACAGAAGACATCACCTTCATATTCGATTACGATTTTCTTTCCAAATGTACTGAAAAAGAGTCCATTATGTATAAAAATATCATAATGGCTGAATGAATACAGTCGAATTCGGATATAAGCACACCGTTTAAAAGAAAACGTCGGATATAAACAAAATAAATGTATTTACTTTTGTTTTCTACTAAATTCAAAGGTATTTAACTCCGTTGAAAAGACAGATTTTGCGTTAAAAAGCACAGAATTATATTGCTTAATTGCAAATACGAATATTAAAAACTTATCGACGGCAAAATAATTTTAGCACCGGCTTATTGCTTCTTTATTTTGTGCATATGTACCTACATTCTCAAAAGTATTTTTTATAGCAAGAATGTTCCTTTATTGCTAAAATTGTTTAAAATTTGTCTGTTAACCTTGTCAGAATTTGAATTTTTCTAAAACATATCGTTTTGTTTGATTTTTATTTCAATATATTTTAAGAGTTCGTTTAAACGAAAAAATTTTGCATTTATTCGAAGTCCTTTAAAAAAAAATTCCGGTTATAAGAAAAACTAATGCTGTTTTTTTACATTTTTTATAACCGAATTCGACTGTATATGATGAGATTGGCATTCTTAGCATATTAAAACTACTCATCATAGATTCCTTTCTTGTCTTCTTATCATTTCTCTTTACTGGTGCTGCTAAAACCGTTAACATTTAGCACGAAATTAAAATAAATTGTAAAGAAAGGAGCTGCAAAAATAATACGAATTTAAAAGAAAAAAAAAAAGGATACAAAAATAGCTTAAGCTTACTTTTATTAATACCAATGAACTTTACGTCCTTTTCTAAACGAATTTGCAAAGTATGAAAGAAAAGAAAAGAAAATAAAAAACAATGACATCGGAAGTAGCAAGAGATGACAAAAGAAAATCTATAGCTTTAGAAAACTGTTTAAAAAAAGAAAGTGATAAAAAAATCAGCTTCAAATGAGCATAAATTTTATTAAATTCCCCTGGCAGGTTAAATCAACAAGAAAGCGACAATATTGTATGACACCCACGCATAAGAATCTTACACAATAGTCTCGAAGACGGCTGTCAATAAAATTAAGAAGAAAAGGGCATAAAATGTAATATAAAAGAAAAACAAAATAAATTAAATAAAAAAAATAAAATCTTTTTTATATAAGTGCAGGTAATATTTAAAGCACTAAAAAAAGTACCAAAGAAAATTAAGTACCTTAAAGATATAAACAAAAGTGGGTCACTAGACTAGACGAGACTTTTCCAAGAAAACATAGAATTCTTACCAAACACAAAAGTACCCAAAAAAATATTAGTACATAAAAAAAAACCGAGTTCCCCAAACAAAAACTTCAGGTTATATCAGGGTTTTAAACAAAAGAAAAAAAGGTACCTACTGCTTTAATTAGCAGACGAAACAAGATTAATTTAACAAATTTATCAGTTTTACTTGGGCTCGAACTCGAGATTTCATCGTACCGAAAAAAGTACCTTAATAAAAAAATGCAAGTGGGTTAATAAGCCCATAGCGTTTTCTTATAAATCACAAGTTTTTGAAAAAAAGAAGAAACAAAACAACATTTTAAAAAGGGAAAACAGTCGTTCGCCACTGACTATGCCAAACTGTAAAGTCAAGAATTTAAAAAAAATACAGTTTTTGATCCAGAAAAAAACACTTTTGCGTTTTTGGAGAGTGCGTAGTATAGTAGTTAGAGCGCTCACATAAAAACTCAAACGGCCCAGGTTCAAATTCCAGCAAAGGTGAAAAGTTAAACAGATAGTATGCGGTTTTTTCAAAATTATAATTTAAAAACCGATATAAACCCTCCCTACCCCTTCCCTTTACCCACCAAGAAGCCGCTGAACCAAGAAACCGCTCCCTGACATTCCATTCTACTCCATCTTAACCATCAATAACAAAAACGAATGATCTGGAGAACAGCGGTAAAAATAAATTTTAATTTTGCAAATTTATAATTTATATCAAATGAAAAATATGCATTTCAAAAATCTTAAAAAAGCGCGTCAGAACAGGGTCAGGAGTAAAATAGCAATATTGACTTCAATGCAAGCATTTTCTACTTTTGCTTACACACTCATATTATCATTTGAAGTTAACAGGTACGAGTATGTTAAAAAATAATTTAATAGAGTAATTTCAAGTTACGAGCATGTACGTACATGTGTTTGTATTGTGCTGTACAACACCATAAGTGACTATAATTTCATGTTCACCTTAAAAGCAGACGTTGCCAAATGTCATATTCACAAGTGTTCTCCGAAAATGTAACCACAAATATGTTACTTGACATTTTTATGTCCCCCAACATCTTTATACATATTTTATATTTGCATTAGTGTGGTTATTAAAATACTATCTGGTGAATATAAATAGTAATGCCTTTGAAAAAGAAAATAAAAGTACAATACATTTAAAAGAAATGCTTGACTGTCGAGGTAGACTTTTTGGCAACCTAACTTGCCATAACATATAAAGTCCAAATAGAATTTTTAAGCTATTAAACGCTTAAGTGCAAAATCATTATACTCTTTCAATAAGTTCAGAGTTCTGAATATAATATGGCCGTTGTCAATGAAAATGTTAAAGAAAAATTTGAAAATAGAAGAAATCGATTTGTCGTCTTACTTTGACCAGTTCGCTTAATATCGTTGGTGAATGACTAAAAGCCACGTGACCTTTATATGCATCATAGAGCAATAAAAGCGAATTCACCCATTTATTGCCGAAATATTTTTTGTTCGGACAATTTTTTGTTATTGAAATTACTTTTGTTATCTATGAAAGTGAAGAAAAATAAAACTACTTTAAGAATATATCATTGTAGAGTTATCTTTTTTATATAAGGCAACATTTCTCACTATTGTTATAAAGTTTCTAAAGCCTTATAGTGTTTCCACTCCGTGTGGTATGCAGGGGTCTCGCATTTATGACAAAAAAAATCAAAAAGCAATGTTAAATATGTAAGTGGATTTTTATAGGAACCCTGCGTGGTATAGTGGTTAGAGCGCTCGCACAAAAACTCAAACGGCTCAGGTTCAAATCCCAGTAAAGGTGAAAAATGAAAAAGTTAGTTTGCGGTTTTTTCAAAATTATAATTTAAGAAATAAAGCTTCCCCCCACCAAGAAGGCCATCTACAAAAAAAGCGCTTCCTGGCATTCTATTCTGTTCCACCTTAACCAATGTCAACAAAAAAAATGATTAGGAGAAAATCGCCACCTATTGGGAAATAGCAGATAACAGCTAAACCTACTTAGCGAAGACACTCACCACACAATCAACATGCAACGATGAGGCAATTGCTGTTGATCATTCAAGAGTGAAGGTATAACACCGGCCTTTGAATGATCAATTCAAAGCAATTTGTTTCATTCCTAAGGTGCTTAATAATAATATAATTAATAATAATATATGTACTGTCCTTTTCAAAATTCCAATAAAATGCACAGCATTTAGCAGGGGTTTACCCCTAAGTATTGGTCTCGAATAAAAAAAATGCATTTTTTTTGATAACTTATTATTATACAATAGATTTTCGGGTCGAAGTACTTTACTTTGTGTAGGCATATAAATATTAATGCGTGAATAGTATAACGCTAACAGAGAACACACCGGAATAAGGAAAAATGTATTCATTCGCGAACGACTTCTGCTATAACAAATGCAAATTAGTCAGGTGGCTTCTCTTAACTACGACTTAGTTAGTTCTTGGGGGGGTTGAGTATTAAGAAACTTCTAAAGATTTTGTTTTAATACAATGAGAAAGGTGCATCCAATACCAATACGTCTAGAAAATTTCACCATTTAAGGCGACTTATACACTGATAGCAACGCTGGATTTACTTTCTTCAAAAACAAGATGAATATCAGGCATTGATACAGAAGCTTTAGTTTAAATTTGTACTCGAATTAAATACCTGAGTTCTTTGACTAATCCAGAGTTTTTAAGGAATGCGTTGGCTAAAAGGTATTTCTTTGCTGAAAATATCTCGAGTATCTTAAAGGTGTCATAGAAGTTTTAAAATTTCTTAAATTTTCGGCAAGAAAGCTGTGTTAGGGGACAAACAAAACATCTCATGTAGTAGTACATTAACAATTTTGCCCTCCTAAGTTTTTTCCTTCTCACTTTATCTATTTTAGTTCCGTAAAGGAAAAACCGTAACCCCAAGTTAAGGAATAGAGAGCACATATTGACAGTAAAACGAAGTGCCAATATGTGGTTTAAAATAAATATATGAGAAGTTTTGCTTGGATTGGTAATTTTAACAGATGTGTGTACACGTATTGTTACTTAATATTATTACTATTGTTTTCGTCTTTATAAGTATAATGAAAGTGTCCGTGTGTGTGTGTCTGCCTGCGTTAGTTCAAGCGTTGGTATGCAACATATGTGGCCTGTTGTAAAAACAAAATTCTTCAGCTACAATCAACTAACCAAGCAACTAAGAAACCAAGAAACCACCACCCCAACTTTCATTTATCAATTTGTGTGATCTAATGATGATTTAATGGCGGTTATAAAAGACATTCAATGCAAAAAAAAATAAAAATGAAAATAAATTCCAATAGCAAATAGCTTTTTAAAAAGGGTAAAATGAAATGAAAGAGTAAAAGTATATTTATGAAGAAACAAAAATTGGAAGGGTTTCAATTTATTTTTAAAAGTTTCACACAAAGATTGTACGATAGGGATAACATATGAAACAAATTTTAAATTGCAATAAAACGCAATAACACTTGTTGCCAGCAGGGCACTCGCTTCCTACTTGCTGTGGTTAAATCTCAATCTTGAACATGAAGAAATTTCGCGAAATTAGGCAAGTTATCTGTAAACAAATGTACTTTTGTAAATTATCTGTATAATCATATACTAAGTATATAAGGCATCCCGCTTGCACAGAAACTCAAACGACCGAGGTTCAATCCCAGCGAATGACAAAAATTATAAAATAAAATTTGCGGTTTTACTAAATTATAATTTAAAAATAAGAGGTTCCCCCTCCAAGAAGTTGCTTCCAGACATTTCCAGTCTATTCCACCAAAAACGAATGATCAAGAGTACAGCGCCGCCAAATCTTCAAATTTCAATACAATGGAACTTGCCTCTGAGTATTGGTCATAAATAAAAAATAAAAAAAATAGTAGTTCTTTCTATACGAACTATGATAAAAGACCAGATATTTTGTTTTCTTCTATTATTAAGCGCCTTAGGAATGAGACAAATTGCTGTGAATTGATCATTCAAAGGCCAGTGTTATGCTTTCACCTTGAATGATCAACAGCAATTTCGCCATTGTTGCATATTGATTGCGGTGAGTGCCTTCGCTAAGTAAGTTTTTACCAATTCGTAATAGGTGGCGCTTTTCTCCTGATCATTAGTTTTTCGTTGTCAGAGATTAAGGTGGAATAGAGTGGAACTTCATGGAACGGTTACTTTATAGATGGACTTCATGGAGGAGGGTCCTCTTATTTTTAAATTGTAGTTTTGAAAAAACCGCAAACTAACTTTTTCATTTTTCACGTTTGCTGGGATTCGAAACTGGGCAGTTTAAGTTTTTGTGCGAGTGCTCTAACCACAATACCACGCACCCTCCTTGTGATACACTAATAGTGATTGAAAATTTCTTAATACGTTCCTGAGAAAATAAATATCTCGTCTTAAAGCATAGATGACAAGACGGATAACTTAATAGGATTTTTTTGGTAAAGTATAAACTCCTAGGCTTTGTACACTTTAACACAGTTTAGGCGAAATTGTTTACTTGTTATCGCTAAGCAATGCCACTTTGCTAGTCATTCCATCATTGAAATTTATTTCCTCACCCTTTCAAGGACAGGTAAGTCACTTTTTTACTCTTGAAATTGCTTTTTGCAGAGGCCAATGTTCCTTCGTTCATTCATGAGATACTAAAAATACTTCGGACTGTGGATCTATTGTACAGCCCTCAACTTAAATATGGTTTCTGTAGTATTTCCTCCAATTTCGTCTCTTTGAGGAACCTTAATATGTCGGCCGGTGCCAAATTTGACAATTCCACAACCAGTATCTGATAATCACCAAGGTACCTCTTTCTACTGTGCATCAATGCTGCACAATTGCCTAGAATGTGCTTTGATGACTCAATCGCCTTGTCACTTCTTACGCTTCCTTTCTTATTCATATGATTATTGAGTCTGCAGTAGCCTGTTAGAAGTGCGGCCAATATTCCTGCAATATTTAGAATGTTCTTATTTATTTCTTCCTCAATTCAAATGTTATCGGTAGCTTTCAAATGCAAACCAAAAATTTTCAAATTGTGACAGAAATTAACTGAAACATACCTGTTCAGAGAAACAGCGTTACTTAATCAGTTAAAAAACGACAAATTCAAAAAGCCAGAGACCTATTGACTTGCCCTCATTTGAAAGTTCTTCTTTATTGACAATTAAACTCATTACTAGTTGTCAAAGAAGGCTTTCTTCATTCCTAAACAAAATCTAGCAGATAAAATAGCTACTATTTTTCCCTCATTAAGTCAACTGTTTTTAAATATTTTCTTATTTTATCTTAAATTATTGTAAAAAAACAAAAAAAGAAAAAACCCATCATCCACAAAAACTTCAATTTCCGTAGTACTTTCAAATATCCACTCTTTACAAATTTTTCTTCTCTTCTATGCTTCGAAATTTTCATTTTGCCACTTGAATTTCGTAGAAATTTAATAAAGAAAAAAAACATTTTTTTCTTTCTTTTTCTTCATTCTTGCAGTTTTTTCTGCTCAACAAACCTTCATTCAATTTTTTTTCTTCTTTTTTTATTTCTTTACTTTATTCAAGAGTCGTAAGACTTTAAAAAGAAGAAGGTGTGCATTTATGTGGATTTAGTTTTCTTTTTTTTTTTCTAAACTTTAAAACTATTTCTACATTTTACGAACTTGTCAGACAAGTTTTATGGTTGTATTTCCGGTTCCCAGCAAAACTAAAACCACCATCACTGCTTTCCTTTTCCTTATTTCTTGTTTTCCCTCTCTCTCTTTCCTCCTGGCTTAACGAAAGAACTAATGTTAAAAGAAATGTTTCAATATTATTACGTTGTCGGTATTGTCGTTGTATTCTTTTGAGGAACCAAATAGCAAAGGAACGTTACAATTTCTGTTGATTTCAAGTGTAATACAGAGAGTTGGTCACATATTTTTTATGGTTCCGTTTTTGTTTTTTTTTTTTTCGTTTATTGTCGTAGTACAATAAGTTTGTACTCTAGAAGAGATATGACCACTTGAAACTTACGTTGCCATTTTTCTTAAAGTTTTGTTTTTTTTTATAGAGAGAAAAAAATTTAATTTTTATTGCATTTTTTTCCTTAAAGTGTGTGGCTTCAAGCAAAAATTTAAAGAAAAATTTATGTTTGAAGTTCTAAGCAGAATGTGCAAAGTTTCATAAAAATGTCGTGGCATCAACAAACGGACACTTTTACCAACAGCAGCACATCTCTAATGTTTTCGGTTTCTTAAAAACTGCTTAAAATTTTGTCAATTCCTTCTATAATATGTCGATTATGACGAACATAACTAAGCCGTAATACCTTAAAAGTTGTGTTATTGTTCTTTAGTAAATATTTTAACATTCTTACGCGTTCTTTAGTTATTAAACGAACCATATTTGTAATTGGCGCTTTAGGTGATGATCAGAAAAATACTTGATTTGACGACCACTCTTAGCAGTCTTCTGGCAAAATCTCTGAGAATAACTGATTGCCATGAACAAGCTTCTCAAGTCTGTCGGTCCCGGTATTCATGGATAACAGTTGATGCACACAGCATCCATACTGTGGAAAGCTGGGCCATAACTCTAAATAAGAGTTGTAATGGCCCATTAGGTATGTACAATGACAGTCCTACTCGTTTTAATCTTCATTAAGCCAATATATAATCTTTATTTCCTTTTATAATCTTAGTATTTCCATTTTAGACTAATTTAATAAAATGCTTTTTAAAACTAAAAGTATTTGTAACTCAATTATTGCAAATCCACTTTTAACAAACAAATAATTAAAGTTATAAATTTTCTTTTACTCATATTTCATTAAGATAAACCACACAATTCATAATTAATGAACATGAATTAAGAAGAGTAACAGAAATGAATGAAAAATACAAAACCAAAATACAACCATTTTCTTAATATTTTTACAATTAATTTTCTTGTTCGAAAATAATTACAAAGCAAAAGAAATAGAAACTTTAAATCATAACAGATGAATAACGCCTTGTGCCACAAACAAGTAACTGTTAATGCAACAGCTATGGCAGCTATAAGTCGTACATCATTCTTTCATTTATTAGTTGAAACCTGCAGAGTATATTGAGTAGACGAGCAGCCAGTAAGACTTAAAGTTACCCTAAACCGCAGTATTAAATGGTAGATATGTAAGTTATAATATTATTAATAAAATAGCACACTAAGTACTAAAGTAACGGTTTCGCTTTTGTCAACAGCACATTTTTCTGTATGTCGAGAAAGACGCTTGCTTGGTATAGTGGTTGGAGTGCTTGCACAAAACCTCAAACGGCGCAGGTTTAAATCCCAGCAAAGGTGAAGAAATGAAAAAGTTATTTTGCGGTTTTTTCAAAATAAAAAATAAGAGATTCCCTCCCAACTATGAAGACCATCTACAAAGAAACCTCTCCCGGACATTCCAGTCTATTCCACCTTAATCAGTGTCAACAAAAAACGAATGATCAGGAGAAAAGCGCCATCTATTGGGAAGTAGCAGATAACGGCCTACTTAGCGAAGCCACCTATCACACAATCAACATACAAAACGTTGAAGCAATTGCTGTTGATCATTGAAGGGTGAAGGTATAACAGTGGCCTTGGAATGATCAATTCACAGCAATTTATCTCATTCCTCAGACTCTTAATAATAATTTGTATAAGGAAAAATGTATATGTGCTATCGTTTTCAGAAAATTCCAATACATACAATGCACAGCATTTAGTAGGGGTTTACCCCTGAGTATGATTTTCAAAAAAATTAATCTAAAACTACTAAGAATTTAGATTGTATGTATAAGACTTCTATCAGATCGAAGATGACCAGTGCTACAAAGTATATTTTGGGATATTCCTTCGTCATAGAATAAAAGAACTCTACTGTTTACTTAAGAATAGAATTCAACTTTGCTAATATTCTTCTCAGATAAAAGTGTGTTAGATTCACTAATGAATAATTACCATTTCAGATTATGTAGTCGCCGTGGTCTAGTGGTTAGTGTGTTGGCTTACCGGTTGCCCGATTCTATCGGGTTCAAATCTCAGCTTTGACATTTTGGAAAAAAAAGAAATATGAAAAAATTATTTGTTTCGGCGACTACCTCTCAGCAGTCTTCTGGAAAAAGCTCTGAGATTAATTGATTGCCATGAAAAAGCTTCTCAAATCTGTCGTTCGGAGTCGACTTTAAACTGTAGGTCCCTGTACTCATGGATAAAAATTAACACACACAACATGAGTGTTGCGAGAAGCTAGGCCGTAACCCTAGCACAGGGTTGTAATGGCCAATTATGCATGTATGTATGATTATGTTTCAGGTTTACAACTCAAACTATCTGATAACGATATTTAACTTTTTGTTTCTTTTTTAAACAAACTATTTTCAGTATTAAGGTATTACTGTAGGGTATTAAATAACTGGTATATGTGCATTTCTGAGTTTCTCAGGCTATAAGTGGCACAAATTAAATGATAAACTAACTCGAAGCCATTTCTTAAGTAAATATTTTCCTCATTTCAACAAAAAGAAAAGAAAACAACAAACTTTTATGACGAAGTGAAAAATAAACTCAGCTCAACGCAACATTAGAAAATAAATTAAAAAACTAAAGAACTAACAGTGTGTTTTGCCAAGTAATAAAATATTATAAAAACAAAAACACGCACACAAAACAGCGTTAATAGTAATTCATTCATTCATTAAAACTTGTCATAATCCTTTTTTTCTTTTTGTTTTTAAGTAAATGTGGCTGAAGTACTGCAACTGCAGTAGTATTTGTTTAAGAAGAGCAAAAAAAAGAATGTTGCACTTTTTAATGGATTAAATTTTTCATTTGCTAAGAATAGAAAAACTTGACCATGGCAGCGTAGTGCATATTTAAACAATGTTCTGTTGGTACACACAATCGATTATAATTCTCATTAAGTTGATAGTAAAAGTACAATGGGCAGAAACCTAAAAAAACTTAATTTCTCGAAATTTTTACAGCATATAACTGTGTCATTATCTCCCCATTAAATCTTCAATCCAGCAGAAATTAGCGCTTGCCAATAAGCTATTTTGTAAGGGAGAAATTGTGAACAATCCCTTATACGAGCGCATCAATAATGCGTGATTTTTATAGGAAATAGAAATGCAAAAATCCAATAGAAATGCAAATTTATTGCAACCAATAAGCAAATAGTATAAAAAATCAAAAATAATACCTTTAAGGTATGAATAAAGAATATAATGCTTCCATTATTGCTTACAATTTTATTTATTGCTTCTAAATTAAAAAAAAAAATTCTACTAGAAAATTGTCTATAAATTTAAATCCTCAAATATCCAATGTGTTGAATATTTTTAGATAATTTTCAATTATAGGGTGTAGAACATAAAAATTATTATTTTTGTTTTTTTTTTAATGTATGAGTTTTATTGTCTTTATAGTTCTTAGTTTTAGTCTACCAAACACAAACGTTATTGCTATAACTGTTTAGCATTCTATTCTTTAAATCCTTTTACTTGTAAATCTGTTTCTTTTTTAATATTTTTTATTTTCTGTATCTCTGCTTAACTTCTTTATAAAAATCCTTTTCCATCCTTCATTTTTAATATTTTTCCCCATTTTTTTCAGTTAAATGCCGAAATAGAAATTTCATTTTATATATCAGCTACTACTGCTGCATCTTCAGGGAAATCAAGATTTTTTGCAAAAATAAAAGAATTTGAAATCAACTTCACATAATAAGAAGAACAAAATGAAAAAAACGAAATCAATAAAATTGTAAAAAAATACTACTGCTGTTAAAATTTATGCAAAATTTATTTAAATTGTAACCCTGACATCGTACCAAAGAAATAATCTATATATATATGTATATGTTGCTGGCAATAAAGATTTCAAAATTAGGAGAAAAGATATTTCAATAAAGAAGAAAAGAGTAGAAGAGTAAGTAGAGGGACAGATGTGTATATTTTAAATATTTTAGAAAATTTTAAGAAATTTAAAAATGTTTATCTTGTTTGACATATTTTACAATAAGTATTAACGAAACAAAAAGAAATATTTTATTTGAGCATTCAACTCTATAACTACATTGACTACGTTAAAGACATAAGGATTAGAAAGAAGTCTTCAAGTTCACTTGTATATTTATTTATTTTCATTGTATAATAAAACTCTAAATTATAATTTAAATACGAGGGATGACATGAATTCTTTTTTAGTTAATTTTAAAAGGGGTTCCACTATTTATTTATACAATAACTAAATACTACTGTGAATTATTTAAAAGTTTGAATTTAAAAATGTAATAAAACAAAATCCAAAAATTTATCCGATCGTACCCCATTCGAAGTGCAGGCATATGAATGAAATAATATTTCTTAATCTGCTGGAGGCCCGAAGTTCGAGCCCCAGGAAAGGTGTGATCAATAGTTTTATAATTTAACTTTTATTTCGTCAGAAACGCTTTAATTAGATCAAAGTTAACGGCAATGAATATTTTTGGTAATTAAAGAAGAAATGATGTCCGTGAAGGAATAGTACACCAGCCAAACTGAACAATTGTTTTCGACTCCAGCTACGGTAGTCTGTCTCATCAGAGTTCTTTGTGTCCTGTGCATATTCAAGACCAAACATCAACTATTTAACTCACACTTTTATGGAAATCGCATACTGAAATTATATTCTTTCATATGTATGTACATACACTTGTATGAGTTAGTCGAAGTAAAGTCACACAACAGTTTCTATCATATTCTCCTTTTCTTACCATCATTGCTGTTCTTGTAATTGTCATCTTATTTGGATGAAACAAAATTACAATTTTATTTTTGTTTTTGCCATCTTATTCCATTTAATCCACATTAGTCGGCATCGACGACATGTACGACTGTAGCCGTGGTGGTTAGAGTGCAGCGCCAGAAGCGTACGCATTATAACTTAATGTGCTGGTAAAAGCACAAAAAACTCTGATGAGACTACCGTTAACTTTGATCTAATTAAAGCGTTTCTGACGAAACAAAAAAATGAAATAATATTTCATTTCTAAGGGAAACAATTGTACTTTTTTCTTATTTAAGACCAATACTCAGGGGTAAACCACTACTAAATGCAGTGCATTGTATTGGAATGTTGAATATATAGATAAGATGTGAAGATCTTAAGCGCTTTATGTCAATGCGATAAATTGCTGCCAGTTTGATCAATCAATGGCCAGTGTTATACCTTCACCTTTGAATGATCAACAGCAATTGCCCCATCTGTCGCCGGATGTCGACTATGAAGTGGTGAGCATTTTCACTAAGTAAGTATGTATCTGTAATCTTCTCATTAGGTTTCGCTTTTCTCCTGATCATTCATGCATGCCAAAGATGGAAGAGAGTAGAATGTCAGGGGACAGTTTCTTGTGGATGGACTTGTTGTTGACGGGAGAACCTCTTTTTTTCTTTAATAAAATGTCGAAAACCGCAAATTTTTCGTTCTTAATTTTTTACCTTTGCTGGGGTTTTAAGTTATATGCGAGCGTTTTAATCAACTATGCCATCCAATTACTTCACAATCTCTACAAATTATGAATCTAAAAGTGGACAGAACTGGACAAGCCGATATGGACCGGCCAAAGTTCACAAATTTTATATAAATAGTGTAGTGGTCAATACAAATTATCCATTAGAGAGCAGGGGGAAGTGATCGTGGTATCTGCAATTGTGAAAGTTTTGAAATTTAAGGCAAACAACTTTATTACCAGTAGAATACATACATATGTACATCGTCAATCAAGCAGTGTCTAGCACCACCTGAAATGCTCAAACTTTTAAATTTTAATAATATATATATTCCAAGTTAATGAATATAATAAGAAAACAGTTGATATTTTTGACGGAAATTGATTCCAATGTTTATAAATAAAATACAGATATACTTTGCATATACTATACAGAAATTCATTTTTAGTTATTTTATTAAATGTAAAAAAAATATATTAAAAAAACATAATTCCAGGTATTTGGCGATTATTGCTTTTTTTGTAGTAATATTAAGTAGTATGAGGGCAATTTTTTACTGTTGCTTAT
Source organism: Metopia argyrocephala (assembly GCA_963576795.1). NCBI lineage: Eukaryota > Metazoa > Arthropoda > Insecta > Diptera > Sarcophagidae > Metopia > Metopia argyrocephala. Next base: position 8,199,785 of record OY756208.1, read on the forward strand.
CCAGGACACACTCGCCATTATTATGTTAATATGAAAGTGAGTGAAATTAATTGAATAGATTTTCATTTTTATAAAATTGCTTACATTTAGGGGGATTTTTTTTTAAACACTTTACATTTTTTTTTATTTTTATTTTGAATGAGCTGGTAACACTGTTCAAACAACTACAAACCCGCATTACAAAACATTTAAAAAAACATTTCTGCCGATTAAAAAAAACGTCTGTTACTCTTGACTCTACAAGTAAACTATTTAAAGAACGCCATAATACTGTTGGTTCAAACAGTGTAAAAAGGGGTTCATAAATTTTATTTTTGGCATTTCTTACATTTAGTTTTAAAGTTTCACAATTTTTCACCTAATAATAGCCTGTTAAGAGTATTTCACTTACAATAAAATAAAAAAAAACAAAAAGTTAAAATTCTCCATTAAATAATTGAAATCTTAATAACACTTATTATTATTTATGGCCACTTATACTACAAAATAAGGCTTTGAAATATATTTCTTTAAAGTCAATTGACCATTTTAAATCAACATCAGCTTTGCTTGAAAACAAATTCTCACAAGTGTTTCAAAAATATTTTCAAATTCAAGAAAAATACATTTCATTACAAGAGGCAGAATTTTATTTTTTGTTTAAAGAAAAAAGCATGAAACTCCCCTTCATAATATTTTTTGGCCTTGATTTATAGTTATTTTATCAGTGTCTTTACTTTTTTGTGTATATTTTATTTTTGGCTTATAAGAAATGGAAAATATGCCAGATCAAATAAAAGCAAATTTTATATACATATTTATTATATAAAAGCTTACTGAAAACAATAGCCTGCTTTCAAGTATTTAAACAAAAGAGAAACAAAAAATCTTTCCCAACATCTTTTCTATAAGAAGCAGGGCAATTGAGTCCCATAAAATTAGCAGGATACCAGAAAATATTTTTTTTTGTTTTTGTAAGATGATAACAAATAATGAATTTAAAGAGAAAAAGAGATTTTTTAAGGTGGTTGGAGAAATATGTTTTCATTTCCAATAACAAAAAATTTTAAAACTAAAAAGTTACAAAAGAAAAAGTGCACAAATATTTCTTTTGTTTAATTTTATTAAAACTAAATATCATAGTCAAACAATAAAAATATTTACAAACAAAAGAGAAATGTTTGAAAAGAAAAAAATATTGAAATAAAACTTCAAACAAAACTTTCTCTTAAAAACAAAATTAACACGAATATTTAAAAATAAATTAAAATATTTTTAAAGCGAATATGTGGTAGTGTTTAGAGCACTCGCATAAAACCTCAAACGGCCCAGGTTCGAATGCCAGCAAAAGGGAAAAATGAAAAAGTTAGTTTTGCGGTTTTTTCAAAATTATAATTTAAAAATAAGAGGTCCCTCTCCCCTCTCTCTCTCAAAGAAATCCTTCAACAAAGTAAGCGCTCCCTGACATTAAACTCTATTCCACCTTAACCTTTGACAACGAAAAACGAGTAATAAAGGAAAAAGCGCCACCTATTGGGAAGTAGCCGATAACTGCTAAAAACCTACTTAGTGAAGACACTCACCACAATCAACATACAAGGGTTAAGATATAACACTGGCCTTTGAATGATCAATTCACAGTAATTTGTCTCATTCCTAAGGCGCTTAATAATATAAAAAAACAAAAATATATGTTCTGTTGTCAGAATGTACTGTCCTTTCTACAAAAATTTCAATACATTGCACGGCATTTAGTAGGAGTTAACCCCTTACAATTGGTCTCAAAGAAAAATAAAAAAAATCATTTAAAATCAAAATGGTTTTTAATAAAACAATTATTTGAATGCCAAGAAAATAAAACTTCAGGTAAATTTTTGTTGCTTAAAGAGTTGGTGACCTTCTTAGGATACCTGCATTATTTACTAATCTTTCTTTGACCAACAAGAATTTTCTAAAATTTTGAATACAAATGTAAGCTTATATGAAAGACATGGAATCGAAATACTCTGTCATGAGTCAACTATTTTTAGAGAAGAGTTTGTTTCATCAGAACCTTAGAAATTAATGTCAGTTTTTGGTTACCAAAGTTTTTTTTCAACTTTAAACTGTGGTTTTAAACAAACCAAATTGTAAAAACAAAAGAAATACCAACTGCTAACAGGAAAATATAAGATTACCAGAACCTCAACTAATGATTCATGTGTTTTCAAATGAAATTTAAAAATTTTTTGTTCTTCACAAGTATGAAACCAACAAAACGTAAAATAGAACATTTGATATAAAGGCCCAGATAAATAATGGTCATATTTAATGGCCATCAAAAACCGAACAATAGAATCAACTACATTAACATCATTATCATTATTAGCATCATTTGATTTAATGATGTGGTGAACAAATGCTTGACAAAAAGGCAAGAAATAGAAGAAAAGCAGTATTTCCTAGAATTACAGACAGAAAGAACATGAGCATGAAATATTTTGATGGATAAAAGTAAACAAATGATGGATAATGAAAATTAAGGCCAAATCGTCTTAACAAATGAAAAATATATATAAAAACACTAACACTACATGTACAACAAAATACTACAAATCAATTAAGGAAATACAAAAAACAAATATACCCCAAACTACGAGTATATTCAAAAACAGAAATAGGCATTCTCTGTCAGATGACTCTTAAAACAAAGATATTTGCTATTCACTAACATAAGGTTTCTTATAAAAATGTCTTATAAATTTATTACAATAAAAATAACAATTTCCAAAGGAGCATACACACAATTTATTCTTTTATCCTGCATACGTTTTCCTGTAACACAAAGATTATTAAACAAGAAAAAAAAACAAAAAACTGTGTTTGCCAATCCAGGAATATCATGATTTTCTTTATTTCATACATCTTTATAAATTAAGAAAATGTTTAAGAATTTATTAACCAGCAACTCAGTAAAAAAGCAACAACAAAAAAATAAGTTTTTCATATTAGAAAATATAAAACAAAAAATAAATTTTGGTAAAATCAGCAAAAGACTTACTGACTGACAATACAAAAAGACACTGACTGATACACTCCTACCAACAATACAAGAGAACTCTTAAGGATTATTTTATCTCAAATAGCAACATGTGGGTAATTACCTGCAAAGAAAAAGAAGCAAAAAAGCAAAAATTAATTATAAGGATATAACAAATTTAAGAAAATTAATTACAAAAGAAGTAAAATAGAAATTTCCTTAAACTTTTATCTTAAATTTTTTAGGCTAACAGGTTTATATGTATATAAAAATTTACGTTTAATAGATTTTAATAGGCATTTGCAACATTAAATTCACTATATAATAATATTTAAAAATATTTCAGCGAAAATGTATAAATTTGAAGAAAATTTTTAAATTTGAATTTGAATAACTGATAAAAATACTTGACTTTTGAGTATTTTAAGTATTCTTAGTTTTATTTGCCATTGTGATTGTTTAAGATTTTATGTGTAATAAATGTTAATGAAAAATTATCCGTATGAGTGATATTTATTTACTAACAGCTTTAAAGAACACTCATACGCCGCAGAGGCGTTAATATCTTGACTGGCCACCCTATTCGCCAGATCTAAACATTATGGAAAATGTGTGGGGTTGGTTATCTCGTTAGGTCTATGAAAGAGGTAGACAATTTGATGACAATTCAGGCCATTAAGGATGCTTGGAATGAAATTTCGTTGGATTACATCAATTCTCTTTATCCGTCAATGAAAACCCGTATATGTGAAGTTATTAAAAACAAAGGGGGTTGTATCAATTACTAATAGTTCTTTAATAAAGCATAAAAAGTAATAAAAACTTAAAAAACAATAAAAGCTGTTTTTCATTAAAGTTAGTTAAAGTGCCTTTATTCAAGTGAACCAAAAAAAATACCACATTTTTAGATTTTTTTTATAAATTCCTCAAAAAAAGGTTCCTTAGTTAAGAAACCACCATTGTCATGATTTTGATTACATCTCAAGATGTCTAGCTTTCATTTGTATTTTAAAATTCTGGAATCGGTTAATAATTGCAAAAGATACCGGCTCCTGAATATGGGATTTTTTGTGCCTTTAAATAAGTGAACCGCAGTGTATATTAAAAAAAGTGACCAAAAATTGGTCATCAGGATTGCTCTATTTGCGACAATTTCAATATATTTAGTTTTTTAAGCAAAAAGAATGCTTTTTATTGCCAGTTTATGATATTTTGAAAACTTTTAAATAAAATTAGTAATGTGTGGTTCCGCCTTTATTTGAAATCACCTCGAAAATTCAATTGGGAATAGTGGACCAAGCTTGTTTGATGCTTTCAATTAGTTCTGTTTTTGTGCTGTATTGCTTTCTGGACTCGTATACTTTCCCAGCCAACCATCCCCAGACTTTCTCGATTATATTAAGGTCAGGCGCGTATGGTGGCCATTTAAGGACGTCAACTTTTTGGGTTTGAAATCGTTGTGTTGGAAATGCCACTCTAGACTCCCAAACATGTTTTGGAAGTGAGCAAAAGCTATTTCTAAAACGTTTTTATAGTTTTCCGCATTCATACGTGACGTTAAAAACTGCAATTCGCAGGTGCCATAGTGGGATATAGCTCCCCACACCATCACACCTCCCTCTTGTCTGTGCAAACGGTCCTAGTGATGTTCCTCTTTACGTAGATCGTGAAAGTAATAGTTATATCCATCCAGCCCTTCTAAATTGAATTTCTTTTCATCTGAAAAAACTACGTACTTCCACTCGACAGACCATGTCATGTGTATTCGAGCACAATCTAAGCGCATTTCTTTTCTTAGCGCATTAAGTGGTGGTTTTTTTTTCAATTTCTGTCTACGTAAATGTCTTGGTTTTTTTATAACACGTTGCGCCGTTGATAAGCTCGCTTTAACACCAGTTTTTTCCTTAATTTTGGTAGAAGAGTCATGCGAATTTGATGCTTCCCTCAGTATGGCTCTAATATCTGCTTCAGAAACCACTCGATTGTTACCGCCTTTAAAGTTTTTCAATAGTTTTCCTTATTTTTAAGAAAATTGGCTATTGTTTTCCTGTGCCTTCTAGTTTTTTCTGCAATTTTATGGAAGGATAGTCCTGCCTCCCAATAAGCTTCAATTTTCAATTTTTCCTCCAAAGATAAAACTGTTCCTCTTCCCATATTTTGCAATTGTTTAAAGATATTGAATTTGATGACAGTTATTGCAAAGGCAAACTAGATAACTTAAATTTAATTTGGGGGCGCTAATCTGATGAAGCAAAATAATACATAACGGTTTTTTTATTGAGCTCAATTTTCTTGTGAGAGAAAACGTATATGATGATTGCAAAAACAAAACAAAAATTAAGAAGTTGTGCCCAATATTAAAATAGAAAATGTAAAAAGTAAATGAGAATTTAGGGGGCGCTAACCTGATGAAGCGCAGTGTATATAAAAAAAACTATTTTGAATTGGATTGATTAGAAGGCGAAAAATATATATTATGATGGTTTTGTTTTCTCAATAAATGTTGCCCTATTGTGAAAAACACTAATGGTTTAAACATAAAGAGATGCAGTATGGTAACTAAACGAATTCTTAGCAATTTAAATAAAAAATAAATAAAAATTTTATATTTCAAGCACTATAGTATTTCCTGGTGGGCTTGAAATTATTATTATTCTCTCAAAATGATCGTTATGTTTGCAATGGCCATAAAAGCTTAACACAAAAAAGGTCACAGAAAACTACTACATAAGTTGAAGTATAAAAAAATATTTTCCAATTTTATTGAATTATAAAAATCAACACAAAAATGATGCCCAGAAAATATTCTATTAAATTTTATTGTGTAACTGAATTTTTTTCCATTATTTTTTCTCTTTAAGATTAACGTTCTCGCAATCAATTTTGTACGATGTCATGAAAGCACCTCAAATCGTTAAAAAAAATGTTACTTGGAAAGAATAATAAAAAGTTTCATATAAATGTACATATAAAATTGTACCAATTTTCAAGAAAATATTCATGAATAGCAATAAATTCTGTTTCTTTAAGAACACTCTTTCGTTTATTATTGAAAAAGAAAAACATTTATTTTCTATTTTGCTGTATTCCTTTTAAGCAAAAATATTCAGTTGGTCTCATAAATCATATGTACAATGGCTTTATTGTTTTTATTTTCTTTTTTTTTAACATTTTTTTTCTTGTTGCCTTATTATCCTGTTACTGGTTTAACCTTGACATGAACAACAAGTGGAAAACATGCACGAACAGCAATAAAGAAAATTTCTAGAAAAGATAACAAATAAGAAAACTTAAGGTAGTCAGAAGCGATGGCAAAAATATCCGATAGAAGAACTCTACTTAAATTAATTTAATGAATGTAGGCATTGAATCTATCTTACTATGGATTAGTTAACTGGCAAAACAAAGAGATTAAATACTACAAATGTAATGAATTTTTCAAAGCAAGTCTACTCTAAATAAAATGTAATTGAAAGACATCTTAAAACTTCTCTTTGTACAACAAAACATTTGAATTATAGATGGAAAATGATGGCATAAAAGACGTTAGTTGTTTCTTGGCTTAACATGGCCATACATAAAACAATCAGGAGATGTAAAATTGAAACCAACTTAATATTTGCATTCATCGTAGAGCAAGTAGCTCGATCATGTTTAAACCATATTTCACTTTCAATTAGAACCATTCATATCATTAAGCAAAAAAATTATAAACCATGGCGACGTAATGATATCCGTTGCCCGTTGCGCCAGCTTCAACTTCATATGTTTTTATTTTTCAGTTATTTTTATAAGCCTGGACAATCAAAAGGATGTGCCCCGAGAGTAGTACGAGTAGTCCGTAAGAATATGCGCAAACAAGTACTTAATTTCATCAGAGCACTTCCCATGGAACGAGTAGTACCGATAGTAAGTACCTCTATAGCTTTAACTATCGGTAGCGTCTGTAGTGAGTTTGTTTCATTCTATTTGCCTCAATTTTGTTTATTAAGAAATCATTTAAGCCAAAATGAGTATCATCGTCTGCTTTGGAAAACTATCGGCATATGGTAGTCTCGTATGGCTTTAGTTCCTGTACAAGCTGGCTCTTTAACTGCGGAAAGTCAACGCCTTTTGATCAACTAATCAAATAATGGACGAACATATCGTCAGTTCTTAAAACCGGCCATAACTTAATACATTTGGCTCTCTTCCATTGATTTGTTAACAGTGTTGATATGTTCTTTTGATTTAAAAGTTTGCCGTTTTATTTAAAAGTTAAGTGGTATGAGAACTATTTACAGTTCGACAAATTCGGTCAGAGTTTTGAGAACACTCATATTCTTCACAGATCTTCAGAATCTTTAAAGAAAATACTACAACTCTTCATGTTTACCATATTTATGTTTTACAAGAAAATTTTTATATTAAATTTCGTGATTAAAAATTCATTTAAATTAGAAATTTATTCTCAACTACTCTGGATTGAATTGTAATATTTTGCATGTTCCTAATAAATGGTGACTAAATAAATATTTACATTTTGGTTTTTTTTTCTCTTTCATTCCAATTTTATATATTTTCATTTATTCAAAATATACATTTAAAGATTCATATGGAAATTTTTAATGAATAATGCCATATGCCATTATAACATGAAATTAATGTGATATTTGTGATGTGATGCCTGCTTAGTACTGACCATTTTGGTAAGAAGGATGAGTTATTTTTTTTTTTTTGTTCATTTTTATTATGTGCCTGTGACTGTAATGGCACGTGCCAGTGGATAAATAAATTCAAATTTATAAAATGATTTATTAATATAATGGTATTCAGAAGACAATCATAAATTCAAATACAGTACGGATGTGTAAATGGTAGACGTGGTTTGAGGTTCCATAAGTTTGCCATGAAAGCATTTTCGTACAGAATAAATGAAAATGTATTTCTGTCGGTCTCAACTAATATTTTACAAGTGGTCTGACAAAAAATTAAGAAACGATTTTTCACAGACATTAAAGTTTTTAAATTGATCAGTAGTACAGGACCAACTTCTGGAAAGATAAAAGCTAACCTACTTACTGAAGACTCTCACCACTTACAATCAACATCCACCGACAGATGGAGCCATTGCTGTTGATTATTTAAGGGTGAAGGTATAACACTGACCTTTAAGTGACAGTAACTTGTCTCATCTACGAAAAGGAGCTTCATTAATATGTATTTATAAAAAAATCGATCTATCTTCAAATTCCAATACAATGCCCAGCATGACTAGGGGTTTAACCCTGAATATTGGTCTCAATCAAAAAAAAATAAAAAATAAAAAAATATTTTTTTTTATAGTTCGTTCGAACTAATGGATCATTAAAATAAAAAATATTTTACTGTCTCCAACACAAATAACTGTCAGCTTTAACGAAGCTCAGTTGCCACACATACATCTAAATATATAAAATTGAATGTGTGTTTGTTTATTTGTTTGTTTGTTTGTACCTTATAGGAGACCAAACCTCTAGACCGATCTTCCTGAAATTTTCACAGCATTTAACTGGGACTCCAACATGATTAAAAGGATACTTTTTTTGACCACGCCCACTTTTACGCCCACTTTTTTAAAATTATGTAATTGCTTTCATATAGTTTTTAAAATATATACTTCAAATTGTATATACATTATACTTCAGGAGAGGTAGAAATACACATTTTTTACGCCACGCCCCCTTCCACGCCCCTTTTCACGCCAAATTTTGTTTGAAAGCTTTAAACTTTTTGTTCTATATACAAATTTGATGCTTCTTTACTACGTTTATTAACGACTTTGCCTCAAATTTAAAATACATTTGAATTAATATAGTGGGGTAGCCTCACTCTCTTTCTCCCACAACTATCTGCAAAATATATAAATACTTTAAATTACATTATATAAAGAGGGGGTAGAGAAGCACACCGGGTTCAGCTAGTACATAACAAAATTGGCCATTGGCCAACCCTTTCGACAGCACCCATATTGCGTGCGTCAATTTTTATCCATGAGTACCGTGACCAACAGTTTAACGTCGAATAAGAACGACACACTTGAGAAGCTTATTCATGCCAATCTGCTACTCTCACAGTTTTTGCCAAAAGACTGCAATATTTTTTCGTAATTCTATTCTTTCAAGATATCAGAGCTAGGGTTTGAACCCAGAGCTCTTGTCTTAGAAGCCAACATACTACATACTTGACTACAGGGGCCACATACATAATCAACTTAAATAGATTTTATGTTCAGGTGTTTGTTGTCAGGTTAATGGTTTAAAGGTGGCACTACCCTCTTAAAAACTCTTTTAAAATTAAAAGAAAATAAGGCTACTTCAGTTTTGTTTAAAAGTTATACTGTTGCAGTTTGAAGCTTCCTAGACATTTGATTTACTTTCTGGGCCAAAGTTTATGAAAATAATTATGCCGTTTACATTTCTACAAAAATGTGTAACATTTTATTATTATATTATATAAAAGTAGGATGCTATACATTTTTTTTTTTTTATCTCGTTTTAAGGCATTAGTGTTGTCCTAAAATGGCAAATTTGAAAACTATAAAACGTTTGTAAAACTTTAAAATTCTTAATTAATTCAGAGAAATATCATTATGTAAAGGTTCTAAATGTATAAACCGCTTCCCCATTTCAGATTTCCCATTCAAGAATATTTCCATATAACATTGTGAGAACTTAAATATATTAAAAATTAAAAAAAAAATTATAATAATTTCTATACAACACGAAAAGCCAACAACATTATTTATTACTATTTTTTTTTTCTTGAATAGCAAATTTATAAAAAAAAATTTAGCCCAGATTATTATCAGATATTATCGCCTAATAAGCACAAAAAATCAAATGATATTCCCCATATTGCCACCATACAAAATATTTTATGAATGTCGGGTGCATAGGTATTGCTTTATTATTTCAAATTACCCACTTAATTTACTGCTTTGGAGCTACTGCGGTGACTCACGACAAAGTACGGACTCTTGTGCTTTGAAAGTTTTTTTTAGACTTACTATTTATGAATAATAATAATGATGACGATTAAAATTGAGTATTCCTCGTAACTAAAGGAATCTGTAAACTATTTATTTTCTTTCTTTTATTACCGATTATACCAATTTTTTATGGATATTTTTATATTTCAATTTCAATTCCCAAGCTTCCGTTGTATTTCATTTGGAATGTTAATTTTTGTGCCGCCATAATTCAGTTAAGTACGTTGCTCTAACGAGCATTTGAAACACTTAAATAGAATGGCCGTCAAGTGTTTTTTATTGTTCCTGCATACTTCCATTGCTCTGTCTCGTCTTTCTTTCTGTGTGCCTTTTTGAAGTTTCGTATTTTTAGCTTTATGCTGTCCGAATTAGAAATTTTCCTCAATTGTATGCCACTGATTGTAACTGTTCGAATACTTGTTTGCTTGTTTTTTTTTTTTTTTTTTTTGTTTGAGTGATGCGCTGATATGATTCGAATTTCTGGTTATTTTATAATCCACTAAGTGATTTATGTGTCCCTGGTCATATTAAAACTATGTTCATACATATGCATACATATTGTATCTGTGTGAAAAAGTGTATGTGTGTGTTTATGTAAATTTCTTTGTATTTGTACGGGATCAGCACAAATGCTAGTGGTTGTTAATATTTCCTTATTTTTGGATGAAAAGCAATCAATGTCATGAACAAAATTGAGAGGTTTTTTTTCTCTCTCAATGTGTAATGAGTGAATGTTCAATTTATTCGATGAAAAAGCAAATATATTAGGGAGGTAACAAAAAGTGCTGCAAAATATTTTATATAGTAAAATAATTAATTTAATTATTTTGAATAACAATTAACTCACGGTTAATTGAAATGGTATTTTTTTAGACATTCTCAACTTTAAGTGGGTAATCCCGTTGTTTTTTTAAGAACGGATTTAGCAGCTGATAGTTAAATTTAAAAACTTTTGATTAAAATAAGAGTTTTAAAAAATGTTTATTTCCTCAAATGGTCATATTAATTGGCCACTAAAATCGTGCGATTTAACTTCATGAGTTATTTTCTTTAAGGTTATGTATAATCACTTGTCACAACTGGACACCTAAAAACCATTATTCAAAGAGATGTTGGCACAAGACCACCAAAAATTGTGAAATCATGACTGAAATCATATTTATACATTAAATTCAAAATCTTTCTATCCAATAAATCACATGCCATTAATACTGAAGATAAATTTAGTGGTTTTGTTATGATTTTAACTTGTGTAACAATAAAAAATGAAACTTTATAATACAGTGCAGAAATATGAACCTCCCTAATTCTTAAGTTAAATTTTTGTGGTCACAGAAAAACTATAACAACAGAAAAAACAAAATAATAAAGAAAAAACTCTTGGCTTTCTGTGACATTTTGTGTGTTCTTTTCTAGGCCTTAAATGCTTGAGAAAACCAAATTGAACATCTCAATACAGCATGTCATGTTGTTACGAAAGTTGGCTTTATTTTTGTTGTTTTTTGCCACTGACATTGTACATGGTTGGATGGCATTGATTATATTTGAACTTCAGTTTTTTTTTTTCTACTGGACAGGTCATTATTTGCACAGAATTCAATACTTAAAGTCTTGTTACAGACACTTTATCACAAATACTCACACAGATTAAGGTATATATGTGTGTGTGTGTATTTGCTGTCATTTATCATGTACCAGAAAGAGTATTTCATCTCTTCAATTGCTTTATTTCCTCCATATAAGCACTTTAAAAATAAATTAATTTGTGAAGAAGAAGTTTTTTGAAAAAAAAAACAGTTTTAATTGAAGAATGAAAAATGTTTACAAAATTTCTTTCTTTATAAATTAATTAAAGAGAAGTTTAAACTACTTGATATGCAGAATACAGTACCACTTTAATTTTATAAGAAATCAGCACAAAATCCATCAAAAAATTAAAGCAGAAACAAATCTTTTTTTCTTTGGCTCTTTTTAAGATTTGTTTTTATTTAAAATCAATACAAAAGTATAAGAAAATAAACAACAACGTTTATTTGTTTATTTACTTCGAATTCGTTTCGTTCCTTTTTTTTGTATAATTTAATGATGATGGTGTTGATAACGAAATAACTGAAAAAAAGTACAGTGGAATAGTAAACGGTTTTTGCTTGCAAAAGCATTGGATTTGAACTTTGGTTTTTTTTTTTTTTTCTTTTTTTTACTGAACAGGACATTATTTGCACAGAATTCAATACTTAAAATCTTGTTGCAGACACCTCACCACAAAAATGAAATATTAACGCTGTTTTTTATTTTTTATTATTAAGACCAATACTCAGGGGTAAACCCCTATTTACACAGTGCATTGTATTGGAATTTTAAAGTATAGATAGATATTGTGTAGATGTTAAGCGCCTTATGTCAATGGGACAAGTTGCTGTCAATTTGATCATTCAAAGGCCTGTGTTATACCTTCACCTTTAAAAGATTAACAGCAATTGCGCCATCTGTCGGTGGATGTCGTTAAGCAGGTTAGCTGTCACCTTCCTGATCCGGACTGACTTAAGAATCGAGAAGACAGGTAGTCGCCGAAAGAAATATTGTTTTCATATTTCTTTAGTAAAAAATTTTGTGACAGAATATCAAATTATTTAGTTTTTTGCAACTTTTGTGGCCTACATAATTGGCCATTACAATGCAGCACTCATGTTATGTGTGTTAATTTTTATCCATGAGTACCGGGACTTAAAGTTCAAAGTAGACTCCAATCGACAGATTTGAGAAACTTTTTCATGGCAATCAATTGCTCCCAGAGCTTTTGCCAGAAGACTGCTGAGCGGTAGTCGCCGAAAGAAATAATTTTTTCATATTCCCTTTATTTTCAAGATGTCAGAGCTGAGATTTGAAACCACGGCGACTACCAGTATTATTATTTTAGAATAATCCGTCTCTCGTTACAATATATTTTTATGAAAAAAAAACTGCAGAAAACATTACACTTTTGCTCCACTGTTTAATATGAACTCAGTAAAGAAACCCCCTTAAATATGCTTTAATTTTAATTACATTTACAGCTGCCTGATATACAAAAACCAAACACAAGTTGATTGATAATTTTTCTCAATCAATCAAACCAATCAGCCGATTTATCAATTATTTGCTTTCCCCAATAATATAAAAACCCAATTAAGCCTTCAATTAAACAAAAACAAAAAAGTTTTGTTACATTTTCAAGGATGTTTTATTATTGCAAAATAAACAAAAACGTTCCTGAATTTTTATTTGCCATTAAAAACAGACTTTTTGATTTCTTTTTTGATATTTTCGAGCCTCTTACTTTTTTATGTAGAAATAAATAAAGAAAAGTTACCAATAAAAATGATGAAAAATATGCTAATTTTTTGGAAAGAATATTTCTGTAAAATTGTGTTCATGCCTCTTGTTAATACTGACCCATGTTATTGAGAAATGATTTCAAACAAAATATTTGTATAGAAATTGGCAAAATGACAAAAATTTAAATTGACAGATTTTGTTTGGCTTACAAGAAGATGTCATAGAATATATTTCAATGTTTCGTTATTATATTTTATTGACATTTTCATTATTAACACCAACGCATTATTATTATTATTATCGATGTCATCAAAACGTTAAGAAGGCTCTAATATAGGCGAGAAAAAACAACAAGAAAATGCTTAAATAAATACAGAAAATTTGTTTGACAAGCACAAGTCACGTTGTGTAGGTCATATGGATTACGGAGTTAAAATACTTTAAACGCAGAAGCTAAAGAAATAGCAGGAAAAATCATTAAAAGTTAGAGTGTGTACTCTGTGCAACAAAAATTTTATTTTAATTTTAAACTTAAAAGTCAGCATTTTATTACAAAAAATGAAAAGCTCTCAGCAACAGCAACAGGAACAAGCCAAAGAAAGTTAAAGTTGATAAAGACTGACTATATGATATGCTACACATAACTCTGTACAATTTAAAACTTCACTACATATCGTCGCAAGAATTAAATTACGCTGTAACTGATAAAAAAACTTAAATAAGTTTTTTTGTATCATTTTTATCAGAAAAAAAAACAGGCGTCGATTGGTCCCGGTCTCACTTTTCTATGATGAAATTCACTTACGCCGTCTGCCTTTTGAAAAATACCAGTGTCTTCTTTCTACTTTCATGCAGGTTTTTTGGCTCTGGTGAATACTGAATGTTTTATTAGTTACAGCGTTCTTTAATTCTTACGACAATATATTACAGACTGACTGTTTTGCCTTTTGGCTAAAATTTCGTTGTATCTTGTATTTTCCTTTTAATTCTTCTTTTATAATATCGGTTTCATACATTTATTATTATATTTAGAAGGTAGAGAATTTCAAGATACTGCGACCTGTAAGTTTAGTGATTACGTTGAAAAAGAAGGAAAATAACACTGCTCGCTGTGCATGTCGATCACAAGATGTTATTGAGCAATACTTTTTGAAATCCCCAGGCACGTAGTTTGTCGATTTAGCAACGTCTATTGTCCGTACGATCATGCGATTTGTTACGTTTTTCTTTTGTAGCACAAAAGCAAGAAATAATAATTGTTTAATATAATTTGAAAACTATCTGAAATGTACCGACTGCTGGAGCAAATCCGGCATTTCAACGAAATAATAAATTTAATGGAAAGAATAGCTCTACATACATACATAAGTACATATATACATAACTGGCCTATACAACCCTGTGTCATGATTATGGCCTAGCTTTAGTTTTGTTTTATTTAAGTTTACTTCTGAAACCGAAATATGAATAGACCGGTATTATGGATTATTATTTTTCTTTTTTTTAATTTTTTCTTCCTTTTCTAAGTAAGCAACCGAAATGCTCACTTTGGTTTTCTTAAAAAGATTTCCATTTTGCTAAAAAAAGAAAAAAGAAATCACGTACATAGGGATCTATATGTATGTGTGTGTGCATTTGTTAATTTAAAAAAAGTTTGTTAAAAAGACTACGTGTTGATTGATATTTTCACTCAATAAATGTAAGCACGTGTATGTTAAGTGTACATAACTGGGTGTATGTATGTGTGTATATCACAGAAATCAATATTTAGAAGAAAAGTTATTCTTTAGGCTTTTTAATATAAATTTACAAACCTAAGCAAGCACACAGACTCATCCCAGCAAACAGAGTGGAGTGATTTTGATGGTTGCCATTAAACCCATTTTTTCAGGCTTCTTTTAAAGTAATGTTTAGATTTTTTTTACTAATTTTTTTAATTTTAATGACATTTCGAAAATGAGCTTTAATTCATTTTATTAGATACTATAGTATATCACAAAAAATAATGCACCCGATTTTTTTCACTGGACACTTAAGATATAAGATATAATTTGACATATTTGTAAAATCTCTGCAGTGTAACTGATAAAGATTTAAAGTACGGTTGGTAAGACGAATTTGGAGAAAACAAAAATCCCCTTTTTTATTCAAAACTCTCTTTGAAATCCTGTTATTTATAAAAGATTGTATGTTTATTGGGATATTTTCTTTTAAATATATCAGTGTGGATGTTTTAAGATACTTACTATACCCAAGGAATTACACAGTTGTGGTTATTTATAAATAAAAAAAAAAAAACAACATGTACAGTTTTTTCTTTTCTTCGCTCTCTCTCTCTCTCTCTCTCATACACAAACATTTCAACACACCTTATGTTTTGGATTTAAACACATACTATCACAACAAATATTTGTTACATTTGTTTGGTACGTGGTTAGCAATTTAAATGGGAATTTCCGGATGTGCAAGCATTTGCTTTTAATTTTTTTTATATACCCTACACTACGAGTACTATAAATACTTGGCATTTTCTTGTATTTGTTTTGGCAACATTACACAAACACTATATTTGATGTTTTTAGGCTACTACAAAATAATATCACAATACTTTGGAAAAATTTCATTAAGATGGACAACATTAGAAAAATGCAATTCCTACATCACTAAAGCTGCTGGTTGAGTATTTTGACTTCATACTCATTTGAGCGCCTGAACACATATTAGGGTACTGACATTTAAAGCAATTACATTAGCGGATTACAAGGGCCTACGAAACAGATTATTCTGGCGACAGAGAATATTTGTAAGACGAGTATTTATTTTTTAAGTATTCATTAGAAACAATCGGAAAAAAAAATTTACAAGCAAACTAAATAATAAGAGAGAAATAGCTATTCGATGATATACGGACGAGTCAAAGACTGAGGTTGTCACAGGAGCGGCTATATTTCTAGGACGAAGAAATTTACAAGAATTTTTAAGCGGAAGTTGATACTTTTGAAAAATATCCGCTCAGATTAATCTGGACAAACGATAGAAAACAGCCATACTGCCTGATAGGCTGTCATTCGAGCACTTCACTCCTATAAAATGTAGCCGAAGCCAATATGGAACTGTCTGTTGAAACTGAAATGGCTGGGCAGGAAAATCGCGTCTTGTCATATGGGCCCTGGAATATGTGGATATTCAGAAAAATAAAATGGTGGATGAACTTGCCAGAAAGGAAGTGTAGATGGAAGTCTGATGGAACCAGAATGCTTTGGTAGAATAGAAGAAGAGTTTACAAATTCACTCTATGACAAAAAAAGGACCAGGTGTGAATTTATGGCCCTTGAGCCAAGCATATTTATACCTTTTAAGCTTTTAACTAGAAACTACAAAATAAAGAAACGGAGGGAATTAAGCCGTACAATAGACCGGAACTTATGACCGGACCCTATGGAGTTAAAGAATATTTAAATAGAAAAGCAATAATTTCGAGTCATTTGTACAAATTCAGTGATAAGAAGAGTATATACTAGGCACTTGTGCATTAAATACATATGTACATACATACATAATTGGCCATTACAACCCTGTGTCAGGGTTACAGCCTAACCTCTCGCACTTCTCACTTGTGCATTACTGACGGTTATTAGAAGACATCCTGATATTTACTAAATATCTCATAGTGTTGACACTGGCCAAAAAGCAAAACTGGGTTTGAGCTGTACAATAAATTTGTAGGTCGAAATACTTAAATGAATGAATGATGTTTACCTGGCGTCTGCGCATCAGTCACTGAACAGATAACGTATTTAACAAGATGTGTCGACTCAGTTATACTTTTAGAAAGGCTAAAATGTTCTGGCCTGGAACGAACATGGGAAGGACTACTCAGATATTCAATTAACTCAGGGGTACATTTTCAGCAGTGATTCTTAACGGGATACTTATAATTGGGAAGCATGCCCCATTCATTATATTCTCTATAGAGGATGAAAAACCAACAACACATCTTTTTCTGCTTAGGTAGATATGCTTCATCAAGCATAAATGTGAGAAATAAGAACATACACCGCAAATTACTACCTTAAAAGGGTGAATACTCTCAT
This sequence comes from Metopia argyrocephala, assembly GCA_963576795.1. Taxonomy (NCBI): domain Eukaryota; kingdom Metazoa; phylum Arthropoda; class Insecta; order Diptera; family Sarcophagidae; genus Metopia; species Metopia argyrocephala. The sequence goes on from OY756208.1 coordinate 8,217,201, forward strand.
TAATTCAACTAAAAACATCTCATAAATATAGCACTGCCTCTGGCTTTTATAAACGGAAAAATTATCTAAAAAAAGAAAATAACTTTTGTTGTAGGAGTTTTTGTAATCACTCATAACTGATTTTATATAAGTATTAGTAGTAGGTATGTATATATGCAAACGTATGTATGTACATGTTTGTATGTAAAAAAACAACAATTCATTATAAAGTAAAGAAAAATCAATAAAAAAATTTTTAAAAACCGAAAAAACGAAAATGAAGCAGAACGATAAACTTTCCAAATACAACGAAATAAATTTCTGTTGCTTTTGTAGTAGTTGATGTTGTCTCGTGGTCTTTTTTTTTGTGGTGTTGATGGCAATGATGGTACCGATGCAGTAGCTTTTCTCAGTACGATGTGTTTAATTTGATTTCATTTGCATTTAAGAAAAAAAGAAGGAAAAATTAAAGTTGTGAAAATAAAATATATTTTAAATAAAATTAAAAAAATAAAATTACAAGCATATACCAGCAATAATTACATTAAATGAAACAGAAATTTAAAGAAATCGCATTGAAAATAAAATCCACATAAAACTCTTAGGAAAACATGGCTGGAATTTATTTATAAGAAAAATACAGGAACCGGTAAAACAATTATTTACTAATAAAAGGCGTTTAATTTTATTTGTAAGTGTACACATAAATAAACATTTAAAGGCATAATTAAAAATATTAAAGCTAATTATTTAAAGAAACTTTTAAATGTTTTAATTTAAAATTTAATATTAAAATTCTCGTGTCGCAGCGTTTGTAACAAAATTTTTTTGCGAAACCGCTTGACCGATACCTATCTAATATATATAGCTGTATATTCAGTAGGTCTGAAAATAGAATGTTGAACTGTATAAATTTCGAAAATTCAAACGGACATAGAATCTAAATACTAACTTTGGAATATAGCGAGAATTGATAGGGTAGAAGTTTTTAAATTATGACCAAGTGTCCTCATAATCAATATAAAACAGCTGTCAAACAGTGGCCGATATAGTGATGTAGGAAATAACAATAAAAGAGCACACATGCGCTCACATAGTAAATTATAGGTATGAGGATGGGTCATTAAATCTAAACATTGTAGAGTGGCAGTAAATGTCTTTTGGCAGATCGCATAGACAAATGATAAAACATCCTTGAAAATGTAACAAATCTTTTTTGTTTTTTGTTTAATTGAAGGCTTAGTTGGGTTTTTATATTATTGAGGGAAGCAAATAATTGATAAAGCGGCTGATTGGTTTGATTGATTGAGAAAAATTATCAATCAACTTGTGTTTGGTTTTTGTATATCAGGCAGCTGTAAAAGTAATTAAAATTAAAGCATATTTTATGGGGATTCTTTACTGTGTTCATATTAAACAGTGGAGCAAAAGTGTAATTTTTTCTGCAGGTTTTTTTTCATAAAAGTAGATTGTAACGAGAGACGGATTATTCTAAAAAAATAACACTGGTAGTCGCCGTGGTCCAGTGGTTAGTGTGTTGGCTTACTAAGCCGATAGCACCGGTTTTAAATCTCAGCTCTGACATCTTGAAAATAAAGGGAATATGAAAAAATTATTTTTTTCGGCGACTACCGCTCAGCAGTCTTCTGGCAAAAGCCCTGGGAGTAATTGATTGTCATGAAAAAAGCTTCTCAAATTTGTCATTCGGAGTCGACTTTAAACTGTAGGTCCCGGTACTCATGGATAAAAATTAGCACACACAACATGAGTGCTAGGCCATAACCCTGACACAGGGTTGCAATATTCAATTATGTACCTATGTATGTACGTATTGCTAACTCAATACTAGCTATGAATTTAATAATATTTTTAATATTTTAGCTCAAGGCTTTACGGTCTTGAGCATGTTTTGGTTTCGTAAAACATACATACGGTATAGCGACTGAGAAATCTGTAAGGGAAATAAATTTTTCATAAGCATTTATTACGATAATATCTAACCTCAGCTATTTTGAAAAATTTCATTCCAAGATACCATATTTGCATTAAGATCTTGTGTGAGTACGTTTAGCATTACTTGTGTCAACAAAGCAAACATAATATTTTCTTTTTTATTTTATTTCAACCTTTAGTTTTACATATTTCATGGATGAAGGGGAAGCTTTACTAAATTCAAATAATAACTCAAAGTCAACTTGCGTAGAAATCACATAAATTTTTTTTCCTTTCTTTTTTTTATTTAGTGTAAACATGTGGTTCCAAAGCCTAAGTAGCGTAAAATGCCAATTAATCAAATTTAATTTTCTGCATAATTAATTCCAAATGAATTATTTTCTTAACGCCTTGAATTTACATTTAACCATATAAAAATCAATAATTTTGAACACTTGCGAACATAAATTTAAATATTTGTATGTACTCACACATATATTTCACATTACAAACACTAAACGAAGAATTAATCAATTTAAAATGTTTTTTTTTTTTTTTTTTTTGCGATAACAAGTGTCATGCGATTGTTGCTTCTTTTTCATAATGATGGTTTTTGAATTTCTCAAAAGGAAGTTAAAAAGAGATATACTGTAGTACACACCTGTTTTAGTTCTGTATTAGAAGAAATTTCCCCAAAGTCACTTACCTGAAAATACATATAGAAGAGCAAATATAAAGTAATTAGTAAAAGCTTATGTCTGAAAAATATTAAAAATAAGTCGTAAATAAAAAAAAATCACGTAAAATAAGGAAATTATTTATTAAAAAAAATTAAAGGAACTGTTGTATACTTAATAATAAAAAGAACAAAAAGATAGAAATATTGTTGGAATATAATTCGTAAAAAAAAATAAATTACAAAATTAGCGTTTTAGTATGGCGATAAAAAGAGGCAAATTTTTTTAAGACTATTACAAGAAATCTCGAACAACTGAAGGAAACTAAAAACGCAGCTACCCTCAAGACATCAATTACTGCACACCTTTACCACAAATAATAATTCGTCGTGCGGGAGTTTATGTGCTCTATCCGCCATTGCATATTTTTGTATATATCGAGTATTTGATGCCACTTTAGGTTTACGACTCCAAACTTTTCAAGACTGCAATCCGTTTTTGAATATCTTGTCCAGTTTCGGAGATAAATAGTCGAAAACGGATTGCAGATTTTAAACATTTTGGGTGTCAAAAACCTAAAGTGGCATCATTAACTCGAGGTATATAAAATGGCGAATAGAGCACATAAACTTCCGCACGACAAATTGGAAATAATATCCTCATCAAATCAAATTTCAAAATTTCAAAATTTATATAATACAAATAGGAATGTTTTTTTACAAAATTATTTGAGGGTTTTTTCTTAAATATTTGCTTAAATTAAAATAAATAAAAAAAACAAAATGAAGTGTTGAAATGCTAATATTTGGCAGCACTTTTTGCTTCATCAAATATCTTCTCTTCTAACCACTCTTATTTCTCCCCCTCCGGCTGCTTGCATTAAACATTTTTACTCTTTATATATAATCCCCTAAGAAAAGAGTACAACAGCACTTGTGTATGCAAATGACTTCTGTGTATTGATTTGTTATTCATCACTTATACGCAAACATTAAAAAAAGAGAAGCATTTACATACACGAAAATAAAATCAACAATACCAGAATAAGAAGTACGAGTAACAAAGAAAAAAAAAATATTTTCTTTAAGCGCCAATAAATCTAAATAAACATTTTAAAACATCGAAACTGCATACAAATATACATACATATGTGTATGTATGTTTAGAGTATTTTTTATGGAGTGTCACAACTTTGAGTTGGCATCACTGCTTTATTGGACCACCCTTTTAACAGCTGATAATTGGTTTTTGTTAAGTTTGCTTTGAAACGTGTGCAAATTGTTTAAATTTTTAATCAAAATAAGCGTTCTATTCTATTGATGTCGATTTTGAATTTCCATTCAAAATTTTATATTCCGATTGTAGCATTTGGGGTGAGTTGAATCCACAAGATTTTGTCGAAACACCATTATATGATGGTCAGAATGTTAATGTCAATGGTGATCGGTATAGGAACATGATTCGAAGTTTTTTCGTACCTCAATTACATGACACGAATCTTGCTGATATGTGGTTCCAACAGCCAAATGCCAGACAGCGGGTGCTACAATTGATTTACTCAAAGAAACTTTTGATGAAAGAATAATTTCACGTAATGGCCCAACTAATTGGCCACCAAGATCGTGTGATTTAACCCCATTTGATTATTTTCTTTGGGGTTGAGTTAAGACACTTGCCTACCTCGATAAACCACAAACAATTGAACGGCTGGAAATCAACATTCGAAGAGTTATCGGCAAAATACAGCCGATTGCGCTTTCTAGGCGAGCAGCCGTGGCGGCCACATGACAGAAATTATAGTTAAACTTTAATTTCATAAAATTTCTTTTCAACAAAGCCTGTTAAATTGATAATAAAAATAGAATTCATTGCTTTATTATGATTTAAACTTGTGTCACTCTATAAAAAACACCCATTATATGCACAATACAATTAAAAATATTGAAAATATTTGATTGGTTTGTATTTATTGTATTTATCTCCCTCGCCATCTTTAGCCATAAAACAAAAAATTTGATTAATTTACACTCATTACTATTCTTTTCTTTTTTTTTAAAGAGAGAGAAAAAGAGAGTATTTTGTTTTCTATTTTTGTATGAGTACTTTGCATCTCATTATTTTGGTATTTATTAGAATTTTTAGCTTAATGAGTGCATACATACTCGTATACAATCAAATGGTATACTTAAGTAGATATTTGTATGAATACTTGTCAAGTTCATTCATATTTCGCTGCTGCTGTTGGCTGTTGCTCTTGTTCTTATTATTCTTTTTAAATGTGTTTTGTTAAACACTCATGAATACAAATTTGTTTTTATTGTTCTGCTTGTGAATGTGCTTGTATGGTTTTGTTGTTTCAACAGCTTCTTGTCTTTTAAAGCAATTTATGAATATTCATTATTTTGACTGTATATTTAAAGTCAGCAATTACGGCCATAGAAGTAAATTCGCGCTAATTAAAACAAAAGTAAATAATAAGAATATCGTCATATTGTAAAATCTAAATAAAACTTTTATAAATGTTAATAATCAGATCTTATTAAGGAGTTGTAAGGACGAAACAAAATTAACAAAAAAAAATGGATCATCAAGACCTGTGTGAGATTCGAATTCGAGATTCTATGTGTATAATTTTTTTGCTAATGAACAACTAATAAAAATATTTCAAGTTTTAGCTTTATTTTTAAAAAAATAAAAATCATCTTCTCTTGCAATATTTCACTACTCTTTTTCGTAGGTCACACCAGTCCCAATTTTGAGAAAAACACATTTTTTTAAGACAATTTAGTTCTCTTTCCAGACATTATCGGCCGTGTGTATAATGAAAAATTAGCAACTCGTTAGCATATGGGACAAAAAACTGACAAGTTTGTCAACCGCTATAGACTGATATTAAAAAAGCGTTCCATACCTTCTATTTGATAACTAGTCAGAGAAGCCAAAAAAGCAAATACCTTGTATGTTTGAGTAAGAATTTCCACGTATAAAAATGACAAACTTAGCCACTGTGTACAACGACCTGTTAATATTTTATTATAAATAAGGCTGTAAGTATTTAATACAATCGAAAAGAACAAAATTATTGTGCACTTTTAAACATATTTTAAGGAATTTATACTGAAAGTCATAAAGCTGTAAAATATGCAACGATGAGACAATTGCTGTTATCATTCAAAGTTGAAGATATAACACTGGCCTTTAAATGAACAATTCACAGCAATTTGTCTCATTCCTAAGGCGCTTAATAATAATATAATATAAGAAATAATATTTACTGCCCTTTCAATAAATTCCAATACAATGCATAGCGTCAGTAGGTGTTTACCCCTGAGTATTGGTCTCAACAAAAAAAATCTACTTCTAATAGTCCTTCAAGTAGATATCAAGTTTTTTCAGGTGAACCTATTTTTAAACATAGAATGCCTTGAAATCCCAGCTTTTCTTTTAGTTAAAAATTTTTATATATTTGAATTAAAACAAAAATAGGAATATCATGGTCACACTTATTACAATTGAATTACCCATATGTGCAAATAAGTAACTATAAAAGTGATCATATATTATTATTAAATAAAACTTACTACGAATATGAAATAAATTTCATATCAAACATTATTTTTAGAGCTTGAATTGATGAAGGCCACTTTAAAAATTAACTGATAAACAAAACAGATGCAGCCACATTATAATTTGAGTAGTTGTCTTTAAAACCCAACGTCTTTTTTTTATTATATTTTATATATTTTTAAGAGAGTTTTTTAAAAATAAAAACAATAATATTTATAACTAAGTTTTAACTAAAGTTTTATAAATTAAATAAAAAAATCTGTATCGAGACACATATTGCATACATTAAATAAAAGAAGAGAGACAATAGGCGAAACCAAATTACAAATATGACAACAAAGACCAAAAATAACAATTTCCGCTCTAATAAACATTTCCGCTTCGTATAATATTTAAAACAGTATTTAAATTAATAATTCCTTTCCTTGCTCTCTTTTATTTATACATACGAATAGAAAGTATTTTTCTTTTTTGTTGTTTTTGTTTAATATTCTTGTATATTTACACTCTCCCTTTCACTTACTTTACTCTTCCTGTAATCAAACAATATTATCTAATAAGTTATTTTTATATTTTTAATAATAATGACGTTGTTAATAATGATAACTTTAATAAAAAAAACAAGAGAATTAAAGCATTAAAGCCACATAGAGAGGAAACCCATTTTAAGGATTACAAATATTTGCATACCATACGTACACATGTGGTGAAAATATAAGTGCCCTGCAGCTAAAGTAACAACTAGTAATGCTTTGAGACAGTCATGTTACTAAGTAGTTGTAAAAAAACTGTCGCAAAATTGACAAATATGAACTGAACTAGTCCAAAAGTGACAAAAATAAAAAGATAATGAAATATCACGAATGGTGAGCTCTGTGACAAGCATATTAAAAAACATTTGCCGAATTTATAAGCTCTTGTAATGTTGTATTGAAAACAGGTTTTGTTTGCATGTTTATAAACACCTAGTGTAGCACTGTATTCTTATATGTTGTATCCAAAGCGTCATAAATTTCATAAGAAGAAGAAAAGCACTATTCACAAATAAATGAATCTATCTTTAATTTAAATTTTTATCACTTAATCAGCATTAATTTAATTTCTATATTTATATACTTCGTTATCTTTTTCTTTTAAATCAATTTGCTGCTGGCAATAATTAATTTTTTGTATTTTAATTCTTCTTTCAATGACAGGCATTCACTTTACATTAATAGCATAGACACCAATTCAACTTTTTAAAAACATTTATACAAAATTTAAAAACTCTTGAATACAGAAAAAAATTAATATTTACTTTGTATGGTAGGCACTATGCCCACTAATCTGATCTGTACTATGTACTACTTTTAGACTAATGATTTGAATTGACTATAAAACTACTTGAACTATTTGTAGGGTAAGTTTTATTTTTGTTTAATTAAAAAAAACAAAACATTTTAGTTTTAGGTTTAAATTACAAATTTATTTGTAAAAGAATTCACTTTTTATGATACATTCACTTTATACTTGATAATATGTATCGTCTTTAAAATCTAAATTAATAATAATTTCTTTCTCTTAAAAGACTTTCTCTTTCACATCATGATCATTCATGATATTTTTAGCGTACAAGACAAGCTGTAAATTAAATACATACGTACGTACGAGTACATATTACAAAATAAATATCGAATGATATTTGGGCATACAGAAATAATAATCGCCCTTAGAAACAGAAAATGTAACAAATGATATTGAAGCATACACAATCAATGTTACTTCTTTTTACATTTATAGTTCGTAAACAAGAGAAAACATGATTGTGCATGATCAATCATGTTTGCTAACGCACAACAAAATAATCATTATGTTTACTTAACTTGCATACACATTTATGTATGTAAATAAGCAACATGTTCGATCGAACTTGTAAAATACAACGGACCGATAATAAAAAACAAACAACAATAATAACTACGAATATTGGGCATTATCTTTGTTGCGTCAATTATTTATACTGTAGTAATAATTCCAGTAAGGGGTATTCATAAATGAATATACATAACTTATAATTAATTTGCATGGGCCTGGAATAACACATTTAAAATTTTTTGAATTAATTTAGGCAGATACTAAAAAATTTCCAGAAAATCAATTCAGCCGTTTATCTGTCTATAGACTATAAAGAAACATACAAATCTACAAACACACTTTCAAATATAAAATTGAGACAAAAATTAGGTTCAGTGAGTACTTTATTAATAAAATTTTTATTTTAAAACATAAAACGTACTTGTGTACCTATTATTTCGACCATATGTGTACATGTGTGAATGGTGTGTTATAGTGCCTGTGTATATATGTATGTATTTACGATAGTTTATATAAGTAAATTTAAGAAATTGATTATAAATAAAATAATACAAAAATAACAACCACAAAAAATTATTTAAAAACAAAAGAAATAGAAATTGGAAATTTTGAAAAATATAAAATAAAAACGCCAGAAAGTTATTACAAAAAAATCAATAAAAAAAATAAGAATGTACAACGTTCGCTTAAAGACCATAAAAAATGTAGTTTAAGTGTAAGTATGTGTGTGTTACTACAGGGCTTGTGTGTAAAAGCATAGAAAGCAGTCTCTTAATACAACTGTACAATAAACTGACCTGGTTTTTAGTGCATGCGTGAGCAATAACTTTATTATTCCTTTTTTCCAGTTACTGTTGGTTTTTTATACAAAAAACTAAATTTGCTTTGAACAAATTTACTTAAATTTTTAATCAGTTAATTAAGCCATTAAAAATCTATCCTTTTTAGAGGATGTACGAGGGTTTTATTTAGAAACCCAGCAGAAACCAGTGCTTACCAATAAGCTTTTTTGTAAGGAAGAAATTGAGAACTATCACTTACTCGTGCGTATCAATAATGCATGACTTTTATATGAAATGAGCCGCTAAAATGCAATAGAAATGCAAATTTATTGCAACCAGTAAGCAAATAGTATAAAAAATCAAATATAATACCTTATCCTGTAGCATATTTGAAAGCTTTAGGGTATGAATAAACAATATAATGCTTCCATTATTGCTTACAATTTTATTTATTGCTTCCAAATTTGAAAAATTTTCTGCTGGGATTCTATTCTTAGGATTTAACAGTTCATTACTGGCTTTCTATTCACCTTTATGTTCTGTGTGAAATATTGAAAAAAGTTTTAAATATTTCCTGCAGTTAGCACTTCTGTCTACATAATTGTTTATTTTTATCAAATCATGTATTATCATCCGTGACTTTCTGTTAGCATATTTAGTTGAGCTTAAAAGTATTTCAAAAATATTTTAAAACAAAGTTCAACGCTAGTTTTAGCAAAATTTCTTTTGAAAAATTAAGAAAATAACTTTTTGTTTATACCCGTATATTCATTTAGTAGTTTCAAAACCATCAAAGAGTTCCATTTAGCTGTGTCACTCACAAACAGAGTATAATTTTAAGGGTTCACCAGTCATACTGGTATTTCAAATAGAAAATTTTTAAGATATAAATCCATTTTTATTATAAATTATTAGATGAGTGTTGCTGTTCGTCATATAAAACAATTATTAATTGTATATGATAAAATAAAAGTTAGAATTTCATTGTTAATGGAAATTATCTTATCTTATCTTTTTAATCAGACTATATCATAATCATTATAGTTGTTTTGTTTTTTTATGGCATTTTTTAATGAACTCTTACGTCACATACGAGTGCATGGGTTTTATATTTTCTATTATACTCGTGCCATCAGTATCTTTTTTTATGCCAGATATGACCAATTACTTCAATTTTATTACAATAAATATTTGCATACACGATTTATGATTTTCATTTATTTAGAAACTAGTATAGAGAAACAGAAAATTATCGGTACTGACTTGCTTTACTTAAAACCTTGTAAAAAAATACAATCAAAATATGAAAAATTTAACCTTTTTAATTGTACAAGTAGTAGTTAATTTTTTATCTTTTTCTGTAATATCCTTGAAATTCTTTTCATTCATACACATATTTAGAAATTTTTTTATATAATTTTCCTTTCCTTAACATTAATTTACTTAATTAACTGTCAATTTTACTAAAACTCTCATAATAAATGAAACTACACTGTCCTCCCTTACCATTCCAATTCACGCCAATCCTTAACATTGGGTTTTGTGTGTTTATTTACTGTAATGCACTGCATTCATAGCATAGTTTTTGGGGATACCAGTACGAGTATTAGCACGAAGGTTGACTAAAAATTACAAATATTTTCACTTTCCACTCAGTTAAGCAAGAAATGTTTTGAATTCATTTCTTCTTTTTTATAATTTTCTTCTGGACAGTTTATTTAGTTTTTCTTTTCATTTTTGAAAAAACAAATCAATCCTTTTGAAGCATTAGTCGTTTAATATGAAAAGCAAAATAACAAGAAATTAAAGTTTCGCAGGAAGTCCGTGTATGTTCAAGACAAGAAGTTGAAAATAAAAATATAAAAGGTAGGAAGGAAAATAGCAAGTGACTTCTTAAAGCAATATATGATTGGCTTTAAGACTTGTTTGATTTTTACTGGATTTTCTTTGAATTGAAATGAAACTGTTAAAAATATGGTTTTAATTCAATTTGTATGCAATAGTGCAACCTTGAGAAGATTTAAAGAAGCAGCTGAAAATCATTGCTGTTCTTGTAATTGTCATCTTATTTGGATGAAACAGAATTACAAATTTATTTTGTTTTTGCCCTCTATTCCACCCTATCCACATTAGTCGACATGAATGATATGTACGACGGTGGTCGTGGTGGTTAGAGCGTAGCACCATAGTCGGGCGCAATTTTATGTCGAAAGAAAAGGAGAATATGATAGAAACTGTTGTGTGACTTTACTTCGACTAACTCATACAAGTATATGTACATACGGTAATAATTTCAGTATGCGATTTCCAAAAAAGTGTGAGTTAAATAGTTGATGTTTGGTCTTGTTAAATAGTTAATGTTTAGTCTCGAATATACACAGGACACAAAGACTCTGATGAGACTACCGTAGCTGGAGTCGAAAACAATTGTTCAGTTTGGCTAGTGTACTATTCCTTCACGGACATCATTTCTCCTTTAATTACCAAAAAATAACATTGCAGTTAACTTTGATCTAATTAAAGCGTTTTCTGATAAAAACAAAAATTAAATTGATCACACCTCTCCTGAGGCTCGAACCCGAGTCTTAGGTACTTAACGCAAATTTTTATTTTTTAAATTTTGTCCTTTGCTGGGATTGAACCTTGGTCCTGTGAGTTTCTGTGCGAGCGCTCTACCACTATGCCACGACCCCCCCAAAGTGATATTACGAATATAGAGATAGAAGATAAAGTATAGATGAGGGTCGGCCGTGTTACTATGACTTGTGGGGCTCTGCTGCTATTAACACAACAAACAAGGCAGTTTTGATTATAAAGAGAAAATATAACCATCCTAATAGCTTCATTACCCAAAGGTGTTATACAATACATAGGTGTATACGAAAATGTTGTTGTATACAATCATATATGTATGTATGTGACACCCTTGAGCGAGGAGGATATTAATAAGGCTTCAAACTGTCAAGTTTGTGGACATAACGAAGCCAAAGAAACAAACAATGAAAGAAAGTGATAGTGCGGTTTAAAAGCTTCTTCAAGCCTATATTTACCAAATAATTTAATTATGTCCCAGTCCGCTTTAAAAATACGACATTTTAGCATTTTAGCATAATAGAATTACAGTATTGACAGTGCTGCAGTTGAAAAAAAAAAATAACAGACGAAATAAAAGTTTTAACTAAAATGATGTATTACGATAAACAAAAATAAAAACAAAAAAGAAAGTTGTACGAATATATTCACTGAACACTGTATACTGCACGCTTTCGCTTAAATCTTTTTCTTAATACGTGCTTATTTTCAGAAGAAAATAACTGTAAAAAATTAGATTTGAGGTGATGTAGTATTTAGAGTGCCCAGACTTAAATTCCAATGCAGACAAAAACAAATTATTTTCATTAATTATGATTTTTTGGTATTTATAAATAATTAAGAATGATTTTCGTCAACTCGCTCAATAAATTTGAAACCCTAATATTTAATAAAAGGGTTTCTATCGAGAAACCGACCTTACATTCAGATGCGTTTATGCCAGTGGGTCATACAAGGCAGAAATCATGTCATAAATTCTTGTGGAGGACATATCAAAAATGAAGCAGAGTTAACAACTTGTTCTCTCAGTAGACAGAAATAAAATCGAAAACGTAATAAGTCTAAAGAGTACATACACACTAATAAACCCTTCTACCAGGTGGTGGTGAGAAAGGGGTGGAACATCTACTAAAGACAGTGTTTTGTGTTAGCAGGACGCTTAAATTTCTACGATTACTATACATTCAACGACAGCACACATCAAAACGCCGAAACTCTTGATTTTCGGCAAGTTCTGTGACAAATTTTTCTTTTAAGAGGCTACCTAAACCAACCAAATAACTATAGCTGTTGTATGTAAGAAAAGTTGACCTGTATTATGTTCTACTACATTTTTAACATAAAGAAAAGTCATTTTTGATATTTAAAAATTAATTCCAAAACTCTATAAACGTAAAATATTTGTTAACAAACCAGACAAAAACCTATTTAATTAACATTTCGATTAAGAAAAACAAATAAAATCAGGGTAAATTAAATCAACAAAAAACCTTTTCAATATGTCAGGAAAACCATTTTTATCTCTATTAACTGACAAAAAGAAAAATGCTAAAGTGATAAAATAACCTGTGAATTCTTAGAATATTTGTGAGTTGGCTTTTATATTAAAAAAAATTATTTAATTTCCCCTAAACGGATCAAAATCAGCAAAAGCCTACATAAAGCACATCCCAACAAACACATGCGATACTTTTGTGCCTTAAGCAAAGCTTTTTTTTTAATCCGAGTTAATGATATAGTTGTGTTTCAATGTATTTCTTCAATTATTTTTAAATATTAAAATATCGTGTTATCAAAACTGAAGGTCTGGCAAGGCTGTCAGTTGTTAAATATCTGCTATATGTAGGGTTATTTGTTTATTAAAAAGTTTGCCCCTCAGGAATATAAATCGCTTGATAACCCAATAACTGGTAGAAATAGTTAAAACATGATACAAAAGTGAAAATTAATATGAGGCTTCTTTTCGCGTTGTACGAGTATTTGTGGTCGTTATAATCGATCTACTGTGCATGTATAGTAAAATTCATAAAGAAATTTGAACGCACGGTAACAAATTTGGCTTCTGAAGTGAAAGTGTGGAGGATAATCAACATTTCATCGTGCGACAGTTTATGTGCTCTATGTGCCATTTCATATTTTTTATATATCTCGAGTTAATGATGCCACTTTAGATTTTCGACAACAATTTTTTTAAGTCTGTAATCCGTTTTCGGATATCTCGTCCAGTTATGGTGACAAATAGTTGAAAACGGATTGCAGATTTTAAAAATGTTGGTGTCAAAAACCTAAAGTGGTATCATTAACTCGAAATATATAAATGGCGGATAGAGCACATAAACTCCCGTACTAGGATTTGTCGAGATCGTGGCATTCTTACCAATTGGTTCTATCTTACGACTCAGGATAACGAGAAAGACTGCTTTTACTCGTATAGAGACAATTCCCTAAAAATTTGAAACCTTCGTAAGTCTACATTCTTCATTAAGTTATCGCCGTAATACCGTCTGAATTTTAATTTTTTTTAAGTGAAAAACTATAGCATTTCATTCAATTTCTACATTAAAATTAAATTCTCAATTGAAAATAACCTGTAATTTCCACACTGTAATTTAAACACTGAACGCTTCATAAAACTGTTGAATACAAAATATTTCTAATTTGAAGTAAAGATTGTGTGTGAGTTTGCTGGGTTATACATAAATGAAAAAATGCGCGTGGTTGTGTGCATATCCTAAGGGTCAATTTAAATTAGGTCTGTATATATACATATATGTATAGGTATTGATATTTAACAAAAGAATTTTCCTTTTTGAAATCTTTTTTATCCCCTTAAGCATGTATTTGGCATTACATGGGTTTGTATTACATATAAGTTAAGTTTTTGTTAATTTTTGGCAAAATTTAAGCAGCCATTGACTTCAAACTTAAGTGGCCTTAAGTTGTAACACCGAACATAGAAAGGATCATGTGTACATAAGGGCTTACGCACACACACACAAGCAGATATTTTAGCCTGAAGCAATAAGGAAATATTGAAGAATACAGTGAACGTTTCTTAAGTACATATAGGACAACTTATAAGCAAACTTGAATACTCAAAACTATTCCAAGCAAATTTAAAGTGAATTCAAACATTTTCAGGTTAGAAACAAAGTTTCTTTTAGAAAAATTATTGGTTTTAATAATTAAGAACAAAATTATTTTAAAATTCTTTATTCATGAAGAGACCCATCTCTTATTCTGGCAAACATGGTTTACTGGTATTTTTTAATTTAATTTATAAAATCTTGTATAAACACATAAAAGAAAATCAAATCGTGATTATAAATGAGATTCAGCTTTTTTTTGTAAGAATTAGGGTGATTTATAATGTGCACGTTTGGGGGGCTAAGACTTAAGAAAAATAGCACCTACAGCTGAATGAAAGGAGAAAGGATGAAAATGGGAACAACAGGCAAAATGAAAAAGAAAGATAAACAGGTTCTATCGCATAAATCCATAATGAGCAGACAATTCACTCTTTTTAATAGTTGAGATATAATTTTAAGTCCTAATATGAAGCCAATGGTGCTAGAAATTCAGTCAACATATGCCCACCTATTTTTTTGGTGCGGGAAGTACACGTGGTACGAGCAGCTGTGGTTTAGAAGTACATAAAGCTCAACATAACCTGAATATTTATTAATTTAGATAAAAGTCAACAAACCTATAAAAAATACAATTATAGCGGAATAAAAGAATACAATATAATATTTTACATATATTATTATATATTATACATGATATATAATAAACAATATGGGACTGAACTAGTTTTAGACCACCGCTACGATGGTCTCTCTTTAGAGTTCTTTGTATTATCTTATGTGAATATGTATAGAAAATCAGATGTTTGTCGTTCTATACGATAGATGGATTTTACGTGAGCCAAGTTAGCGTGGAAAAAATAGCGTCGAAAACGCTTTTTTGAAATTGGGAATTGGGAATTATAAAAATTGGAATTATTAAATTGAGGCTTTTTTTACATAAATTAATCATGTTATTTTATACAAAATGTTTATAATGAGCCATATGTATATCTAAAAAACTGTGTTTCATATAAATTTTGTATTAACAGTTTTTGAGAAAATACCCAAAACGCCCAAAAACGTGAATGGGTTATAAAAACCCTGCAATAGTTTTAACCGGCGATTTAATTGATAATAAAGTTAGCAGGCGTCACAAAGAATATGCTGGCAAATTTTTATTAAAATCGTGAGAAAATCCCCAAAACGCCCACGTATAGATTTTTACAGATTTCAGTTTTATTTCATAACATACTTTTAGGCGCACATGAAGCAAAAGATAGTGCTTTTTTAACATGAAATATACTTTGTTTTTACGTGTTTTTTGTGCTTTCAAAATGTTATCATAACTCCTGGTAAGCGAAAATACAGCGGTGGCAATAATTCAGAAGTTTAGAAGCAATGAAAAAGGTGCAAAACATGCTTTCCTCAAAGAAAATATTGTTTTACAATCAAACTACGCTTGTAAGTTTTATTACATAACTAAGACAGATTTCAACATGTTAAGATAACAAGAATTACTTGTTAAAATATAAATTTATAGCCCGTAAATACACAACAACAAAGTTTGAAAATTTACAATTTTTTTTTTACAATTTTTACATTTAAATATAATTTTGCAGCACTTAGTAAGTTGACAACGTTTTCAACAACTATGTGTGGTCAAAGATTACTGATGTCTAAAACAAGAAATAATTTTCAATAATTTCTAAATGTTTACTGCAAATACATGTCCTATTATCTCTTGTTTTTGTTGGTGTTTCGATTTTTATTTTTATTTCTTGTACTGTATGTGACCAATTTAAGTATTACTTCATATGTCTGAATGAAAGTATCAGTACATTTCTAGAATTTAGAATTTAAAGTATTTTTGTCAATAACTGTTGCATGGCAAGAGACACTTTCTGTTTTTCTTTTTTCTTTATTTTTTTTTTTTTTTTTTTTTTTTCTTTTAATTGTTTTTGTTGGTTAGCAATATGGCAACCGCATGATAATCGGTTTTGGTTTAAAAACATAGAAAGGAAAAAAATGAAATTTTATTTAAAAGTTAATAATTTGAAGAAATTTTAAATTTGCACAGACAATATGGGAAACCAAAGAGACATTTTAATGTAAAAGAGGAATTAAATATCTAAGAAATATAACAATTTATTTAAGGAAATTAAGCAAAATTTAAATTGAAAGAAAGTGTATAAGTATGTATGTATGACTACATACATATGTATTTCCAAAAAAAAGAAAAATTTATGATTTTATTAATTAAAATAAAGAAAATACGATTTACAGGGTCCTTATTCTGTAATTCTCTTAAGCTAAAATGCTAAAATTTTGCGTTTTTAAAACAGGTTGGGCCTTAGAATATATAAAATAAAAAAGTTTAAAGGTAATAGTCATGAAAAAAGAGAAATATAAAAACAAATTATTTCTTTCGGAGACTACCCTTCAGCAGTCTTCTGGCAAAAGTTTTGAGAGTAACTGATTGCCACGAACAAGCTTCTCAAGTCTGTCGTTCGAAGTCGACTTTAAATTGTAGGTCCCGGTACTCATGAATAAAAATTAACACACAGCATGGGTACTGCGATAAGTTAAACCGTAACCCTTGTTGTAAAGGCCAGTTATGTATGTGTGTATGATCAAGAATTGTATTTGCAGCTAAAAAGTCCTAAATCAAGTTTATAAATTTTTAACGATAGAGTTTTGGCTCAGGAGAGTTACAGAATAAGGCATCAGATATTCGTTATTTAACATGAAGTTTTGTTTTTTTAAATAATAACACCAACTCAAATACAACATGATTTATAACAAAATTAATTTAAAAAAATATGTAAAAAGTTATATAAAAAATTATATAAAAAATAATCAATAAATTTGTTTGTTAAAAGACTTAAAAAGCAAATGGTATCTGCGACAATAAAAGCATATTTTAACGATTTTTGCTACACAAAAACCAAAAGTAAATTTTCAAAAGACGGCCACATTTCAAAAGCAGATGTTCAGCATATGGAAAAAATCATAAAAATAATTGAATAAAATATATGCAAAAAAAAAATATTTTTTTGTCAAATATAAAGCAGCTATAAAACCTAAAGTATGTATATAAAAAAGAAAGGAAATGTTCACGTATAAAGACAAAATTAATGAATTCAAAGGAAATGGAGAACATTAAAAATATCAAAATAATAAAAAATAACGACATAATATTGTTTTCTTTAATTCGAACGGTATAATAAAACAAAAATAAAATATGGAGACGTTAAAACGTAAATAAAAAAAATATTTTTAAAAACATATCAACGGGTTACTAGAAATGCATTTATTAAAAAACGAAAAACGAGTCAATAAGACTGTGATTTTTTGACACAAGATTTTAAATAAAATAAATTCATAGAGTAGATTCCTTTGTACCTAAAAGACTTGGTTTAACATTTCCACAATTTATCTTTTTATTTATCTCTTTCATTCAACACCTCAGATTTGTGAAAGTCTTTAAAATAGGATTTCATTTTGATATGATTGTATTGTTTAAAAATAAATCTCTTTTCGTCGCAACATTTTTGCAGTTTTGAAAGTAAGAAATAGGCACCTAAGACTACACCACTAAAATAGTGCTGGCTTAAGGTCAACAATCAAGAGTTTTAAATTACGGAAATCATACAGAACATCTTTTTCTGTGATTTGGAATAACTTTCAAAAAAAGTTAGCTTCAAAACACTTTAAGAAATTTTTCTATTTAAACAAGTTTTTGAAATACAAATTTTTTTCAGTGTATACCACATCATAGTTAAAGAAAAAAAAAAGTTTTGAACCACAGTATCTGACCCAAAGGATGTATTGTAACATTTTCTTTACTTAATTCCACAGAGTAAAACAAAATACAAGTAAAGTTTAACAAAAAAAAACTTTGAATATGTAAAAAATATTCAGAAGGAAAAAATACTCAAAAATTGAGTGAAAAATTTTTTTTGCTCATAAACAAAGAATATTTGTAAGGCATTTAATAAAAAGACACTTATTGAGCAATAAGAATTTTAAACAGAAACATGCGCTGTTTAAAACGATAAAGAGAGAGAGAGAGCAATTCTAAATAAAATCTCTTCCATTAACTCTATTCAAACACATGAGTAGACTAGACGGCTTTATCCAAGTATTTCCCTTTCCGTTTACTTGTCTCAGCCAAGCTTAACTAACAAGAAATCAGTAATACCTTCATATATACTATAGAAACGTTACATGTATGTATGTATATATGTGTTAACGTATTCATGTATAATGAAACGTTTTATTGTGGTGAGTTTTCAAGATTATAAAATTGCTCTTCTACTCATACGTATAACCAGAAGTGTCTTTGCAAGGCATTGACATTGCAAATGGCAAGGCATAGATTTACTTCATGCATGTTTGACTGTCTCTGTTAACTGTGTAAATGTAATTCTATTGGTAAAGGGGGAAGCAAGAGGCAAAAAAATTGTGTCAAATTACAGTCACAGTTGATTATTTTTTTTCCTTTTTTGCACAAAAACAAGCATACAAAGCCGGCAGTGATTATATAAGAATTTAATTTACAAATGATACATGTTGGAAAATTAAAGAACCGTTTATTAAAATATATACTACTTAGATTTCAAATTATAAATTGTAACAAAAATTAAAAACAATAATTGTCATTGACTTTGATTTCATTTCAAAAACAAAAAATTTCTGTTAACTTTTTGTAGTTTGTTTTTCTACATGACTGCCTCAATAAACCTCAACATTTATTGAAATCGTTTTTTTTTCTCTTTTTTGCATAAATATTGATTTTCATTTGCCTTTCATTGTTTGTTGTGGTTTTGTGTGTTGTCCTTTAATTTTAATTGTGGGCATGACATTGTAACCGAATGTACATAATGCTGGAGTTGTTTTCTTTAATTATTTTAATGGATTTTCATAGGCAAACAAAAGACAAACAGTCAAACGGTGATAAATCATTTCTTAAAACATTTATTAATATCTAAGATCTAAAGCCTTTTTGAAAGGCTTACATTTAATTGCTTGAATTTAAATGATTAAATTTTCGCATTTCAATCATTTTAAATAAATTTGTGCAAATGTTTGTGCAAAAACTTTGACAATTTGTTGCACAAATGAGTATTCTAAATACTTTTCACTTTAAGCTAAAATTGTTTTACATACATTTGTGCTAATGTTAGTACAAAAGTTTGCACAAATTATTGTGCAAATAATCCTTTTGCAAATATTATATAATTAATGAAAACAACTTCTAGAATTTTAATCACAAATTACTAATATATTTTATATGCGCGTTTGTGTAAACTAATGTCTTATATTTACAACAAGCAAACAAACAACATAAATATTTGGTTAAAAGTTTTATTTTACAAAACTAATCATAAGCGCAATTACGTAGAGGTAGTCTTTAACAAATTTTTCAAATATTTTTGTTTCAGAATTTTAAAAGTAGGCTTGTTGTAAATTTTGTGGACTATGTTTTAATTCACACACACACCAACAAAAATTATTTTCTTATAAATGAATGCTCATTAAGCGCTAAATCGAAAGGCAATATGTAGTGAAGGTAAAAATGTAAACTCATGTAAATAAATTTGCTAAATAATACATACATACATACATATATACATATATATTAACCAAAATATACATAAAAGTTAGAACAAATATTGTCCTAGTAAGATTTCTTTTACAAAATTTACAAGGACAGGTAATAACCGACATTTGATTTCAAATTCCAAGAGTTTTCTTCTTTATCATTTGACATTACTATGTACAAATTTTGAGCGACTTACTGCAAGAGATATTTGTGCTGAAATACATATCGTAACATAAATTTATAGATGCATTGAAAGTATTTGACAGCAGAACAATGCTTTTGCATTAAAAACTCAATCAAATTATTATCATGAATTTCTCAATTTTAATCGCAAAAGTGCAAAATTTTGAAATAAGCAATTAGGAGACAACCCCTACTCATGTATTACATTGTGCTGGTCTAGGATAATATGTTATGTTGAGGGAGAAGGAGAGAGTTACATTTATGCTGATTATAATTAATCAAAATCAAATAAAAAACTAATTAAAATAAAAATAATAGGCAGAAAGAAGCAAGGATTAAAACCTAGTAAAGATTATCACCACTTCAGAACCAAGAATTAACACCAACAGATGGGGCAATGAAGGTATAACTCTAGTCTTTGAGTAATCAACTGACAGCAGTTTGCCTATTAACATAAGGCATTTAAATTAAAAATGGAACTACGTACATCCTCAAAAAGTATTGTCTTAAAAAAATAGATTTTAAATTTTATATTATTTTGAAACTTTATTCTAATATTAACTGCCATGTAAGCAAGTTTGCACATAGTTTTGTGCAATCTGTTCACCAAGATACTTATGTACAACAAAATTTTGTAATTTTTTTGTAAGTCAGAGCTATATGTTATTTCTTTTAAATTCTAACTAATTAAGAGGAATGTATGGTAGGCTACGCGTAATGTGACTGACAGTAGACTTTGGCGGAAATCGACCCCATGACACCATAGCTAACACACTAGGGCAGTCTGTATTCAATTATATTTTAACTGTTATTCAGTGAGGCTTCTTTTTTTCCTAGTATTGAATGAATGTACAACTTTAATTAAAATTATTAGAAAACTCTCGTGAGAAGCGAACACATTATCTATAAAATCTTTAATTAGGTTTTTTTTTGACTGTATCAACTTTCAAAAAATAATTGTTGATAAAAGGGAACGCAAATTTGACTGAGTTAATCTAAATTAAATTAATTGTTGTATACAGAACTTAACTCATTAAAATTAAAAAAAAAAAAATTATTCCATATCGCCTCTTTCAACCACAACTACTTTACAAACTGTTGTTAGTGTTCGCTATTATGTTTTTTGTGTTTTTTTTTATGCTGCCTGAAGCATTTTTCCCATTAAATTTTCAGCGAAAACCATATAAATCACTTGCCACCACAACCATAATATTACGTGTCTGTATTTTAATGTGATTTTTATAATAAAAATGCTCCGACAAAATTTATTAATCGGCAAAATTAAGCCATTCTTCATTTTTCATATCGATTAAAGGCTATACGATAATGGCAGACAAATGAGCATGGAATTACAATAAAAAATTAAAAAAAAACGAATATAAAATGAAATTAATAAAACAAAACATTGAGCTGAAAAAAATGTGTGGAAATTATTTTATATTATAAAAATTTGATTATTAAAACTGTTA
The DNA here is from genome assembly GCA_963576795.1 of Metopia argyrocephala. Taxonomy (NCBI): domain Eukaryota; kingdom Metazoa; phylum Arthropoda; class Insecta; order Diptera; family Sarcophagidae; genus Metopia; species Metopia argyrocephala. The sequence goes on from OY756208.1 coordinate 8,238,909, forward strand.
AAGAGAAAATGTATTTTTTAAGGGTTATTTTTAAAAAAATAAAAAGAAAGTATATAAGAATACTTTTTTTCTGTTTAATGTTCATTTCGTATAATTAAATTTTTTATTTAGGGTTTCAAAATCACCTACTTGACATAATTGTCAGCTGTTAAATATCTGTCATCTAAAATATTATTTCTTTTTCTATTTTCTTTTTTATTAAAACCAATACTATGGGGTAAATCCCTACTAAATGCTGTGCATTGTCTTGGAATTTTCGTGGAAAGGACAGTACATTATGACAACAAAACATGTATTTTGTTTTCTTATATTATTAAGCGCCTTAGGAATGAGACAAATTGCTGTGAAATGATCATTCAAAGGCCAGTGTTATACCTTCACACTCGAATGATCAACAGCAATTGCCCCATTATTGTATGTTGATTGTGGTGAGTGTCTTCACTAAGTAGGTTTTTAGTTGTTATATGCTACTTCCCAATTTACTTTGAGACTTCCACGCGGTATTATATATGTCGCGCTGCAAAGGTGATACTTCAGGGTGGCACTCCCACTGCCAGTATCACCATGTTATCTGACAGCCAGGCGGTGGTCAGACCCTGTCGAGTTTGTCCACAAACCCTAGAACTGTCGGCGACCGTCGCGATGCCCTTCTGGCACTCTCGAGGCAGTGCTTCGTTAATCTGATTTGGGTTCCTGGTCACAGGAACATCACGGGTAATTGTACTGCGGATGAATTGGCTAGGGCGGGCACGTCTCTGCCGAACGTTCATCCTCATGTGGAAGTTGGTATACCCCTTTCCTCCGTTAGGCTCCTTATTAGAAGAAGACATTTATTGGACGCGGACCTGGCCTGGTCGAGGGAGGAGTCTTGTCGAATTTCTAGACTCACCTGGCCCAGGCTGGACTTGAACCGTACCAATTAACTCTTTAAACTGGACCGCAGGGATATCTCTTCCGTTGTATCTATCCTCACGGGTCACTGCGTGATGGACAGGCATGCGGAAAGACTTCACTTGCCCGCGAATGACTTCTGTCGTGGCTGTGGGTCGGCTGAGGAAGAGGAGACTGTGGTTCACTATATTTGCCAGTGTCCATCTCTGGCTCGACGTAGATTTCTTCGATGGCTTGACTGACCTATCGATCCTGGACATTGGATCAATTGCCAAATTTATTGGGCTCTCTGGCTGGTTTCCAGTATAATTTTCTGGGGCAGTAGTGCTTCTTGCGTGGAGCCCCTGACTATCAGGGCTCCCCGCATCTTGTGGTATTACAACGGGCCGCCATGCGTGCTCAAGTGTGCCTTGTCATTACGAGGCTGCCACTTCCTACTATCCTATCCTGCTACTTCCCAATAGGTGACGCTTTTCTCCTGAATATTCGTTTTTCGTTGTCAATGGTTAAGGTGGAATAGAGTGGAACGTCAGGGAGCGGTTAATTTTTAGATGGACTTCTTTGAGGGGATAACCTCTTATTTTTAAATTATAATTTTGAAAAAAACCACAAACTAACTTATTCATTGTTTACCTTTGCTGGAATTCAAACCTGGGCCGTTTGAGTTTTTGTGCGAGCGCTCTAACCACTATACCACGTACCCAATATATCATTTGTTGAATAAAAGGTTTGCTATTTAAGACTTTGTATAGTTTAACAACCAAAGAACGTGTAAGAATAGTTAAAACTGCACACTTTACTTTTAAAATAAAAACAGAAGCAGTTGATAAGTGTTATTTTTGGCAAATTTATGTATTTCAAGCAGCAGTCCTAAAATAAACAATTTTTTGGTCTGGTCACCTCGCATTAAAAGTTATAATTTATGTTTTTAACTTTAAAATTTAAAAGTATTTTAATGTTTTTACATTCGTGTCTTCATAAGCTACAATTAAATAATTATTATCATATGAACTTAAATAAACACTTTCATATTTAATTATTAATCTGATAAAACCATTTAAATTCACTATTAAATATTTATTTACTCGCAATTATTTTCAACTGTTTTTTTTATAATATTTTGTGTCACTTAAATATGACAGTTTCGTGTGGGTTCCTCTCTTTCTCCCTCTGTATGTGTATCTAATCATTTTATACAGCAAGTGGTGATAATTGACCAAAGCGAGCCGACAGAAAATTTAAAACAGAAATTGCTTTCCCGGTGTTCAGATTTCAAACAATACAATTAAATAGGCTTTTAAAAAGCAACAAGATGATGATAAACTACCCTCTACTTAAATAAGAATGCATATTATTTTTTGTTTTAAATAAATATTTTAAAACGAATTAAGTTTGTGAATAAGCGTTGTAATATGGGGACTAAAAATTAACGAATTAGAATTTTACAGAAAGATTACAGTTATGGTGTTTTGGTAAAATTAATTCATGTCGTCAAACTAGGGCAGATTATTTTAAAGGAAGTTAATTGTGAGTCAGATGTCAATATCAAGTTTTTTTCCCAAGTTATTTTAAAATTTGTTTGTTTCATTGATTGAAAAATTCAAACATGGAAAGGTACACAACTCAGCAGCGCCTTTAGATATTTGAAGTGTTTTAAGCATATGGGCGTTAAAACTAAAATGCATTTCATGCACTATACTACTAGCCCAAATGTTTCCACAATCGTTAGAATTGTGCGGAAATATCTGCTAGACCACCCAGTCCTTTCCGGGAAAGCATTAGGCCCTATTCTAATTGGCGACGTCGACATTTTTGTAATAGATTAAAGGCAAGAGAAATGTCGTCAGACAACAACAACTTCACCAACTGGTAAAAGAGACGACAACCTCGAATCGTCGTCGTGCACGACAATTGAACATCTCACGATCGCCATTAATGCGAATTTTTAATTAAGATTTGAAAATACAAAGTTTAATTGACTCAAGAGTCAATGAAACAATGAGTCTTCGGCTCGAAAAATTCAATGGCCGTTTTATATAATATGATTTGATAATATTGGACGTCATTCTTTGGGGACAATTCAAGAGCTAAATGATAAGATAATTCGGCACATTAACACATTAAACCTCAATTACGTCTCAGAGTCATTTAAAATACAAACTATCGGATAAGATTATATCACCAAAGACGTGGTGTCACCAAAGCCGTTGTCATGAACCCTTCAAATATAACAAAAAAATTTTTATATAATACTATTAAAACTTTTACGTTCATTTATAATTATCATCGTGCTCTTTTGTTGTTCCACTCTTCACAACCTCACAACATAAAAAACGTCAAAACATATACAAAATGTTTTAAAAAGTTTAAAAACGTTTTTTAAACAATACCGGTAATCACTCTTCGTTGCAAATGCCCTTTCCAGCTTTGTAAAAAAATAATCGTAGTATGCATTCTTATATTGTATTATTGTTTGACATGGTTTGCTAGGTTTGCAAGACTTGACAGGGCATTTGCAACGAAGAGTGATTACTGTTAATTAAAAAATATTAGGAATATTTTCTAGGTTAGGTCTATTCCCACTATATAAACAAAGTTTATAGATACTCCTGAAATTTTTTAATAATTTTTATGTATTTATTTTATTATTCATCCGGTTTATTTTCAACCCACAAAAACAATTTTGAATGCGTAGGCTCTTCATCTCAACCATATTTTGTAGACTTTTATAAAAACCCCTTCGCCGATTTTAAAATGTAAAATTGCAAACAGTTAACAGTACTTTGTTGTGGACCTAATGTCATATTTTTTCTTTTTTCTTTCTTTTTGCCAATGTCAAAATTATAGTGTTTGCCTGTTTAACATTTATTTTAATACGAGTATTTCACTGCTATTAAATTCACAATTTTTTTCTTTCCTGACTTTTCTAAGCACTTTAGTGAAATAAATAAATTATTTTCTTTTATTTTGTTTTCTTTTTTCGCTCTCTTAAATAGAACAGAAAATTTTATTAAACAAATATTTAAGAATTAATTACTCTTTGCAACAATTACAAGTAGTTTTTGTGCACACAAACAAGCTATAATTATATAAATAAATATAAATTAAATTAAAGCGTTATAGACATTTAAATTCTGTTAATAAAAATTACCATCTGTTTCAAAATTATAAACCTGAGCAAAAACAAAAAAAGAAAACGGTTTAGGGAGCAACATATTGAAATATAATATAGAGTAGTTAGAGCGCTCACTTACTACACAAAGCAGCCCAGGTTCAAATCCTAGCCCTAGAGAAAATGAAGAACAAAACTTTGTGTGGTATTTCGAAGTTTTAATATAAAAAAATAAGAGGTTGCCCCCTCCTATCTCGATGAAGTTCGTGTCTAAAAAAAAACTGGTTTAGAATATAGTAACTCAGTACAAAACGATATGTAAAGTTAAGATCTGTTTATTATTTACTTGCCCCCATCTGCCAACACATGTCAGATATTTTTTTACAGAAATTATTTTACAACAGTATCTTTAAATGTGGTTTTAGCGGCACTTGTTATTGATATATATTGTGAATGCGTCACATGTAACCAATTTCCCCTCTACGAAAAATATATTTTTTTCCTTTTTTTTTTTTTGTTAAATTGAATCTCAGCTAAATAAACATTTAGAATTCACATCAAATTCTTTTTATTTACAAAACCATTATAATTAGAATACAATTTACTTGTCATATGATGCTGATGCTGATGCTGCCGTGCGCAAATTATTTTTATGGACTTACACAGAAGAAATAATAATAAAAAAAATAGAAATTGTGAATTCGTTGATTTCATTCAGATTGCATTATGACACCTTCCCCTACAATACTTGCCAGTTTTGCTTAAAGACAACGTATACTAGAGTATGAATTTAATGTGCATTTACATACAAGAAACCATTGTGCTGATAGCTGTTATTCTCTATTTTACCCTCAATTCCCTGTTCATGCTAAATACAACATTTAATTAACTAAATAAACATTTAACGTAAAATATATATGAAAATATCAAAGTTATTCACAAGGTGATATAGGGATATTCATAGGGTGTCCCAGTAGTCTAGTGGGTAGTGTGTTAGACTGTTAATGCGAGGGTTGTGGATTCAATGGTCTTAATCACTCGTAATAATTAATAAGAATATAATTTAATAATGTATTCAAATTTAGTAAATACATGAATAAAAATATAATAATAAATTAATATACGATGATGGGTATATAGCCAGTACTTTTTAAATTCTCATGTATTAGGTATAAGTTTATAAAAAGAAGAAATTAAAATAACTGTCAAACGGTGAACGTTAGCATAACAGCAAGGAGATTTTGTTGCCTTTACAAAAAATTTAACCCTTCATTGCATTGTGATGGAAATTTCCATCACAAATTTTTTTGAAGAAAAAGAAAAGAAATGTACAAAAACTTTAGTGTAAATTGGTCGCTGCTGAAATATTTCGGTATTAGATTATACCCATTGGACTGTAGTTTTAGATATTTATAATAAAATATTTTTAAATATTTTTCCTTAAAATTATGCATGAATTTTATCAGTGGTTTATTTTAGAAAAATAAAAAATGCATGCAATTAAGGGTTAAGAAAACATATGTACGGAACAGGCCAACTGCCTGTAAGTGGTAATTTGTTCTATAAAAACTAATATTTCTGTGAAGATTATTTTAATGACATATTGTCTATATATGTATATTTTTTGTCATCTTTATTTTTAAATAGTCTTCGTTGTAATAAAAACTATTGTTTGAATATTTATTTAATAACGGCCTCATGAGCGTTAGTGTAGTAACCAGTCAGAACACATGGTATCTCAACAAACTTAAAATTTTTAGTAGGGCGTTGTATTTTATTTCCTTTTTTTTTTGTAATCAAACATTTTTTTTTAATTACTTACTTATTTATCTTTTTTACTTCTACACCAATTATCAATGAGGAAGGGTGTAGTTATACAAATAATAATTAAAAAATGGAAAAAGACGATATTTTATTTAATATTTACAAAGTAAATTAAAACTTTTGACTAATAAAGGGTAATATTAAAAAAAAAATAAAAATATTTGTTTTTTTCTTTTATTTCTTTGTCTTTTTTTTTTTTTTTTTGTAAATAAAACTGAAATTATTGTAAATAATTTATTTGTTTGTTAATTAAGCTGTTTCTGTTTTAAAGACCCTTAACAATGTTTAGAGTTTTTAGGGCATACCAAGAAATTAGGGATTCCCATAAAATGTGTAGAGTAGACTAGAAACTAACCCATATTTAAGAGAAGTCAGGCAGAATTCGTCGTGAGGGAGTTTATGTGCTCTCTCCGCCATTTTATATATTTCGAGTTAATGATGCCACTTTAGGTTTTTGATTTTTAAATTTTTGAAATCTGCAACCTATTTTCGGTTCATTATCTCCGAAACAGAACAAAATATACGAAAATGGATTGCAGACTTGAAAAATTTGGGGTCGAAAACCTAAAGTGGATCATTAACTCGAGATATATGAAAAATATGAAATATCGGATAGAGCACATAAACTCCCGCACGACGAATTGTTCAGTGAAAGCAATACATCAAATCAAATTTTAGTGGGTTAAAGCAAAGATTTATTTGTCACCGATTAATCTCATGATTATAATTGTTTAAGATATAATTTCTGTCATGTGTACTCATATATATTGCTTTAGAAAAAGCAAAGCAATTAATTGCTACTATTATTTAAATTTGATATGGTGGTAATGTGGTTGATATACTACATCAGAGAATGAAAAATGTTCATTACAGTTTTGAAATATTTCAAATTAAGAATGTTTAGCCCTCTGGCAATAAACCATCAGAAGGAAATTCAGACTATCTTGTTATATACAATAATTAAGGAAATGATTACATTATAAGTCAGATAACTCCACTTCTTAGGGAAAGATGCTATAATAGCGCGTGTTTTTAAGGTTACGATCGCTATCAACCAGTCTTATGCTATAGCAGACTAATCATATGCTTTGTTAACACAAAAATGCTATGCGAAAGTTCATAGAATTCCAAGAGGTATTCTATAAAAAAGGGTATTAGAATAGATTTACTAGAGATCAGATTTACTAGGATCTCATCTACAAAAGAATCAGTAGTGTTTCTTTAATATAATTTATTTTTTTAATAATTAGAACAGAGTACTTGAAATTAGTTACCTTGCGACTATTTTCTGTTATATAAATTAAAAAACAGAGAAGAATGATAAGAGATTTCGAGCAAGCAAAGAAGATATAGGAAACTAACGAGTATTTCTAAGAGAAACAAATTAATAAACAACACGCAAATCTTTGTTTTACTTAGTTTTTAATACAAAACAAATGACATGCAGACATATGTCTGTATGTACGCACACATGAAGGCAAACGTATTGAAACAACTATAAGAGAAATATGTTAAACACTACACAAGAATACAGATAAAGACTTTCAGCATTATCTATAAATTACAGTAGAAAAGCTTCTGTTAAACCTAAAACACAAGCACATATTTAACGTATTTGTTACAGCGAATTAAGAATATCCATTACAAATCAGAATCTCTTAAAAAACACAAATAGTTCTTTAAACTACTCTATGGTCTTATGAAATAGTTTATTATATTTAAAATACATATATTTATCCCCGTAATATACCCTTTGGAACGCTTTTAATGAGTTTTTAACTCCCAACATGTGCACATGTTACCTGCTTTTAAAATTTTAAAATTTTTTTCTTCTTCCCCACTAAAATTCTAAACCTTTTTGCGTATAAATGATTATTTACTTAAAGTGTTTATTTTACATCAGCGTGTGTCTGGTAATTATAATGGTGGCAGGTGGTAGTAAAGGTATGTTAACCAATTTAGCAATAGTTTAAGAACAATTAAATCTCTTTTAAAAAGGTCTGGCCTTAAACACAAGCAGAAAATGTGTGTTTTTCATAACCTTAACAACGTCTGCACATTCCCATACATGTGTTTTCATCTAAATTATAATAAATGGTGTAAATTATTATGTAATTAGTGGGTGTAATATAATACGAATGACAAAAAAAAACCAACACACAAATATGCTTACAAAAACTTTATTACGTCAACAAACTAAAGAAGAGCGAGAGGTGTCAGGCATGAACCCCATAAGGTGATTAACTGGCATTCAGTCATCGAATGAAGAATTTAATCCATTAGAAATTCCTCTAATGAAAAATTTAGTTGGAGTTCTTTCAATTACAATAGAAATATAATTGTTATACTTTCTTAAAATCTATCTACAGGTGTATTCTCTATTCAAAAATTTGACCATCACACTGTCGGTTGCATAACTCTCGATACGGTTTCCATTCTTCAAACGATAGTTAAAAATTTCATAAATGATTTCAAAAAATAAGCATCAGGTATATGTACTTTGGGTACTCTTATAATTTTCTTATACAGCCGGGCTGATAATGAAAGAAGTGAGTGAACAGATAATAGAATATTATTATCCTGGAATTTTCATTTTAAAAGGGGCTCAGAAACACATGTTTAAAAAACACGAATTTTTTTAAAAATCTGTTACAAATGAACAGTGTTTTTCCACACACGTACACATATGGTTGAAATAATAGGTACTCGTGCAGTTACATTTGTTAGCTGTTTTGTAATTTTTAACGGCTTTTTCAGTTTAATAAAACTGTTTTACCTTAAATTGTAAGCAATGTTGTGACAATACTGCTTTAAACAAAAAAGGATTTTGCTAAATTCCTGTAATTTTGTGATTTCTTTAAATATTTTTTTTTATTTTAAAACATTTTTTATGCAAGAGCTGTTAGGCGGCTCAGTAAAGAAAACAAGTTTGAAAAAAAATTCAACATAATTTCGTATTAACTCGATAAACCTTTCCCAGTTATATTCCCCTTCTGTCGACAGAACTATTTAGGTCCTTAAAATAGCCACTAACTGCAGATTCTATTTCTACCCTGTTATCAATTCTTTCACAGATGAATCATTTTTTTGATTATTGAAACTCCTAATGATGCTGTACATTATATTGGAATTTTTGGAAAGGACAGTATATTTTTCTTTTCTTATATTACTATTAAGCGCCTTAGAAATGAAACAAATTGCTGTGAATTGATCATTCAAAGATATTATACCTTCACTTTTGAATTGTCAACAGCAATTGCCTCACCGTTGTATGTTGATTGTGTGTGGTGAGTGCCTTCACTAAGTAGGTTTTTAGCTGTTATCTGTGCTTCTTCCCAATAGATGGCGCTTTTCTGCTGATAATTTGTTTTTTTTTATTGTCAGTGGTTGAAGTGGAATAGAGAAGAATGTCAGGGAGCGTTTTCTTTATGGATGAATGTATTGGGAGGGAGGCGACCTCTTATTTTTAAATTAAAATTTTGAAAAAACCGCAAACTCACTTTTTTATTTTTTTCACCTTCGCTGGGATTTGGAAAATAAGAACAGGAAAATAAGCCGAGGAAGCTAAAATGTGCGAAAAAGCTAATTAATGAATTAGTGGATATGTGAACTGGTGCAAGTGTTAATAAAACCGAACTTTCTTTTTTATCCAATGTGGCCTTTAATTTTTTTATTTGAATGCTGCATTAACTTAGTAAAATACTTCGCACCTTCTCAAACTATAAAGAAATCAATGTTTAACTTGTATGGGAAGTACCACGCCCACTTGTATAATTTCGCCAATTTTCTGACTTATGATCTTTCCTTGACCGTATAGTCGTTTAGAGCAAATTTGGAGAATTTATTTTCAATCGTTCTCAAAATATACAAAAATTACTACTAAGTTTGGGAGGTATCGCGCCCCGGTCAAATTTAAAAAAAAAAATGGTCACCATTGCACCTTTTGTGGTTAAACAATTCTATTGAACCCATTTCAACAAAATTTGTTCAATCGTTTAATAGACGACTCATTTATTATTGATATTTCTTCTTTAAAAGCGGGTAGTTATTTCATTTCATTCACAATTTATCTTATTTTATATTTTAAAGTATTTTTTTTTTTCTTTTTTGTTATCATAAAACTGAAAACGTACTTGTGTACTTATTATTTTGCCCATAAGGATATATACCAAAGTTTAAAAAGACGTAAATTTTTCTGTGTGGGTGTGTGTTTTTAATCATACAACATGACACAGTAGAATGCATTACACACCTCCTCCGTTAATCTCAACCACTCAGTCTTTCACTCTTTAATCGCATAGAACATACGCAATTTTTCACTCACCTCATTACGTGTTCATTTACAATTTCCCATTAAAAGGAACACGTGATTGTATGACATTTAGAGAAGATTTTTTTAATTTTTTATTTTTTTTGTAAAGGATTACAAAATACAAAAGAAAGAAATGTAAGAAAATCCTTTTAATTGGCATTTGGAAGTTTGGTAACTGCAGTAAAACGTATTTGTAAGAAAATGAAAAAGTGTTAATAGTAGAGCACCTTAAACAGAACAAAAAGCAATTAAAAAATTTATAAAGCAAAAATGTTTTTAATTTTTCCGTTCAAGGACATTATAGTGTAAATAAATTTATAAATTTTTTTAACTTAAAGAATTTCATTTCAGATTATTTTTTATATAATCTATAGCCCTAAATTACAATTTTCTTTGACACGTGTTTTTGCTTCGAATGCAAATCTGTAATGTGTTGTGCTATTTTAGTATTTCATTTCAAATAGGAAGCAGTTTTGTTTAACTCCTTGCTCATTCGACCTTAAGCTCAGAAAAGATAATGAAATTAAAACAAAGGTCAGGGGGAGTAACGCAAACAATTTTTTTTTAATTTTTGAAGGAAGTAACTGAAAGAGAAGTGAAGTATCAGAATTTGAAATGGCAAAACCAACATTTTGCAAATGAGAGAGTTTAAAGTGTAGTTACACATTTTGCATCATTTTCGTTAACGTTTTAGTAATTAAAATTTAAAATTATTTCTTCCGGCGACTATCTCTCAGCAGTCTTCTGGCAAAAGCTGTGGGAGTAATTGATTGCCATAAAAAAGCTTCTCAAATCTGTCGTTCGGAGTGGACTGTAAACTGTAGGTCCCGGTACTCATGGATAAAAGTTAACACATACAATATTTGTGCTGCGAAAAGCTAGGCCATAACTAGAGTTGTGTAGCTCATTAACAAACTAGTTCAACTGAACTAATCACTCACATAAGCTAAAAGAGCCGTTCATTACAATATGCTCTTTTAGCTCAATAGTTCATGTTTCTTCCTCTCTTGTGAATCCACGCTCATCTTTCTTATTAGTTCGTTCTCTTTCTTTCTTGAATCTTTTTTATTCTTTGACATTTCATGTTGAAGGTACATACTAATTGGTAATGCCAGCTGCAAATAATATACGTAGCTGCCAGAAATTTTATAGGACATTACATTTTTGGAAATTTAACGATTTTTATGATAACTGTAGAAGCAATTATTAATTTTTATTATTATATTTATTTTTTATTGACGAATAAAAATTAGCATTTTTTAAATGTTAAAAATATTTTAAATAATTAGATAATAACCAAACTTGCAATTACAATAATAATAAATTCGTGAATGTGCATACATGAGTAATTTTTGAGATCGAAAATAAAATTATATATTAATTACAAAATTCTTTAAATTTTTCTGTAAGGCTAAAATTAATTTGTATACCTGAATTTCACTAGAGTATAATAATTGATAACCGATTACTGTAAAACCAAATAATTTTTGGCATGAGATGCCCACCGACTTATTGCTACGTATACAACTGATTCCAACAACATGAGCAGTACCAGTGGAAAAAAAACTTTAATATGATTCAAATGAACATATTGAACTAAATGAGCTATTAAACTAAATGAGCGACCTAGTTCATTGAATTGAGCTGAACTAAAAAGAGCGCTCACTCAAAAGAGCTAAAAAACCCAACATAGCCGTAACCCTGACACAGGGTTGTAATGGCCGATTATGTATGTATGTATCAGATGTCTACGTAAATTAAAATAATTTGTCTTATGTTCGCCATTTTAAACCACTTTACAAACCTATGTGTTGCAAAAGTGTTCTTTCGTTAATGATTTGTAAAAAAATATCAGCAAATCTTCGTGCAAGTTAATAACTCCACTTTAGGTTTTCGGCCCCAAATTTTTCGCGTCTGCAATACGTTTTTGTATATCTCGTGCAGTTTCGGAGATAAATAGCCGAAAACGGATTGTAGATTTTAAAAATTTTTGTGTCAAGAACCTTAAGTGGTAACATAAACTCCCGCAATACTAAATGTGTATAAAATTGTGTGAATTCTGTTCTAACAAATACATTGCATCAGGCACTTTTACTATTGGGTAAATAAAGTATATGTATATACTACAATACATATGTAGCCTATACTTTTTCATTACATTATTTTCATTTTATATGTACAATATATATTTATAATATATGTATATATTAATCTCTATTTTCATATAAAGCTATGTATTATCGCATTTTTATTTGCAACTGCAACAATATAATTTTTGTCTATAATCTTTAATTTGAATATCACAGATATTTTGCACTCAGATTACTTTTAAATCTTCTTAAATATGACCACCAACTTGACTTGAGTCGCTAGAATAACAAATAATTTGAAAACCTCAATACATCACTTGAACAACTGCATTTTACTAACAAATTCAAACGTTTTAATGACGTTTAGAGAGAAGAGAAGCATAAGAAAAGTGAATTCAATAGCCATGCAATTGAATGAAGATAAAGATGCTTAACAAATGCAGTTTACAATTTGTAAACGACTAATTGAACTTTGATTACCAGCAGATAGCAAAATCTTTTGTCAATCCGTTAAACAGTCAGTCAGTCATATTTTTATATCAATCACAATTACTGGCTGCAAGCAAATATTCAATCATTAATTTATTGTATATTAGAAATTTGCGAGTACGAGTATTTTGAGAAATGTTTTTAAACTATTGATGCCCAACATCCATTCTCTTGCCCCAATAGCACTGAAGCATAAAAGAATATCGTCAAATAATTAAATAGCGTGTCAGTGTTTCACTTGAATTGTTGTATAGAAGAGCCATATGGCGTCGATTTATTTAAAACGTTTTTTTTTTTATTTATATTTAAAACGTCACGATGTCTGTAACGCTTTAGGAAAGCAGTGTAACAATATGTTTTTAAATTGACTTGATTGCTGAATTAAAATGTTTTTTTTTTTTTTATTATAAAAACTATTTCATATTTTTCTTTTAATGTTTTGCACTCTTTTCTTTTCAAACAGAAATAGAAATTTTAATTATTTATTAAAAGTTTATTAAAAATTTTATTCAAAAAGAAATAAATTCAATCAATTCCTATTTGTGAAGTTCAGCACAATTTCGTTTTAGATTTATAATATTATTGTTCGTAAAATATGTTCGTTTTGAAAGCGTTTATAAATTTTCTTTTTCCGGCATATAAGACCAAAAAAACTAGTTCTTCTCGTAACAGAAAATTTCTAAAACCAATTCCTTCTCAAGAGAATAAAGAGAAATTTTATTTTACTTCCTTTTTTTATTGAACCGATAACAAAAATTAGAAGATAAAAAAGAAAAATAAAAGAAAAGAGAAAATTATTAAACCGACTTTTAAGTGTACCGTTTTCCTTATCAATTTGCAATCACGACAACGAAGATAATCGTCTGTATTGAAAGGTTAATAGAAACAGCACATTGGAGAAGAGTAAACGTATAATTGGTGTCAGAAGTGCAAACACAAAAATGAAAATTAATTAAAAAATAAAAAGTGTATTTAAAGGTTTGAAGATGGACAGGCTAAAATGAGAAAATGGAGCTGGTAATATGGCTGAACTTGAGAAAAATTTACTTGAGGCGTTCAAACAAAAAATCAAGAACTACGATGCGTATGAATTTTATAACGACTTTGAATGGTATATATGGGAACCTGTTAAAGTCAGTAATATTAACATCAATTCCCTAATAATGGAATGGAAATACAAAACAGGCATAAGTATTAAAACATCCAGAGCTCAAAATCAAGCATTGTAGGGGTAGGTATAGAAAGCAAACCAGGGATTGTCTGACCAGCATTCAGTTGGTGTACAATGCTTTTTCTGATTTCATTGTACTCTTTGAACGAGAAAGCATTGTAAAAAACAATTTCAGATCTAATTAATGCACATTATGATGAAACTAAATAATTGTCTGTAAATTTACCTTCTTAAGTGCACTATATAAAATCTAATCATTGAAACCATATTAAAAAGTTCGAAAGAGTTCGATTTTCAAGATATCCCTATATAATTTTACAAATCTAATTATGTAAAAAAAGGCATATTTTTAGGCGCCCTTCAATTTTAATTCTCAATGTTATTTAAATAATGCACTATAAATGGAAAATAAACTTATTTAGACTTAGTTGGTTGAATAAAAAGTATTTGAGCAATCATAGAAAATTTTAACAACAGAAAAAATGTGTTTTATCCCAAACTTTTATTATTAAGCTGTCTGATCTCTTTTCAATTTCCATTACCCCTCCAATCAAAGGCATTTTAAAAAAGCCAGTATTTAAAATTTATTGGTGGATTTAAAGAAAAAAATAATTTTAATTTATTTACCGTCTACAATTACTCTAACTAAAATTCATTAAGAAGTAGGGTGTCATATAGTCAGTATTGGCTTAGTATATAGTTTTAAATGCAATTTCATTTATTTTTTTCTATCTATCTTTATTATTAATTAATTACATCTATATAGACAATTAAAATAATTGGTATGTTCTACTCGCTAGCAATTATAAATCTTTATTATTATTTAAAACAGTTTCTATTAGATTTTGTTACTGTTTTATTGTTGTTATTGTTTTATAATTAAAATTTTAACCATTATTTTGTGGTTTTACAAAAATATAGAGAATTTGGTGTTTAATTACTCTAAAATATTATTATTTGTAGGAGACTGTATGAAAAGTAATACAAAAAATTGGAAAAAAAGCAGAATAAGTTGATGAATGAAAATTTTTAAAAGTAAACGCAATTAGTAATTTATTAAATATTTATAAATAGAACAGCACTTTTTATTCAATTTATCAAATGCATGGCAAATTTGTAAGCTAAGGCTTTAAAAATGTCTGTCTGAGGGCAACATTGTTAGCATTGGCTGTAATGCATATTTTCAGACAAACCCAAAGGCTTTGTTTAGACTTCGCCGCTAAAACTTCCAACAAATCAGCTTGTATATAAAAGGTAAAGTCTTTCTTTTCAATTTTAGAAGTACAATGGCAGATCATACTACTGGTAAAATGCCATATGTGGCACTGATCCCGACAATATGCGCTGCCTTGCTTGATTGGCATTTGCAAGCTTTCAGCAATACGATATAGCATTTTGACATGCGAATCGCGCTCCCGCTTAAGAACTCGCTTGCTAATATATTACGGGGAATTATTTTCATAGCTAGAGATTACACACGAATCAACTGCCATCGCACTGAGCGTTGTCTGACATTTATGGGCCAATATTAACACTAAAAATTCTCTCAAGGTCAACTTTATTGTGATCTGATCTATCGGTTACAATTCGAATATCAATAATTGATAACAAATATTCGAAACTGTGACGAAAAATAAGCTTCTATCAAAATTATCAATAAAAACGCTTCCACTAGCTAATACTTGTCACCGGGCGTATACGTACGGAATGCTTCGAACAACCCATATGATTATTCCTCCAGGCTTTTTGTATTCAAATAGAGAATTGACTACAAATTTTCTTTTAATCAATGGGAGAAAAAGTAGAGAAAGTTAGATGAAAGCTTTGTTCATTACTGCTGTTAAACACAAATCTTTGCTTTATAAATTTTCATCATCTTATCCCGTATTCTTCATACACTTATTATCAGAAAAGTCGCAGAACTACATACAATTATTCCAAGACCAATCATTGACCATAGAATTGATCGAGTATAAACTGAGCGCTCTAAGCTATATATTTATTCGCAAAACGCTGTATCTGTCATCAATCCATTATGAGCACCTAACGCCGATTTGCTTGAGTATACTTTATTTCAAATCCCTTCATCTACACGTTCATAGTCGACATGGCTTACTCCGAACTTCGTAGAAGAGCAACATAGAAAGGCCATCAGAAGCGCTGCCTCTTTTCAAATTATGCTGTCTTATCAAATTGTTAAAATCTAGATTGTTCCTCAGTAGACGACTCATCACACTCTCCAAAAATTTGAAAAGACTACTATTAAGTCCAGGGGTACCAAACTCTCTTTTCCTATGGATTGGCTTAATACGAGTAATACCATTCTTCTGTTATGATGGAAAAATACCGATATGGATGGTTTTTTTTTCCTTTTCATCTACCTTTACTCTGTGTTCATATTAATTTTTATTTTTTTTTATATCTCCTTTTGAGGTTTGACAACTTATTATATAGAATTTAAACTTCCACTTCACACTGTAAGACCAAATGCAGGAAAAACTGCCAGCAATTTCAACTGAAGTTGAAATCTTTTGTTGACAAGCTATGGATTCAATGCGCCAGAGTTAACAATTTTTTAAAACTTTTAGGCAAACATTTATTCCAAGAAGTGTAGAGCATAGCCAATCACAATTTAAATTTAAGCAGGAAGTATCACACAAAATCACGAAAAACAATTACTAGTTTACTAAACAGGAAACAAAACTTTTTATTCGCAAAACACTTTATTAGAGAGCCATAATATTTCTGTTTTGGCCCACCTCTTAAACTCAAGTACATACTTTTAGTACTTTTCAATGTAAAAGCTTTCTTAATTGAAGAAATTGTGAAATATTGTTTAAAATACCTGAAAACCCCACGTGTTTTTAAATCGCAAAGAATTGAAAATCAAAATTTGGAAAACAAAAACCATTTAACCCATATTACTTTACACAAAAAGATTATTAAGTTTTTTATTTTTTCCATTTTTGTTATGACCATAAATCTTAATTGTGGGAGAGTTTTAAAGTAAAAACAAAACTCTAGGGAAATTGCAAAAATTACTGAAATGAATTAAAAAAATAAAGCAACCAACCACATCAGGTGCTTTTAATAGGAAACTTTAGGAAAAGTTACACTGAAATGTAAAATTCTTTCCAAACTGTTTAAAAATTATAAACAAAAACGTCAAAAAAATAAAAAAGTAAAAGTCAATTTTTAATAAATTAAAATGTTTTGAAATTTTATAAAAATATTTCTGAAAGATTAAGCATCATAAGGTTTCTTTAATAAAATAATTATTGAAACTGTGAAGCACCAGGTGTAATTTCTAAATGAAATATTAGCTGTAAGAGGCTTACAGTTAAACTTATAAGTATTCATACAGTTATGTTGGTATGAGTAGTTTGTTTAAATAAAAGATTAATGTGCTTATAACATATTAAGTTCTATAGAGAAAGGTTTTTTTTAAGTCTTTTCCAAAAAAAAGCAACAAGAGAAATTATTTTATTTACTGTCTAATTCATAATGAGATAAAACGTGCTTATAAGAGCCTTATAAGCATTTATAATTAAGAAATTTTTATTGTAGGTTTCTAGGTACTTTAACCGTATAATAACACGACATTTGTGAGTTAGATTGGATATTGTATAAATAAAAGTGGAATAATATTGTATTACAATGAATAAAACTTATATAGTTGCAAGTATAGATACATATGTATGTACATATTTAAATTCATATAATTAAAAATTTTCGTATAATAGCAAATGATTGCAGTCTCTGTACAAAATTAAATTTCTAAATGGCTAAAAAATTGTTTTTATTTTGTATTACATATGCCATCTCTTTCCTTTACAGGCTCTGTCATCAGTGCCGGTAGAAATTACGAATGTAAATCTCTCTTTCTCTCCAGTTTACAATTCCATTTTACCAAATTTAGAGATAAAAAAATGTAAACAGAATAGTGATGCACAAACCAAAAAGAGAATGGTAGTATTCGATTACTTTATACATGAATTAAAAAAATGTGTGGCAAAGGAAACATTTTTTTTTAATTTTTCAATTTGTTTTAGTTATTTTTTTTAACAGCAGTAAATATTACTTCAATCACATCTGTTTTATGTATAATTGTGTTACTATTACATTATTTTTAAGAATATTGAAAAATTACCGAAGTAACCGATAGCTTTTATTGTGCATCACTACGCTGAAATAACATCATGGTATTGCCAGCATGACATTAAAATCGTTTATTAGTTAATTTGCTCATATGAAACGTTTATGAATAAGATTTTTTATTTTGAGCTTATAAGACAGATAACGTCTCATAACTAATGTATGGATAAAACCTAAATTAAGGAGTTATTATGAATTAGACCCTTAGTTTTCATTTTTGTTAGTTAAAAAAAAATATATGTTGAGAGTAAAAATTAGCATACTTTTAGGTGTTCTTTTTTTTATATCATTTTTTTTTATTTGATTCATTGCAGCTTAAAATGAAAAAACTATTTGAAGAGCAAATAGTACCGATTAAAAAATTTGAATAGGCTGTGAACTAATAGTGGAAATCTAAAAAAATTAAATCATCTGTAACTCCCCTGGAAAAAAAGAGGTTATAAATCATTTATAAAATCATTGATGAAATCAACCTCAAAAAGTTCTATTTCTGCTGAAGCACCATAGAATTTAACAAGTGGTTGTGTCATAGGACGGAAAACATGTATAGTAATTGTTTTTGTATGAATATAATATTTTAGAATATAACATTCAACTCTTCGAAAAACTTGGATTTCAATGGAAAAACTTCTACTTTTGTTCTTTTTTTTTTTTTTTTTTCTTTGGCATTTGGAAAAGCTAACAATTTTGTATTTCAAAAATTTTAAGTTAAAATAATTTAAATTTCAAACTAAATTTTAAAACATTTGAGAACTCGTGTGTGCACTTTTACCTAAAACTATATATACATAATATATGTATTTGAATATAACATACGTATGTACCTACACGAATACAATGTATCTGTTAAATCTTTATATAGACTGTTTCATGAATTTGTATTTAAAGAATAATAAAATGCCACAGCTGCAGTAGCAGGAGTAGCAGGTTAAGCAATCAGCATTACCAAACAGCAACAAATTGTTTGGAATACAGCGAGACTTATGCTGTAGCTTATGAACGCCCATTATATGGAATGTATATTTATTTTAAACTCCTAAATGGTAGTATATAGACCAGTATGTATATATGTATATAGAAATAAATAAGGGATTACATACATATTTACTATACAGGTAAAGCTGGGTAATAAAAGTTGATTCACCTTTGTAACATAAACCATCAAAGCAAAGCACAGATATGATGAATAAAAAAGGAAAATATCCTTAAACCAAAACACACAAATACACACATACACTATAAAATATAAATAAATACATAGAAATTAAAAAATGAGCATTTTTAAAGAGAATTACGAGTATATAAAAATGATAAAGGAAACCAAAAACATCAAAAAAGAAGGAAATGATTGTAAGGAAAAAATCTCTCACTCTAAAACCATATTTCCTTGAGGCTATTCGAATATAAATCGGAAATATACAGTTTGTAGACATCAATGGTCAAATACATAAGAATTCTTAAATTTTTTTGAAAGCTAAATCTGGATTTTGTTGTATATATTAAATCACTACACTGTAACATTTATTTGGTTAAAGACGGATTCAGTAGTTTAGCGAAATAAAACTCTTTAGCTATATTATTTTCACACAGTTTAAGTATTCCTGCATAGAAATGTAGATTTTCAAATACATACTTATTTTTTAAACTTTAACAAGACACAAGACACAAGACATCTCTGTTAAAAAATATTTGTCTTCATAATTTTAGAAAACGAAAAAAAAAATTGAAAAACACTTGTCATTATTAAATCAACAACTGCTGCCAAATTATTATTAAGTGGCTGGGTAGTACAGACAGTCAAATATGATTGACTTGAGGCCATTAAATAGCCACCGCAACTGAGTATAATTCACAAAGATAAATAAAATGGTCAATTACATCTATCAGCGATATGTAGAGGATGTTTGCCATACTCGTAAAATAGCAAAAACTGAATAGTATATTAGTTTTATATTTTTTAAGCATTTTTAAATTTATTTATGAGCAGGCAGTATGAAAAGAAGAAAAATCACCTATAAAAGAAATAAGAAATTAAAATAAGCAATAGACACAAACAGAAACTTAGTAATGTGCAAGCTGTTCGCAAGGCTTTTCACAAAATGCCACCTTTCCTAGGAAAATAAAATCACCGAAGATTAGAAATAATAGCCTAAAACTTCCAGAAGCCAGGGGAACTTTTAAAACGAAGTATTTATAAATTTTATATATGACATTTTTTGTTAGCTATTGAAGAGCATATACTGACAACAAACTAATGACCAAAATAATAAGTGCATGCACGTACATGGAGACATACATACATGCACTCGTATGTATAACAACGAATGTAGATTTGTTTGTCTTTTTGTATCTGCTTCTTCGACATTAAGCAAGTCCTAAGTCTTATAAGCGATCACTATGAAATTTGACATGTGAATGTACTTTCTCATGGGGATGGATTATGGAACATCAATAAGGTGTCTTTACGAAAAAAACATGACAAATTAGAAAACTGAATAACTTGGTAATAACAATAGTAGTCATTAAAGATCATATGCTTCGGATAGTTATTGACAATTCTACAATTCGACATTCCACTCTATTACACCTTATCTAATGTCAACAAAAAAACGACAATCGAATTTGATGGTAATAATTAGTCGCCATGGTCTAGTGGTTAGTGTGTTGGCTTACTAAGACATGAGCCCTGGGTTCGACACCCAGCTCCAACATCTTAAAGAAAAGAAAATATGAAAAAATATTTCTTTCGGCGACTACCTCTCAGCAATCTTCTGAGTAATTAATTGCCATGAACAAGCTTCTTAAGTCTGTCGTTCGGATTCGACATTAAACTGTAGGTTCCGGTACTCATGGATATAAATTTACACACACAACATGAGTGCAGCGAGAAGCTAGGCCGTAATCCTGACACAGGGTTGTAAAGGCCAGTTATGTATGTTATGTATGTATGATTAGCACCAACTCAAATATATTGGTTTACTAAACTTAATCTCGCCTTCATATTTTTGTTTCGAAGCATAGGTAAACTTAGATCCTTGTTGTCAGTACCCAGAAGTTCGTGATGAAATGACACATTCTATAATAGCAGAAAATGTTTTTGAATACCTTTAATAAGTTTATTATTAGCTGGGTTCATGTTTTTCTTCAATTCTAAACTTACAAATATTTGTTTTCGTTTTCTCAATTTAATCTCATAAATAATAATAGTGTTTTTTTTTAATTTTTTTTCTAGTCCAATTTCCTAGTTCTTTTTAATGCGATTTTTGAGAATTTTTATTCATTTTTTTTTCTAAATTTAATTTGACTGTTAAATCTCTTAAACTGCTAACCAGCTCACTCCTATCAACTACTGTACAACATCCTGCCTGCCTGCCTCATGGCAGCAAATTTGCCTAAAAATATTAATCTTATCACCTCTACTCTCTCTTCCGGATTATTTGTATCCATACCTTGTGGTTGTTTGTCAGGTTAAACAACAACACAGCTCTATGGAAAATATTTAATAAATTGATGAAAAGAAGTCTTCATTACACAGTAGTTGTGGTGGGGAAATTAAACAACTACCAGATCAACAACATCACTGACAGGAACAGCAGGAGCCAAAAGAAAACTGTATACGAGAATAGCTGGCTGCCATTAATAAAATTAATTTCAATCAAAACTGCAGGGCATCAATGTTATTTTATGATTCTGATTGTTGTTTCAGTGATTGTTTAGTCAAAAACCGAAATGAAAAACACACAAAACTATTTTATGCGTATTTAGTACAGTGAATAGCAAAAATTAAGGGACATACTAGTAGAGTAATTTCATATCTTAATAATATAATTTGTTTAAAGTCTGCTTTAATAGGTTATTTGACAAAAATTAAAAATAGTAAAAAATAGGCAGATATTCCTTGAATTGTATTACATAACTAAACTAGCTCTATGGTATTTCAAGCAAGTTAATTATTGTTTATCGACGACATACAGGGTTCTTAATTAGAGTGTTTTTACTTAAGTTGACTCAGTATTTATTTTTTTAATGTCTATAACGTGCCTATTAAATATTTTCCAATACAGTAATATAAAAATTTCTTAACTTTCTATAAAAACATTATTTTAAAATATATAAATAAATTTCGTATAATATAATTTTGACGAAATATTATATAATAAGCTCAGTCTGCGAATGCTTCGATATATAATGAAATCAATATCTAACTTGTATGGGACCTCTTATGCCCACTTGCTCAATTTCGCATATCTTTGTGCGGGAGCTTATGTGCTTTATCCGCCATTTCATATTTTTTATATATCTCGAGTTAATGATGCCACTTAAGGTTTTCGACCCCAAATTTTTCAAGTCTACAATCCGTTTTCAGATTGCTGATTTTAAAAATGTTGGTGTCAAAAACCTAAAGAAAAAAACAACTCCCCTACGTTAATATTTTCTGTCTGCTGATTTGCCTTGAACATAAGGTCAGTCAGACTAAATTCGAAATTCTAGCTTTAACCATTCTCAAGATATGCAAAAATCACTATTTAGTTTGTCGAGGATGTATCATACCCACTTGTCAGAATATTCCCACTTTCTGACTGACATTTGAAAAATAGAGAAGTAGTGAAACTCCCTAAAAATCCTCTAAATATAATATAACAATTTTATTTCTATCTATTATTTTTACATTGGCAACAAAAACTAAATTTTACAATAGTTGACAGACTTGCAGTCGTTATGATTGCACTCGCGGTAACCTGAACATCGTCGAACTTGAACATCGCCGAATGTGAACAAGCTTTTGTTGACACTGACTATTCTGTAATGTGAACAAAGTCAAAGAGCTCTATATGTTACGTGAACCATTTTGGTTAATTGCATATGACTTTGATATCACAATTAAACTATTGTTTTACTAATTTTTATGTTGGGCTTAGCTTGGCAATGTTTCTTGTGTTGATGGGACCACTAAAAAATCCTTGAAATTTGGTAAAACGAATAATTTCATAACCATGATTTTCTCGTGATCTCGTTTTGTTTTTGTTTTATATTTTAATAGTTCAAATAACAATAAAAGAAGCGTGTTCAAGCATGTTTTTTTTTATGAAATTCGACAATCGCTAAAGTGAAAAATTTTTCTAACATGAACTGCCTTGATTTTAACTAGTTTAAACTGCGAGTGCACTCTATGTAATGTACAGTTGGCATTTGAAGTTGTGCAGCTCTGTAGCTTCATGTTTTCTATGTTTTAATGTTTTAAGTGTAGGGTATGACCTTCACCTGTACAATAAATTACAATCAATTGTTTTCTAAATCAACCACCCCAACCTTAAAAAAAAAAAGAAATTATAAGTGAAAGTTTTAATTGAGGTTTTTGACACATATATGTGCGGTTTTATTTTTTCATGGACCACATAATTCTTAGGTGGGTTTAGGTTTTTTTTTTGTTTTTATTCTATTTTGTATAGTTTTTATCAATTTAATTGTTGTTCTAGTACTTGCAGCGGTTGTTTATTATTATTTTTTATATAAAAAGTTTCATTGTGATTTGTTTTGTTTTCACACACAAAACAATTATTTTTCTTTTATTATTCTTTGTAGTTGTTGTTGTTGTATAAAAAGTTTCAAATTTTTTAGTTTTATTTATTTTTTTTTTAACTCAATTGGCTTTTTATATAGAATTTGTTTACAATAAATTGGCTTTTAGCATTAAGATGTTTTTTTTTTACTTTTAGTTTCTATAGTTTCTTTATGCTCATATGAGTATAAATACTTGTGTTTATTGAAATTGACGTATTTTTTTACTCGTTCTCATTCAAAACAAATTTAAAAAAAGATTTATTTTTCAATTTTTTTTAATTTATTGTCTATCGTTTGTTTGAAGAGTTCATGTTGAACGATTTATTGCGTTGATCTACAAGATAATAAAAGTTCATGTTTTGCTTTATGATTTATATAGAAAACTGTCAGACTCACCCAATGAGGCTATAGAGGTGAGAGGAGGTTTAAAATATAACAAATAAATAATTAAGTAAATACTCGTAGTTGATTAAGAAGATTTTATTTAAAAAACAGTATATTCAAGCTAAAAAAGCTTCCAAGTTTTTAAACAAAGACTTTTTACATATCCCGTCTCTTAGCTTAAAGTGCAATACTGCTCCTGACAACAGTCATATCTCTGGTGAAGTTTGTCAAAATTTGAATAATCTGCCTCATTTACTTTACGTTTGTTGGTCATTACTATCGGACTACCTCTTGATGGAAAAAGTTAATTTCGTGTGCCAGTGTTATATATTTTATTTATATTTTGAAAACAAATATCCTATTCAAACCAATGCTAAAGTTATATTTACACCACCTAAGTTCTCATCTGATTATAACAGATTATAGCAGTTACAACTCAGACGGCAATCATTTTGAAAATAGAAAATGTTCTATTTTCAACTGAGCTCTGGAAAAAAAACAAAACTTAAATTAGATTTGTAAGTAAACTATCTAAGTCTAACTGAATGCGCTCTGATATGAAACTCAGATGAGAACTTAGGTGGTGTAAATATAGCTAAAGCCCTATAAATACTGTGAAAACTCTATGCCACCAATTTTGAAAGCAAAAATGTAGTTTCGTGAATATTTTCATGGTCCTACAAGAACATTCGTTGCTGAACTTTCGGGATGCCTAGTTGAAGTTTCTACATTCGATACAATTTATATTAACCACGGGTTCACGGGTGTCAGCCATAAACACAATCGTTTGACAATTTCCCGGGAGTGTTTTGCTTTGTTTAATCTCAATATGAAAGAAATTTTATATAACTTGGTAACCGTGGCTGTAATATTCACCACCAGAGACTGGTGGACATTATGTCAACCTACTGGTTCATAGATTTTGAAAAAAGAACATCCTATTTTGAAAAGGATAAAAATTGGAATGAAGAAATGCTGAATTACATAAAATTTAATTTAAAAACTTGCATTTGATTTAAAATTCATGAAATCGTTTTTAGATCGCTGCGTTAACTATACGAACTAACGGTTGGCAGATTATTTGTCCCCAAGATCTGTCGCTTTTTTTCGGTTATTTTTACGTATAGGCATTGTAGTAACCATTGAAAAGGTAAATACCGGAATACTATCCACGCTATTTTTTATATTAAGATTCCCAAGGAATTTTAAACGCACTGTATTGAAACAATACTCTTCCAAAGAAATAAATTAATAAAAATTGCATAAATCTTATTTCTATAAGCAAATGCAAAATAAACTAAATCGCACTCAACAATAACAGCAATAACTGCGTAATATTTTCTATAACACTGGCATTTCATGATACACACACTCGACACGAATACATACATACACTCAGAGGCAGTATAAAAGACAATAACAGAAACATATAAAATACTTTACATAAGAATAGAAATTAGAGTTTCTGTTAAACATAGAACATACAGACTAGAAAATGTAGACTATTATGAACATTTAAAGAGAATTTTATTATTTTATACTTATAATAAAATGATGATGAAAGTGGTGTAGTGAGATGAATTACTAAGAGATGCAACTCGCATTTCTCAAAATAAGAAGAAAAACAAAAGCGATAGTAATGTTCCATTCAGCACAGATATGTTGCGGTGATCATTACGCCTTCAGTGATTAAAGATCAAAGATAAAATAATAAAACAAACGAAACAAAATAAAATAATAAAAAAAGCTTGAAGTATGCTTCAATTGCAAACTTTATTTTTTTCATACGCGAGTAAGAAAACACTTGGTTTTCATAATGGCTATCGTTATATCCATTACTTTTTTAGCCCTCTAGTGGTTAGTGTGTTGGCTTACTAAGACAAGAGCTCCGGTTCAAGTCCCGGCTCTGACATCTTGAAGCAAAGAAATATTTAAAAAAAATTATTTCTTTCGGCAACTATCTCTCAGCAGTTTTCTGGTAAAAGCTCTGAGAGTAACTGATTGCCATGAACAAGCTTCTGAAGTCTGTCGTTCGGAGTCGTCTTTAAACTGTAGGTCCCGGTACTCATGAATAAAAATTAACACACACGACATATGTGATGCAAAAACTAGGCCGTAACCCTGACACAGTGTTGTAATGGCCAATTATGTATGTACAGTGCAACTTCGACAATCCGGACACAAATAGTTTTAGACACCTTCGGATTATCGAGTTGTCCGGACTATAGTAGTAAAAATTATTAAAATAATCTAAGCGAAGTTATTTTGATTTATGCTTTTTGCTCTAGCCTCTTCAACAATAGAATAACCTGCATATCTATATTATTCTGCATTAGATATATTTGTTTTTGCATCCAAAGATTTATTACATTATTATGGCTCA
Source organism: Metopia argyrocephala (assembly GCA_963576795.1). NCBI lineage: Eukaryota > Metazoa > Arthropoda > Insecta > Diptera > Sarcophagidae > Metopia > Metopia argyrocephala. Next base: position 8,265,282 of record OY756208.1, read on the forward strand.
AATGGTTCTCCTTATTTTTTTTAATGTCGGAAAACGTTGATATAGGAATATGGAACTTTTCGGTAACCTGCCTAATAGTTTTCTCCTTATCAAGACTTTGTAAAATATTACACATTTTCTTTAAAGTTAGTGTCTTATGTTTGCGTTTATTATTTAAGGACATGGCACTTGGTATGACATTACACAAACACGCTTGCGAAAGAATGAACTGAAACTGGAATAATGATAGTGTATATATAAAATGTAAATAAAAGTATGAATAAGAAAACATGTGAGTTAAAAATGGCAAACCTCCGGAATTTCATTTTTTCTTGGATACAAAAAATTTGTCCAGATTCTAGAGTTAAAAATTTCAAGTTGTCCGAAATGTAGAAGCGATCGAATTATTGGAGTAACTAGACTGGCGCATGTCCGGCCTGTCGAAGTTGTACTGTATTTATAAAAGTGTTAATGGAATTGTACTCTACGAAACTTAAGCTCTTTTAATTTTCAATTTAGTTTACTTGGAATTTTGGAATATTTCTAAAAGCCAAATCTGTTTTGCGTTTGTATTTTTGTAATATTTTTATTTATTTTTGAGTTCTAGTTTAAATCCTGCATTGGGGAATTCTCTTTTATAGTCACTAGTGATGTTTCTGAACAATTTTTTTTCTTTCTTCAAATAATTACAGGTTTGACTGTATAAAACCAGAAGCTGCTATAACTCTGTAAGAAGACTAATTATCGTTCATTTCTTATTGTATGAACATTGTACATATATAGTTTACTTGTTTCAATTTTTCTTATTTTCCTTTAGCTAACATACATAAGTAATGGAATGGCGTCGTTAATTATAGAAAATTATAGTTTCAGCCAACACTGTTATTATGATACGAGTATGACAAAGAAAAATGTAAATTTCTTGTTTTTAATAAATAAAATCTTAGGATATAAGTATATAATCGTTTCTAAAAAATTTGCCCCAATTATTCACAGTTTCATAGAAATATGTTTTTGGTTTCTTTTGAAAAAAAATTTCTTAAATTCCATGTATAGGTAGAAAGATATGTTAAAATGTCCACAATCTGACACATATTATTAAAGCAAGAATTTGTCAACAAATGAGCACAAAAACAAATATAATTTGATATACAGAATGTAGCACATTTGCTTGGTAGGAAAACAAAAAATTTTCAAAATATTTTCTTATTGCCGTTTACAATTCTTTTGAATTTACAAAAATTAAAAATAATTTTTCTATAATAAAAAAAATTATTTTTTTTTTCTTTTTTAAAAATAAAACTATAAATTCCAATACCTTTATAATCATTAATTAAAAATTAAATTAAAATATTAAGAAAATAGCAAGAAAAAAACGTTTTAGTTTAAATAATGAAGGAAATATTTAAAGCCAATTAAATTTTCAAATTATAAGTGACGCCCACTTAAAATTTGTCTTCCTAAGAGTGAAAAAATATAGTAATTAAATGAAAAAATATTTTTTAAATATTTTTATTTTCTTATTCGGATGCATATGTTAAAATAAAAAGATATTTTTAATTAAATTACCATGAGTATGTCTTTTTTGATGGGGCATATACACATAAATACATAAATATATACTTATTATTTTGGCTTCTGGTGAGACATTAGGTATACAGTACGTTAAAAAGTCGATACAAAAAATATTTAATGCACAACCTACTGGACAATTTGTTTTTGCTAAAGGCGGTGATGGATGGGATACTTCGGATACGGTAAAGTCTCTGATTGGGGTCAACCTGGCGGCCTCCAGAACGATCCTTGTTCCCGTTGTATTCAAGTCGACATACAGCCTCCTCGTGGCCCTCTTGGATAACATTCTAGCACCCGCTAGCTTGTTAACTAATGTATGCGGCGATTGTCCAATCCCCTGGACTTTAAATTAGGGTTGTGCGTAGGGCTTGAAACCCACCACGTAAAAACAAAAAATTCAATGAAAACTAAGACAATAGCCTCTAAACGGACCCCCTTCTATGTTGACGAACTTGGCAAACGTTTTAAGGATTATGATTTAAGGATATGCACCTGGAACGTGAGAACCCTTTATAGGGAAGGTGCCTCTATCCAACTGGCGGATGCTCTCACGAAATGTAGGGCTGACATCACCGCCATCTAGGAAATGCGATGGATAGGGCAAGGTTGTACAAGGAAAGCAACATGTGACATCTACTACAGCTGCCATGAGAAGAAACACGAATTTGGTTGCGGATTCGTAGTTAGTAAGAGACTTCGCCACCACGTCTCGGAGTTCACCCCTGTGAACGAAAGAATTGCTACAATCCGCAAAAAGGCAAAATTTTATAACATCAGCCTTATTTGTTAATGTTTATTACAGTGCTTTTGTATATATAAAAGGTATGCTTCGCATACTCAGCTTATGAACACGAAATTGTACGGACGGTAGAAAGAATAATTATTTACTTTTTTTTATTCAGGGGTAAACCCCTACTGATGCTGTAAATTGTATTGGAATTTATGAAAAGGAAAGTAAATATTGTTTCTTGTATTATTATTAATTACTAAGCGCCTTAGGAATGAGACAAATTGCTGTGAATTGATCATTCAAAGGCCAATGTTATACCTACACCTTTGAATGGTAAAAGAAATCGTTGTATATTTATTGTATGGTAAGTGCCTTCGTAAGTAGGTTTAGCTGCCATCTGCTACTTCTCAATAGATGTCGCTTGTCTCCTGATCATTCGTCTTTGTTGTTGATGGTGTGGGAATGTCAGGGAGTGGTTTCTTTGTTGATGGACTTCTTGGAGATTGCTCAACCTCTTATCTTCTATATTTTTAAAAAAATTTTTGAAATTGATCATCTTTGCTGGGATTTGAACCTGGAGCGTTTGAGTTTATGTGCTAACGCTCTAACCACTATATTTCACAAGTTATCATGCTATTAAAGCCCATGTTCAGTTATAGAGAAATAAAATTATTTCTTATAAAAGGTTATCCTGTACCTTTTCTTTTTACACTCACTGTAATTAAGTGTCACATTCTTTATACATAATATATGGAAGCATTTATGTATGTAAGTGGCATATGAAAAACTTTTATAAGCAAATAATTTGACATGTTCAAATATATTTTCACCCAGCGTTTGGTTTTGAATGGCTTAATGATTTATAGATTTTAGGTTTTTATCACATTTTATACTCTTCTTATACAGTTTATATACAATTTAAAAATATGTTTATATTTATATTTTTAAAATTAAGACACAAATAAAAAAATAAAAAAATTATATTCAATTTAAATGATTTCGTTAATGCCAGGTGAAGGTGAGCGAAGGCTTCCTCTTAGACAATTTATAAAATCTAAAATATTTTCATATGGAATCATATGAAATCGAAAGAAAAATATTCTTTTAAAAATAAAACGTGGTTGTTGTTTTTGTGTCATATTTAAAGAAAATTTGAATATTAAAATAAATTTTTATATTTTTGTTTTTATTAAAAAAAAATGTGCCTAATGAGGATGTTGATGTTAAAAACGATGATGCCTTTATTGGTGGTCTCTATGATTTGTCTTTTCATTATAATTGAGTGAATAAATGCCTTCGTTGGCATACCCTACAGCAGGGTATGAATCCCAGCAAAAAAGAGTTTTCTAATTATTAGCAAAATCATAGATAATCTCAACATAGAGCAGTTCTATTTTTGTTGAATCAATGAATTTTGAATTTGACTTACATAAGAAGAATTAATCCAAAAGCCGAAATAGTGTTTTTTATTGTTATTATATTCAGCTCTTAGAAATACTTGGTGTTCAATGAAATTGCTATGACTTTGAAATAACTTCAATTATTTTTTTAGTTAAAGATGACTCCCAATCACTTTTGCAATTAAGTGATGATATGCTTCACTGACGAGCTTAATAACATTATTTTGAGAAGCTATACAAACGTTCCAAACCAAAGTTTCTTGATTAGATAAAACTCACAAGCCTTATAACAACATTATCTGAAGTTAACTGGCATTTTTTGGTCCTATTTTCAACAGGAAATATCATCGTTAATCGAGCGATAGTAAATATCGATTCTCTTATCAGGGACTTCTTAGTTTCGAAGGCTGATAATGGCCATCTTGTTGATGATGTAAATATCTGTTAAAATAATTATCATTTATTTAGTGTGTTTTGCCAAATTAACTTGGATGTGAATATATAGTACTCAACACCCAGTGCAAATAAAAAAACCTAATTTATCCGAATTGATGTTTTATTTAGCGCTGCCTTCGCCGATTTTATGATCACCATAATTGTTCTACAGTTTGGTAAATAAATTTTAGTCTGCTGACCAATGTCCGCATGTCGATGAAACTCAAGATATGTTGAAAACATCGCCACTTACCGTTAGATGACGTGAACTAGCCAGTCTCAGGTGTATGTGAATTAGACATATACCACAGCAATCCTCAAAGCCAACATAATCCATAGTTTACTAAATTATACGCCAGAGTCATGTAAAATTAGAAAAGAAGCAGAGGTGGACATTTTAGGACGATATATTCGACGCATAATGGCATCAGTGTGTCTTTCAAACGAGTAAAAAATTCGATATCTCACACACACTTTGTTTATTATTTTTTTTTTTTAATTTAAGGCCAGCACTCGGGGGATGACCCCTACTTATGCGATACATTGTGCTGGTCAAAGAAAATATGGTATGGGATGGAGCAAAGAGAAAATTGTGCTTGTTTTATTTAAATTTAAGGATTGGAAACGCTTCATGGAAGATCCTATATTTTTTAATCCAATTTAATATTGGGTTCAGATATTTTTTGGAAAATATTGGGAAACCCTTCAAGTCCTTCAAACGAATTAGCTGATTTTCGTGTATATTGAAGTCAGTAGAGAAAATACTGGCCCACTAGCTCAGAGTGAAACTAATCTCTCTATAGCTACTGTGCATATACTATAATTATGCCTATTCAGAACAAACCAACTGTTATAGCATTACATGAACTTGTTTAAGATGTCGAAAAGAGCTTAAACTCTACAAAGTTTGCTCTATATACGACATCAGATTTAACAAGTCTATTGATCTTCTTCCATTGCCACATTATTTCATTTCAATTCATATGGTTTTCTTTTTATCTCTCTCCTTTTAAACAAAAACATCTTTTTTAGAAAACTCGTTACGTCCAAATAAGAACATTTTCCCTAATGGAAAACTGTAATAAATTAAAAAATGTGTAAACAGATAACAAAAAAATATCGAAACAAAGAAATTTAAAAATCTTTTTAAGATTTATGCCTTCAGACAGACAAGTTAAACAATTTTTTTACAATATTGAACTTTTTAGTCTTTTGTTTCTATTAAATGTTTCATATTTTAATGATTTTTATGGACTATTATTGTCAGATTTTGACTGTGGGTGTTGTGGGCCAAACATAAATATCGAAATTTATTAAAAAGTTTTTCTAGTATTTTCTTTTTCTCTTTTTTATTATTTTTTAAAAATGAAAAATTACATATTTATTAATAGTGCGTTTTGCTATATTTTCAAATGGGACAAAAAATCATTTATTTAAACATAAAATTTTTAATTTTATTTAATCGTCAACAATATGTCTTTGAGTTCAAGAAATAAATGAGAAATAATATTTCAAGACAGATGAGCACTAATGTCATTAAATTTATAAAATTGTATTGTGATTATAGAAAATTAAGATTTTTGGTATCAATTTGATGATACCAAAAATTATTCGCAGACGTTAGTCCGCTCTTTGGATATACTGGCTGTCTGTAAGTAATTTTTAGAGAGATGAGGTAAAATGTGGGCCAAAAATAAAATTAAACGGATGTGTACATCAAATTCTGTACAGAGAAGAAACCCATTATCCATAGCGGTCATATTGTTGAAATTGCATTTGTTAATTTAGCTGTCAGTTATTCAGTTTGTTTTATTATATCTTTATTGAGGTTGATTACTTTTCACATGGTTGCTAAATATAAAATTGTTTTATCCAAATAGTTGAAATCTGAATCTTTAGTTTTCATTTAAAATATCATTTTAAGCAATGGGGCCAATTTCTGGATGAATGCCTAACAAAAGACCAATACTCAGGGGGAAACCCCTACTAAATGCAGTGCATTGTATTGGAATGTTGAATATATAGATATAGATAGATAGATGTGAAGATGTTAAGCGCCTTATGTAAATGGGACAAATTACTGTCAATTTGATCACTCAAAGGTCAGTGTTACACCTTCACTTTGAATGATCAATAGCAATTGGCCCATCTGGATGTTGAATGTGAATGGTGAGCATCTTTTTATGTTGGTTTAGCTGTTATCTTCCCAGAATTCGTTTTGTCTCTCTCTTTGGGACTCTCTTATTTTTTAAATTATAATTTTTAAAAAACCGCAAATTATTTTTTTTATTTTTTCTCCTCGGTCGTTGGAGTTTCTGTGCACGCACTTAAACCACGACCCCCCCATCAAGTTATCGAATTTAAAATGAAACTTAACCATATTAAACTGATGGAGATACAAAATAGTAATTTTTTTTAAATTTTTCTGTTCAAAAAAAATTTAACATTTTTTTTTTCAGGGTTTTGTAAACGCTAATTTTTTATCTGAAATGCATGATGAACGATATATGGTTTTATCATTTCGTCTTGCGGGAGTTTATGTGCTCTATCCATTATTTCATATATTGTATAAACCTCGAGTTAATGATGCCACCTTAGATTTTCCACCCCAAGTTTTTAAAGTCTGCAATCCGTTTTCGGATATCTCGTCCAGTTTCGGAGATAAATAGCCGAAAACGGATTGCAGATTTTAAAAATTTTGGTGTCAAAAACCTAAAGTGGCATCATTAACTCCAGATATACAAAATGGCGCACGACAATGTGTGTAAAAATAGATAAAGACTAAAACCACTTTCCTAGAAATTTTAAAATTTTTCCAAATTGATCTCAAAATTATTTTGGTTATGCTCACATAAAACAAAAATAAAACAACAAGGTCCAGAGAGACCATGTGCCTTTCAAAACACTTTCATGAAATCTATACAAAACTCGAATCTGTTTCTGATGACTGTAAGTCTATATCTGTAGAAATGCCAAAATTGTGTAGAGGGTGCATGACATATTAGTTAGAGCGCTCTCATATAACTCAAAACAGCCCATGTTCAAACCCTAGCACAGATGAAAAATTGAAAAATAAAAATTTGCGGTTCTTCTCGATTTTAATTCAAAGTATAAGAGGTTCCCCACCCCTCAAAGAAGTCCATCCATAGGAAACTGCCCTGATGTTCCATTCTCCACCATTCTCTTTCACACGCTATCTAAAAACGAATGATCAGGAGCAAAAAGCGCCACCTACTGTGAAAATAACAGGTGCCTAGTGAAGATGTCCACCAGTCCAGGGTCAACATGCAGTGACCCTTGATTCTAAATATCTCTAAAACTGTTAACACAGTATAATTATATTATTATATTAAATTAATTATATTAATTTGACGTTTTATTTTTCAAAACCCACAAATCGTGCAGTCGACTTATTAAGAAGTCAAAATTTACCACATCCATTAAAAGAAATTTCGACCTGATGAAAAAAATAAATAAAAATGCATTTTTTGTCAGGACCTCAATTCGTTTACATTTTTACTATTTTATTCTTGTGATATTTTTCTTGTAAACCAATGTAATAATAAATATACAGGTAAGCCTCGATTTGCGCGACACTTTATTTACACGAATTCAGTATAACGCGAATTTAAATTAGATACCATTTTTTTAAATACACGATTTTTTTACGCGATGTTTGCATAACGCGGAAAGAAGAGCTTTTCAAGCAGCAAGAATCATATACAGTATTTTTCGGTTAATTGCACATCAAAATTTCCACAACTTTTTGTTCAATTAACCGGGGAACCAATTAGCCGATACCCGCTTAATTGAACAATTCGTTCAATTACAAGAATCCCGTTTAATTGAACAGTTTGTTCAATCACAGAAATCACGCATAATTGGAAATACTATTGAATTAAAAGAAATCGGGTATGTGCACTTTAAGTTTTTCAAAATATTTTTTTTTACCTTAAACGGAAAAAATGCAAGTAACAGAAAAAAATGCCACCAGTGTTTTTCACAAATGATGTCAAATATGTATGTGCAAAAATGCCGGATTATTTTTCAATAATAATGCAATTAACCGGGTAAAAGTAAGAGGAAATTTATTTTTGATGACATGAATTTTGAACCAATTAAGCGGGAAAATCAATTAACCGGGTTCAATTATCCGAGAAAATTTACATGTGTTTTCGTATGCAATATTTTTGCCCGATCATGTGGTTTAATTAAGCGTGGAAACCAATTAACCGTAGGGTCAATTAACCGAAAATTACTGTATATCATTTTCATATAAAATTTCGAACGAACAAAACGTAGGGACTTACGAAAACAGGCAGTAAGTTTATAAAAGTGTTTTCTAATTAACGCGATTTTAAGGTCCCATTTTATTTTTTTCTATGTGACTGATATATCTTTTTACGCGTAATAAAAAATTTTTGGTCCCAAAAGAAGATTTCGTTCTAAATTAAAACCTCGTTTTACACGAATTTGATTTATACGCAATTATTTCGGACCAGACCAATCGCGCAAATCGAGGCTTACCTGTATTTCTAAGCTAACAAAAACCAAAAGAAACAGAAAATGAAGAAACAGAATTAATAGTTTTTCTTTATTATAAATAAAAATGTAACAAGTAGCAATCCTCACAAAACCCATTTCTTAACAAAAAAGAATATAAAACAAATTGCAGTTTTTAAATTTCTATAAAATATTTGTAGGTGTCTGGTATTTAGTGATTAAGAAAGCATCAGAGAAAAAGAAAAAAGGTGTTTGATTTATAATTGGAAAATTCTTTTAAATTTCATTCTCATACATTTTCTAATGCTCCTTTTATACTTAAACTACGGTTACATTGGGTAAATATTTGACGAAAAAACGTAACCACTATTTTATGAAAATATTTATTTTTCAATTTTTCAATTCTTAAAATTTAATTAATCATACATATATCAAAATAATTTTGCTGAATATCGTTTTTAAAAAATTTTTGGAGAAATGTTTACATAAAAAGAAATATTTGCATAATATATTTTCAAAAAAATAGTGGTTACGTTTTTTTCGTCAAATATTTGCCTAATGTGACCGTAGCTTTAGTATCACATACATTTTATTTTTTTATTTTATTTCTTTCAATGATGTCTTCATTAATCCTTTCTTTCTAACTGTAGTTGCTATGGTAACTCATCCATCAATACAAGGACTTGCGAAAGGACTTTCTATTTAATTTGCCATCTGATGAGTTGTTATAGAATTTGTTCCCATTATCCAGTTTCTTTCGATAATATTTGACTTGTTTTAATTAAAAAAAAAAACAAATTAATTGCTGTCATTAAGAGAAAAAATATCTTTTTTCTTGTCATGTGTAAACATTTTCTCTTAAATGGGTTTTGGTCTATTGTTTCAAGTAAACTATCCCCTTTTCTTCTGTGCTAAGCAATAGTTTTCTATTTCATGTATTGAGATGTCTTCTGTATAAATAATTATTCATCCCAGAGGAGTTTCAAATTGCAAATATTAGTTTTAGAAGTGCCATATGCTGAATAATTTATGCAACAGGATATGAGTATTTGTTGCAAATTAAAGGCATTCAATTATTTGCAAGTTAAAACCATCATTATTATTATTTTTATATTTTGAAGAAATATTTACAGTGAAGGAAAAAAGTTTGCATACAACAATTTATTTAACGTTTTTGCAATTATTTTATTCCTTTCAAAAAAAAGGCCTATGAATGGAGTCATCAAAATTGGTTTTTCCTTGTGAGATTATTTCATACTTGGAATCAAATAACATACTTCTTGATGCTGGGAAACAAGGGCCTAAATCCCATCAATTTTCCATCTAAATTTTATTCTGAATTTTGCACTCAATGCAATCATTTTTTTTTCAATCATCACTAAATAGAATCAGTAAAATGACGTAATATTGACCGGTGACTGCCTTCTCTTTTGAAGGTCCGCAATATGAATTCAACCATATGTATGTCACTCAAAAAATTATCGCCGTTACTGATAATAAAAAAATGACAAAACCCTCTACAGATCTACACTTCGTCTATAGTTACGTAATGGCCCAAAAACTCAACCATATTGTGGTTGAACAATGATAAACACTTCTGTAAAGTTATCACTCGATGGCGTTTGTAGTCTAGTATGGGCAAATGCCCCACCCATTCTGTAGAAGCATTCTCATATCTAAGCAATCATTCAAAATTTATAAAACTGAGATGTGTGTGCAGAGATGTATGTGCAGTGCAAGAGCACATCAGTTTCTAAGTTTTTGGGAGTAGCGAATTCATCAAATTGGTGTCCAGTATTTGCAGCATTTACCGTACTTATTCGGTGACACCGACATTCAGTAAATCACTTTTTTACCACTAGCATTGATGCTTTGAATCAGAACACCATTTTATTTCCAAGTCCAAGTATATTATAAATTACTATCAAATACAAACTAAATGACACGAAGTATTTATATATTTATGCAGGAGTTAACGGTCATGCCAAATTTTTCCCAGGCAATTAATGCTATAGGAATTTAATGGTATATTGTGTGGTACGACCTTGTTATTCTCATAACTTGATTGGGCGTGCATGCTGACATCGTGTATGGTCTGCTTTATTCGTTGAACAAAAAAGTATGAAATTTTTACTTTGCTGCGCATTTTTGTGCCCATGAATCATCAATTGCGGTTCAACTTTTTGAATTTGAAAAAGTATGTGCATCTTAAGAAGCTGGATTGTTCACGAAAGCTTATCTCAAAAATTTTTCCAGCAGTTTTAACGTTCGCTGGCTGCCCAGCTGAATCTTTTACCTTTGCATGTTTTAAAAATGCTGACTTTGACGCTTTACTTTATAAAGATGTTGTAGAAGCATTATTTATAATCAGAGTGGGCAAACAAACAAAACATTTTGCAAACGTTACCACAAAGTCATAAACTTTAAAAAAATTTTTTTATCGTATTGTACATGAGCAAAACCAAAACAAATATTTTCTAAATGAGAAAGAGTGCTTGCTTTGCTATTCTGTTAAATTCGTATAATTTGCTCTTTTTCTCTTTTTCTTTCCTTTTTCTACTCATTAATTTTTTGTTGTACCTACGCACATTTGAGTTAGTGTATTTGTAGTGCTCAAAACAAAAACAATATACAAAGCTAAATGGGGCAATCGCTCTCACTGTTTTTGTTTTGTTTTTGTTTTACTCATTACATATACCAAAATGAGATCAAAAGTGTCGTTTTTTCCTACTCTGTTTATAATATTGTAAAAATTTCCGTATTCCCTAGACGGCTGTAGTTTTCTGATAGAAGTTTGCTTCTATTGAAATCCTGGCAATAATCTACAGGCAACTCCTTTAGCTTTGCCGTTTGTTAAACTTGAAGTACAGTAACGTGATCGCTCGCTTTAGTCTATGAAATGATTTTGAAGTTTGTTATATTGAGTTTTCGTTAATTGAGCTTTTATAATTCCCAAATTCTACTGTAATGATATTCTTGTTTATCATACAAATTTTAACAGATAAAAGACTAAATTTCTTTTTTATCTAAATTAATTAAATTAAAAGCATACTCGTATTTAAAGTGTTTATTTTAAACTCTGTCAAAAGTTTCTTAAAATACTACAAATTAAATTGGGGTTTCCTTTTAACTCTATCCTGTTTGTTTCTAAAGCTAAGAATAAAGCCCTGGAGTATTAATAAATAAATAAATTCAATATTACTTCTGTTACATATTCATTTAATAATTACTGTCTTTGTGTATGTATGTGTAGAGAAGTGCTTAAACAAACATGATTTTTAAGAAAAAGCAGCAGCAAAGACTGGTTCTCATTTAGTGGGGAATAAAATTTAACTCAAAATGACTTTTCAAACTCATTTTGAAAAGTGCGAGTATTGAAACAAAACAAAGGGTATAGAAAAAAGAAGTTGAAAACTTTAGAGAGAAAGAAAAAAAGCATAAAAAGAACTTTTATTTAAAATGTTACATGGAGCCTGTAGCTTAATGCGAGTTATAAGCAGCAACTAAAGCAACACAGTTGTTACACATATACACCGAAACCTCTTTTGAAAGGTTTTGTTAAATGTGCGATTTTCAAATAATGAGGTTGAAAACTTGTCTTGTTTTTACAGGTGTACTTATTTACAGAATTCCCGCAAATTTCAATTAAAACATGTAATGATCTGCAGTTTAAGGCCTGAATTTAGCAGAAGCATTGTTAATGGAAGCTTTTTATAGCGTCATAGTTATAGTCAGCCACTATTTTTTTTTTTTTTTTTTTATTTTTTTTTTTTTATTAAGACCAATACTCAGGGGCAAATCCTTACTCATGCAGTGATGTGAAGATGGTTGATAGGTTTTTTTTTTCATAGATGTTTGTATTTATTGTTGATGAAACAAGTTGCTGTAAATTTGTCCACTCAAGAGCCAGTGTTATACCTTCACCCTTGAATGATCAAACAGCAATTGCCTCATCTGTCGGTGGATGTTTAATGTGAATGGTGAGCGTCTTCAGTAGATTAGCTGTTATCTTCCCAGAAGGTGGCGCTGTACTCCTGATCACTGGTTTTTTGTGGAATGGATTAGAAATGTCAGGGGGCGGTTTCTTGCAGATGGTCTTGCTGGAGGGGGGGAACCTCTTTTTTCTTAAATTTAATTTTTAATTTAATTTGTAATTTTTTAGAAAACCGCAAATTTTTATTTTTATAATTTTGTCCTTCGCTGGGATCGAACCTGGGTCGTGTGAGTTTCTGTGCGAGCGCTCTACCACTATGCCACGACCCCCCTAGTTAATGTTATAAGGTAATGTCACTGTAACAAATTCTTAATGGTAAGTAGTAAGGGGCTAAACACAAGACCACAGCTTCGCACACGTTTTTTAAGTGTTATATTAGCTTATATACGGACGAGTAGTGTCATATACTATAAACTCTTCCAAACACTTGGAAAAAAATATGAAAAAATTTTCTAATTTAAATTGACTATTATTTTTGAAGATGTGAGAAGCGTCAGTTTGTCCTAACAATTTTAGATTTGTGATTTTTTTTTTTTTTTTTTTGAGAAATATGTATTTTATTATTGTATATTTCACACAATAAATTTTTCAGCTCGTTTTCACTTTGTAAAATTAGGATTAAGAGTATTTTATTAATACCATAACAATTGCTTACTGTTAAAACTTTGAGAGAAACTTTACTATGAAACATAAAACGTTATTTACTTTTATAATAATACAGCATTGTATGGAATAGAAAAATATATTTCGCCTCAAGTTATGCTATGGATATTTAAATTAACTGGTTTCTAGCAGAAGCAGAAGGTAGAAATTTGTTATCAGTCATATCCGACTATATGATAACAAATTTTTTACCAGCTGGTACACAGTTTTTATGTCTTACTATCATTATGTGTAATTTGTTTTTGTAATTACTAGTCAAAAAGATACAAGTGCAAGCTTTTGGAAGATCAATCTTAAGTTAAAATTAAACAAAGTAATTCTTGTTTTAACCGCCTTTAAGTATTTTTTGCTTTATGACTCACACAGAGACTTAAACAAGGCTGAATTAAATATGTATGTATATGCTACAATATAAGAATAGTAGTCAGCAAATTTCCTTAAGAGGGGGTCGTGGAAGCAAGACCATCTGCAAGAAACCGCCCCCTGGCATTTCTAATCCATTCTACCAGAAACCAATGATCAGGCGTACAGCGCCACCTTCTGAGAAGATAACAGCTAATCTACTGAAGACGCTCACCATTCACATTTAAACATCCACCGACAGATGAGGCAATTGCTGTTTGATCATTCGAGGGTGAAGGTATAACACTGGCTCTTGACTGGACAAATTGACAGCAACTTGTTTCATCAACAAAAAAAGGCGCATAATATACAAATATCTATAAAAAAAACTCTATCAACCATCTTCGCATTCCAATACAATGCACTGCATGAGTAGAGGTTTACCCCTGAGTATTGGTCTTTAAAAAAAAAATAAAAAAAAAATGGTACAGCCAGCTATACAAATATGGCTATTAAACCTCTAGGGAAATTTACAAACTTTTTAGTAAATGTATTTTTTTAATTCAAGTTTACAAAATATCATAGTGCTTCTGGTACTTTTGGAGCTTTACGTGCGATAGCCCAGTACCCTATTGACTGTCAATCGCATATTGTCTCATATGTATACCAAGACAGTCCCAATGTGCTTTATCCGCCATTTCATATTTTTTCTATATTTCAAGTTAATGATGCCGCTTTAGGTTTTCTACCCCAAATTTTTTAAGTCTGCAATCCGTTTTCGGATGTCTCGTCCAGTTTTGGAGATAAATAGCCGAAGGCGGATTGCAGATTTTAAAAATTTTGGTGTGAAAAACCTAACTCGAAATATATAAAATGGCGGATAGAGCACATAAACTCCCGCACGACGATATATATGTATACGCAGCTTGATAATTTCTTGTAACTCTTGTAGCAACTTCAGGAGCTTGTCGTGTTATGCCATTAGTATTATAAGGTGGGCCAAGTATTAAATTCATGGATTCATCGTTATTAGTATGTCCAAAGGATGAAATGACAAAAACAGCTTCATCACTCTGAACAGAATCTGTGAAATCGCTGCTATTTTTTGTTTCCCCTTAATAAAACAAATAATTTTTCTTTGTTTTCTAATAAAAGAAAAAATTCTTCTTTAGTTTTTATCATGTCACTTTGACCAGAAAACATAAAAATAAAATAAATTTAAATAAAAACTAATAGAGCTTTTTAATATAGTTTTGGCACTTTATATTCTGAAATGCAAATTACTTTTCATGAATTTTATTTTCACTAAAAGTTAAAAAAAAATAACTTTCCTATTTGAATTCATCATGTTTAGTTTTTCAGTGTCTTAAAAAACAAACAAAAACACACAAATGGAAGCGAAAATTAAAAGCGGAAAAAACTCAATTTTTATGCAACTTGCAAATGACACAAAAGCTAATTTTTAAGACTTTCCAACTTCAAATAACAAAAGCAACAACGCAGTAGCTGCTTGATAAATAAAAATAAAATTTGAATTTTTATGGTGATGAATGCAGTCAAATGACTTTCAAATCGATTAAAGTTTTTTTTTGCATTTTTTGCCATTTTACTTTTATTTACTGCAGAAAGTCATTTAAATTCTGTGAATAATTTCTTAATTAAAAAAAATTATGTTTTTCTGAAACCAATACGTTTTGGTGGTATTAATAATACCCAGCACTGTAGGGCAACTAATCATGTTGCAGCTATTTGTTGGTAATATGTTTAAACGTTTGTTAAACCATTCAACTTTTTCCCTTTTTGAAAATTTTTCGAAATAAATTTTTATGTAAAACCCTCTCAAGTAGATAAATAAAATTTTCCTTTGCAGTTAAACTACTCGACGTGCAATGAGCATTAAAATGGAAAAAAATTAAATAAAATGATATGCTGAAGTTAAAAAAAAAAACGTAGAAATATCAAATAAAAACAAGAAATAAAATATAAAAATTTTAAAGAGAAGAGCATCCGTCTGATATTTGAAAATTAAAGCAGATGTTAACAAATGTCTACAAATAATGCAGTTACTATTTTTAGTAAGAGTTATTGGCAAATATGAAAATAAAATTCCAGAACATATTGGCTGATAAAAGACAGCGTTCAGTGCAAATCGAAAGTGTCGATGTTTTTTTAGATATTTAACAAGCAAAGCTGAAATGTTCGCAGGCTAACTTAGCAATGGTACTACTTACTGCAATTAAATCCATACGGTTTTCATTTATTGCCAACTTTTAAAATATATGCACATGTAAGGTACAGCATAGTAAGTGAAATAATTATTATATAAAAAATGCTTAAAAATATATATCGTGTGCTGATCGAACACTACTTTTTGGTAGAATTAGAATACTGCTGAAATCAAGGCTGGGCTTGATAAACATTATACAGATTCTGCTGCAAAAAACTTAACTAGACAAGCGTGATTCCCTAAATGTAGACCAGATGAAATATGCATCTATAGCGCCTCAAGAAGGCTGATAGTGACAAAATATCAAATATGTTCACAAAATAAATGAATGATCAAAAGTGAAGTTGACGAAGACAGCTAAGTCAGAAGGCAGCATTGAACAATTGTGCATAAATATTTGAACACGTGAAATTTGTGTACAATGTGGGCGTCGCTCGTACGCGTTTAATGATAACAAAGCAGAAATTTTCTGTCGATATATTACATAGGATGATATATATATTTTTCACTAGACTCTAGAGTTTAACGAACAATTATCAATGTGTGTGAAGATAAATACGTATTTAACTAGCACAGACAAAAACCTTTTATTTTAGCAGAGCTAAATATGCCAAAAGCACTGTTGAATGTGAACTTTTCCACTCTTTTATAATTGTTATTATGGAAACTCTAGGACCTCTACAGATATAGGGCTATATGTGCGTGGTAGTCCTAAGGGTCCTCTATCCACCTGGAATAGTGGCATATCTGAAATAATTTTGGAAGTTGATATATTTGGGTTCAAAAAATGATCTATTTTAAAAAATGTCAAAATTTCTGGAGAAGATTCGGGGTCATTATGGAAAATCTAGGTGTTTGTGTGGGGAGTCGGGGGTTCGGACACTCGGGAGTACTTCTGGACACAATGGGTTATCTCCGGATATTTTCTTATTTTTAAATGAAAAACCACAGCTTTTGATTTTATATATATGTATATATTTGTGTACAGATATGTATGTATGGATACACTTTGTATTATATTTATAACTAGCACTCGGTTATTTTTTATTGAAATATATAATACAAATACTTTATAATATTGTTAATAAATTATTTTATATGTGTAGATCACTGTGTCACTTTTTATAATTTGTAATTTATCAACTGCCGCTGACCACCTTTCACATTGAATGTTTAAATTGTAATAAAAAACTTTAATGTTTGAAGTATGAGAATTACTTCAAACATTATATTAAGCAAAGATAAAAAACATAGAAAAAAGAGAGAACTCACAAAAAGCTCACACTCGGCTGCATTTATTTAAGTGCAGCCAAAAACAATGGGTTCGCGCGTGAACATCCCGCCCCCCCTTGCAGTAATGCAATTTACACAAGGAGGTGTGATGCCCACGGGAAAAAGGTAAAAGAGGTGATCAGTGACGTAAATATAGATAGAGTAATAGGGTAATATGTAGGTATAGGTAAATAACTTAAGTATAGAGAAATTCATTGAGTTAAAGGGTTAAAAAGTAGTGATTTAAAGGGGCGATTAATAAAGTACATATATGTCTAGGATAGATACTTTAAATTGTAATTAAGGAGTAATATAGATACATAAAAATTTAATGGTTTTTCAGGTAGAATAATTCAATATAAAATACTATATAAAAATATGTATTTAAATAATACTATATAAAATAATATAATATAATATGGAGATAAATCAGGGTAGTATAAAGGTAAATTATTGTAAAGGTAAATGAATACAATATGGGTGAATTTTGTAATAGAAAAATACATTTTTACAGTACAAAGGGTAAATTAATGTATGATAGAGATTATATTTGGTAATACAAAAAAATAAGTAAAGATACTATAAAGATACATTTGTTTTATAATGCAAAAATAAATGAGTTGTATAAACAAATATATTAGAAGGGTGAAGTCTTGTAATACAAGAAATAAATGAATATAATATAAAGATACATTTTTTAATAATACAAATAAATGAGTAAGATAAATGATTACATTACAAGAATAAAGTTTGTAATACAAAATACAATATTATAAAGATAAATTTTTATAATACAAAAGTGAGATTTGTAATATAAGGGGTAAATGAATATATTATAAAGTTAGATTTTTATAATACAGAGATAATTATAATATAGTATAATATAAGATGAGTAGAGGTAATACGAGTAAAATGAATATAATGTAAAGAAACATTAAGAGGGTAAAATAATACAAGAGAATATAATGTATAAGTTAGTTAATATAATATAAAGATTTTTTTCTATCTTATATTAAATTTAACAATGAGAAATATAAAGATATTTAAATGCAAATTTTACAATTATGGTATTGATGTCGTGGGCCATAGCTGATGAAAGTGTTGGTGGCTGGAAACCAGGTCTAATGAGTTGAGGATAAATGTCAGCACCCAGGATAATGTTGAGGTCACCATTGGTATAAAATTCAGGATCAGCCAGACGAAGATTGCTAAAGGTTTCCGCTAGACGATCATCTAACCTCTTTCTGGACAAAGTGATAGGGAAATTTTCGGTTATTTTGGCAGTGACATGGATTGTAGGTCCATCGTCAGGCTTGAACGGAATGATCGTGGGCACCAATTTCCATTGGCATTTTCGATGATGATGATGATGATTTTGATGACATCGACGGCAGTCATAGCTATTAAATCTATTGTTAGATGAAAGCCGGAGGGAAACTTTCTTCTGCTTAATTGGGGTAACGCTTTTATTGAGATGAAAAGACATATGAACTGTAACGGAAATGATAGAAAAATTAATATATATTAATTGTGAGGGGGGATGGGGTAGGAGGAATAATTTTTTAATTGGCCAAGTGACGTCACCATAGGTGGTGAGCACTTTTACACCTCGGACGCGTTTATCAGAGCTGTGGTAAAGTCTCACAATACGACCTAATCGCCATTGGTTGAGTGGTAATTTTCCTTGTCTGATAACAGCTAAGTCATTTATGGTGTAATTTCGTTGAGGGTATTTCCTTTTCGTCCGCTTGTGGAGGTATAGGATTTTCAATTTTCTCCGTCGGTTAATATAATGTAGGGTATGACTAGATATGTCGGGTTGAAGGGGAGATGATAAAGAGGTTTCGATTAAGACGTGACCGGGGGTCAGAGTACATAATTTACTTGTGTTTGCGTTCAAATCAGTTTTACATGGCCGTATTTGTTGCGTAATGCTTTTGGTCAATATGGATTTAGGGGGTGGCCAGCTGGCGGGATCAAAGTCCGCGATTCTATTGGGAGAATCTTTCAGTCTGGCAGGAGGGATTGAGGTATTAAATACAACCTGCAATTTTGTGGTTGCACTGTCGGGTGTAATGACCGCGTTGTGAGGGGGATAATACGTGTCGATATCATTAGATGGGGGGTTTATTTTGGTAATTTGACCCAAGGTAGGGTATTTTGCGATTACATGTTCATAATCTGTGTTAATGGGGGGGTTCTTATTTAATCTCGTTTCATTACGTAGAAATTGAGATATGGCAGTATGCCGAGAGGCGCTTACATTAAGGCTCTCAGGGTATTCGAGTTTAAAGGGGGTTGATACGACGAAGCGTCCATCGGTATTCTTAAAATTTGTTGTTTGGTATACATTTTCGCAGTATGAATCTTCGGGTGATGAAAAGGGTTTGGTAGGAATATTTTCCAGTTCCCAGCACGGTTGTATTTGATTTAAGAGTTTAATTTCATTAAAAAATGATTGATAAGTATCAGTTTGACGTTTCTTATCAATTCGTCCAGTGACAATCCATCCGAAAACGGTTTTTTGTGCCACTAAAGACTGATGACTAGCCCACTTTACGCCATTTCGAATAATTTTAGGGTATACATCTCCTCCAAGAAGTAAATCGATTTGAGAATCTGATTGCCTATCAATATCAGCTAATTGAAGGTGAGAGAAATGGCTATTTTTCAGCGAAGAACGGGGATAATGAGATAGTTGACTAGTTAGTTCATTCACAATAAATGCATCAGTGTCCATTTTGAAACTGTTATCGATCGGAGATCGGATTTGAAGTTTACAGATATGAGTTGATGTGGCAGTCAATGAGCCGCTTAGTCCGTAGATTTCCGCATGAGAGGTGTGAGTTAAAAGATTAAGCTTCATTTGTAGCCGCTTTGAAACCAAAGTAGCTTCGGATGCCGCATCGATGAGAGCACGAACGGTGCATTTTATGTTTCCATTGTAGACATCTACGAGGGCCGTACCGAGAATAACGGAATGTGAAGCAGATGGTAGTTGAGTTGAAAACGTCTGTAGGGTCCTATCTATTGCTGTATTATCTTTTAAGGGAGTTGTATTTGTTTGGAGGGGGGTTGATATTCGAGAATGATTCTTATTCGAATGGGGTATAAAAGCAATAGAAGTAGGTGTTGATGGGTTAGGAGACGTTGTATTTTGGGGGGTGAAAGAAGGGGGGGAGTTAGAGCGATGAAGTAAGGAGTGATGTTTTCTCTGACATATGTTACAAACAAATCGACTCTTACATTTCCTGTGGTCATGGGAGATAGCGAGGCAATTCGAGCAGCGTTTCTGCCGTTTAACTATATTAAATCGTTCCGCAATCGGCATTCGTAAAAATATAGGGCAGAGTCTTAAGGGGTGTGTAGAGGGGCAAAGAGAGCAATTACCAGATTTGTGCGTAGACACAGTGGTATTGTAACTATTGAGTTTTTTCCCATGAGGCATATTTTGGCCTCCAGGGTTAGGGGGTTTATAAGAATTCGAGGTATGGGGTTTAGAAAAGGTAGATCGAATATCTGCCACAGATTCGAGAGTCTGAAATCTGGAGGTCAAGAACTCGTCCAATTCTTTCCAGGTGGGTAGGGAGGATGGTTGAGAAACAGATTGTTCCCACATACTAAGGGTGATGTCAGGTAAACAGGTTGAACAGATGTAGACAAAGATTATATCCCAACTTTTCGTATCGATCATAAGAAGATTCAAGTTCGAAACACAATCGTTGATTGTGTGTTGTAAACGCCTAATATTGGGGCCGGTTTCTTTAGAAATTGGGGGAATATTGAAAAGGCATTTAAGTTGAGCGTTCACCAAGACTCGTTTATTTTCGTATCGTTTCACGAGATTATCCCAAGCCATATCGAATCCATCGTTTGTAAGCGGACAAGTTTTCAGCAGGTCTCGGGCTTCACCTTGAGTCTTCTTTAGTAAATGACACATTTTCTCAACCGGGGAGAGGCGTTTGTTGTTGCGATAAAGGGCCGTGAACATATCACGGAAAGTGGGCCAGGATTTATAATCTCCGTGGAAGATTTCGGTATCGCATGGGGGGACCGACACATGGGGGATGTGATCTAAATTATCAGCAAAACAAGACGTCCGTTTAGATTTTCGTTGAAGAGCATCCAGTAGTTCATTGGCCTTTGACATTCCACGCAAGTGACTTTCGTAAGTGGAGAAATAACATCCTTTTACTGATTGAATGTCAATCTTTTCTTTTGTTTCATCAATTTTGTCCAGGACATCTTTATAACATGCTCGAAAGTCATTCCAGAATCGCTCCATCTCGCTTTTTTGTATCTCCAAGGAGTGAATAGTGTGACGGTCAACATCAAGTTTATCGAAATAACTCTCAAACTCTTTGATATGATCAGCAGATCGAATAAGGGCTTTTAAGAGCGCCATGTTGTGGGATAAATATTTTATTCAAAGGGGGGTTATAAAAAGTAGACAGAAATACTATTATAATATTTCGAAAAATTTCTCAGGTGATCTACGTCTATACAGATATGTACGAAAACACGTTAAAATCGATTGACGATGTAATATATAAAACGAGTGAATTTAATTTTATAAAAAAGGGGGGGTTAATGATTATTGTTTTTATTTATGAATACTGCATAGACAATTTTTAAAATATAAATATATTTTTATTTAAGGGGATATGAAATTTCACTATCGATAGGTATAATACTGAAAATATATTGCGTAAACTTATAGGACTGTCCACGTAGAATATAAAGTTCAGAATTGATGCTCCTTTTAGTATTTTCTCTAAATTTTTAATTGTTAATTTAGAATATTAATTATCCAAGAATAATATCAACTTTATTTATCGTCTAATATATGTGTACAGGTAAATTATATAATAAATAAATATATGTATATATAAACAAATTTATCAATTTATTTGTCCCTCTTTACTCGATTAGCAATTTCCATAAAATATGTTAATTCCATATATGTCCTCATATATGAATATTTCTCCCAGTCAACTTCAATTTGATTTCAACTCAATTTAAATTTCACTTGTATTTTAGCACCATCATATATTATGCAAATTCATATCATCATATATTATATGAAAAAGACAGGCCTCAGTGTAACAATGTTCGTTAATTTATTAATGACAAGTTCGATCGTTCATAGGTTTGATGTCAACCCTTATTTTAACACTGCAAATATAGCCTGTGTATTTTTCTCTCTTTTTTATTTCTACTTTTTCTTCATACAAATGAGAGACAGCAAAAAATATGATATCAAACAATGTTGAGGTATGTTACAGTTTACATACATATAAACAAAAATGCAAAATATTCTATTTCATTTATGTTTCTCCAATTTATATGAATTTCAAGGTTCACATACAAGCATACATGTGTATGTTAAAAAAAATGCAAATATTTTATTTCGTTTATGTTTCTTCTCTTTTCTTAAATTTCAAGGTTAAATGTATGTATGTTTTACTTAAGAAACTTTCAGCAAAAATAAATACATAGCATAACAATACCGATTAATATATTTATACATGTGTATGTATATTTTCTCGTCTTCGGTTTATGTTGTAGGCCTTTGCTGTTGTCAATCGCGCCACTTTATAACAAACAAGAAAATATGCGTGTACTTATATGTTCTTGTTGTTTTGATTTAATATGTTTAATGCAGGTACTGGACTAGACAGCATAAAAAGAAAGGGATTATATACTTGTATGTATATTTTGATATGCTGCTATGCGTATATATTAATGCAAAGAAATTACTTGTTGCGATGCCAATAATTTGGGTTTCTTTTTTTTTTTTTGATTATTGCATTTTTTTTGTTGCTGCTTTTCAAAAAAATCAGGCCACTTGTGAAAAACGCAAATTGCATGGGATTTTTTTGTCTGCTAAATGAAACTTGTTTCCAACTGTACTTTATATAGATATGTATTTATATGTGAACATATATATGGACATATGTATACATATATATGGACAAATATGTATGCATATAATAGGAATACAAATAGAAACGCAATGCCTGTACTTTAATTGCTTTTCTTTTTTCTAAATATGTATGTAGATTATTGTCGATACACGTTGAAAAGATGGTAGACTATATGGGAGTTGATATTTGACATTATGGTAGATTATGGTAGAATATTAATTAGATTGTCTTCCAAACAAATTCTGTAGGGCGTAAATCTACAGAAATTAGAAGATTATAATCCGTAGATAATGGGGTAAAATATTATTTTGAATTATTTTCCAAAAAAACTTTGTAGGGAGTAAATAGGGAAGAAGGTTAATTTGTAATACACATATGTGGGTACGTTTCAAATTAAGAAAAAAGTTTTTCTTTCTATGTACATATTGTATGTATGTACATGTAAAATTTGTATATTTGGTGTTGTTCGAAGATGTATGTAGGGACCGTAATAACGAATTATTGAACGGGAAATATATGTAAGTATGTAGAACTAGGGTATGGTTAGGGGGGGTGTATTAATTTGAATATTTAGTTAGGGGGCCGCAAATATACATAAATCGTTAAATTGAGGTAGTTATGGGGGGAGTATTTATTTGAAGAATTTTCAAATAAAACTTAGTAGTGATTAAATATATTTTTCAAAAGAAATGGGGTCGAGTAGTAACTCGAATATTTTTAAAGAAAATGGGGGGAGTATTATTTAATATGTTTTTCAAAAGAAATGTGGTCGAGTAATAACTCGAATATTTTTAAATAAAATGGGGGAGTATTATTTAATATGTTTTTCAAAAGAAATGGGGTCGAGTAATAACTCGAATATTTTTAAATAAAATGTGGGAGTAAGTAAAATAAAACTCAGTACTTACTTTGAATGTTGTTACCTCTTACTTAAATGGGGGTGGAGTCCAAAAAATCCCAGGATCCGGCTCGAAGGACCAGATGTTTGTGTGGGGAGTCGGGGGTTCGGACACTCGGGAGTACTTCTGGACACAATGGGTTATCTCCGGATATTTTCTTATTTTTAAATGAAAAACCACAGCTTTTGATTTTATATATATGTATATATTTGTGTACAGATATGTATGTATGGATACACTTTGTATTATATTTATAACTAGCACTCGGTTATTTTTTATTGAAATATATAATACAAATACTTTATAATATTGTTAATAAATTATTTTATATGTGTAGATCACTGTGTCACTTTTTATAATTTGTAATTTATCAACTGCCGCTGACCACCTTTCACATTGAATGTTTAAATTGTAATAAAAAACTTTAATGTTTGAAGTATGAGAATTACTTCAAACATTATATTAAGCAAAGATAAAAAACATAGAAAAAAGAGAGAACTCACAAAAAGCTCACACTCGGCTGCATTTATTTAAGTGCAGCCAAAAACAATGGGTTCGCGCGTGAACACTAGGACTTCTACAGATATAGGGCTATATGTGCGTGGTAGTCCTAAGGGTCCTAAGATTTTCCTAGATTTTCCATAATAACAATTATAAAAGAGTGGAAAAGTTCATAATCAACAGTGCTTTTGGCATATTTAGCTCTGCTAAAATAAAAGGTTTTTGTCTGTGCTAGTTAAATATGTATTTATCTTCACGCACATCAATTATCAAATAGAATAGAATGCGTTAAAACACGCAATATTGTGTCACCGGTATACTGACATTCACGTGATGAAATCACAAAAAAATTTTGAAAAAAATGTGATGTTTCTTCACGACAATATGAAAATGTTAGCAAAATCTGTAAATTTATATCAAAATCGTTTTGCTACCCGATCCACCATATTCTTCAGATCTCAACCCTAGTGATTTTCTCCTATTTGTAGACCTTAAAAGAAATTTAGCACTAAAAATAGTTGATTGCCGAAACAGAGTTGTATTTCGAAATAAGAAAAAAATTTTACCATAAAAATTTGATCGAAATGACCGCTATTACCGTTATATCCCCTTCGCAGACGACTATATTGAATTATGAAATCTAATTTTTACAACAAAATAAGGTTGAATGTGTTAGGCAACGAATTGTTTAGCTAACCTGTTGGTCTGTCAGCAAAATATTTCTTGAGCGCTACATGACAAAGAGCTCGTGCCACTTTGGATGATGGTCATTTCACTAGAAGATGATGCAAAGTAGAGACTAAAAGTACCACTTTACCCCATGTGATCTTAAATTACACGATTTTCTTTATGAATAAACAAAAAACCTTAAAGTCTTAGGCAAATTTTAAATACTTTTGACATAGCAAAGTTATCTCGTATACAGTTGCTTTTATTCACGTTTACAAGTACGGGAAGCTGTCAATGAAAACCATTTTACTAAAAAAAGGTACCATTTATTTATGGTTGGTTATGGTCATACACGAGCGTAAATTAGCATTCTATGACGCCATTTTGAGAAATACCACAACATTAATACCCATGGTCGAAATGCCCCCCATATCCTGTTCATTGAACTCAGGTAGCTAAAGATGTTTCTTGGATCAATATTCCATATCAACACGATATTCTGTATAAACCCCAAACCGAAAGCATCATGACATCATCTAAATAGGGCCGGGTAAATGTAAAGAAAGTACTACTATTTACTTATAATTTTCTCTTAAACATTGCAAACTTCTTTAAGCATTTCTTTGGAAAACCTAGAAAGTGTTAAAGAAATGTATAAAACTTGCTTTAAATAAGTAAAACCATATAGAATAGCTATTAGCCAGAAGAAAAAAAAAGTACCTTTCGTAAGTACCAATTATTTTTTTAGTTTTATTTATTTGTTATAATATTTTCTATACATAAGATTTTCAAAAATCGTATAATATTCCACTCACATTTTATGGCTTTTCAAAAGAAATCCTTTAAGAAATCTACAGTAAAAAAGGTGGAAGATTCAGTGAAAGGTTTATGGTTTTGACAGTTTGATTTCTGCTGTTAGTTCGTTTGTTTGTTTGTGTATTTTTCTTTTATTTTTAGTGGATGTTTTGTTGTTGTAGTTTTGATTTTTATTGCATTGTTTGTCATCTGTCATCACTACTATGCTCTTGTGAATATTTTTCGAGGGTTGCTGTTGCTGCTGCCGTTGTTATACAAATTAAAATTGTGTGGGTGGATGTTTACAATTCATTTCAAGTGCGGTTGATTAACTTTATTATTATTTTACTTTTTTCTTTAGTTAAACGATTGTATAGCAAAACAAATAATTGTATTTTTATTGTTAACCATATATTTCTTAATTGTTTTTCTTCTTTTTCACAATTTCGTTTCTTTGGCACATAAAGAAATAAATTGGTAGGGGCATGTAACAAAAGTTGTTATACTCGTGCTTTAAGTTTATTAAAGAAATTGTTAAAAGTTTTTATATTAATTTAAATTCTTTACAAATTTCCAAATTTTATTTCAAGTCGAAAATCATTTCAAATCCTTATTTCAAATTTTAATTACAATTCTTTGTACTTCAATTAATTTTAATGATGCATTTAATTAATATTGTTCCCAATTTCTTTGTTACCTTTAGGCTAAACGCCTAAAAGTGTGCTCTTTTAATGTGTCTTATTATTTTTAAAACTTTTTTAATTAAAACACTTTATTTTAAACTTTTTTTCGAACTCAACGTAATATTATAGTAGTTTTTAAATATTTACTGGAATTTTTAATGAGACAAGAAGCTGCAGAGTGGCCTAATTATTTTAAATCTTTTCTTAGCCTTGTTAGATATTTCAAAAAAATGAAAAACGCAAGGTTTTTATTTTAATGGAATTTAATTTAATTACATATTAAAACATGAATTGTGTACTGTGTCAGTTTTTATTACTCTGTCCTTTTATTCGTTTTGAAAGTATCATTTTTATTTATTTCATCATTTGTAGACATATGTATATAGCATACCAAACTTCTTTTTTAATTTGGAAATATTTTATTGACACTCTTGCATAAATTTTAATAATTTTCCAAACCTTTTCTTTATTGAGATCAATACTCAGGGGTAAACCATTACTAATGCTATGCATTGTATTGGAATTTGAAAGGACAGTACATTATGACAAAAGAACATATATTTGGTTTTCTTATACTCTATTATTAAGCGCCTTAGGAATGAGACACATGGCTGTGAATTGATCATTCAAAGGCCAGTGTTATACCTTTATTGTCTCATCGTAGCATGTTGATTGTGCCTTCGCTAAGTAGGTGTAGCTGTTATCTGCTACCTCCCAATATGTGGCGCTTTATCTCCTGATCATTCGATATTTGCATGTGTGAGAAACACTAATCGTTATAGAAATTTTTATGAGTTTTGTATTGTTGTTCTGAAGTTGTATATACAAGCTAGTTTGTGTTTTGGATTCATTTAACTGTCAGCTACTACCCACCAAGCATTTAATCTTGATGTTATGATTTTATATATACAAAAACTTACATGATATATTATATTGTAAAAGTTAATATTGTGCTTTTTAAGTGTTCTACAGTTATTAATTAATTTTTGTTGTCTGCTGTTAAAAGGGTTCTTACAGACCTCAACAAAGAATTGTTTTCTAGGCCGGATGGTATACCTGTACCGGTCCTCTTGACGTACATCTTATCATTCTTCCCCCTTTTCTTATATATATAGCTGATACTTCCTATCAGTTTATTCCTAATCTACTATTTTTATTACGCTCTCTTAGCTATCATAAGTGCTAGTTAAATTCGCATCTCCTTTAAACAAACCTTTATCATCTGAAACATAAGTTCTTGAGTCCTTGGCTACCTTAACTACATTATCATGGAACCAGGTATTAGAAAGAGTCTTATAAAACATAGTTTTCTCTCCCTCACTAACTAACTGTGAAGTTTTAGATTTCTTATAATAAAACTCTGAACATTTCCTTTAATTCAGACACAAAGATAGCCTATTACGATTGTGTTCGCTACAAATCAAAGAGTCCAGGAGAGTTCTTCTTTCGTACCGCCCTGTAATGCAAGAGCGTAATATAAGGATCTGAACCACCTTCCAATGACTTCAAGAACGGTTTTTAAACTGTCTGAACTAATCTTTCTGCCTAACCATTAGATGTTCACAAGTAGGAGCTAAAAGTAAAAAAAAATACTTACTAAGCAGTCTTCATCTATATGGTAGGCCATTGTCAGACATAAAAATATAGGGAAGCACTATAATCCTGATGACATAGTTTAACCTCAACATATTTCGTTAAATAATTAACATCTATAATATATGTGCTTCCCTTAAACATGAAAAGATCACATCCTGCCTTATACCAAGGCACACTAATAATAGCATACAGCCTTAACTCAAGTCTTGTATTAGCATTGTGGCATCTTCAGCAAACCTCACCTTAGATACTGTGTAAGTTTAAACAATTTCGAAAAAAAAATTATGCTTTAAAATCATCAGCCTTGAAAAATATTTCTACTATTAGTTTTTATTATTTTTTTTTTTTTTTTGCTTACTGTTACATTACTTTAGAAACTCGTCCGTGACAAGTGATTTTCAATTTGATACTGAGATTTTTTTTTAATTTTTCTTGTGTTTTGTATTGTACATTTTATTCGTAGAAACAATACCCGTTTTATTGTGAATGTGTTAGTTTCTTTAAGTGACTTTCTGTTTAACTGTCAGACTTTATTATCATTTTTTCTCTGTTTATCTTTATTTATTTTTTTATTTGTATTGGTATTGTTATTGGTATTGTTGGTGTTATTGTTTTAACGCCTCTTTTGTAGAAACTGTTGCTTCTGATTATTTCTACTTCACTGAATTAAAATTTAAAATATAACAACTGAGTAGAGAAACTAAATTCAATTATGTTCGAATATTTTATGCTTTACAACAGTTTTAAGAGCAACTTGGCACTACTTGAGTGGAAATAGTGGTGAAATTTTTTAGTCAGTAATTTCATTGATTTAAATATTTGCAATTACGATAAAATGCATTAAAAAATTTTAATATAAAACTTTTGTTGGGAGTATTTTTATAGGTTTTGTTAGATTATGAAGAGGATCATAGATGGGCATTTTTCAGTACCAGTACTTTTTCAGTATTTTCTTTTTTTACTGATTATTGAAAAGAAAAATCAGTATTCAGTAAATTTTACTGATTACTGAAAAGAAAAATCAGTATTCAGTAAAAAGTACTGATTACTGAAAAAAGAAATCAGTATTCAGTAAATTTTACTGATTACTGAAAAGAGAAATCAGTATTCAGTAAAAAGTACTGGTTACTGAAAAGAAAAATCAGTATTCAGTAAAAAGTACTGATTACTGAAAAGTGAAATCAGTATTCAGTAAAGAGTACTGATTTGTGTAAAAAAATTCAGTAAACATTAAATGACTGATAGTAGATACTGTGTGTTTTAAAAATGATATGTACGCATTGATCACTTACATGAATAGTGGCATAACTGAAAAACTGAATTTCGAGGAATATTTATTTTTTGTATGTTTTTACTTTTTTTAATTATGAAATGTGTTATTGGGTAAATAAAAACTGATTTATATAGCTGAGACTTCAAGTTCAAAAAATATACTGAAAAATGTAAAATAAAATAATTTTTTCAGTTCTTAATTTTTTTTCGAAATGCAGTTTTTCAGTTATGCCTCTATTCATGTAAGTGATCAATGCGTACATATAATTTTTAAAACACACAGTATCTACTATCAGTCATTTAATGTTTACTGAATTTTTTTACACAAATCAGTACTTTTTACTGAATACTGATTTCACTTTTCAGTAATCAGTACTTTTTACTGAATACTGATTTTTTTTTCAGTAATCAGTACTTTTTACTGAATACTGATTTCTCTTTTCAGTAATCAGTAAAATTTACTGAATACTGATTTCTTTTTTCAGTAATCAGTACTTTTTACTGAATACTGATTTCTCTTTTCAGTAATCAGTACTTTTTACTGAATACTGATTTTTCTTTCCAGTAATCAGTAAAATTTACTGAATACTGATTTTTCTTTTCAATAATCAGTACTTTTTACTGAATACTGGTTTACGTATTGCAGTAAAAAAGTAATGCAGTATGCCCATGTATGGTGTATGGCTTAAATAAAATCACACACATCACCAAAAAACATGCTCATAAAATGATTTCATAAGTTAAAGACAATGTTTGTTTTTTATCATACATTTTCACTCTCTCTCTCTCTCCTTTTTCCCCTTCTTACTCTTCAAATATATTTTTTTTTTCTACTTTTATTTTGTGAGATTGTTTTGCATATTTTTAGCATCGATTTTAATAGCAGAAATTTGTACTTTAAATGCAAAAATAACCAACAAAAAAAAAAGAGTAAATATAAAAAATAATAATAACTGTTCTGAAATACACACGCACACAGTGAGTGGCTGTCAAAAAACACCCACTGGTTTCTTTCAATATTTCAATCAAACGGCAACACCCACTTGTATGTTTTTAGTTTATGTGTATTTGTGTATCACAATTACCAAATTAAATCGTCGTATGATTTAAAAAAGTCCTGTAAGTAACAAAAAATTGATAATCTATTATTTTATTGCTTGTGATTCGTCAAAATTTTTATACAAAATTGTAAACTCTTGCTATTAAAAATAATGACTACTTGACAAAAACTTAGATTAATTTTCTATATCAAAGAATTGTTTATTGATAAATTTATTGTTTCCCTTGTAAAATTATTTGAGAATATAATTTAAAGATTTTACGAATTTAGAGCCATAGGGCTTACATGTGCTCTTGCTAAGTGTTAGCAGCTCATGACATTTGGTTAATTCTGCATAATTCTTTTCATATTTTAAGGCTTTTCTGCCTATACAAACAGAAGATAAAAGAAATGAGATCATATAAAATATTGCTTATTGCCTTACAAATGTTAACTAGCGATCTATGTTTCAAATAACTTTGTAAATGCAGCCCAAAGAGCATTCAAGTATTTCTTATGTGTTAAAAACGAGAGTTATATATCCCCAATTGATTGTATTCCATCATTTTCAAATGTAATAAAATTTTAATATTGAATTTTAATTATTGTTGTAATAAACCAGAAAAATGGTAGTACATTACAATGATTAAAATGGATTTTGTTTAGGGTATTTAGTCTGAATTGTTTTATTCATCGCAAGAACTTTTCTACTTTTCTGACCTCGACCTTTAGTCTTATAGACTTGCGTACCACCCATTAGCCTTAAAGACACAATTTTTTGTCATACAGTGTAATTTATAGAAATATTAAACATGTTTAAGCTATTTTGCTTTAAGCAAAAGCAGACAATTTTCTTTTTAATATATTCTTTATATGAATTATTTAGCGTTCAACATAAGTTGTAGAATTTTTTTTTTTTTTTTGTTTTTGTTTGGAAAGAATTCAAATTTAAATGCAAATTATTTAAAAAGATTTTTACAAACGCTTGTTGCTTTCACACATTTTTTTTTATACATACTAAATATGGATATTACCATTTTCCTTTAAAATAACAACGAAAAAAAAGGAACTTCAAAGATAGCCCGCTAGACGTATGATTAACATTTAATTTTCATTTCAATACTCATACGCCAGATGGTCTTTATAATTTAAAGTCTCACTGTTTGTCCCTATACGAGTATGTACAATATGTATAATAACTCAAGTAGCAAATACATTTAAAGAACGTAACGACGACATTAATATCATGCACACATTCACATACACATGTACGCGAGTATTATCGCACATGCATAAATAAACGAAAACACAAAAGAAAAAAATACAATAACAAAACTAATGAAGAAATATATTTTTATAAAAGAAAAAAAGCTTTAAAAGTAGCGTGAATGGTAAGAACAAGACATGTAAGCAAATAAAAGTCAGTCATTTTGTACTTTATAATACCCCTACAGAGCTACACTCCAGTATAAAACTAACTTACCAAATATTCTTTTTAAATGTGAAATTTTTTTTTTAATTATTTTGGCAGAATACACGTATTCTTTATTAAGACTTCCATAGAAATATTGGCTAAAACTAAGGAACAATTTTATGTCGTTTTGTTTACGGTTGGCCTAGTCCTAATTATTTTATGTGGCATACGTTATATGAGTGCCTGTAGTAGCGCATTTTCTACAAGCCATTAAAAACGAGCATTTTTAACAATGGCAAAAAGCTTCTGTAAAGTCTATATAACAAAAATGTCTATTTTCCTACTTAAAATATTGCGTGTAGCTCAGATACACGTGTGTAATAAAGTGAGAGTAAAAAATCAATATTCAAGTAAAAATTTTTCATTTTGTTATTTGAAAAAAAAATCGCAGAAAGTAGTAAATAAAATGAAACAAATAAAAGATGGCAAAAAATTTACCAACAGCTTTTTAACACTCATTATCTACATAAGCAATATTGAATATTATTTATAGAATACGGATGTTTTTTTAGCTATACCAGAATTATCGATATAGAGAACCATAGTTTGACATTTTATAATGTTGGACTTTGATGACATTTCTGTACAGTTAGTTGAGCGAAATTATCACGAATCATTTAACACCAGAACAACGCTTACCAATTGTGGAAATTATTGAGTAAATCTATTATTTTAAATAAACATAATTGTCCTAGGGATCAAGTAATTCGTGCAGTTATTGATATTTTTGCCTAATTTTACTCTTCCCAATCCAAGACCATAATTGCTTCTTTAGCACGAGGTTCTGTAGAGCATTCCAAAATTCGAATCTCTTATTGGCATTTGGCTTTTAACTACATGAAGAATGTTACATAAAAATCTAGACTTACCTCCCTAAAATATACAACTCGTACAGGAATTGAAGCATTGTTATAGAGTGTATCGAATTTTTTAATGACTGGACTCATTTAGAACTGGCCAAATATGTGTATTGTTATCAAAGAATTGTGCTTCATTACTAGTTACAAAATTTCGTCAATATTCAAAATATTCGTACAATTATGTGAAGCAAAAACAATCTTCAATAAGTTAAGGAATTACCATTAAATTCACTTTAATTGACTTTTTTGTGTAGGATCATTGGTTTGTATTACTTGTGAAATGAACTAAGAACTGCAGATTTTTGTCCCACAAATAAATCAGATAAAGATCAACGACATTTGGTTTCCACAAAGTATTGCAACTTGGCAATTTCTATGTTAAAATTAATCATATTACTTTGTTGTCATAGTTATTTGTTGTAGTTATTTACTTGCTTGTGTGCCTGCTTATGTTTATGCATTAGTGAGAGCATGCTCTACCATTTATCACAGTTTTAAAGAGTAAACAAATTGTTTGCTATGCTATTGTACTATAAATATGTAAATACGTTGCGTATGAGCAACATTTGAATTTTTAATGAATATTCCTCATACGTTTCAAGTATTCTCGATAATTTTAATTTAATTTGAAATACATATTGCCTTATTTTAACAGAGTTTAAAATTCAAAACAAAAAATCAAGAATTTTTTAATAAAATGTACATATTATGAAATATATTTTTAAATCGATTGCTGTCCATATAATAGGCTTTAAAGATCTATGGCTTCTATTGTATGTTTTATTCTCAAAACATTATTCTGTATAATTATATATAAAAATAAAAATTATTATTGAAAAGCTGGTATCAAGCTTGATTAATATGACAATATTTTGCAAGATATCGAAGGCAAAAAATTATAAAAGCATATTTTTTACGGCTACTGCAGCCACAGTCTCTTCAGATGTAGTTGAGATAATAAGAAACAAAGCTAATGTTTGTCATAAGCAACTACAAACAGGAACTGCCAGATAATTTCACTTTGTTTAATTGCTTTTAACATTTATTTCTAATTATTGTTTATTATTGTTTTATAGAAGTTTCAAGTTACTTTTATTGTGCATTAAATTTGTTTAATGTATTTAATTGTATAAAATTCCTTTTTCATAACTACTTACAAACAAAATAGGCCATTACAACCCTGTTGCAGAGTTACGGTCTAGCTTCTCGCAGCACCCAAGAAGC
This sequence comes from Metopia argyrocephala, assembly GCA_963576795.1. Classification (NCBI taxonomy): domain Eukaryota; kingdom Metazoa; phylum Arthropoda; class Insecta; order Diptera; family Sarcophagidae; genus Metopia; species Metopia argyrocephala. The sequence goes on from OY756208.1 coordinate 8,299,341, forward strand.
ATAGTCATAGCAATCAATGATTATCAAAGCTTTTACCAGAAGACTGCTAAGAGTTAGTCGCCAAAAGAAATATTTTTTCATGTTTTTTTTTTTCTTTTTCAAGATGTCAGAGTTGAGGTTGAGGGCCATTAGACTATGGCCCTTTAAGAAATTGAAGTGTAATTGTCTAATTATGTCTAAGAGCAAATTAAACTTATTCATTTAAATACTTTATTCGCATAATTAGAAAAAACTCTTGAAATTTTCCTCAAAGTACTCAGGGAAATATTTTATCTCGTTGTTGGTCCCTATGTTGCTACACTCGCACTAAGATCCCTACAAATTATAGTCACTTATCCGCTGATTAATAATTAAATACCTCCCTTTTGAAGCCTAAATATACTGATTTGATTTAGTGTCATGTACTTTAACACTTTAAAACAAGTACTTTTCCTATATTAATGCCCTGTATTATTGACATTTTTAAGCCTCATTACTTTCTAAAAACTGCTATACAATTATGCTTCAGTCAATATATTTATCAGATTTAAGATAAAGTGTGACCTTCATAAGGACTATTGAAAGCTCAAGGCTGTAATAAACAAAGCGTATTGAATATACTTGGAGTTTATATAAAAAAAAAAACCTTAACGCAAAAGGGGTAAAATTATAATAAAGGTCTATGAAAGCATTTTGTACATCTTTAAATTCATTTATTTCTTACAAGGTAAATAATTTCACAGTCTCTAATAATTCCCTAAAATGCAATGTAATTAAGGAATATGATATTTTTCCTTCTTTTTCTCTGTAATACCAACCTTTCAAACTAAAAAAAATATCGTATTACGTTCTAAGAACATTGATAATATTATAAAATTTAAGCCCAATAATATTTTTATTTTTAAGTCTATAAGGCTCTTATCTCTATAACACATTTGTTGTCATAAAAAAACCGATAAAGGAAAGTAGGACTATAAATCTTCTATCACGTGTAACCACCATTTTAAAGACTTTTTTATGTATAAAAAAAATTCTTAACAAAAAACACGAAATGATGCCCAAATAATAACATAAAAAAGAAACAACAATCTTATCACTAAAACCAAAGGGTGGCTGTAAACGGTATAGGATGCCAGACAACTATAAAAGAAAAATTAAAATAAAACACATGGGTTCCTTTCCAATTCTCTTTGACAATTTTCCAGCATTTCTTTATTTTTTTGTTTGCCTGTAAGACTTGGCAACAATATTTATGTTAAGCCCTTCAGTTTATAAAATTTTATAGTCTATTCACTTTCTATTTGATATAGGGAAAGAACAAATGTGTCAAATATTTTATTGGCACATAGAAGTGTTCTCAAAACAAAAAATTTTATATATTTTCCAATTTCGTGTCTAATTTTACTTTTAAGCAAGAACTTTACCTTTTTTTAAAAGTAAATATAAACATATAAAAAAATCAATGAATATACTAAAAATTCTTTTAAATTTACATGAAAGGAAAAATCAAAACAAAAACGCTACATTAACTCTCTTACATTTTTTTAATAATCCATTTTTAATTCTCTCTACATCTCGTATTTTTGTGTTATTATTTGCTTTTTTATTAACTCTCTTATACAAAAAACAAATCAAATGCCAATAAAATAGAGAGAAATAAGTGAAGAAAATCATTACGAGAAGTAAATTTACAAAAGGTTACAAATAACAAGAGAACACATTTAAATAACTGTCGATTGTATGCACAATTTATTTTAAATACATTTTTTCTCTCTTATTGCAGAACAAAACCAAAGTGAGAGAAAGTTTTTTAAAAAGAGAAAATATTTGTGCGTTTATGTTTTGATTAATTTTTCTCTAATAGGGGTATAGTTTGTGTTAGAAGAGAAAATTAAACATAAAGGCGAAAAGGAGTGTTGCTATTTTGTAAAAATAAAAGGCACATTTAACATTTAATTTTTTGTGTGTAGATGATATGCAATATCTTTTAAAACAAGCCTTTAACTTTCTGTTAAAATTTGTTAAGTAAAAATGATTTAATGCAATATAAGAAATGTTTTAAAAAATACAGCCTATAAATGGAGGTTACAAAGGCGGCAATGAAACTTTCACCATAGCGATTACTGTAATTAAAGAAATAGTAAAGTAGTTACTAAATAAATACTATTATAAAAAGCTGAAAATCTAAAACTAATTTTTTTTTTATTAAACGCCTTATGTTAATGAGACAAGTTTACCAGATAACAGCTAAACCTATTTAGCGAAGACACTCACCACACAATCAACATGCAACGATTATGCAATTGCTGTCGATCATTCAAGGGTGAAGGTATAACACTGACCTTTGAATGATCAATTCACAGCAATTTATCTCATTCCTAAGGCGCTTAATAATAATATAAGATAAATATATGTTTATGTACTTTCATTTCCAAAAAATTCCAACACAATGCAGTAGGGGTTTACTCCTGAGTATTGGTCTCAAATAAAATAAAATTTAAGTTTCTTCAGTAATAGCTTGATTTTTATATTTCTAGATGGCTACTTTGAAATAAAAATGTTTTTTAAATACAAAAGAATTTAAAAACAAAAATAAAAATTCTAAATTCTAAAATAAGCGCTTTTACTTAAATTTAAACTTTTGTACACTTCAAATGTTGACAGCACTAGTATTGTGGGCAGCACTAGAAGTAGCATGCATTTTTTTTCTCTCTTTTTTCTACTTGCTTATTTCCTACTCACATTTAAATTCTTGTAATAGAAGTTGTTTTGAGTGTTTTTATAGAAATTTAATCAAATAAATTGTTATTTTTTTTTTTATTTGTTTACAAAATAATTACATGGATGTAAATTTTCCTATACTCTATATTTCTCTCTCCCGCCCGCTCAATTTCTCTTTATAACCTTTTAAAGGATATTATTAAAAAAAAAGAACAAACTGACACGTTAGGTGAGAAAGAGGATGACGGGAATCCTTCGGAAATAATTGAAATTAAATTTAGACTGTGTAACATCGCAATGATTGTCTTGAGTTTCTATTTATTTCTGCTTCTTTTTTATTTTCAATGTTTATTGAGGTTAAAAGTCATTGACATTTAAAGGCCTTTCTTATTAAGAAAATTATTTCCTTATGAAAATAAGAACGTGATTAAAGAAAGAGATTATACGATTACCATATTTAACTTATGCATATTATGTTGTATGAAATTTATATTTTCATTCATTTTATAAGTTTTTTAAATAGTTTTTCATATAATTGATACTAAATATCATTTCTGTTTAATTTACATACATAATTGGCCATTACAACCCTGTATCAGGGTTACGGCCTAGCTTCTCGCAGCATTCATGTTGTGTGTTTTAATTTTCATCCATGAATACCGGGACCTACAGTTTAAAGTCGACTCCGAACCACGGATTTAAGAAGCTTTTTCATGGCAATCAATTGCTCCCAGAGTTTTTGACAGAAGACTACTGAGAGGTAGTCGCCGAAAGAAATAATTTTTTCTTATCTCTTTTTTCAATATGTCAGAGCTGAGATTTAAACCCGGCACTATCGTCTTAGTAAGCCAATCACGCCGAAAATATATAAAAATTATAATTACCAGCATGCTATCAGAATCATGCTGTTACTATATATATATATATATATGTACATTAGGGCTGGTCGATTTAAAAATCGCCTAAGTGACAATTAAAATCGTATTCTATGAATTTCTAGCCATTTCGCTGATTTTTCATGGAAAGTGCCAAAAATGGTGATTTTTTTTATTTTTGTATTTGGACTCCGTAATCCAGAGGGTTTTAGGTGATGTGCCAACAGTGTGGGTGAGTAGACCCTCGAAAGTTAGTGGGGGTCAGTCAAAGTTCGAGTTTTCAAAATTTGACCTTTGGATCAACATAAGAAACATCAGAATTAATTTTAGAGGTATGGTTCCTTAGGCAAAGTTTCTTATTTTGATCCGTAGAATACGATTTTCCTTGTCATTTGGGAGATTTTTTTGTGCTCCTACAAATCGACACGCTCTAATGTACATATACATACATATTTATGCACAAAAACTGACAGCGTTTGTAAAAAAATTTGATTTTTACGTGAGTTTTGTTTCCAGTAACACAAAAGTGTATTGAAAACGTGTGGAATTCGGTTTACAATATTTTTTTCTTTTTTTTTTTTAATTTTACAACAAACGAGACCACCTCACGAGACCTGCACTCTCAATGGGTGTCAGAAAAAAATTTTTTTATACATGCTTTAATGGCGAGTAGTATAGTTTGCTATTCCGCTAGTTCATGGGGTTCGATTCATTAATAATATATTATAATTTAAATAAATAAATAATATTATTTGAAATTTAACATTTCTGCTTTTCTACTCCCTACTGTTTAAAATCACACGTGTACCGTTTTTGTTTTTTTTTTTTCTTCTTCTGTTTTCTTGGCATTTATTAGCAACACTGCACATTGGCAGGTATTTGTTTACGTTTTAAAAGTCAACAAAAAAGTATTAATTTTTTAAACCAAAAACAAATGCAAGACAGCATGAGAGAGAGATGGAAAAAATGCAAATGCAAACTGACTGATGCGCTTTCAGTACAAAGACAAAATACAACTGAAAAGGGATTAAAAATAAAAACAATGAAAACAAAACAAAATAAACCATATGAAAGTAAAACAATAAATGAATAGATAGTACAAGAACACTAGATAACGTAAGCTGAACGCCACTTAAACAACAATAACAACAAAATAAACAAATGGGGGGTTTGGTGAGACTGTATTATTGTTTTGTTGTTCAAAAATTCACAAGTAAAGAGAGGAATAAAAAAATAAAAAATAAAGGGGATTTTTATTTACTTTGTCATGCACAGTGTACCAAATAACACTATAAATATAAAATGTCCATATATAAGTACATATACATACAATGTATGTATGTTTGTACAATGCAATTAAGTATTACGATTATTAAAAATTAAAGTATTTTTTTTTTTTTTTTGACAAAAATTAAAGTTTCCAAAATATTAAATTTAAAACAAAATTGTTTCCATCGTCCCTTTTTTACATTTCATATTAATTTTTCTTTTTTAGAGAAGTTTAGGAAACATTAAATGGGTGGTAAAATTGTGTCTGTCCTTCTCCAAAACGTACATCTTTATATAGGTAATAACAACAACAGCTACAAGGAAAACAAAATTTTTATTAATATTTGCGTGTTTTCATAAAACGTAAAACCGTTTTCATTTTACATATTAAAGAAAAAGAAGCCTTTTAATGAAAATGAAATGAAAAACGAAAGAAAAAATAAATTAAATCTTTTTATATTGCAAAGATACGCGATATATGCATACTCGTATGTATTTCTATGTATTTGGTAAAGATGTTAACAAAATACTAAATTTATTTTATAGCCCGCAGCAGCGTCGGTAAAGGAGAGCATGCAAGACCCACCTTTTAATCATAAACCACTCTCTGAATCAAGTACAGCACACCCTTTTGTCAATTGTAAATTTAAATTACAACACATCTCTATGAACCACAAACCAACATTATTTTTAATAAAAATTTGTTTTGTCTCAAGAAAAATTACATACTTTTGTACGTATGTATGTATGTACCATACAGAGGTATGTTCTTATATATTTCACTAACAAAAAAAGCTATTGACACAGTAGCAGCATAAAACCGTTCTTTAAGGCATAGTTCAGATTTAGCAGATTCGGTCCAAGAATTCATTTTGACATTTATAAATAATCAAACAAATCGAAGCCACTTGTCCTACATTTTTGAACTTCAGCATATTTGAAGAAACTTATAATGAGATATAGACGTACTAAGGGTTAAGAAAAGGTATGAGGACCAATTCCTACCTTAATTCAGCAGACTAGCAGGGCTGTGATACCCATGTTCCTCTTCTACCCACCGTCTCCGGGTTAAAGGCAAACGTGAAAATAACACTGTGCCATGAAGCCTAAAAATAAAATCGGGTGCAGCTTATCGATTGTTAAAACTCCCTCTTGACCTAGTTGGAATGTTACTCAAATTAAGTTGGTAAATAAAGAACAAAAACTTAAGACAATGAGTTATTTGAGCTAACCCAGAGTAAATGATAAAGTTTAAACAACAAGCGTTTCGCATATTTCACGTGGTTATAACCCAGTTACTAGTAATTAGGCAAAGATCCAGGGTCTTTCGATAACCACTATACCAGAAAAAAATCTCGTTCAAATGAAAATTTAACAAAAATTGAATTGCAAGAGTTAATTACAATGCAACTCCACACTATCCTAATAGTCTTTATGTGCGATTAGTGTAGTCTGTAGTATGTTAGCTTACTAAAACGAGAGCTTCGCGTAGAAATCTCAGCTCTTACATCTTGAAAGAAAGAAATATGATTAAAATATTTTCTTCGGCGACTACCTCTAAGCAGTCTTCTGGCAAAAGCTCTGAGGGAAGTATCTGATTGTCATGAACAAGCTTCTCAAATCTGTCGTTCGAAACCAAAGTTAAATTGTAGGTCACGCTACTCATGGAAAAAAATTGAAGCGCAGAATATGGGCGCTGCGAGAAGCTAAGCTGTAAACTTGAAAAGGGATTGTATCTTCCAGAATACATTAAATTTTTACTTCTATTAAAACTAAAAATGTATTTAAAGTACTTCTGGTACTAAACATTTGTTAGTTTCTTAGATTTCCTTAAAGATTTACAAGAATTTAAGGTAAATTTTGCAAGAAAGTAAATGAAATCTAAATCCTAATAAAGTCTTTGTTTGTTCTAACAAAACAATATGGCATTTATTAGGCCAACTTACATGTACATATGTAAGTTGGCTGTTATATAGGATATATAGTACATTCGTCTCTACGTATGAAGAAATTGATATACAGGGTGCTGCAATAGAAAATAAAATCAAACTCTTTTTTAAATACTTTTTAGTGAAATTTTGTTTGAGTTGCCGTCTAATGCGAGTCTTTTTCTTCAAATGAACGTTTGTTAAAGAGAGTTGGGGTTGGATCTATTAATCAACAAAGTTATAGGCATCGCTCTTATCGATTATCATTTAAAAAAAAAAAAACTGATAACTGGGGTTTCATTTGGATCTTTTTGATAGATGAGATAGAGAGTTGTAGCCAAATGTTGACCGGAGAAAAACTTGTCAACTATTGAATTTGCCTATGAGGTGGATTTCTGGCCACTATGTGGAGGGGTAGGCATGCGGTCCATATATAGCCATTGCCTAGAGGAGGAGGTTGTAAATACGTGATATTTGCTCCTGCTTTAGTAGTAGTATTTTTAGCGGTATGGAGACAGATTTAGCAGCATAACAGAGTGCCTCTTTGGCTTAGGTATGCTGATCCACGGATCGGCGGCCGATTGTAACGTAACGTAACGTAATTTTGATGGCTTACTTAAACGAAATTTAAGCTTTCTCAGCCAATTAATGTCATCCCTAGTGTACAAAATCAGCTACGCAAATGTAAAACTAGAAAGTACACCAAATTTCGTATCTTATCTCCATGTGTTAAATTGTTTTAACAAGACGCTTAGAACGTAAGATGGGACTTTCAGTACAAGAATATTAATTTTATCGAAATAAAAAATTATACAATTTTCAAAATTGGCTGCAAGATACTGATTTCTTTATAAAGAATACAATAAGTTCCTTCTCATTACAGGGGTTTTATTACACAGACCAAGTTAGGCTTTGAAATAATAATAAATTCGCTGGATATTTTAAACTTCGCATGATATCTTAAACAGGGATTTTCATGGAACAGAAGAAAACTCATTAAGTTCTCTAATCTTTATAACTATTTGAGATCAGTGTTGACCATGTTGGCGATTCAGAGCAAAAGTTTTTTCAGCTTTACCTATAATAGTATGCAGCCGTATTAAAAATAATTCTTTGGCTAGCCCTGATCAAGGCATTGCTTAGAAAGAATACCATTATAGAGAATCTTCATCTGCATACCCTGTATTGCTGTTGTTATATTGCGGCTTAAATATACAAGCAAACAAAAAAAAAAAAAACAAACGCAAACAAAAGAATTGGGAAAAATCTTAGGAAAACTATACCAAAAAAAAATCTATAAAAACACAAGGCTTATTTACTGACTGGTATTACAGCAAATGACACAATATTATGGCTGAATAACTGTATATAGTGCCAAAATATAACAAAGTGTAAGAGAGAAAGGAAAGCCACGACAACATCATGACAGAGCCACATACACAGAAACTTACAATAAAAAACAAACACAAAAGTATTAAATTGCAGCATTTATAAAATAAATCAAACATATTTTTTTTATTTCCTTATTATTATTAAACAAAAAGAAAAAACGGTTATCTGCTTCTTTAAGACCATTGATAGAAAAGTAATAAAAATAACAAAAATAAAAAAAAGAAGAACTCACCTTTAGATAATGATTTAAAGACGTCCTCAGATGCAGTACAAAAACAATAAAAATTATCCTTGAGTTGAAGAAAAATACGAAGATGATTACAGTAAAATGCAGCAGTTGAAATGAGGTTTTCTTATAGTATTACAAAATATTTTTTGTTTAACAAGCACTTATTTTTAGATATTTATTGGATATACATATATATATATATATATTTTTATTTTATTACATTTAAAACATTTGAAATATTTTGTTAAATAATTTTTTTATTATTTTATATTTTAAGTATTATTTTTATTATATTATTTAAATTTTTTATACAATTTTCACAATTTGTTTATTTTTTAGTATTATTTAAATGAACTTTGCCCGTGTTTTCTGGTGATTTTAAAAACCAAAACTAGTTGCCAATACCGTTATCTCGTGCACTTAAACTCGTTTATTTGTTTTATTCTTTACAGTTCTTTTATTCTTAAATTTTTGTTTTTTGTTTTTTTTTTTTTTTTGCCTATTTCATGTACTTTCGTTTATAAATTTTGCACAAAACAACTGTGATTTCTTTACTCTTTTTATGGTTTTGTTTTTGCTTTTACAGTTACAATTATTTTGTTTTATTACTTAACAAATGCTTTCTCTCTTTTCTCTTCATATTTCTATAGCAACATTTTCTAACGTTTAAATTTCATTACAATGATGACGCTCTGCCTAATCTACATCTACAACTACTTTTGGTTTCTTTCCGTTTTTAAAATCAAGAAGAATAGCAAAACAAAACAGGCATTACGAAAATTTAAAAGAGTATGCAATAACGGTACTTAGTTAAAAAAGAAAAAAAACCCACAAAAGTATAAACAAAAAGTATTTGAAAGCAAACTAAGAGAGAAAAAAATTTTTAAAAATAAAAAGAGCAAACAGTAAAAGAGATAAAAAGTGCTATAAGTAGTTGTGTGAATTTCTGCATCATCAAAATTAAAACCGTAGGACTAAAACAATCGTTGAAAAAGCAGAATAGTGGTTTTAATTCTGCAAATTTATTTATTTTTTTTTTTTTAATAAAAAGTTTTTCGGAATAAAACCATTGTTAGCTTTGAAGGTCACACCGCTATATTGATGCTTTAAGATGATTTTATTTGAAAGAGATAATTAATGTCCTATTAATTTGATATTCGGAGTTAAAACCACTTTCGATCGGAATTGAGTTCTGTGACAATGCTGCTAATAATGGGAAGAAAGAAAGTATTTTAAAATTCGTGAGTTGTAACTAATTTTCTCAAAGTGATTATGTGCTTTGTTAGTTGACCTAATGAGAACTCCTAATCCAAACACCATTTGAGGTAAAAAATGCCTACTTGAACAACACCAACCTTTCCTATTGGAAGCAAAAGAAATTACTGTTTGAGAGCTTTGAAATCAGTTAAACAAATTCAAAAGAATGCTGACTTTAACTTTTAAAAAAATTTTAATGATAAATTGTGAAAAGTGTGCTAGTTTGACAGTATGACAGAATTTGGCTGGCCAAATCCATCTCTGACAAATCAAAGAAAAATAGAATTAAAGGGTTGTTTGTTGAAAATAACCATACTTAGACAATATCTGGCAGTATTTATATTTCTTCTTGAAATTTCACAACAAATATGGCATGAGAAATACTTATAAGAACTATAACAAATAAAATTTTCTGCATGTTAAAGTTAAAGCAGTAAAAATTCTTTTGTGGCAGCAATTTTTTTATATCTTAATCTGAAATTGGTCCACTCTGGTTACTAATTATGACGTACTAAATTAGTTGAGGTAACACTGTAATCAGAGCAGGTTCAATAAACTAAACAATTTGCTAAATGTATTTTTTTTTTACCAATACTGATGCTGTGCATTGTATTGGAATTTTTTGAAAAGGACAGTATATATATTTTTTTTTCTTATAAAGCGACTTAGGAATGAAGCAAATTACAGTGAATTGATCATTCAAAGGCCAGTGTTATACCTACACCCTACAGCAATAGCCTCATCGTTGCACGTTGATTGTGTGTGGTGAGTGCCTTCAGTAAGTACGTCTAGCTGTTATTATCTCTGCTACTTATCGATAGGTGGCGCTTTTCTCCAGATCATTCGTTTTTTGTCAGCAAGCGGTTTTTTTGTAGATCTAGTCTCAATTTAAATGGCATTAGAACCAAAAAAGCCCTTATTAATTGGAGTATCTTACATAAAACAAAATTGCAAAATAGACCCGCATTATTTTAGACTAAATGATGAAACAGAATACGAACGCAACTTGAAACAAAACAACTCTCAGAGAAAACAGGTTTATAATTTGAACGACGACTGCAGCTTCAGGAACCGTAAAGCTATTAAAAATTAAGTTTTTGCTTCATATAAAAGTTGTTAAACAATGGTGACTGCATGTTTACGTTCTTCTTCAATTATTTTTTCTATAATATCACTCATTTTATTTAACAAATTACAAAATTATTAATTTATTTAAACTTTCAAATATTCTTATTTTTCTTTTCGCCAAAACTAAAAGATATGTGGGTTTGTTTACAAAATGTATGAAATTTAATAAAAGTGTGGTAATATTTGTTTCTCAAAATAAGAGTAGAAGAAAAAACGCTGTTAAAATAAAATACATTCTATTTCACAAATGCATTGTGCAGCGTTTTTATGTTGCAATTTGTATGGAAAAAAATGTCAAGCTCTAGTTCTGTTTCATCATTAAAACGTAATTTATTTAAAAAGTGGTTAGTGTGCTACTAGTGCCAGGCTTGTGGCTTGGATTCCTATTAGAGATTGTGGTCTGTTAAACTGTACCGAAATATGGTCTTAGTCACTCCACTCGTAATAATTAAAATATAATATTAGCATTCTATAGAAATTTAATTAAAATAAATAAAAGTTTAATTAAAATAAAAAAATTTTAACAGACACCCAACTTTAAAAGACTAAATTTGCATTCCTTAAGTATATGGGTGCTGTTAAGAGAGTTTTTTATAAAATAAAGGGAAAATTTGCTCTTAAATAAATAATTACTTAACAATGAAACGTGAAAGAAAACAAACGTTATTAAACAAAATATATTATTTCCTTATAAAAATGTCTAGTAATATTAAATTCTTTGAAAATATCCTATAATTTAGTATGCAATTCCTTTAATAAACAACAACAGCAGCTTTTAAAAGTACTCTTTTCCATTGAAAACAAAAACAAAAGCTTCATTTTTTTAATACACAATGAGAGCGTTCATTTGCAGGAAAACAATTTTACCACTCTTTGTTTGATTTGTTTACAATTACTCAATTTTACATTTACTCACTACCACTTATACACTTGTTTATTAAACTCACCTTACAACTTTTTTAAAGTGTTGAATTTGCAGCCTTTTCAATTTTTAGTTAAGGACATATTGTTACTGTTCTTTTAATTTGTTAGATTCGGGGAAAAAGAACAACAAACAAAATGAGAATCAATTCTCTTATCGGTGGTAGAGGTGGTGGTGGGAGAATTTTTTTTTTTTTACAACCCCTGGTTTATTTAGTTTAACGGTAAGGTGTAGTGTAAAAGTGTAAGAGTTGATGTACTAGGTGTGCGTGTGTTTGTTTCTTATGTTTAAAAGATTAGTATGGTAGTGGTAGTAGTGTTACAACCAGTTAAAGTTTGCTTGGTGTTGTTTTGTTTGTTATTTATTACAGTAATCGAACGATATTTCGTTTTATTATTTTTTTATTTCTATTAATATTATTTTCATTTGCAAAGGTACCACACTTTTCCTTTAATTCTTTTTATTCTTATCATTGCTTCTTCTTCTTGTTTTTCATTTTAACCGGAAATGAAAAATTTTTAATTCGTATTTTTTTTTTTTTATTTATTTATTTTTGCTTTTAATGGATTATTTCACTTTATTTCGTATACATTTCATTTTCTTTTTTTCTGTTTCGTTTTTGGTTTTCTTTTTTGGTGCCTTCATTAAAAGGCGTTTTAAACAAATGTCTGTTTAATTTGTAGTTAATTTTTCTTTCAATTGAGTTGTTATTGTAGTTGTTATGTTCGTTAGGACCTGTAATAAAATGGAAAGGAAACAATTTATTTATTAGATTTTAATCATGTCTTTTTTACAATTTTTAACTTTAAAAGCTTTTAATTTTTAAAGGAATAGTTTTTGTAGAGGCACTTTAACTTGTTATGCAATAGGCCTTGTGACTTAAAATTGTAGAAGTTTTTTTTTTTTTTTTTTTTGGAATTTGCTACGAATTTTTCTCTTAATAATGTTTAATTTTTTTAGTAATTTTTAAATTAATTCCAAGATGTATGTATATACGGCTGTTTAATAATAGTAAGTGCTTTCCGTTACGTAAAAATATTGAAGAGATTTCTAATAAAACTATAAATAATTACATATACATGTACATATACATCTATTAATGAATTAAAAACATAAAAAAAAATAAAAAAATGAATGCATTTCACTTTTGGCATTTATTGTGTTGCCGCCACCGTTTTTAATGCTTTTGATTGTAAATTGCGAAAGGAAATCTGTACTAAAAGATCTTCATATAGTTAAATTACATCTTTCGGAGTTGAACAAATTAGTTTAAATTTTGTTTTACCACAAAATCCTTCTCCACTTATGATTAATGGCACAGGACCTCTATTTAGAATTGAAGGTACAACTAAACGATATTATGATGTGTTGTTTCAACAAGATATCAACTCGAAACACACATCAAAGCGAGCAAAAGGTTGGTTTCAAAATAATGGCGTCAAGGTTTTCAGCTGGTCTACACAGTCTTCAGACTTAAATCATATTAAAAATGTATGGCAAATCGTCAAAGCAGGTCTTCGAGAAAAAACATTTCAATGAAAAACATAAAAAAATTTCGGCATAAAAACAAGAGTTTGTGTGTATGCGTGTGCTTTTGTATTGTAAAAAAAATTAGTACGCATTAAGGCCCAACTATAATGTACTTTTGTTGACGTAAGTTCATGTCAAAAATCAACGAAACGTCTGAAACGAAGAAGCTTTCGAACGGCTATAATGTACTTTTTGAACTGAAATGCAATCTGTTCTAAGTTGCAAACATTAGTACTTATGTAAAGCTTGATTTGTCATTATATTTCATAAATATATAGAATTTTATCACAAAATGTTTTTTAATATCTACAACGGATAAATGAACAGAAAAGAAAAATATTTAAATGGTTGAAAATGAATAAGATACACATTTGTCACAGAGAAATCGTTTTTTATATATATATATATATTTTTAATCAAATTTTCAATAAAGTTATCCTCGGTTTTCATTGCACACTGCGGTCTTTTGTTTATTATTGTTTACACAAACACAAAAACAGCTGTTTGCGTACGTTTGGTGCGATCGGATTCGCTCCAAACGTAAACAAATGAAATTAAACGAAACTCAACGAAACGTTTGTTATGTACATTATGGTTATACACATTTAATTGCAAGCATTCGCATAGTTGTTTAAGCTAGCCTAAGCACACTGAAATCGGCATAATTTTGGTGGCTTAAATCTGTTTGTATGCTTCTATCGTACAGTGTGTGATTGTATGTGTATAAAACTATTTCGTGTTTTGCATCAAACGAAAGCACAAAGGCAAGTGACTCATTTGCTTTCGCATGTGTCCGACATTCTGAAATTGGTTTTTGTTTGAAAATCATTCTCTATTCTTTTTCTTATACGTTTTGTTCGAACACAATTCTGATGTAGAGAAACCAAAATGAATTTTTATTTCGCCCAACAAGCGAAAGAGAACACTCAGGCGACATTGTGAAATAGTCTGTTAAACTAGTGAGTGTAATTTTTTGTATGGTGTAAACATGCTATTACAAACTCATAGTAAATAGGCTTTTAACTGTCATATTGTGAATTATGTTTATTAAGGGCTTATTTGACAAATATAAATAGAATTCAATACTTTCTAGACGACAGCATACGTTCTATAGACAACAGTTCTAAACGTTTTCTATATAAGAAATCATTGGAAGATTAGCGAAAAAAAAAACTGTTTGTTTTTTAAGTTTAATCATATGGAAACCAGTTCTCATTAATTGCAGTCCATCCAAATTGTTCTACCATTTTCACAAATAAGGTTGGTTTTTCAGTTAAAAAAATGAATTGAAATTATTTTTCAGTACAAAATTGTCTTCAAATATTTTTGTTTTTCAATTTTTAAAATTATATTTCAATAATACCAATCATTTAAAATTAGTAGCACTGTTGCTAATTCTTGTATGTATTAACTATATATAATCTAAAGCAATTCTTGAAATTACGAATAATATTACAAGTTGATAAAATAAAAGTTTGCCGCTTTGATTAGTGTAAACAATTACTGCAAACAAATACGCAAAAATATTTTGTTTTCTTTTTTGGACAAGAAAAAATTCCAATTTCTTATTAATGTTATGGCAGTAATTTAATTATTTATTTATTTATTTATTCATACACAATTGTTTATTATTATTTACAGTAAATATTATCGTCACAATATTTCAATTTTTATTACGATTAATTTGTAAATTGATAAAGAAAAAAGAAAATATTGCGAAAAGTAAATATTCAGGCATGTGCGAATTTAATGCCAACTAGTACGTCATTTAACCAACAAACGAACATTTTTCAAAAGTACGGCCATATGGTTCTATAAAAAGCCCTCAGTTACACAAAAAATTCAAAATCTACTTTTTAATTGATTGCGTTGCACCGTTTATGTTGTTGCAAAATTCTATACTCATGCGATATTAAATTACAATATTTTATGAAAATAATTTGCATTGATTTTACAGCTTTCTTGAATGAGTTTTTGTTGCTTTGAAATTGTTTTCAACATATGACGGATATCTAATACGTTTGTGCTGGTCACAAACTGACTGGCGGCTGAACGTTGCTGCAATGTAACGTAACAAACAGTTGTTCGTTTTCCCACATGAAAATCAATGCAAATAATGGCCGATTTTTAATAAAACTTTGCTAGCTGCAAAGTAGCAAACTGTAGAAAATAAAGTTTTACTACAACGTTATGTGACTTTAGGCAAATATTTGATCAAAAAGTCGTAACAACTACATATTTTATGAAAACATTTATTTCTTGGTTTTTTATTGTTAAAGCTTAATAATTAAATATTTGAATATAATTACTTAAGCTACGGTCACATTAGGCAAATATTTGACGAAAAAAACGTAACCACTATTTTTTTGAAAATATATTATGCAAATATTCCTTTTTATGTAAACATTTCTCCAAAAATTTTTTAAAAACGATATTCAGCAAAATTATTTTGATATATGTATAAGTAATTAAACTTTAAGAAATGAAAAATTAAAAAATAAATATTTTCATAAAATAGTGGTTACGTTTTTTTCGTCAAATATTTACCCAATGTGACCGTAGCTTTATTATTATTATTCCTTTTAAAAAGACTTTTAAGGGATATGATGTTTGAAAACAATAGTTGTGATTATGCTTTTTTCGTCAAATATTTGTCTAATGTGACCGTAGTTTAAACAATGTTGGACTATTTACATATTAAATGTTGCGGAGGTATTTTTGTTCATATCTGAGAAACAAAATAAATCAGAAAATGTTACAATATGTTCAGAATTTTGTTTTATATGGAAAAAAATTCTTTTTTTTTTTTGTTTTTGTTACAGAACTGTCATAAACGTACGTTTAGTCAGCCGAGACCACATTATACTTGTAGAATTTCAAATCAAACCCAGCATAATGAAAAATTTTGTGAAAGCCTTCGACAAAAGTGGCGATTGTTTCAATTTTCTTTCACACAACTTTCTACGATTAGGTACAGAAAGATTTAAAACTGCTATTTTTTCTGGCTATCCTTCTCGTTAAATTTTAAGAGCTGATGTTGAGTTTTAATAAAACACAAATTATTTAGGAAATTATTTTCATTTCTTTTTATTATGATAACTTGGTATGGTTCCATTATCTATGTATGGGACAAAATATCGCCACAACCTCGAATTTAATATTCTAACATACCTCTTTCTTGGCAAAACAAATACTATTCCGTCTTATGACAAGCACATGCTTAATTCATTGCTGTTACATGAAATCAGCAAAACAGAACTACTTGAGAGTAACATTCTTTTTTTGCTGGTTATTTGACTACTACAAGCCATCTCGTAGTCGTTTTGTGATAGGTCGTTAAGCTGTGTTCTAAGTTAAAATTCCATTGTGCATAATAAGCAACACAACCAGACAGCTGGGCGTTTCACCATAAATTTATTTAAAAATTTCAGTTTAAAAAATTCTTTAATTTTTTTTTTTTCTATTCGCTATCTGGTGATGTATTACTCAATTCGGTTTTTTTAATTTTGTTTTAAATAAAATATTTCTTAATTTCAAAATAAATACAAGTGCGTTTTAATATTGGCGGAAGTTAACAACGACGTCATCTTTGTAAAAACACGCTGTGATCAGTATTTCAGTGTTTATTATTCAATAAAAATTTAGAATAGACAAGCAAATTAAAAGTAATTAATTTGTCATATCGATAGTTGAGAGCTGCTAATTGAAAATCTGGTTAAAAATAACACATTTTTGTAAAGGTAGGGCTTGCATTTTTACATAATTTGTATGTACATTGTATTGTATTGTACGTATAAATGTATGTAAGTATGTGGTACAGGCACTCATGTTAAACATAATTAAAATGTTTAATACTTTAATACACAACAAGTTAATCCCCTGCACAGTTCGTGGTGTATAATATAAAATGAAAAAACAAATAATTTTCAATTCATTTAATTCGGTGATAAACTTTTGCCTTTAATGACCGACTTCATATAGAGTATATGGTTGTATTTGCTTATACTTAGTGGCGAGCATCACGATTATTCTTCATAAAAAATGCTGACAATATTAAATCATTAATTCTTTAAACAATTTTCCAAAACATCACAGATAAACTGAATTGATTTTGTTCGGTAGGCATCCTGGTATTAGAAAGTCTTAACCGGCAGTATCAACGATATTCATATATAAGCTACAGACAAACTCAGATCACTTAGAACACACAATATTGCCAAGTTTCAATATTCTTCAAAGCGGTGGAGAGAAAAATGGGCACAAATATTTAATAATTCATTAATTTTCTTTGTTTTTTTTCATTAATCATTAGTGATTACTTGTAGTCGCCGTGGTCTAGTGGTTAGTGTGTTGGCTTACTAAGACATGAGCCCTGGGTTCGACACTCAGCTCCGACATCTTAAAAAAAAAGAAATATGAAAAAAATATTTCTTTCGGCGACTACTTCTCAGCAGTCTTCTGGCAAAAACTCTGAGAGTAACTAATTGCCATGAAAAAGCTTCTCAAATCTGTCGTTCGGAGTCGACATTAAACTGTAGGTCCCAGTACTCATGGATAAAAATTGACACACACAACATGAGTGCTGCGAGAAGCTAGGCCGTAATCCTGACACAGGGTTGTAAAGGCCAGTTATGTATGTATGATTACTTGTAGCAGACAAATTCTACCAGAAGTCAGCTATTAATCAAATAATAAAAAGACAGACAATCTCATTTACTTATAGCTTTATTTTATATGGCGAACTATACTAATTGTGTCATCAAAACTATGTTCGACTGAGTCGTTTTCATGAGCATTCATCGTCAATTACTTAGATACATATTTTCTTAAAACTGTTGATTAGATACCTTCTTTATAACGAGGAATTAATTACAACAAATAAAGCCGTAATAAATCTATAATCCATATAATAAATAAATAAATTATAAATCTCTTTGTAAGACTGTTTGTCTATGGATCAATCTCTCCTAAACCACTAAACTGAGTTTGTTGAAATTTGGAATATATAGAGACTCAGCCACCGGAAGTGCCATAGGGTATGTGTTTTTTCAAAATTGGTTTTGGTCATGTTACTTCCCATACAAACTAAATACCGATTTTTATATATCGTGAGAACGGTTGAAGCTAAAGTTGCTGAATTTTTTTTTTTTATTTTGAAACCAATACTCATGGGTAAAGCCCTACTACATGCTGTGCATTGTATTGGAATTTTTGAAAAGAATAGTACATACATATATTATTATTAATTATATATATTCTTATTAAGCGACTTAGGAATGAGACAAATTGCTGTAAATTGATCATTCAAAGGCCAGTGTTATACCTTCATCCTTGAATGATCAACAGCAATTGCCTCATCGTTGCATGTTGATTGTATGGTAAGTGCCTTCGCTAAGTAGGTTTAGCTGTTATCTGTTACTTCCCGTACTTGGTATGAATAACTCTATGGTCAAGGCAAATTATCGGTCAGAATGTGAATAAAATCGGACAACTAAGTACAGATTTTGTATATCTTGAGAAAGTAAAAACTAAAAATTAAATTAAAATGTTTATAAGAAAACAAATATCATTGAACTGTTTGATCTAGAGTGATGTATAGAATCCTGGACAACGTCGTGTGGCTAAACTTGATATTCTTAAAATTTCAGTAAAAGCCAAAAACTATTTGTGGTTACATTTTAAAAGAATTTGAAAATCTGCGTATAAAAAATAAAATATATTTTACGAATTAGTCCGGTATGTGTTGCAAAAAACTGTTGTTTGCCTTCACTTCGACTAACTCATACAAGTGTAGGTACATACATATGGAAAAAAAAGTAATTTCAGTATGTGATTTCTTTAAAAGTGTGAGTTAAATAGTTGATGTTTGGTCTTGAATACGCAAAGGACAAAAAGAACTTTGATGAGACTGCCGTAGCTGGAGCCAAAAACATATACACCTATCACCCGATTTGCACGGAAGATCGGTTCCTGAAAAAACCGTGTAAATCAAAATCAAATTTTTTGTATGAAAAATCGTGTAAAACGAAAAAAGTCTAAAATAATTAAAATCAAATTAGTTTTTTAATTAAATTAATTTTTGTTTTATTTATACATTTTTTTCATTTATTTTTCTCTCATAAATATAAAAAAACAAAATATCCATTCAGTGTTGTAATAACAAATATGTCACTTCCATCACTTGATGTTTGAGGCGATTCTATAGTTGATGGTTTGGTACCAGTTTTTTTACGGGATGTAGTGTTTGAAATAAAAAAAGGTGTAGCAAAATAACACAAATTTTTGTTTTTAATAGTTTTATTTTGTAAAATTCGTTCAGTTTAAAAATCGTGAAAAAGCGAAAAATAACGTTTAAATCAGGAAAGAGATCTTGAAAAAAACCGTGTAAAAGTGAAATCGTGTAAAAAAAAGTACCGTGTAAATTGGGGGATAGGTGTATTCAGTTTGGCTAGTGTACTATTCCTTCGCGGACATCATTTTCTCCTTTGATTACCAAAAAAATTCATTGCAAATAAAGCGTTTAAACAAAATTAATTTAATTTTAATTGATCATTCTTCCTGGGGCTCGAACTTCGGGCCTCCAGCATATCGGATTTTGCTCTAAATTGTAATCGTGTGAAAGTGAAAATCTTTTATTGTTATTTGAATTATTGAAATATAAAACTAAAACAAAACGAGATTACGTGACAATACCTTTTGTAGAAAAAAAATTACATTGCAAATAAATTTTCTTATTACGTTTATGCATTATAGTAATCCGTCATGTCACTTTGATTCACTATTGCATCTCCTGCTCATTGCAAGGCATTGTTAAAGGTTTCAACTGCCTCATTTTGCAATGCAATCTTTGTCGTACTTTTTTTACAGGAATATCGGCAGTTTGATCATGGATGTGACCTGGATTTCAGTGGAACTATCAACACAAGAAATATTGGCAAGCTAAGCACAATATCCTAGTTAGTAAAACAATGCTTTAATTCTGATATCAAAGTTATATGAAATAGAGAAAAATGGTTCGCGTTATAGAGCTCTCTGGGTATGTTCACGTTGCAAGTTAGTCAAGTCACCGCGAGTGCACAGTAATACTTTTTTTAAGAAAATATACCATGTATTTCTATTATATTTGAACTCTTAAATAACGAGTAACTCATAATAAAAACTTTTTGTTGATAAAAAGGAAGTGACTGCTCTATCACGGAAATGGTCGTAAATGTGGTTTTAGAGATAAAGGAGTAATATGTTTCCCACATATAGATATCGACGTTGTTAGTTCATTGCTTGTAAAATGTGAATTTTAAAATTTTTGAGTTACTACCCTCCCTCTTGTTGATCAAGTGCGATACAAACTTAAGTATTTTGTTTTAAAAATTTTTTAATAAAAAACACATATAAACATGCATAGTATGTATGTATGTATGCGTGTAAGTGTTTTTATATAGTCATATTTTTTAAATTTATGAGTTTCTTTCGGGCAGTACAAAATTTTGTTTAAAAGAAAATATTAAAAATTTATAACTCAACGACTAAATATGACGCACAGACAAGATTTCTAGGTTTTCTTCTTACTGGACAAGAAATAAAAAAATCTTTTCAAAAAATATTTCATTTTAGAATTCGTTTGGTACGGGTATAAACATACATATATCTACGTACATAAGTACATAATATTTACATATTTTTTTGTTAACAAATATATGACAAAAATAATATTTTGTTTGTTGAATATATAAAAACTAATCAAATTATACGAGTATTGGATGGTTTTAAGCTTATCCCCTTCCCTGCCATATTATAAGTCATTGTGATAGAGTTTTGATTGATTTTCTAAACGTGATAAGCCAAAAGAGTTTAATTATTAACACCATTTTTTTGTTGTTGTGTGTTTATATAAACAAAAAAGGTTCTAATGATTTTGTTGATAAACAAATAATAAAACAGAATAAAATAATATTGATTTTTTATAAAAACCAAATATTTATGTCTGCACATACTATTCGTACAATTAGAAAGATATGACAATAAACTTCTGTTGTATCCAACAAATATATGAAAAACTAACTGGTGGTGGCTGGCGCAACAGTTATTGAAAATAAAAACCCAAAATATAGAAATATAGTGTTTAAAGGGAAGAGTATTTTTTTTACATCCCCCTCTCCAGTCCGCCAAGTGTTTTGCTACGTTATAGGGAAATATTTCTGTTTTTAATATTATTTTTCATTTACTTTCCTTGTGTTTGTAATCATAGGAACAGCAGCAGCACATGCATTTGAATTTCATATGATTTTCAAAGCAATAAATATTTTGCTTTTATTCATCACCTACTACTGTATAAAGACTTTTTCTGGGAATAAAAGATACACAAATTCACCAAAAATTAGAAGAAAAAAAAATGTTTTTTTTTATTTATTTTTAAATCTTATAACAAATAATATAAAACACTTAATTTTTGTTTAATAAAAAAAACGAAAATTTTTAGCAATATATACGCGCTTAAAATGTAAATTGCATTACAACTTTTTAAATATTTTTGCTTGAAATTATTTAAAAACCAAAATTTTTTTTATTTTATTTTTCTTTTTTTTTTAATTTTTATATTTCAATTTCATTATTTTTAATTTCTTTTCTTTTTTTATACACACATTTATATGTATTTTCCTCACAAAGAATAAAATTGCAGCACTTTATACATTCGCATTCATAAAATACGCGCCGAGCGTTTCGCGTTTATAAACACTTTTCGGTCTTTCTACCCCGACGTTCGAAAATACGCTGTTTTGAATTGATGATTTTATTTACCGCACTGTCAGCACATCGCACTCACGCACTCATACAATTGCATCCATCTAAACTAATAAACATCAGAACGAACTACAAAAATGTTATTAGAGATGTTTCCACTCAATTTTTTAGTACGAATATTCATATGAAAACAACCAGTACTAAATTGAGTGAATTGTCAGTTGTTAGTTGACTCTCTTAAAAAGCTTTTTTTGCAATGTTTTTAAGAGAAAAGGCGGGAAGTAATTGAGTGGCAACTTCCGTTTGGAAATGAAAATGTGCAATTTAAAATTCATACTTAAAAGTCATTATTTTATAATTAAAAGAAAATATTAATAATAAAAATAAATATCATTTAAAAATGAATTCTATTAAAAAAACAAATCGTACTTACATAAATAAGCAGATGATGGTTGGCTATGCTCGCCTGTATCATTATGTTTTTACATTGTGATTAAAAACTCTTTTTATCTTTTTTTTATTTATTTAATAGACAAATCTTTTCCCTTATATATGTATACGTATATACAAATGGCACCGCTTCACGCTTAAACGCGCGGACTGATTTCAACCAAACTTATGAATACTATAGGTACTGAGGCCTATATGGTTTGTTTTAACAGTTGATTAAAATCCGAAAGTAGTCGCCGTGGTCTAGTGGTTAGTGTGTTGGCTTACTTAGACGAAAGCTCCGGTTCAAACCCCGGCTCTGACATCTTGAGAAAAGGAATATGAATAAATTTTTTCTTTCAGCGACTACCTCTTAGTAGATTTATGGCAAAACTCTGAGAGTAACTGATTGCCATGAACAAGCTTCTCAAATCTGTCGATCGGTGTCGACATTAAACTGTAGGTCCTGGTACTAATGGATAAACATTGATACACACAGTTCTCGCAGCCGTAATCCTGACACAGGGTTCTAAAGGCCAATTGTGTATGTATTTCTGTATGTATATAAAATCCGAATAGTAAGCCCTAAATCGTCTCTATATTGTCCTTGGTTTTTGTATATCTTGGGAACGGTTAAAGGTAAAGTTTCTGAATTTAGTCTGAAAATCTCCAAAGTCAATGCAAATTATCATATAAAAATTGTCCCATACAAACTCAATATTGATTTTGGTTTATCTTAAGTATGATTATAGAAAATGTTTCTGAATTTAGTCTGAAATACTCCATAGTCAATGCAAATCATCACTTAAAAAGTGTACAGAATTAGAAGAGTGGCCGGGGAACTTCCCATACAAGCTAAGTAATAATTTTTGCAATATCTGGAGATAGGTTAACAGAAATCTTCCTAAATTTGGTTTGGATGGCTTTACAATCAATGAAAATCTTTAGTCAGAAAGTGGATGGAATTTGACAAGTGGTGGCTTTTGTACATCTTGAGTGCGGTTAAAGTTCATTCCTGATGTAGAGAATTTCTTATTTTATTATTGCCTGACAAACTGAGTCCTGACGCATCAGAGTTTATAAAAGACTTTTTACATGATAACAGAATAAAAGTCCTTGATTGGCCGACCCAAACATCCAACTTGAAGAATCGTAGCTGGTAGATGAGCTTTTCAAAAGATGATGAAAGATGAGCTTTTTCAAACTTTGAAATCCGAGCGAACACAGAAACCAACAACTAAAATTTCTAATTTAATTAAATCAGTGTCTCGAAAACGTGCAGACACTATAAGAAACAATGGTTCCAGTGTTGTCAGATTAGGGGATTTATCCCCAAAATGGGGAATTTTTTTCTGAAATGGGGATGAAAAAATTCATTTGCGGATGGGGATTTTATTGGGGATGATCGACAAGTTTTCGGTGATTTTTAAAATTTGTTTGCTAGATTAATTACTTATATATTATAGATTTCATACATTCGGAACACACAATGAAAGAATTTCAATAGAGTTTCAATTTTCAATACTTTCTTATAAACTTGTTTAAAAATCATAATTTCATATAAAATATTTGCAACGTGTGCTCTTAGTTTTAGCTTGATTAATTTTCTCATATAATTAATAACATCCCCATATCATTATGTTTCCGCCACCTTTTTTAATGGTTTTTATTGCGGAGGAATTCAGTATTAGAGGGTCTTCTTACAACTAAATTACTACTTTTGTAGATAAACAAACTAATTTTAGTTTCATCCGACCACAATTACTTCTCCACTTATACTTTATGGTATGGGAATGTTTTCCATACTACGACAGAGGTCATCTAATAAGAATTAAGATACAATAGATGCCGCATACTATACAAATATTTCCAACGACATCATGATGTCTTAAGCTGAATATGAAATGGCACAGCGATCAATATTTCAACAAAGTAATGACCCGAATCACATATCGAAGCCAGCAAGATGTTGGTTTAAAAAGAGTGTTCTCAAGATTTTAAGTTGATAACAGTCTCCAAATTTAAAATTTACATATCAAATGAAACATACATATGTACATATGTACATTCAAAATTATTGATGCAGTTTATGTGAGGATTTTTGGGGATGAACTAATCAAGGTTTTGGGGATTTTTGGGGATATGAATTTCGAAATTGGGAATAAAAACTGAAAACTATCTGACAACCCTGGGTTCTTATGCTAAATATTTACATGGTGATTTTGTTGTGTACACTTTTCTTTGAAAAAATCAATATTAAACTTTTTTTAAGAATTATTATATAATTTCGAGTGGTAAAATAAGCAAAGTAAAAAAAGAAATAAAAATGTTTATGTATCATTAGAAAAATATATTGGATCTTAAGTTTTTATACAACTTGTTGCTTTGTTTTGCACAGTACTGTACAAACAACATTCTAACTTTCATTTCCGTTTCATTTTTCAGTCGCAATTCGCTGTCAACGGAGACACCTTCTTTCTATGCATAAAGCTAAATTTATTTAATTTTTAGTTTTAAAAGGTATATTCTTAATATTCTTTTCTTTTTTTTTCAACTTAATTTTTTATATTTTTATTTCAATTTTTTAAAATTTAAATTTGAATTTTCAGTTACATACTTTTGAACTTACATTTACATTCCTATTTTTAGCCGCCACTAGCGGCCAACTTCACTAATATCTGAGACACCATTTTTTTGACAATACAAATATGTATGTCCGCCTTTTTGTGCAATTTGCATTAATTTCTATTTTGCACAAGAATTTCTTATTGAAAAATACATTTTTGCGATAAAACTTCTATTACACCGTATTAAACGCACTTTAAGTCACATTTTTATTTAGTTTCGAATTTAAAAGAGTTACTACTTTAATAAATATTTAATAAATAAAACCGACACTGCAATTTTGTGCAACATTTGTAACTAAACGACCGTACTAAACTAAATTCCACAAATGAATGACATTTACGTAGTAATAGAATCCAATTAGAAATGCAACAAAGTTGAAAACCTATGTTTACTTTAGAATTTAAATTTCTATACAAGCCGTTAAATTAATCTTTTGGTAAAAAAAGATAATAAAACTAAAATGCTCGTACTCTTATCGGCCACAGCAGAATACATGTTTTGAAAATGAATCATAACAATAAAACACTGAGATAAATTATCTTTTCATAAAAAAATGTATTTAATAGAACGTTTTTTTTTCATTTTACTTTCGTACAAATACCAAGCTATCATGATAAAACCTTAGAAAACGTTGTCCAGCTCTGTAACTTATTATTTTGTCAAAACGTTATAACTTAAAAACTATCATTTATACAAAATTGAAAAAGAAAAAAGCCGTAAAAACTTATTATTCTTCATTGAAAAGCATATCCAATAAATCCAATTTCTGGCACTGATCACCCTCTAAACGTAAAACACTTTTCCAGCGCAGCAAAGTAGGTATAACCATAAGCTTAATGCTGGAATCAATACGGAAAGGATTTTTCATGTCTTTCCAGCTTAAAAATAAAGAGACAAAAATTAAGCCGTTTTACTATAACAACACCAAAAATATTATGAAACTTACAAGGGCCTGTCGCCTACATCAACAACAAGCAGGGTACTATTATCGCTGGCAAATTTCTTGACAGCCTCATCAATAACCGGTTGGGCTAAAATGTCAATCTGTTATTAAACTCAATAATTTTATTTGAATATCCGCAATTACCCACCGTCATTACAATCAGGACACCAGCTGACACCCTTATCATCTTTTTCACCAGTAAAATAAATGTATAAGGGATTGCTCTCGCCTTTGTATAATTCCTCTACAGACTTTCGATAACCCTCAAAGCCTTTGGTATATTCAATTCGCACCATGTTGCTGACGTTGCTTTAAAGTAACTAATTTATAGCGATTATTGCTATTCAATTAATCTTGAATGTGTTATAATTAAACTAATGGCTGATAAAATTATTTATCGCGTTAAACAAGTAAAGATTAGAATGTTAAATGGTAGTAAATGATAAAGACAAAAAAAAGCCGGCCAGTTGTTGACTTTTGTTGTTATAAAAAACAGCTGTTGTGGAACGTAAAGTGTAATTGATGCAGAGTTGAATTTAGAAGTAGTTAAACTAAAACAAGCGTTATTTTAAAATATATCCTAAATTTATATTATTACTTAGGAGATTTATATCTTAAATTTGTATATTATAAATAATTTAAGCATCATATTCTACTAACTTGTGTGAAATATTTTTGACTGTGGACGTTTGTAAAAATATTTATCTTATATATGGGTATAGGAGAAATCAGGGAGTTAAAAACAATAAAAAAAACATACAGTTAATTACCAGACCACATCATTCCACACTTTGGTGGTGTAGAGGAAGGACCTCTTTGGTTAGAGTTGACAAAAAAGGGACAAACACAGAATATAGATTCTGATTCGTTATAAAGGCCAAAAAACCATGTTTTAGTAATGTAAGTTAAATATATGTTATAATGTACCTGTCCTTTCCACAAAACTTCCAATACAATACACAGCATTCATTAGGGGTTTACCCCTGAGTATTAGTCTCAATAAAAAAAATGTGGTAAACAAGTTCGCCCGATATAAGGTGGAATGGGAAGAGGACAAACTAAGGATTTTAACGGGACTCTAGAACAGATTTTGCAGTCTCAATGGATACATACATACATAACTGGCCTTTACAACCCTGAGTCAGGATTACGGCCTAGCTTCTCGCAGCACTCATGTTGTGTGTGTAAATTTTTATCCATGAGTACCGAGACCTACAGTATAAAGTCGACTCCGAACGACAAACTTGAGAAGCTTGTTCATGGCAATAAATTACTCTCAGAGCTTTTGCCAGAAGACTGCTGAGAGATAGTCGCCGAAAGAAATATTTTTTTTTTCATATTTCATTTATTTTTTTAAGATGTCGGAGCTGGGTGTCGAACCCAGGGCTCATGTCTTAGTAAGCCAACACACTAACCACTAGACGACGGCGACTACAGTCCCAATGGATATTTAAACTAAAATAGGAATCGTTTGGAGTAGTTTGTGCAGATTCTGTGCTAAGGCAATCTAGTCATCAAAGCACATACTAGGCACTTGTGCAGCATTCATGCAAAGTGTAAGAGCCACCTTTGTGATTATCAAATGTCATATAGAGCAACTTAATTGGGGGAAATACTGCAGGAGCTTTAGATAAGTTTAGAGCTGTACAATAAATTTTCAGGACAATACCTCGCGTATCAATGAACAAATGTGCGCTGAAGCCATTTCCTATTTGGGTAGTTATCAAAAAGCCTTAGTTGTGCAATAGAATTCACTGAAACTGGAGCGAGGCGAGCTGGAGATGAGTGTTTGTACCAGTTGCGATTCCAAAATCTTTACTTCGAGTGATACTAGAGAAATGGGGCGACATCTTTGTCCGCTTTTAGAGAGTATATCCGATTTCAGTATACGAACTTTACTCGCAACATTCGTTGGGAGATCCAGGCGATGTAAAAAAGATTTGAGTTACCATAAGGGAGTATAAAAATATTGTGAGCGAGCATGTAATTTAAGAAACAATTGCATTTTTATTTCTCAAAACACCAAACAAGTATATGTGGGACACTCTTCAATAACGAATTCGACAACGAATTTAGTTTTTTACACAAGTGGATAATTAATATTTTAAGCAAACGTTAATTACCACCTTTATTACATGGGTTTAAAATTCAACGATAAATTTTAAACTCCATATTCCACATTGCATTGAACTGCATGAACTTGACCTTTCGATTTCAAGTTCAGAACACAATGTTTTTACATTTTCTTTAAAATGCTATTTAAGCTAAATTTCTGATTATAACAGTAACAAAGAATGAAAAAATGTGTTATTTTTTTAACAAAATCGTGAAAGTTCAGCATTAATTTTTTTTTTTTTTAAACATAAGTTATTTAATAAATTCGATAAAATTGTATAAACTAAGACCATAACGTAAACAACTTGCAATGGGTAAGAAGATTTTACAGATAATTACTTGAAATCATTTTCGAAATTTGTGTCTTTAGATTTTAAAAAACTTTCTTTTCTACATGGATTCTTTGTTGTAAATGCTGCTTTAAGTTGTTATGGCCACACAGGATTTACAAAAAGTGCCTTAAACAATGCTGTACAATTAAACGAAAAATTCATTAGCAAAACTAAAAAGGATTTTATCAAAGACACTATAGCTGATACACAAATATGGAATAATAGTCTTTCTCTAGTAACGATACCAATCGTTAATGATACATCTTCGTGGGAAAATTTAACTTATGAGCATACAACAGTGTCTGCTTTTAATAAAGAAATTACTCAAAATGTTTTCCGAGATGATTTGTCTTGTACTTGTGGCATTTTTTTAAGTTCACAATTTTCCAAAGGTTCATCGAAACCACCCAAAGGTCAACCAGTTATTTCCAACACACTTGAAAAGAAATTTGCATGCACTCCCATTGGCAAAAAACAATGTCAAACAAAATGTTTGGAACAGGTTTGTATGTGTACGCGTGTATAAGAATATTAAAATTTATTAAAAATATATTTTCTTTTTCTAGATTGTTCGACATCTACCAAATTCTGCTAGTATTTTATGTGCCTCTTTGGATCGGGATATACACAAGGAGCGAGCATATTTATTTGTGCGCAATTGCAGCTCTAAATGGTATAATACAAATTTGGGTGCTGGTAGAGAATACTGTTGTAAAAATGGTTTACCTTATAATTGTTCTAAAAATAGATTGTGAAACGTTTTTATTACAGAGAATCATTATACTCGTATATTAAGCCATTGATTAAATATTAAGTCCAAAACAATATAAAACTCTGGGGGGTTACTTTGTATTTCGATTCGAATCGAAAATCGAATTCGTAAAAATTTACGAATTTGCGAAAAATTTTTTCTATTAATTATTATAGGTTTTTCGTATGGGAAATTTCTTTCGAAAAAGTTTTAGATTCGAATCGGAATACCAAGTAACCCCTCTAAAATGTATTTCTCGAATTTTTTGTGCTATAAACTCGAAAATACAATACTGCTTATATAGTATGTTCATATTTTTTCCATGTATTAATCAGTACTACCATACAAACTCAAAATAATGCGCACTCGGTTATATCCCCTAAAACCGCTTATCTCGGCAAAGCTGTTATAGTATATTGACAAACACAACTCATTCCTCTTCTGTGTTTCGATTAAAATCGAAATTTCCCACATTTCGCAATTAGTGTATTCTGCGTTTTGGTTGCGCTTAATTTCTTTCCATTGGGATCTATTCTGCATTTCGATCCTGGATACGTGTTTTCCTTTCTTTCTGGACTACTGAATTTCAATAGTAACGTAATTGAATGCGCGAAGAGTGGGTATATGAATACGCATAGTATATGGCATAGTACGCTTGTAAATAATACTGTGCAAGTTTACTGATGTGTAAAGCCACTGAACTGAAAACAGTTGCCGTTGTTAATTCAGTTACGTTGCCATACATAACTGACCTATTAAACTTCTTACTAATCAGCCTTGCAAAAATAAAATGAAAAAGAAAAAACTTTTCGGCTAAAGCCAATTAACTTTATCTTTGTAAGCGACTTGATAGATGAGTATTCTAGAAAGTCCAAATAATATTCGAAAGTTATAAGAATGAATTCGATGATTAAAAAAAGCCAATTGAAGTGTTTTTTTGTTTTTCGACGCAAATTAAAACAAAATATTTTATTTTATGTGTAAATTTTCTTAAAGAGCAATTTATTCGAAACTTATAACACAAAAATAGTATTTTTTTATAATCATGTAAGTAAAATAAAAGTATGTATGTATGTATGAATGTATATGTAAACATTAAAAAGATTCTGTAATAAAAAACCGAGTTTTTAAAAACAATAACATCAAACTGGCAGCAGAAAAGGCCTAGAAAGAAAAGAACAATATTCGATTCGATCCAAAGGAATGATAAATTATTGTCTACAAAGACTATACAAGAACCTGTTTTCTGCTGTCAGATTGAAGTGATCTAGACAACGACTTCCATACATAATAATGGGTGAATAACTCAAATAATTATGAATTTCAAATTAATAATAAAATATAAATAACAGTTACGAAAGACGAGAAATTAAGATGATACGAAAGGATTTAACCAAAAATAATAATAATTATAATAAAAGCTATTATAAATACACAGATATTCGAAATTAATAAATAAAAGAAACAAACATTTAATTGATAAACTAATAATGCCCGTATTCAGAAAAAATAAAACAGTTTTATTAATTGCTTATTTGACAATTATTCCATAGAAATATGTCAAATAAGCACTCTACTATAAATATAAACCAATTTTATTTTTTATGAATACGATAGTAAGTTTTTAAATATAATTACAGTTTTGTGGCGCCATAGGTATGACAATAAAATATTTTATTATCGATTTACATATATTTTAGTAACTTTTTGTTCTTTTTATATATGGCTGTGTAACTAAAATATAATTTTTGTTTAAAACTTGTATGTGTGTTAGTTAAAAAGCAAGAAAAAAAAAACAAATTTATATAATTAACAATAAATAGTAGTAACTTCAAAACAAGAAAAAAAAATTCTTTAACGATTTCAATTGAGTTTTTATGAAGATAAAAACTGAAAAAGGAGAAAGGGCGACAGGCACTTGTGTGTAGACTGTTTAATCATTAAAAAATTTCTTTTTTGCAGTAGCAGTATCAAAATTAATAGTAGACAATCTGAAATAAATATTAAAAATTATATATTTTTACTATTTGTTGTTTGCACATCTAAATCAGTGCTAGCCAAAGAGGGATTAAAGAGAGTGCATCCTCATCGGACTGTATATCATCAACAAAAGGTAAATCGATTAAATTTTGACCCTTGAGCACCCACTTGGCCAGCCATGATTTAAATTTATTTAAAGAAACTAAATACCTCGCCATTTTGGGAGTTAAATACTTTGAGACATTTGCATTGGTTTCGGATATTAAAAATGTTTCTTCTTGATTTGTATTATTTTCCCTTAAAGGTGGTGATTTAAATGTTTGTTTTTCATTAGCAGACTTATCATTTTCATCATCAGTTTCTTCTATTATAACATCTTTAAAGTCATCGCCCAGACCGTTGTTATTTGTGGCGGGTATATCACGATTTTCACATTTATCTGTACAGTTACAGTTTACCGTACATTTCTGATTGAACGAATTACATCCGCAACGTTTTTTTCTGCAGTCACCACGACACCTGCAGCCCTTGGACTTCCGCAAGAGCTTACCCTTACCAAATGCGTCTGTAGCTTGTTTAAGTGGTCCTGTATAAGAGGAGTCAGAGGAGATCTGTTGCTGTTGTTGTCTGTTGTCGTCATCCTGGCAATAGGAGACGTCGGACTGGGAGATGGATCTTTGTGAATTTTGAGAGGAGCTTGTGTGTCGTTTGTTCTAAAATCAAGGCGTATCTTTGTTTGTTTACCATTATTTCAATATTATACAAATAAAGTGCATTTATTTCTAATAAATAAAATCAATACTTACATTCACTCTACGTCTGCGTACCAAAGGTGTTTTTGACCAATCTGGATCTTCATCGGACATCGTAAGTTCACTTTCACTTTCGCTAAATTCCTCCTCTTCATCGATGTAATCCTCCTCTAAGTTCATAGGTTCGGGTTTAATGTCTAGCGTAATTTTCTAAACAGAAGATAGAGACAGGTATGCAGAAAAAAAACCTTCAGTATTTAAATTAAAGTAAATCACAAAATTCTGGGATTTTAAATGCACAAACAACCACCATGCAATTTACAAAATGTAAAAAATTTTGAAATGCAAAAATATGTAATTTATTATATTTTTATTAACTCTTTCGGCCGCACTACAATTTGCATGTTATTACCAAGAGAATCACATTGTACGTATTTTTGTCATACAAAAATGAGGGGCGGGTCACTAGCTGATCGCTAGACCCGCAGAGAGGCTGGGCCTTCCCTTTAATCCGCACTGCAGAAGTTGTGGGGAATTCTTCTGAGAGGGAGACTATATATCATTTTCTTTGTGATTGCCCAGGTCTGGCAGTCAGACGTTTGAAGTTTTTTGGGGTGATCTTTTTCGACGACCCCCGCAATGTGCGAACCTAGACCCCCCCCCCTTGCTTTACTTCACTTTATAGGCAGCTCTGGTTGGCTATGGTTATTTTCTTTTTTTTCTACTTTTAGGTAACTTCAGTTTGGTCCTGCAATGGTTTCAAAACGGCACTTGTACTACTTGTAGTTGATCAGATTTTCGGATTAACTGGCCATTTGACCTACCTACCTACCTAGGGGCGGGTATTCTCGCTAAGCTCCAATTTTTATGTAATAAGAATGTGTGGAATTTTTGTTTTGCTTCTTAGAGACCATTAGCAACACTATCTTTGTTTTGTAGAAAGAATAAACCAAATCAGTTATCATTTAAAAAAGCGAATTCCCGCACAAGAATTGAATCAGTGCGGTAAATTTAGAGAAAACATTTGTTTTGTAAGGCCGAGGCCACGCAATGGTCGGCAGGCAAAGCGGCGAGTTTGAGCAGCAAGGGGCTTATTACTGAGCGTTATTTTTGAGAGCTTAGTGCGGTTAGTTGTTTAAATGCCACATTTTTATTTTTAAAATTTAGTAATCTATTTTGCCATAATAGCGGTCGGCTTTGTACAGATGTAATTATAAGCCCCGCATTCACTTTGCCGTGTTTATACTTCGCCGCTCAGAAGTCAACTAAAAATTAGAACAAGTTCTAAACCTGAGCGGCGCCGCTTAGCCGCTCAGAAATGCCGCTCATTGCGTGGCAACTTCAGTAGTATTCCGCTCATTGCGCTCCATGCTCCCACATTGATATTCTAATTTTAAGATTACTTCTTTATAGGCGATGGCAGCCAGGGTATAAAGGTAAAGTATCTTGTACTGTCGATGCGCTTTACTCACTCATTTATAATTGCACATATGCATATACAAAATTGTAAATAAAATTTGTGACGTCAAAAATAAGACATCATTCTGTGACCTCGGAAGATAGTTGAAAGAACAATAAACCAAAATCCTAAAAATAAGAATCTCATGGTGTGAACATAGTCAGAAGACCTGACTACGGCGACTACAAATTTACTCAAGTTTAAAAAATTTGGCTGTCGTATGCTGTGTCAGGATCAAAGGAGTAGGATTTATATTAAAAAAACCAAGTCAAACAGTTAAAATAGTTAAGACAAGATATTTTCAAGTGAATGAAATTGTAGTTCAACATGTTTTTTTTTTTTAAATATCATTTCTATATTTAGAAATAAGTTCACCACAGGGAATCCAGCCTTCTATATAACAAGACATTTATCAATCGAAATGTCTGAAATGTCTATCCTTTCTTAAGAGAAATAATTTTTTAAACAAACTGCGTTTACAATTATTGAGACGAATTCCTCATTAGTTTTGCACAGTTTCGCAGTGGTATATCTTTTATTTTCGAAATCGAACTACATAATTCTAACTGATTACAATGGATTTATTGATCCACTTTGTATTTAATAATATGCCTTAATATTAATTAAGTTGTTATGAAACGGTTTTCTTTCTTTTTTTTTTTTTTGTATTTTTGCATTTCAAAATTTTAGTTCGAAATGAAACAGAATCAAATGGAAAAATGGAATAAAACAAGTACAAAATATTTTAAAACTCTATTAATTTGTACTCACATCATCTATTCACCGTATTATTTCGGAGAATTTTGTAAAAGCAGATAAAATCTAAAGAGTTTGGTTGTTGTATGTATGTAATACACACAAAATAAATAGAAAAGAAACAGAAACAGAATATATATATGTATGTATACATATTATACAATATTTACACAATTTTACCTTCCTTTTAAAATATGTAACTAACTAACTGTACTAGATAACTAAATAAATACAAAATGTTATTTTTAAAATATATAAATTTACCTTAGCTGAAGTCTTTCCTCTCTTTTTATTATTGGCATCTATCTCTCTCAATTGTTTATAATTTTCCAACTCAATCATGAGCGATTCAATTTTCTTCTCTTGTTCTTCTTGTAGTTTCAAACGTAGTTCTTGTTCGGGTGTTAAAGCGACTGCAATTTTCTCTTCATACTCAGCTATGGCCTGCTCGTGCTCAAACTTCATTTGCTTGATTACTTTATCTGTCTCATTTGATTTTTCCTCAGCCGTATGGATTTGTGTACGTAATTCCTCATTAATTTGGGCATATTCACGTCTCATATCGACCAAAGTCTTTAGCAAATGCTTAAAGACAGCCCGAGCCTCGGCCAAACTGTGAACATTTTCCCCAAGGGATTTGATGAGTGTATCGATGTCGTTAGCGCATACCTTTTGCTGTAGGTCGGAAATTTGGGCATTTCGCATTTCGAGTTCTTCCTGCATATTGATAATTTCCAAACCAGCTTGGGATTGTGGATCGGGTGTAGGATATTGCTGTTGCAATTCTGAGAGGCGACTGTTAATTATGCCACGATCATCCATTAATTGTTCTAATGTACGTTCAGCATCAATAAGGGATATAATTACCTCTAGTTCACGTTCAACGCAGGCAATAACCTGATCAATTTTTATCGAGGCAGCCGTGGCATCTTTAACAGATTGCATTTTTTGCCTTTGAGTTTGTGCCACTTTTTGTCGTTCAAGAGCATCTTTAAGTCTAAAAAACAAAATAAAAAAAATAAAATGAAAACAAAAGAATGAATGCACGTTGCATTAAAGTTTTCAAAAACAGATGAAAAAAAACGAAAAACGATGAAATATAACACACACTTACC
Source organism: Metopia argyrocephala (assembly GCA_963576795.1). Lineage (NCBI taxonomy): Eukaryota > Metazoa > Arthropoda > Insecta > Diptera > Sarcophagidae > Metopia > Metopia argyrocephala. The sequence goes on from OY756208.1 coordinate 8,334,570, forward strand.
TCTTATTAATGGCCATGGCTTCTTCGCATTTCCGTTTAAGTACGTTGCGCTGTTTATTGTGCAGAGCCTCTTTGCGTGCCATTTCATTTTGCATTTTACGATCTTTATTTCTCAGTTGCATTAATTCTTTTTCACGCATCATTTTAAATTGTCTGAAATTTTCAGCTTCCGAACGCATGGCTCTTATAAGCTTCACTTTGGATTCTTTCATAGCTTGAATTTCACTGTTAAGATTTCTAATTTTTTGAGTCTCTTTCTCTCTTATTTTTAACAATTTAGCCTGTTGAGTATTTTTACGTTTCATTTCAGAAATCTCCTGTTCTAAGGTCTGTAAACGTTTACGTCTTTCTTCGGCTATTTTAGCAGAGGCATTCTCTTTCACATGCCGTAATTTATCGAGAAGTTCAGATTTCTCAGCTTCAAGTTCATGAATCTTTTGTTCACACTCTTTGAACTTCTCTTCGATATCATCATCCAATGTAGAGAATTTACTAAAATTACCGGCAATTTTTTGTTGCAATTGTTCTTTTAAATTAAGTTCACGATTAATGCGGCGCAATTGTTCATTAATCTCAATTTGTTTGCTAGTAAATGCATCGGTTCTCTCTTCCATAAGAGCATTCATTTCAAACGTATTTACATTATTTTCATCAGCTTCACCCTGATCTGCAGTACCAACTGTAGATGCCAAAGAGCAACGTCGTTTATGATCCATTATTTCAGTTTCGGCACGACATAGTTCCTCATCTAAACTGTCTACCAATTTGGTGATATGCAAAACAGTGTCCGACAGTTTCTCTTCATCCAACGGTGTCTCTTTAAATTTACACAATTCACTGACACAAATTTTCATTTCTCCAGCTTTCTGTTTTATATTCTCATGGGCTGCTTCTGCTATGTGGGCTCTCATTTCATGCTCTGTCACATCATGCAGAGTCATTTGCCATTGTTGCTGAAGATTTCGATATTTTTCCTGCAAATCTCGATATTTACGATTTTGTTCATCGGTAGGCATTAATAAGGGCACAGAAGTAGTCATTAGACCTGTAACGGGACCAGCCATTTCTAATTCATTCGATAAAGATGCTGTCATTGTACCACCTTTGGTTAATAGCTCTACCCGTAATTTCTGTATAATGCCTTTGAGGCGATTGATTTCGGCAGCATGAGGATCTTGATTGACAATTGGTTTATTTTTAATTTTACGTGCACGATCTGCATAACGTAATGTGCTTAATGTCTCCGCCACATTATAGTCGGCTGGTGAGACACAAGCAATCATAAGAGTAACCGAGTTGCCTCCCAGAGAATCCTGCAACAAACGTGTCAATTTTGAGTCACGATAACGAACGAAACCAGCACTTTTACCCTCTGAAAATAAACGATTTAATACAAATGAAAATATTAATAGAGAGTAAAACCTTTTTTAAATTCCTACAATTACACAGTGCAACACGAAAAAAATAACCATATAAGGGAACCACTTACGTGATAAAAGAGACGCGTCTCCCAGTTTTGCTCAAAGTAATGAAATTTTTTTATGGACCCCCAAACATTTGGGGCCTTGGTGTTATTTTTGAAAAAAAAAATTATCATTTTCTCAGGCTCGTATCTTGCAAAACATTCGGAATTTTTACTTACTTTCTGAGGCAAAGTTCTAGCTCTTGTCATGAAGAACAAAAATTGTAAACAATTAAAATCAAAAAAACTTCACCTCCAAGACCAAAATCTCATATAACTTTCAAAAATAGGATCTCTTTCACATTTTTCCCCCGGTTTAGGTCCATAGGTAGCAAACCGTTCAAAATTTAAGGAAACAATGAACTACAGAAATTTACCTGAGATCTCAATAAACAACTTTCTAAAACATACGAACTTCCTAGGGATGATTCTGAACACAGTTCAGGTAGCCCTTAGGTAGCCGCATAAGTAAAAGTTTTCCGAAAATACCTAAGCGCTACCTGAATGGAGTTAGGAATTATTCCTAGGAGTGTTCTCTTTTTTGGTCTTCTATCACGTTGCACTGTGAAGTCAGGGCATAGTTAAATAAGCATTAAATAAGCTATATTCAACAGATTTCTTTTAACTTCTGATCCATTCATTTCAAGTATGAAAAATAATTGTAAAAAGAAAATGCCAAAGTCTGCGTTGGAGTTTTTTATTCTTCCCACAGTGCACAGTGAAAACGATAATGATGATGAAGACCATTTCAATGATGATCATAAAGTAAATGATGATTAGGAAGTAAATAACATTTAAAGTTAATGAAATGAAGTAAATAAAAAAGCCCTATAAGTCTTTTTTATGCTTTCTGAAAGATTTGTTTTCTGTTTACGAATACTTATAAAAAAAACTAATAATTCGGTATGTGATGAAAAACGATTTCGATCAAAATTGAAATCGTTTGTATTTTCAATAAAAAAATTTTTTCACCAATTTTTTTAAATGCTGGGTTTTTATGTATTTATTAATATCCATTATTAGAAAAAATAACATTTTAAAATTACGACTACTATGAATTAAACGTCACGTTCTTTACTATTCACCTCACTGTGCGATGTGTGCTTTTTTAAAATTGTGCTTAATTAAATTCGTTTAAAAATTTCTCGCGTAAAAACAGAATTAGAAAATAAATAAAAAGAGGGTAATTATTTTGGTCTAATTACGAATTCCTAGTTTTTTTAATCACTTATTTCTAAAATAATGTGCAAAACCACTTTCGGCAATTTATTATAAATCCGTACGTTTGTATATGTACCTATTCTTTTCATTTATTCATTAAATGAGTGTTACGAGTATCGATGAGCATATTGTCTACTGAGATTAGTATTCTGCATTTTTAATAGCTTCTAAACAACATTCAAAAACTGTAAAAAGAAAAAAAGAACAATAAATTAATTATTATCCCCTAAAATTGCACCTCATTTTACAATCTATTTTCTACTTCCAATTAAAAGTAATACAAAACATCGCGGTTCGCCACTTGAGCGCTCGGGCTCCGAAGTGTAATCGGCTTTACACATAAAAGTATACAGTAGAATGAAAAGACAATCTCAGTCGTTCTCTCTTTGGCCAGCACTGCTCTACATTAGTAAACACATTCGGATAAAATAAAGTATTTAAAATTGCATACAAACAAATAGTGTTCATGTTATAAGAAATTTAATACATGTACGTTTCATGTTAACCTACTAAAATAAATAAAATAGGCAAAAATGAAAATAAAATACTACATAGCACCTGTTGCACGCAAGCTCTTAATCCACAACATTTCTTATTACAACAGCCTTCTTTTTGAAGCTGTATTTTATTTAAATTGTCTTTGTAAGCAGATCACACTATTTAAAAAAAAATTATAGGATATATAATCATTTTTGATTTATTGCTAGAGTTGCTTGCCAAATATTTTTCTTTAAGAAAAATCAATCAATCAGCTTATCTTCATTACATCACACTATTGTATCTACTACCCCTACCTTTTAGGAAACAAGCATTTTTACTTGATTTTTCCTTTACATATTGTAGACATTCCAAAAAATAACTTCAGAAAAAATGCTAACAATTCAATTATATGAAATGAACAAAAAAAATTTAGGATGTTCATTGGCTGCTATTACAGTTGAAGGTAACGCGATATATGACTTTTGTGTTGTAGGGTTTAATAGTATATTATAGAATTATGTATTAAATTATTGATTTTCTTGAAATGACTTATTGATAGGTAAAACAAGGTTATAGGTAGGTATTTAACGATTTATAAAAACTTACCACCCAGGGCTGATATAACATTCCCTAAGGCCAACAGGCCTTGATTAATTTTAACACCCTCCTTAAAGCGATCACCTGTGGCTCCAGTCTTTTTTGAACGTTCAGATCCAGCTAAATCCACTAAATGAAATTTTGAAGTGGTAACAGCACGTCTGCAAACAGAATATAGAAGCAATTATTTTCCTTGAATAGATATCTGAATTAAATCACAAATTCATGTAATACTTACGATTCATCTTTTGTTGTAGCCTGTAAAATGACTGTAAATATAGCATGAGATCTAGACGAAGCCTGGTTCATAGCTGTGGAGGCAACGGCTCTGCCAGAGGAGCCTTTCACCAAGCAATTGGTAGTTTCCATAGCACTTTGCACTTCCTTTTCCGTTAAACCCACCATTATAATACCATTGCGGTCTTCACGCATATCAACTACACTTTCATCTCGGGATTTCTCTGATAACAAATCATACAACTGCTCCTGGTATAGTTCCATAAAGGAACACTTGACAACAAAATCAAATTTATCCGAAAGTTCCTTAATACGCTCAAAAATATCATGCATAGCACGTGGTATAACACCCACATTTTCATCCAAAGAACCATTAAAGGCCGTGCCCATAGTATGAGTTTTACCAGAGCCAGTCTGGCCATAGGCCAAAATCGTTACATTAAAACCACTAAACAATTTATCCAACATGTGGGACACAGAAACCTTGTACACCTCCTCTTGTGTATCACGCCAATCGAATACATAATTAAAGGAGAAGGCATCAGTGTTATTAACCAAAACCTGATTTTCACCGTCAGTTTTCTCCACAGCTACTTGGCAACCGCGTGTCTTTTCCAACGCCACTAAAGGCCGTACTCTTAAAGCCACTCTTACGCTGTCCAAATCACCCATTTTTTTTTTTTTGTATAATTCTTTTATTTTAATGCAACCTTGTTAGAGGTTCTTATAGATTTTCCAATAAAACAAATAAGATTCGATTGTGAACAACACCACTATTATTAACAAAATCAATATATTTTTTTTTCTTATCAATTTTTGTTTTTACTTATTTTTTTTTTTTTCTCTTTTCTCTTTCAAAACTGTGTTCTGTCTCGCCCAGTGATTTCTGTTTTTCTTTTTTGTTTTCAACAAATTTAATGCAGCTGCTGTGCTTTTTTCTTTTTTGGCAATTACGGGAAAACAATAAAATAAACCAAACTATTCGTTTTGTGCAAGGCCTTGGTTTAGTGAAACTCAAAAATTAAAAAATGACCATTATTCTAAATATTAAGAGTATTCTATAGTTTCTGTTCCTATACTTTCTTGCATTTAAGCGCAGGTAGAACGACACAACCACGAGTTTTACGTGTAGTAATAAACACAAATTAATTCTTAAAGTTTTCTTGAATGAAAAAAAAAAACAAAGCAATTTCCCAACGCTTTTCTTTATTAAATTGTTTTTTTATTACTTTTTTCCACTGAGTTTTGTGCGGATAGCACTTTTAAACCGTTTTAAATTTAAATGGAAAATGGTGGCAGTTGCGCGAAGCGTAAATATTCGAATATCGAAAAAAAAAGAAAACAAACCAGATATAACAGAGTTGTATTTTTAGATATGCAAGTGCTACCAGATTCTTACCTAATTGGTCTATCAAGCCTTCGAATTGATATATCATGAACAAAACGCCAGCAGCGTAAATAACAAAATTTTGTTCTAATTTTGACTAGGTATGGTCTACCAAATCATAATTTATAATTTTTCATTATGTGCATTTCGTTCATTTCTGCGGTTGCTAATATAAAAGATATGGTGTCAAATTAAACATGACAGTTGATGGTAGCACAGGTTTGAGCGAAAAATTGTGTTACCAACGACGGTCAGCAAGGAATATGACATAAATTTAGAGAGTTTACACGACCCAAATGGATGATTGACAAAAAATGTATACATGATATATCAAATCTGTGGCTCCTTATTTTCATCCTTTCCACATACTAATCGATAATAAAATACTTTTCAGTGATAATTTGAATTAATTTCGTATTTATTTTATTTGAAAAATTTCTATACAATACTTGTCAAATAAACTCTCAATAAACCTAAAATAGTTTTTATGAATACGGGCATTAAAGTATAGCTGCTTTTGAATGAAAGAAATAAGTTTTTTTTTTTTTCTTGATTTATACTTCTATATTAGAGTATGGCAGCCCTGCTTATTTGTGAATAAAGAACAGAAAATGCAACTCTAAGCTATGTGCCCTAGTTACCTCAAGAGGGCACTTACATTATTAATTTGATAATTTTGACGCGCCATTCTTAGCTTTTTTCTATTTGCGTTCTCTTTGAGTTAAAGTGTTTTTATATAAAATCGTTAATAATATCAATTTGCCAAAACATTGTGAAAGATCTAACTAAAAAAAATACTTAAGTTGAGCTTAAGTGGAATTTTGTTATGCTGGTCAGAAAGTGGTAAAGTAAAACAACGCATTTTTTTACCTGTTCATTGGAAAATATGTAGTTTTTTGTGTGTTTTGTTTTCCATAGAAGAAAAGCTAATATATGAAGTGCAGTATTCAGAAATAAATTAATAAAATCTATAATATTGTTTATGAATATGGCAGGAAATATTTAAAATAAATTAATAAAATATGTGCATATGTATATTAAGAACAAATTTATTTTGTAATATTTTTGTCTGGTTTCTCTTTATTTAAATTTGTATAGTAAGAGAGAGATATACATTCGTATATTATGTTAGAGAGGAAAAATAAGGGTGCTTTTTTATGTTATTTTGTATTTTCTCTTAAATTTTGACATAAGTTTCTTCTTCTTATTGGATTGTGTTGTTATTTGTCTGACATCTATTTTTGTAGTTAAATTTATTTTTTGTTATGCGTGAAGTGTTGGCAATCAAACCATATAGTGGCATTAAAGTTCTGGTGTTTTTTTTTTAATTAAAAATAAAATAATATTGAAAAAATAGAAACATTAAAGTTTAATAAATTATTTGTTTTCATTTTAGTGTAATTTGTTGTATGTTTCTTATCGTTGGCTGGAATAGACTTCTGTGAAAGTGTTCTAATCAATCAACAACAATGGAAGGTATGTTTTCTTCATGTATTTTTTTAGAATAAATTAAAGTAAGAATTACAAAAAATTATCTATTTTAAGCTGCTCAACAAACTTCTGCTGAAGTACGCGAAGTCTTGAATACATATTTAAATCTTTTTAATAAAAATTGCATAGATTTCAAGTACTATTTGGCTCCGAACAGTGTAATTGATTGGTATGGACGACGCACTATACGTGGTGCTAACAAGATTCATGATTACTTAAGGTACGTCTTAAATATAATCTGCTAACTTAAAAATCCTATTTTTTAATATTAAATTTGAATTGATTGGTTGCAAGCCCAAAAATGTTGGGCCTCCGTCAAGGAAATATTGATAGCAAAACTAAACCGTTTACCCATTATCCCCAATACTACTGGCAAATTGTATCTCAGATATTAATTTTTAGAGGGTCACCCAATGAATTTTCCATTTTTGTAATATATTAAAGGCAAGAGAAACAATTTTTCTTTATTCTGCTACAAAAATGTCGTCAGACGATAACGACGTCGCCAACTGGAATATAGCCGAATATTTACATAAAATCCCCATTCCAAATGTAATTTTGTATCCCCGTTGCAGAAACAACCCCTTTTTAGGGACAAAATCCAGGCTTTTGCTTTACCTATTAAGCAAGAATTTTTTTTGTTCCGGGAATACCCTCTATAAAAATAATAAAGCAAACTTTTTAATTTTTAAGAAATGCGATTTTTAAAGACAAAGAAATATAGTCTAAAACGATATACATACATAAACACTAAATTCCCTATTTATTATTTAAATTATAATTGGTTTCAAATGTAATTTAAATCAAATTTTCCATACAAAAATACATTTCAAATAAATTTTAATTGTTTATAACATGGACTTAATTGAATTCCATGCCATACATATACAACTTACATTATAAAGTGCGGCCTCGTTGGGACGTTAAGTTTTTATTTCAAGATCCTTACCATATACCCACAATTCATTAACAATTATAATTCTTAAAATATTATCGTCATACGATTTTGATTGATTAATGTCTGTGCAAAATGTTACATTCCGCGATTAAAAACGAAGCCTTTACGACAAAAATTGACGAATGCATTGTTGATGTTCTTAAGGCATTGCTTATTAAAAAGTTGTTTGCTTCTCCAATAAAATGTTTTCATAGAACTTTTATGCATTTATGTATATATATGACGTTATGAGCCTTATTAACGTACATATGCATTACATTTTATGCCCAAAATATAAGAAAAATTTGGTGGCTTGTCAACCAGTATTTCTTGAACAATTTATAAATATTTTTCTTTACTCACGTCTACGTGTATAATTAAAAAAGTTTACTATACCCATCATGTCTCTATATATTTCTTCTATCTAGACATGAAGTTTACAATCATTTTAATCATATCGAGTTTTTCGAGCCTAATAAATGTGGTCCAATTGAAACTAAAACCAGTCATATGCGCACGTAAGTTGATATTAAAAAATAAGCAAAAATCGTATTTTTTATTTGTTTAAATATAAAAAAAAAAACATTTTTAGCAAAATAATATCTACAAAACCAATTGATCTTATTCACCCTATAAATCGTGTACCAGACATGGTACCTTTAAAATCTTATGCCGACAGTGATGTGGAAGATAATGAATTGCCTGAAACATCTGCATTTGCTGCTGCAATCCTAAGTAATCAAAGTAAAACTCCTGCAAAATGTACAAACATATTGCCCATACATGATCTCACACCGCCAGCGAGTGCTACAAAGGAAGAAAAAATTACAGAAACAGCAGAAATTGTAAAAGGAGAAGAATTAGAGAAACCACATAGAGCTTTGAAACGCACCCATTCTGGACATTTTAGTTATTTACGACGTTTGCCAACAGCACCGTCTACTAGCAAACGTGTTGGTAAAGATTACAAAGGTATGCGTACTTTGCTTGATGATTCATCAAGTGAAGAAGACGATTTAGAAACTATGGAAGCCTTATATACGCCTTTAAAATATATTGAGGTCAAGGGTATAATGCGCAATAATAATACGGCTTCGTCACGAGAAAAAAATTTTCTTTGGCGTGATTGCACTGAAATTGAAACGCTTCTACGTATATCTTATCGTCGCAAACTGGAAGATAATCAATTACAATTTGCTTTAATTATATATGAATCATGTAGTGGTATGCCAATGACTGCAAAACGTAATCTTATGACACAATTTTCAATGACTGACACCACAAATAATGAAGACAATCTAGGTCAAGTAGAAACTGAAGAAATGATGGTAGAATCGGTATTGCATGAACCTGTACTTATAGAACCACATACAATAACGACTGCAACCAATTTATTGGGCAATAATGATGATCCTTTCAATGATAATGAGGATACTGTAGAAACATTAGCTGTGGCTCAATTACGCACACCTACCAAATTAGTAAACACTCCACCGGCTACACCGAAACGAAAATCACGGTCACTATTCCAAACCACTTCCGGCTTGAAACGTTTAAACAGATCTCCCAGTGCTCCTACGCCAAAACGTAGCGCGGCTCGAAGCTTAAGGCTTTGATTTAAAACAAAAAAATGTTTTTTTTAGCAATATAACTTCCTTAAAGATTTCTCTTTTTAATTTTTATTTATATTTTATATATAGAGATTTTTTCATACCATTTTTATATTTTGTTTAAAAAAATCACAAGTTTTTATGGGAAAAGATTTGTTCTCAAAAATAACCAGAACAAAAAAAAAACGAGAATATTGAAAACTTATTTTGGGGTCTGTAAGTATTAAATTAATAGCAACTTAATGGCCTGTGTTATTATACCGATCGTTAGGGAGGGTGCACATAATAATTTGCTTTTTTTAATTTATAGCCACCTTAATATCGAATTCCACGCTCTTTAAAATCACTTGCCAATGCAGCAACTCCGAAAGCAGCAGGGATTAGCGTGCTTTGTTAGGTATGCTTACACGGTATGGACTATACCAACTTTTCGCCTTAGTTCTTTATTGAAAAATTTATTATGGAGATAGCAGCTCAATTTAATCAAATTTATATTCTCTGGCTAGGAATATAGGTCGTTTCCATTTCAATACGCTGTTCTTGCTATCTGTTGCTACTACAAGTATTTTTAAAGCTTAAAGTGTCATTAAGAAAACTTTTTTAAACATTTTTTAAATATTTTTTTTTAAGAAATGTTTAACAAAGTTTATAAGCAAGAATGGCATGGCGTAATGATTACAAGGTGCATTTGACATACCATCTGAGCTATTTTTTTTAAGGCAAATTGTGAAGACAACTGTCAATTTTTTTCTCTATTTTATACAAATTGTTTTTGTTTTCACACTCTTTGCTTTTGGGATTTGATAGTTCTTTACCCTAACCAACAATAACAAGTTATATTGTTTTTGTTAATGCTTTAGTTGTTGTAATCTCAAAGGCACCTTTTGATAAGTACGCTTATTTGGATAATTGACTAGTGAACTCTTGCATATGGCAACTGTCCGTGCTAAAATTAACCCTTGATTTTTGTGTTAATCTGATATGTGATGAAAAAAGATTTCCTTTGGAACTGAAATCGTCTGTATTTTCAAAGTCATTTGAAACCTATCTGTTTTAGTTGATTTACAATTTTCATTATCATGGAAGTAGTGATTTCAGGCGATTTCAATTTCGATCGAAATCGATTACTATCACATACCTGAATTAAATTTAATACACAATATATGTTCAGTTTATGAACATAAAAGCTTGATATTCCTGTTTTTTCATTTTGGCCATATTTCGAACTAATCTGTTTTTGTTTTCTCGCCAAATTTTTCTTACCTGCTCAGCATTTTCTGCCAGCTTTCTTTGAGTGGTCAGTCCTTCCAATTAAATTTTCTACTAATTAGTTATGTTTGAATAAAAGGAAAATGTTTTGTTGGTAGTTTGAGCGAGAAATTAAAAAAAAAATTGAAACAATGCAGTACTATTGTGTCCATCACATATCATTAGAAAATAATTTTAATGGCTTCAGTAATAACCAATAATCAAGAAGAGGATAATTTCCATTTATTAAACTTAATTTATTATAACTGCCAATCGTTAAAACTCTTCTAACTGCTATTTACACAATACTTCAGATTGTAGTAGATTATAATTACTCCCAATTACTCTATTGTTACATGGTTTTATTTTGCACGATTTTTTATACACAAACTGGTGTCATATACGAAAAAAAACTTCCACAACTTTTACAACTTCTAAATTTAAAAATACATACCTATGTATGTGCGTACATATATTAACATAAAATTTTATTTTTGTATATTAACATTGCAAGAGTTTTTTTTTTACACAATATCCCCTGGGACGTATTTGCCATGTAAAAAGAGGTTATATTGCTTTTTTCAAACTTTGAAAGAGATTTCCGTTTTATATAGCGAATTTTGTTCCTATTGCATCGCTCTATAAATTTTTAAGATCGCATTATGTGATTATTATTCTATGCAATTGTTATTATAAAACTACGTAACAAGTACTTTCTGTCATATCTCAATTTCGAAATAAATAGCCATCTTTATGAAGGAATTTTTCAGTCCATTTGTCATTGACATACTGCCGCATTGTTTTTTTTTTTTTTTGAGTAATCATTTTAAATGCATGTGAAGAAAATGAAACTACAGTGATATACTTTCTGCTTGCAGTATGTTTCTTGAAACGCAACATGGTTCACTCTCAGATGAGATATCAAAATAATTTGCCTATAGCTATTTAAGTCAATTAAACTCTTTGTAAACTAATATTAACCCAGTCAGATAATTTTTCAATAATACTTGTGATTTTTTTAAACTAAAATAAACATACAAAACTCTTTGCAACCTGTGTTCTAAAACTTACAATTTAAACTGACACATCTTTGTTTTTTGAAAAAAAGCATGTTTCCTCTGTATGTCACTCTATTATGTAAGACGTTTGACAACGCCAATTGCTGTTAAATCAACTCGACTGAAAAAAATTGGTTCTTGACGCTGACAACGTTCTTCATAATAAGCAGGGTGGTGTGTACTTTCAGTTTAAATAATATATATTTCACACTACTATTCCCGCAAAGCCATATAATAATTACAGCACACCTACTATTTAGTTTAACTTCAACATAATACATCAATATTTCTCCCTAACGTAAATGAAAAAATTTATGTTTTTTGCTTTATTTTGATTTTGGTTTTAATATTTTATATATATTTTTTTAAAACTTTAATTTTTATACACATTTTTCCTTAAAACAAAGTCAAATATCTTTTTTAAGAATATGCATTTATCGTCTTAAATTAAAATTTATATACGAGTATGTACATATACTTATAATTGTATTTTATAATTGCATATAAAAATTATATAGTATTGTATTTATATACATATTTTTTATAAATTTAAACAATAAACTATTGTTATTTTATTTAATTACTATACTACATATTACTATATTTTTCGTATTGTATGTTTATTATTAAAGGCACCCTTACACGATATGTTTTTTACACGTGTTTTTTAAATTTAAAATACATAAGTTTTTTGTTGTGTTTGTCAAAATTAGTCAATTTACATAAGGTTTGTAATTTTTACTCACAAACGTATATGTACAATTACATATGTAAATAAATAAATAAATTTTTAGGCACACAATTTATAAATAAAAAAAACTATTTTACAAATAATTCATTGCCGACTAATGTTTGTACAGGCATAGAAATTTAATATCATATATGTGTACATACGAAATTAGAGCATGCTCTAATTGAAATTTTGTCATAAGACTTTCCTTGTGTTTTTTACACAAGCAATGTTTTAAAAGTCACACACGACATGTAACTGTTTACTCATGTAAAAGTTGACAGTAACAGTGTAAAAAACATGTCGTGTAAGGGTGCCTTAAGTATGTATTGAAATTGTTGCAAGTCAACAACAATTTCTATAGTATAAATATATTATTTTTCTTTTTATAAACAAACTGCTGTATTCATATTACAGGTTTATTAAGGGCTTATTTGACAAGTAAGCCATAGTAATTGGTTAAATAAGCTTTTAAAAAACGTACAATGTTTTTTATGTTTACTTTTTTTAATTAATAAAGGATATTTAATAAAACAAAAAGAAAATGTTAAAAATAAAATAAGTTTTTTTTTACAATTTAATACAAAATTGTGCATTAAGTGTGGTCATAAGTAAATAACCAATAATTCCAAATTTTCAATAAATTTCTAAAAAAAAGTATTATTCTCTTTTTTGTTAAATAAAAATAAAACATTCAATTTATATTGCGCAATATTTGGTAATTTAAATAGAAAACGTAAAAAATAAGTGATTTAGGGTTTTCAGAACATAGGCTAATAATTCCATGCATTCGGACGATTTTGCAGGTAAAAATTTATTATTTGTGGACATAACTTATCTACCAATTCATCCACTACAATTTTAACCATTTTACAAATCAGACTTTAATTCCTGCTTATCAAGACGTTTTAAAACAATATACTCAACGTTCGCACTGTTACACATGATGCAGCGGTTTATATTTAAATGGGAGAAGTACATAAATAACATGCTTTGCGCCAATTGTGCGCTTCGCAAGTCTATCAAAAAAAGTTAAAATAGTGTATTTTTATAAAGTAAGTTATTCGGAAAATTGGCAACGTATCAAACGTTGGACAACTTTAAACTTTTAAATGCGTTGACAATTGACTTACATTGTACATTGTAACTGCTGTTAGCAACGTAAGCCATGCTATGTACTTCTACTTCTACTTTCGCTTGCGTTTTGCTTTTTAAATACATATTTTATTTTCTCTTAATCCTTGATTATATTAAAAAACTTGCAAAAAATCATGTACTTTTATTTTTCAATTTAGACACGTAAGCTAACGAATGCCGTAATCGAAATTGAGTGCGATACGAAAGGTTATTCGATCACGAATGCTGTAATTTCCCCCCATGTTATCTGAGATTTTTTGCCAATCGTAAGCCTGTATAAATATTTCGACATACAAACATATGTGCATATACTGTGTTTTAACTATTACTAGAAGTTAAAATTTTTCTATATTTACGGGTATGTGATGGAAATCGATTTCGATCTAAATTGAAATCGAATGAAATTTCAAGTTGCTATAACTTTCAAGTCTTTTCAGATTTGGAATTTATTTTTTACTCATTACCTTAATGACTATTGCCACTACATTCTTAATTATTACAATTTTAAAATAATTAAAACAGAAAAGTTTTATATGACTTTGAAAATGCAAACGATTTTAATTTCGAACGAAATCGTTTTTCATCACATACCTGTTAGATTTGATGTTTTACAGCTTTGTGGTTTGGTTTGTTTTCTGTTGACGTTTTAATGTAGGTAATGTTTAGAAAAGAATTGATGTTTGGATATGTTGACGAAATCGAATATTGATGTTATACCGAATGAACGTTTAAAATTTTAATTACATAATATTAAAGAATTACATTAGTCTTAAATCTAAAACAAGTACATCTTAATCTTAAGAAAACATTAAAAAATTACATTTTTAATTGTATTTTTAAAATTTTGGTTTTCCTTTTTTTATTCAGACATAGGCGTTATTATCTTTGCAAAATTTTATTAGAATTTTGAAATAAGGAAATACATGTACATTTTTTAATTTGAAGTTATATTCAAAAACAAATATTCTAATTTAAGTACACATGTACATGTAAAGGGATTTAAATATACTCGTAGAATGGGGTACTAAAAATACTCTCTTTTGTATTTGTAACCAAAAACTGTTTTTGTTTGAGTTGGTTTGCTACGTTTGCAAGACTGAAAAGGGTATTTAAAACGAGGAGTGATATATTATTTTATTTTATTTATATTTCGGTTCAATAGCTCTTCGTTACAAATACCTTTGCAAGTCTTGTAAATACAGTAAACCCAGCATATATACATATCTTACTACATTTTATTGGTCTTTGATTTCGTTTTGATATTTTTTTTAAACATTTATTTAAAGATCATTGGAATATGTACACAAATTCATTTATTATTGAAACTTTAAAATAATTGGCGAAATTAATTTTTAATCTTCTTTGAAAAATACTTGATTTCGTTTTACAAAATATGCCGGAATTTTGAATTTGTTGTTTAAAAAATTAAATGTATAACTTTTATTTCAAACGTGTTACTTAAAATCTGCTTAAAATTGTAAACTCTCTTGTGCTTTGTAAGTGAAAATTTTCATGCGGAATTAGGAAAGAAGTGAGAAGAGAAATAATTCTTTATGATTGTGTTGTTTGCATTATTGATTTTGAAAAAAAAAAATTAGGCAACTCTAATACGTTTTGAAAACTTTTAAATGTTAGTCCTCGTGCATACTATTGGTTAATGGAAGAAAGAACACTAGTGCGAATGTAAAAATTTTTGCCAGAAAACTTAGAAAAAGAAGAAGGAAAACAAAAGAATTTAAAAATGTTTCGCAGCACTAAATCAAATTTGTTTTAATAAATTTATTTGATCTTAGAATTTTTTATATATATTTTAAGCTGTTCTACTATATATTCGAATTAGTTTAAACAAAACTTTCGAATCAAATAATACCTATGCCTGTAAATGACTACTAATACGTATTAAACATTTGCATTACGTTAACATTAAATACTGACAAATAATTAAATAATTCTTAAATATACTCGTACAAACAAACATAAAAACTATATAAAATAATAAGATTTAAAAGAAAACTGATTAAATCTAAAAAAATTATACTTCATAAATTGTGCTATTATCGGGATCGACCTCAATGGGTTTGACATAAAATCGACGACGGTTGTTTACAATGGGAGGAACAGCAATATCATCACTGCTATCAACACTGCCGCCGGAAAGCTGAAATATGAAAGTAAATAAAAACAAATATTTTTATTTAAAAAGTAAATTAATTCATAGCTCAAAATTGAAATAGCTTTTAAGTTAAAATATCATATAAAATATATTATATGCATATATGTATATGTATGTATACTATATGAATATATCGCACTTGATCAACAAGAGAGTATGAACTCAGAATTTTGATTATATCAGTTGAGGCCAAAAATTGTTTGCAGAAATTTGTTTTTTATACAATTTACTTTAAAATTTGAACACTTTTTCGCGTTACTTTTTTTAGGCTTTACGTACTTTTAATTGGGAAATCTCCGATTTTTTTTAAACAATAAACTATTTGTTTGAAATACCGGTAAAAAATTTTTTACTAAAACATTACTTATAGTTCTAATGGTAAATAGAATGTCCAAAATTCATATTCGAAATCGTGAAATTTCAAGATGCCATAACTTCCAATTTTAAAAAGATTTGGAATTTCTTTATTTCTCATCATCCGAATAGCTATAAATGATTTACAAAATAATTCTCTAAAAGAATAAAAACTTCTTTTTGGCTTTCATGTTTTATTTAATTTTTACTTTTGTGCCAATCGCTATATTGCTTTATTAAAAATGATACATTTTTTCGACTTTTAAATTTGAAATTTAGTATTAATTTTCATATATAAACTTTTAATTAAGCTTCAGGTCGATTAAATAATTATTATTTCAATATTTCTCTACTTCTCTGGGTAGCTTCTTCAGGAAATATTTATTATATTAAAAATTTTTTAATTAAAAGTTTATATATTAATCAATAATAAGGCCAACTAAACTTATTGATACAGTATTAATTTTCATTTATACAAGAAAACGAACAACAAACTTGACAACCCATTACTGAAGTATTAAACGTTTTTTAAAATGCCATTGTAAACAAACACCCTTATTATACGAGTATGACTTTAAAAATTCAAACGATTTCAATTTTTAACGATATAGTTTTTCATCACATACCGCAGAACCTTTTTGTTGACATGCACTATCACGAAAATAGTCTCAAATGTAGGCTTGGAGATGAAAGACTAATATGTAGGAATGCATTAAAATTTTCACAGTAGATCAAATGCGATACATATATGTAATATGTTGCATACATACGAATACATATAATAAAATTTTGTTCTTTTTCGTTTTTAGAGTAAAAACCCAAGCATGCAAATCCAAATATGATTAATTAAAAAAAATTAATTAGAAATATAATTTATGTACAGAATTATTGTTATAAAAAATGTGTTTTTCTTACTTACTCATTTGAGAATTGGTTTTTCGAAACACAAAAATTGTCAACCCAGTAACATAAAGACTTTTTAAAGTGATTTTTTTTATTAATAAGAGACTAAATTACACATTTTGAATGCAAATCACAAATAGATAATGATGACAAACTTTTAATTTTAACAATTGTTTTTTTTTTATTTATTTAAAATAAATACAAGTAAATGACAAGGACAAACCAAAATACTGTGTGTTGTTATTTAAATTTTTTTTATTTAAATTCTTTTAATAAATATTTTATTTTTTTAGTCTTAACAATTTTTTCGCCTACTGTATGTGGGGTCTGTTGTGTCTGTGTTGTATTGCAAATTATATTTTTGTGTATGTTTGTGTTTAAATATTTTAAAGTTGCTTTATTTTAATAATTTTATGTACGTAAGAAGGGTTAATTCTGTTGATTTGCATCAACATAATCAAGTGAGGACGTCTAAAAAAAAAGAAGGAAAAACACAAAGAAAAAAGAAACACAACATTTAATTTATAAACAAAAAACAAATATAATATTTTCTTTTTTAAATTAACAATTAAACAAAAAACAATAACATTTATTCGTACTTAGGTACGAATTTATAAATTTGTAAATAATAATACTAAAAAACATATAAACTCTTAGCAAATGTTAGAAAAAATTCTGTATTTATTGTACAAACTCTGTACATACATACGTACTAATAATTTCTGCTACAAATTTATATTGATAAGTCCTAAAACCCTATTGTTAATAACATGTAGTACATACTTGTACATATGTAAGTGTAATTTTGAATTCAATTTTACATAAATATCAAACTGACACAAGCTGCCGTATTCATAAAAAATATTGTACGGTTATGATGATGCAATTATAAGGTGGTATAAAGTTTTATTTAATTTTGTCTTGTAACAATAACAAATATTTTTCTTAAACAGCGAAAGCAAACTAAATAGCACCAACTTTGTTTTATTTAAATAAACGTGAAGGAAGACATTCGCTTTCAATGCAAAAATGCTTTAAAAATTTATTTTATAAATTCTTATAAATATTACATTTTTTCTCGTTCTATTGTTAGTCTAGTATGTAGAAATATGAAAAAATATTTCTTTCGACGACCACCTCTTAGCAGTATTTCAACAAAAGCTCTGAGAGTAACTGATTGAATTGAACAATCTTCTCAAGTTGGTCGTTCGGAGTCCACGTTATGTATAGTATGTATGTATTATGTATATTGTAAGATATCTTTCAACTGTCAAAAGAGATTTTTGATTATTTTAATGTTTTTCAAAAATGAATGTTTTACTAACCAATAACTCTCAAATATGTATATTGAGTTTGAGTTTTTTATATTGAATTTTTTGATATTTTATGTGCATATTGTACAAAAACAATGCCTGTTGTTTATGAAAAATATATTAGTTGTTGTAAAATTACCACATTCTTATTAGACATTTATTAAAGGCTTATTTGACAATATGGTATAATCAACATAAGGTAGTCTCGCTTTAACAAACTATTTACAGCTTTTTTACTTTCGGTTGCCAAATACGGGTTTCTTCTTCTTTATTCCTTTTTGACGTTAAACAAATATGAATTTAAAATTTTCTCTTTAATGTTAAACAAATTGGAACAATAAAGAATAAATTTTCTTTAAAGAGAATTTAATGTTTTAGAAATCTAATTTGCAGCTACTCGTACATATTAAAACTTTGGTTCCTCTATAATAGTAGTGTCGAAATTCTGGTTACACTTCTCCACATCATTGAAATTGACCTCAGAAATACACCCTTCTGAATATTATTCTGTTCTGGAGACAAATAACCTTTTCTGTAAAAATAACTATTTAGAACGTTTAACAATTTGTATTTAAAACAAACAAAAAAAGAAGAGGAAGAAATTGTTTACAATAATATATATAATTGTGTACAACAGTCAACCACAGTGTTGCTTTTATTTGACAATTGGCAGAGAAAGAATTTTGTAAAACCACAGAGTTGCAAGTACTATACAGTACTTTTCAAATAAGACCTGAATAAATTTAAAATATTTTCTATGAATACAGCAGCAAATGTTTTTAACATGACTTTATGGTCTGTAACTGAAGAAGTACAAAAGATCGAAGCTCATTATTTTACATTTTATCACAATCAATAAATAGTAAGTACATATTTGTTTGTTCTTGCTTTTGAAGCCTTATTTAGCGATTAATAGAAAAAGCATTTAATAAAAAATTTATTCCATTGAATGTAAAATAAATAATTTATTGTGCCTTAATATACACTGTGGTTTATCAGGATAAAAGCAAAATGAAAATAAAAAAAAAAAACTATAAATTGTAAATACGGGTACAGAAAATATAAACAAATTTACTTGGAAAAAAAAATAATTGAAACTTCAAGTGACAATTTAAGCAGAAACAATTTTATGAAAATGCATTCTCACTTTGTTTGTAGTCAAAGCTATAAAATTCTTCATTAATTTGTTGGTTCAACAACATGTATTTTTAACTTCAATCAGTATGCGAAAATTGTAAAAATTGATGGTTGCACATCGTGAAACATATAAAAATCGAAAAATACTTCCAATTGCCTCAAATTCAATTCAATCTTCATCTAAAATGGAGCATTCAGAAGGAGTAAATGCAATTAAATTAGCATCCAGTCACGCTATTTTAAATAGTAAACATTTATAGATCCAAAAACTGTAGAATAAACCTCCATTAAGTACATGTTGTCAACAACAATGAAATGTTCAAAGACACAGTCTTAAAAGCAATAATTTCTGAGCCGTCATCATAGCAGAGATGAGCGAAACAATTGCACATTTAACGACACACAATTAAAATTGTGCTCTAATGAACGAATATAATTCCAAAACGTTATTGGAATAGATTTTGCCTAAAATAAAATATATTTTTCTATCAGTAGAGCGGATTTATCAACATTATAATGCAATAAAACACACGGCACGTGTAATAAAATCATGGATAAAGATAGATCAATTTAGTAGTTCAATTCTGTCGAACTAACAAATTAATGAAGAATTTCATTCTTTTCACTGCGAACAAAGAGAGAAAAAAGCGCTATAATGCATTTCTATAAGATTTTTTGTGTTTAAATTGTTATTTGAAGTACCAGTTATTTTTCTGCAAAGCCAATTTAAAGTACTTACTTTAAATTTGAGTACACTCGTCTTATTCTGATGTACCACAGTGTATATATGTATAGACGTACATACATGAGTATATATTTTAATTTTTATATAAAACTACCCAAACACCTGTCAGCAATTTATCAGGTACTCGTAATACTAAAAGCACCCATTATGAAACAAACACCATTTAAATTCAAATTAAATTAATTGTTCCTTAAGCAACCACCTTATTTACTTAATTATAAAAAAAAATATTTTTATTATTTATAATAAATATTAGTAATTAGAAAAATTGATCAACGACAATAACATTTCTTTTTACATTTGTATAACAAAACAAAAAAGAAAAAAAATCCCCATTTGAAAAGAATATGTATACAAAGAAATACAATAAAGAAAAAATGTATGTATTTAATAATCAACAAGTATCGGTTTTATACGCACCAGTAGACATTTGCATTGATTTTCATCATAATAGGAGCCCGTTGTACAGTTTTCATTCTGTTTGCACACGCAGCGACAATTTTCATCATCCCAAATTTTATGTTCCAAA
This sequence comes from Metopia argyrocephala, assembly GCA_963576795.1. Lineage (NCBI taxonomy): Eukaryota > Metazoa > Arthropoda > Insecta > Diptera > Sarcophagidae > Metopia > Metopia argyrocephala. Next base: position 8,355,318 of record OY756208.1, read on the forward strand.
TTTAAGCATTTCTCGCGAGCCTCATCATTAATACAATGACAGCGACAATCCTGATAACGTTGATAGGTATTACAGTCCTGGAAAGGGAGGGAAGTGAAGAGATTACAAAAAAATTAAATAAGTATAATAAAGATCCATTATAATATTCGAATTTAATTCGAAAATGTATAAAAAAAATTAAATATTAAATTTTATTTATTTATATATTCTTACACACCTCTGGTTTTTTGCGACAATCACATTTACATTCTAAATGCTGTTCTACTGGAACCATTTCGAAGCCACAAAATTTCGCTTTTACTTCCTCATAACAATAGCGATAGACTTGAAAATTTATAATTTCGGTTTTTGTCGGTTGACAAGACATCCACTGAGTGCTACAACAGCCACCGCAACGCTTAACGCGTGTACAACGAGGAAAGTAATTATTTTTGGGATTAATGGGCGTCAAGTCGACTACTGTATTTTCTGGTATGCAGTTGGCAGCCTTAGCACGGACAACGGAAGCTAAAATATTGAAAATACACACAAACAAAATTAATTGATTACCCTATACCATATCTTAAAGCATATCGTCAAGTTGAAATAATTCAAAATCTATTTTTAGAATTTTTTGGGGTGCTACGTCAAAGACCGTGACTACGGGGATAAATCCCCAATATGGAAGCATTTGAAAAGTTGTCGAAGACTACCTCTAAAAGATCGACTTGCTCACCTATTGGTATGATTCAAGTACGAGTATTACACATAATGAAATAAGAGTTTCATTGAAATCATAGCCTTCTGTGTGCTTTATTTAATTTTACTTTTGAAACAAAAAAATGGATATCCCGTTATATTTACATGAATTTATAATTTAATGTAATAATTATTTTGTAAATGATAGCCCTCCATGCTTCACCATGTACTGTTTAAAGTGATAGTTTTTGATCAAACACTTCCCAACTTTAAAATTAAACAAAACAAAAAAACAAAGTATTTGTAGACATCTTTGAAATTTTTTGTTCGGTTTTGTTCGAAATTTCGAAGACTAAAGTTTTGTAAAAAAGATTGTCAGATCAAATATTATCGTTTGTCAGATGTTAGTGTGACAAGATTTTTCTGTTGCCAGACAAAAGTTGATACTTCTCCACTTGCCAGAAATTTTTGAAATCTTACAGTCACACACACCTTCAGAGCTTAAAAGTCTTTTCCAATTGAAAATTCAAAATTTCCGCGCTCTAAGTATTTTGAAATAAAAATCATTATAAAAACTTACCTCGTTCAACATTTCTTTTGATATTCTCTGAAAATAGTAAAAAATCAAAAGAAAAAACATTTAAAATAATTTATTTAATTTAGAAAATATGTTTTAATATTATATTACCGTGTATACCTAATTGAGGATCTATGCTGTCAGGATCAATGAATTTCTCTATAAATTCCGATATATCTGTTATATTATTCAACTGGCGATAGAAATCCATGGGTATCTAAAAAATATATAAAAAAGCAATTACAAACAAATATATCAATCTGATAAAAATCGTAACTTATAGACAATCGACTAGAGTTGTCTGCAGTATATGAGAACCCTACAAAAATATGCCGTCATTATGGGCAGTAAATCTGGCAAATAATCATAAGCATATTAATGCTTGAAAATCGCCAGCAAATTAATCAGATTTACTTTAGAAACCAGTAATTAATTTGTATAATTATAGAAGACGACTTTGTGATTTTTATCTCATCATATAGTCGGTCTTAAAATATGATTATAATTTTACTTTGTTTTTTTCGAATTGTGTAAAAATTAAACTCAAGTAATGCTTGTCATTAAACAAACAATCGTACTCGTATTTTGAAGAATCTCTGGCATTTGTCCAGTGAAATGTGAGTACATACTCGTATTTGTTTAATGAACTGATAATTGATCTGCTAATATTTTAAGTTAATAAAATATTTTTAATATGGTCAAGTGCACGATTACAATATACTCTCAACAATAAATGGCTGTTTACAGCATTTATTGTTGTTGTTTTTTCATATTGTGGTATTAATATTACTCATACGCCCGTAGAAAGAATGCAATAATTTCCGTTTAATAAAAACAAATAAATACTTTTAACAAAAAACAAAATAAATACTAAACCAAAAAACAACAAACACTAAACACACATTTACCCACATAATAGACCATTTTATATGGTGGTTAGAAACGTTCATACTCATGTCGAAGTCATTTTATTATGTGGTAACGGAAATCTGGTTTAGAAAATTAAAAGTGTGTAACGCCAAATGTTTATTTAGAAAAAAAAAAGAAAAAAGAAAAACAAATACATAGTTTAAGAAATTTTAAATTATTTTTTGTACAATAAAAAAAAAATTAATCATTTCGAAAAACAATAATAATGATAAAAACAAAAGTTGATAATGCATTTGACAAAAATACCGCACGAAATTATAAACGCTAAAAATAAATAAAAAATAATAAAAAAAGATTAATTAATAATAAAATGATTGTTAAGGAATTTCACATGAATCATCGCTATTTACCTCCACACTACAATCTGGCTGTCTAACTGCTTGGAGACAGTTGATTGTGGTTAAAGTGTTTTTTTTTTGTTGTTTTTATTTTCTTAATGAAACGTCAGGTGAATGAATTTTGGCGCCGATTACAACAAATTTAAATAGAAAAAGAAACTGGTTTTTAAAAAAGAGTGTACCTATAATTTTTTGTTATATTTTTCTTTATATTCAACGTCTTTATTAATATTTGTTTTTAATTGTTTAAGTCTAAAAAACAGAAGCTTTATTTGTACTATTTGAATAAATAAAAATTAGCAGCTATAAACAAGGCGTTAAGCGATAGCTTTAGAGCATCAAAATAAATAATTTAGTGGTTGGTTGTAATTTTATTATGTATAAATGTTTTAAATTTTAAAATATATATACCTAAATAGACTTATTAGCCAAATCACCACAAGAAAACTTATTAGAACTAACAGCCAGGGAGGATAATAAAATACTTGGAAGCAAAGGTCAAACTAGTAACAAATTTATAATAATTCAAGTACACAGTGTGAAACAAAAATAAAAAAAAATGCAACCTTTCTGCAAGATCTTGTCGAGCATAATTGGGATTCATTATTGATATTTTTAAACCAATTGCAAAATCTTTAGTTACGGGTAAAAACTCGGTTTTTGGAGTTTTTTTGTTCACTAAACTAATCATTACGTATGTAGTCAAGGGCTGACCAATTTCGCTTTTTTGCAAAGTAGACTCTGACCTTTCGAAATTTGCTCGGGTGGGCAGAACGGCTTCACAAGCCACACAACGGGCCAAACATGTCAGTTATTACATGATAAATTTCCCGGTTGCGATTTGGCGATATAAATTGGCCGTTCGAGCTGGATTATTATTTTAAAGACAACATTTTTTTCTAGAAAAAAAACGCCATAAACCAAAGTACCCTTGTATTCTTTTCGACAACAAAAACAATTTTTCAAATTCATATATGTTTTGTGCGCTCTTTTTATAGGAACCGTATTTTTTATATATTAATAATCCTATTAGACCTCAGTTTTAAAAATCAGTTAAAATATAATGCCCGTATTCATAAAAAATATTTTGGGTTTATTGAGGGTTTATTTGACAAGTCTGGCATAGAAATTTGTCAAATAAACCCTCAACAAACCCAAAATATTTTTTATGAATATGGGCATAAGTAAGTTATTAAAGTTTTTGTTACAATAAAATTTTTCCAAAAAAAATTCTTTGTGCTCAATTTAAGACGTGAATTAAGCTATAGAAATAGCCGTGAAAGAACATGCATTACGAGTATATCAATCTAGAGAAAGGAAATTACTTTCAAATAAGGAAATTATATAAAAAAATTGTTTTAACTCACTTCTTACTTACGGTAGCCGTAAAAAATTTTAATTTAATTGAATCACTTTTAAAACATTATCCCATTGTTTCGTAGTTTTTTTTCACGATTTGGGATTCACACGGTTGATAAAAATAAACATGTCCTCCTACGTTCAGTGGTGTTTTATATGTCATACAATTTCCACAGCTTGTCGAAATTATGGAAAGCTGTTTACAAATATTTTTTAATTTAAATTCATATTTTTTTTTATTGTACGGAATTATAATTTTAGATTTAAGTCATTGAAAGTGATGTTATCCGTTTACATGCAATTCCTGTAGTTACTAATTAAAAAACCTGTTTTAACATCAATTATCATCCACTACAAATCTAATAAAATTTATTTGAAATTAATCGGATGATTGAAACGAATAAAATATTGAACAAGGCATACATAAGTATTCATAAAACAAAAACAATTTATAGGTTTGTTAAGGCAGATAGAGTTTGTGAACTAATATAGAAGTTTTATAAAGAGAATATTTGTTGCGGAAATCAAAGGAGTGCTTTTTAAATAATGAAACATGGTAAAGACAGTTAATTATCACCTTTTCTTTGACGTATTGAAAAAAAGTTTGTAAATTCAAATAATTTTATCTAAAATAAAGTTGAGGAAGAAATCACATGTAAAATGTTTAAATTCGTGCAGGGTACGTCGCTAAATTTTACATGTTAAACGCTTTTCTTCGTCATTTAACCCTCTGTCTACAACGAAGGTAAATTGAATTTTCGTATATAAATATCTAATTTATTTATAATTCAACTGCTTTATGCCTTTTTGACTTTATTCCATATTATCTTTATGTGTAACTAATTTTCTATAGGAACTACCAGTAGGGTCTATCAGACTGTTATTACTTTCATGCAAATGGGTCCAATGGACCCAGGATACTGCAGGTTCTTTTTTTGCAGTAAACAGAGGGTTAAATTAATAACTGAACATTAACGTAAAAATAAAAGCATTTTTACTTTTGATTTTCTACAAGTTAATTGACATTTTATCACGTTTTAAAAATTGCTATTCTTTTGTTGTAGCTTTCTAAATTGGTTTTTTCTAAAAGCATTTATTCAATAAATTGTGGCTTAAAAATACGTTTTAGACAAATGATTCATTCATACTATCGGATATTTTGTCGCCAATATTTGCTTAAAAAATAAAAACAATTTAGAAATATTAAAATATGTACTTGCATAAACTTTGTTAATGAAAAGTGATTCTTTTCTGAAAGAGGCATAAAATATTCGAATAGTTTCATTCAGTATTCTTTAACTTTGGCTTAAATAACTGCCTGCGCCATATCTTGAAAATATAAACAACTTTGATATATCGTAATAGATCGTGTAAATCAGTGACGAATTATTTACATATTTCACAAACATTAGTGACATTACTAACACTCGTATTATTTACTGTAGGATGCATATTTTGGTATCATCCACATTAAGGCATAATACTCGGAACATTGTAAGTATTTTAAAATATTCAGTATCATTATAGTGTAAGTTTTTTATTTTTATTTAATACCAGCAAAGATACATTAAATGTCTAAAATTAGGAACCATGTGTATAAAACAGTTACATCGTGTCAATTGATATTCTCTAAACTTAGAATTCTATTTATCTCCAATCAATCAAACAAACAACTATTTATAACATAGACCAGCTACACCCATTATTCGACTGAAACAAAAGTCCCATATTATTTAGTGTTGCAGTAATATTTCTAGCTCACTATTCAGTAGTATGTTGCAAATTTATAAGTATGTCACATAGAAAACTAAGTCTTAAAGGTAACTACTTTAGATAACAATACGCTGTTGATAGAAGAGGATTACCTTCAGATTTAGGTTACCCAGGGATATCTTAGACTATGGTTACCAGATATTCTGTTTTTTTATGTACCAAACTTCAAAATTCAGCGTAACTTTTCATATATATATGAACATACATATGTACATATGCAGCTTTAGAATTCGCTATTTATATTAAAAATTTTCCATTGTGCAATTAAAAATAAAATTTATGTGTTTTTGGCATTTTTAAAAATTTCCATGTGTACCATTAAAAGTGTCTATTTTTATTTTCTGAAAAATTATTAACTTCAACAATTACATATTTAAAAATTTCAACTTAAATGCAACAGCAAAAATTACAAATATTTGAAAAATATTTAAAAATTTAATTAAAAGAAAAAAAATTAGAAGGATCCATAAAAGTAATTTTTTGACTTTTTTGAAAAGACCCACTTTTTTAAAGCTTTAAAATATATTTTTATTTTTATTTTATTAAAATTGTTTTTTTTTTATTAAAAACAAAAAATATTTTTCTCCATATAAGCAAATACATTCAATATTAAGTATGGAATGTATGTATTTCTTATAGGGAAAAGCATGAGTTTGCAGTTTTAAACCTTCTCTGGAAAAAACCCTCCTGACAAGTCTCTTGAGCAGACACTTTGGCCTTCTTGACTTAAAGATTATGAATAATATGCTTATCCTCATAAGCAATAAATTTTGTATTCAATTTTTTTAATCATTTAAAATATTTCCCTTTAGTTGCCAGTTTTGAAAATTTACAACCCTAAGATCAAGGCATAATTTCAATTTTTAAAATTTTATACATCAAGCTATCTTCTTATCATTTTTATATTTTTGATTACGTGAAATACAGTATGTATACTTAGCTTACGGTGAAATAAAATCTCCAACCATTAAAGAAAGTTTGAAAAAGCTTTGGCCTGAAACATATGAATACAATGTACGAGTACTTCTTGATGTCAATAACTAGCTACTTATACTTATGGGTGCAGCTGAAGAATTAAACGTGGGTGATTTAATTGGTATGGTGAACGAAAGCGAGCATCATGAAGAAATTATAAAATTATCCAACAATTTTTTAAAAAGTGATACGATAATTTAAAGTTATTTCCTTCTTGTAAGACAATTTTCGGAACGTTTTTACCGTGTAAATCAAGGGGTATGTGTACTTTTTATGATGACGTATTTATGATTGTGTACATTAATTATATAAAAATTTCACCATTAAAAAAATAAAATATTAAAAATATCAGCCAACATACAAAATTACTGTCATATTAATTGGTAAAAACTAGCAAAGCACCAGTCGTCAGTTGTCAGGACCACCTGTACTTGTACCGTACAGTTACGCCATGATACGTTTTATAAAATTTTTCAATCGTTTGGGCATACCTACGAATAATAAATATTTTAAATAACCATCTACATTTTTCTTTTCTTTTTATCCCAAAGCAATTTGTGAATCAAATTAATGTGATCTTTTCTTAGCTCAGGGCATATAAATAAGTATTTATAAACTATTGTCTGCTACTGCTGTGCGAATTACAAGTGTTATGACCATTGAAACAGCAGCAGGCAATTGTATTAAAAATCCTTATGGTATTTAAATTATAGACTTTAAATTAAAAATAAATTCAAGCACTCACCCACGCAATTATTTTTCCATAAGTTCACCCCCGCCCTTCATAAGAGGCAACACTTTTGCATTGTCTTGAGATATTAATGTTTATTTTCGGATTCTTTAGATGTTGATTTTAAAGTTCACTTAATATTTTTTTCAATTTGCATTATTTCTTAATTAATTTTCTTTTATTTTCCTAGAGATTATATAAAAAGTTTACCTTCAATTTAAAGCAAATATTGATTAAAAGATTTGTTTTTGTAAATTTAATTAAAAAGTAAAATAAAAAGCAAATTAAGTGGTAAATAACAGTTAAGCCACACTATTTGATACCCTATAACGCAGTGTAGTCGCCGTGGTCTAGTGGTTAGTGTGTTGGCTTACTAAGACATGGGCCCTGGGTTCGACTCCAGGCTCCGACATCTTCAAAAAAAAGAAATATGAAAAAAAATATTTCTTTCGGCGACTACCTCTCAGCAGTCTTCTGGCAAAAGCTCTGAGAGTAACTAATTGCCATGAACAAGCTTCTCAAGTCTGTCGTTCGGAGTCGACATTAAACTGTAGGTCCCGGTACTCATAGATAAAAATTTATACACACAACATGAGTGCTGCGAGAAGCTAGGCCGTAATCCTGACACAGGGTTGTAAAGGCCAGTTATGTATGTATAACGCAGTGTACTTTTCAAATAAAAAAAACTAGAATCAAAATTAATTAAATTAAACATTTTAAAGAATTTACAAATTTTTAACTCGAGTAAGGCAGATGTTTACCTAAAAATTTGATAAAGGGCTCAATTATTGCTTAAAACCTACATAAACTTCACATATGGTTCAGTCTAGTTTGCTATAAAACATTAAGCTTTCCAGAACTCCCTGTGTTCAGGCTGATTTTTGAAAAAATATTATACATATGTGGCAGTTTTTTATAAACGGACGCAATTTCTTAATTTCAACTTCATTTGGCTTCCAAATGTTACGAGTAGGTTGAAAAGTTCAAGTTGAACATTAGTTTCTTTCCACTCAGAAAATTATTCTAAACGGACCATGAGGTCTTGAGCTCACTCACTGGCCAGACCATAAACAATATTATCACTTTATAAATCTAGCGAGTGGTTATGAGTATTAAGTTCTGAAAAACTTTTGAAGGTCTCTTTTTATATGTCTTTAAATTTAATTGGGTGCAGCTCATGGATTTGCAGAAGTCTTCCCTTGGTATAGTAGACAGACATCTTGTAAAACTTGTGTATATTGAAATTATATCTGTGATAATATGGAAGAATAGCTTAAGTCGACATAAGCTTAAATTAATTTAGCATTTTTCACGCTTCATAAAGCTCAGTGTAGTAATAAAATGTAAAATTACAGATTTTTTGCAAGAACTAATTATAGTAAAATTTACATAAATATTGGAATATTTCAATTTTTCATGTTTTGACTTAAGCTGTTCTTCCATATCGACACAGATATTTAAAACACCATAACGTATATGGGGTGGTAGAGTGTAACGAACGTAAGTATGTGTAAAAATATTAAAAAAGTCAACATAATTTCCAAATTGACGTCAATGAAATATTTAAATAGAAAATAGCGAATTAATTTTATTCTCTCTAAATTGATAAACCTAAAATATAACTATGTTCGCAAACAATTTAATAAAATTTTTCAACCAATTTGGTAGTGAAAAAATATTCTACTTTTACTGAAGTTAGTAATATATAAGTTTGTGTTACCCTTAAAATCAATGGAAAAATGCAGCAAAAAAATTAAAAACCGGGTTTAAGTGTTTACTTTGGTACATACATAAGTATATGTATGATACATATTACGACACAAAATTTAAATAATTGAAAATCTCCAATGCTCGCCTGTTAAAATGTTCGGTTTAACACGAATGTTTGGTCTACAAGAGCCATCGATTTCTTATATCAGAATTTAAAATCATTTTTGTCCATTCATGTTATTGGTAAACCTAATATTCAACAAAGGAGGTGCTACTATCAATTGTAATTTTCAATTTTACGCCATATTTTTTAAACACCAATAGAAAAAAATATAAAATAAATGAAACGCACTAGCAGAAAAAATAAAAATTATGAATTCGTAGACCATGAATATCAGCATGTAATTGCCACATATAAAAATTTTAAAAATTTTTTGAACATACGCGTATGATGTGTTGTTGATGGATATGCGGAATTGATGGCTTGTGTCAATGGGGTGGGTGTAAAATATTAGAAATGTTCTGAAATAAATCAGAAATAAATCACTGCTTTCCATCTAATACAAATCACATTTAAATTGTTTGAAACTGTAATACTGATGCACGAAAAAATGTCAAATATGCATAAAAAAATTAATAAAATGCGATTTACAATATGTTTTTTTTATTGGTTAAACGATTAAGTTTTTTGTTTATTTTTTTGTCGAAGAGAATAGAATATGCAAAGGTGTTGAAAAAAACACAAATTTTGTTTTCTGTGTCTTTTTGTACTACTCTTTAAGAGTTTTCTTTCTATCTTTCTTGCATTACACTTTAGATGAATGAAAAAATAATTAAGATTAAAGTACAAGTAGTAATACAATTTCTCATTATTTGAGAAGCATAATATGACTGCTGAAAGATTTTTAAAGATTCTTTTAAAGAAAATTTAAAAAAAAATTGAGGTTTTTCGAGTCATAACTTAATTCGCGTGGAAGTAAATAATTTTTAGCATTCAAATTGACAGAAACTAAAAAAATTAATAATAATGATAGTTCACGTTCGAAATTGTAAACAAATACAGCAGCAAACACAATTAGCATCCCAAACTAATCACTGTTTAGCATCAAATGTAGCCAGTGATTGGGTCATTTTAATATGTATTACAAAGCAATCTTTTAACCTATAAAATTACCTCAATTTGTGGTCTTCTATAGTGTTTAGTTCGTAATTTAATAGATGTTTTATTTTTTAATGGTTCTTACTATCCACTTTATTATTATTATAATTTTTTTCTTCTTGTAATGTTTTAATAAAATATTTTCAAACTAAATTACCTTTTCATACTTACCGGATCTGTTTCATTTTCTTCGAGTAGCTTAACGTTTGTATTTGCATCTGCATTCTCAGCACTGTTTGTATCTGTATCCGTTTTTGATTTATTATATACAAAACGGGCATCATTTATAGCAACTGCCGCCTGAACACAATGCAGAAGGCTGCATGTGAATAGGCCCCAAATGAAATACGACTGCATTGTATGACTTTTGAAGATGTTGTTTCTTTTTGAACGAGCTGTTCTATGGCTACTTGTGTTGATTTGAGACATTATTTGGTTATTTGTTTCTTTTATTGGTGTTGTTGTTGATTTTGGTTTTTATATTTGTTGTTGGACAAGACAATTTTCAATTTTTCTCTTTTGGTTTATATATACATAAATATATATGTAATTATCACAGTTTTTCTTTTTCCTTATTATATTTTAATTTATATTTAAGACACACAAAAAATAAATAATAACAAACAAAACAAATTTTTAAATCAAATCTAAAAGAAAAAAAAAAAGTTAAGAAAATATCATAATTTTTAAAGATTTGTACATGACAAAGTATTTGTAAATTATGCTTGATGTTGTTTTGCTTTAAGGCGCTTAAATTTCTAGTTATTATTGCTATTATTTATGAGACCATGATAAGCTAGAATGAATAACTTTTTAGCTTATTTTTATCGGTGTTATCTATGTTTATCGATAAACATAAATATCCGTTGGCTCAACGTATTCAAGCAAAAGGCACAAGACTTAAACATGGTAACACACAAGTACATACATCATACATATATAATGCCAACATATTCTTAGAAAAACGCTTACTTATAGTACGAGCACCTGGAAAAACTAAAAAAACGCTTGATTTAAATAATATAAAATTTTTAACATTTATGAGTATCAGGGGTGTCATATAATCCCAATGTTGTAGAAATTGTATTCAAAAACGAAAAGAATAATCAGACTTTGTTGTTGTATCTCTCTCTTACTTTCGAAATTAAATTGTTTACAATCAATATAATTGGATAGCTTCAATTCAATGACATCAAAGTCTATTTTGTCTTCCCTGTTTTTGACATAATTTCGGCAAAATTGGATTTATAACACTCCTAAATCGTCGTGTGGTAGTTTATGTGCTCTATACGCCATTTCAAATTTTTTTATATCTCTAGTTAATGATGCTACTTTAGGTTTTCGACCTCAAATTTTTCAAGTCTGCAATCCGTTTTCGGATATCTCGTCCAGTTTCGAAAATAAATAGTCGAAAACGGCTTGCAGATTTTAAAAAAGTTGGTTTCAAAAACCTAAAGTGGCATCATTAACTCGATATATATAAAATGGCGGATAGAGCACATAAACTCCCGCACGGCGAAATGTATAAGACTTTTGTTTTCATTCGGCTTTATACTTTTAATAATGCATCTAAAGCGGAATGAATTTCGGCTTTCAAATATAAAAATTATTAGCACTGAAATGAAATGTTTGTCAGAAAATATTGCAATAAATTTAAAATGAAATCAAGTTTGCAATCGCAATCGGAATCACAAAAAATTATTTGAATTACTACCAGTACATACATAATTGGCATTTATAACTGTTTTTAGTTGTATTGTAGGTGTCAATTTTTATCCACTACCTACTGCCGAATCCGAACGCCAAATTTGAGAAGCTTGTTTAAGAGGTTGTCGCCGAAAGAAATATTTTTTTCTAATTATTCATAAAATATTGCAGCAATTAATTTAAAATTTTTAAAAGCAATTATTAAGTTTTACATTTATTTTTCTTTTTTTAATAGGTTGCCAAATTTCAAGTTGCAATCAAATGATTGCAGAAAAAAAAAACAAGAGTGAGAGTTTTTTAAAACCCAATAATTTATTTCGATTGAAAATTGGAAATCAGTGAAGTGCTTATTACAATACCTCGAACAATGATAATTGTTAACGCATCATTAGTACATACATATACACGAGTAAATGCCAATAGTTTTATACTACGAATAAAAAATTCACATGCCAATGAATTTTGTGTTCTCCTCGGTTTTAATGCTAGAACCATAGAAAATTTGAGCACTATTAGTCAATAATAAAGGTTAAAATTGTAGGCTTGAAGCATTCAAGAGAATAGGTATCTATTTTATTTGTAATAAAAATGCTCCCTATCCTATTTTGAGTGGGACTTTATTATTAGGGCCAGTGACTGTTACGAACAGTCTACCTTATTGTAATTATAAAACACTCCCTCAAATAATGTACACTCGATTAAATAGAGAGACAAGTTTGGAAGTTTCGATTAAAGTGTTAAAATTGTACACTACTTTTTTAATTGGCGTTTCGTAATGTAGCAAAAGTTTAAAACATAAAACTTTCCAACTATAACTTTCTATTTATTTTGAAAAGACACCAATTTGAAAAAACGCCAATTTGGCATCTTTTCAAATAAAGTAAGAAGACAGTTAGGTAAGTGTTATTGGCTTGTGTCAACTGAGTGACACATCATTATTTACTCCTACTCACTAAGGAACATAATAGTAGACTCAAGTAAACAATAACTCAGTTACTATCATTCGTTGCTTTTAAAGTTGTTGTTTAAATAATTTTTCACTTACGGAATATAATTTATAATTTGTAATTACGGTGTTAACATTTCGTTTAACCTTTACTTCTAGTCATCTCTTATTTAAACTTTAATAACAAGAACGTTTAGCCCCTACAAACAAATATTTGTTATCATCAAATAGTTGTTTAAAACTAAGCATGTAACTCTTATTTCTATATACATGTCATGTACAAAGTGCTCTCATATTTGTATATATGATCCAATACTAGCATTAACTTAAACTTGTGTTTTTATGAAAAATAATTTAACTACTCGTAGTTGATGCGTATATGAAACAAACTTTAAATAAACATTAATTTTTATTAAAAAAAAAAGACAAATGAATTAAAATTTTTATATTTTCAGTATTTGCTTTGGTAAGTTAAATTATTTAAAAACAATTACATATAAGACCTTCACAGCATTTAGTTCATTGAACTTAAGTGCAAGCATAATTTAAAAAAAATCAATCATTCAAAGATCTGCAATTTCAGTAAATTTCTTTAAGTAGTTCAATTATTGCATTAAAATTTGATAACAGCGAATGTAAGTAAATGTATTTTTTGTTTACTAAAACCATACTCTTTAAAATGCTTGACATTGAGTCCATTTCGTTCTCACAAATATTTCTATAATCAGTTTATCGTTATCAATAAGGTCATTTATCGATAATCGATTATGAAAGCAAAACTTTATAATAAAGTATTGTGAATAGAAATATCTGTTGTAATTTTGTAATACATATGTATGAAACGTATATGCATAAATTTGTTTGTGGGGAAAAGAAGAGGTAAAAGAGGGAAAATACTTATGTTGTAAACTTTATCATTTAATTATTAATTTAAGTCGGCAATTTCAATGTAATTCATAAAATATTATGGAACCTCAGATGCATTGAATGTTTACACAATTACAGTGTGGATCAAAACAATTTAGTTTTTTATTAATATATTTCGTAATTTAAAAAATTGATTAAATTTTAAAAGGAAAAAAAAAAGGCTTTCATTCAAGGATACTGAAATCATTGCACATGTTATCAATTGGGTTTGACCGAAATATAGTTATTTTTTACTTTTCACTTGTATTTTACCACATAAATGGCCTCTAAAATATCGAAATATTTTTAATTCTATAGTAGTTTTTAATTAATTAAAATAAATTTGCTCACCAAGTAAGATATTTAGTAATGATAAAAGTTTGGCAAAATTTTGGATGAAGTATTATTCATTATTTGCATATTGCCACGAAATTGACATGTTAAAATTTGAAAAATATGGTTATGTTATTACCTAATGGGTGTCCAAAAATGTTAATAATATTCTCCTTTCACTGTGTACATTATTAAACATCGTATTTTAATTGTTTTAATTTCGATCGTAATCGTTTTTCATTACATACCGGATTGCTTTTTCATTCTGCTGTATACCATTATAGTAAAGTCGGCGTTTAAGGTCCCACCTGGACAGCCACGATCTACCACAAACATTTGAAAAGGTATACCATAAGCTAATAAGTGCCTTTACAAGCTAAAATCATATTACAAAAATCTGTTTGTCAGATTGACAAAATTTTGCAAAATCAGCCTAGATTTTTAAGCTTTAAAAGTCTTGAATCATCGATCACTTTGAAAAGTGAAAATATTTTATACTTTTTGCTACTTTTAATCTCTTTAAACTGTGAATCCCTTTCTTTTCTAAGAAATATTTTATTTCTTGTAATTGAAATTACCGAAAAATCATGGTAATGAAATAATATATATGTAAGTCCAGTTTATTGCAAGTGAACTGCATTTTCAAGCAATTCGCTTTTATTAAAGTTTGCTTTATAGAGAACATTTTACATTGGAAACATACTGGTAATTTTGAACATTCAAAAAAAAAAATTTTTGGGCTTCAACGCCAGGAGGGCGGGCTTTGGTCTAAATCTGAGAACATTTATGTTGGTACGAACAGGTCACTACTCGTACGCAGCAATGAATGAGCATATTCAAGAAGGGAAGTTAATGCAACACTAGCTGTGTATATACATACATCCTTCTGAAGGTGTGCTTAAATGTACTTATACTATAACCTATGAATAACTCTTTTTTATATGAATTTGCTATTACTTTTGCCATACACTGTTATTGCATACAAACATAGTCAGTGATCATTGTGTTGTACAAGTTGACGTTTTTTAAATTCTAATTTATTCCATGACCAATTGAAAATAGTAGCAAAATCAAAAGAAAGAAAGTTCCTTATACCCATAAAAGGTTAATGTTAAATTCTTTATTAAATTCTTTTTAGAAGCCATTCACTCACTAATACGAGTAAAGCAAACAGATATTTATAAGATTTCATTAATGTGCTTACTAAAGTGCGCAGCGTTTTTAGCGTTTTTTGTAAAATGCATTTTTTATTCCTTGTCTTCTCATTGAATTGTTTTCTTCTGTTGTAATAGGAGAGAAGGAAAATTGTTCACATAGGCACACACGCATACATGCAATGTGCATACAAAATAAATATGCTATTGTTTGTAAACAAAATGTGTTCTCATGTTGATTTGTTGACATTATCGTTTACAACAACTTCATTTATTTATTACTTTTGTATTTTTGCATGCTTTTTATTCCTTTTGTTATTATTGCTGGCATTTATTGACGTTGCCATTGCTAGGGTTTGAATTAAAACAGAAATTTTAAATTATTCGATTCGCAATAAAATTATCAGTTTTGAATATTTCTTTTTCCCTTTTTCTGTTTATTTTCTTAAGGTTTCATTTGCGTGTTGATGGCTATGCGTAGAATATTAAATAATAAAAGTATTAAAAAAAAAAAAAAACAATAGGAATAAGAATATGCATGTTTATGGAAAGTGTATGTCTGTAATGTTTTGCGGCTGTTTATTATTGAATTTGTTTATAGATTTATTGACTAGACGCAAAAAGTTTTTATTGAAATCAAAATCAATTGTAAATTCTTTTAAAAAAACCTATTAATGTTTTTACCATGGTATGGCCGATTGAAGTTAATACACAACATGAAAGATGACTTTTGATTCTGTTAAAAGAATTATTGAAGAACAAAAAAGACCAGAATGCTTTAAATGTGTACTCTATATAGCGTTTTTCGTCGGTTTTGGAGTCTTTGTAAACAAGAAATATCCAAATTTAAAGAAGTTATATAGTCGTAGAGTCACATAGTCATTCAACCAAACGCGTACGCTAATTTCGACATATCTGGGTGCAGAAGGAAGGCTTGTGGTAGTTAGTTTAATAAATAGAAATAAAAGAAAGAAGTTTTAAGAAGTACATGGTATAATAATATTACCTTTGATATTGTAAAGAAAATATTTAAGTTGTTTGAAACTTAAGAAACTTTTAATTATTCGTACAATGTATGTATGTAATTTATTTCCGATGACCATTGCTCATTGTTTTAACAAAGAGAACATTAAAACAAAGTTCTCTTTGAGGATTTGTGAGCAACAACTTATGGCTTGAACAGCGGGTATCTGGTAATTTTTTAGCTGAAGCAACCTTAGATGTGGCATTTCCCATTCAGTATATTTAAGATTGTGGCTGACTAAAATGTCCTTTTAAGGACATACATATGAAAAACTCTACCAAAATTTTTATAAAGTTTGATTAAGAAATTAACAGGTATGCTCTGAAAAACGAATTGTAAGGCAATATAAAACCCTTATAATTTTATGCACTCTTAAAATGCTTAAATACGAGTAACTTCTTTGAGATCAAATCATAATAATTCTAAATAAAAACTATTGTTTTTTGTTTTTAATTAAGTTTTATTTTTTATTTAGAAATTTATTAAATTATTTCAGGTTTAATAAAATTTAATTTCTGTTAGATCTGTTAATAATAAAAATTATAAAACCATTACTTTAAATTTCTAGTATTTATTCGATTAATCACATATAATATGAAACTAAATAATATTTTTATATATTGAATATCTCAGCCGTTTAAATTCCAATTAATACGAGTATATGTATATTATAAAGTTATTTAACGTTTAATTTAAAATAAATCTTATAATAGAAATGTAAATAATTTTATTAAAAAAAACAACTGATTTCCCTTATTTTATATTCTATACATTTTTTTCATTACCCCCTTTTTCAATATTTTTTTTTTCAATACAAATGGCGCCAACATCATGCTCTCTTTAATAATCTATACAAAAACTCAAAACAACGTTCCAATAATTCAAATTCATAATCTTGAAATGTCAGGTTTAATCGCTGCTGCTGGTAATTAAAATGCATTCGGTTAGCATTACTTTTTAGCACCACACTTTCCATCATCACAAAAGCCATTTACTCCTTGTTGATAGAAGTAGTATACTTGTGTTGTGTGTATGCTGTAGATAATTATAATTTGCGTTTTTGTTATTGTTTTAAAGACTCATTAAATTTTGTCTCTTAGATGTAGGAGGAAACTAAGAAAAAATAGCAAATATTAAGTAATAATTTTTCTCTCATTTATGTAGTTGCTCTCCCGCATATAATTTATGAATGAATTCGTAATTGATGTTATCAGTAGAATAAAGTAATAAATAATGAAAGAGAACTTAAAAACTCAACCAACTTGGAGTGCCTTTCTAAAAAAAAAAAATTTTAATGCAAAATGTCAATAATAATGAAAAAAAAAAACAAAAACAAAATAAAAGAACGAATAAAAAAAACAAAACTAAGCAAAGCTAAACAAGTCGCCATAAAACGCGTACTGACCTATAATAACAAATATCACAATGCTAATAAAGAAAATAAGAAATATGGAAAAACATTTCCACATGTTGAAAGAAATATTGTGTAATTTAAAATAAAATAAAAAGAGATAATAATTGCTAAAAATACTTTTCTTTTTTGATCGACATACAATATGTATGTATGGAAGACCTATAAAAAGGGTTAAACAAAGTATGTAATGAAATGTGCAAGGCTTGATAGAAAAAAAAAACAATATTAAAATGACGGCAACATTAAGGTGTTGCTATATTTACAGTGCTGATAGCAGACATACTAAATAGCTTTGAGAGGTTAAAATGATAGGCTATATAAAATGCGTTTTTTATGTATGCATTAGTAAATACTTACTGGGAAAGTGTACGCATGTATAATAAATAACTAAATTTATATGCTTGCATAGGTAAGTCTCGTATAAAAGAACTGTTTGTGGTAAAGTAAGAAACAGTCAAATAGAATTAAAATATCATCTAAATAATCATGTACATATGTGGTTTGTCCAATATTTAAGGTGACTTTTTAAACGTAGCGAGGAAACTTTAGTTAATTTCCATTTTTATGATTTTTCCCCTCCAATGACTGCGGTTGCTTTGAACTTAGATGAGGAACTGTCCAATAGACATACGGATTTGGA
Organism: Metopia argyrocephala; assembly: GCA_963576795.1. Taxonomy (NCBI): domain Eukaryota; kingdom Metazoa; phylum Arthropoda; class Insecta; order Diptera; family Sarcophagidae; genus Metopia; species Metopia argyrocephala. The sequence goes on from OY756208.1 coordinate 8,373,671, forward strand.
TATTGCCTTGTAAGCAGGTACATAATTAGTTGTTAGTTTGGGAGACTACTGTAGGTGGAGTCGAAAACATCTTCAGTCTTGTGTCTTGTCTTTGAATATAAAAATTAATGCAAAAAGAAAAAAAAATCTAAATTCTTAATAGAATTTAACTTTGATCTAATTAAAGAGTTTTTGATGAAACAAACATAATTTTTATAATTGGCAAATCTTCCGGTAAATATTTTAACCATTATTATAAGTGATGAGTTATTCTAAATTTGTCATTTGAACAAAACTTTAGAATAATTTTTGCGATTTTTTAAACATCACAGGTGCTTAAGTATTAAAAGTTAGTGTAAATTACAATCCATATGCATACGTATGTATGTAGATATTAAAAAAGTACACTAAATTACACTCTTAATGAGAACATTGATTATGGGTTTAACCAAAGACAACAATCGTTGTACGTTCTAAAAAAAAATTAAAAAAAACCTTTTTAAATTCCAGTGAATTCCTTAACCTTATAATGAATTTCAGTTAAAAAATTCTGACAACAAATACAAAACTTTAAGAGGATTTAATACTTTGAAAAAGAAAATAAAAAAAAAACTGAAGCCAAGCCTTAAAAAAATATTTTAAATATTTTTTAAAACGATTTACGATTGAGACTAAAACAAGATGCCTGTATAGTCAACTACAGTCATGCGATTAACTACAGGTACGTACGCAAATGCACACTTTTTAACGCATAAAACACCTGATTTAGAACAGGTTTCATTTAGTTTTTTTTCTGTACTTTCATCTATTTAATATGAATATTAAATTAGAAACGAGTAGAGAAGAGTAAAATGCATATTTTTTTTTATTCTAAATTTCAAAATTAAGGTGGGGACTTTTTTCGATTTCCTCTGGATATAAAAGGTTCTTTTTTCCTTTTGTGTTTATTATAAAATGTTAGAGTGTTTATCTTCTGTACACACTCGTATACGGCGTAAATAATGTTATTTATATGCGTGTAATATCATCGTTCGTTTTATAATTTAAATTATACAGATAAAAACGTCACAAATATTTAATTGATTTGAAATCACAAACCACTGTTTGATGTTATTATAATGCACACTTCTTTTAGTAGTGGGTATATATTATGTTTGTTCTAATGCTTGTAACATTTAAAATCATTTGTCATTGACTTTAATTTTTTTTTTGAATTGTTAAATCAGTTTTATAACATACATCTGCCTATACAGCAACAACACAACTATGCAAGAGTTATTTGAAATAAGATAGAGAGAGTCACATCATTTTGCATCTCTTGCTAATGATCAAAATATTAGCGCAATATTCCTAAACATTCCTGAAATAAAGTGTCGCGGTTCCTTATTCTCTCAAAAATATAATGCAAATAATAAAATGCATTTAATTTCTGTTAAAACCACGATTTAAGGGTATAATTTTGTGCATTTAGGTTTGTTGTAACGAATCTTTCTTCGCAACATGTCTCTCAAACTGAAATATCTGAGAGAAAAGGTATTTCCAGGAAACATGTTCACAATATTACAAAAGTTTCCGCAGGAGAACTATTTTTAAATAAGCCCGGTCAGGGATGTTCTAAAACTAAAACTCATGCACATTTGGTACAAATTTCCAAGCAAAATCGATAAGCTGTTAGCCGCAACTATCGTCCAAATGATTATCATTTCTTGCAAAATTAATTAGCGTAAGTATAACCCATCAGCGTCTTGTTCAGCATGTTATTGAAAGCTACTCCAAAAGACCTCGTCCCTTCCACAACAAGATCCAGACAAAAAATAAAAAATAAAAACGATTTGATTGATATAAGAATTATGTTTTAATCGGAATCGGTTTGTTTTTAGCAATGAATCCCATTAGACATTAGATCAGTCGAAAAAATCGATCAATGCTGAAAAAAAGATCAGCCATTCTGTTTTTAGACAAGAGCACAATGTGGTTATGGATCTGTGAGCACATGAGTATGTTTACCATACATACATACAATGTACATTTTTACAAGTTAAATTTTATACTTAAGTAATAAAGTTTACCAGTTATCGTCTGTAATAGTTTAGACTTAAGAGTTTTGTAATATCTGACGACGAAGCCAAATTTGTTAAAAAAAACTGATTGTTGCGAAACAAAGTAATTATTAGAGATCGGTTCTTAATATACTGTAGTGTCTACACAAACTTTTCTTATTTTTTCCAAAAATTTAGGTCAAATTAAAAATTCCCAAGGAAAATTCGAGTCCCAGTTAAAATTATCAAACACAATTAGTTAAACAAATATTAAAGGGCAATTTGACAGCTATAAAGTTAATAACTATTTTGTGTAAAGTAAAATACTCGTATATCAAGCATTTATACAAAACATCGACTATTTTGTTTCTTAATTTTTGCTTTTTCTTTTTTAATTGTGAGTGTATGAAAGAAAAAGAAATAAAACTTGAAATTGGCAATTATTGGTAATGCATGACGAATAGTGTAAATCATTCGTCTTCTATGAACAGGCTGTTAATGTTTAAACAAAATACGGTTGTGTAGGGTATCATATGTATGTATGTATATTTACATGCATACATAAGTATATCTATTAGAGCTTGATTGTTGGCAACTTTTTTTCCTTGTTTTAATTTGAATACTCGTAACTTGTTTTAATGCTATTCTATTTTGTTTCTTTTTAGAAATTGATTTTTTTTTTTTAATTTAAATCTATTTTTTAGTTTAATTTGTTATTTCACATAAAAATAATATCGAACGCTAATTTTACTTTATTTTGTTTTTTTATTGTTTTTGTTTTTTATTTTTTAATTTGTTCTCAAAAAGCGTTCAAGTGTTTCAAAAACAAAACTTGTTTTAATTTTTTATTTAGACTTCTCATAACGTCAATTTATTTAAACAATAATAAAAAAAACATTGTTAATACAGGTGAATTTTTTAAATAAAAAAGCAGTATTAAAATAATAGGTGCGTTTCACAAGACCTCGAGATAGTTTGGACTAATGAGAGTGAAATCAAAATTACAGTCTAAATTTGCCAAAATTACCCAAATCTGTTAGAACTCAATAAACTATTTTTGCACTTCTTCTTCTGAGGGCAAATAAAAGCTTTATATATCAAATGAAATTTCATACAATTTTTAAATAAAATCGTTGGATATCGAATGTAGTAATTTGCCCTCTGTTTACTTTTTAAATTAAGATCTATTTAAATGATTTCAGATGCTTAAAAACCATAAAATAAAAACAAAGCATTTGCATTATGGGCAACAGTTGTTAAAATATTTCAAAAATAAATTCTTCCCACTGAGTTCTTGACTGATATGTGGAAAAATTTTATAAATAAATCGTCGTGCGGGAGTTTATGTGCCCTATCCACCATTTTATATATCTCGAGTTAATGATGCCACTTTAGGTTTTTGACAGGAAAAAGAATTTTTTTGTGCAAATTTGTACAGGAAAATGTAAAGCATTACTCTCACAATTATTCTCTTAATTACACAAAACTATCCAAAAGCGTTTTTTATGCACTTTAGACTATTTAGACGTATTTCTATGTATATTTTTTAAGAACACGAATTGTTAAAAAATTATAGAAAATAAACAGATTTTTTTAAATAAAATTAAAGTCTATTTCACGATAGCCAGTTCTACCTTACAGAAGGACACAAATCATTTTGACCAAGAGCTGTCAACTCCCGTAAAAAATATACCAAATTTTTATTTTAAAATTATTATCGACTAGGCCCCACTATATAACACCCTGTAGTACACTTTGTATAAACTGCGGTTATAAATATAACAAAGTCCTAAATGTATAACCTCTCAGGCAGATTCGCTTCTTTCTGGCACAATTAAAATCCAAATGCTCCCATAGCCTAGTGGTTAGAGCGCACGTTTACAATACAAAGCAGCCCAGGCTTAAATCCCATCACAGAAGAAAAATGCAGAACAAAAATTTGTTGTATTTCTAGGTTTTAATTAAAATAAAAGGAAGAAGCCGCCCCCTGGCATTCAATCCTATCCACCTTTGTCTTTGGCATCAAACGAACGATTAGGAGAAAGCGTCACCTACTGGGAAGTAATAGATGACAGAACTAAGAACGGATCGTTACCTACCAACTTAGCAAAGATCCTCACTACTTCACAGTACACAATTAAGATCGACAGATGGGGGCAATTTCTATTGAACATTTCAAGAGTGAAGGTAAAATACTTGTCTTTGAGTGATCAACTGACAGCAACTCGTCTCGTTGACATAAGGCGTTTAATATACTAAAAAGGAAAAACTATTTATCTATCCTTTCCTATACAATACACAGCATGAGTAGGGGTCTACACACCTGAGTATTGCTCTTAGTAAAAAAATATTGAAATGTTGCGGTTAGAGAATTCAAATGCTCAATTCTCCAGTTGCCCAACACCTGACATTCACATTTGTATTTTATTATCTTTTATTTTTATCCCACAGCAAGAAAAACTTTCAGCGACCGCAGAGCGATACAACAAGAATGGCACACTGTAATTTTAAATATTAATTATGTTTTAGTAAATAAAACATTAAACAAAAGTAATTGTGGCGAAATTTTCTTTTAAATCACCGTGATTAAATTTTATAAACTAAAAATTCATATAGCGGGTTACTTTATAAAACACTTAAGTGATAGGTTGCGAGTATAAAATAATTTTCTCAATCAAGTATTACGATGCGTCTGTAGTCCAGTCGGCAGTGTGCTAGATTGCTTGGGAGAAGGTTGTTGGTTCAATTCGCATCAGAGACCCTAGTCTACGGCAATACACCGAGTATATGGTCTTAGTCACTCCGCTCGCAATAATAGTTAAAATATAATTTAAAACTGTATTGTAATTTAGTAAATAAATAAATATTTTTTATTTATCTTTGAAAAAACACTCGATATTAATTTAATTCGAATTGGTTTGACAGCACATGCAAGTACAAGTTGTCTTTGCTGCATAGAAGATAAAACAAATGCACTTTCTTAAAGCTCCCTATGTGACTGATAAGATCAAAACATGATAAACTTTTTTTAAGACTCACTTGGAACATTGAATATCTCTAGGAGAAACTAAAGCGCCACTGCGTATTAAAATCTAGACTGAAAAATGTTTTGTAATTATAATCTAAATTAAAATTTTTAATTTTTAGGATATGATGACTTTATTGGTAACAGGAGGTATCTATAATTCAAAGTAATTGGCTTTGTATCAGCAATTTACAAAAATGCCCTTAGAAATTAATAAATTCGATTGCAGCAAGTTGCTGATATAATAATTATCGGAGTGGTATTTCCTTTATTTAGAAAAAGTGTTCCATAATAGTAAAAAAATTGTAGTTTAATGGGTAAAGTACAAAAACAAGAAAAAAAATATCGCTAAATTTCTACACCCATACTGTATTCGTATTCTTACTTATAATGATGGTGACGCCAAGGTAGAGGTCGTTAAACATTAAAAATTCACATCAAAACACGTACTTTTTTAAAACAGCAGGTTGAATACAAATTCAGAAATAAAAAAAATATAAATTAATAAAACGAGCAAATACAACACCAACACATTTACTTATATTGCAAATATTTTTTAACACTTTTAATGTAAAATTGAATTATTTTTACAAACTTTCAATACTTTTTTTATTTAAAATTTTACTTCTTTATGATTTTATAAAAATATTTTGTTTACTTTTATATCTCGCATTTTATTAAAATTTTTCGTTTTTTATTTAATCTCCTTTAACTTTTTTTGTTCGCATTTATTAAAGTTTTAACACGTCCGTTATTTTTTATTTCGTAATTTTAAGCACTTGACGGTTTCGAGTTTTATTCACAACTGTTTAAAGTTATAACAAGTGGAGCCAGTTTTTAAACAACTATACTCATGCACTTTTTTTCACACACTCTCTCTCACTTGCTGTTGGTTTTTGTTGTTTTTCCACATACCGCAATAAAGATCACAGTAACATATACAGAGAATAAAACCAACATTAACAATAGCGATAAAATTTTATATTTAATTCATCCATTAAAATACAAGTTAAAGAAAACAACAACCGTTAAAATTAAAAAAAAACACTGTTTTGTAAACAATTCTCACACTTTAATGAATTCAATATCACTCTCTTAAAGTGCTCACTAAACTCTAATTACTCACCTGTTTGCTAAACACTAGTCAAACGAAGTAAGCAACTACATACATACACTCACAACACATCGGCAATTACAAAAACACTAATTAACAACTTTATATAAAAACCAATAAAACATCTTTGTGCTCTTAACATTATCGATTTGTTGTTTTTTTTTATTGAAATTTGTTTTAGAATTTTGTTTAGTACTTAACTTATACATTGTTGTTGTGTTGTTTGTAATATTTACATTCTATATAACACACACTAATACAATAAATAATTATTGAATTTGTGTTAATTACTTTCGATTTCCTTATTTCTTTCACTTTAGTTTTTGTTAACGATTCAGTTGCTGTTTCAATTGCTTGTTATTGATGTTGTTGTTTTTTTTTACATTTTCCCTACTCTGTTTTCAGCAAACGATAGATCGTTTCAGCAGAATTACAATTTTTTTTTTTCCAATTTTCTTATACCAAAAGTTTGTTTTTAAAATAGACAATAAAAAATTCATAGTTCATCTTTATTTTTTAGTTGTGTGTGGTCTTTTATTGTGGTTGTTGTTGTTTGTTTGTTATGATTGTAGTTGAAGATAGCCGGCTATACAAGTTTTGATGTTGATAATAAATTTCGAATTATTTGCATATTGAGGAAAATGTTTTGGACATATAGTGTGACCAATAGCATGAGATCTTCTAATTGCTAAATTACCAATAATTCGGTAAAAATCTCTCGGTTTAAGATTGGACTGTGACAGATTTAGCTACGAATATCAATATGTACCATAATAACAATATCTTCTTTTGATATAAAGGTAGTATCTGAACGTACTTAAAGCAAATATTTTATTAATTTTATTTTATTAGCGTAACGTTTTTATTCTATTAATAATATTATTTTGCTCTGTAACGGTTTTTCCAAATTTAATTAAGTAAAAATTAAAATACATATTACTTTTTTCTATTACATTATATATTTTTAAATATGTAGTTAATTATAATAATATAAAATTTTTGTATAAAATTGGGATTATCCTTTTTTAATAAAATATTTTCTAACCTAAATGGTACCTTTAGTGTTCAAATGGTAATCAGTCTAAAATCAAAGCATTTTCTCTGAGAACAATTACGATTAAGCCTTGCCCCTATTAGTTACCCTCGAGCCTATAGGTCAAGAGTCCAAATATACATACATACATACATACATAATTGGCCATTACAACCCTGTGTCAGGATTACGGCCTAGCTTCTCGCAGCACTCATGTTGTGTGTGTTAATTTTTTCCCATGAGTGCCGGGACCTACAGTTTAAAGTCGACTCCGAACGACAGATTTGAGAAGCTTTTTCATGGCAATTAATTACTCCCAGAGCTTTTGCCAGAAGACTGCTGAGAGGTAGTCGCCGAAAGAAATAATTTTTTTCATATTTCTTTTTTTTAAAGATGTCGGAGCTGAGATTTGAACCCAGCACTATCGTCTTCGTAAGCCAACACACTAACCACTAGACCACGGCGACTACAAATATATTTGTATGAAATATCGGATTAGGTAAAAAAAAATTATCGATTGTAATTTATTAATTGTATGTCACAACATTCTTGGTAAACTTATTGTAAGGCTACAATATATGTATGTATGTATGATTATAAATATGTATTATATGTACATATGTATGTATACCATTTAGGATATTATTGACTTTTAAACTGCAATCTATTAGGACATTGGATTAAATTGCTTGGAGTACAAACCGAAATTTTTAAGGACGCTGGATTTTAACAGAGATATTTGAAATAAATTTTTTTTAGAATGATACAAATTTTCCTAAGATGTAAGTAATCCAAATTTCTCTTGGTTCAATCAAATGACAGGGTTGTGTTTACTGCATTCATCGATTACACTGGCAATGTACATTACTCATATATTAGATCAAATAAATCAACTCAAATATTTTATTTAAAAAAAGAATTTCACATTATTAAAGGTGAAAAATTAAAAGATTGTGTTTTTTTTTTTTTTTTGATGTTTTAAAAATGTGTATTAAGGATAAAAGATAAGAAAAGTAAGTGATAAAACTTTCACTTTAATTTATTAATTTGTATTATTAATTAAACTATTGCTCTCTCTATATGCTCTTTTTAATAAATATGTGTTTGTATTTGTTTTATACACATCTCCACACTTCTTTGCGTAGCATTGTCAAAAATTAATTAATTATTTATGTATTTATTTTTATAATAATAATATTTCTTCTTTTCTTTTTAATATTTTCGATATTTCGGTACCCTCTCGTGTAGAATTGTCAGGAATTAGAAAAGGTAAATTATTTCAAATAAAAAAAGAGATTTATTATTATTTATAAAAATAGGTCAATAAAATTATTACATTATTTATTTTTATTATTATTAAATACATACGTATTATGTATACAAATTACTTCTGACGATCCTACACACAGAAGTACTGAAATATTAAAAAAAAAACTGAAAATTTATTTAAAAGAGGGCCTCATGCTTTACATACTCTTATTAGTAATAAAAAGTAATAAACAAATATTAAAAATTTATTATTTAATTTTTCGACTTTTTTTTTTATTTATTTGCATTAATATTTTAACCATTAACTGCTTAAAATATTGTAATGAATTACACAAAAGGTCAAAGAAAGTATGTAATACAAATATTAAGTTATTTTTAAATGTAACGAAAGCATTATGTACTAATTTGTTGAGATAACCATTTTCAACTCAACCGTGGTGAATAAATTCACTTCTTGCTTACAGCGGCTGATTTCTGATGAGAAAAATAATTGACAACTGCATTTAACAATTTTTTTCTTATTAATTTTCACTGTGTGTGCATTTTCTTATACGGGTGTTAAAAAATTAAGAAACAAATTAAATAAAATTTCTAATAAAAGAAAAAAAAATAATCTACTGACTGCCAATAAGATTGGTAACTTCGTTAATAATTTTACAGCATTAACAAACAAGATATACTAAATAAAGCCAAAAAAATTAGTGTAAAATAAGGCAAAAATTTGTGCGAATGAAAAGTAAAAAAGTTTTTAATCTGAAGAATGTGTGTGTAAATGATTGAATGGAAATTAAAAAATTTAACGAAATCAACAAAAAACAAGAATAAAAGTTAAATTTAAAAACATTTATTTTGTTTGTGTTGCTTGTGATTAAAACAAACAAGAGGAAAAGAAAATTTTGAAATAAAATTGTGTGAAAAATTAAGGAAAAGTATGGGCGAACATACAAATAGTGCCTCAACCAAAGCTAAAAACGCAGCAGCCTCCTCAATGGCAGCTGCAGCTGGATCAGCAGTAGCAGCAGCTGTCAACGCCACAGGGCAATTGCAGCAGCAGCAGCAAAATTTACATCAGCAACAACAACAACAACAGCAGCATCAACAATTACAACAGGCTAGTACAAGTGGGAGTGCTGCTTTAACTCCCTCAACAATAGCAACGGCCAAGGATGCGCGCGAATTGCAAGAAATACGCAATTTATTATGGGGACCAGCCATACGTTTAGATGTTTTTCGACGCTGGTCTCAAGGTGGGTGGTGGTCATTCATATTGTGTTATTGGGTATGAGAGAGATTTTCATTTCACACCCATTCATGCAAGCAATTTACTTTTATTCTTTCAATTGGAATAGAATTGAGAACTTTTATAAATTCATTGTTGCCATTTTATGATGGTCTTGACACCTGCCGTTTGATAGTCTCTTTGCTGATCATGTCTAGCTCACCAGCATTCAAGTGCATTGACTGCGCCTATATGTGTACACCTCTGTCGCAAACACTATTTTTGTGTTGAAGTGCTTGTGTTTTGCTCAGCTTTCTGTTTTGTTTTCGTATATCTTTTGAAATATTTTTGAAATTCTTTGGAAAATTAGTCATTTCTAGCAGTTGCATATTTTCCTTTTTATTTCACATTTTGTATATATTTTTTTGGATTTATTAATTGATCTCGTATTTTTCATGTTGTTGTTTATAAAACTCTACAGTCGATTGAACATGTTGACTGCATTTGAATTTTTGTTAGAAAAATAGTCAGTCATTAATTTTTTATTGCAAACAAAAATTGTAGAAAGAAAGAAAAAAGTAAATATGTATATGCGAAAATGATATACAATAGGTATTTTTGAATATGTACTTATGATTTAAACAACCTCTCAACACTTTCCATATAATCTGTTTTGTGAAGGCTTAAAGCCTTTAAAGTTGCGATTTTTCTTATTATAACATTGAATGAATACAACAGTAGTTGTTTTATCGTAATTTCGATATGTTCTCTAATGAGATTGATTTAAATATTAAATTAAAGAAAAGAGAAAAAATGCAAAACAAACGATTGACTAATTTAAACGCCGATTTAAAAAATTATGTGATCCATGCAAAGTAATAAAAGCACATAAAGATTTACCAATACAAGCATTTAACAATACGAGAATCTGTTCCTGAAGTGGAAAACGGTATGGCCTGAAAGATCAAAAAGTAAAAAAAAATGATTTAAAAGTATATTTTGGTATTTGAAAGTAAGACGTACGATTAATTTGTATCATAAACCCAGTTCTATGCATGTATTCAGTTATCTAAACCCCCCCTTAAGGATGTTTTCTACTTAACACTCAATACATCAGAATTTATAAACCTAAAATGTGGTATCCTGCTATAACTAAACTTCTTTTGAAAAGAAATCGAAACAATTTTTTCAGAAGAAAGTTTAAAAGAAACACTACAGTTTTCTTTTCTTCACAATTTGGCAACTTGTCATATGTACTGCAATTAAACTTAAAATTAATTCAAGGTAATTGCTAATTAATAATAACTTTTTTATACGTTCCCTTTTAGGTTTTGAATTCAGTGATGAAGAACCTTCCGCTTTGGTACAAAAACAAGGTGGACCCTGTGCTGTGATTGCTCCTGTACAAGCTTATATATTAAAGATTTTAATTATGGATACACCTGGTCATTGTCTCAAAGATGTAAATATCAACAACAAATTTTGTGAAAAGTTTTAAATTTTTTACTTGTGGCATAATATTTTCATTTTCCCCTTCACATCTCTTTTAGCTAACACCGGACAAATGTAAAAGTCTATTAATACAAGCGCTCTGCACTATATTGAGTAAATGTAAAGCCTCACGTCTTCGTATAGTTACACTACCTGTTGAACAGTGTTCAGAAGCCAAAGAATCATCAACAGTCACTTCTGCCACAGATATGGCTAATGATGAGGCAAATTTGAATACGGAAGGTTTTATGGATGATACATCTGCGGAGGAAACGGCTATGGCCATGGCAGCAGATCCAGCGGGTACTGTACCTTATAGTTCGGCAGAGGAAGTATCACCGGATGAATATCATAAACGATTGCAGGTGGTGCATTTTAATACCATAGAAGAGGTGGAAAAATATTATACAATGAATTTTGAAGTTCTGTCGGCTAAATATGGTGTGCTGTTGTTTATGTATACGGTACTATTGACAAAAGGTATAGAAAACGTTAATTCAGAATTATCGGATACATCTGAACCGCTAATACATAACACTTATGGTTATGGGTCACAGGCATTAATAAATTTAATGCTTACTGGCAGGGCTGTAGCTCATGTTTGGGATAATGATCAAGATGTAGGCGGTCTAAAATTGAGAGGCATCAATGAACAAAGTGATATTGGTTTTATAACATTAATGGAACAAATGCGTTACTGTACGGTAGGCTCATTCTATAAGAATCCTAGAAACCCGGTGTGGGTAATGGGTTCAGAAACGCATTTAACTGGTAAGACTTTTTAAAACATTCATAGATCTTTGTTATTACAATTATGTTTTATATGCTTTAGTGTTATTTAGCAATGAAAAGAGGCTTGTTTCACCAGAAACACCGTCTGAAATTGCCCGCCGTGTTTTTAAATCATATGATCCGGATGGTAATAATTTTATACCCACACCTGTGTTACAAGATGTATTAGCCGCTTTAGATTTAGTCAGCGAAGCTGAATAGTGAGTTTAAATATTATATTTTTGAAATTAAGTTATTATTTTATAATAAAAATTGTTTTTAAATTTAGTGTTGATATTATGCAAAGACGTTTAGATCCCGAAGGTTTGGGTATAATATTACTGAATGCATTTATGGATGAATTTTTCCCTTTAGAAAAACGTTCAACACCCGATACCTTTGATTTAATGCACTATAATGGTATACCTGGTTCTAATGAGGGAAATAAGGTATTTATATTTCTAAATTAATATACATTTCAACAAATTTGTGATGCACAAACCTGCAGAATTGACAAAAGTACCATGTTCTGATAAACGCTCCATTTTTATATCGTATATGATTTGCTGTTTTTTCGATTTAAATACAAAAGAAGATCGCCAGAGATAAATACTCGTCTTTTAAAAATCATTTGTAGTTCCTCTTTTATTATTTATTCTGCAACTTAGGACAAAATTGTAAGCAATTGAAACAGAAAACTGGCCTAATAAGAGCTAATTTCAAATAACGATTTTTTTAGTAAAAATCTAAAAAAATTATACTATACCTACTTAGCGAAGGCATTCGCCACACAATCAACATGCAACGATGAGGCAATTGCTGTTGCTCATTCAAGGGTGAAGGTATAAATAACACTGGCCTTTGAATGAACAATTTACAGCAATTTGTCTCGTTACCCAGGTGCTTAATAAGAATATAATTAATAATAATATATCGTCGATGGAATTAAAGAACGCTGTAACTGACAAAATCTTAAATGTTCACCAGAGCCAAAAAACCTGTATGAAAGTAGAACAAAGACTGGTATTTTTTATTTCGCAGACGGCGTAAGTGAATTTATTTTCGTCGTAGAAATCTGGGACCGGAACCAATCGACGCGTTTTTTTTCTGCTAAAAATGATGCAAAAAACGTATTTTCGATTTTTTGTCAGTTACAGCGTTCTTTAATTCCATTGACGATATGTACTGTCCTTTCCAAAAATTCCAATACAATGCACAGCATTTAGTAGGGGTTTACACCTGAGTATTTGTCTCAAAAAAAAACAAATATTATATATATTGGGCATCATTTTAGTTTTTTAAAGTTCGCGTTTAACAGAATATCGCAAAATTGCCTCAGGGTACATTAGCGATTTGAAAGCGTTTTCGCTTTGTAGAACACCAATTTAGTTATTTCAAATTGAAAACACAAAAATAAGCGATTAGCGATTTTCAGAACATGGAGTTTATGTGCTTTATACGTCATTTTATATACCTCGAGTTAACCCTTAATTGCATAAATTTTTTTTATTTTTCTGAAGTAAGCCACTGATAGAACTCATGCACAATTTTAAGGAAAAATATTTAAAAATAAATATTTATTATAAATATCTAAAACTAAAGTCCAATGGGTATAATCTAATGCCGAAATATTTCAGCAGCGACCAATTTACACTAAAGTTTCTTTTCTTTTTTGTCAAAAAAATTTATGATGGAAATTTCCATCACAATCCAATGAAGGGTTAATGATGCCAATTTAGGTTTTTGACACCAACATTTTTAAAATATGCTATTTGTTTTCGGCCTTTTATCTCCAAAATTGGACAAGATATCCGAAAATGAATTGCAGACTTAAAAAATTGGGGTCGAAAATCTAAATTGGCACCTTTAACTCGAGATATATAAAAAATATAAAATGGCGTATAGAGCACATAAACTCCCGCATGACGATTTTATTATAAAATATCTAAAATTGAATTTTTATTGTTTTCTATTTTGTTGTAGGTTCACTATTGTAAAGGTTCTGCCATATTGTTGGAGAGTGATTTAAAATCGATTTGTGCTTCAAATCCCATGATGACGTGCTTACAAACAAAATGGCCAAATATTGAAATAAACTGGCACAATATGCGAATACCTTCATTGAATTGACCACATTTACAGTAACGTTTTTATTTAAATGAAAAAAAAAAATTAACACAAAAACAAAAAATGAGCTAAAAACTATTATAATAAATAAACTTATTAACAACAACCACAACATTAACATATAAATGAAAAAAAAATGTTAAATAATGACATTTAAACAATTTATTGAGGCCTAAATAATTAACTTGTAGAAAGAAGAAAACATAATAATAATATATAAAAAGAAAAAAATGTTATAAATATTAATATTAAACTAAAAAAAAGCCATCTAAAGTCAACAAATAAAAACAAAAACGATTAAATTATTTAAATACACACACAAATTTCAAGGAATACAAATTAATTATTTAACAATATGAAACAAAAAGATATTTAAAATATAAAATAATAATAATACACTGTTTTATAAAATGTACTTAAGGTTAGCTATAAACCTGTCGGACATTTTATAAATTTATAGCTTTAATTAGAATTTTATAGGTTTAATAACTTCTTATTATCTTTTATTTTTTCCTTTATTTTTTTAAAAGCCTGCTATTATAAATATGTCTTGTAACTAATAAATAACATCTAATTGTTAAATCTGCATATAAAAAGAATTCACTGGTTTGAAATTATTATTAAAAGCAAAAAATATAGAAAGCAATGCATTCAAATAAAATGAATTTTGCCTATAACCTCTACTACAAATTTTAACTTTTCAAGGATTATTTAAAAACCAACATACTAATTATATAGAGCATTGAAATGCTATAAAAATCAACAGCCAAATTATCATTCTAGAGTGTTCGAATAAAAAATTAAAATAAGTAATAAACTAGTTTTTGAATTTTATTTTAGTCTAGACCAAAGGCGTCCAGGCGATTCACACAATGTGCAAGATAGGTGCTTCTACACCGACGAGAGCACAACAGCCAAAGAAAGAAACAGCTTTCAAAGCTTTTTACCGCACACACTAATTTAGAACTGAATATAATTGGTCGCAATTGAACGAAAAATATGAAAAAAAGCATTAGAAATATACAATAGGCTGTATTCCACTTGGCGATGTCGTCGTCGTCTAAAGACATTTTTGTTATAGAGTAAAGGCAAGAGAAACATTTTTTCTTTATTCTATTACAAAAATGTCGTTTGACGACAACGACGTCGCCAAATGGAATAAGGCCGAATATTTTATAACCATTTGTGTTAGTGAATTTGATAAAATTAGCACCGAATGAAGCTTTAAACTGCAAAATTTATCAATTTCATCTTACAGCACTCTAAATTTGACTTGTGTAATTGATATAGGCAATATAAGTCTTAGAAAATCGTTAGCGATAAATTTTTGTCCGCTCTTACTGCACAAGGTCCAATTTTTTATGAACGAAACACTCATTCTATTTTCAGTATTTCTTTAATCTAGGACAAAAATGTCGAAATACGACAACGACTACGCCAAACACGATAGGCGCGTACGAAAGTCGGAATTTTTTTAAGTCATGGTGTGAATCGAATATAACAGGGGGGTAACTTTGTATTTCGATTGGAAACGAAAATCTTACGAATTCGTAAAAATTTCAGAATTTTTGAAAAATTTTTGTATTCATTATTATTGATTTTTCGAATGGGAAATTTCATTCGAAAGCATTTTCGATTCGAAATGTATGTATGTAACTCATAATGGTGGCATAAGCATTTTTATTTTCGAGTATATTTAAAAGCTATTCTAATAAAATTTTTTTATTTTATTTCGAAAACAGGTAGTTTTTTTTTAATCCGTTAAAAAATTTCATAATAGCAAAAACAATCACGACGCCTATATTAAAATGCCGCATAAAATTATTTAACAGTGTCCTAGAAAGCGACATTGGCGAATTTGGATTTGAAAGCGTTAGAAAATGCATACTTTGTTGTCACTAAGTTCCATATTATCGAGGTATGTTGAATATAATTAGTCGAATTCGAACATAAAATATATAACATTTGGTATTGTGACATTAAAGTATAAATTTCTTTTTGTCTCCAATCTAAACACAATTCCGACAACATTGGATTCCTTGAAACTTCTGATTACTAAAAAAAAAAAACGAAACAAGTAGAGGTTATAGGCCGTATTCCAATTGGCGACATCGTCGTCGCGTAACGACATTTTTGTAATAGATTAAAGGCAGGAGAAACAATTTTTCTTTATTCTGCTACAAAAATGTCGTCAGACGACAACGACGTCGCCAACGGGAATAAGGCCGTATATGTTAATTACTTTATACTACTTATACAAACATAATAAAAGCAACTTCTTTTTGTTTTATTACGTTTATAGAGCCATTAAAAAAAAATCAATAATTATAAAATAAAAACTATAATAAAGAAAACAATGCAATAGCAAAAAGGATATCAAACTAAAATTACAAAATTATATAGACATTCTTAATACCAACAAAACAAATCTAACATTACACTTCCAAAATTTAAATTTCAAATAAAATTAAAACAAAAAAACTATAATTTTACTCATTACAACATGAGTGTACTATAAAAAATTAACTGGAAAGAAAAAAGGTCCCAAAGCAAAGATATATTTTTTGTTTCAATAATACATATTAACATTAATAACATAATTGTTAATGTTTTACGTAACACAATGAACAAGATAACGGGTACGTTCGGAAATGATTACTGCACGACGGCAAACTTTTACAACAGAATAAAAAATAATAGGTCTTATTCCAGTTGGCGACGTCGTTGTCGTCTGACTACATTTTTGTAGCAGAATAAAGAAAAAATGTTTCTCTTGCCCTTAATCTATTACAAAAATGTCGTTACACGACGACGACGTCGCCAATTGGAATACGGCCTAAGAGGTCTTATTCCAATTGGCGACGTCGTCGTCTCTAACGACATTTTTGTTATAGATTAAAGACAAGAGAACATTTTTTTCTTTATTCTATTACAAAAATGTCGTAAAACGATGACGACGTTGCCAACTGGAATACGGCCTAATATGTACACAATTTATGTATACAATTTTTCTGTGACAGTATCATATATGTGCATACGAGTATTTGCATATACAAAAATTCAAAATGTCTCTAAATGTTTTGATACAGTGCAGTTTTGTATTACAGAATGTATCCAATGTCCTTAAAAATAATTTAAAAAAAATACATATAAAAACAATAAAACTTGATTCCTTTCTTCACTAAATTATTATCATTTGTTGTAATAGTATTTTGTTTCTAAAGAAAATACTTTAAAAACCGTGTTAAATAGCATTAATATTAAAAAGAAGAAAAACTTTAGCACTTAATTCTGAGAAATTAATAAAAGGTAACAAAAATAAATAATAAATAAAGAATTAAATATTGAGAATAAATTTTTTTAAATGCTTGCAAGTGATTAGGATGTTTTCTGAATTTTAAAAATTAATGCCCACATTAATAAATAATATTGTAGGTTTATTGAAGGTTTATTTGACAAGTATTGCATAGAAATTTGTTAAATAAACCCTCTATAAACCGACAATATTTTTTATGAATACGGGCACTAATTTTTAAAAGTTATTTGACTATTTAATGTTGTATTACATATTACCATTTGCTGTTGTTATATGATGAGTCTATTTTTTCTTTTTATTTATTTTATAATCTGGATACGATTATCCCAAGCGTCGTCCCACCATAATATTTAGAATAGTTTGAATTTTTTGTTTGTTCATTTTTAATACGCATTAGGTATTTATTTATAGTTTGTTTTAATATCTATTATATAATATGAACTTTTCAATTTTATAATTAATTAAATAGTCAATCATTCCATTATTATTAGTTTTGTGTATATATGTATGTATATAGAATCAAATAACTTATGTAACCACTAAAATAACTTAAATGACAACAAAGAACTGCTCGCTTTACAGCTCTCCAAATTTTGCTCAAAAAATTTAGCTAATTTATTTAACCTGTAATGCTCTTTGAAAAGCAGCTAAAGCCATTGCCTTTAGTTTGTCGCTAGTCTGTGGTATATTGCGCGGTAATTCACATTCTCTAGCAGGCAGACCACATAACTGTCTACGTAGTTTCAGATCTTGACGGGCACTTAAGGCCCGGCTATTAAGACCACATGCATTTGTTATTAACTGTCGTCGTTCCATTTCCATTTTACGTTGGGAGACTTGCATGCAAGCTAAAGGTGGCAATGTATCTACATTGAAGGTTTCTGTTTGCATTTCTTCGACTAAAGGCTTTACTTCTTTCTTATCTTCTAATTCTTCTTCTTTAGGCTTGACATCTGATGTACTGTCGTCATTTTCCAAAGCCGTAGCCCGGGAGTCTTCGTCTAAAGTAGACAGCGAAGAAACTTCATCCTTTATTTCTGTTTTAATTTCAGTTTTCAATTCTGCTTTAACTGCTTCAGCTTTAAGCTCTTCAGCCAGTTGCTCTTTGGCTTCGTTAAGTAAATGTTTGGCATATTCTTCACCAGCCATCCGCATAGATATACCAACATCCAGTATAATCCGATGAGGCTGCCATTTTTGTTTAGCTGTAGTGACTTGATTTGAGGGCACACGCTTAGTTTCTGCCACTAGGGAAGACCAATCCACACCCAAAGCATCACCTACACCTAAAATATATAAGTTTTTAATTATATTTCTTATGCTTTATTTAACAAATTGCCTTACCTTTGGCTGCTCTTTCTTCTTCCAATTCACCATCTGATATTTCCTCAAAATCCATTAATTCTTCTTCCTCTGCCTTGTCATCATTGACCTCTTTTTCTGTTTTGCTTTGAGACTGAGAATCTTCATTTTCTATTTTAGTTTTTTTCTCAGTTTTATTGAGTATATCATCATCACTGTCACTAATTTCACTCAGTTCGCCACTGTTTTTCTTTTCCTTTTGTTCGTTAGCTTCTCCGGTTGCAGATAAGGTATCTTCTTTCTGATCAATTTCTCCCACAATTTCACCGGCTTCCGGTTTATCATCAGTGGTCTGTGGGCGATTGCTACTTACATGTCCTAAAATTCCAGGATTAGTTGTGGCATTGGCTGCACTTTGAGCAGCAGCTTTAGCAGCTGCAACAGCTGTGGTAGCAGCAGCTACTGCACTAGCCTGGGCCGCTGCTTTTGCTGCAGCTAGAGCCGCCTGTTGTTTCTTTAAAATGTTTGGATTTGTATATGTCATACTCCTTTTATTGGGGAAGCGTGGCATAGGTCCACCATGGAATACTCCTGGAGGCGGCACAGGCAAATTCATTAAAGCTGGAGGATGATGTGGTCGAAAACCATGGATACCTGGCATACGTTCGCCATGATCCATATGCCCACCACGTCCACGAAAACCTCCCCGACCGCCTCTATCACTACGAGGATGATGTATCAAGGGCCCAGGAGGACCACGTTGATAGCTGCCACTTGGACCAGCACCACCTTCTTCTCCCTCGCGCCATTCATTTGGAGCCCATGGACGTACGCCTGGTCCTGGTTTTTCTTGATTCAATGGCAGCTCTCTTTGATCGTGTTCAATCCAATCACGCTTAGGTGTTTCTTCAGGTTTCTTAGGGGTGTCAATTTGGCCTTCTTCTGTATCCCAATCGGGTTCTGATGGTGGACGCTGTTCTCTTTGTTGCATTAGAGGATTAATTTTACCGGCCATACCCACACCTCCTCCCCTCTTAGGGCCACCTACAAAACCCATATTACGACCTGATGTTGGTGCTCCACTCTCTTCCCCCTGCCATTCGGCACGTTCTCTAGGTGATCCCCAATCGTTACGCTTCCACTCAGAACCTGGTCTGCCAACAAATGGTGGTCTTTCCCGACCTTCGCGACCTGCCAAACGTTCACGGTCATCTGGATATATACGTTTCTGCTCTATATCGCGATAATCTCTTGGATGTTCATGCATTTCACGTTTTATTAAATCACGTTCAGCCAACCAGTCTTTCATTGGATGACCACGTGGTGGCACCTCGTCCAAATAGTTTCTTTTGTAAGAATGATCCCTTTCAATTTCTGGATATAAATCACGAGGGTCTCCGCGTATGCGGCTACCGCTAGGGCCTACATATTCTCCAGGACTTAATTCTCGGCGACGTGCTAAATACTCGCGCTCTCTTAGCAATTCTTCACGATCCAAATGGCTGCGACGTTCGGGCTCTAAAAAAGAAATATTGAATATTTACACACAGTGAAATTTTTTTTAATACAATTTATAAAAAAAAAAAGTAAACTTACCATCATCATATTCCGGTTCACCTCTATGCTTTCTCATATAACTATGTTCATATGGGTCCATTTCACGTTTAGCCCTTTCCAATGAACGCTCCCGAGAACCATAGCCTCTAACAGGGATATCACGTTCGGAAGCGCGCGGTAGCAAACGATCTGTGACCGAAGATTTTCCATATTTCTCCTCTTCTTCACGCCTAAGTTTTTCACGAGCTAAACGTTCACGCTCACGCTGACGTTCCTGACAACGTGCCAACGCTTCCGCACGTTCTTTTTCACGTGCTGCCTCTCTTTCGCGACGTTCCCGTTCTCTGGCCATGTCTTCATGACGCATTTTATGTTCATGACGTTGCCTTTCCCTTTCAGCCGATGGAGTACGATCACGTGTCCTTGTCTGTATAATTATTTTTTCACGAGACATTAGCTGGTGATGCATGCGAGGTGGGGACTTTTGCCTTTTTACATCCTGGTGTATGCGTATTTTAGTTATTTTTGTTGGTGATCGGCTGCCAGCACGATGATGCTCCCGCTCACGTTCTCTTAAGGCGGCACGATGCTTTTCTTTCTCACGTTCCCGCCGTTCTTTACTAGCGGCCCTTAAATGTTTGCGTTCAGCTAGTTTCTTTAGTTTGGCTTGAGTAGCAGGCGATAAAGCCCTATGCGGATGACCACTAAGTGCGGCCGCTGCTGCTGCGGCCTTTTTCTTCAATTTGGCCTCTTTTAGCTTACGTTTAATATGATTACGTTTGGCCTCCAACTTCTTTTGGCAATGGTCACGTTTGTCACGTTTATGCCTTTCATCGCTAGAGCTGGTGGAACGCCTTAAAGCACCCGATTGACGTGATTTTTTATGACTGTGGCGATGTCGACGTTCACTATCTGAACTGCTGTAGGAACTTGAAGAACCCGAGTCAGAATCAGAGCTGCTGCTGCTTTCACTACTTGATTGGGCTTGTCGCGACTTTTTATAACGCCTTAAGGCCTCTTTCGACTTTTTATCCATAGCAGGGAATTAAAAGTCAATGTGTAAAGTAATTTAAAATATTAAAACAAAATGTAATGGAATTCTTTTTAAACTTTTCTCAAATAAGTTCATGAAAAATGGCGACGCAAAATAAAATAAAAAAACTAATTTGTGAGCTGTCACTCGGTTTTTTTCTTTTTTGTTATTGATTATACGCCACCTAGTGTTGAGTAGTGCACAATATAATAAACATAACAAGAGTTGCAATTAGAGATATATTCACCACAGTATTAACAGGGTAGTTTATGTAAAGTTATTTAAATAAATGAAAATTAGTTTACAATTTGTCAAATTAAACAAATTTAAGCTCGTTTTTTAGAAAACGAAAACTAACAAGTTTTATTAAATGCTTAATTATTTATAACAATTATACATTCAAGTGTATTATTCTAGCTTTATTTCAAATATATTTTAAAAATTGAATGTGTTGTCTTAAGATTCTAATACCGGTATTTTTATGAGAAAAAACGTCCGTTAAGGAATATGTATAAACACTAGCAGAACCGAACTAGTCTTCGACCCCTCGCTACGAAAGTCTCATCATAGTTCTTTGTGTTATACGTACTCATATTTTTACTATTTAGATCATAATCTATTGAAGTTAGACTATGGGAATTAAATTTTATTGAAATTCTCACCAGTTTTTTGTACCAAAAATTTTCAAATTCAATATTTTGTTTAATTTTTTTTCGAAATTCAACATATTTTTCAGTGTAATTGTTACCATTCTATGTAACTAGAATTATGCACATTTTTTAATTGCCCTTTCTTATTACCAATTTTTAATCCTTAACGCATGTTACTTCTCATAAGAGAATACCATTATTAAAATCTAAAGACTATAAAAAATTTTACAATAAATACATATACTATAGATCCAATAAGGATCCATATGTAATTAGTATTCTTTTCCCTTTTTAACCCAATCCTAATGATGACTGTCGTAAAATATTATACATTTGTTGAATATATACATAAGTACATACATATTATGTATGTATGTTTGTTTTTAAATCATGTACATAAATTTCTTGTCCAAGTGTATTTTGTTATGTTCTTGGTTGATAGTCGTATTTTCTGTCCAATATTTATAAATAAAATTACTCACATATATACATACATACAAACAATTCATAAAACATTAAACATTTAATAACACTTTTTCGGAAAAAAATTTGTTGAAGGCTGTTTTTCAATATTAATTCCCTGTTTTTATGCATTTTATTTTCTTTTCGTTTATGGTAGATTTATAATAATTTTTAATTTGTCAATTTATATTTAAGAATATGACAAATCGTTTTGAATTTTGTTTTTAAAGTTTCATTTTAAAAATGCAAATGAAAATGATCGAAATAACCTTCATGGTTGAATGGAATTATCGATCAAATTAAAAATGAAAGGGTTTTCCATAGCATGGTAAAAAAATTAATATGCAAAATATTATTTGTTTTACAAATTAAAGTGTTTACATATACTATACTGTAATTAGAAGACGTAAGGGTCTAGTTGTCTAGAACATCAAATAAATAAAATAAATAAATAATTCATTTAAATAATTAAGTAAAAAAAAATAATATTGAAAATAAAACTACGTAGTGTTCATAGGCATTTATGGAATTATTTATGGTCTTTTTATGAATTCATTGAAAGCTAGTCAAATCCCGGTGTGCTTGGCTAATCGTACTTCAAAGATATTTTAGACACTGCTGCTATTGCCGTGTGTAGGGAGCCAATTCCAGAAACATCCAGTAACGTTCAACTTATGACTGATTATTTTTTACATACAGTTGTTTGTATCAAAGTTCAAAACATTCAATATTATCGTTCTCAAGATATACAAAAGTCGTTATTTAGTTTGTATGGGAGGTATTAATTTTTGTTATTGTAATTTAATTTAATTATTTTTTGGGGGGTTTATGTTGTAGTCGCCGTGGCCTAGTGGTTAGTGTGTTGGCTTACTAAGACAGCTCCCAGCTCCGACATCTTCAAAAAAAAAGAAATATGAAAAAAATATTTCTTTCGGCGACTACCTCTCAGCAGTCTTCTGGCAAAACCTCTGAGAGTAATTAATTGCCATGAACAAGCTTCTCAAGTCTGTCGTTCGGAGTCGACATTAAACTGTAGGTCCCGGTAGTCATGGGTAAAAATTTACACACACAACATGAGTGCTGCGAGAAGCTAGGCCGTAATCCTGACACAGGGTTGTAAAGGCCAGTTATGTATGTTATGTTATGTTGTAACAGTTTCTTTTTATTCTTGTTTGTATTTTTTATTCAGTTGTGCAGCCAGGGATTTAATTTCACATATTTTAGTCAAATTGGAGGTGGAATACACTTTAAAGAGCTATTATGTCAGAAGTGGTTGATAATACGAGTTATTATAAGTAGAGTTAGGTATATGGAAAATACCGAAATCCTAGACCAATTTTAACCAAAAGCAACTTTAGGCCATAAAGATAATTTTTAAAATGTGCTTGTAATTAGGCAGATAGGATGACTTGTACTGGCTGGAGGCACCACTAACACCGATATGTCATATAAATTTAATTAAATTATTTTTAATTTTCAAGTACAAACATAATGCAGTCAGACAATCGTAGCATACACCCATGTATGTATATGGGCAATTTCAAAAATTTTCGACATTTTGATATTTTTTTTTTCGAAATTTTTTTTTTGGATGACACGAATGACGCTTTGGTCACGTGAAGGGTGATATTTTAGCATACCAGAACAGTTCGCGTTATTCATTTATTGCAAACGGCGCGAAAGTTATGGAGGTTTTAAGTTAAAATCTCTTTAAAAAAAATTTAAAGTTAAATTTATTCGTTTATTTTAATAAATGTTGTATGGATGCATGAAACTCATTTCAAATTCATCAGTGCAGTCCAAATTCATCAATGCACTGATAAAATACATAAAAAAATATCAATTATAATTAAAATTCCTTAACATTAAAAAACGCGAATTTTTGCAAAAATATGAATGTTTCACTGATTGTTATAATATGTGTTTATATAATTTACATAAAAACAATGTTTTAACTTGCAAATTTAAAAAATAATAAAAATTATATAAGAATTATTTTTGAGGTTATGATTTTTTTTTGATTTGTAAAATTTAAAATCATGAAATTTTGTTAATGCCTATTCGGTTTTATTACCAAGCTTAAAAAAACCTTTCATTTGCTTTTAATCGCGGCGGAATCTATACATAACTGCAGATGTCACAAAGCAAAATGTGTTTGAAGAAAAATGCCATTGTACCCTCTAAATATGGGCCGAATTCAACCTTATATATATATGATCTTTAGTTCACCGCCGCACTTCATTTCCAATACTTTACATTGATTTTAAACCACGGATTAATTAAAAAAAATGCGAAACAAAATCATGAAATTTCGCAAAATTTTTATTTTCTTTATAAAATTTTTGCGTTTCAAAATATTTTAACGCCTTCTTGACGCTGAGGTGCCATTTACTAAGAAGTTTAGATCACGCAATACATAAACCAGTTTTAAAAAAGATTGCAAATGTCAGACGCGAAAAACTGTCATTTTTGACAAACTTACGCCAATTCTATAAAAGTTTGAGGTCATCGTTCTCAGCAACTAGCAGCCTGACATCGACGTGATATGGCGCAAATTTTAGCAAATTACGCCATCTATTAAATACTGTTGACGAAATGCAATTTTCTTGAACGGCGCAAAAACGCTATAGAAAAACCTGCGAAAATTAAAAAATCGAAAAATTTTGGTTTCAAAAATGAACCGCTGTATAACTTTTTCCCAAATAGTAGTATGGGCATAACTTTTATAGTGTAAATGTCTACTAAGTCTAGTGACTTTATTTTATGTCAGTGAGCATCGGAAGTTTAAAACTAAAAGTAGAAAAGTGATGAAATATGAAAAAACTCTTGTAAGTCTCAAGCCTTTTTTTGAGTTTTTCGATATTTGAGTGCCCATAACTTTTAGAGATAAAGAACTGATGGCCTGAAATTTTGAATTTCCCAGTTTTCTAGTGTGGCCTACCATTCCCTTTTGACCGTTTTGGTCAATTCGAAAAACTGGAGAAATAATAAGCATCTGAACTCAGTTTCAACAAATGTTGAAAATTTTTGAAATTGCCCATATGCCTACATTTTGCTATTGTATTTAAAACTGTTCAGTTGCCCTATTCTGTAATTCTCTTAAGCTAAAATGATAAAATTTTGGGTTTTTAAAACAGGCTGGGTGTTAGAATCAATAAAATTTAAAATGCTAGAGATGATGGGCATTAAGCTTTTAAATTACAATACACGTTAAAAATTGCAGTCGCAGTCAAAAAGTCCTGAATCAAGTTTAAATTTTTTTAGTAATAGACCTCTAGCTAAAGAGAGTTTCAGAATAAGGCCACAGTAAAATATATCACAAATTTAAAATTTCTTAATATTGTTCTATTCTTTCTTTTATGCATAAAAAGCATATCAAAAATTTTTTGTTAAAAAAAAATTGTATTTATTTCGCTTTTGAAAAAAATTTTTTCTTAAAATTTATCCACAAAATGATCAATAAAGTTTTAAAACGACAATGCAAGAGAAATTTAAAATTTTTGTAAATTTTTAGCATAAATTATCCCATGCACTTGTTACGTGATTTTGAATTGGAAAAATAAAAATATTGAAGAAAAAACACGCAGTTTTTAATTAATGCAACAAATAATAAAACATTAATAATTCATGTGTACACTCTACATATGCACATGCATACATACATATGTATGTATGTAAGATTGTACATACACATGTACATATATGTACGTACCATAACAATAAACCTGCAGATAACATGACTAGTAAGAGTGTGGTTACATATGTTATCGATCCTTTTTTCATACATTGAAAATTGTACTGTTATAGGAGCCCAATTATAAGTAGTTCAGTTTAGCATAGTAACATAATAATGTACCAGTTCAAGTGCTAGTAAAAACTTTTCAGTGCGCCAACTGTTAATATTTCTGCTATTATTCTCAGTAGCTTAATTCTAGTTGAGTTTCGTACGACATGCAAATTAGAAAGACCGTCACTCATGCAAAAGACTGTTCGTAATTTTTGCTTTTAATTTTCGTTTAAAAAATTTTCGTGTAGGAGAAATCTGCACATTTTTCGACAGTCTCACTGCTACTAGTATTAGTACTGTTACAATTTTAGCTGCCGGGAATGTCAAATTGTTTATGTCTTTTTTTTAAATAAGAATTTGACTTGCATCGTTGCCCTTGCAACCCTAAAGTGCTAATTTTACCCCTGTTTGATACTATATATTCCCACTTTTTCTGACCTTTCCTGAAATTTGTCTTTTGGCGCCACTTTTAAACCCTTTTCAGACTGAGTGAGTGACAACCTAGTTTATTTCAATCAGTTACGAGGAAAATAGTAGAACAATAGTCAGCATTAAAATTTTTTTTATTAGAGCACAATTTGAAGAAAAATCTCTATGCAAAATGGAAAAAATGCAAAATATACAAGAAGAATTATTAGTAAAATTTACATACATATAGTCGTGCAGGAGTTTGTGTGCTCTATTCGCGACTTCATATTTTTTATGTTTCTCGAGTGAATAATCCCACTTTAGGTTTTCAACCCCAAATTTTTCAAGTCTGTAATCTGTTTTCGGATATCTCGTTCAGTTTTTGAGATAAATAGCCGAAAACAGATTGCAGATTTTAAAAATTTTTGTACAAACACCTAAAGTGGCACCAATAAATCGAGATATATAAAATAGCGGATAGAAAACTTAAACTCCATATTCTTAAAATTATGAAAAGGTTAATCATACCTTTTAAAGTAAGTCTACAAAAGAAATTTTACCAGAAACATTGACTTGTTTTTTACATCGAGAAGTCAGAAAACAGAATTATTGATGAAACCAATATATTAAATTTTTATCAAAAATTTTTATGTTACAAAATTGTTTTAAAAATCTATATTACAAATAAGAAATTGTTTATAAAGTCAAAAGAAAATCTTCAGGTTTGTTTTATATCATGAATTCGAGTGAAATTGAAATCGATACTTTTCTTTAAAAAGCAAGTAAAATTTACTAAATGCGTGAATTTTTTAAAGTTTTGGTATTTAAGAAAGTTACATTCATGGTTATTAAGTAAACAAATAAAAAAAAAGGATCAAAACCGTTTCACATTTTAAAAGTATACATAATTGGCCATTACCAAACTGTTGCAGCACTCATGTTGTTTGTGACAATTTTTATCCATGAGAACCGGGATCTAGGAGACGACTCCGAACAACAAACTTGAGAAGCTTTTTAATGGTGCTTTTTGATGGCAATCAGTTACTCCCAGAGCTTTTGCCACAAGACTACTATGAGGTAGTGGCCGAAAGAACTATTTTTTTATATTTCTTTTCTAAGATGCCCTGAGCGAGCTATCGTCTTAGTAAGCCAATACACTAACCACTAGACCACGGCCACTACATTTTATTATCTACCACAGGCAGCCTGTCATTCATTTCTGCAAATATACTTTTCGCATATTTTAAAAGTACATAATTATTATGAAATTAAAAATATGTGAGACTATATTTTAAATACATATTATATATACACCGAAAAAATAGTTTAAAGCGTTAAATTCAAATTCGTTGTCAGATTTATTTATGGACTTGACTAATACATATAACACATTTGAACATAGTACATACGATTTGTCAGATTTTAATCACAACCGAAACAAACGATTAGAAAAAGAATTTACGTTAAATTATTAAAAAAAACTGTCCTTTCATTTTCAACTGTTTTCGGAATTATTCAAAATTAGTGGCGATAATATTTTTGAGCAAAATGGGTATTATTATATTATTGTTTTGTTTTTAACAATTCATATGTAAGCACACAAATTGTATTTTTTTTCATTTGTCGCAAAAATTAAGTATATCATTAAAAATAAAAGCAATAAATAATGCAAATTGCTTGAATAATATGTACTCGTCGTAAGTACTTGGATTTTAGTCTACATTTTAATTTTTGCTAAGCATGCAAACACATTTGTCCGCCACTGTACATACATACATATTAAATGTGTTTTTGTATTTGAAAATATTGTGGCAAGTGTTGACAGTCTCTAAAATTTTATATTCCGAGCATTTATTACCATGTTAGTTTGAAATTATTTGCAATTTCAATTTTACAACATCAAATAATAAATAAACTTTTAAAGAAAATTTAAATTTTTTAATGTCGTCCATTTATTTTGACTACATACTCGTATGTACTTATAGGTAGGTGTATGTACTTACATTGTACATATGAATAATGAATGACCATGATTGATTATAAAGGGTGACCAGATGGAAGCAAAACAAACATATTTATATTTATGTGTATATATTTCAAAATTATAATTTAAAAATAAGAGGTTGCCCCTTTCGAAGAAGTCCATCTTCAAAAAACCGCTCCCTGAAATTCCCGAAACGAATAATCAGGAGTACGGCGCCACCCTCTGGGAAGATAACAGCTATCCTACTTAGTGAAGACACTCAGATGGTACAACACGACAGATGGTACAATTGCTGTTGCTCATTCAAGGATGAAAGTATAACACTGGCCTTTTGAGTGATCAAATTGACAGAAACTTGCCTCATCTATGCGCAGTTGAGGAACTTTCTTTCGCAAAATTAAAACAATAAACCTTGAGTAGGGCTGCCAGATATTCTGACAGCCGGACACATTTTTTTTTCAAATATATTCCAGTATGTGATGAAAAATTATTACGATCTAAATTGAAATAGTTTGTATTTTCAAAGTTATATAAAACTTATCTGTTTTAATTATTTTAAAATTTTAATAATCGAGGATGTAGTCGCAATAGTCAGTAAGGTAATGATTAAAAAAGGATTTCCAAATATGAAAGTTATAACAACTTGAAATTTTATTCCATTTCAATTTCGTTTTCCATCATATACCATATTGTTTTATGCCCATGTACTGTATTCTTTACTTTTTATTTGTTTTTGGCCTTGCTATTTGCCTTTTTAATTTTAGGGCACATTACAGTCAAGTGTTATGTTCTAAATGTTAAGAAATTCTAAATATCTAGACTGTGACAATTAATTGATTAACCATTGCTTATTATACACGGTACTCATGGATAACATGAGTGATGCAAGAAGCTAGGCCGTAACCCTGACACAGGGTTGTAATTACCAATTATGTATGTATGCATGTATGTATTATACTTAAATACTCAAATTTTTAATAGAAAAACTTTATCTCTTATGACATATTTTTCATAAATAAATTATTTATCAAAAAGGAATACGTGGCAAGAGTGGCGTAGCAAGCAATTTTACAAATTACAAATTAATTAAGAAAAATATATGCATGTTTCACTTATTGAAACTGATATTTGATAAAAGTTGCAGTTATAAAGACTGCAATGTAAAAAGCTAAAATCGAGCTCATTCTGTGCCAAGTAATTAAGGGCCCATTACACTATCGATCAGATTGAAACATCATTGTAGTTTATGTGAAATGTTTATTTATGCTTGAAGCATACGCTAGTCAAACATTTATAATGATGTTGTCGGGCAAAACAATAAATAATTATTGTTATATGTATACATATTATATATATTTATTTATTATTTTGATTATTTATTAATTTATGCCAATTTTCTACAAAAAATAAATTTCAAAATAAAAAATAAAAATATTCTTTCTCCAACGCTGTTGATTATTGTTTGCTCTATGAAATTACGAAAAAAATGAAAACTGAAGAAGCAAGAAGATTCAAAATTTTTGGATCTTGCTTCCAGCATTGTCGGTGTGGCACATCCATAAATATTTTTTTCCAATACGTATACTACTACAATGCTGAGCTCTAAAGCTTGACAAAAATGGCTTCATCATGCTACATGTTTGTTTGTACAAAAGTTCGTACATTTATTCATTGTTTGGATAGAAAATAAATAAATTTTGTTATCATATAGCACCCTAAATACAAAAGGGGCACAACTCAAAATACTTAAATTTTTAGGACAGACATAAAACTGTTTATGTAAGAATGATTGTAATGTCTGTCCTGAAAATTTAAGTATTTTGAGTTGTGCCCCTTTTGTACTTAGGGTGCGATATGATCTGAAAATCCCAGTTAGGATACCAGTAAGAGTGATCATATTTTAAATTAATTTTGTTTCGTCAGAAACAGATTGTTCGAGTATTATAAATTTTGTTTTTGTTTAATTATGTTAACAAGACTTGGAAACATCACATTCTCGTCCATGTTTAGTTGACTTTTCTCTTAAAATAAAAGATACTACTTGATTTTTAAAAATTAAATTTTTGCGCAATGTTTATGAAACATGATTAAATATAAAAAACATAGAAAATTTTATAAAACGAAAGAATATGTGTATTTTGTTCACAGTTAAATCGGCCAAGAAAACAAACAATTGCACCCACAAATCATTAAATTATTGTCAACAGCTGCGATTAAATGGTTGTTTGTAAGCTGTCCATCATGTTGCTGTTTTTTGTAAATTTAATTTATCAAAAAAAAAAAAAAAAAATAATAATCATATATACTTATTTTATACAAACATATGTAAGTATGAATATGTATATTTTCCTATCCCAAGCCAGCAAATTCGATTATTTTTCATTTAATTCGACAAAGAAAAAAAAGAAATATTTTTAAAAAATTTGAAATTTTTAATTATTTATTTTATTTTTTAATTATATTTGATTTCTTTTATTTGATTATTAAGATTCATCATTAATTGAATGAATTGTTTAAACAATTTTCAAATTGTTTCTGTCGTATTTATAAATAAAAACTTAAATGAATTCGAAATGTGTTTCAAGAAAAAAATTATACAGAAAAGTTCATTGTGTGTTTGACACTGAAGAAAACTATTACTTGCATAATGCCAGGTTAAACAAAAATATTTCACAACAACATCCAACATCCACCATCCAAATATCCACAAAAACAAAAAAAAAAAAATATCTCTATCTATCAACCATCCTCACATTCCAATACAATGCACTGCATAAGTAGGAGTTTACCCCTGAGTATTGGTCTTGAAAAAAAAAACACAATTAAAGTTGCGGCATGCATTTTCCGTTATTTATTGTTTATTGTTTATTGTGTTTATTGTTTAATATGCTTTCAGAATAGAAAGGAATGTTATCCTAGTGATATGAGCTTAATATACAGAAACGTACCTAATCTCCAACAGTCTTTTGGTGGACCGTTCTAAATGAGTAGGAGGTTTTATATGCGCAATCCTAAGTAGTGCTGACAAGGGCTCTGGCATAGTTATCTTTAATTAATCAGTATGAGTTTGGAGAATAGGGTACAAAGTAATGGCTATTAGGTAGGTGATTCTAAATAATCCAGCTCTGACCACAGATATAAGTACATAGATTTTCTAAAAAAAAGCGGGAATCATCTCCTTTTCAAGCGTGAAGATTAACTTTAAATTTCCACAATTCGGTTGGTATCCTTTCGCAGCGGTTTTGTTACGGTCTAGATCACAATAACATATCGCCGAATTGTACGGCCTATGAACTTGCTAAAGCATGTGTACTTCTATCGATCCATTTATGAATATTCATATTTCTCCAATCTCTATTAAATCGGCCCAAATTGTATAGGAAGCATACCAATTAAAGCTTGATCGTAGGGACATGTCTAGAGCTGTTTTTATTCTCACGGAGAGTGCATGCCATATCATATGCAATGTTAGTCTCTAGCACAGCGTAGTATTCTTTTATGTTGGCCGGTAGTTCCACGGGGCTATGTTCTATAATGTAGAAACTAGTGTCAAGTTCTTTTCCTCTTTAGATTGGCAATCATTTTTGTTAATTTTGTTTCGGGATGAAACTAAATACTATTAAATGACTTCGGATTTCTTATCAATCAAATGATAAAAGACATCCATGAGTGAATTGTTTATCAGCCGAACTGAACATGCTTTCAACTTCAGCTGTGGTAGTTTCATCAGAGCTCCTGTATATGTGTAAGTATATTCATGATAATCAGAAACTATTTAAGTCACACTAGAAATAATATAATGAAATTATTTTCTTTTGTAAACAGTAAACTCACGATAACATGAACTAATTTTTACTAAAGCAGTTCCCATTTTCAATATTCTAAATTTCAGTAGGGAAAAACTACCGGTAATTTTTTTATAATTGGGCTGAATATTTTCATAAAAAATGAGAAACAAGCAAATATTTTAACAATTAATGCAGTATATTTAGTTCACTTTGCACTTTGTAGTATCATCAAGAGTATTATTTAAGCGGTTTGTTAATTCATTATTTTTCTTTTAAACGAAACAAAATGTTGTTCAGCTACACAATATTTCTTCCCATCATCACTGACATTAAAACCTTTTTGCAAAAATCAAGAAAATAAACAAAACTTTCGGTTTTTTTACTTTCACGATTAAACATTTTTAAACTCTTCCAAAGGTTCCATATGAACTCCTAATTTGGCGATATTCCGTACTCAAAGACTATACGATTTTGACTATTTCTAGTCAAGCTTTAATGACGTATCATAACTGCAACAAATTTGTTCACATAACTGCACTTCATAATGTGCTTATTGGGTATACATAGATGAAAATCTTGAGTATCAAATTTTAAGTTCAGATTTTGCTTAGCACATTGTTTATAATCATCATGAATATATTTTATTAAAATTTTATTTTCTGAGTATTTTTTTTTGTTGTTGTTAATTTTTAAATATTTATTTTAAAAGTGTTTTGTTTTTCTTTCTTGCGACACTTTGTTTTAAATATTTATTAAATTCATGATATTTATATGCACAAAACTAACTACACATATGTAGCTAATCAACAATGTTTCGAAATTCTACTTAAATTAATATAAATATTGGAGAATTATTAATTTTGACTTGATAATGCTTTTGATCTTAAAATAGCTCGTATTTTATTTAAAGCAAAATAATTATCTTTTTAAAACGATTTATAAACAATTTTAAAAATCTCATCAAAAGAATATCAATTAAAATGCTTTCATTCAAATAAACACTCACGGATAAAATATAAATAAAAATATTAAAATTAAAAATTATTTACCAACAACATACATAAATATTGAGATTTTATTTATACGAATCATATATACTACATACATACATATATTTATTTGCAAGGACAATTTATAATATTGTATTATATTACCTGTCACTTTACAGAGGTTATTCTATACCATACTGTTAAAGATTAAGGCTTTAATAATTTAAAAAAATATATATATTTTTGGCATTTGCACAAATTTGTAGTCGATATAGTGTGGTGGTTAGTGTGTTGGCTTAATAAGACAAAGTTCAGACGCCAGCTCTGACATCTAAAAAAAAGGGATATGAAAAAATATTTCTTTTGTTGACTACCTCTCAGCAGTCTTCTGACAAAAGTTCTGAGAGTAAACTGATTGCCATGAACTCTCGTTCGAAATTGACATTAAAACGGTAGGTACCACGACTCATAGATAAAAATTGACACACACAACATGGTTGCTGTTAGAAGCTAGGCCGTAATTCTGAAACTTAGTTGTTAGATCCAATTATGACTATTCTCGATTTTACAGTAGATAAAAAGAGAAATAATGGAAAAATTAGGGCTTTACGTAATCAAAAATTTTTTTACTTTGGATTTTGCATATATCGTTTGCACAAATTGTTTGCTTGACAGGCTGCTTGAATAAACTATTGCCGATTTGACTTGCATGTGTAGTGCTGTCAATTCCTGCTACTTTTTAAATTTATTTTATTACGACTAATATTCAGGGGTAAATCCCTACTCATGCAATGCATTGGAGTTTGAAGATACATAGAAAGTTTTTATTGTATTTTTTTTTACTATGCCCCTTTTTGTTGATGAGACAAGTTGCTGTCAATTTGACCACCCATTGCTTGTGAATGGTAAGCGTCTTCACTAAATAGATTAGTTCTCTGTTCTTTTCCCAGAAATTTGGTGCGCTGTACTCACTGTACTACTGGAATGTCAAGGAGAGGTTTCTTGAAAGGGGAGTGGAACCTCTTATTTTTAAATTATAATTTTTTATAAAATCAAATATTATTTTTTCATTTTCTCTTTCGCTGGGACTTGAACCTGGGCCATTTGAGTTTTATGTGAGAGCTCTAACATTATACCACGACTTTTTATTACTCGGTAGTACTGAGTATTTTCATTTGGGTATTCAATACTACTCGATATTTCTAACGGATTTTGTTTTTAAGAGAAAACAATGCCATAAAATGTTGTTGTTTTGGACGTTAAAATATATATTTTCCATACAACTTAAAAAAAAAATACAAATCTTATAGTATTGAGTAGTTACTTTTAAGTATTGAATATCCAAAATAAATACAAATACTCAATATTGGATACCCATTACTCAATACTTTGCCAGCACTACTTTCAAGGTAAAATTAATAAACAATTCAAATCAAATTCGTTTTGTATTTGTACAAAATGTTTTGCCGCCTGTGTAAGCTATTAAGAATTTTGTTAGCACATACATACATATGTATGTACATATGAATATGTAAATTCTAAAAAAAACATTTAAATATGTTTGTTGTAAATATTTTAAATAAATTTGTATATCTATTACATTAATAGAATACTACTACTGTATTATTATGCTGACATAATGACTTACAGTAGCTTGATATACGAGTATCTACATTGTACATAAACACATACATATGTCATGCATTTTAAATATGTACTGACAAGTTTCTATCATTACAAACATTTTAATAATATACTGCACACATTATATGAAATAAATACATAAATAATAATTATGATACTTTCAACATTAATGATAATTATCATCATTAGCATTTGAAAACTCACAACTTGAGTGTTTTGTTTTCAACAATTTTGTTGCTTTAACGAATAAAGACAAAAATGTTTATTTTACTTTTCTTTTCTTAATTTTTTTGTTATAATAAAAAAACAAATTTCCTATGACATTTGATTTGATTGTTTGTTTGTTTTCTTTTTTCTCGTAATTTTGTTTATTTTGAAAATAAATAATATTATGAATGGAATAGCAAATTCCGAGTATGTATGATGAAAACATAAAAAACATATGCAGACAGACGACATAAGAATAATATTTTCTTTTTTTGCTCCAAAAATTTTAACTAAAAAGCCATTAATAATTATTTTAAAGGCAATTTGTAAATATGTAGATATGTAGGTATGTAGTTTGTCAGGAAATTGTTTGTAAAGGAAAGAAAAAATTATAATTTTTTATTTCCTTATATTTTGGCACTGAAATTATACTTTTTTGGTTAAAATGCTATTTTGTTTTATTTTTGACTTATTAAAAATATTTATTAGGATCATGGTATAAAACTAAGTAATTTAAAACAAAAACAAGTAAATTAAAAATAAAAGATATAGAAATTTTTGTAATGCAAATGTATTTTATACAAGTATTTTTGGTAACATTAAACGTAACGATTAAACAACGCTTCCTTTTTATCTCTTAACATTAAAAATCCGATTTTTTATAAGGCGTATCAATAGGTCCATGATGTTTGAAAAGTCACGGACTTATTGATCAACCCTAGTAAAATTAAAAAATATTTATTATCAATAAATCAAATGTACATACATATATTTCTAGAGAACTTGACTATATTTTTTTCACCTTTGATAAGAATATCTAACAGAAATTACACTTTGGACACTTTTAAATACAATTTCATATCCGCACTTAATTAAAAATTTAATACAATTTTATGTTTATTTAATGCATATATAAAGCTAATTACTTAAAATTAAGAATAAGAATTTGATAAACCATTCATTGTCAGTAAACATTATAGATAGAAGTAATTTCAATAAAACGATTATTAAAAATTTGCTGAATATAGAAATATAAGAAAAGTTCTTTAAATTCTGATGAAAAAGGTATACGTTCGTAAATGCATTCCTACACTGCATCACGATATTTAGCGTTTGAAATCCAAAATTTTTATCCTACAATTTTATATGCAAATATATGGTAGTATCGCCTCAGAATTGTACATTGTTGTGAATTATTTTTTATTCTATTTGAAAAGTGTACCGTCGTGATGCAAAGCAGTGATGCATTTACGAACGTACCCAATGTTTTTTCAAACATTTAACAAATTTACTTAAAAATCGTTAATTTTTTATAATAAAAATCTATTGAGATTTTAACAAATATGATTTAATTTGTTCTTTCGCAATAATTCTTTAGGAATATTATTGTTATTTGTTTTAAGGAAAGTTTGCTTAATGCCAATTCACACTACGCTACAAATCTCAAGTTTTTCATTGGGTTTGTTTGGAAAAAATCCAATTGTTTTTCGTCTGATTGTCAAAAACGTCAAATGGAAATTTTCTTATTACATTTTGCATTTACACATTCGCATTCAAAACAAAGTAGTGTACAACACATGGGTTGATAGTGATCGGAGAGATTGATACGATCTTACTTTTGATATACTTTTTCTATATTCTGTATTGTTTTTAATTAATTTTTGCAACAAATATGTGGTCTTTATTTAAAAATAGAAAGAGCTGCTTGAAAATTTTACTTTTTTTATAATTTTGTTAAGAGATAAAAATACTAAATTTTTGTTAAAACATTTCATGGCAATCAGAGCTTTTGCCAGAAGACTGCTGAGAGGTAGTCGCCGAAAGAAACAATTTTTTCAAATTTTTTTTTCAGGATGTCAGAGCTTTGATTTGAAACCAGCACTATCGTCTTAGTAATCCAACACACTAACCACTAGACCACCAACATTTGTGCAGACTTTTACCGAATGCCTTAAAAACATGCAAAAAGTGCTGTGCTTATTTCGCAGTAGCGTGTCCAACGAAAAAATGACACCCAGGGCCAAACCCACAATTTAAAGTTACACATTTAATTAAACAATGGTCTTAAGAAAAAATAAAAATACTTAAATCCTAACGCCTACATTAATTGGCAATATTATGCAAAAATATACATACATATTTACAAGATATAAAAAACAAATATTTTAAATTTAACGATATCAACTTTTGTTAATTTTAAAATATGTGAACACATTCAATCTTAACAATACCATAGAAATTCATCCAAGAAAAGTTGAATTTCAAGCCAAAAAAAAGTTCAACGTCATTGTCATTACTAGCTATACCAGTTGGTTTTTAGATACAATTGAACATTTAAAAGAAACATAATTAAATAACAATTACTTGTAAAATCATCATCAACTTTGAAAACGATTTCAAAACAAACTGTCACAATTTTTCCAATACTTCAATTAAAAAAAAAAAAATAAAGAAAATAAAACCAATAAAGAAGATATGAGTTATTTTTTTAAACTAAAAACATGAAGTAATATTTGCAAATACCTGTTATAAATAAACTGTTTCAGAGCCAAGTTTTTATAACGTTTTTTTTTCTATTTTTTTTTTTTTTGTAAATATTTATGAATTAGAAATGCATACATTTATATGCACTAATTTTTTTTACGTTTGAACCAACAACCATTACACAAATCTATTATGCACTACTGTGTTGAATAAAGTATTCAAAAACTCTTGACTGCATGCTTTCATGCAACTTTTTTTAATAGGGAAATAATGATGTTTGCTACGTACGTACATACGTTGTGTGGAATAAATGCCACTTAGAAAAAAAGAAAGAAATGCACATTATAAAAGCATTGGCTTAAACATATGGCTAAAACAATTGATGTTCAGTATCCAAAGTGAAATAATGTACGCGCTACAGTTAAAAAAGACTTTATACATAATTTTGCTCATTGTAAGTAAAGCCTACAAAACGGGACTTTAAAAAAAGTTGTGAACGAAAAATAAAAAAACAAAAAAAAACTATATTTTGATAGATATCCTGCCTGCATCAATATAGTGAACGAAAAAATGATCAATAGCATGCGAGCATTTTGCAACAAAGTGAAGAATCATATAAAAAAAAAAGAAATAAAAAATAAATAATATGTTATTAAACATAAAAAACATATATATAATATTGTGTATAAAAATCACATATATAATAAATAGTTTCAAACAATTTTCCTGAAATACAGGTGGAATTGTTATACCAATTCAATTCAATTCAATTCAATTGAATCTAAACAGTTGCAAAATTTAATGTGTTAATGAACTTTGTATGAACGAACATGTTTTTTGTTTTTTTGTTTAATTTTTTACTTTGTATTGTTAATAGTTGGTGTTAGATAGTGTTGTTGGCGTTAAATTTTAGTCAAGCGTGATAAATATAAATCAAATCTAAGGAAAAGCGAAAGCTTCTCTTTGTTTCCCCAAACAAGTATAAAAAAAAAATAGAAAGAAAGAAAAATGGGTTGAAGTCAATAACATGAAAATTTTAATTAATCAGTTATATAAGAAGAAAAATAATAATAAATCAAAAACAAAAAAACAAACAAATAAAAAAAATATATATAAATTATGGGTCGTTTATGAGTAGCAATCGAATATTGGTTGCGTTGCCAGCTGGCAACTAAATAAGTAACTTTTTTTCTAGAAGACAATTGTTTTAACACGAACAAAGTTTTGTATGAAAAACACTCAAAGATTTTACATAAAAAAAAGACAATCACTTTCCGTACACAGGCTCTTATTTTGGTTTTGATTGTCAGTTGACATCTGCAATACCTCTTTTGAAAGCTGGCAACTTAAGTTGAAATCCGATTGCCTTCTGGAAAAACTTAAGGAGATTTTTAAGCAATTTTTAAAAGAATTTTTTCACACAAGCGGTTTAAATCATACCTGTTAAGTACTGATTACTAATTTTTGTCCAAAATGGAAAAGTAATCATTAAATTATGATTAATTTCCATTTCTCATGATTGTTAATTAATTACGATATCATATAATTGAAAAATAATCGGGATTTCCTGAGAATATAAGAAACTAAGTAGCTGACCGGACAGATGCTGTCCTGTCCAAATTAGAAAAAATGTTTGCGTTTTTAGTCGCCGTGGTCTAGTGGTTAGTGTGTTGGCTTACTAAGACATGGGCCCTGGGTTCGACTCCAGGCTCCGACATCTTCAAAAAAAAAGATATATGAAAAAATATTTCTTTCGGCGACTACCTCTCAGCAGTCTTCTGGCAAAAGCTCTGAGAGTAACTAATTGCTATGAACAAGCTTCTCAAGTCTGTCGTTCGGAGTCGACATTAAACTGTAGGTCCCGGTACTCATGGATAAAAATTGACACACACAACATGAGTGCTGCGAGAAGCTAGGCCGTAATCCTGACACAGGGTTGTAAAGGCCAGTTAGGTATGTATGTATGTATGTATGTTTGCGTTCGATTTTTAAAATGCATTAAAAAGTGGAAAAAACTATTTTTAAATTAAAACTTTATTCCTCCTCTAGATCGGGTCGGCATTATTTTAAAACAAATAGGATTTTCCGGAATTTTGAATTATTATTATTTTTTATTGAAACTTAAATTCTTTTAATTCTATTAATAAGTTTAGTTGCCTTATTATTGATTAATATATAAGCTTTTAATTAAGCTTTAGGGCGATTAAATAATTATTTTTTCGATATTTCGCTACTTCTCTGCGTAGCTTCTTCAGGAAATATTTTTAAAAAAGACCTAAAGCTTAATTAAAAGCTTATATATTCTTTTAATTCTCTTTTTTAATATATTGACAATTTTTTATTTTTGAATGCCCATAAAAGAAAAGGATACTTATTTTTGTTTAATAAATATATTTTGTGAATTTGAGCCAAATCGTACCATAAGTAAAAAAAAATTGAAATATTACGACAATAGCGCCACCTATCGTTGTTGAACTAAAGAGAAGCCTGGCTCCTGACTAAACTTATATATTGTCCAAGTTTGGTGTCAATCGGTCCAGCGGTTCTTGAGTTTTTGTAACACGTACCCGGGACAAACATTTTTATATATTAAGATTAAAAAAAAAAATAATCCGATTGTTTTATGAAATATTTTTGAATACTTTTGAATATTTTTAAAAATTTAGCCCTAATTTCTCAAATTGCACATTTCAGTAAAGGACTTTTGAAATCGTTGCGGAAATACGATATTATTGTACATCGTTTTGCTATCTTCACACCACAGTGTATATAGTGACAGAACTCCAACATAACAAGAACAACTCAACAATTTTACTACCATTTAAAATGAAAGAGATAGCAAAAAATTTGCAAAAATAAATAAATTTTTTGTTTTTAAGTTGTACTATAACGAACCACATCGGTGATAAAATAGTTTACTGTTCCATTTTGAAAATCAGATCTTTTGCATGCCACAACGTTTAATGTATAAATACATTATTAAGCGCGGTATTTTGGTTTTGTGTGTAATTTCGGTTTTTGCTTTTCCCCTGTTTTAATGTTTAATATTTACTTACATACTCGTATGTAAGAAGGGCTATCCAAGTTTTTCCTTGGGAAAGCACAGAGCAGATGGTATTCCATCCCTTCCTGTGCTGTTTCTAGAACACTTTGGCCTCGATATGACCGGGGCAAAACTCTAGGAATCTTGGAGATTCCTCGTCAGTTCTTGTTGTGATTGCCCAGGTCTGCCAGTCAGGTGTTTGAAGTTTTTTGGGGTGCCTTTTTTCGATAGCTTGGCGCAATGTGCGAACCTAGACCATCTTGCTTTACTCCACTTGGTTGGCTGTAGTTCATTTCCTATTAGGGTGATTTTAGTTTGGTCCTGCAATGGTTTCAAAACGGCACCTTGTGCTAATTGTAGTTGATCACGTTTTTGATTAACTAACCATTTGACCTACCTACCTACCTACACATATATAAGTACATAAGTATTCTCACAAATGAAGGTAAACTAACTGTAAGGTGTTGTTAATCAATCAGCTGTTTATTCATTGCTGCTGATTAAAGCTGTATTGGAGTAAATTAAGGAGGTAGCTGTCAAAGCGAATTTCATTATTGTGTTTGTTGTAAAATTGCCCGTACATTATAATCAACTCGCCTTGCTCACAAATTTTTATTTTGTTTGTTTTTACATCTACATCCGATAAAGTAGCAATGACTTAACTTATCAAAACAAGAGGTGACAGCAAATTCTTCGTGGTTTGAAATGAAACACGATAGTCTATTTTCTTTCTCATCTTACTTTTGTAATCAAATTTTTACTTTAGATTATACTTGAGTTATTTCTATTCACCAAAACGTCATAATACCTTCGTGCACTAATTTAATTTTTTGATAAGCGTGTATAATGCGTCGACGCGTACAATACGTGCTACGTATATGTACCATTTAAACTTCAGCTCAGCATATGCGGGTTGACATGAAGACAATTTTTTATTATATATTGTAGATATTTGCATTATTTCTATGCGCCAAAGCCTTACGTTATATCACGCGATTGTAAATTTAAAAAAAGCGTTTGTAATAAAATAAGTTTTAGTTGTTTAGTATTCAGTAATATATGCGTTTCATTATATAAATACTGAACATTTGATATATATTTGATACAACTTTTTTGATAGAAGTGGGTATGAAACATTAACGCCTAAGTTTGTACTTACAATCTTAAACTTCTTTCTGGCGTATGTAAACAAGAAGTATGCACATAATTTTTTTTAAATAAATTTTTTATTATAGACTGTAGCTGCGTCATTTCTACGCCACAAAGCGTCATATATACACGTTTTATCTTTAAAGCTCCAACTGCACTTATGTAACTGTTTAAATGATGTGTTGTTTGTATAATTCGTTGACGCGTACAATTTTTGTGGACAAGAATTACATTTCTCGTTTGCAATGCATGTTTTTATTACAGATTTTGCTTGCATTGTTCGTAATGCTAATCGATTATATTCATTAACACGCACTACTCTGCCATCATATAACTTGTTTATAGTGATGTGACAATACAATACGATCAATTAATTAATCTATTATATTTATTTTTATTATCAGGTAGCGGCCTTACGTTTTAGTGATGCAGTAGCCAATAACCGCGGCAGACGCCGGTTTGGACCCAGCAGTACAAGTTCTTCATTAGATGAAGTTACAGAAAAGGCATCAGCAGACCAAATGGTAGCATCAGCGTCCAATACAGAATCAAATAAATACCGCAGAGGTGGCGCATACTCTACTGATGCTGGAGGTGGTTGTTTATTAATTGACTTATTTATTGCAAACGAATTAATCGAAATGTATTTTGTTTTATTTACAGATTATATTTATAATACAGCCGATATTAATCTAATTCAGCCAGAGCATAAACCTTTACATACGAAAATAACAGCCAAGTATACTAGCAGTATTACCATACCTCATGACCCGATGGAAGACACTGAGACAGCTGAAGAATATGTAGCCAAAGCAATGGGTATGTATGGTTCTCGATTGCGTGAACCTATACGCGTACCCTATGTACCAGAACCATTACAAGCTGAACTACCACAATCACAACCAAAATCAAAACCCCAACCTAAACCTCAGCAACATCATCATCACCAGCAGCAGCAGATGGTGGAGGAGGATCATTTAGTTAATGGCAATCAACAACGTGAACAAACAAAAGAGGATGAGGATCAAAAACAAATTAATTACGATTATTATACATTTCCACAAAAAGAAGTCCAACATCAGTCGTATGTGCCCGAAGAAGATCAATCACAACAACAGGCCTACCATCAATACTCTTCTTCTTCTCAATCAGCAAGCGAAAATGACGCCAAACAACAATTAGAAGAACAATTGCAAACTCAAATACAAGACGAAATTCATCAAGCGGCCCAACAATTTGCCAAAGATAAAGAAAGAGAAGCTTCAAAACAACAACAAAACGAAGCAGACGACTCACCTGCTCCAGTTTATGAAAAAGAACCTGTCACCAGATCCTATAATATA
Organism: Metopia argyrocephala; assembly: GCA_963576795.1. Taxonomy (NCBI): domain Eukaryota; kingdom Metazoa; phylum Arthropoda; class Insecta; order Diptera; family Sarcophagidae; genus Metopia; species Metopia argyrocephala. The sequence continues at coordinate 8,416,884 of OY756208.1, forward strand.
TATGAGGAACATACCGAAGGTTATGAACCATCACAACAATCAGCAGTTGATCGTAATTATCGCACAAAATATATTTATAAACCAGTTCCCCAGTATCAAGAGAGTGCCAATGATAATGAAGAAAGAATACGTGTATCTGCTTCTACGGAAATACCAAAAGCTGAAATTATGAAACAAATAGAAAAGTCAGTCATAAAATATATGAAAGAATTGGAAGCAGAAGGCAAGATTATAGCCGCTCCACAAAATCAAGAACCGAAAACATACTTTAAAGTTATAACTGTACCGGGAACAGATGAAAAACGTATCGCTTCTTCCACAGTAAAGCCAAATAAATATATATCTTCTGGTAGTGGCAGCTATCCCGAAACCTATATACAAGCACCACAAAATTATCGTAAAAACTCAGTTCCCAAAACGAATTCTCAGCCAGAAACTGAAAATACTTATCAAACTTCAGCTCATGATGTAGCCGAACTCACGCCAAATGTTGAATTTATATATAAAATAAAAACAAAAGCTCCTTTACATACAGCCACTGTTAAGACTGTATCAAAACCTTATAATTTACCCATTAAAACATATGATCAATTCGATCATTCTACAGCTTTAAAGAATTTAGAAGAATTTGATCTTTCACATGTTGTAACAACACCAGATCCTGAAAAACATCAAAGTGCTTCCACCAATAAACAAAGTAAATTGTATTTCAATTCAGAAATCTATCACGATATTAATTCACTGCCATATAAGCAAAAACAACGAGCAGAAGCAGAGTTGCGTAAATTAAAAGCTGCCGCAGAAAATCATCAAGACTATAGAGACTATTCAGGCTCCAGTTCACAGAGTGGGTATTATGCAGAGCCACCAACATCATCTGATCGAGAAACTGATCGCGATCTTTACTCTGCTAATACTTCTGAAGATGGTTACCCATTAATGAATCCCTATAAACATATATTGAAAAAGGAGGTAATGCCTAATAAATATGATGAATCCAATACGAGTTACGAACAACAGCAACAGCAGCAGCAGCAGCAGACTCGTTCTCATAAATATAAACCTTTAGAATTTGATAGTTATAATCCAAAATTTAATAATAATCCCGAAGGCTATGGTTATCAACAAACATACAAGACACAAGTATCAAGCCGACATGCTCCCGGTAAACGAGGTAAACGTGGTGGTTTAACTCATCCATCTGCAAACAAGAAATCATCATTACGTGCTTCTTTAAAGGATTTTGAAGCCAATGTTGCTTTACGTCCACCACCAAAAAATTAAATCAATTTTTTTGTTCTATTTAGTAGTCAAGGCAATAATTGCATTCATTTAGAAATATTTATTTACTATATATTCACAATTGATACCTGTAATGTTCGCCAAAAAACAAAAGAAAACAGAGAAAAGAAACTTTCGTACATACAAATGTATTCTTCTTTTTAAATTAATTTTTTATACTTTATTAAACTATTGTTTTATAAAATTATTTATATAATCAAATTGGTTTTTTATTTACTTGCCGAACCCGAAACGGTTTGGACGATTCTTATCTTCGCGAGAGCAAAACATTGGAATATCATACTTTTTTTTTGCCGAACGTAAGGTCAATGACCCCTAGGGGAAAAACATTGGTTTCCTCGAGACAAAAAACATTGATATATCATACTTTAAGATCGGACTGTAAGTGCCTAAGATATAGCGCAAAAACTAAAAAGACGACCCCTACTTTCGGCAAAAAAGAATTTTTTTTTCGCAATCTCCTTACAAAAATACTTTATATTAGAGGCGGTACGGGGATAATTTGTTCTGATTTACAGTCTAATGTACATACATACATACTCATACATGCATAGATATGCATATTAATTTGATTTTAAAAAGAAATTAGCATTTTGCATTGGTTTTAACCAGTTGCAATAATTTTATGCATAAATAAAATTAAAAAAGAAAACTAATTCTGTCGTTAAAATTGCTTAAGCGAAAATAATTTGTTTCAGGAAAAATTTTGCGTCAACAAAAATTTGTTGGTATTTTCGCTCACAAAATGTAAAAATTTCGCGAAAAAAATAATTTTTTATTTTCAATCAAGCATTTATTGAATGAATTAAATACTTGATGAAAAAAATAAAATTAAACAGATTTTTTTTTGCAGAAAATTGTTTTTTTCTTTTGTTGTTGTTTTTGATAGAGCCAATAAGCAAAGTGTTATAGACATCCAAGTTTCTTTAGAATGTTTGGCAGCAATTTGGTTTTATACGCAATTTCCGTTACGTTTTGTTGTAAAAATCTTTTAATTAAAAATGATACCGTAAAATTACAGTAACAGGGTGAAACACTCAAATATGTATACATAAATGTTTATACATATATCTATAAGTATATAAACTTGTTTTTAATAAGGTTAAGAGCCTTTATTTCCGAATAAGAAAATTCCATGCCACTTCTCTTTTTGGGACCCATTAGATTGCGAACTACAGTTTAAAGCCAATTCCGAACAATGGGAAAATTAAAGAAATTCGTGTTTTCATAAAATAGTAATTAAGCTTTTCTTTGCAAAAATGTGACCGTAGCTTAAGAAATAGTCGAATACAAATTAAAAATTATTATAAGTGTTTTAAAAAGTAAGCGCACACTTATGTATGCGCTACGTATGAATGATTGTGAATGAATTCTTAGCAAATCGTTAAAAAAATTTCCAGCGCTATGTAAGCCAGAATATGAATGGATAACTGCAGAAACAGCAAATTCCGTGAGTAAAGCGAGCCACGAATCGCAACGATGTTCTGCTGTTAATACTGCTGCATTTAATGGCGCTTTATAAGTACATACTTACATATGTATGTCCTAAATATTTATTCTTCCGGAACCGAATTGGTAAGCGAAACTCTAACCTTTCCCTCTTGTAAACTTTCTTCATCAACTTTTTATTCGCTAGTGAAAGCTGTTGAACATTTTTGATATTCTAGACAGAGATTGAAATCAGGACCTCTTAATTGGTAGGCGGGTGTCACACCCATCGTAATGTAATGCTTAAACTTTTTTTTTTTAAAACTACTTCTATTCCCGAGAAATTACTCTTTAATTAAAAATAAAAAAAAAATTTGGATACGACTCTCGTACAAGTATACTGAGATTGGTAAGTAGTGGTTGTTAGTTTACAAATTTCATATTTGCCTGGTTTTGTTTTTTGCCAATGTATACGTAAATCACCTGTGAGTGTCTTCTCTGCCACTTTCTTAATTGCCAGAACAGTGCTAAAAGATGTGGGAAGCATTTGGTTTTTTCGTTTGTGTTTATTCTGTAATAAATTTAAAAAGTTTATTTGGTGAGAAGAATCTCTTAAAACATACGTGTATTGTAATATTTTGGCCTAATTTAGAAAAAATATATGTTATTCGAAATTGGCATTTTATTTTGTATATGGTCCTGATAAAGTAGAAAAATATAATTTTATCTTTCCATCATGACTTAAAAGCCATGAAATGTGTATTTGTACTACGGTTATAAATATTCTGCAATAAATATACTGTGATGTACAATCATTTTGGTTCTTCCACACAATATATTTTAGGAAAAAAGAGAACAAAAAGAACTAGAAGAAAAAAAACAAATTCTTAAAATATTATTTTTTTTTATTTTTAAGACAAACCAAGGCTTCTATTGCATTAGTCGTATCTAGGATACTAATGCAATACCGATAGGTCATTTTAAAATACTTTTTTTTATCCTTTATATGGCGATCCTGTATTATCCCTGTTATAACCTTATATGGCGATCCTGTATTATCCATGTAAAAACCTTTATAATACTACCTGTGAATAGTGTCTTTTAGAAGGAAATGTTGGCATTTCAAATAGGAAAACGTATCTGTATGCCGATAGTTAGACTACTATTCTTGCCCTTAAAGCTTACACTTACTACCTCTCTCTCGGTTTCTCTAGATTGCAGAACATTGCAAGATTTAAGGGCCGGCTGGAACTAATTCACTCGTATAGGATCAATCTCGAGCTGAGGAAATTTAGATTAGGTGTCTTCGTTGTTGGGGTCTAGATATATAAAAAACACAGTTGGTTTTACTATAATCCAGCAAATTACAGATGAAAGGATTTCGTGTCCTGTAAGATCACGAAGGTGATTTGGTCTGAATATGGTATCAAACACACTGCATTGCTTATTGATTATAATAGAAGGGATAGCTGCACTTACCAGTCCTGTTGGATCACGAGGGTGATTTAGAGTAAATATAGTATCAGACAAACTAATTCGCTCATTGATCATAACCGAAAGGATGGCTGCACTTACCAGACAGTATACGATTGCACACAATTGCATTGTTTTTTTGATGTTTTCTCTATTGACATGAAAAATTACAAATTATTACGAATTTAGGAATGCTTTTAAAATGATTGCATTGATGATTATAAATTTGTGAAAAAAGTAATCATTTTGAACCTTTTTAATTTTTTATCTTTGTATTGAAAGAATGTGGTTTGGGTTCTCGAAGTCACTTAAACTGTTTGATCTAAAATTTAATGACTTAAGGCCGTGATACACTATCCTATTTAGTCGTACGATTTGTCAAAAAAAACTGTGTGTGTTAAAAAGTTTAATAGTGTGGCATAAAAATGCCACTATACGACAGATTTTTTGACAAGTCTATTAGACATCAGGGTTGCATTTTATAAGATGATGCTGTGGCAGTAATGTTGACATTTTGATATAACTTTTAAAAGTGTGACAGAAATTGATAAGACTTTCTTGTGAATGAATCGTACGACTGTGTATGATAGTGTATCATGGCCTTTTTTCACAGCTTAAACCCTGGTTATTATCAAATTTTTGTCATATAATAATTTGTCGTAATTTTTTTGGTTTAAAGTAAAAGTCGGAATATATATTTTCATAACATTTTTTTTACTCTAAAAAAGAAATTAAAACGAAAATCATTAAATTGCTACTTTCGAAAATAGACAGATACTTCTCACAACATATAACAATGGCACATGCCTCGTATTCACACAAAGTTCTACCATTTTCAAGCAAATAAATGAGCACAATATATATAAATATGTATGAATGTATTAAAAGTGTGAAAGAGCGGTGAATTTGAAAAAAAAAACAAAATTTTGCACAAAAGCAAATGAAAATGTTTTTCTTTTTGAGAAACACAAAAAGAACTTATTTTTCTTGAAAAATTTTTAAATATAAGTTTTGTAAGCTGGAAAACGGCGACAGTTAGTCAGTGAACGTGTAGTGCAACATAGGAAATAAAAATTTAATAAAAGTGAGATTTTATTAGTAAAAATTATATTAAAAAGTGAATACTTGAAACCAATATTCATAAATGTATATATGATTATACATTATACATTAATAAAAAATTAATTAATTTAAAAATAAAAATAAGCAATTCAATAAAATAGTTAAAAAACCAAATAAAGTTTTGCTTTAATAATTTTTAAAATTATTTCAATAAAAAAATATTAAAAAAATATGAAGTGTTAACATATAGTATTACACAGAATTTAATTCATAATTTATTTAAAGTTTTAATGAAAAAGGCTTCATTAGAAGTAAAAGAGAGTATTCTGAAGCGGATAATATTTTATTCAGATATTATTTTAAAATTTTTGAATTTTTTTAAATACCTAAAAACTATGTTTTAAAGCTATAAATAATAAAATTAATAAAAATAAACTAAAATTAAACAAACAATTAAATTAGTTTTACTTTAAAAATTGTGTAAAAAAAACATAATTTTCACAAAAATTAAAAGAAAACTCAAATAAACGAAAATAAAAGAAAAACTAAATTTTTGAATGTTTTGAAAGTAAAACTTAAAGCATTATAACATTATAATTCATTCAATAAATAAAAAAAAACCTGAAATTTTCTAATAAAAAAATACCGGCTATGCTTTGTAAACTGAAATCGAGTAAAATTGAAGCATCTATAGTGTTTTTTCAAAGATAACCAAAATTTAATTGCTGAACTTCGGACCAAGAAGAGTTATAAGAAAGATATATTGAATATTTGCTTACCATTTTGCTTACAGCAGATATTCATTTATTATTTATTTACTATGGCAATATTCCTTTTGAAACAATAAATATTTGACACAGGAATCGCTATATTCAGCGCATATAATCGAATGGAGTATATTATCAGGATTTGTGTAGATCAGCTTTCAAACACTGAATTTGGTATTTTCGAAGTTATTCTTTTATACGAGTATTATCGTTCACAAATTTGCTTTTAAGTAAGGCTTGAAATGTTATATTTTCGCTTCGCAAAATAACAACAATGTTCATTGGAAAGTTGTGTGAATTAATGGTCCTTAAGTGAATAAAAAAAAAATTAAAGTTTTAAAAATAATAGCACTTTGAAATTTTAGTCGACTTTAATTTCTGTCGTTTTCAGTTTACAAAATATATCCGTATAACAAAATTATTATCTTAAAAAAAAATTACTAAAAAGACATTCTATCAAACTTTTTAAAATTTTTTGTGTATAACAAATATAAAAAAAATTAAAAATTTAAAAATAACTGAAAAAATAAAATATTTAAGAAAACCAAATACGCATCTTTATTAAGAATTTTGTGAATAAAAAAAATATATAAAAAATTTATAGAAAATTTATAATAAAATTATAAAAAAAAATATTTTTGTATTAATAAATACTAAAAAACACCTGAAAAAAACACATTTTAAAAAACTAAACTCTTTAAAAGCTTTTCAAGGTTTAAAGGAACTCATTGTGAATAAAAAAATAATACGGAAATTAAATAAAATTAAAAATAAAATTTTTGTATCAGAAACTAATATACATTTATGTATAACAAATATATATCAAGAGTGATGACATATCGTCATGTGAAATTAAAAAAGCTCTAAATTACAAAAAATTCAAAATTGACTTTTACATAGATTATGGCGCACCATGTCAAAATACATGTTCCTGCAAAATTTTAAACTTCTGCAATTAATAATCACGTTCTTATTAACAAATTTCTAAGAGCCCTCAGTGCAATCAAACCAAATTTATAAAACAAAAATCTAACCTTCGCCTTCCTATATATACTTATATAACCAACAAACACAAGAGAAAAAAGCTACTTTCTTTTGTAAGACCCCTATTCTTGCAGTGCATTGTATTGGAATTTGAAGGCAGATAGATAGATTTTTTCCTTCTCAAATTTCAGTAAGCGCCTTATGTCAGGGAGCTAAGTTGCTGTCAGTTAATCACTCAAAGGCCAGTGTTATACCTTTGACATTTGACCCATCCGTCGGTGGATATTGAATGTGAGTGGTGAGCGTCTTCAACTAAGTAGGCTAGCTGTTATCTTCCCAGAAGGTGGCGCTGTACTCCTGATCATTCGTTTCTGGTAGAATAGACTGGAAATGCGGTTTCTTGAAGATGGACTTCTTAGAGGAGGGGAAGGGGCTACCTCTTATTTTTAAATTATAATTTTTGGAAAATTCGCAATTTTTACTTTTTAATTTTTCTTTTTCTCTGGGATTTAAACGTCAAGTATTTTTGCTGCATTAAAATTGTAGTATTATGTGCTAGGGAGGGGTCATTAGCCGAAAATTGTAGCCCACATTAATGATAAAATTAATTTGTTCCACAATGTTATTCAAGTCTATTTTTTCTTTCTTAAGTCACATACATATATATATACCGTCACTCTTGATATATATTTGGGAAAAAAAAGTTAAAATGAAGACTTAATTTAAATTTATATACAACAATTTGCAGATTCTACACAAAATTAAAAGAAAAATTAAACATGATTTGTCCCAAGCGTACTACTGAACTGCTAGAAAAATATTTGGAGCCTTTGAAAGACAAAGATCCTGCCTGGGAGATTGCAGTATCGAAAATAGCTGGTCGTGGTGTATTTGCCAGTCGTAATTTAAAGCGTGGTGATATTATTTTTCGTGATATACCCCTACTAATTGGACCGTCCGCTCGTAAAGAGGACACCTTAAATTCCTGTTCGGTATGCTTCAAAATGCTACCCGATACCAAATTTATGTGCCGCAATGGTTGCGGTTTACCTGTTTGCTCATTATGCGGCAAAAAGAAACAACACAAAGAGGACTGTGCCTTATTCAAGTCCTGGGAACCCTGTGAACCGGATGTGGCCAATTCCGTTATCATACGTTTACTATGTGTAGCCAGAGCCATTAACTGTACAAAAGAACAAAGAGATCTTATCTATTGCCTTCAAGCCAATTTGGATAATAATCATCGCACAGAAGTGCGTAATGCCGCCAAATGTTTTAAGAAATTTCCCACCGATAAAAAGTTAATTGAAATTATGAATCGTACTGTAGCAGTTTTAAGAACGAATGGTTTTGATGAGACTTCCGATCGTACTAATGATAATCAAGAATTTTTATATCGTGCCCTGTTTCCCTTATTCGCCTTGATGAACCACGATTGTGTACCCAATTCATATTATACTTTTGAGGAGAAAACAAATTACATGGTTGTAAAAGCTTCAGTTGATATACCAGTTGGTACGGAAATAACAACCACTTATACGAAATTATTTACCAGTAATATAGCTCGTCATTTGTTCTTGAAAATGAAGAAGACATTCACATGCAAGTGTCCCAGATGTTCAGATCCAACTGTAAGTATAAATTTATCATTTTTTTGAAGAAATTAAATTTAGTAAATAAATAAATTAATAAATTAAATTTGTTTCAAATTTAAAAACTTCATCTACCTCACTTACAAAAACCAAAAAAAGTGACTTAAAAAAAGTGACTATAATACACTGGTACGATTTCCAGCACACTTTGTGGTAAGAGTTCTTGGTGTTAATTAAAGATTTTCTTTCAATATGTTATCAGTACTCAGTCCCAATATTGTCCCAGTACTCAGGGATAAAAATTGATACACACAACAGGGTTGTAATGGCCGATTATATACATATGTATGTATGTATATATGTATGTTGATTTAGTAGACTTTTACTACATACTGTAAGATATAGTCCAGCTTTGTTTACACAAACAATTAAGATATTAGTTATTAGTTATTTTTTTGTATGACGTTTCAACAGAGAAAGGAGCTTTGCTGATCCCGAATATTATAGGTCACATACATATATAAGATCAAACGATCATGGTGTTTTTTCCTACCAGAAACACTGGACGTGAGCATTGAGCTTGCAACACCACTCTTAAATAGAATATAAGTGGAAAAAACCCTTAGGCTGAAGGCCCTGATAGGCTATGGTAAGCCACCTTGTTTATGGTACCCATCAATTTTTTATTGTTTGATATTAATTTGGGGACCTTGTAAAAATTTTTAGAAAAGAAGTAAACAAGTTTTCAATAAGTAAAGATTTTACATAGAGAATGTATCAAACATTTACTTTAAAAGTCGTTATTTTTGGAATTTTAATACACTGCGTCATAATCAATGAAAATGTTACCTTTTGATTGATACTCGTAATAAATTTCTTAAATTCATTAAAAAAAACAAAAACAAAATTAATGATCTTTCTAAATTCTTACACATAGAAAACGTTAAAAATTTCAAATAAATTTCAAAGTTTTTTCTTAAATTTATTTCTGTTTTTATTACAAACAATACGAGGATAATAATGTTTGACACAAAACATTTCGTATTTTATTAATGTTTTTTAATTTATCAAGTTCAAGTTAACAAATAATAGCCTTCATTTTTCATTTTCATTTCTATTTTGATAAAACTAAAATCTTGAAAATGTTTTATTTTTTTTTAATATTTTTCACTTTAACCAAGAAAGTGTGTTAATTGTCCAAAATTCTTGTTTGTTTTAAGAAAATCATAAATGTTTTCTTTAATTAGCATTTGGAAAGTTTAATGTTTAAATTTGAAAACAGTGCGTTTCTTTTTGCAATTTCATTTAAATTTATTTGTTGTTTTCCTCTTGACGTTTGAAGTAATTTCTTTGAATTGATCCAGAAGGAAAGAAAGTGGCAGACTTTTATAGACACTTTATGTTTTTGGTTTTGATTCGATTGTTTTAAAATTTAATTTTTCGGAAATCCGTATTATATTTATTTTGATAATGATTTTTTCTCTTGTTTATTTTCAACAACATGAGCAATTTATATGCAAATGTTTTTAAACATTTTTAGAAATTTATTTTAGTGGTCAAAGATTTGATTTGATTTTAATTAATCGAATAAAAGTGTTGAAAATAAACAACAGGGTGTAGCAGCAGGAGTTGGCTGTTTTTGCTTTCTACATTTCTACAGTCGTAGAGGTTAAGAAAAATTTTTCACTGCATAACATATGTAAATATTGTGTCTTAAGTTTTATCCATGAGTTCCGGCACCTACAGTACAAGCACACTAAATGACAGCAAATGGCTACAAATATTTTATTTCTTCAAAAACTAAAAATACTTCTACTACTACTTGATGTACGGTGTACATACCCTGCAGGCAATTCAGTTAACTTTCAATTAATTTAAAACTAACTATTTCTCAAGTAGTGGTGATTGACACTTGGATTACTTTTATATGAAAACTAACTAACTAACTATTTTAACATTGCGATATCCTAGGAAGTAGTCAATTGTCCGACTATGCATTACTTTCAATTAACTTTAAAGTTAGTTACCTAGCCGTTAACTTAAAGTTAACTTTTTGCAGCTAACTATAAACACTTTGATTTTGGAAAGTTCTGGATAACAATGTAGTTAGCTTATAGTCAGCCCATAAAAGTGAATTATAACTTAGCTTTATTTGTAGTCGACTACCAATTTGCTGGCAGGGTAGTGCTATAAGGACATTTAAGACTACAAGATGTCACAAATGGAATACATGTGTGCATATGAGAACAATTATTTCAGCGGCCACACCACTACCGCTGTAGCTCGTAACCAAACTTTTTACGTTAATACACATTCTAAACGGTTAGTCATTGATTTCCCATCTTTAGTTCTACACGATTTATAAAAATTAAGTATAAAACACAAGAAAAATGAGCAGGGATTGAAAATCCGAAATATTAATGAATTATATAGAATGAAATGAATTTACATTCGGGTCCATCAGACCCGCTTAGTAAACAAAAGATTAATGCCTAATTCGTCTACACTTTCGTTGCATATCTAAATTAGAGCTGCAAAACAATCGATAGTACTATCGATAGTATCGATAGTTTTATTTTTGGCCGACTATCGATGGTTTCACTATCGGTAGCGATACTATCGGAAAATTTTAAAAGTAATCTTTTTCAACGCAGGTTTTTTGAAGCCGGTAAATTTTTGTATGTATGTTCTAATTTTTCAATAAATATAATATACATATTGGCATTTATTTAATGTAAAATAAAATAGAGTCAATATTTCAAAAAAGTGTTATCCTATTAAACTCCTTAGGGTAATTAATTTTATTTAAACTTAATTATTTTTATTCAGCGGCAACGGGTACCTTAATAGCGACAACGGCGAATTATTGACGGCAACGTAACTGGCTTCTTTTTCTTATATACAAGACGTTGCAATTTATAGAAGTGCATAAACACAAAAATAATGCAAAGAAGTTTTAAAGTAGAAGTTTCTGGTATTATTAATAGTATTTCTGAAAGAATAAAGAATATTAAAATAAAAAACTGTTTTAAAAAATGGAGAGGTTCCTACAATTAGCAGAAAGTAAGTATTATTACAATACTATATAAATGGTTGTACATATGTGTCCATTGGACACATCCATAGGATTGTGTATGTCTGTCTGTGTTTAATAGAAAATGGCAACGAAAACATTGAGGTAGACAACGATGATGAAGTAGATATTCCAAAAAAGATACGTAGGACGTATTTAGATGTTTGGACTTATTTTGAAATAACCAAAGATAAAAATTGTGCTAAATTCAGTTTATGTGGCAAATATTATAAAACTAGCGGCAATACTACAAATTTATTAGATCACCTTAAACGTTCGCACTCTAGTTTCAGAGAAGCGGAAAAATCAATTAAGACCATCGACCAAAAACGGTCGATAAACTCATTTGTTCATTAACAAAAATTATTGGGTAAACCTGGTATAACTTATAAATACCTAAATTTAATGCTTCTGTACCTAATTTTATTTATAAATTGTTTTTTATAATCCCTTTTAATTAGAATTTTGATAAATTTTTGAATTTTGGCAAATAATTTTCGTTTTCTTGTTATTATGTAATAAAATTGAAATTTATGTTTCAATAGTATACATACTTATGTGCAAAAAAAAAATCGAAAATACGTTTTTTGCATCATTTGATTAGAAAAAAAATACGCGTCGATTGGTCCAGGTCCCAGATTCCTACGATGAAAACAAATTCACTTACGCCGTCTTCGAAATGAAAAATACTTTGTTCCACTTTTATACAGGTTTTTTGGCTCTGGTGAACATTTAAGATTTTGTCAGTTACAGCGTTCTTAAATTCCATCGACGATATGTCCTTACATTTATTATGACAGACAGTTAAAAGCGAATAATAACCCATATACATACATGGTACTTGCTATATTTTAATAGAGTTGTACTTACTGGACTTCCGATACAAATTGAATTCTACTTCTCCACTAGATTTTAGAAGAATCTTGTAAAAATATATCAAAAAATTCGTATTGCGATTCTAATTTTCTCAGAAAAATAGAAAACCGATAGTATCGATAATATCGATAGTTTTTTTTAAACTATCGAAACTATCGATGGGGCCGACTATCGATAGTTTTGCAGCTCTAATCTAAATACATAAATTTCCCAAAAATTTCGAGTTAAGGCCTTTCTACATGAGACCACCTACATATGTATATTGTACATACTTACATATCTTTAACTCTATAAAAATATGAAACACGTTCATGGATTTTAAATGTATCGGCTTTGATATATTTAGAATGCTACAAATATTGTCTGTTACAAATTCATTGACACATTGCCCAAGTTCGTGAAAAAAACCACAAAAGCCACTATATTTTCTTTAATAAAAACAACACAAATTTGTTGCATTAATAATACAATAAAAAAAAATTTTAATATTTGGTAGAAATAAGACAAGAAAAATATTTATTTTAAAATTTTCCAAAAATATTTTTATAGTGTCATGAGAACATACTTGTGTTTGTGGATTTATTTTCGTATAATATATAAAAAAAAATGTTAAATTTAAAATGCAAATTTATATATAGACTAAAAGATACAGTAGGGAGCAAAAAATTTAAAAAAATATGGCTTTCCCAAATAAATTGTATAAATTAATAAATTCTTTTTAGCTGAAGTTTGTTTAAATGCCAAGTCATCAATAATGCGCAAAACTCTTGCTAGATTATTTTCACTCCTGTTATACACCCTTTATATTTAAGATATCGAGCCGTAACTGCCAAAAAAGCGTAACCAACAAAAATAAAATTTTAAAGGAGAAGGTTTTTTTTAATATCTTCGTTGTTTTTGCAGTTATTGTCATGAAATTTAGTATGTAAGTGTTATTTTTCACCATTTATATACTACATTTTTTAATTCCTCACATTTTAGAATAATAACGGTAATTTTTGTCGCTTACGCTTTTTTCGCTGTCACTCTTATAACCTACTGATGATATTTGTGTCAGTTAAGCTAAAAAATCTTTTTTTAGAGAAACAATTGTATACTGTTTATGTATATATCGCTCATTTGCTGCAACAGTGACATAACTCAAAATCGCGTTTTTCTGAGTTAAATATGTAGAAATGTTCCCAATATCGTAAATAATATTGTGTGTAAAACCTATTGTGATCGGAATGATTTTAAGCGTTTAGGATCAGAAAGTGATGCGATACTACTTATTTTTTTAATACAACAACGACAAATTTCAGGCGCTACAAAATCGTTGTACAATAAAAAAGAAATTATTATTTTTAAACTGCTTTTTTGAAAAAAAAATTTTTGAGCTGACATTATTGCAGCAAATTATCGATATGTACATAAATATTATTTTATTTAATTCTTTTAATTAATTTCATTTTAAAAGTTAGCATAACGCTGACATTTAACGCTTACTCTCTTAATACAAGACTTCAACCAATCTTTTTGTCTAATTTTATTGCCAATTCCCCAGAAGTGTTCATTTACTTGTATCAATTTCCGTAAGCTTAGACCTACATGAATTCCCACATTTTTTATTTTGGCATGAGTCGGGCCAAACACCTCTATCACGAAGTTTAGCCTTTTGCAGTTTTTTGGTATTTTTTATTTTTTTGCTTTCTATATCCTCTTTTTCCCACACATGTTTCTTCATTAGTCGCAGATTTCGAATAATTTACATATGAAGATGTATCACTATTACTGTATGGTACTAGATCATATCGAACGCACTTCTAGAAGTTTATAAATTGATATTTATATAACATCCAAATGGAATAAAAAATATTTTTATTACCTCCGCCATATTGTTAAAAGATTATAAAATTATTATAAAGTGCGAATTTTCAACAATATGTAATATTATAAAGGTATTTTAATGAATGCAAAATGCTTTTTTTATACTGTTTACTTAGGTTTAAAAGTAACAAGAACAATCTGCGGTCATCAATAATGTAAACAAACAAACATTGTGCACTTACGCTGAAATTGTTTTTGCTCTAAATTTGTAACGCTACTTTGTATGACGATGAAATTTTAGGAGATGATGCAGATTTTGTCAATGAATTCATTTATTAAAAAAAACGAAAATCGAAAATTATGTTGGTTACGCTTTTTTGGCGGTTACGGCTCGATATACTTCCAGATTGTTAGTTGTTATAGTCCATAAAAACATTATATATGAAACAGTTATCAAGCCAACATTACTTTATGGGTGTTGTGTTTGGGGCAATGCAGCGAAAACGAATATCAAAAGAATCCAAAGTAGCACACAAAAAGAATCCATAAATTTGTTCACTTATACCGATCTCAAGATCTTCGCTTGAGATATTCACATCAAACAATAGCAAATGATATTGATATTTGGAATATCATGGGAATTCTGAGTATGGTTTAATTGAACCCTATTTGAAAAAAGTTTTCAGTTTACTCCAGTAAAACAACAAAGTGTCAATGTCAAACGTGAATTTATTGTATTTCTCTTACAAATTAATTCTTTCAAATATTTTTCTATAATTTTTTCTTGAAAATTATTTTAATTCTTTATGTGTTTTTATTTACTTATGTTATATACATAATATATTGTATATGTACCAATATGCTGAAATATATTATACTCACAAACTACTTAGTAACATTTATTTTAATTTGTTAAAGGCACCCACCCTTACACGACATATTTTTTAAATATGTTTTTTTTAAATTTGAGTTTCACATATTTTTCTTTATGTCTATCAATATTAGTCAATTTACATACATAAAATTTATCGTTTTTACTCACAAGCGTATTTGTCAAATAAGATTTGTATTTCACTATATCAATGCCAACGTTGTTCATTTGCAAAATGGCCTAAAGCCGCCGCGAATTTGATTGTTTGCGTCATGAATTCTTATTGAAATTTTATATTCTAGTTGAAATTGTTAAACTTGTGTTAAAAAATTAATATATTACAAGGTCTTATTGTTATTATAAAAGCAAAACTAAAGAAAAACAAATTAATTTATAAATTCTGTAAAATCTTTCTCACTGCGGGCTAATAATATCACAGATAAACTAGCGCCGACGAATTTTTATGTACAACACAGACATTTGATGGAATTTTGAATTGGAATTTTGTCAACAGACTTTTCTTTTGTTTTTACCCATGCAATTTTTTAGAAGTCACACACGACATGTAACTGGTTACGCAAGTAAAAGTTGACTTAAACTCAAAAACACATGCAAAAACATGTCGTGTAAGGATGCCTTTTAACTCCTTCGTAGAAGTTCACAAAACACATTCTTATGACAATAACCACACGTTAAATCCCTTGGTGTTTCACCAAAAATAGAATTACTTCAAATAGATTTCAATAATAATATTGTATTTTTTGCTGTTAAACTCTTTGCTGTGTAAAATTGTTCTATACAAAACAGTTTAGGACAGTGTAACCTTACGAGTACTGAACTAGAATTCGCAATTCTTACGTCCGGCTAAAGTAGTCACCGTGGTCAAGTGGTTAGTGTGTTGGCTTACTAAGATGATAGTGTCGGGTTAAAATCTCACATCTGATATCTTGAAAAAAAGAAATATGAAAAACTTATTTCTTTCGGCGGCTACCACTCAGCAGTCTTCTGGCAAATGCTCTGAGAGTAACTGATTGCCATGAAAAAACTTCTCAAATCTGTCGTTCGGAGTCGACTTTAAACTGTAGGTCCCGATAAAAAAAATAAATAAAAATTAACACACAACATGAGCTAGGCCTGACACAATATACTAGAGTTTCCTATATAAAAACAATTTTGTTAGATAGAAAATACACGGTTTTTTTCGATTTCTTATTTCATTTCAATTTGGAACTTATTTTTATTCCATTATGCCTTTATTTCATTGCAAAATTAGGGGCGTTATTTCTCTTTTTTTTATTAAATAATTCTTAAATTTTGAATTTGACCGCCCTTTTGAGAACATTAAAAAAAACTGTTGTCAAGGTGATTAATTTTTATTGTGCTGGACTCTATAAAAACATCATTCTTTCATATAAGGAAATTAAAATAAATGAATCACAAATTTTTTCACACCTATTATTCGCTTAAGAATTTATAGGTATAAATGGGGGTCAATATACACATTTGCTCTTTGAAAATATCATAAAAATTTCTTACAAAACTAATTTTTAATAAAAAAAAAAAAAAAACATATACAGACAGAAATATATAGTAAATTAATTAAAAAATGGCTAATTTTTGTTTTACATTCTAGCCCATTAGTATGGAATTTTTAAATCTTTTAAATTATTATAATTTTTTTGATATTGTTTTTTTTATATAAGAAATAAATATTTATTTAATATAAAATTTAAATGTTTGTTAATCCCCTTCTAAAAATTAAAAAAAGAAGAAAATTTTTTTTTCTTAAATTTTTTAAAAAACATGTACAAAAAATAGCTTTAAATTTATTTTTTATCTGTAATTTTGAATAGTTAATGGAACAAAATAGAAAATGTGCTTCAGCTTCTGCCTTTTCTTTTTTTTATTTCTAAATTGTCACACATATTTTAAATTAAATTTCATATTTTATTGGATTAACGTGTATAAATCAATCACTCGTTTCTATTATCGTTTAGAAATAGCAAATGAAAAATAACAAAATTATGAAAAAAAAAATTTTATATATGGAAATTAGTAACATAAATTTCATAAAATATGTATAAATATGTATATAAACAAATGTATGTTTGCATGTATGTTTATAAATTTAGAATTTGTGCAAAAACAACAAAATTGACAAATAACAAAAATATATGTTTTAATTTAAAGCTTTAGCAAAATTATACAGTAAACGAAAAAAGTAAACTTACAAAACAGAAGTAATAAAATTAGCCACGAGTACACTACACCCCAGCAGAAATTAGTGCTTACCAATAAGCACATTTTCTAAGGGAGAAATTGTAAACAATCACTTACTCGTTCTCATCAATAATGCATGATTTTTATATGAAATGAGCCGCTAAAATGCAATGCAAATGTAATTTTTTTGCAATCAGTAAGCAAATAGTAAAAAAATCAAAAATAATACCTTATCCTATAACATTTTTGGCTGATTTAAGGTATGAATAAACAATATAATGCTTCCATTATTGCTTACAATTTTATTTATTGCTTCCAAATTTGAAAAATTTTCTGCTGAGACCACACTTCGATCTTAGCCATAAGGCCGAGACAGGAGTACAGAGAGCTTTTAAATTTCTAATAGGAAGTTTTAATTGTACACCGAATTTGTATGGAAAATTTAAATTTTAACGGCCAAAATGAAACTACTCTGCCTTTTTCAAAGGCAACGCTGTATGCAGTTAGTTTGTTTTGAAACTACTTAAATGAATTACAAAAATTCCTAAAAGATCGTTTCTTGGTATTATTATGACAAAATTGATAATTACATTAAAATACATAAAAGATTTATAAAAATACAAAACTTTGATAAATAAATATTCCATTTATATAAAATACTTAGTTGAAAAATCCTCAAGTTAGTTTGAGCACTTATGTTCACAATCTCTACCTATGTATCTCGGTTGCAGATACTCACTATCATATGCATAACGAAAAGTTAGCAGCTGCTTGTACACAGTGGCTCTAACTAACCTCCAATTAGACTTTGACATTGGACCATTAACTAAATTAAAAAAAAGCATAAAAGAACTTTTCAAAAGTTCTCTAGATTTAGAAAGGAAAGTATGTTTAAGCTGAACATACTTTCGCAAACAAACTATTCGAATATCGTAAGTTTGGCAAGTGTTTTATAAATACGCTCTATGACAACTAGCTGTTAATTATTCATAATGCATAAAACAATTAGCTTTACCTATCCCGCGTGGCACAGAATTCTATACATAACTCTCAAACAAACAGTGCAATGATATTTATTTTCTTATAATTATTTTAATTTTATTTACTGAAGCACTTACATCTATAGGAAACCAAATTCCGAAAATGTAGCATTAACCTTCTCAAGATATACGATAGAAAAATCAATCGGTCTTTTTCCATTTGATAATATCGTTGTCGTTGAACGAAAGAAACAATGTTTCTCTTGTCCTTAATCTACATATAACAGAAATGTCGTTCGACTACAAGGCTATTGCCAATTGGAATAAGTCATAATATTTCATTTGTATAGGAGATACCACGCGCACTTCTTTAATTTCGCTCAGACCAAATTCCGACAGTTTAGCTTTAACCGTTCTCAAGACATATAAAAATCACAATTTAGTTTGAAAAGGAGGTACCACGCTCAATCTTTAAATTTCACTCACTTTTTGTCTGATGATTAATATTGACCACGAAGTCATACAGACAAAATATAGAAGTTTTGTCTTTAACTGTTTTCAAGGTAAAAGGAAATTAATATTTACTTTGCATGGGAGGTATCACGCACACTTTCTGACTGATAATTTGAGTAATGAATATTATTAGAATTTGGTAGCACTATGATCTACCTTGCCGAAGCCACTTATTTTCCTACCAATTCTGACTGATTACACAAAATTTTTGCTATTTATAGGATTTTATAAAGTAACTAGCTGAACCCGGTGTGCTTCGCTACCCCCTCGTTATATAATAAAATTAACAGCGGTGACGTGGTTCATAGTTATATGGCGACGTTAACAGTATTAAGAGCAATATACTACCAAATAAAAAAAAATCCGTTGGAAGAAACAAATTTGTACAGAGAACAAAAAGTTTAAAACTTTCAAATACAGTTAAGCGTGAAAGGGGGCGTGGCGTAAGAAATATTTATTTATACTTCGCCTGTAGTATAATGTGTATAAAATTTGAAGTAAATCTGTTAAAAACTATATGGGAGAAATTACATAATTTTAAAAAAGTGGGCGTAAAAGTGGGCGTGGTCGAAAAAAGTACCCTAATAATCATGCCGGAGTCCCAGTTAAATGCTGTGAAAATTTCAATAAGATCGGTCTGGAGGTTTGGTCTCCTATAAGGTACAAACAAACAAACAAACAAATAAACAAACACACATTCAATTTTATATATTTAGATTTAAGCCTTTGTTTAGTCACATTTAAATTAATAAAAAATATTCGTTAAATCTATGGCAGTAAGGAAAAAGTGCTTAAGTCTAATTTTTAGATTTTAAATAGAACGTAACTTTAACGACCTGTTTAAGTTAAACGCAAAATTTCGAATTTTCACAATTTTATATGAAAAACACAAATAACAAATAGTGTTTTTGCTTTAATTTTTCATAAAAAACAGCAAACGTTTGCATTCTACGTTAATTAATTAATTGTATTAAGTGCGCAAAAACTTTCCTGCAGTCATCTACGAGTATTTATTAAGGAATTTATTGTTTTAACTTTTGGTAATAAAAATATTTACTTAATGACTGATTCACCACAACAAAACTTAAATGTTATTTTTTCAAACAAAAAATTAAACTTTGTATGGATATTTTAGAAATACACAGCTTTTTTGTAACGATTTGTATATAAACTTTGCCATATTTGTACAGAAGCATGAACCCGTAAGAGAAATTTAAAAAGACGTATGGTTTTAGAAAAACGTCTTATGCCTACCAAAATAATTCAGCACTGTAATTTGGAGAAAAAGCTTTATGTTCGTATATTTTAATTTCAATTGAGGTTGCGTATTAAAAAAAAGTAAGAGAAACAGAGAACATTTTTCTATAACTCCCTAAAAAATTGTGCTGAATAATTGATATGTTGCCCATGACCACTTTTAATTTTTTTTTAAACTAATTTTCTCAAATTTAATAAACACTCATTTGTTTTTGTCACAGAAATAGTGGTTAAGTTTTTTGTCAAACCTCGAAACAATTTCTGATTTAAGTGGTCTAAGTCATATAACATTCATTCATTTAAGATTCTGTATAGAAATACTCAACTGGATTTTAATATCCATACATTTTAGAAGTTGTAACATGAAAAACTAACTTTTGTTTTATTGTTTGTCATTCCAGGAAAATGGTGCCTTCATTTCTGCTGTCTATTGTCGAGATACAAATTGCACTGGTTTGGCTGTACCCGAAACTACAGGTTTGCCACATCCAAATTGGAATTGCTTGGAATGTAAACAAAAATCAGCACATGCCCAAATGGTTAAAGCTCAAGATTTTGCTTCGGGTGCAATCAATGCCAAAGTTAATTCCCATTCATTGAAGACGCTTATTGAGTATCTCAACGAGAAATGTGCCAGTTTTATACCAGACAGTAATTATGTGGTGATTGAAGCCAAACTACAGGTTATAGCACGTCTAAGCAAAAGTCTAGAAGATTGTGGAGAAGAGTCGGTGGGTACAAAAGCCCAGTATTGTCAAGATATATTGGATATAATGGATAAATTGGGTCTGGGTGATTGTGTAATGCGCACTTATCTAGAGCAGGAGAAGGCCAAGTAAATTTATCATCATTAACGTTATTTAATTGTTAAGTGTATGATAAATAACAAAAAAAAAAATTATTTATTTTAAAGTGTTTTCATTGAAAATGAAAAGAAAAAGAAAATATAAAATTTTATTTTGCAATAAATAAAATTAATGCTAAAAATATTAATATATATAATAAAATTTCATTAAAATATTATTTAAAATAAAAATTAAACTAAAATTTTTAAATACTTTTTATTTCAATATTTTCTTAATTTTTGATTTATTTTTCTTTAAATGCAGGCATGCAAAAGACAGATTCTGAATTCATTGTAAGCATGAGTGAATATGATTGTCTTGTAACAACTGGCAATTGCAATAAATAAAAATTATTGTGAGAAGGAATTTCAAATTAAAACAAAAAACTGTCAGAGGGGGTGGTTTTTATTAAAAATTATAAAAATATTTTACGAATTTTTGTTTCAGCGAGTCAGTGTTAATAAAAATATTTCATTAAAACGACATTTTTAATACATTTTTTTTTTCAATTTATGTATATGCAATTTGTTCTGAGGTCTGAGGATTGATATAAAAAAAAACTTTAGTAAAACTTGTACCCTACATTTGTATTTTAAATTTAATTTTTGCCTTTAGAATAGATAGAGCACAAGTATGTTTCTTCAATTTAGCTTGTTAATAGTGGTTTTAGGTACAATGTTCTACGCCAAAGTATTTGGACGAGCTTCTAAGTTGTTTATACAATACAACATAACAACCTTATACTAACGTCGTGCGTGAGTTTGTGTGCTCTAACCGCCATTTTATATACCTCGAGTTGATAATGCCACTTTAGGTTTTGACACCAACATTTTTATAATCTGAAGTCCGTTTTCGGCTATTTATCTCACAAACTAGACGAGATATCCAAAAACGGATTGCAGATTTGAAAAATTTTGAGTGGAAAACCTGAAGTGGCATCATTAATTCGAGATATATAAAAAGTATGAAATAGCGGATAGAGCACATAAACTTCTGCACGACCATATCTGTGGAATTTTGAAAAAACGTCTTCTCTCGAAATAAGACAATTTTCCAATATTTTTATAGTATATATAGAATTTCTTTGTCCTTTTTTTGCTCTATTCTCCGTATTTCTACGACCTTTGGAACGCAAGATATGCAGTTGATTCATCGACCTCTTTCAGACTTTCCCCCAATTTCAATTTGACAAAACGACTTTTTTCAGAGAATTAAGAGTAATTTGAAAAATTGAATGTCTATTAAAAATTTTATTTAATTTTTATTAATATTTTTTTAATTATTTGCATATTGTAGAGAAAAATAAAAGTATTTTTTTAATAAAACCGAAATATATTTTACAGATCAACTTCTTTCATCTTTTTTCTTCATATTCCATTTTAACAAAATAACTTGTCTTGACTTAAGCGACTAAAATAATTTTCAAATTTAATCAAAAAAATTTTGACAAAACGACTTATATGGTGGAAGCTAATTTTTTTTATTTAAAATCTATTTAACGAAAAGACTTAAATTAATTTTTTGTCGTTTTAAAGAAAACTATTGCTTCTAGAAGGAAAAAAAAGGTCGCATAATGTTCGTTAATGCTCTACTGAAAATTGTTGATTTAGAGAGAAGACGTTTTGTCAAAAGTCCACAGATATGTATATGCATAATAGATATTTATTATATTTATTTATTTTGTATGAGAGGGCATAGTGCCTCACTAATCTGGTTCCCTCCACTATTCGACCTACGATTTGTATTGACTATAAAGCTATTTAACAAAATTAAAAGACTTTCACTGTTGCCATTTTGAAGAAATAGCAAATAAATATTTACATTTTATGAGTAGGACAGATTTAATGTAATATTAAGTGTAATATAAAATTAATATAAAACCATTGTGCGCTTTCTACAAATGTTTTATAGAATTGTAATGTGTACGTTAGAGGGTTAAACCGTCTATTGCTGACAATCTTACTGAGACAGCTGTATGAGTGGGTAGAAAAAAACAAAGCAATTACATTTACATTATATTACAAGACAAATTGAAATACACCGATAAAAACAACAAATAGATACACAATTGGAAATTTTATGGTAAAAATAACCGTCCGGCGATCCACCACCGGGCAATACGACAGCATGCCAGCAATGATTAACAACTAGCGTCATCTCCTCCATAATGTTACCATGTTGCCAACTTGATGATTGTTGCCTGTGTTACTACAGAATTCATCCTGAAAACAGAATTGTATTAAAGCTAATATTTCTAAGGTCACACCCGCAACATTTTGTTGATAATCCTTCAGAGGAGAATTTATGTTTCATCATTACTTATTACTGAAAATTTTTGCAAGAGTTTAAGAATCGCAAAATTTTTTTAATATTTTGAATATTATGGGTATTCATAAGGTGTGGTAATATGTCTTATTGTCATAAATTTAGGGTTACAAATTTAGTGGTTTCACAACCATCATTCTTCAAATGCTTTCGGTTGCTAATTAACTCTCATCTGTGACATCATAAAAGGTTCGTCATTTATGACTATGAATCAAATATGGCAATAATCGACTAACTGTGCAAGAATTGGCAAGAGCTGACTGGAAGCGATAAATATGTGATGATATCACAATGTATACACTGCTGAAAACATCACTTCTGTTAGTGAAAGTTTGATGTTTAATCTAAATCTTGATATTACTTTGGAAACCAAAAACCTGTATAAACAACCATAAAGATATACCTATATTGTGAACTCCCCAAAGTAATGCAGGAAACGGTTGCGGGAAGAAATTTTTTCCAGAGTAGGAGAAAGGATTGTTCTAGTAGATGCATTACTCGAAGCAGCTGGTGTTGATCAGATGTAAGTGCGAAGACATTTTAAACCCTACATCTGACATGCAAAAAGAAATGTTTACTAAAATTTTCTCCGTGGGTTTTCTGAATGTGATATTTGTATAGAACATTTAATAATAACAATTCCTTCTTTACTCAATTGTTCTTGAGAAAAAAATATATTTATGTATTAGAGGCCGTTAAGTCCTGACAGGTCAGCAAAGTTTTACATAAATTTTTGAAAATTTAACAATATCTAGTTATGCTTTTTCCTACCACCTTATTGATGGGATTTACTCAAGACTAAATTTGGATTCCGGTATTGACGCAATACAATCATATTAAAAGTAATCAGGTCTGATGGACTGATTAGATAAATATTTCGAATACACAAATGATGTGCTTTCCTGCAGCATCTTCAATTTTCTACCACATCTTTATATCTTTAGACTTAAATTGTTTGACTACAAGTTTCAAAATGTAAAACTAATCAAAAAAGTTGATTAACAGATTTTGAATATTTGACTGAAAATTATCAAAGAAACATGGTTTCTTTTAACTAAAAAAATAAGAAAAAAAAAACGAAGCTTTTATAAATTTGATTAATGAGCACATTCCTTTGATTTCTTTTCAAATTATCTCATATTTGCCAAAACAAAAACTTTGTAAACAGTTTGTAGTCAAGTTTTTAAATAATTTAATTTTTTTTTTAATTTTTCTAAATACACAAATTTGTAATGTTTAATTGAAAAAAAAAATTGTTGGCAAAATTTTATAAAAATAATTATGACAATGCGTTAAAATTCTAAATCATGCATTTAATTAAAAAACAAAAAATAAATATTTTTCATTCTTAAAAAATTTTTTAATAAAAACTGCATCACACTGAGTGAAACTACCGACAGTAAGAAAAACTTAAACAATTTGTAATTTATTCTGTTGGTTGTCATGAAAATTGAAAGTGAAATTTTTTATTTTCAAACTGTCAGGCGACAATTTCAAATGTCCGACGCACTTTTAAGATTTCTTGGTATTTTTCTAGTTGTTGATTTTCTTTTTTTTTTTTTTCTTTTAATATTTATTTTAACCAGAGCATAATAATAAATAATATTTTTAATTGGACGTAAAGATTTTTTTTCCACTTTTAAAATCTGTTTTTTTTTTCTTTTTGTTTTTATATTCTCAACAAGTTGAGTACAATTATCGTTAAGATAAAATGTGTGCTTCTTTTTTTCTTTAAAATTAATATTTTTTCTTTGTATTACAATTTTAATGCGGTAAAACTTTTGTTTTCATTTCATAATTTTTAATTTTTTTTCTTGTTTAATATTTATTTAATAATTTCATTTGTTTATTTAAACAATCTTTAATAGTTTTGTAAGTAAATTGATATTAAACAGAATATCTTTTGATATAACAAATTAGAGGCGGATGTAATTTTATTTTAGAGATATAAGCATTTACATGTGGTCTGATTAAATAAACAAAAATATTCAGATTAAAGGTGTTGTTAATGAACTTGAATTCTATCTTAAGAATATAAATAAAATTCAAATTGCGGGAAAAAAAACTACACCAGTATAATCAATATTTATGTCTGTGTATTTTGCTTCCTTTCGTCAATATTGTCTGCAATAGTGGCCTTGCCCTTGTCTAATAGGGTTAAGTTGTTTAAAATATATAAGCTAATGATAATGCCGAATGCCAAACTTGATAACATGGCAATAAATTACTCCAAGACCTTCTGGCAGAAGACTGCTAAGAGGTGGGTTTTTACATATTTGTTTCATCAGATCTGGGGTTTGAAGCCAGAGCTCTCGTCTAGTAAGCAAAAACATTACATACTAGACTACTGCGACTACATGTTGATATACTTGTGGCGTTTTCGAAAAATGTTTCAACGTAAGTAATTTCTTCAAACTTTTTTTTTATTTGTAAGTATTCATATGCGATTAACTTGTTGTAATTTACTAGCCAATTTTAATTCCCTACCAAGTTTAAAATATGGCATACAATGTATGCCATCGTCGATGGAATTAAAGAACGCTGTAACTGACAAAACCTTAAATGTTCATCAGAGCCAAAAAACCTGTATGAAAGTAGAACAAAGATCTGGTATTTTTCAAAACGCAGACGGCGTAAGTGAATTTATTTTCATCGTAGAAATCTGGAACCGGGACCAATCGACGCGTATTTTTTTTTCTGATAAAAATGATTCAAAAAACGTATTTTCGATTTTTTGTCAGTTACAGCGTTCTTTAATTCTTGCGACGATATGTTGATGTACTTATGTAAAAAAAATATTTTTGCTATTTCTTGGTCCATACCTTCCTTTCACGTAAAATAAAAATTTATTGATAAAACTGTATATGTTGGATCTTTCATAAAGCAATTCCTATATTTAAATGTAAATAAAATAAGGCTTGTGTAAGATATCATCATGATTTTTAATTCGTTGGAAAGACCTGTTGATACCATTATGTGTGGAATACAACATCGTTTGAATGTAGTTTGTGCTCTATAGACAAACCCCTTTATTTCATTCTTTATGAATGTGTCCTTAAGAACTAAGTTCAGCATTTGGTTTATCAGCACGACCCTTAACTAAAAAAAATATTTTACAGATTTTGATTGGCAATTCATGTCGGCCAAGGAAATGAAAATTATGATCAAATACTTTTTTTCATTAAAAAAATTCGACGAAACATCCTTGAAACACTTTTTTCCATACTGATTATAAGATGTGACTACTGTTTATAAAGATCTTAAGAAAACACATACATATTCTGTGAATTTTCCATACTAATAAAGTTTTTTCTTAAATTTATTTAAAGGAAAAGCTATATAAAAAGACAAAATCTAATTTTTAAACTTTTTTTGTCTACTAAGCTTTTCAAAAAAAATTTTTTTTTCAAATTCATCAACCCCTCTGAGCTTTTGTAAAAGTTTTTAAATTTATTGTTAATAAAAATAAAAGCATACTTTATGGTGTTGTGTGATATAAAAATAGATTATAATTTAGAATAATTAGTCGGTTGATAATTTGTTTAATTGGCCAAATGAGTGACAATGTCACGTGTGTTTCTCTTTTGTTTTTTTTTTTTTGTTTTGTGTAAAAAAGGCAAATGTTTTAAAAAATTGGAGACAATATGATAAAATGTTTTGCACTCGTATTAGACAGATTATAAATGGTTTTTTGTTTATACGGGATACTTTTTTGTGGTTCAATTAAATAATTGAGAAACAAATTAACCCTTTATTTTGCAACAGCTTAAGAATTGTTAAAAAATGATTAAAAGTTCTTCTAATATATAAAAATTAATGTATATTTTGATGTCACCACTTAACCGCAGAAACGGATGGATTGATTTCAGCCAAAATTCCAGGGTACGTTTGTGATAGTCTGTGTATTGTTTATGTGTAGTTTGCGCGAAATCAGGCCATTGGTTCCGGAGAGAGGACATTTAGATTTTCCTATATATTCCCATACAAATTAAATGTAAACTTTTTTCATATTTTGCTTAACTTAAGTGTATCTTCAGAGCTGTTAAAGCTAAATTTTCTAAATTTGGTCTGAACGACTTCATGGTCAAGGAAAATCATCAATCAGAAAGTAGGAATGGTACCTCCCATGCAAATTAAATATTAATTTCTTTATATCTTGGAAAGTGTTAAAGCTGAAGTTTCTGAGTTCAGTGTAAAGGCCATGACTGACTATCTTACAAAGTCGTGCGATTATGTCAAAAAAAAATCTGATAAATTTCTGTCCTACAATAGAAAATCGCAACAACACACAACAACACACTGTCATACAAAAAAGATGCAAAAACATATTTACCAATGCAAATAAATAGAAAAATTAATATTGTTTTCAATTTCGAAAGTAAAAAATTTATATTTATGTTTGCCGCGTATACAATATAAATAAATAAATGATTTGCATTTTTCTGTACAACTATTCCACAAAAAGCAACTCTGATCTCACAGAAACTCTCATTTTATGAGAAATTTCAAAAGATTATAAAATCGTACACACTTGTCAAAAAATCCGTCACACTTATATAATTTTTGTACACACTATCACACAATCTGAACACACATGTAATGTTTGACATATCGAACGACTAAATCTGATAGTCAGTCATGGCCTTAATTGATTTCGTAGTCATTAAAAAACATCAGTCGAAAAATGTGTACAAATGGCAGTGGTAGGTATAGCTAAGCACGCCGGATTTAGTCTAGTATATGTATAAATTAGACATTCTTTATTGTTATTAGTGAACTAATTATTATTAAAACTTTCCATAACCTCTATTTGATAACTGGTCAGATAATCCAAAAATTTAAATTCCTTGTACCTTTAAGCAAGAACTTCCACGTATTGGAATCACAAACTTAGCCACTGTGTACAACGACCTGCTAATTTTTTATTATACATAAGGCTGTAAAAGTTTATTTAAAAATCATTCGACCCATAATGATAAAGTGAGATATTTATAAAGAGCACAGAAAAACTAATAGCCGGTAGTCAGCTATTTATGCAAGCGCTTTTGGAAGTCTTGCAAACATTTACCGAACTATATCAAGTAACAAACTATTGGCAGATACGCTAGATTTGCTAGAAGGCGAAACGCTCACTTGTCTATCTCTGTTCACTCTTGGACTGAATATAAAGTCTTTCAAATCAAAGTAAGAAACAATAGGTTTAACCATTCTCAAGATATACAAAAATTACTATTGGGAGGTTACTCCGCCAGGTCCAATTTTGAAAAAAACCATATCATGCGTTTTTAAAAGTTAAGTCTATCTATTTAACAAATTTAAACAAAATCGGTTGAGTCGTTTAGCCGTGCTTGATCGACAAACAAGCACACGTACGAGATTTATAATAAACTAGCTGAACCCGGTGTACTTCGCTACCCCCTCGTTATATAATATAATATAAAGTATTTATATATTTGGCAGACAGTTGTGGGAGAAAGAGAGTGAGGCTACCCGACTATTTTAAATTAAATGTATTTTAAATTTGAAGTAAAGTCGTTTTTAAACGTAGTAAAGAAGAACCAAATTTGTATATAGAACAAAAAGTTTAAAACTTACAAACAAAATTTGGCGTGAAAAGGGGCGTGAAAGAGGGCGTGGCGTAAAAAATATGTATTTCTACCTCGCCTGGAGTATAATGTGTATACAATTTGAAGTATATCTTTTAAAAACTATATGGAAGCAATTACATAATTTTAAAAAGTGGGCGTAAAAATGGGCGTGGTCGAAAAAAAAGTACCCTATTAATCATGTTATGTATGTAGGTATTAATCATGCCAGAGTCCCAGTTAAATGCTGTGAAAATTTCAGGATGATCGGTCTAGAGGTTTGGTCTCCTATAAGGTACAAACAAACAAACAAACAAACAAACAAACAAACAAACAAACAAATAAAAAAACACACATTAAATTTTATATATTTAGATATATAGTCTAATTGTCTCTGAAGAAATTACGCTATATAAAAAATTAAATAAAAATTAAAAAATAAAACTGATCCCAAAGTCAATTAAGATTAACATGATATCTTTCCTAATGGGTTAATGCAATAAATCGCAAATATGTAGTTTCAGTGAATTTAATTTTATACCTTGCCCTACCAAAAGTGGTGCGGTATACAACGGTTGTGTTGACATTTTCAATATCTAAATATCGCCTTTAAAGTGAAATTTAATTACCGCCCTAAATATTCCTTTCAAATCATATTTGACACTACAAACGGCAGGCTGTCAAAATTTCTCATGCCCATAAAATTTGTATGACACATCCTGTAATAACACGGCAATGACGCTTTCTAAATGGAAAAATCAATTTTGACAGAGCGTTTGGTAGTGAAGTTTGTTGCAAAAGACAACTAAAATGTAAATAAATAAATAAAAACAGGGGTTGTGATGTAAACATATCGCTCATTTGCGAGAAGAGTTGCATAACTCAAAATTGCAGAAATATGAAGCGAACTGTAATTTAAAACATATCAAAAAATTGTATTTTTATCTTTTTTTTTCCACTGAGTGGAGGCGAAAAGTGTCTTTTACTTTTCATATAAGTTTGCCTGAAATAAAATGTTTAAACGCATTTATTTCAAAATCGCTTTTTTTGACTTATGCCACTCTTCTCGCAAATGAGCTCAAACTCTGTTTGATTGCAAAAGATAACAAAAACAAAATAAAAAAATATTAACTTCTATACTTTATTCATTTTTTCTTTTTAATAAATTTATTTTAATGTGACTTACGGCCTGTTTCTAGAACACGAATGGTATTCGACATTCGTCTTTTTATATGAGAAATACTAACAAATTTGAGTGTTTTTGTTGTTGTTTCACATATAAAAAGACGAATGTCAGAAACCATTCGTGTTCTAGAAACAGGCTGTTACACTTTATTATTAAAATAGTCAGGGCTGTTATATAAACATATGTTGTTTGAATAACCCTGTTTTTAATGTTTGGACAAAACATTGTCGCTTTTGTTTACGGATGTCGGTTCAGGGTAAATGATGAGCGTAGAAATACGTTACGCTTGTCGCTTATATTTAGGTATGGCTGTTATAATATGAAGTAGTGTAGCAAATAGTCGGTTATTACCTTAAATAATTTTCTTAAATGTAATACCATAGAAATTAAAAAAAAAATTTCCTCCCACTTAGCATTGTCTTTCTTTTTTTGAAATTTTCTATTTCCATTTTTATTTTCCATACAAATTGTTGTTGTTATTGCTTTTCTATTTCATATATTTTGGCTGATAAAATTTATTTGAGATTTTAATGCTATTTTATTAGAAGTCGTTTCGTTTATTTCGAGCATATATTGAGAATATTTCTTCTATTCATTTAATTTCTCGTTTTTTTTGTTCGATATGCTTTCTTTAGTTTACATTGAAAATCAAACGGAATCGGTGGTCGGAAAGAAAATTAAAAAAAAATTAAATGAAAATCACAACGATTACGCAAAAATTTTTTTTATTCTGTTACAATAAAATTCCATATAAAGTTGTATTTTAAAATAAAAAAAAAACGTCAACAATATGTCGTTACCTATTAGTGTTACTACACAAAAATTGGCCCATTTAATAAATGAGCATTTAGGCGATTTGCTAGACGAAAATCCAAACTGGCAAATATTAGATTCACCCATAGCGGGCAGAGGTATATTTGCTACACGCGATATTGCTACTGGTGAGATTATAATACGTGAACGTGCTTTATTAGCTGGCCCTACAGCCAATCTATCTTCCAAATTAAACACCTGTTGTGTTTGTTATTGTGGACTTGAAGGTTTAGATTCAGAAATTTTATGTAAAAATGGCTGTTCTGTGCCGGTATGTGAGCAGTGCTGTAACTCTGACACACATTCAATGGAATGCCAATTGTTACGTAAATGGCGTCCCAAAGATAATTCTAAAGTGAATCGTCATTCCCTGCGTATTATCTCCATAATAAGATGTTTCAAACTCAATGAACAGCAGCGTGAACTTTTATATGCTTTGCAAGCTAATGCAGATAAATATTATATGAAAGAAATCCGTAAAGCTTCAGACTGCTTTGAACATTTTCCTAAAGATCAGGATATTTTAGAATACTTTTTTCGTACAATTTGTGCATTTAATACGAATGCCTTTGAGGGCAGCAGCAAGGTAGGCCGCCATGAAGTTTTAATCAGAGCTTTGTTTCCCTTAGCCGGACTGCTTAATCATCAGTGTACACCCAATGCTAATCATCATTTTGAAAATGGCGAGACTATTGTAATATCAGCTGCTAGACCCATAGCAAAGGGTGAGGAAATTGTAACTACATATAGCAAATTGTTATGGAGTACATTGGCTAGAAAAATGTTTTTGGCTATGACAAAGCATTTTATATGCGGTTGTGACAGATGCTTGGATCCAACGGTAAGTTTTTAATGTAAGTTTTACTGAAAAAATGGATTTTCTTCGAAAAATTGCCCTTAAAGATGTATTGTAATTAAAAAAATATATATGAAATTAATATCGGTTCTAAAATGTACATAATTGGCTGTTACTACCTTTTCTCACAGTTGCGTCCTATCTTCTCACAGCTCCCATATTTTGTGGATCAATTTTTATCCATGACCGACAGTTTTCAGAAGCTTGTTCATGGAAATCAGTTACTCTCAGAGCTTTTTCCGAAAGACTGATGAGAGGTAGTTGACGAAAGAAATAGTTTTTTTCATATTTCTTTTAATAAAAGTTATAAAAAGGTATAAAAATACAAATTTTATCCTTTAACATTTGTTGGTGGTTTGATCAAATTCGCTCTAGTAATATACTCGTATTTACCATTTTATTCTCAAATATTTACTAATTTCAAATTTGATTTTAACAAATGAAAGTTTGACTAAAGCTACCTTATAAACCGAAATTTATAAATTTAGAGTATGATTGAAAAACGAATGTTTTACATTCTTTATTTTACTTTTGATTCAATATATGTTATCTCTTATGTTCAAAGAATTTAATTTTTTCTTTTTTTATTATTTACACGGTATTTTTAAATTCATGCCAAAAATGCATAATTTTTCTTTTTTTTTACATTCCATTTGCATAATTTAAAATTAAATTATTAAGTTTTTTTAAATAACTCAAACCAAAGTTATAGAGCATAAAATCAAAAGAACCAAGCAAAATGGCAACTAAAATGATTAAAATTTTATACCACTTGCTGAGAAGTGTTACGTTGCTTTTCAGTTCATGGGGTTGTCAGTCTCAATGTTGCGAAACATTTTTGTTAACTGTGTATAGAAATGCACATGCAAACATATACAGTAGAATCTCGAAACTTCCGTAAAAATTAAAGAGTTATTTTTTTAGAGCGTATGACTTTTCTTTTTAATCAATTGAGTTTCTAATAATAAAAATAATAAACTTAATACATAAACTTTAGAAGAAAACTACGATTTCAAGGTGATAACGATAATGAGAATTACAATCAATAACTACACTTGGTCACTTGTATATAATAAACTGGAAGGATAATATTTTTCAAGCTTAACAAAAATCTGTAGTCGAAATAAGCGAATAACCACAAAAATCTTGAGTTTCGGTTAAAATCCATTTTTTTCCAATACGGTCTGTTTTTACACTAATGAACACATTCATTTACAGGAGTGTGAGATGTTTTGAATGATATATTTAAGGTAGACATACACAGCATGCGTTACGGCGTTAACAGCGATTACAATATAAAATGTAAGTCAGCTGTTCAACTGTTAACGAATCTAAAAGTTAAAATTTGTTTATCTTCTATACCTTAGAAGCGTTTCTGACAAAACAAAATTATTACAAAAATTGATCACTTTCCCTGGGTCAGCCTCTAATAAAAAAATGTTGTTCAGCATGATATTCAAGTATCTAAACAAAACAACAACGGTGCAAATCAGGTGGCAAACCTTATAAACTTCTGCATCAAAATTGTCAAGACCTATTTTATAAACACAAACAACAACACTCGACTGATTCTCTAAATTAATATTGCATGTTCACGAAAATCTATAATCAAGGATGAATCCAAATCTTTAATCAGACTTTCGACTTTAATTACTTTCTAGTGATAAAAGATAATCCATCAAGTAAGAACTTAACATAAAGTATTTGACAAATTTAGCTTTATTATCTCATTTTTCTCTTAATTTAGTGTTGAAAAACGCTTCAAAAACATTAATTACCATAAAGTTGAAGATTAAGTTTTTCGAGAGTCTATTGGGAAGCGCGGGAAACTAAAACTATTAAAGCAGGCATGAATCCAAAGAGTAAAATAAATTACTTCCTCTTTCTAATAAAACAACACTTGCGAAAAGCAAAAAATAAAAGTCGATAAATTATGAAAAGAACGACAAATCCTTGCAAATAAAATTTATTTTATAAGCCTATTACACAGTGCGACAGTGAAAAAAATGCACGGATTCCACAGTATAGGTTCGATTGTACTACCAATCTTGTACTACATACTTGACTACAAATTTTTTTTATGGACCTCAAAAGATTTTGAAAATCACTGCATCACTCAAAAAAGGTGTTTTCAGTTTTTGGCCAACAGCTAACTCAAATTAAAGATACTGTTTGGCAATAATGTAGTGAACTGAACCCTACTGAACAAATTTTAAAATATTTTTTGCCTAAAAAAATAATGTTTTCTTGCACTTTTTTGCAAAAATATAAGACAAAATTTTACTTATTTCATTGTTGAATTATAATTGAAAATTTTCAATTACAAATTACAAGTAATTATAATTGAAAAAATTCAATTACCATTACTAAGTAATTATAATTGTAATTTACACAAAATAATTACTTGTAATGGGAAAAAAAAATATATTTTTTGATAAAAATACTGAATGAAAAATGTAAATGTTTGTGATTCTTTTTATAAATATTATTTTTTTAATGAAATTTTTCAACATATTACGCCGCATTTTACTTTAAAAAATAAGATCAATGTAATTTTGTATCTCAAATGAATGATAAATTTTAGAAAATGGTATTAAAGAGATTGTTTGAATTGTTTTGCCATTTATAAAAAACTCATATTACGCATTATATTTATTATCATAAATAAGACTGATGTTATTGAGGTGGATGAGCAATTCAAATATAAGTAAAACAAATTATGTAACTAAAATGTATATTGACTTATTGTTATAAAAATGTAAATATAATTAAAAGTAATTGTAATTAAATAAATTTTTTTTAATGATTACTTCAAAAACTAATGATTACTTTATTTTCCACCATTACTTCATGAAGCCAATTAAATTTTTTCAATTACTTGTAATTATAATTGGAATTTTTCCAATTACAATTACATGTAATTGTTAATTGAGTTTTTTCAATTACCATTACTTGTAATTTGTAATTGAAAATTTTCAATTATAATTACATGTAATTGTAATTCAAAAAATGTAATTGCATCAATTACAATCAAATGTAATTGTAATTGAAAAAAAAAAGAATTACAATTACATGTAATTGTGTAATTTACATGTAATTAATTACACAAAATAATTGATTACGCACAACTCTGGAGAACAGCGATAGTCATTTGAGCGGTCATATGACTGGCATGGCTGATTGAAATACCCATCAGAAGTTTATATCATTTCCTTAAGGGCAATATGAAAAAACTGATGAAAATATATATGTACGTGTGCTTTTGCATCCTACTCTAACTTACTAAATATGTTGGCTATTGAATATATACCTGAACACTTTGCTCTGCTGTTTTTCTCAAGAAGATGTAAATATTAGTCAGAAGTGATTAACCACTCATGACGAATATATCAGTCACAGCTCACTAACAATCCTAATGAATATATCTATCCCTACTAATGTATAAACCCGTCAAGTCTGACGGGTATTCTTTTAATTTTAAAACAACATTTATTATTTTCCATACATGCATATGATATAATTTATTATATTAATAAATTAAATTTTATATTAATAAATTAAAAAGGTAGATTTAACAAACTTTTGCACTTAAATTCAGCGGGAAATCATTTTTACGTCACTACTAGCAATCTTATTCCAGTCGGATGTCCATTACATACGAAATAAAACAAAAAATATAGGTTTATGTGTAAAAAGGAATAAATAATATTTACTTTAAACTTTCCAGAAAAGTTTTGTGTTTTTCTTAAGCAATTAAACTAATTTTTTTTTTCAAATAGCTGTTACGGCTTCTTTCTGTATTTTATCTGAAATTATTTTTTTTTATGAAAAATCGGCACAAAACTTGTTTATTAAGCCAGAAATTATAGGACAATTGTTAGTTGCTTCATTCTTGCATATATGCTTTCTAATTCTATAGGTTTAAATGTGTGTGCAAAAATATGTTGTCTGTGTTAGTTTCAGTCACCTGACCACTATTCGTTGCCATTTTCTTCATTTTAATTCAATCATTAAATCCGTTAATTTTCAAATTTAAAATAAATTGTTATTGTGCTAGTAATATCAATATTTTGATATATTTTAATATGTGGAATCATTACTTATTTACGATTTGGTACGCCAAAACAGAAAATATATTTTTATAACTCAATTCTATAGGATTTTATTATTGGTGAGCTTTAATGTTATTGTGTGAACAGAAAATAAAACATTGAGGGTATTAACAAGCGGGACTTTTATACCATATTTTCATAGCTTTGCTTTTTATTAACAATAAAAGTGTTTCCTTTTAATTAAAAAGTTAAAACTTTTTGATCACACTCGTCAGGCCTTATAGCACGTCTTGTGAATATCCCAAATGTTTTATTATTCTGTTCACAAAATAGTATAACAAATCAAGCAACAAACTAATATTACTTTCTCAGACGGTAATTAGCGTTCACGGTAATAATTACTGAAACAAACAACCAAATTCAAATATAAAATTCTTCATTCAGTTATAAAAATGGGAGAGGAGGAACAATTAAACGTTAAGAGTAGGTACTAGGGGACCTGTAAGAAGATCGCATGGCAAATATAATATTTTTATTGTAATGAATTTGAAAGCTTTTTATATTTATTTTTTTTTATGATTTGTAAGAGATCTATTAAGAAAATTTAAGAGAATTAAGCTAAAGTGTTAAAAAGCTTAAATATTGACAAAAAATTTCTGGCATGAGATACTTTTTTTATTTGACAGTTTGCCAACATACCTGATGTACTCGTATAAATTGGAAAATAAATTTTAGTCCAATAAAAAAGAAAAATTGGTACAGAACTGAAAAAAAGTAATTTTCAATTATAGAAAAAATTAAAAATGTTTAAGAAACAAACTTTCGTAAGTAAATGCTTAAAACGGTTATGAACAGACAAAATTTGCTTTACCTGTTCTATGTCACCACAGATGTTAAAGCTTGTACGCCTGAGCATCATACATACATATTTGGTACACAATTTTTATTATTTTTAGTTACACAAAATTTAGGGAAGATATTAGCGATTTTATCAATAAGGTTTGAAAAGAAAGGAAACACATCTAGTATATCAATCAATGGCAATTTAGCAATTACCATTGTTGTAATAATTCAAATGTACTTTCGTGCACTAAATATAGCATTGTAGGGTATGAAAAATGACACGACTAATATTATATGTATTATGAGTATAACCAGTTTGAATAACATGACCTTTAAACGTGTTACCAATATTACAGTGCCATGCCAGTTTATAAATTGGACACGAATCCATATCATAAAACCACAAAACAATTTCACGTGATGTCTAGGGAATACGGGTACATAGTTTTTTGTTCTCATTCTACTGTTTGTTCGTTATGAAAATTTCACTAACATATAGACCTACATATGCATGTATGATATATATATGTACGTATGTAGGTAAAATAGGATTTAAGTTACAAAAATATTTTCATAAGGTGACCAGTTGAAAAGGAAAATAAAGAAAGAAAGAAATTTATGTTAAACAACTTTAAAACTAAGTTGTATAAACAGTGAGTTGATATTAAAGTAATACTGATAGGATTAATTATGGAAGCATATAATTTCAAAAGCAAATTTATTGCCTGGTATTGTGAATCCAAATAATACGTTCGCCACCTGGCCATAGAGGAATACTTATGGCGTATGCTTCTTCAAAAAAAGGAGTTGGACTGTATTATCTTCTAATATATAAAATTTTCGTGTCGCAGTGTTTGTTGCCAAACTCCTCCGAAATGGCTGAACCGATTTTCACGAAATTTTATGTCATATCGGGTAGGTCGAGAACCGGTCAACATCTATTTTTCATGCCCCTAAATGTTAAGGTGACCCACCACAAGGGAAAATGTATGCCTTACTTTAATAACGTACCGTCTTCGATGAAATTTTAAGCTAGATAGATCTGCGTACCGTAGAAATCATATGGTTTACGTTTTTTTTAAGAAGTACTCAGAGGGCTATTTCTCCCTATCCCCAATGGAAAATGACATATAATCATTTATTAAAATTATTAGTAACGCAGACAATGATTGGTCATATCGATGTTGACTTTGGCAGTTCGGTGAAGAGTATCAAATATATTTGAACTAAAAGAATTGTTTCATAGAGTAAACTGATATAGCAAAATAATGTTTGCCAGGTGAACTAGTATTAAGTATTATATAAAAATAGTACGTAATATCTTCTCCTTTGGTCTCGTTTTATTGTAATCTGCATTTTTAACTGATACTATGGAGGATAATTCTAAAAAAAGCAATTCAGAAGACAACATTTTTTGGTGTTTTTTCTAATATCAGTTTAATTGATCGTAAGTAAAACTATATCAAGTATTCACGAATAAGAAGAGTCTTATTGATAAATTTTATTGCTACAAAGATTTATTATGTGTGTGTGTGTATGTATCTAAACTTTTTTGACTCACTTTTCTAGTTTTTAAAACAAGACTTATTTACGATTATACACTGTAATGGCAAATTTAAATTTTTTCTTAAAATCTATGGGTACATAATGCAGTTGGGAGACAGTTTAAACCAAATACAGGCTTTTTTGGAATATAATTGTAAGAGACTGTTTTCGTTTCATCTTTAATCAGTGTGCTAATTAACGTATCCGTCTACAAATAAAATCACTCACATCACAAAGTGGTTTGTTTGCAGGAGGCTACAAGTAGAGTTATATTCAGGGTCCCGAATAGAACTAAAATCAGCTTTTGCCAGAAAACTGCTGGGAGGTAGTTGCCGAAAGAAATCATTTTTTATATTTATTTTTTTAATCAAAATGTCAGAGCTAAGGTTTGAACCCTGGGCTCATGTCTTAGTAAGAATCGAATTTAACATATTAAAATTATATATAAAATAAAATTATTTTGTTCTGGCTTTGGATTCCTTATTAGCTATGGTATTTTCGGCATAAAGTTTCCATTTGCATTAACCCGGGCTTAAAAAACGTTAAATTTCATTAAATTCCGATAATCTGTATATATGTATGTATGTAGTTTTTATTGTGGTGCATGATATCAAAATTCTGGACTTTATCGATCAATGTTTTCTTTTATAATTTATATTCTTAAAAATTATAATATTAAAAAAAATTAATTAAAATATAATTAAATTAAATATAAAAAGAAAAACAAATGTTAAATGTTGTGTGCAATTAAATAAAACATTGAAATGCGTGTCTGTGACAGACAATCATTGACACGCTACACATGTGCATAATGCAAAAAAAAAAATATTAAATGAAAGAAACCAATGCAATTTAATTATTGTTGTCATTATTGTAGGTATGTATGCATAAATATAATGTATGTGTATGTGTATACCATAAAGAATAAATTAAAATACGAATGTGTTGTTATCAATTAAACACGATTGCAATGTAAATTGACACATCAAATGTATGGCAATAGTTAAATCTTTCTATAAATGTTTATATTGCGAGCACTTTTATATTTATTACCCTATTGAGCGCGCTGTAAAATAATGATTATTTATTTTCTTATACCTTAAAATTTGATTTACTACAATTATCATGGAATCACCCATATTAACATGCCGTCCTGTCCATCATGATGTATGAGTTTAACGTCATGACAATTATATATTCGATTTATTTTTGTTTTGTAATTTATTTTCGTTTGGCTTAATGTTCAATAAATTAGTGCAGACAACAACCTGAACATATGTACATCAAGCCAGAAGTACAAACGTTTTTTATTTCTTTTTTTCTTGAGTTCAATTGGCAGTGTTTTGGCAGAGGAAATAGCAACACAGTAGCCAACATTTGTAAGATTAAACTTGTTATAATTTAGAGGTGAATAATTGCATGTTTGTTTGTTGTACATTTTCTCGTAATAAACTGCACAATGGGTTGGTTATGGTTAATGTTTTCTGTTTAAATTGCAATTAGTACTGTAATTTGCTAGTGACACATTGTTTTTTTTTAGCCACATCTTGCAACAAAGCTTTCCTTATATCCTAAATGCAGCGCCCAATTTTATCAGTCAATTGTGGTTTGCTCACCTAAATCTGTCTTTCATACCAGAGCGGCGTTTAATCACAAAAACGGGGCGAGCAATTGGAATCTTTAAATCGTGACCGGGGCATATATATCTCATGTAATAATTAAATTGTTTGGCTTGCTACCCTTTGTACATATGTAACTACAATAATTTGTTTTTAATGACAATATTATTACGGAGAAATAAGTTAATAAACTTTGCCCAAATCAAGTTTCTGTAAACAACGCACAATAAACTGGAGGCTAATATTGTTCATGAAATTTATGACAACTGACCAGCAATGTTCGGACAATTGACCCAGCCATGGTGTTATAGTCCCAAAATTATTTTCAAATATTATCTAATATATAAAATTCTCGTGTCGCGGTGTTTGTTGCCAAACTCCTCCGAAATATCTGGACCGATTTTCATGAAATTTTGTGTGTATATCGGGTACGTCTGAGAATCGGTCAACATGTAAATGTTAAGCTGACCCGCCCCAAGGGAAAAATTATACCTCACCCAAATAACGTACTGATTTCGATGAAATTTTAAACTAAATACATCAGTGTACCGTAGAGCATATACGGTTTACGTTTTTTTTTTAATTACTCAGAGTAGGCGGTACAAGGACTACTTCTCCCTATCCCCAACTAACAAACTGAAGTTGATTAAATTTTATTGGTGTCTTAACACAACTTTAGATTAACAAATGTAAATTTTAATATATATTTTTTATACCCCTAAATGTTAAGGTACCCGCCCCAAGGGAAAATTTATGCCTCACTAAAATAACGTACCCACGTCGATTAAATTTTAAGCTATATATGTATATCTGCGTACCGTAGAACACATATGGTTTAGGTTTTTTTTATTAAATGGTACTCAGAGGGGGTAATACAGAGGATATTTCTCACTACCCCCAACTATCAAACTGAAGTACCGAAAATGGCGAATAATCATTTATTAAAATTATTAGTAACGCAGACATTGATTGCTCATATCAAGGTTGACTTTTGCCGTTCGGTGAAGTTATCAAATATATTTGAAATAAAAATATGTTTCCTAGAGCAAATTTATATGGCAAAACAACGTTTGCCGGTCAACTAGTAAATATATATTAATTTATATAAAAATTTATTTTTGTGTTATTTTTTTTACAGGCTAAAGTTCTTTTAGCTTGAATAACACTTTATTATGGCTTTTTTTTTAAGTGCAATTATATCAGACAACTGACTTAATTTTTATTTCCTAATAATTTGTTCTTATTATTCTATAACTACATACAGAGAGCTGCACAATACCCTATGAAAGCTAAACTTTACTAGGGTAGAGTTTAACCGATTGCTGCATTTTGTAGATCTTTTACAGTAAAATCAAAAATTCTAATGCTCGTATTCATAAAAAATAAAACAGTTTTATTAATAACTTATTTGACAATTACTCCATAGAAATATGTCAAATAAGCACTCTATAAACCAATTTTATTTTTTATGAATACGGGCATAAGGCTTTATTTAACATCAAAACAAGTACTGTATTATTTAAATATTTCAATAATAGAAGAATCACAATGAAATAAAATACTGAAGTTAACTAATGGAAAACTGTAGTATGCACAGTATGTATTAATATACATACTTATATTACCAAGCTCAGCCCCTGCACACTTCGTAGTGCAAAAGGAAAAAAAGAAAAAAGAATGCGAAATTGTTTAAAATCAATCCAAAGTTTTTACATTGTATTAGTGCCTGCACTTTTGATTAGGCAAATATGTATAAGTACATGCATGCTTATGTAAAACAAGAAATATGTGATTTTTGTGATTAGTAATTTATTGCTTAAATTAAATTTCTTTTCAATGTACAATACTATGTATTCCTAAATACCGAATAAATTAACAATTTTAGTATGCAGAAAGTCTGTTTTAATTATTTTGTGCAATAAAAACCATTTAATTTATGAAATTGTTTTCGTAAAAAAAGAGATTTTGTATAATTCATTCTAAGCTGTTCGATTATTCAATGTATAAAAAGTTGGCTTACCAACACAGGAACAGGCTAGATACACCTGACTAAGTGAAAAAACTGAATACTCTAAATTCACTCGACAAATTCCCAACGATTGGCATTGCGCCTTATTAATAATAATGGTAAACGCTAGGCGTATGGGGAACTGAAGTCATTTAAATTTAAATGGCAAGTACATACTAAATCACTACTAGCTGCTTTCCTAGTAAATGGAAACATGCTAAAATTATACCAGTCCCTAAATCGAACAGTGAATTTCGGCCTATTGCTATATTGAGCTTCCTATCTAAGGCATTTGAGAATATTCTACACCACCAGATGAATACATATGTTCGTGATAATGAACTGTTATGCGAATGGCAGTCGGGTTTTCGTAAGGATCACAGCTGTGTCACGACCTTGGTGGATGTTGTAGAGAATATATGGCGTGGGTTAGATGCTGGTAGGGTGAATTTCCTAGTGCTTCTTGATCATTCGCGAGCATTCGATACCGTTGACCATGGAATATTGTTGAGCAAGTTAAGGACCAGGTTTAACTTTTCTTCGACTGCATTAAAACTTTTATCATCTTATCTCACCGGCCGTACACAGTCTGTAATTGTGGGTAATGCAGTATCCAGTCCCATGCGACTTACGAGAGGTGTTCCTCAAGGGTCAATTTTGGGACCACTGTCATTTTCTTTATATGTTAATGATTTACCGAATGTTTTATCACACTGCAATGTTCACATGTACGCGGATGATGTGCAACTGTGCCTTAGTAGTCCATTGCATACAGTTACAAAAAATATAGCCAGATTAAATTATGATTTGGATAGCATATATGGCAACTAGGAATCGCTAAAAATTTAAATCCTCTGAAATCGAAGTGCCTGGTAGTTTATCGAGGGGCTATTTCACCAGCAATGGAAAGTGATGTCGTTATAAACCGGCAGAAACTTGAGATTGTTGATACGGCGAGAAACCTTGGAATTACTTTCAATAGCCATCTAACTTGGTCAAGTCACGTGAACTCGTTGGTTCCTAAGATATACTCTAAGTTAAGGACACTCTGGATTGTCAAATATTTTACACCCCTGAGAGTAAGGATCCTGCTTGCCAGGACTTACTTATTACCATGTCTTCTTTATGGCTGTGAATTGTTCTCCTGTTGTGATACTGTCAGTAGAAAAAGACTGGGAGTATTGTATAATAATATTGTAAGATACGTCTATGGACTTAAACGTCGTGATCATATCTCGCTACATACAAGGAAACTATTCGGTGTATCGTTTGAGAGTCTTTTGAGAATAAGAACTCTAATTTTCCTTCATAAAGTTATCTATACGCAGAAACCTGGATATATCTTTCGTAAAATTACGTTTGCAAGATCATTAAGGGGAAGGAATGTTATCGTCCCTAGGCATAATTACCTTATTTCTGAGTGGCAGTTCTTTCTAAATGCTATTCGTCTTTGGAACGCACTTCCTCATAGCCAACAATTGAACAGCAACGCAACAACTTTTAGAAAATTTCTCTTTGATCACTTTGACTAATTTCTCAACTTGACTTTTTATAGTGTGAATAAATACATGATTATATTATTTTTATTATATATTATTTCTCATCTAAGTTAATTTTAAAATATATTTGTTACTAATTGATGTTTATTTTTCAAATTTAAATTTATTGTATTATTATTATTAACTCTGCATTATAATTATAAGACTATGTCTTGTTATGCAGTGTATCTATTAAATAAATAAATAAATAAAAAAATAAATAAATAAATAAATAAATAAATAAATGACACCAAAGTAAATATATGTTTATATGTTTTCTTCTCCATTTTGAATCTAGTTTCGACAACATTGGATTCTGTAATAACTCCTTCGAATGGCAAATAAAGAATAAGACATTTTAAAAGAGACACAAAATACCAGAGCTAGTTTGTATTTAGAATAGAAGATGACTGCTTGTAGGCCATATAGATTATATTTGTGCAGCTTTTTAATATTACGTACAGCTTTTTATGAGCTTCTCTACAAAAGATCAATGGCGGGGGGAGGGTGGTTTAATTTCTTTTGCTTATTTCCTAAGTATGCTGCTACTTCCTTAAAATTTATTTGTAATTACCTTCAGAACTTCAATTACCACACCTCTTGGTCATGCACTCTTATAATCTTCTGTCTACTAAATGTGCTAAATAATTAATTATTGTTCTCTTGCAATTCATGATAGTTTTAGTTTCGTGTACTACTACCTCGAAACATTGTAATATGTTTTAAATATTT
The DNA here is from genome assembly GCA_963576795.1 of Metopia argyrocephala. Lineage (NCBI taxonomy): Eukaryota > Metazoa > Arthropoda > Insecta > Diptera > Sarcophagidae > Metopia > Metopia argyrocephala. The sequence continues at coordinate 8,461,035 of OY756208.1, forward strand.
TATATATGTACTTATAAATATAGATATCTAAGTTATCGTTGAACTTTGACATAAATTGTGACAGACATATATTGATGGCAATTGGTACTTACATTTTGGTAAATAGTGATAAATTAAATATAAGTAAGATCTTGCAACGATGAGGCAATTGCTGTTGATCATTAAAACGTGAAGGTATAAGACTGGCCTTTGAATGATCAATTCACAGCAACTTGTCTCATTCCTAAGGCGCTTTTTAAATTAAGAAAAGTAGAATATATGTTCTGTCCTTTCCAAAATTCCAATACAATGCACAGCATTTAGTAGGAGTTTACCCCTGAGTATTGGTCTCAAATAAAAAAAAAATAAATACAATAAAGAAGTTCTCTAATGGATATTTAAATAAAGTTTTTTAAATACAATACTTAATCAACTCAACTAAATCACATCTTGAATTTTCTATTTCCGGTACTTTCCTATGTTGTCTACAATAGTTCACCACAATCTCCATTTGTAAGTTTTTATGTTTTATGTTTAACATAAATTTTTCTTATATAAAGAAAATGCCGGCATAGACAGATAAAAAAGTAATAATTTTTTATTCTGGTTTTTCGACCTTTATTATTTAATGTAAAGAATTACTCAAACTCAAGGTCTATTTTTAAATAAAAATCGATAACTAAATAAAAGATAAAAATTATTTAAAAATAGACTTTGAGTTTGATTATAATTTTTAAAATAAATAATAATAAAAATCTAAAATTTGCTTGAATTTATAATAATAACGATGTAGTACATCAAATCAGTGAAAAATATTCGTTGCTACTCGTATCAAATTGTAAGCTGATGACACAATACCAGCATTTTTGTACAATTTTTCACAATTTATTTACTCATGTTACATATAATTTTCTTGATAATGATCTGATCTTTCTGCGTGCTTATGGGTTCCCATTTGTATTTGCATTTGTCCCATTGCAATCCATAGTGCTGTGGAAATGTGATTTTTTTAGCCACAACATGCCGGCTGGCGCATACGTTGCTGCCAATTTTGAAACAGCATTGGAAAATCATATTTTATTTTCAAACATTCTCAGCATACAAGTAATTGGGACTTAATGTCTGTCCCAACGTTCGTTGGTCTAAATGCTTTGTCCGTCTGTTTGTATTTTGGCGCTGTTTTATTTTCTTTGCAGATTTGATTTCTTAAATTTCTTTTCAAAACATCAGCAGATAAAGAAAAGCACGTTGTGTGCGATAATAGAATTTTTTTTCGGTACTATAAAAAAAAAACTAAAAAAAAACGAAAAAAAAGAAACAAAATAATAATAATAATAATATGATATTTGTTGTTGTCGTTAGTTTTTTGGGCATTTTCTTTTTAGTTTTTCACGCGTAATTTTTCTGCACTTGGCCTAAACATACACTGGCACTCATACTTTTATGCTTGATACAAAAAGTTAAACGGAAAAAAGTAAAAAATATATATGTATATAAAAAAAAACAGAAAAAATATTGAAAAAAATTTATTCATAATAAAATAGTAGCGTTTTGCCACAAGAGGCCAGACAATTGTTGAACAAGTACTTTGAGCCGCTTTAGTTATCTGTTGCAACTCGTGATGAACGGTGCGGTTTCGATATTTTCGCTCTAGTTTTAAAAAAGTTATAAAAAAAAATAATAAAGAATAAATAGGAGATTAAAAAAAAAATATTGTGTTGTTGTGCAGTGAATAACGCGTCTACGGGTTTTAAGTTGCAACACTTTTTTGCTATTAAACATTGTTAAAGTGTATAGTATTTTTGTGTTGCATACACACACACACAACACATACACATACTTTGATACATAAAAACAAAAGGATTATTTATAAACAATGGCGACACCAGCTGAGCTGGCTCGCCTTATTGACCTGCATTTAGCAGATTTACGTGACCCTGAACCAAACTGGACAATAGGTCCTTCAAAAGTAGCAGGACGTGGTGTTTTTGCCACACGCGATATACAACAGGGAGAAGTAATATTTCGCGAGCGTGCACTTGTTGTGGGGCCAACAGCACGTAAAGGCTCTATATTAAATACTTGCGTATGTTGTCATAAATTATTGGCGGTCAAGGACTTTCTGTGTAAAAACAAATGCACTTTGCCAGTATGTGATAAATGTGCCGATTCGCCAGAACACCACAATGAATGTCAATTATTTCAACGTTGGCAGCCGATGGATATGAAACAAATACAAAATGCCATCAGACATACTAATGCAAGCAATGGCAGCAACAACAGTAGCAGCAGCAGCAGCAGCAGCAGCAATGGTAAAACTAATGGTCATGGCCAGGTTCGTGGTAAAGGTAATATTAAAATAAAACCCTCTAAAGTTAATGGCTGTGCTGTTACAAATGGCAATAAAATAAACGAAAAGCAAGAAAATCCTTTGGCAGTAGAAGACAAAGAAAATAAAATACAACACAGCCCATTAGTTGAAGAAGAAAAGGATAACGATGATAAAGAAGACACATATCCTCCCGTTAATTTAATGTCTTTACGTTTACTAACCGCTATACGAGTTTTCTTTCTCGATGAAGATCATCGCGCTTTGATTAATGCCATGCAGGCAAATAATGATCGTGGTTATCGCCAAGAAATTATTAAAGCAGCCCAATGTTTTCGTCGTTTCCCCACAACCGATAAGCTATTTATGGATCGTTTGTTTCGCATAGTGGGTGTATGCAATACCAATGCCTTTGAGACTCCTTGCAAAGTTGAGGAACATGAAACTTTGTTGCGTGGCCTTTTCCCCTTAACAGCTGTCATGAATCATGAATGCACACCCAATGCTAGTCATTATTTTGGTAAAACCTGTTTGGTAGTGGTAAGAGCTGCACGTTTTATACCTAAAGGTGGAGAGATAACAACAACCTATACAAAAATTTTATGGAGTAATTTAACAAGATGTATTTTCTTAAGAATGACCAAAAATTTTACATGTGATTGTGTCAGATGTAATGATAACACTGTGAGTATCATTTGTAGGGCATTCACAAAAAAAAAAAAAAAATATGACCCAGCGGATTTAATTAAATTAGTTGTTGGTCAGAGTAGATTTAGTCTATACTACTGGTACATATTTTTAATAATAAAACAGTGATTTTTTACGGCTTCGTTAAGGGAAATATAAAAAAAAAAAAATACAAGAGAGAAAAAATTATATTTTTAAAAATTGTCATATTGAAGGGGTAGTTGAGTGTACGCCATAATGAAGGAAAAATTATAAATATTCATTTATTATATGTGTATATATATGCATACACACATATTTAGTGCATATATTATATACATATGTATATATGTAAAGAAAAGTACATATTCTTTAAAGGGTAAACAAATTTACATAATTTGTGTTAATTTACAGATTTTAATAAGCTTGAGTCATGGTTAAAGTAATTTTAAAGCTTAAATGTCATTAAATTAACTGTACTACTCCAGTTAGCTTACTAAATAATGCATATTCTCCCGTAAATCCGATAAGGTGCATAGGCCATATATATAATATAATTATTTAATTTAGATCGAATATTTTTGCAAGCAACTGTGACAACTGTGTGAGTCCATTATACGCTCAAAAGACCTACTGTCTTTTTAAATGAATACCAGCAAGTCTGGATTTATAGTCCAGGGAGACCATGTGTTTCTCTAAACCTATTCACTTAAATCTATCACGGACTTAACATTCACACAATCCATGGCTTCTAATGGCTTTAAACACAATCTACTAAAATGTACATCTGCAGCGATTTCCTTTTAGAGCTTTATTACTGCTTTTATTGTAGTACTTTTTAAAGTTTCCGACACAAAAAATGCAGAGTTAGTGGTCCATATTAATTTATATTTTAGTGTTATTTTTTGTTATGTTATGCCATGAGCTACATAATTTAAATCCAACGCAAAGGCATAATGTTTAGCCTTTATTGGATTTTTATACTTACATTAAACCAGATGTGTTTCCCTGCATATAAACATTATCCTTAAGGTCCATACTCAGAAATGTCTTATCTTCCTCGTAAATTTTCATTTAGCGAAGGCGAATTGCAAAGCGAAGCGCTTCAAAATTAAACCATGATACTAAAGCAAATAGTTAATCCGTAGCTATTCATTTATTTATTCAGTTTTTTAAGTCTATCGACTAAATTCTTACAGACTAGGAGGTACAAAATAAAGATTTTCTTATATAAACAGATTTATTTGGACAAATTAAAATTTTATATTATATTTTATAATATCAATATAGAAATGTTAAATGGGGAACATATAACTTAAGGTGGATTAAAGAAGAGCAGAAACGATAATTACATGGATTTTAATGTTAATTTTTTATTTAGGTATGATAAAATTATCACTAATTCTTTTTGTTTTGTTTTCAATCTTACTAAAGCGAAAAATAATTATAGTTCTGTTTACATACTCGTACACAACTAAAAAATTAATTGAGAATTTTAAATAAATCAAATTAATTTTTTAATCGAAATTTTTCTCTCACACGTTTTTTAGGTAGACAACGCTGAACATTTTCTTGTGATTTTTAAATTTAGAACTGTATCTAAATAATGAACTGACTACCACCTTAGTGTGTTGGACATCCTCTTGAGCATTCCAGTGATCCAAGCATTTGCATTTGCCAACTTGTCTAACTCTATGTACATGAAAATAGTTGACAGCGTGGCTGCTTCGAAGGGCTTCGAATCAATATGTGCTGCCATGGATAATTTTGTAGCGTATATGTATTCAACACAACCGACCTTTATTTCTAACAGCTAGTCTTTGGAACATAAGTTGTTCAATCTTTTTGTGCATTTACATATACCTCCACAAAATCTATTTCTTTCGCGATTTCAATTGGATTTCCCATACAAAACGAATTCTATTTCTCTTAAAATATGCCCTTTAGTACCAAATATTTCGTACTAATTATTTTTATATGTAAATTTGATAGCAATTCGTCGAACATTTCGAACAGAATACATACATACATAACTGTATTTAAACTAATTTTTTATGGTGTAATATTTTATGCAACGCTTATGTGGGCTAAGAGTGCGGCTTGCCATATTGAGAAACTACAGATTGCCCAGAACAAATTATGTATTAAAGCTAATTTTTAACCTTCCTAGGTTTGTTTCAACGGCAAGACCACACTCTCACGCAAATATTGAGCTTGTTGGAAAAAAGTTAAATAGGTTGAATACATACATACATAATTGGCCTTTACAACCCTGTGTCAGAATTACGGCCTAGTTTCTCGCAGCAGTCATGTTGTGTGTGTCAATTTTAATTCATGAGTACCGGGAACTACACTTTAAATGTCGACTTCGAACGACAGACTTGAGAAGCTTAATTATGGCAATTAGTTACTCTCAGAGCTTTTGCCAGAAGTCTGCTAAGAGGTAGTCGCCGAAAGAAATTTTTTTTTATTTTTCTTTGCTTCAAGATGTCAGAGCCGGGGCTTGAACCGGAGCTCTCGTCTTAGTAAACCAACACAGGGACGGGTACTGGCAAATATAGTGAACTACAGTCTCTTCTTCCTCAAACGACCCACAGCCACGACAGAAGTCATTTGCGGGTAAGCGCAGTCTTAAAAACAAAACAAAATTTTTCCGCACACAAAGGTGTGTATGTATGGATTATATAGTCACAGAGCTTCATTCTATTATACTACGAGTATATAGCATTTCTTTCTAATGTGTACGGAGTCTTATATTCATGATCAGAGGCCTTATTCTGTAATTCTCCTAAGCTAAAACTCTATTGCTAAAAATGTATAAACTTGATTCAGGATTTTTTGGCTACGAATACAATTCTTGAAAGCTTATTTTAATTTAATAGCTTCATGCCTATTACCTCTAAACTTTTTAAGTTTATATATTCTAACGTTCAGCCTGTTTCAAAAAGCCCAAAATTTTAGCTCTTTAGATTAAGAGAATTACAGAATAAGGCGCCAGATGTCAATTAATAAAAAAAAACATTATTGGTTATCCGAAAACAAATAAAAGTATACAGATTTAGAGTTCCATTCATAAAAATTAATTTCGATTTATAACAGATTTATATAACGAAACTTGTTTTACAAACCTTTTATAAATCAACAATATATTTATGAATGAGAAGGGATGAAATATAAAACATGAAAACATAATTATTAATTTTTACATATATAAAATTTGTTTTTTAATTAAATTCAAGCTTTATTTCTAGCTACAGGTCAATTAACATTTACGAGTATTTTAATATAATATTTCTTTATGTAGCTTGTTAAAGAAAATTTTTAATAATATATAGAAGAAGCTACGCAAAAATATGACGAAATAGTGATATTAAAATAAATATTAATTGATTTATAGCTTGAAACAAAGTCTAAATTTAATTTTAATTAAATATAAGGTAAACAAAAGTTATTAATACAAGATTGTTTTGGTTTATTGATGTAATGAATGAAAGGTTTAAAGTGTTTCTGAAATACATAATTTTATTAAAAAAAAGTTATATTCTCATAATACTACAATAATGCCTTAATTAATTACTCTTTTATACGTTTGAAAGCATAATCTGACAAAATCACATACTCTACGAGTTAGTACATCTTTTTTGGTTGAATTATTTCCAAAAATTTATATACTTAATTTATTAAGAAAAATATACAAAAAATGCAATATAGGAATATATTTGATTTCCTTTAAATAAGATAAAAGTAAGATTTCTTTGTCATCATAATATATTGCCACTTATATATATTTTTTTACAGCAGCATAGAATATTTTATATCCCAAAGGAGGCATTATATTAAGATAACCAAAATTGTCGTGAAAAATTCGTAAAGGTTTTAATTTTTTTTTATATTCACAGAAAAAAAATATTTTTTTATTTTATTGCAACAACACTAAACACATTTATTTATACTTTAATTCGCTTGCTTATTTAATTATTAAGAAATCTTATCAATGGAATCCTTGATAATTTATGTATGTTGCCATTCATTTTCATAAAACTTGAGAAATATAATATTTATATTCAGCAATGAAGTCGCAGTTGGAGTCGAAGACGGAATTAGAACTATATTTTTATGACTCCAGAGTTCTTGCAGTAACAAATTCTTATGTTTATTGCAACGAGTGTGAAGAAATAAAATTTTCAATTCTCTCTGTTACGTACGTGACCTACTTACCATTAGATCTTAGACAGTCCTAAACTCCATAATAAATAAATTCTTTCATTATTTTCCAAACTCATGTATTTTAGTTTGTATTAGAGTAAGGGTACTCACGAAGGGCCTTGCAAACTGTGCAAACAATGCAAAGTGTGTAAAAATACATAAAATTTTTTCTCTGCAACAACAAAATATACGCATTTGAAATTTGCATTAATTGCACTGAAAAAACTTTAAGTAAATTGGCTGTGTATTTTTGCTTAAAAACTTTTAACATTTTTACAAATGTAAAGATAACAACTGAAACCAAAAAATGAAATTACTTCATATATACAAAACACGTGCTTTCTTTTCTAGTTATTGCCTTTATTTATTAAAAAATTAATTATTTTTTTCCTTTTCGCTGCATTTAGGTATTTTTATTTGTAATAAACTTATTTTTTTTGGCATTTTAAGAGGGAGATGCCAAATGTTTTTGAGTCTATAGATCCGGCAGCACTAAGTCAAACAAATACATCAAAAAATACAATTAATTATAAGAGGACGCTCACGATCTATAGCCATTTGCACAGCAAATTTGCTTTGCAGATTCAATCGTGAGTACCTTTAGTCTTAGTATTACATTTTTATTGATCAACAAAATTTTAAGATTTTTAATACTCGTATGCTACATGCTATGCTATTTTAATTATTTTTAACCTTTTGCCAAGACAAAGGCTACTTTCCTGGTACAATTAATTTTATTCAGTGCATACAAGCAATAATTCACTATAAAAGTTAATCCCTGGAGTTCTTCTTAGTGAAACAAGAGCGTAGAAAAGGCAGAGGAGTTGAAAAAAAACCCACCAAATTTTTTTTTTTCGCTAACATTTTTGTCTTTACTTTAATTAGTTTTCTTTTTATCTCTCTTGCACTTGCTTAAGGTGAATGAGAAAATAATAAAAGATTTAGAAAGTAATAAATAAAGAATAAAAAACCCCTGATCTGATACACACAATATGAACGCTAGAAGATCTTGATGTCATACTACTTCTTACTCGGTGTAAAGTTTCAAAATTGTTTGAAAATAGTCATTATACATTAATTTTTCGAAATTATAATTAAAGAAAAAAAGAGGTTCCCCCTCAAAGAAGGTCATCTACAGAGAAACCACTCCCTGACATTCCACCTTAACCACTGACAACAAAAAAAAAAATGATCAGGAGAAAAAGCGCCACCTATTGGGAAGTAGCAGATAAAAGCTAAAACGTACTTAGCTAAGGCATTCACCACAATCAATATGTAACGATGAGGCAATTGCTGTTGATCATTCAAGGTTGAAGGTATAACACTGGTCTTTGAATGATCAATTCACAGCAATTTGTCTCATTCCTAAGGCGCTTAATAATATAAGAAAAATAAAATACGACTACTGTCCTTTCCAAAATTCCAATACAATGCACAGAATTTAGTATGGGTTTACCCTTGAGTATTGGTCTCAAGAAAAAAAATGCATCAGGGTCAAATGTATATTTATGAAATTCTTTCTTGAAGTCGGCGTGGTCTAGTGATTACTGTGTTGGTTTACTAAGACGATAGCACCAGGTTCAAATATCTGCTCTGACATCTTGAAAAAAAAAATGAAATGAAATGAAAAAATTATTTTTTTCGGCGACTATCTCTCAGCCGTCGTGTGGCAAAAGCTCTGGGAGTAATTGATTGCCATGAAAAAGATTCTCAAATCTGTCAATCTGTTATGTATGTATGTATGTGAAATTCTTTCTTTGTAAAATTCGTTGTGTGGATATTTATTATATGGAGATGGAAGTATATTGACATTGAAACAAAAAATCTGTATTATCGAAGTAGGAACAACTTTATTGTATAGCCTCAGCAGAAAACTTTTAAGATTTGGAAGCAATAAATAAAATTGTAAGCAATAAGGGAAGCATTATGTTGTTTATTCATATCTTAAAGCTTCCAAATATGCTACAGGATAAGGTATTATAATGAATTTGTTGTACTATTTGCTTACTGGTTGCAATAAATTTGCATTTCTATTGCATTTTACCAGTTCATTTCATATAAAAATCATCGATTATTGATGCGCTCGATTAAGTGATTGTTTATAATTTCTCCTTTATAAAATAACTTATTGGTAGGCACTATTTTCTGCTGGGGCCGTTCACTATAGAGCGCAGTTTATCAGTATACTTGGGGAAAGTAACTTTGGTGAATAGGATCTACCGGATTTTTCTGGTAGTTTTAAAAGAAAATGTTTTCATCTTGTTGAGTGGAAAACAATTTTAAGTTCATTGTACCTTAAAATAAGAAATGAATATGTGCATTAAAAAACAAACAAAATAATTCACATTTAAAATATGCATTTTATTTTCTATTTAAATTTAGTATGTTTTGTTTTAAGTTTTTGTAAAAAAATTAATTTCTCATTTCACAATAATCAACAATTTTAATATGATTCTTTCGACTTTGACATAAACAAAGGAACGCGAAAAAATTGTTTCTAATTTTTTAATTTAATTTTAGTGTATGTATTTACATATGTATGTATATACTTATAAGTACGAGAACGTTTGTATGTTTTTTTTAGTTTGTTTTGTTTTTTTAACAAATTACCAAACATTTATTATTAAATGTGTTTTCTTTTGTTTTGTTACAAAATGCCTATTTAAATCGTAAAGTGTATATATATATATATATATTTAAAAATGTGTAGTGTATCACTAAAGTAAACACTTTTAGGCAGCTATTTAATCTATATATTTCAATAGAAGAATAGTGGTTCAGAATTATAGATGAAAATATGCTCATAAAATGTGCACTAAAAATTAATAATATGCACTCAATATACGCACTTTAAAAGAAAAATGTACTAAAATTAAAAAAATGCTCTTAAAATTTTTTTATTTTTGTAATTTTATTTATTTAAAATAAAAACAAAAAAATGCTGTATGTACTACTTATAGTTACAATATGTAAGTATTTAAATTTACATAAAACTACTTAAAATATTCAAAATAACACTTCAGTCTATTCGAATTATAAAATCTTTGAATTTTAAATACATACATATACGCATAATTGGCCATTACAACCCTGTGTCAAGGTTACAGCCTAGCTTCTCTAATTTAAATTAAATTTTTATTTTTGTAAATAAATAATTTTTTTTTTAAATTTTCAAATCCTAAACTCTGTCTGTTGGATCGATAAAAGTTTGTGTACATGGAAAATGTTTCCTCCACTTCTACTAAAGTTATAGGAGCGTACTTGAAAGAAGCCAATTTATTTGGGGAATACTCGATTTTGAATTCATTTGCTTTATTTGATTTGAAATCAAATGTAGTAGCAATTTTTATTATTTAATTTTTTTGTTATTTTTTAATCTCTTTTTAGTGCAGTGTTGTATAAGCAACAGCGTAGCGAAATATTTTTTCTCTTGAAGTATTAAGAATAAGTTCTTGAATCAAATGTTAAATTAAAAATTTGCAAAAGTATACAATAAAGTAAAAAATATGCATTAAAAATTTACAAAATATGCACTCAAAAGCAAAATATGCAAAAATATGTAAATCGATGCCATTTTGTCGCAAATTCTACAATTCGGTATTTGCAGTGAATGTCGCTACAGTGTTTATAACTAAAGCTCTGTTTAGATGGTTGTCAGATCCAAAAATATTTCAGTAATATTTGCTTAAAATGCCTTAACAGCGTGTGTACATAACAATTTTTTCCAGACAACCATTTCACAACATATTGCTTCATAATCGTTGTAATGTAAGTATGTATCTGATAATAAAATCATTGCCAAATATTTCTTGATATGGCAAAAGCGTTAAACAAAATTAAGAGGACTTACAAAATTAAATTTAAATACAAAGATATATATGAAAGTTAAGAAAAAAAAAGCATTTAGGTAGAAAAAATTAGTGGTTGTAAAAAATTAACATAAAAATTTTAACTTTCTAAAAATAACAAAATTAAATAGAAAAAGACAAAGAATTATCGAAGTGCTGTAACAAAAAAGTAACACAATTTTTACATTTATTTCTTTCGACGTTTTTGTGGCTTTTTTATGGCATTGAGCATTTCTGACAACATTGTCAAGGTTTTTTGAACATCAGGCAATAGACCAACCTAAATTAGACCATAAAGCGCCACGTAATTTTGCGCTGTAATGAAACTGCTGTAATGAGCAACTTCAATAAAAGCGTCAACGTTGTGCCAAGAACAATAATGTTTACTTTACCTGACATAACAAAATAGCAGATAAAATTGTAAAAACCAAACAAGCTGTTTTTTAACTACATAACTTTACTTGTTTACGCGCTGTCAAAATTAGATATTTTAATTGCAAATTATTAACGACGTACTATTTAGTTTGATCACTTATATTTTCTTGGGGCATCAGAATTTTTGACAAATAGTTTGCGCTTTACGCTCTAATTTAGGTTGGTTTGTAAATTGAAAATAAATCTTATAATGCTCAATAAAAGTGACCGTATAAATTAATACTATGCTTACACTTGTGTTTTTTTTAAAGAGTTTAAGTAAAATGTTTTAATAACTGAACATAACCTTTCACTCTATATTTGAAATGTTTAATGATGATATTTTATCAGCTGATATATCAGTTAGAGAAAATTAAACGATAGTTTGGAAGAATACAAGTATGGAATTATCAGTGAAATTAACATCTCATTCATGTTTAAGCAGTAAATACGACGATATTGAGATGTTTTGCCATACTTTGACGTATGTTAAATATCTTATCAGGGTTGTATTTAATTTTGTGTGTGTTTAGTATTTTGAGTATGTACATATATACTTATATGAAAATTTTTTTGTTTTTATCTTAAAAAATTTTATAATCTTTATTAAAACTTGAGGCTTTTTTTTAGATTAAAAAACTTTTAGTCTTGATAATCTAAATTTCTTAAGCTATGATTCACCTAATTTGCAAAATTTTTTTGCTACAGTTACTTTACCAAAATGAAGAGGCAATGACTACTATCACAATAGACAAATTTTTGATCATATTTTGCAAAAATTTTCTATTATGAAAAAAGTTCAACATGCTAGATATTTTTTTAGCCAAACTTGAAGCACTATATTATAAATCGTATGAGTTGGATGGATTAGTGTGAACTTAATTCGACACACGAGATCTCTTATTATAGTTACTCACAAGGAGTAGTTATAATTAAATCTTTGTAACCTTTTGTTCAATAGGTTAAATAATTAGATGACAATTGCAGTTACATCTTTTCCAATTTTTATTCTGTGTTATAATTTAAAATATTTTCTTCAATTTTAACCGAGTTTGTAAATATAAATTTTTAAGTATTTTTATTTACTTTATGAAACCAAGTTTTTCAAATACCAAATACCAAATACCAATACTTTATGAATAGAGAATAGTAAAATAAATATTTTTAAATTATAGTGGTTTTGTATTTTTCGTTAAATATTTGCCTGATGTGACCATACCTTTAGAGTTGCAGTAGTACTTCCAAATGTTTTGTATAGATCTAAAAAATGTAAAAAAAATTAAAGTGACCGTAGCAGTTTGGAGCGCACTATATGCATATATTTTCCTTTATGTATTGTATTTTGTAAACTATTTCCCCTCTTATAGTATTTGTATTTTATTTTAAAAGCACTTCCAATTATACATATATTTTTGTGATTACATGTTTTAATGCTATTAAAAACATAAGTAAATATTTGGAAATATGAGTATTTCTTAATGGTTTTAAGTGTTTTTATTTTGGACACATTTTACAAAATTACTTTTTGTTCTACTTTAATATATTGTTCATTTTTTCATCAATATGATTTTTTAATATGTGATTTTATAATTTATTTATTGCTTCTACATATTAGGTTTGTTCCCGTAAACCAAATTAGAATCAATGGTTTTTGTTCTCTCGTATGCAAATTACTAGCAGTTTCTTTTGATTCTTGTGATATAATAATATAAGGTATAAATGTAAAAATTAAAAAAAATTGTCATTTCAATTCTAAATAAATGAAAATTTAAATTAAAACGAATTTATTCTATATGTATGCACATATACATAAGTGTAAAAATTGTCTATAAAAAAAATATTGCGAAAAAGTTGGTACACCATAAAAGCAATTGGACTTAAACTTAACAAGTAAAGACTAAAATACAGATCCAAAATTATATACGTATTGTAATAACATACTTATATACACACATAATTGCTCATTACAACCATGTTTCAGGGTTACGGCCTAGCTTCTCACAGCACTAAGAGGTAGTCGCCGAAAGAAATATTGTTTTTTCCATATACCTTTTTTCTTTTCTGTATTCTAATAAAGTATCAATTAAACACCTTGTAGTCACACAATTTTTAAATTGTATCCGTATAAAGTCCGAATTTAATTTCAATTTATCGAGTAGCTATATTGATCGAATAATATATGAACATCTATATGTGAACAATCCTTTTTAGCAAAATAGAACACAAAGTGTGGCATTCGCTAAAAAATCTAAATTTGGGAAGTATATTGACGTAAAGAATTTTTTAACTACAAAATTAAGTTTAATTTAAAGAGTTCAGACAGCTTCGAGGGGTATTGAAGAGTTAAATATCAGAAACAGCTTACGAGAGTAGCAGAAATTTAAAAGAAGGTACACATATAATTTCGGTATAGAGAAGTTTGTTTAATTTGTTTAATTTGGTGGTTAGTGTGTGGGATTACTAAGATGATAGCGCTGGCTTCATATCTCAAGAAATATGAAAAGATTATTTCTTTCGGTGACTACCTCTCAGTAGTCTTCTGGCAAAAGCTGTGAGAGTAATTGATTGCCATGAAAAAGCTTCTCAAATCTGTCGTACGTAGATATAAATTAACACACACAGCATGAGTGCTGCGAGAAACTAGGCCGTAACTCAGAAACAGGTGGAAATGGCCAGTTTTGTCTGCATGTGTGTTAGAATATATTAGCATAGAACGAAACATAAAAAGGAAACTTTAAAGTTTAGGAATGGCCTCCACTTAGTCTTGACCATTCTAAGTCAACGATATATGCAAATGGTCAAACATTTAACACTTTAAATGATTTAAAAGAAGCTTTAATTGAAAACTGAAAAGCTGTTCTCGAAAATATATTGCATAACCTAAACAACTCTATGGGAGTAAATGATGTTATTGCTAATCGAAGTGGACATACGAGTATACAAATTGGAGTATGTCTTTTCAATTCAAACTTTTCTGATTTATTGATGTGGAGCAATGTTTTTATTTTTAAGTTGGCAGCACAATTTTAGGTCAATTGGTTCATTGGTACAATAGATACGCTTGTGTTTGCGAACAAAGAAAAGTTGTTTCTTCGATTTTTAATATGCCTGAAATAATTGAACCAAGAAATAGCCTTACATTTTGAGCCCGAAATTAAGATGTCGGTGGCAGAAACATTCAGAATGTTTCAGAAGGCTTTTGGTGGAAAGTCAATGCCTAGAGCAGGTGTGTTTGACTGGAACAAATTATTAAAATGAGATCGAGAACGCTTTGAAGACGAACTACATCATAGACCATCAAGAATATCAACTAATCAGCTATACGTCAACAAAATCAAAAAGCTAGAGAGCTTGCCGATATTGTTGGAATTTTTGTTCTTTAAAAAAGTCAAATCTAATATTGGGGCCAAAACACTAAATTTGTTGGAGAAACAACGTCTATGAATGCCTATAAAAGGGTGCGTACTGACTGTAAGGAAAAGATGGAATGCATAATAACTAGCGATGAGATTTGGGTCTACATTTACGATCCAGAACTAATCGATCACTTAAGCGAATATGCTGTCAATGAAGAGTCGAGACAAAAAAAAAAAAAAAATTACGCCAAAGTCGCTCAAAAATTAATATCATGTTGACAGTGTTGTGCTTTATGGATTCCTTACAACTGGCGAAACGGTTAACAAACAATATTATTAGAGTATAATGCGTTGTTGTTAATGTACCATCTCACACTGCATTAAATTTCACCGTATTCGCCTGATTTACCACCGTGTGACTTCTGAATGCACAGCATACTTAAAAGATTTGAAGAATTTCAGACGCAATAAAAAGCAAAGAAAAGAAGGGATGTTTAAATTGATAAGTCTTACGCCTATTGTACATATTACGAGTACTTAAAATTAAAGTGTATACTTTTAAAAATGGTGATTTACTATTTAGTTTTTCTGCATTTTTTTTTCATAATGCATAAATTATATATAATAATGTCTAAATTACAATAAAAAATTGTTTTCATATATATATTGTGTAATGAAATTCATAAATATTATTTTGTCACAATATAATAACATAAGCAGAGTAATTTTTACAACAACTTTTGTGGCATATAATCTGTTTTATACCTTGTTATTAATGTTTTAATTCTTTGTTATTAATGTTTCATTTTTGCTTTTTTTTTTGTTTTGCTTCTAGGAAAATGGTACCTATCTTTCTGCTCTACTGTGCCGTGAACAAGGCTGCAAAGGTATTGTTATACCGGTACAAACGAAAACTATGCAACCAGACTGGCGTTGTTTGACATGTGAAAATGTATTCCCGCATTCAAAAATGGCACGTTATCAAGATTTCGCTTTAAATACCATAAACAATCGTATAAATGTCAGTAGTGTTAGCGATATGATAACATTTATTGATGAAGTGTGTCCAAGATTTTGTCCACCCACTAATTACGTATTGGTAGAGGCTAAATTAAATGTCATATGGCGTATGTCGAAAATGAATGCAGAAGAATTTACTGAAGAGCAACTAAAGTGCAGGGATCGTTACAAAGAGGAGATATTGGGTTTGATGGAGAAATTAGGTGCCGGTGATTGTACTCTAAAGAAATTGATTACAGAACAAATACCATAATCATCATTATAATGAAAATGATATATTAATGCAATTGTGATTAAATCTATTAAAAAAAAAAAATAAATAAAATTTATTATTATTTTATGTGACCAATTACTCAATTTAAAATGTAACAGACAAACATACATACAAATGTAATTAATAATTTTTTCATCATAAACAAATAAATTATTAGAAATTTTATTGTAATTATAAATAATTTTTTTTTTAATTTTTTCTAAATGCTTTACATTATTTTCTAGTGACAAATTAAAATGTATTTAATAAAGTACACAAGTTTTAGACAAGACAATTGACATTTTCAGACAGCTGTCATTAGTTTGTTTCTTTTTTTGTTATTGTTTATTTTAATTTTGCTTTTCATTTTGCAGGCATCTACCAAATCATAAAAATTTCATTGAAGAAACTTGACAGAAAAAAAAATTTTAATGAAGGTTTGTATGCACGTAAGCATGTTTTAATATTTTTATTTGTAATATGCATAGTAAAGGGTTAATTTAAATAAAATAGATTTTTAAAGAAAATGGAGTATGACATTCTAGATATTGTTTCCAAAATTCCAATACAATGCACAGAATTTAGTGGGGTTTACCCCAGAGTATTGGTTTCAAATAAAAAAAACAAAATAATTGAATTTATAACTTATTAAATTTAATTACAGTTTCTTGTAATTTGCAATTTGAAAACTACTTGACTAAAGCAATTTGATTAGCTCTAAAGGTTTTTATTGAGTTTCTAATTACAGTAATTGATTTATATTTCGGTTCCGATTAATAATAAGATGCCAAAAACAAATAGTAATTGATTGAAATTAATTACAATTACAGGAAGTTTCTGTTTGAGAGAAAGAAATTAAATTTATTATTTGAAAAACTGCTAGAGAATATCAATGGTGCAAACCTTTCTCCTAGTCAAATTTTTTGTATTTTTTTATTTTATTTTTTTTTTCTAGATTTTTAATTAAATTCATTGCCAAAATTAGGATTTTAGTTTTTCTTTTTCACAACGTTTCAAGACTACTTATATTTATTTAGTTTGTATTTATTTGTTTATTATCATTGATGTTTTTGCATTGTGAAAAATAGAAAACTAATTCAAAATTTATGTATAAATACATAAATATGTATATGTGTTTAACAAGCCTTAAAGATAAGTTGTCAGAGATTTCGTTAAATATTTACATAACATTATGCCTTTAAATGCACTTAAAGATAAAACAATAAAAAATGCAGAATACAAAAGTATTGCTCTTCACAATCTGACTGTTGACATAATAACTTATCTGGCAAATATATAAAACTGAAAACTGTTTGAACGATGCTCTCTTCTTTTCGGTTTAGGTAGCTTTAGAAAAATACATCACAACGGCAGAAGGAAGGCTTATTGATATTCGAAATGAAAAATTATTGGGACTCGAATTGTAAAATTGTATTTGTTAGTGATTTAAATCTGTACAGTTCGCCTTAGCACATTAATTTTAGGCACACGATTCAAAAAGGCCAATATGTTCTTTATGCTAATAATTTAACTCCCCGTGGTGTAGTGGTTAGAGCGCTCGCACAAAAACTCCAACGACTCAGGTTCAAATCCCAGCAAAGGTGAAAAAATTAAAAAAGTTAGTTTGCGGTTTTTTCAAAAATATAATTTAAAAATAAGAGGTCCCCCCCCCTCCAAAAAGACCATCTCAAAAGAAACCGCTCCACTCAATTCCATCTTAACCAATGTCATCAAAAAACGAATGATCAGGCGAAAAGCGCCACCTATTGGGAAGTAGCAGATAACAGCCAAACCTACTTGACGAAGACACTCACCACACAATCAACATGCAACGATGAGGCAATTGCTGTTGATCATTCAAGGGTGAAGGTATAACACTGGCCTTTGAATGATCAATTCACAGCAACTTGTCTCATTCCTAAGGCGCTTAATAGTAATAAGTATAAGAAAAACAAATAAAATGTACGTTCTGTCATAAATGTATTGTCCTTTCCAAAAATTCCAATACAATGCACTGCATTTTGTAGGGGTTTACCCCTGAGTATTGGTCTCAAAATAAAAAAAAAAAGGCAAATTCAGTTAAGGCAAATTGAAAATCTTCTTTTAATCTGGCATGCAGATTATCAGTTACATCAGGAGATTAGGTTAAAATTGAGTTGTTCTAACTATGCTACACAAAAAAATAGTTCAACTTAAAAAATCTTTAGTGGCTTATTCTAATTACGACTAAGGCACCATGTTATTACCCCTAAACACTTATCAGTACTAAGTCGATTGAATAAAATGCTCGGGTAACAAGCAGCGTACACCGGCAAGTGTTTGCAAATACTCGTTCTTACCAACTCTCCTGATAAACCACTGTATGCTTCTCTTAGTACAAATGGAAACTGCCCGAATATAAGTTTGAAAGACTAAGAAGTAACAAAATATGGAAATTACATTTTTACAGAATCCCTCTATACCTATGTCTGGAAGGGCCCAAGCCCAGGCAAAGTAAATATTATCAGTCTAATTCATAATTACATAAAACGTGCTTATAAAGCCTTATAAGCAAGAGTTCTTAATTTTGAATTGTACATACATAGATACATAATTGGCCATTTCAACCCTGTGCCAGGATTACGGCCTAGCTTTTCGCAGCACTCATGTTGTGTGTGTTAATTTTTATCCATGAGTACCGGGACCTACAGTTTAAAGTCGACTCCGAACGACATTATGATTGTTTAATAGTTAGTTTGCTCTTATTAAAATTTTATGAATAAGATTTTTTTTTTTTAATTTATAAGAGAGATATTGTCTCATAACTAATATATGGTTTAAGCCTAAAATAAAGAGTTATTTTGAATCAGACTGTACTAAAGTTTCAAAATTAGTAATGAATGTAAAAGGCTTTAAAAACGATGAGTCAAAAAGTGGGCGGAGTTGTACAAGTGGGCAGGGTGTTTCCTATAAGAATTCTTGACAACAGTAATAATGAAATTTTGGAAGAACGTCAGTATTTCTATAAATTAAAGAAGAAAACAAATGTTGTTAAGGATTAATTTAATTTTTAATTTCATATTTTTTTTTCCTATACATTTTTATTGAAATTTCTTTGAGTTATACACAGAAATTCTTAAAATTACTGTGTAGATTTTTAAAGTGATTTGAAGAAAAAAACTCCCGGCTTAATACAATGAATGTGTTCTTTACATTTTTCTAAGTTATCTCTTCCGATTTTCAAGAATATTCCTGGTAAGGATCGTAAGTTTTAAAAAGTTATTTTTATTGCATGTCTAAGTATAGAATATTTTCCAATCGAATTTAAAACAGCCAAAATTGTTCCTATCCTAAAACTCAACAAACCTCCCTATAACCCGTCTTCTTATCGTCCATAGGTACAATTTATAAGAAAATTATCAACCAGAAACTAACAAAATTTATAGAATCCAATAATATTTTCCCTCAACATCAGTTCGGTTTCCGTAGGGAGCATAAAAGTGTTCAATCTTTAGTCCGAATCAGAAATTTGGTTACCAATAATTTTACTAGTAAAAAATCTACGGCAATGGTGTTACTGGATGTCAGAGCAGCGTTCGATTCTGTATGACACAATGGTCTTATTTATAAGATGATTACCTTCAATATTCCAAATTATTTAAATAAAATAATAGAAAGTTTTCTTCTTAATCGATCATTTAGGGTACACATTGGATCATCGCACTCGGAATTATTCAATATTCCGGCAGGATGTCCTGAGGGTTCCTATCTATCTTCTACTTTATATAATCTTTATAAGTCTGATTTTCCTCAACTAGAAAACTGTACCATTTCTGTCTTTGCTGTCTTATGCTCAGGCATACATACATACATAACTGGCCTTTACAACCCTGTGTCAGGATTACGGCCTAGCTTCTCGCAGGCATACTTTACTCAAATATTAGTGCTAATTTACAGGTAGCTTTAGATAATTTGTTTCATTATTTTAATAAGTTGAAAATAACGCTGAACTCGGGTAAAACATTGGCAATATAATTTACTAGGAAACGGAAACTATGTTTTGTCCCCAGAGTAATTTAACATTTTTAAATTCTGATATTCAATGGGAGAGAAGCGTCAAATACCTAGGAGTAATACTTCACCTAAAAATTAAATTTAAAGATCATATAAAATATATAATAAAAAAACTAAATGTCCTCACACGTATACTATATTCCTTTATAAATAGAAACTCGAATCTATCTATTGAAAAAAAAAAATGTTGATATTTAAACTAATTTTTCATGCTGTAATATTTTATGCAACGCTTATGTGGGCTAAGAGTGCGGCTTGCCATATTGGGAAACTACAGATTGCCCAGAACAAATTATTAAAGCTAATTTTTAACCTTCCTAGGTTTTTTTCAACGGCAAGACCACACTCTCACGCAAATATTGAGCTTGTTGGAAAAAAGTTAAATAGGTTGAATACATAGATACATAACTGGCCTTTACAACCCTGTGTCAGGATTACGGCCTAGCTTCTCGCAGCACTCATGTTGTGTGTGTTAATTTTTATTCATGAGTACCGGGAACTACAGTTTAAAGTCGACTCCGAACGACAGACTTGAGAAGCTTGCTCATGGCAATTAATTACTCTCAGGGCTCATGCCTTAGTAAGCCAACATACTAACCACTAGACCACGGCGACTACAAAATTTTATTCTAGATGCTCAGGATCTGCACACTAGGGTAATAACTTTTTACATTCTTTCAAATATCAAATCTCCCCAGACAAAATCGTGTATGGCATGGACAAATATTAAGAATTGCGTTTTTAGTTTTCCGCTATGGTTAAAAAAGGTTACTCACCAAACGCGTTAAAGTTTTGAACCTTAACGTCTGATCATTACATCTATATAACTAAGGCATACTGATTTCAATAGTAAAGTTCGTTTTCGAGTCAATGGAATAGTTTTCTTCCAAATTTGCTTTTAATTTCCGCTTTTATTGCAGTTTTTTATAAGTATAAAAAAATCACTCGATCCAGAGTGCATGGTATTGGATAAGTTTATTTCTTTAAGTGTAGCAAAAACCATATCATTCATTTCGTTCTTCAATTTTTCTTAGCATTTTCAAACGAATAGTTTAGTTTTTACATTTCTTGTAAAATTAATTTTCATATGTCTATTATTTAATAGAAAAGTATTTTTTTTCTACATTTACAAACATTTTGTTCTTCTTAAATTAGTGCGTGCAAATGATTTATGAAGATGGGCGTTGTGGTGCTTATTTTTTCTTTTTCATTATTCTTTAATTAAATGAATATTTTTTTCATGTTCTACATACATTTTCAATTTCATTATGATTTTGTAAATATTTTGTTTTTATATTTTCAGAACTCTTAGGCTTCTAAGAACTGATGACGGAAATACCTTAATAATACAATAAAAAGGAAAACAAGCTATCAAATTAGAAATTTAAATTTTAATTAAAAAAAAATTACACAAAACATATACTTACATATTTTAATAAACAAATGTTCCTCAATTGACATTTTGTCTAATATAAAATAATTTTCATCTTATAAAAACAAATAAAAAAAAAATAAAACAACAATGTAATGTTCTTTGATGTTTTCTTCTAAGATCTATGATTGTTAATAAATTTATTAAAAAAACCAAGAGAAGACAATTATATACCAAATGCAAGTGTTCACAAAATATTCAAAAACATATACATATAAAAACATTCATATATTATATATCAATTAACAAATATTAATCAGATTTAAATAAAATCACACAAGCTGTAATGGGCTAAACACTAAACAATTTATTATATTAAAGTTATATTCTACAATTTAGTACACACTAGAGTTCTGCACAAGCACAACTAAAATCGTTGGAATGGCATATACAGTATTCCCCGGATAATTGCCCCACGCATATTTACCTCAATTTCTAAATCCCCATATGTTTTCTTACCAATGTCTAATAAAATTCCACAGTTAATTAACTATATAAACAAAAATCAATGTTGGACCGATTTCGACGAATTTTTGTTTCTAATGATTAGGGCAACCAAAAATATGCTCTATAAAATTATTTTTAAGCGACTAAAATATGCATTGAAAAAACACTTTTGAGCGTTAAAAATATGCTCTATAAAACTCATAATACAATACATAAATATGTTGATGTAAAATTACGTATATTTTTTTCAAAAATTTGAAAACATGAAAAATAACAATTAGCCACTATCCAGATAAAATAAAATTCCTTTATATTTACATAACGCTCATTTGCGAGAAGAGTGTAATAATTCAAACATTTTTTAGTTAATAATGCAGAAATATGA
Organism: Metopia argyrocephala; assembly: GCA_963576795.1. Classification (NCBI taxonomy): domain Eukaryota; kingdom Metazoa; phylum Arthropoda; class Insecta; order Diptera; family Sarcophagidae; genus Metopia; species Metopia argyrocephala. The sequence goes on from OY756208.1 coordinate 8,483,423, forward strand.
GACGAACTGTAATTTAAATCATAGCTAAAAATTGTGCTTTTATCTATTTTTTTCACTGAGTGGCGTTCAAAAGTGTCTTGTATTTTTACTATCAGTTTGGCTAAATTAAATGTTTAAATGCATTTAGCTCAGAATCGCTTTTTTTGAGTTATGCCACTCTTCTCGAAAATGAGCGATATATTTATTTTAATTCCAAAATTAACTAAAAATAAAAAAGTATAAAAAAATAACAATTCAAATTTTGAAACATAAAGCTTTGTCGTAAAACGCTCTTGTACATCGCGAAACTTCTTTCGACATCAACGGAAGTAAATAATTGGTGCAAATTTGAAAGCAAACGTTTCTTGGCTTCTGTTCTTGCGTCGAGCTCAATAAATTTTGAACTTAGGAGGTGTTGTTTTATGGTAAGTATTGACTGACAGAATATTCCTATTAGTTTTAAAATCTTGGTATTCTCTAGTTTACTCTGTTTGACACGGATTGCTTGATTTTCGTCATATTCTTACGAAAATTTAATTAATTTTAAATTCAACTCTTAATTTAATTTATTATATCAGGCAATTGTTGCAATTTTTCTCCAATAGGTACAATGTTGAAAAATACGTATCTTTTAATATGAAATTCTTTATTAGGCAATTTTTTTTATACGCTAATTCCCCTAAATGTAAAATTTGTATGCTTTGTATTTTATTCGTTTTTTGCTTTGACGTGTCTATCAAATTAACATTAACTATTGCACAATAGTTTAAGAAGGAGCTTCTTGAACCATTCTCGCCAATTTCCCAAATTCCACAATGTTTAATTTTAAGCGTTTTCAAGAGTACCCTTGTTATTCAATAGATTATACTTCAGTTGTGTGTCAGTCCGTAGTAATTTTTTTGAAAAAATAACAATTGGTACTACACGTAAATTCTTCTAATCTTCATACAAATATGAAAAAGATTGAATAATGCAAAAGTATGCATTTATGACGAAATATGCAAAAATATGCCGTAACAAATAGGGGCTAAACGTCGTAGGTTTTCCTAAAATGAATTAATATTTTGCTTGTTTTGTCAATAACATTCAGGAAAAAAAAAATGCTAATGCATTTTTTTGGTTGCCCTACTAATGATCGTCGTGATCCAACTAAGGTGTTTACTGAAAGAAAATTTTGCCCACTTTTTTGATTTACCTAAAATCCGAAAACGGCTCCATCAATTTGACTAATTTTTCTTTCAAATGTTTGTATTAATCAGTTTTAAGTTTTCATCGAGAGAAAAATTTGCCACGCCTACTTTTAGTACTGATTTTTGTAGTGGGCGTGCAACCTCCCATAAGAGTTAAAAATTGATTTCTGTATACATACGTATCTTTAGAAGTGTTGAAGTTAAAGTTTCTAAATTTGGTGTGATTGCTTTTGTAGTCATTAAAAATTATCAGTAGAAAAAAGGGCAAAAGACAAACTGACTATGGAGTTCAGTATATTGTAGTGAATTAATATAAGTAGTCATTAGTATTAAAAGTAAATTAAGTTAATATTACAAAACTTAAATAATTATTGTTAATATACCAAATTTGTTATTATAAGTACCACCCTAATTATTATTTTATTCCTACTGGAAACCTATTGTTATTCCAGTATTGTAGCGATCTATTATGGAAATTTTGTAGTTTGATTTTACCGTTAGTTCTGTATATAAACGAAAGAAAAATCAATAAAGAAATCATTATGATCTAAGCCTCTAAATCGGCATCAGACCTTTTTTATTTTTTGGCATATAAATTTGCCAGTAACTAAAACCACTTAGTAACCGTGGCGTTTATTAGCGCCGGTACACAAAACATTATGTAGGGAAATTCATTACTTTTTTTATTTGCCCACAACATCCTTTACAATATCTTGAAGTCAGTAACAGTTAAGGTTTTTGTCTTCCGTAGTCACTAAAAATCATCAGTCGAAATAGGTGGACAAGTGATAGTGGTAGGTGTAGCGAAGCACGCTGGGTTTAAGCTAGTTTAATATAATTATTTCAAAACGATGTTTTGGTTTTAGTTCTTTACTTTATAATATGACAGAACAAAATATTAGAGAATATGTGAAACGCTATTGTGGAACATGGTTTCAAGTGATAGTGCAATGAATCAACTTAGATGAAAGGTTATGTGTTTGTATGAAAATACACAAATCGAACCAGCTCAGAATGCATTATTCATTATTTGACGAAAATAATTATAATTCGTTCGTTGCACAAAACCCTTTAAACAAATTCTTCGCGTACCCTTTTTTATGACTCGAAAGAATTGCAAATTTATTGGGCTTTTAAAAATGCCTTTCAAATGAATTTATTTTAAATTTCATACTTATAATTAAGAAATCATGAGAATGGCATGTATGTATCTTGAACCCTTTCATTTTATTTTGCTGCGGAAGTGTGCAGAGGGTAATATTGTGCAGGCATTAAGACACTGTAAAAACTTAAGATTGATTTGAAAAAAATGTTGCATTTTCTTTCCTTTTTTTTTGCACTACAAAGTGTGCAAAATATATAAATTTGAATTGCTTTTAGAAATTAAATCAATACTTATTATATAATTACAATAAACTATTTGTATTTACAATGTATTTAGAAAATGTTTAAGACAATTTGAATTCAGCTTTTAAATACTTTCGACTATTCGATTCAGTTTTAATTTTACCTTCAAAGATTAATGTTCGTCTGTAATAATTCGCCATACAAAGTAAAGAATATTCCATTTGTTTAGAAATGATTGCTGAATTTTTTGAAAATCGTGAAATTTTTATTACCGGTGGATCGGGTGGGTTATAAGGACACTTAGTATATCTTACTAAATGAAAGAAATATAATATAATTATTGTGTGTAATTTAGGTGCTTTTGGTAAAGGTCTTATTGAGAAACTATTACGCTCCTGTAATGTTAAGAAAATTTATATTCTTTTACGTTCCAAGAAAAATGTTTCAAGTGAAGACCGTTTGCAAAAACTTAAACAAGAAATGGTAAGTAAAAGGAAATATTTTTAAATTTTATTATTAAAAAATTTTTATAACTGCAACATGTGAATAAATTACGTTAGAAAACGCATATACACATTGCAAACACTGCCAGTCTGCTAGTAAAGCAGGATTGTTTCAAATTTTTATGCAATAATTTCCTGATACTAAAATTATAGAGAAAATATCAGTTAAATTTTTAAAATATTAAAGCAATTATGGGGGTATTCGCTGAAGCTGCGTAATGCTAAACAAAACGAAAAATAAAGGAAAGTTTAAGACTATCTGTTTAATAGAAGTAGTACTCATGATTGAATCTGTGCAAACTAAAATTAAGTGAATGTGCTGTGAAAATGGCCATAGAACGTGAGCATCCTTTTATAATTATTTATATTTTTATTATTTGATATGGTCCTGCCGGATTTACCGAAAAAAACTGGAATCTCCTAAAAAAAAAAAACATCAGTTATTTCCTGGTCATGTTGACCAAGCAATGACCAATGACAGTCAAATCAATACTTTTCGTGCCTTCTAATAAAATGAATTTTAACTTTATTAATGTCGACAATTTAGAACCTAAAATCTGTTTTCGTTTAGAAATAAATGATTCCGTATACAAATTGCAAGAATATAATCTGTTCCATTCAGATAGATCACATATCACTGATGGAGAAACAACGGGAGCCAATGGTGGCTTAGTAGTAATCTATATAAGATCAGGTATAAACTGCATTACAAAGCTAACGTAGACGCCCGGCTGTGTCATTGAATATGTATTAATGGAAGTGACAGCAATGCGTAATCGAAAATTGTTAGTAGATTTTGTATACAAACTGCATAGATACATTCTAGTTCGATCAATTGTTTAAATTTTGGAGGATATTTCTAGGTGACTTCAACAACAACATTCTTGCAACGTCCAACATCTTCATTAGGTTTATTACCCGTGAATATGTACTTTAACACCAACACATTATCATAGACAATCAAATAGCCTTATAGATATAGTGTTTGTAAACGGCATATCTGGAGTGGCTTTTTATGAGCAAATCTCAGTATCTGCTTTCTCTAATCATGATCTACTATTCGCGACATATGAGTTTTTTCATCTTGATAACATCAGCGATCAGTTAAATTTTTACAGGATAACGTAAAAAGCATCAAAGAGACAAAATGTCTCTGTTACAAAAGAAGACTCTCTTGGGCTATTGATAGTAAGTCCAAATGGAATGAAATTCGTGAAATTGATATTGGAAAAGGAAAAACCGCAACATTAATGATGTAAATCAAAGTTTTTTAAACAACAACACTCCTCAACCAAGGCACAATATATATGAAGATTACTGTATAGTCCCAATCGAAAACCAATTTAGTTTTCATTCGTCAACCAGGGTGTTGTTATGTTGAGTATTTCTGCAGTTAAGTCGAAGGCAACTGGGATGGACGAAATAAACCCCTTATTTCTAGGAGTACTATTACCTATTACTATTATTATTATTATAACATTACATTGTTGTTTAATTTATCTATAAAGTATAGTGTTTTGCCAGAAATTTGGAAAGATTCGTTTATCATTCCACTTTATAAATCTGGCTGTAAGTCTGATCATCTTTGTTATCAGGTCTCATCATTACTATCTTCTTGCCAACATGGTTTCCGCAAAAGATATTCTACAGTCACTAATCTTTTACAATTTAGTACCCTTATCAATCGTGGTTTTGTTGATAAAAAACAAACGGTTGTTATATACACCGACTTTAGTAAGGCATTCGACAAAGTGAACCATAAACTGCTTCTGAAGAAGTTACACTTAATGGGATTTTCTGGAAATTGTTTACGATGAATCAATTCATAACAGGAAGCAAAACGTTATATTTAAGAAAGTTGCTTCGAATCCTATTTCCGTTACGTCGGGTGTCCCTCAGGGGAGTCATCTTGGACCATTACTTTTTTCATTATTTATTAATGATTTGCCCAATGTAATACAAAATTCACATATACTAATGTACGCGGATGATGTTAAGTTATTTTATATCTACAATGACTTAAACGATTTATACCTGCAAGAGGATTTATGTTGCTTACACTCCTGGTGTGAACAAAATTAAATGCAATTAAATTTGAAAAAGTGCAAATATATGTGTTTTTTCAGAAGAAAGCATCTGAATGTTAAATACTTTTTGAATACTATGGAACTCGAAAATGTCAGTACATGTAAAGACATTAATTTAATTGTAAATAAAGCAAGATGTCTTCTTGGCTTCATCAAACCTTGGGCTAAGGAATTTGAAGACCCTTATATAACAAAGCAATTATTTACATCTTTGGTTCGCCCCGTTATGGAATATGGATCGGTAATATGGGATCCATCTTACAGGCTGTATAGTAACGAAATTGCATCAGTACAAAAACACCACAGGACGTGGTGGAAAATAAATTGCTAATTTCTTGTTAATTTGATTTATTATTTAATATTTTTAATTAATTTGTTACATATTTACACTAATATTACATTATTTCATGATTTTGTAAACATGTTTATATTATTGATTTTATTATGTTTGTTGATTTTTAAAAAAAAATTTTTTTGAATTTATAAATACACATTTTCGGTATTTAAAATTTGAAAATATTTTATAAATAAATATATCCTGAAGACGCTACACGCAGGAGTAGCGAAATATTGATTATTAAATAAAAGTTTTTATTTAAAAAAAAAAAGACCTTAAGCTTGAGAATTTCATTACATCAAAAGCTAAATATTGATTAATAATTTTTAACCTTTACAGATTTTTGAACACTTGAAATTATTGAAACCTGATGAAATGGATAAAAAATTAGTGGCCATACCTGGTGATGTTGCAGAGCCTATACTAGGCATTACCCGAGAAAATCAAAAACTTTTACAAAACGTTTCCATTGTATTCCATTGTGCAGCTACAGTACGTTTTGATGAACCTCTAAGAGATGCCCTTAAACTGAATGTAGGCGGAACTCTAGAGGCTATAAAATTGGCTGAAACTTTAAAAAATTTAAAAGTTTTCCTGCATGTTTCGACATTCTATAGCAATCCATACTTGAAAAAAGTTGAGGAAAAAGTCTATAAATCACCAATGGACTGGAAATTCTGTTTGAATCTATTAAACAGAAAAGATATAAGCGAAGAGCAATTGGATGTGTTAACAAGAAAGTGAGAAGTTGTTCAGATAATATACAAGGGGGTTAGAATCTTTTAACGCTTTGTTTTCTATTTTTAAGATTAATTGTAGGTTTTCCAAACACTTATTGTTTTACCAAAAACTTGGCTGAGTCTTTGGTTAACGATTATAGGCATAGACTTCCATTGGCCATATACAGGCCTTCTGTAGGTAAAAATATATTTACTTTTAATTTTCATGAAAGTATTTTCATATGCAAATGCTAGTTTATATTTACGAAAGTTTATATTTTATTTTTTCAGTTTTATTTGCCATTGAAGAGCCTGAACCGGGTTATCCACCTTCTATGATGAATTTAATGGGATTAATTGTTGTTATGGGTGCTGGAATTATGAAAAGTCTTTATATGTTAAAACATGTTAGACTTGATCTTACACCTCAAGATTATGGAGTTAAAGCTTTATGCTATTACACTACAAAAACAGCCCACCTGTATGACAATAAGAAGCTACTGCCTTCAGAAGTACCCGTTTATAATTTGTCCTCTTATACACACTCCAGAATTACGTTGCCTGAATTAATTACAATAGCCGAAGACTATGGACTGTGGAATGAGGCTGCTTTTGAGAAAAATTTACAGTTGCCCAGTGTATATACCACTGAGAGTCGTTTTATTTACATGATGCTGGTGTGTAACGTTAAATTTAAAATTATTGTTTTTCTTCTTTAAATAATTTAAATTTAAATTTAATTTTTTTAGATCTTTTTAAAACAAATTCCCATTTCATTACTGGCTGATTTTGCTTTGATTTTAATGGGTCTTAGGCCTGCTCTTATGCGTGCTCAACGTAAATTATATTGTACTTTAGAAGTCATGAAACCTTTCCTGTTTAATAACTATGAAAGTAATGGCACAACCGATTTTAAAGAAATCTTGAAAATGACAAGTGGGTAAGTAAAAGTTACATATCGTCGGTTGGCAGGTAAATCTCACTAAGTGCTATGCTATATGACTGCAGTTAGTGAGTTTTACTTGTTAACCGACGATATGAAAGTGTAAAATAAAGAATAGGTGAAATTTTTTAAATTTTGATTTTTTTTAAAGAACGGACTTTAATATGGATTCGGCGTTATTTGCAAATGACTTTTATTGGACTGTTGGGGCTACTAAGTCCTTGGTTTATGGTGTAAGAAAATATTTATTAAAGGAGGATCCGAAAACATTGCCCAAATCTCGAATGGTAATGAAAATGTAAGTGTTAAATTCAATTAATAAACAGTGTTGCATATTACTATTTTTATTACACAGTATACAACTTCTAGAAAACAAAATCGTCGTTCAGAAAGATAACTACAGTGTTCCACGGATATATATGAATCGACAAATATATCAAAATTTTTGGGCAATTATGCGTGGAAGTCATATAAACGGATACGGTTAATTGCCTTTTTGAGGCAATTAATTGCCTGTCAATACATGTGAAAAGCAAGTAACTTTATACTTATTAGGGTGGCCGTTATTTAATTTTTTTCGTATTTTGGCAAACCCCTTAGATTGATTCCAAATTAGAAAAAAAATATATATAAAAAATTTTAGATCGTTTGCATAATTATTGGGCGTGCCTTCAGCCCACAAAGTTTGCTAAAAATGCTATTTTTCTCACTATGGCTCGCTTTAATTGTTCATAACTTTAGTAATATTTATTTTAGAGAAAAACCTTATTCACAAATATTTTGGGGCTATATCTGATGAACAATGTTGCTCCGTATTAGTTTTCTTTAACATTAATATTAAATCCAGAAAAAACGAAATTAAAAATAATAGCGAAATTTTCACATATCTTCGCATTCTTTGCATACGAAATTATTTTCTTACAGTCAAATTCATAATAACTCCTTAATTTAGGTTTTATCCATACATTAGTTATGAGACGTTATCTGTCTTATAAGCTCAAAATAAAAAATCTTTTTCATAAACCTTTCATATGAGCAAATTAACTAATAAACGATTTTAATGTCATGCTGGCAATACCATGATATTATTTCAGCATAGTGATGGACAATAAAAGCTATCGGTTACTTCGGTAATTTTTTAATAGTCATAAAAATAATGTAATACATACATACATAACTGGCCTTTACAACCCTGTGTCAGGATTACGGCCTAGCTTCTCGCAGCACTCATGTTGTGTGTATCAATTTTTATCCATGAGTACCGGGACCTACAGTTTAATGTCGACTCCGAACGACAGACTTGAGAAGCTTGTTCATGGCAATTAATTTTTCTCAGAGCTTTTGCCAGAAGACTGCTGAGAGGTAGTCGCCGAAAGAAATATTTTTTCATATTTCTTTTTTTGAAGATGTCAGAGCCTGGAGTCGAACCCAGGACCCATGTCTTAGTAAGCCAACACACTAACCACTAGACCACGGCGACTACAAAAAAAATAATGTAATAGTAACACAATTATACATAAAATAGATGTGATTGAAGTAATATTTACTGCTATTAAAAAATAACTAAAATAAACTGAAAAAATAAAAAAAAATCTTCCTTTGAAGCACATTTTTTTAATTCATGTATAAAGTAATCGAATAATACCATTCTCTTTTTTGTTTGTGCATCACTATTCTGTTTACATTTTTTTTTATCAAAATTTGGTAAAATGGAATTGTAAACTGGAGAGAAAGAGAAAGACAGATTTACATTCGTAATTTATACAGGCACTGATGACAGAGCCTGTAAAGAAAAGAGATGGCATATGTAATACAAAATAAAAACAATTTTTTGGCCGTTTTGAAATTTAATTTTGTACAGAGACTGCAATCATTTGCTATTATACAAAAATGTTTAATTATGTGAATTTAAATATGTACATATGTATTTATACTTCCAACTATATAAGTTTTATTCATTGTAATACTATATTATTCCACTTTTATTTATACAATATCCAATCTAACTCACAAGTGTCGTGTTATTATACGGTTAAAGTACCTAGAAACCTACAATAAAAATTTCTTATTTATAAATGGTTTATGAGAGCGTTATGACACTGTTTCTTGATTATGAATACATAATTAAGAGATTTTGCTTATAAGGCTCTTATAAGCACGTTTTATCTCATTATGAATTTGACTGTTAGTATTTATTGCTTTTGTTCATCTGCGTTATGTTTTTTTTTATTTCTCAATCATCATTATTAAAAAAAAGTCAAAAACAAAACAGAATAACAATAATTATGAGTAATAATTAACAAAACAACCTTAATTCGTTGGTTTGTTAAGTCGAGCAAATACTCAAATTGTTGTGAATTTCTTGCGAATTATTTGTAACAGTTTACCGTTAGTTCTTACTGAGTAGCAGAGCAGAATTCAAAATTTAAATGGACCGCAGGTTCTCGAAGACGGAATGGATCAGTTCAATTCGTCTGAGACAAACAATTTTTTTCTTCGCTTTAAAATCAATATATCATTTTTGAAAAATGATCCAACTACATGGCCTGCGGATAACAATTTTACAACTGCTTTTCAAATTGTTAATGACATTAACGTGGTAAACGATACAGCTGAACGAGCGATGAAATTGATGCAAGACTGCAACCCAATGTATAATATAATAATAAGTATTACTTATACATAAACTTCGTAGACTTTAATTGCAAGGTTGTATCAAAAAAGTAGTTTGAAAGTAAATTTAACGGACATTTTCGGTCTTATGTATAATAAAAAATTAGCAGGTCGTTGTACATAGTGGCTAAGTTTGTCATTCCAAAACGTGGAAATTCTTACTCAAAGGTACAAGGTATTTAATTTTTTGGATTATCTGACTAGTTATCAAATAGAGAGTATGGAAAGTTTTAATAATATCAGTATATAGCGGGTGATAAACTTGCCAGTTTTTTGTCCCATATACTAACGAGTTTCTAATTTTTAATTATACATACGGCCGTTTTTTATGTCTATGTAAACATAGTTGAGCTAAGCTGCAATTTTTAGAAAATAATTATTTTGGGAAATTAAACGAGGGAATTTTAAGTGAAATATCTCCTTTAATATAGGCATATAGCATATTTACATTTGTATATATGTATAAACCCTTTTGTAAGTCTGTTTGTTTGTTGGTCAATCACGCCATAGATTTGCATATCTGACATAGATTGCTGGAACATCCGAAAGTGCAATTGAGTATGTTTTTTTTTTTTCAAAATTGGACTTGGGCGTGGTACCTCCTATACAAAATACGTAGTAATTTTTGTATATATTGAAAAATGATTGAAGTTAAAGTGTTTAACCTTAGACTGAATGACTTAATGGTTAAAGCAAATCGTAAGTCAGCCAGTGGGGATAATCGGACATGTGGGCGTGTACAAAAAAATAAAAAACCTTACATTTCTTTTTAAAATACAATATACTTGTATAAAGGCAACTATAAAAGCTGCAGATATGTGTGAGATGTAACAAATGTAAAGCTGTGGTCACATTAGGTAAATATTTGACGAAGAAACTTGACAACTATTTTTTGGATATACTCGTATTTTATTGAAAATATTTCGTTTTGTGCTAAATTACATATTTAAAAATAAATTATTTGCAAAAAATATTATTTCGATAGTTAATTAATTAAACTTGAAGCAGTGGAAAATTAAAAAAACAATATTTTTTTCGTCAAATATTTTTCTAATTGTCTAATGTGACTGTAGTTTCTTAACTCTTTCCTTTTATAGTACGCTGACACTACACGCTTATGTGCACAAAGTCTTGCTAAATGTCAAAAAATATAATGTACACGGTCTAGATTTTCATGAAGTTTTGAAATCTGCTTTACTAGATTTCGATCTCATGTAAAAAAGGATTATTTATTATATTAAATTAAAATTAAAAATCATTCTTTTTATTATAATATTTTCAGGAAAATTTGGTTTTATAATACAGTAAAATTTTTGTTGGCCGTTAAGCTTTTCAACACAACCATGGATTATGCCGGATATTTCTATAATGACTACCTCTCTCATGATAATTCAACTATCTGTTGTAATGTGATATAGATTTAAAAGCAAAACTATTATTGAAGTTTTATATTGTGAACAAACAATTTTTAAAAATGACAAAATTAAACCATTACTTAAAATAATTGTTAATAAAGTTTTGTTAGATAAAATGTAATTTGACAATCACATAATAATGAGTGTTCAATTGGAGTTCAAATTGGATTTTGTTTTATTTAATATTTTGCTAAAGAAATTGGATGGGCAAAAACTTTAATGGAATTAGAAAAGGTTTGACTTGAGCAGTAAATTGTAATTAAATTTTGTAAAATATTTTTGAAAGAATAGATAACACTATGGTAAAAGTAGAAGCGCCAATGTTGGTTAAAACTTCTTTCAGAATGAGAAAACTGCCAAATATCAGGGAAGATTTCAAATAGATTAGGAAGTACTAATAAAATAAAATTCAATGTAGGCTAAAATGCATCAAAAACTACCGTTTTGAAAACTACTCTTATCAAATATACAAGGAAGCAAGTCTAATAAGACAGAGATATTTCTTGGTATCTTCGGTGGTAGTAATGAAATTTTATCTAGAAATAAGCCGGGTCTGCCTGGACTCAAGAAAATTAAAAAACCTAACTGTTAGGGATGCCTACTCCATGCTAAAGATAGATGGAATACTCAGTCGTCTCCCAAAAATAAAATACATTACCTCCTTAGACCCTAAAACTGCATTTTGCGAATCGATCTAGAGGAAAAATCTCGAAATTATACTGCCTTTAACGTTCCTAAAGACTCTAAGACCATTATGTAGTGTAGCCACCTTTTCAAAATTGTAATGGCCAATGGTTAATGCTTCAAACAGATTTAAATGGTCGACTTGAGCGCTGGTCTCTAAAGTTGCAAGGATTCCAGTTCTCCCCAATTCTAAGATTGGGGAAGTAAATTCATTGCAAATCTAATTTATGCCGTTAGTTGATGTAAATTTTCCTCAGTTTCAATCGAAAAAATATAACAGTGTGATGGCGAATAAGAAAAACTTTCCAGATTTAATAGCAGTAGATAGATTTCTGTAAAAGAAGGCTGACATTTCAAAAGAAGACATGTTATCTGAAGCATTAAGTGGGAAACTCTGTATTCCCGAGGAACTTTCATTAGAGGTAATTAGAAATACAACTGTATAGGGTTTTACGTGAGCAACGTCCGTAGACAGATTATTTTCCTGAAAATCTCAGTGACCTAAGCGAGGAACAAGGAGGGCGCTTTCACCAGGATATTCGCACTATCAGGGGCACTGGAATGAACATATGATGGCTGATTATTGTTGGAGCGTTCACTATAGTACTCATAAGAACAGAAGGAAATTTTATTCCGAATAAATATATTTAATAAATTTTTTAAACTTAAACTATGTGCATTTTCAATGAAAAATCCTATCACTTCATAACTCCAAAACTAGAGCTGCTACTTCAAAACGGCATATACAGTATGCCAATAATGAGTTTGCACATTAAAAATAACCAGCACAGCGGCCACATCATACATCAGTCCAAACTCCGATAGCACACGCAGCGCTATGCACCACTAACCATTCTCTGCATATAGCGAGCGCCAGGCCACTCAGAGCTAGGTTGAACTCCATATTCCTCAGTGAGTACAGGCCCCTGATGTGACGTAAATCACCAGAAGCCGTTTACTGTACCCCCGGGGGGAGAAATCTTTACAGTGGTAATAGTTGTTACAGTAGTTTTTACTTGTTATTCAAGTTTGTTTATTGAAAAGTAGATTTTTGTGTATGGTTGTAAAATGGAGGGTTTGCACGAACTCTCTTCGGTTGCCGACGAGCTATACCCAAACCAGTACTTGCCGAATTCAATCCAAGGATTCACGATAGTTGAATCATCCATAGTACAGGCATTACTAAGACACAGTAAAAACTTAAGATTGACTTTAAAAAATTTTGTAATTTCGTTCCTTCTTATTTGCATTACGTAGTGTACAGGCTATGAGCTCGTCAAATATAAATTTGAATTACTTTTAAAAATTAAGCTAATACTCACTGTATAATTATAATAAACTGTTTGTATTTAAAAAATGTTTATTAATGAGTATCCAAAATAAAAAAATATAAAGAGTTTTAAGCAATTTGAATTCAGCTTTTAAATACTTTCGACTATTCAATTCAGTTTTAATTTTACCTTCAAAGATTAATGTTCGTCTGTAATATTTCGCCATACAAAGTAAAGAATATTCCATTTGTTTAGAAATGATTGCTGAATTTTTTGAAAATCGTGAAATTTTTATTACCGGTGGATCGGGTGGGTTATAAGGACACTTACTATATCTTACTAAATGAAAGAAATATAATATAATTATTGTGTGTAATTTAGGTGTTGTTGGTAAAGCTCTTATTGAGAAACTATTACGCTCCTGTAATGTTAAGAAAATTTATATTCTTTTACGTTCCAAGAAAAATGTTTCAAGTGAAGACCGTTTGCAAAAACTTAAACAAGAAATGGTAAGTAAGTAAAAGGAAATATTTTTAAATTTTATTATTAAACAATTTTTATAACTGCAACATGTGAATAAATTACGTTAGTAAATACATATACATACACATTGCAAACACTGCCAGTCTGCTAGTAAAGCAGGATTGTTTCAAAGTTTTTTTTGCAATAATTTCCTGATACTAAAATGATAAAAAAAATATCAGTTAAATTTTCAAAATATTAAAGCAATTATTGGGGTATTCGCTGAAGCTGCGTAATGCCAAACAAAACGAAATATTAAAGAGAGTTTAAGGCTACCTTTTTAATAGAAGTAGTATTCATGATTGAATCTGTGCAAACTAAAATTAAATGAATGTGCTGTGAAAATGGCTATGGAACGTGAGCATCCTTTTATAATTATTTATATTTTTTTAAGTATTTATTTGATCTAGTCCTGCCGGATTTACCGAAAAAACTGGTATCTCTTAAAAAAAAAAATAAGTGTATTACAAATAAAAATGTCTAATAACAGCGAAAAGGAAAAATATAATTGAATTTTTAGTAAATAATAGCATTAACATTTTTTTTATTGAAACCAAAACTCAGGGGTAAACACCTATTAATGATGTCAATAACATGGGAGAAATTTCGTCCCTTCAAATTTTCATTCCCCATGAAGGGACATTTGCTATCATAAATTTTATGTGAACTTTTTTTCTGTTACAAACCGGTCGTAACAAAGTCCAGTTAACCGGTTTTAGTTTCTAGTTCACTAGATGTTTATAAAGGGTGATTTTTTAGCTATTATCTTTTTGGCAACACTGGTTTAAACACCTGACGCACGTTTCGTGTTTTCTTTCACTGTCAAACATCTTCCGTTCAGTCTATAATTTAACCATGAATCGTCCTACAAACGAACAACGCTTGCAAATTATTGAATTTTATTATCAACATGCGTGCTCTGTTAAGAAAGTTCATCGCGCGCTTCTTCCATTTTATGGAAGAATTGTGACTAAATTTAGCACCAAATTTACATTGTTGGACATTAAACCACGAACACGCTTACGTAGAGTGCGAAATGAAGAAAATATCGCAGCTGTATCGGCCAGTGTTAATGATGACCATCAATTATCGATTCGTCGCCGTTCGCAGCAATTGGGCTTCTGTTACTCAACTTTTAACTTTTTTTTTTGCCCCAAATGCAAGAGCTTGACTTGTATGACATGTGGTTCCAACAAGACGGTACCACATGCCACACAGCACGCGTAACAATCGACTTATTGACAGGCGAATTCAGTGAACATTTTATTTCACTTCCGGGACCGCTCAATTGGCCGCATAGATCGTGCGATTTAACGCCTTTAGACTATTTTTTATTCTATACAGCCAAGCCCGCTTCAATTGACGTTTTGGAAGACAACATTGAAGAATTTATTCGTGATATACCGGCCGAAATATTGGAAAGAGTATGCCAAAATTGGACTAAGCGGATGGACCATTTGAGGTGCAGTCACGGTCAACATTTGCATGAAATAATCTTCAAACATAAATTATATGGACAGTACTATCGACTCAAATTTTAATTTTTTTTATTTTTTTTTTTTTTGAAAAACTTTTCTATAGCTCTTAAAAAATCACACATTTATCAAATAATATGTGATTGATATTTTTGTTGTTTTTTTTTGTTTTTTTTTTTTTTTTTGTTTAATTGAAACGGACTTTTATTTAATTCTATTATTGAATATTTTAAATTCAGAATAAATTAAAACATTATGTTCTACATACAACATTAAAATAAAAAAAATTGAGTTCTTATGCATTTAAGAATAAAAATATTTATTGATATTCATGTATACCATACTAGCTATTCCTCTATTTGCATTAAACAAAGAGTTTAATATAAAGAAGTATGAAGAAAGCTAATATCATTCCTTCTTTGATAGGTAATATACATACATTAGTGTGTCCCACAGTTTAGGAAGAAAAACACAAGATTCAACAATTGGAAGTTGTAAGAGTGGTGTGGTCTTGGCTAGTAGTAATATCTATATCACAACTTCTGAAACAGACATTTAGAATTTACTGCAGGGCATAGAGCAGCATCGAAAGAACTCCAATAAATGCTTTATAGCAAATCTATTTTTTTTTGTTCTCTATGTAACTGTTGTATATTTAATTTCTATGCAAACCTGCTTCACACTTCATAGTATTAAAAATTTCATACAATGGGTACAAAGCTTTAAGAGGGTATAACTCGAGAACGGTAAAAGATAATAATTTTTTTTTTCTGCTAATTTATTTAAAATTAATAAAAATTTTAAACTGCATCATTAGTTTTTTTAGTCTTTATACAAATTTCAAAAATTATAAAGCATTATTTTGGATATTTGTTAAAAATTTAGGAAAAACTGTTATATAATGTATTAAAATGTGCAAAACCATTGCCGAAACTTATTACATATTTATGCACATAAAATAAAAGATCGAAATATTTATTTTGATAATATTGACTCAGCAACCGAGAAAATATCAACTTTTTACCAATTCATAGCCAAAATTTAAATAGAGTCCAAAAAGTTCGATTTCTGACTAAAAAATCAATTTGCGCGATCTCTAAAACACTTTCGAAAGATTTGAAAAGATTCTCAAAAATACTTTACCTTATGAGTATCTAAATTACAATAAGAATGATCTTCTGACAAATTAAAATTTTTATTTATTTTTTTTTGGGACACCCTAATATACACACTTTTGCAACAAAGTTCTTTAGAAGTGTAGAATGGAAATACCATATACACATGTCCGACTAAGTCCATATACAAACTATACAAATCAAACGTGAGAAACTTCTGCTATTAACGTTCTTAAGGCTTACAAAAAGCATTTAGCCTTTTTCCAGAAGACGAATGGTTTAAGACGTTCGTCTTTTTATATGAAAAACACTCAAAAATTTGAGTGGTTTGTTGTTGTTTCACATATAAAAAGGCGAACGTTTCAAACCATTCGTCTTCTGGAAACAAGCTGATTATTCTTTGTATACCACAGTGCCATGACTCTTTTTTCGATTATATTCACTTTTTGAATGGTGACTTGTATTAACTGTGAAATTATTTGTTTGTATGTATGTATGTCTGAATGTATGTATGCAGATATGTATAGTTCGTTCCATACTCCCAACAAACAAAGTCACAAATACATATTCAGACTAAAATGTATCAGTGTGGTGTTGCTCTAAATTTTTTTTTTTCAATAAATACTGGACTTGTTAAGTGTTAAATGAAATAATCAATGGTTCAACTGCTTTTCAAAATTTGTACTTTGCGGTGCATTTTGCACCTTTTTATGCCATACTATGTTGATAATAAAATCATTTAATGACATTAGATAATGACAGCAGAGATTACAAAAAAAAAAATGTTGTTTTTTGTTTTTAGGTTTTCTCTTTTATTTTTGGCTGAAATCCAAATTGTCGATTAAAAATTTTAATGCATAAGCAAACTCTATAGCTTTAGTTAACAGAAATCCAATTTAGTTAACAGAAGTCTTCTTGGCTTAAAAAATTGTGAAATGTTTTATAAATCACTTAATAGCGTTTTCATGTCTACAGAAAACTGTTGCCTTTTCCATTTGTTTCATTTTCATGTAATCTAAATATTGCTTTTCTTTAAATACTCGTATACTTTGCAATATTAATTAATTAAAGATCAAAGATTATACATGTTATAACCAGAGTAGGAAAATAAACAAAACGAAACGTTTGATCTCATTTTGTTTTGTTCTTTACAATGAGTAAAAAAAAAACAAAATTAAAACAGTGAGAATGATTGTCCCATTTAGTTTTGTATATTGTTTTTGTTTTGAGCACTACAAATACACTAACTCAAATGTGCGTCGGTGAAACAAAAAATGAATGAGAAGAAAAAGAAAAGAAGGAGAAAAAAAAGAGCAAATTATACGAATGTAACGGAATAACAAAGCAAGCACAAGGGCGAAAAGCGAATTGTTTCGTTTGCGCTCTTTCTCATTTAGAAAGTATTTGTTTTGGTTTTGCTCATGTACAATACGATTAAAAAGAACTTGAAACATTTATGACTTTATGGTAACGTTTGCGAAATGTTTTGTTTGTTTGCCCACTCTGGTTATAATTGTCTAATATGCTCGTAATAAGAAACCGCTATACCTTTCATGTAGAAAAAAGAAACGCCATAGGCATTAAGTTGTTTGGCAGCACTAGACTGCCTATGGTTGATTACTTTAAAAGAGACCTGTTGATTTTCGCTTACGATTAGTAATCAATGAGATTATTTGTTAAAAAGAATTGTATAATCAACTTGTAGTCGCCATGGTTAGTGTGTTGGCTTACTAAGACGATAGCGCCGGGTTCAAATCTCAGCTCTGACATCATGAAAAAAGGAAATACGAAAAAAATATTTCTTTCGGCGACTACCTCTCAGCAGTCTTCTGGCAAAAGCTCTGAAAGTAACTTATTGCCATGAAAAAGCTTCTCAAATCTGTCGTTCGAAATTGACTTTAAACTGTAGGTACCGGTACTCGTGGTCAAAAATTGCTGCGAGAAGCTAGGCCGTAACCCTGATTGTAATGGCCAATTATGTATGTACGAGTATGTATGTAAAATAAACTTGTAGAAAATTTATGATTACTAATCGATTACTTGTTATTACAAAAAGTAATCAGACGCAAAGTAAGGTGATTATTTGAGTCGGACCAGTCAGTTTTCGATTACGAAAACATTCAAATTAACTAAAAATGTTAATTAATTACCAAACATATTTTTATGTAGAATTTTTAAATGTGTAAGCATTAATTTTTGGTCTCTTTAATCGGATTATAACTTGCCGGACTTGCAAAACCCTTTATAGAAACATGATGTCAAAGAAATTAAAGCTAACATTTTAAAAATAATCACCACTTTTTCCATTATTTGTGAATATTTGTTGTAATTTAAACAATCCTTTCCTGTGGTTAAACATTTTTAAAAGTAAAATAAACGATTTTGCTATACAAAAATTTGTGGCATTTTATTATAAGAGTATTATAAAAACATATGTTGTATATCTTGTGTTATTGCAGTCTCTAGATTTAACTGACAATACAGAGAATTATTTTAAAACAAGACAAGATTTTGGGTAAGACGAGTTAAAAAAACACAACACGCAAAATATTTTGATAGAAAAGAAAACGCTATTAAATTTTATTAAACACGTTAACGGAGAGTTACTGAATCGCACTACCTTTAGTGCGAACATCGAAGCTGGGCTTTATATTTTAAGTGAAAACAAAAGTTTACTAAACCGCCCTACTGTTTATTTTCATAATATTTCTAATTATAATCAATAAATAAATAAATAATAAATTAATATAAATAAATATTAATTAATCATTTCTAACTTAATTATTCCTTTACAGATTTTTGAGCACTTGAAATTATTGAAACCTGATGAAATGAATAAAAAATTAATGGCCATTCCTGGTGATGTTGTAGAGCCTTTACTAGGCATTACCCGAGAAAATCAAAAACTTTTACAAAACGTTTCCATTGTATTCCATTGTGCAGCTACAGTACGTTTTGATGAACCTCTAAGAGATGCCCTTAAACTGAATGTAGGCGGAACTCTAGAGACTATAAAATTGGCTGAAACTTTAAAAAATTTAAAAGTTTTCATGCATGTTTCGACATTCTTTAGCAATCCATACTTAAAAAAAGTTGAGGAAAAAGTCTATAAATCACCAATGGACTGGAAATTCTGTTTGAATCTCCTAAACAGAAAAGATATAAGTGAAGAGCAATTGGATGTGTTAACAAGAAAGTGAGAAGTTGTTCACATAATATACAAGGGGGTTAGAATCTTTTAACGCTTTGTTTTCTATTTTTAAGATTAATTGTAGGTTTTGCAAACACTTATTGTTTTACGAAAAACTTGGCTGAGTCTTTGGTTAACGATTATAGGCATAGACTTCCATTGGCCATATACCGGCCTTCTGTAGGTAAAAATATTTTTTAATTTATAATATTATATCTTATGTTGGCTTGATACATAAGTGTACTTTCTTGAAATTTTTGTATAACAACAACTGTCTTGAAGGCATTTCATGAAAGTTAAAGTTCATTTCAAAAATGTTGTCGAAGTTAAAGATTGCAATTTTATAATACCAGTATTGGAACTAAGAAATGGAAATGAAAAGTATTTAACGTTCATATGCTACAAAATGTATTGCTCGTATGTAAATAATTATAAATGTTTAGCAATTTTCACGAAAGTATTTTCATATGCAAATGCTTGTATAAATATACGAAAGTTTATATTTTATTTTTTCAGTTTTATTTGGCATTGAAGAGCCTGAACCAGGTTATCCACCTTCTCTAATGGGTGCCATGGGATTAATTGCTGCTGTGGGTACTGGCATTATGAAAACTCTTTTTATAATGAAAGATGTTAGACTTGATATTACACCTCAAGATTATGGAATTAAACATTTATGCTATTACACTACAAAAACAGCTCGCCTGTATGACAATAAGAAGCTACTACCTTCAGAACTACCCGTTTATATGACTTCCTCTTATACACACTCCAGGCTTACGTTTCCTGAATTAATTGCACTGACAGAAGACTACGGACTATGGAATGAGGCTGCTATTGAGAAAAATTTACAGTTGCCCAGTTTATATACCACTGAGAGTCGTTTTATTTACCTGATGCTGGTGTGTAATGTTACATTTAAAAAGATTATTTTTCTTCTTAAAATAATTTAAATTTCAATTTAATTTTTTTTAGATCTTTTTAAAACAAATTCCCATTTCATTACTGGCTGATTTTGCTTTGATTTTAATGGGTCTTAGGCCTGCTCTTATGCGTGCTCAACGTAAATTATATACTACTTTAGAAGTCATGAAACCTTTCTGCTTTAATAACTATGAAAGTAATGGCATAACCGATTTTAAAGAAATGTTGAAAATGACAAGTGGGTAAGTAAAAGTTACATATGAAAGTATAAAGTAAAGAATAGGTGAAATTTTTTACATTTTGATTTTTTTTATAAAGAACGGACTTTAATATTGATTCGGTGTCATTTGGAAATGACTTTTATTGGACTGTTGGGACTTGTAAGTCCATGGTTTATGGTGTAAGAAAATATTTATTAAAGGAGGATCCGAAAACATTGCCCAAATCTCGAATGGTAATGAAAATGTAAGTGTTAAAGTAAATTATTAAACAGTGTTGCATATTACTATTTTTATTACACAGTATACAACTTCTAGAGAATAAAAACATAGTTCAGAAAGATAACTACAGTGTTCCACGGATATATGCCTCGACAAAAATGTCAAAATTTTTGGGCAATTATGCGTGGAAGTCATATAAACGAATACGGTTAATTGCCTCTTTGAGGCAATTAATTGCCTGTCAATACATGTGAAAAGCAAGTAACTTTATGCTATAAACACAACAAAGGCTACCGACCATCGACTACAAGCTGTCAAAAATAGAATGCATGTGTGCATATGAGAATAATTATTTTAACGGCTACACGACTACCGAACACACGACTACTTTTGTAGCCCGTAGCCAACTTAGGCTAATTTCTATTTTTCTTGGCGACAATAAACAGTTTAGTGCTGCCAATACAATAAGATGCATGAAAAAGGTATTTAAAAAACGCAATATATAAAATATATGCATTAAAAATGCGAAAAAAATTTGAGTTGCACCACTGAAAATAAATAATCATTTGTTTACATTTTTTGTTTAGTTATCATTTACTTATTTCATTTATATACATCAGTTTTTATTTTATTTTTAATTTATTATTTAATTGCCTTTTTAGTTTCTTAAATTTTTATAAGTTTTTTTCAGACATTTGTTGTTTTTTATTTCCTCACAATTTCACTTACAAAAAATATATTTTGTTTAGGTTATGTTCAATGTGTCAAAACAGATGTTTATTTTGTAGCTGTAGTCGTTATTATAATTAAGTAGCTGGCTACTTGGCTACTTTCGTAGCCAGCGATTTTTGTAGTCGTGTGTTCGGTGTTCGATAGCCTTTGTTGTGTTTATAGCATTATACTTATACATAAACTTCGTAGACTTTAATTGCAAGGTTGTATCAAAAAAGTAGTTTGAAAGTAAACTTAACGGCCATTTTATGCCTATGTAAACATAGTTGAGTTAAGCTGCAGTTTTAAGATAATAATTATTTTGGGTAATTAAGGGAGGAAATTTTAAGTGAAATATCTCCTTTAATATAGGCATATAGCGTATTTACATTTGTATATATGTATAAATCTTTTTGTAAATCTGTTTGTTGGTCGGTCAATCACGCCATAGATTTGCATATATGATATCGTCGATTTAATAATTTAAAGAACGATGTAACTGACTAAACATAAAATGTTCACCAGAGCCAAAAAACCTGTATGAAAGTAGAACAAATACACTGGTATATTTCAAGACGCAGACGGCGTAAGTGAATTTATTTTCATCGTAGAAATCTGGGAACGGAACCAATCGACGCGTATTTTTTTTCTGATAAAAATGACGTAAAAAACGTACTTTCGATTTTTTGTCAGTTACAGCGTTCTTTAATTCTAGCGACGATATAGATTACTTGAACATCCGAAAGTGCAATTGAGTATGTTTTTTTTCAAAATTGGACTTGGGCGTGGTACTTCCTATACAAAATAGCCTGAATGACTTCATGATCAAGGCAAATCGAAAGTCAGAAAGTGGGGATCATCGGAAATGTGGGCGTGTACCAAAAAAAAAAAAAAAAAAAAAAAAAATAAAAAGCAAAAAGAATTAAAAAACTTACATTTCTTTTTAAAATCAATATCGTAAACATAACTTTGTCCATATAAGTTGCCTGTTCAGCGTCTCTTAAGCCCATAGGGCGTTGAGGCATAAAAAAGTATTAATTGTATATGAATGAATTTTAATAAAAAAAAGCAATTATAAAAGCTGCAGATATGTATGAAATGCAACAAATGTAAAGCTGCGGTCACATAAGGTAAATATTTGACGGAAAAACGTAACCACTATTTTTTTATATACTTTTATGGACAGATTTTGTTTTATGCTAAATTATATATTTAAAAATTAATTTTTTGCAAAAAATATTATTTCGATAGTTAATTAATTGAACTTGAAGCAGTGGAAAATTAAAAAAACAATTTTTTTTTTCGTCAAATATTTTTCTAATTGTCTAATGTGACTGTAGTTTCTTAACTCTTTCCTTTTATAGTACGCTGACACTACACGTTTATGTGCACGAAGTCTTGCTAAATGTCAAAAAAATATAATGTACACGGTCTAAATTTTCATGAAGTTTTGAAATCTGCTTTACTAGATTTCGATCTCATGTAAAAAAGGATTATTTATTATATTAAATTAATATTAAAAATCATTCTTTTTATTATAATGTTTTCAGGAAAATTTGGCTTTATAATACAGTAAAATTTTTGTTGGCCGTTAAGCTTTTCAACACAACTATGGATTATGCCGGATATTTCTATAATGACTACCTCTCTCATGATAACTCAACTATCTGTTGTAATGTGATATAGATTTAAAAGCAAAACTAATATTGAAGTTTTATATTGTGAAAAAACA
This sequence comes from Metopia argyrocephala, assembly GCA_963576795.1. Lineage (NCBI taxonomy): Eukaryota > Metazoa > Arthropoda > Insecta > Diptera > Sarcophagidae > Metopia > Metopia argyrocephala. Next base: position 8,506,680 of record OY756208.1, read on the forward strand.
ATTTTAAAAAATGACAAAATTAAACCATTACTTAAAATAATTGTTAATAAAGTTTTGTTAGATAAAATGTAATTTGACAATCACATAATAATGAGTGTTCAATTGGAATCGTTTTGAAATGACAAGGATATAAAGGATTTTGTTTTATTTAATATTTTGCTGAAGAAATTGGATGGGAAAAAATGTTAATGGAGTTAGAAAAGGGTTGGCTTGAGCAGTAAATTGTACTTAAATTTTGTAAAATTTTATTTAAAAACTAGATAACACTATGGTAAAAGTAGAGCGTCAAGGTTGGTTAAACTTCTTTCAAAATGAGAAATCCAATTTCAAATAGCGTAGGAAGTACTAATAAAATATAATTCAATTTAGGCTTAAATGTATCAAAAACCACCATTTTGAAAACTAGTCTTATCCATTAACTGCTTTAAATTATAGGACCCCATTTGAAAAATCCCAAATTTAAATGTTTTGGAATTTGCAAAAATAAAGCATATTGACAGCACTACCATTTTATCGTTCTCTTAATACTCTTTTATTAAAATATGAAATTTTGAATCTTGATAGTTTAGATACCTTAAAGGAGTATTGGTGAAAACTGAGGGAAAAATCCCTCTTAAAAAAATAAAAAACATTTTTAGTGCTGATTTCCTTATGATTCTACTTTAATATTTAGGTGAATTGGGCATTTACTTCAACAAGAAATGATAATCTTGAGTACAAAGATGTGGTTTTAAATCGTCTGATGACATTTTTGATTAAGCACAAAAAACCTAGGTTTTAGCACGCTAGGGCGCCTGGTTTGAGGAGCATAAAATTGTTTCCTTTCTACGTGGGATAATTACTTTGGCGTGTTGTAGAGACTTACACTGCAAGGATTCAACTGGCTAGGCTGGCGGATAGAAATAGCTCTCTTGTAGGATCCCCCATGCCAGAAAGTCAGTTGAGGAGTTGTAAATAAGAATTAATACATATATCAATACATAATTAATGGTGCTTCCTGCACATATTTTGTTATAAGCAAGAGCATTAAAAAGGTAATTATTGAATAAAACATTCAATCGGAAAATTTAAAAATAAAAAAATCAATTTTTAATGAGTATCACTTTCTGGCTATCGCTTTCGTTTACGAAAAACTTCACTTTAGTTGCTGGAATCCTCTACAATTGTTGATAGTTGTTTAGTGACTTTTGTCAAAAATTGCGTAATCTATCATTAATTTCCAAAGCTGATTACCATGTTATGTAATTCGTATAATTTGCCCTTTAAACATTTTAAATTATGTTGAAATTTTACGGCTTTTTCCTCATCGGGATCATGATTGCTTAGTAATCATTTAGTTTACATATGTACCATTCATGTCTCCATTTTTATCTATGGATGGAAGAGACTCTCTTTAACTATACTTCGGATGTCATTATCGATTAGAATCTTATCTAACATAACATAACAGGTCTAACTTGCGTACCCGTCCGAAGACACAAACACACGGTCTATATCTGCAGACAATAAATTATCAACGTCTTCAGCTTCAACATCGTGAGCCCCCTAATATGATATTGGAATACTTAACCGTATTAGAAGAAACTAGATCGCCATTTTTAAAGAAATCTGGCAAAGAAAATTCCCGTTTTTATTGTGTAAAGTTTTCGAGCCACACGATTTGCAATAATTCTTTTCCAATTCCATTTAAACATACATTTTTCAGATCAAAATATACAAATTTTTAGGCCGCGTTATACACTCTCAAATCGTGTAAAAAGAAAATGAAGTGTTAAAAAATCACGGTAAAAGAGAATTAGGAGTATGTGTAAATACATTCAAATATTAGTGATAATTTTTAAGTACCGAATACTTTCATAAAATATTTGCCATTTTGTTTTTTTTTTACGGTCTATTTGGGTTTTTGTTTTTGATATTTTCTATATGGAAGAAAAAGAAAAAAAGTTTGTCAATCAGTCAAGCCTACACGACTGAATAGATTTTGTTTAAATTTAGAACATAGATGGACTCAACAACGGAAAGTGCATTAGGTATGTTGTTTTTCCTAATTGGACCTGAACGTAGTATCTCCCATACAAACTAATTTTTTTTGTATATCTTGAGAACGGTTAAAACTAAAGTTTCGGAATTGAGTCTGATTTCACGGTAAAGACAAATCATGAGCCAGAAAGTGGGCGAAATTGAACAGGTAGGCGTGGCACCTCCCATACAAACTAAATACTGATTTTTATGTATCTTGTGATAGTTTACTGCTAAAGTTCCTGAATTCGGTCTAAATTACTTTATGGTCATTTAAAATCATCAGTCAGAAAGTGTGCGGAATGGGATAGGTGGGCGTGGTACATTCTAGGGTTTGTCGGCTTTTATGAAATTCGGAAACAAGTTTTTTTTAGTGAAAATATCACTTTACAATGTACGAATAACACTTAAAAAAAATTGAAAAATGACAAATGTAGCAAAATATACCAGATTGATGAAAATACTGTTGCAAGCGGCTAGGTTTTTGGAATCATATCGGACCGACATGAAACTGTGTATTTTGTCTATTGTTTGAATTAATAGGCATTTGACATATTTTAATATTATAAAAATATACATTTTTATTTATATAAATTTTTATTTATATTTTTATACCTTTGTAGGTATTACTTGCGTAACAAGAGTCGTCATTGCAACAACGAAATTATTGCTTGCCACAAAATAATTCTAGAGTTTTGAATCTTATTTATAAGTTCTAGGGAACTACAACAAATGAAACTATAAATTATTAATTTTCTGAAAAAAATACTATGCGAAAACCGGTTTTTTAAAATATCGGTTTTTGTATAAACCCTAGTACATTCCATACAAGTTAAAAATTTATTTCTTTATATCTTGAAAAGTGTTGAAGATAAGTTCCTGATTTCGTATTCAATAAAAATTATCAGTAAAAATAGTGAGAAAAAGTAGGTGTGGCAATTCACACATAAACTAACTGTTGACTTCTATATATCTTGAGATAGTTTACAGCCAATGTTGCTGGACTTGGTCTGAAATACTAATCCTTAAAATCATCAGTCGAAAAATGTGCACAAATGGTAATGGTAGGTGTAGCGTAGCACCCCGGGTTTAGGCTAATGTAATATACAATATATTTTTAATTTTTATTTTTCAAAAAAATTCCGATTACCGGATTTCAAGTTTCAAAATGCCGAGTAACGGGATCGGCGAAAACCAGTCCCATTTGGCATAACTAGTACGAGTACACATATTGTGAGCATTATAAATTAATTTTAATTTCAATATTTATGAAAACCTAATTGTTATTTTTTTCTTTCAAAAAAAAAAAAAACCAAAAAAATAGTTTAACTTTGATTCTGATTATAGTTAATTTATACAGTGTTTTAATTTATTTAATTTAAAAAAACTATAACATTTTATTTGAGTCTTATTTAATATTCAATTGAAGAAAGTTTATTTGTTGTAAAATAATGAAACAGTTTATATGCTTCTTTGATAAAGTGACCTGGAGACCAGTTGCTGCATACGATATTCAGCCAAATTTTATACAATTTTTAAAGAATTTATATAAAAATTTCGTGTATGCATTATCATAAATTTAGGTAGCATGAATTAATAAATATTTTAAAACTATTTGTGTATATCTACATATACTACAACTATTATTATAGTTTTCAGTTCAAACTTAGTTTTCGCCATTGTCACGTATTTTATTCGAAATAATAGATTACGAATTAAAATATTTACGTAAATACAGAAATAAAGATACTTTTGTCATTTCAAAATGATACCAGAATTTTTTAAGGATAAAGAGATTTTTATTACTGGAGGATCAGGTAAGAAATTTATCACCTATTTTTTCGAAATTCTAAATTTAATATTAATTTAAGGTATTGTGGGTACTGCTTTTATTGAAAAACTCTTACGTTCTTGCAATGTGCGCAAAGTATATCTGCTACTACGCCCCAAAAGGTCTTTAACTTTGGAAGAGCGTTTAGCAAAAGTTAAAGAGGAAATGGTAAGTTTGTTTCTTTTTTTTATACATACGAGTATGTGAAAATTGTCTAGATGCACATTTACTGATGCAACATCGTTCATTAACACATTGATATTGAGAAAAGTCAATAATTGAACTTATTTTCCTATTATTTACAAACCCTAACATTTTAACACATCTAAGGAACTAGTGTTAGTGCAACGGCAAACATACTACATTTAAACGGAAAGTACATGTGGATAATTAATTAAAATTAATTAAAAAATAAAAAATGGTACTATTCCTTCACGGACATCATTTTCTCTTTTGATTATCAAAAGAAAAATCATTTCAAAAAAATCTAAATTTTTAATAGAATATAATAGAACTTTGATCTAATAAAAGCGGTTCTAACGAAACAAATGATTAGTTTAAATTAGTTCAGGTTACCGCGAGAGATTTCTAAATACAATAGCGGTAATTACTCTTCATTGCAAATGGTCTTGGAAGTGTTGCAAAACCTAGCAAACCATATCAAACAATAACAAGAGGTAGGCATATATGCTTCGATACAAAACAAAATTGAGGTTCTTTCTTTAGTTTGTCGCCGCGAAATTTCTTGTTAAAATATGTATGGGAAAACGGTCCTGTCATCATCTGCAAACTGAAGACGTTGACACATCCTTTAATTGGATCATTTAAATTTTAATTTAATTACTTTAAATTCTAATTAGCAATTACCATGGTTTCAACTGATGTTCTGAAATATAGAAGACCAGACCTGAAGATCCTAACGGATTTCCTGACGGGTCATTGTAGTGTCAGAGTGCATCTGATGAAAATGGCGATCACAGACGTAGATACTTGTAGACTTTGCTCACAAGCATCGGAAATGGCAAAGCACATATTGTGTGAATGTGTGGCTCTTGCTAGATTTAGATGGATACATATTTTCTCATTGGTGGACATATCCACCACTAAGGTTTCGGACTTTCTGGTGTTCATTAGGAAGGCAGTAGGTCTGTTGAACAGAAAAAAGACCCAAGGGGACACAATAGATCTTATAGGTCGCAGTGTCCTGCATTAGTGCTGGGTCTATACCACTTAGTAATAATAATGTACAGGAAAAGGAAATATTTTTGTTTTTGGAAAGCTTATGAAATATTTTCTATTCCCAAACATATATAAATTTAGAAAGATGAATAACTTTTTTCCTTTTTCCTTCCTTTTGCTCTAAGTTTTTAATAAAGTACTGTTATACTTGTATTAATAAGTTTAGTTGACCTTATTATTGATTAATATATAAGCGTTTAATTAAGCTTTAGGTCTATTATATAATTATTTTTTCGATATTTCTTCCTGAAGAAGCTACGCAGAGAAGTAGCGAAATATCGAAAAAATAATTATATAATAGACCTAAAGCTTAATTAAACGCTTATATATTAGTACTGTTATACTCATAAATGTTTATCCCTTTTTTTAGATTTTTCGTCAATTGAAAAAACAAAAACCACACGAATTGGATGAAAAATTAGTGGCCATACCAGGTGATGTTAGTCAACCTATGTTAGGCATTACAGCGGAATCGGCAAAGTTATTAGAAAACGTCTCGATAGTTTATCACTGTGCAGCAACAGTACGCTTTGATGAACCCATTAAACAAGCCCTCAAACTAAATGTCGGTGGAACTCTTGAAACTCTAAAAGTTGCTGAAACTTTCAAAAAACTCAAGGTGTTTATGCACGTGTCCACTTTCTTTAGCAATCCCTATTTAAAGTATGTTGAACCAAAAGTCTATGATGCGCCCATGAACTGGAAACTCTGTTTAAATTTATTAGAAAGACAGGATCTCAGTGAAGAAGAATTGGATATAATGACAAGAAAGTAAGTTATGGTTGCCATTAAATTTACCATATTATAAAATTGTTTATTTTGTTTTATTTTTAGATTAATTGTAGGTTTTCCGAATACATACACTTTTACAAAAAATTTGGCTGAATCTTTGGTTAATGACTATAAAGACAAATTACCCGTTTGCATATATAGGCCATCAATAGGTAACTGATATAAAATGATTGGTTTTAAATGTTTCACAACAACATTTTTATGTGATCTTTGTAGTTTTTTTTGCCTTGGAGCAACCTGAGCCGGGCTTTTCAGCATCATTCATGGGTTTTATGGGTCTATATGCTATCAGTGGTGCGGGTTTATTGAAAATACTTTATCAGGATAGAGATACTCGACTGGATATTGCGCCTCAGGATGTATGCGTTAACAATATGCTGTATTTCGCCTTAAAAACCTCACAAATCTATGAAAATTCGAAACCTAAGGAGGCACCTGTTTTTTTAACTTCCAATTGTGGCAAATTTGATTTGACCCTTGAAGAGTATAACAACTTAATAGTTGACTTTAATTTATGGGAAAAATCAGCCTTTGAGAAAAATCTTTTGGTACCTAGCGTAGACTGCACATCAAATCGATTTTCCTATATGTTTTTGGTAAGTTTTTGCAGCAATACTTGTATCTTGTTTGTACAAAAACATCAAGCAATTTTTAAAGTTTTGTTTAACTTTTAAACTTCTTTCCGATACGGTTTTAAGAGAATTAGTTATGAGTTCTTTGTACACTAAAAGTTTAAGCCATTTGTCTGCCACGCATAATGTGGGCAAAACGAAATTTTAAACACTAGTATAGCCGGTAATATTTCGGTAATCAATTTTTAACGCTGATTTCTGGGTGTTCAATTGCCTTTGGTTTATTGATATCAACAAATGACTTTAATTAACCCCAAAGAAAATAATCCAAATCTTTCATCGAAAGTTTGTTTCTATAGAACTACTTGTCAGCAATACTAATCTTACCTCTATACCATTTACAATTGTCCATGCCTATTGGGATGTAGAAGATAACAGCTAAAAAACCTACTTAGCGAAGGCACTCACCGCAATCAACATGCAACGATGGCGCAATTGTTGTTGATCATTCAAGGGTCAAGGTACAACACTGGCCTTTGAATGATCAAATCACAGCAATTTGTCTCTCTCCTAAACGCTTAATAATATAAGAAAAACAAAATATATGTTCGGTTGCCATAATGTACTGTCCTTTTCACAAAAATAAAATGCACAGCATTTGGTAGGGATTAACCCCTGAGTATTGGTCTCAAAAAAAAAAAAAAAAAAACAAACGGTCTTCAGGGCATCTGAACCAATGACCCTGCCAGCCCATAAAGCATAGAAGTTTTCTGTGTAATTTCGTTTTATTAAAACCTTGTGGATTATCCTTAATACAAATACGACAATTCTACTTAATAACGTACCTATTCAAAAAAAAAAAAAAAATTGCTAATTTACAGAATTGGCGCTATATGCGCTACATTCAGTGGACTGAACTGTTATAGCGGTAAGGTAGTATAGAATAATGGGAATGGATCGCCAAGAGCGTATATTCTTCTGAATAGGAATATTAATTACATGTGTCTTACGGACTTTATGACGCAACAGTCGGGCCGTAGCTGTGGAATCGGATTATTTCCCAGGTGAGAAAATTTCATCACCCCTGGTAGAGGTACGGCGACTGGCAGAATTTTTTGACAGGCAAAAACTGCCACTGTTACTGGGATACGATGTCAATGCTCACAATATAATAAGGGGCAGCACTAATGTCGATAGTCGGGGTGAGCACATTCTGGTTGGTACAGCTTTCGCTAAGTGGCAATCCTTGGCCAACTGGTTGTCGGGTCATTACCGAGGTACAGGGGTGTGATTTTCGAGAAAATGCCAGTTAGTAACTGTCTCTCTTAATAAAATCTTAAATAATATCTAAAGAGTGGACTGGTAAGCACTATGTTTTAGGTTTATTAGAACCAGATCAAAATATTTTTATTTTTTATTTTTATTTTGAGACCAATACTCAGGGATAAACCCCTACTAAATGCAGTGCATTGTATTGGAATTTTTGGAAAGGACAGTATATTTATGACAGAACAGACATTTTGTTTTCCTTATATTACTATTAAGCGCCTTAGGAATGAGACAAATTGCTGTGAATTAATCATTCAAAAGCCAGTGTTATACCTTCACCCTTGAATGATCAACAACAATTGTTTCATGGTTGCATGTTGATTGTGTGGTGAGGAGTGTCTTCGCTAAGTAAGTTTAGCTGTTATATGCTATTTCCCAATAGGTGGCGCTATTCTCCTGATCATTCGCTTTTTTTTGATATTAGTTAAGGTGGAATAGAGTGGAATGTCGGGGAGTGGTTTCTTTGAATTTGATCTTCTTGGAGGGGGGGACCTCTTATTTTTTAAATTATAATTTTGAAAAAACCGCAATCTAACTTTTTCATATTTTACCTTTGCTGGAATTTGAACCTGGGTCGTTGGAATTTTTGTGCGAATGCTCTAACCACTATACATCGCATTCATGAACTCACACTATCTACCTATTAGCCTATTGTAGGAACCGGTCACATACATACATACATAATTGGCCATTACAACCCTGTGCCAGCGTTACGGTCTAGCTTCTCGCAGCACTCATGTTGTGTGTGTTAATTTTTATTCATGAGTACCGGGACCTACAGTTTAATGTCGACTCCGAACGACAGACTTGAGAAGCTTGTTCATGGCAATTAATTACTCTCAGAGCTTTTGCCAGAAGACTGCTGAGAGGTAGTCGCCGAAAGAAATATTTTTTTTCATATTTCTTTTTCTTTTTAAGATGTCGGAGCTGGGTGTCGAACCCAGGGCTCATGTCTTAGTAAGCCAATACACTAACCACTAGACCACGGCGGCCACATACATATTTAACATTATACTTTTTATTCATAAACAGCCATTGTAAATATTAAATATTTAAACCTTTTGTTGTAGATATTTAGAAAAATTTTTTATAAACCACCTCGAAAGAACAATTGTTTTTGAATTAATTCCGCAGGTTTATTTCAAGCCTTTTGTTAATAATTTTACAGGTATTTCTACAGCAGCTATTACCTGCTTTATTTATCGATCTAATTTTGTTGCTGACCGGTCGTAAACCCGTTATATTCAAAATTCAACGTAAAGTATTCCATACTTTAGAAGTTCTTCAGCCGTTCATGTTTAATAGTTATGACAGTCCTGGCATAACATTATTTAATGAGATGAATGAAGATTTAAAAGGGTAAAAAACTGTCATAATTTATTTACACCCCCACATACATATATGGTTATAATGAATGTAATTTTCTTTCGCTTAGAACCGATTTTAGTGTTGAAATATTTAATAAAGGCAACGATAAAGTGGCCATTGTTGGCTTTTTATATAACATGATGTTCAGTATGCGAGAACTTTTATTTAAAGAGGAACCCAAAAGTTTGCCAAAAGCAAGAAAAATATTCAAATTGTAAGTTTTTATATTTAAATTTTCTTTTTTATTTATTAATTAATTTTTTTCTTTTTTCCTTTTATAGCAAAGTCTGGTTGTATAAGTTTTTGGAATGTTATGTTCTATACCAATTACTAACGAAGGTAATAAGTTATGTGACCAACTATTTTCCATTGTATTTGTGATGCATAATATCAAATGGGATAAATTTTATATTAATTTAATAATTTCTTTGTTGGTTCTTTAATAAATAAAATTATGAAGACATAAGATAGAATGAATTTATTGTAATTACAATATTACCACTAAATAGCACATACGAGTACTTACTGTAGTTTTACTGATTGTCGTTGCAGCGCATACCAGAGAATGACATGAGTTGATTCGATTTTACTGCCTATTCATATTATTACTGCTTTTGTTTTGTTTTTATTCATCAACAGTGGCAACTGTATTGCTTGTAGAGTTTACTTTTGTAAATGCGTTGTTTATTCTTAATCTTTTTTTAGATACCATTAGCAATAACAACATACAAAACACTCCTTTGTATACAGAACACTCAAATGATTCATTAAAGCTCAACTAATAAGAGGTTAAACCGTTTGACTGAAACAGTGTTTTTTTATAATTTTTTTAATTTTTAACCGCAGTAATTTGTTTCTTAACAAATGTTTCAAAATAAAAATGAGAAAATAAATTTTTAATTATCTTTTTATTTAAAATGAAATAAACATTACCTGATTTTTTATTTTTAGAAATAGAAGTTGTTCATTTTTAAGAAATAGAAAATTTAGTTTTGTTTATAATATTTATTACTTTTTATACATGCGTTTTAGTACTAATAAATAAAAAACAAAGTAAATAAATAAATAAATAATAATAAGCAAATAAAAAACAAGTAGGATATTTTATTAAAAATATAAGAGAAACTGCATTATTTTTCATTACAATCGTGTTATTGTTTTTCTTGTGCTCGTAGTTGGTTTCACATTTAAATAGTGAAATACTCAAATATACTTACTGCTTTTCTGATTGGTTAGAGTGTTTATCATTTGCAAGCAACTACAAGCATTTTGTAGCAAAAGACATACTTAATTGAATCATGCAATAGCAGCATTCATTTAGTTAGTGTGTATTGCTAGCTCAATATTCATTTTTAAAAAGGCAAAAAATTGCCATTTGAGTGCGATTCATGTCAATCTCTGGCGCATACTACATTGGTATTCACACGTTCACTTCATACTGTTGTACACTATACAACGTGTACACTATAAAAATGAGCTGCGGCAAAATAAATTTAATCAGACGCAGCCACAGTTTCCAAAAAAAAAAAAAAAAATTAATTAAAAAAAAAAATATTTTTAAAATGGACAACAATGTATGAGAACTTACCTTCCTATTCTGATTTTAATCTGCTGATCTTTTCAAACAAGTTTTTTATGATTTTTCTGATAAATTCTTTCCAAAATCCTAGATAGTATAGACAGTATAGCTACCAATATTAGGATACTTTCCCACGAAATACGCAAACGGCACAGGTTCAAATCCCACAGCAAAGGTGAAAAGTTTGAAAATAGTCATTATACATAATTTATCGAAATTATAATTAAAAAAAAAGAGGTCGTCCCCCCCCCCCCCAGAATGTACTGCCCTTTCCCCAAAAAATTACAATACAATGCACAGCATTTAGTAGGGGTTTACCCCTAATGATGGTCTCAATAAAAAAACAAAAATTAGTAGTAAATTAGAGAACAAACAATTCTACGCTTGCAGGCAAAAACATTGCTGAAAAAAGACATTTGTTTTAATTTGACAGCTCATGTATGAGTACCACTTCTAAGACTTGTGATTCCTAATAGTGGTAAAAACTGAGCGTAGACAACAAAATAAACAAATTTTCATAAGTTTAATTGAGTTGGAAATCATAAAAATTATAACTTGGCTACTTCAAATTAACTTTCAGTTAAGTTGTTTACCATAATAGGGAATAGGACAGTTAGATTGTACACTAAAATAAATAAACTCTGTTCTGAGTGAGTGAGACATGTAAACAGTAGTTTACTTTTCATTAGAAATCCAGAGGTAGATTTCTAAGTTTTTAATAATCTATCTGCTGTATTCATAAAAAATATTGCAGGTTATTTGACAAGTAATGCATAGAAATTTGTTTAATGAATGAATACAGCAGTATTTTTGTATATTTGTGCCTATGGGCCACGTTATATCTTAAGATGACCCTGTTTAGAACCACGCAATAATAAACAGAATCAGAGAAAAATTACGGTTGCCGATATCGAGCGAAATTTCATAGAATAAAAATACATTTTGCGTGGAAATTTCATGCTATATTAAATGCCGCAATTGAACACCGAATATATTCGGCAGAATAAGTACATACATACATACATACATACATAACAGGCCATTACAACCCTGTGTCAGGCCTAGCTTCTCGCAGCACTCATATTGTGTGTGTTAATTTTTATCCATGAAAGTCGACTCCGAACGACAGATTTGAGAAGGTTTTTCATGGCAATCAAGAGAGAGAAGTAATTTGATTATATTTCTTTTTTCAAGATGTCAGAGCTGAGATTTGAACCCGGCGCTAACGCCTTAGTAAGCCAACACACTAACCACTAGACCAAGGCGACTACAATAATAAGTGCATAAACTACACAAAATTGTCAAAATTTATTTATTTTGATTTTAGCATGATTTATACAATTTTTTTTCATTTATTTTTTAATAAAATAGTTTAATTTTTTCTTTAAAACTTAAACTTCAAAAAAAAACTATACAAAATTTGTTTTTTGTTTAAAAAAAATCTTACTCATATACAAAACATTAAGTAACAAACTATTATAGTTTGCTCACAAATAAGTTTAAAGAATAGCGGAAGGAAAAATACGGATAAAGGTCAGTTTAAAATTAATAAAAAAAAATAATAAATTTGTTACCAAGTCTTAATTTTTAGAGAAATTGTTTTACTTATAAACTAAGAAATATTTAAAATATATTTTTTAGTTGTTCTTTGTTTTACATTACAATTAATTATTTGGTATTTAAATTTTGTTTTTGTTTCTTTATTATTATTTTAAATACATAATTTTTAAACTGTCCCTAAGTAATGCCTGTAGCAAGTTGCAATGTTTCGTTTAGCTTTTGGTTTTTTTTTTATAAAAATATTTTAGAAAATTATTTTCTTTTTCTTCTTGTGATTTGATTTGTTTTAAAAAGTCTTTAACAATTATTTCATATTTTTTAATAAAAATAAAACAGTTTAAACATAAAAAACCAAGAAATAAAATTTTACATCTAACTTAAAGCAATTTCTTGAGCATTTAAACGTTCAGCCTTTCTAGCCTGGCTGCGTTGTATGGGAGGCACTGCAAACATAACCAGACCGCTGAGAGCAATCATAACACCAGCCATAATAAAGGCTGGACTATACGATAAAGTTATATCAAACAACCAACCTGTAATTAATATATAAAAAAATAATTTCTATATAGTACATATGTATGTAGAAAACAAAACTCACCTCCAATAGGTGCTCCTATAAGTGAGGCAACACCTTGAAATAGTAGCAGTATACCAAAGGCATTTGTTAATTTTTCTAAACCCAATAAATCGACTAATATCACTGAGGTTAAACCCACATAGGCACCAATGGTAAAACCAAATACCGAACAATAGAAACCCAATGAATAGAAATCATTGCACAATGGACACATAGCGGTGGCAATACCGCATATTGTCAGGCACATATTATAAATCCATAAACGATTAACCCACGGTTTATCGGATATATAACCCAATATTATTCTGCCTATGGTATTGGCCACACCAATTATGGCAATCAAATAGGAAGATTGTTCTGAACTCAAACCTAAATGCTTAGCTTGAGCTACAATATAAACATATGGCATATTGAAACCGATACTTGTGCAGAAATTCGAAATGGAAAATATTATAAAGATCACATCCTTTAATAGAGAGAAATTCATCATTTCAGCCATTGTATCACGAGTCTCCTTGGAACAGGGTATGCAGCCGCAACATTTTTTAATTTCCTAAAATAAGAAAAAAAAAAAAAAAAAAAAACAATAAAAACAATAAAAATTAAACAAAAACTTGTAACACATTTATTCAAGGCCTATTAATACGTTCAACTCAAATCTCAATCTGATTTAAATGTAAACAATTATATTATTCTCAAAATTATAACTGTCTAATTCATAATGAGATAAAACGTGCTTATAAGAGCCTTATAAGCAAAATCTCTTAATTTTGTATTCATAAACAAGAAACAGTGTCATAACGCTCTCATAAACCATTTATAAATAAGAAATTTTTATTGTAGGTTTCTAGGTACTTTAACCGTACAATAACATGACATTTGTGAGTTAGATTGGATATTGTATATATAAAAGTGGAATAATATATTATTACAATGAATAAAACTTATATAGTTGCAAGTATAGATACATACGTACATATTTAAATTCACATAATTAATAATTTTCGTATAATAGCAAATGATTGCAGTCTCCGTACAAAATAAAATTTCTAAATGGCCAAGAAATTGTTTTTATTTTGTATTACATATCCCATCTCTTTCCTTTACAGGCTCTGTCATCAATGCCTGTTTACAATTCCATTTTACCAAATTTTGATATAAAAAATGTAAACAGAATAGTGATGCACAAACCAAAAAGAGAATGGTGGTATTCGATTACTTTATACATGAATTAAAAAAATGTGCTTCAAAGGAAATTTTTTCTTTAATTTTTCAGTTTATTTTAGTTATTTTTTAACTGCAGTAAATATTACTTCAATCACATCTATTTTATGTATAATTGTGTTACTATTACATTATTTTTATGACTATTAAAAAATTACCGAAGTAACCGATAGCTTTAATTGTGCATCACTATGCTGAAATAACATCATGGTATTGCCAGCATGACATTAAAATCGTTTATTAGTTAATTTGCTCATATGAAAGGTTTATGAATAAGATTTTTTATTTTGAGCTTATAAGACAGATAACGTCTCATAACTAATGTATGGATAAAACCTAAATTAAGGAGTTATTATGAATTAGACCGCAAGTATACTTGTTATTACTTTTAACAATGTGATAAATTTTTTTATGGCAACTCTAACTGGTTTAGACAATATCTCTATTAAGCAACAAGAACAAAATTCATGCGATGTTGTACATATTTTGGTAAAATAACTTGTCATATTGACTCAATTCAATATTTAATTGTCAAAATGTTTAGTTCATTTATTCTTACTTTTAGTGAGCTACTGTTTTTTATTATATATAATTTTTGATTTTCTTCAGTATAAATATGGCAACACAGGCTAGTTTTAACAATATCACCAACGTCACACAACAAAAAGATTACTAGTGTTGTTTGTGTGTTTTTATTTTTGTAATATTTAGGGTGTTAATGTATTATTTTTTCCACTACCCCTAAAATTAGATAAACCCAACTCTGATTTTATATACAAAAATCACTCTTTGTTGCAAACGCACTAGTAAGCCTTGCAATCATGGTATATATGCCTATATTTTGTTATTAATTTACCTGGTTTGCTATGTTTTTTTAAGATGCATACATATACTCATGGATAAAATTAACACACACAACATACGTGCTGCGAGAGGCTAGGCTGTAACCCTGACACAGGGTTGTAATGGCCAATTATGTATGTATGTATGCACATATATGATATCACACTTCTTGGTACTTATTATTATTACTTCTTATTATTTATTATTATAACATTACATAAATAATAATTGGCCATTACAACTCTGTGTCCGGAAAATAATTTCTTCATATTTCTATTTTTCAAGATGTCAGAGCTGAGATTTGACCCCTGCGCTATCGTCTAAGTAAGCCAACATACTAACCATTAGACCACGGTGACTAAAAACATGCAAAACATATGTAAAATAAAAGTCATGAAGTCTGGTTGCAATACGTAATAAAGTTTCCTATTACAGACACATGTTGTTAAGATTAGCGTTAAAAATTAGAACTATTACTTTAAAAATATTTTTTAAAAATACGATTTTATAAAAAAAAATTGTTCAACTCAAATTTTTTAAACCAACCTCGTAAATTGCTTTGAATGTCATATCAATGTTTGTATGTATTACTAAATTTCTTTTCTTTTAAATTATTTTGTTAAAATTTTTGTCAATTAAAAAAAAAACAAACAAAAAATGTCCATTATCGAGATTATAATTTTTATATACGAAAACTTCTTGGCTCTAATATTTGAATATGAACTTATGGTTTTATCGCTGATATTAATGATGATCGTGTTAGTGGCCGTAAGAGATCTATTATTAACCTATATCGCAGTAATGTATGGACTAGATATGGAAACTAATCAGACAACAAGTTTAAACGTACAATAAGAGAAGAGATAATTTCAAAAATAACAGAAAGAAAAAATTTAAACGCACCTGTTCCTCGCTAATATGTGGAGTAGAATGCTTAAAGGAACCATAACGCTGTATATGACCGGAACCAGTAAGATCTGTACGTGAACGGGTATATTCTGGTATATTGTGTAAGGAACCCTATTGTGATTGGAAAAAAATAAAAAGAAACAGAAATAATAAAATGTCTTGGCATAACTGCATGGTAAAGGCTTTATAAATTACTTGATACAATATGTCTGGGCGGTACATGGTACCACTGCCAGACCTATCCCGATGTGAATCTCTTAATTGTGCTAAATGTGGCTGACTTAGGGAAGTCTTTATAATATCATCATTGCTGGTAGCTTTAGAGACCACTGAAATTTCCATTTTACCATTGATGGAACCATTGATGGTAGAGGCCTAAAAAGATATATTTATTTTTTGAAAACATTTTGTTTTTTTTTCTTCTTCTTTTTACCGAACCCTGATAGGCGTGACCCACACTATTCGATCTACATAAGGCACCTCCATTTATATCTGTTTTTGGTATTTGTAAATATTGATCAGCTTGTTTTAGATTTGGTTTTAAGGGTTCCAACTCAGCTGGTGTAGTATGGTCATCCATTATTTTATTTTTATTTTTAGGCTTGGATGCCTCTAAGGGTCTAAACATGGCACCAAATATTATACAATTTAAGACCAAGCCACCAATAATAAGTAAAGCTCCCCGCCAGCCATAGGAACCAATTAAATGCTCAGTTAGGGGGGCAAATACAAAAGTACCAAAACCTGAACCACATACAGCAATACCAGTGGCCAATGATCGTTTGGCTTCAAAGTAGGTACTGACACTTACAATGGCTGGTAAGTAAATGAGACCAAAGCCTAAACCTGTGCCAAATCCTATGGTGACAATAAGAGTAAGCACATTCTAAAATAAGAAAAAAAAAAAACAAAATTTTAGTGGTGCTAAATATTAAAATTTGTAAAATTAATACCTGGGCAAACATACTGATGACTATACAAAATGAGGCCAATATGGATCCAGCTATTGTAACTGCTCGACAGCCATAACGATTAACAAATGATGAAGAAATGGGACCTTTAATGAGAATAAAATAAAATTATATATTTAAATGTTTTTGCCAAGCCTTAAAGTAGGCTATCCTTTTTTTAGTTTGTTCGATAAACATGAAGTACAATGCAAGAACAAAGTGTTCGTGCACCCTAAATCAATTTAGTATTTAAATTTTTATAACAATCAAACTACATATTTGTAAAAAATACAAGTATTCGAATAAATTTACATCAAATAGTTAAAGATCGTAGTCAGCTGCTTATAGAAGAAACCAAACAAAGCAATATTTTTTTTTAGCTTAAGAATTTTGTTAGTAAAATATGTATATTTAAATGGTAATTTACGTAACAGCTAACAAATTTGTATATATGCATATATATTTTAATGAATTTTCATTGTAATTGCAATGGTTGAAATCCCTTAATGTGAGAAGCTAGGCCATAGCTCTGAAAAAGGCTTGTAATGGCAAGTTATGTATGTTTGTATATAATGTTATTCCTTGAAAACGTACCTACTTCTTGTGTCAAGACATTAACAGATACAATTAAACAGCTGTTTTAATATATAATATGTAAACAAATAGTACATAAGAAAAGAAAAAGATTGTGCGCTTACTCAGAGTTCATTTTAAATGTGCTTTACAGCCTTTATATAAAAGTAAGAGTTTATTTAGTCGAGTTTAGAATGAGTATTTAGTTGGATTTATATTACAAAATAGCATCAAATTTTTCTTACATTTTTTTTTAATTTAAATATTTCATATGTTTTGAAAGGAACGAAAAAAAAACTTTTTGGTTTTAATTTTTTTTATATATACTTTAAATGTTAAATGAGTTTTATTTATGTATACCTGAGGCAAATGTAACTCCCACCATAATTGATACAATCCATGCTGTATAACCTTTGCCTTCATTGAAATATGTCAGGAATTCATCATAAAACAAGCCAAAGGAATATGTCATGCCATCAGCTAAAATAAAAATAAAAAAAATTCATTTTTTTTTGCTCAATACATTTAAAAGTCTAAAAGTAAATAACATTTTTTTTTATTTATTGTATATTTTTATAAACATAACTTAAATAAGTGTACGCCTAGGCCATTTCAGTTGCTAAATTGGTGTCATTTTGGTGTAACATTTAATATCTTTAAAGTAACGTAATGTGAAAAATAAAAATAGTTTATTACTTAGTTTATGCCTGTTTTAAAATTAGTTCGACACAAAACAAATTCACTCATAACAAAAACTTGATACGCGTTTATGACTATGTTTTGAGTCGAAACAATTTTAAAACTATTTTAACTAACAATAGTAGTGGTGTTAATATCAAATTTTAATTTTTTCATATTATCTATAATAATACACATAGAATAATAAAAACAACCAATGGAAGAAATTGGCAACCTCGTCAAATTTGACAAAACATTCTTTACAGCTGATTTTTATAAAGGTTTCAAACGGTATGCGTTTATATTCAATTTTGGATACGCTAGGTCTGGCTCAAACAGGTCTGAAAAGCAGTGTCAGTGAAAACATTTCCAAATTTCAAAACTGTTTTTATATCTGTTTGTGCCATGGGTTTGAGCAAATGAAAACATTTTCAAAACGGGCATAAATATGATATATAAATGGCTTATTATTCCATAAATATTTGTCAAATAAACCCTTAGTGAAACGTTTTTGTTTTTATGAATACATCAGATAGAGTTTAAACTTTACAAACTATATTGCTGCGATCCCTACGATGTCACTGCTATACTGAATATTGAATTTATCCAAAGGTCATTTAGTGTATTTCTACATAAAATGTTTAACATGTTTGTGGTATTGTCTGTTGTAATGCTTTTGGGTGTAACATAATTATGTATGCACGTTTCTCTAGAAAATGCTTAGTTGTGTTCACACGTAGTGTTTCTTATTTTTAAGATTGAATGTTTATGGGCGAAGGCGGCGAGGGGTAAAGAAACGGGCACACTGGCAATACGCTTTACTGTCTCATTCGTAATTGTACATATGCATACACACAATTGTAAATAAGATAGATGACAATACAAAGAAGAATAAACCAAAATCTTAAAAATAAGAACCTATACGAGTGAACACAGACTTAACACTAAAAGGCTAGTTAAAGACAATACGCAGTCTTGTTGTTGCCACCTTTTTTTAAAAATGTGTTTTTTTTTGCGTTTGTATAGAAATGAAATATGCGCTATTATTATTCAATTATTCATTAATTTCTTTGTAAAAATTATAAGAAAGAGCCTTCTACGTGTACTCTTCTGTAAAGGAAACTCGCAGAGAATTTGAAATAGTTAATAATGTTCTTATTTATTAATTTTTTTGTTCTGTTTTATATGCAAGTCTGTTCGTTCAATGAAATAAAACAAATAAAAAATACCAGCTAAGGAACTTAAAGGGTTAAGATAAGAGATCTTACAATTCTCTTTTAATAAAAACTATAAAATCCCAGCAATAAGAACAAGAGCCAATTAATCGTTGGAAAAAATCTTTATATATGTGGTGAATATCCAATGAATATACCATGAGGTTGTTATATGAAGGAAGTGAATCAAAGCCTAGAATTGTATTTGTTTTGTTAAGAAAGAGTTACTCTACGATTACGGCTTGTAGAAATATTTGGTATTCAATTAAAGTACTAAGACTTCGAAGCAACTTTTATTCTTTCTTTGCTGCGAAATTTATTGAGCTTAAGTTCTTTTTATCGATATATCGCTACTTCTTTCTATAGCTTTATTAAAGAACTTAAGTTCAATAAAGATAATTTTTATAAAACGAAAAAGTGAGGCGGTGCAAAGATCTTCTTAAGAATTTGTTATTTTTTCAGTTTTTACAATTATTAATGATTTAGGTTTGATTATAAACGTTCTCGATAATTGGTTTGTATTATTATATTGCATAAGTGTATGTATGTCGTATTTAATTAGAGTAACGATAAGATTTCATTTATTATTTTTTATACTTGAAACAGTATATGTACATACTTTGTATATCTCAAACGGAAAAAAAAAATTAAGACCGTTACGATTAGATTTATAAAACTTAGCAAAAAATTAAAATTGATAAAAAAATATTTTAGTTATCAGATAATAAAAACTGCGTCTAAAAGACGTTTCAATATATGCTGATTAGCCGTTTTCGATTACACTTCAAATTTAGTGTTGGCAGCAGAATTAAACGATCAAAAATAGGAAAGTTCTTATTTTTGACTTTTATTTTATTTTATCAGAAACTTGAGATAATTTTCAAAGAGTTTATTTCATAATCAATCATTTTATTTCATTTAGAGATATTATTACAACCTTCCGATAAGAAAACCGATAGTAAAAGTTACTATGGGGCGTCCCAATAGTTTTGACGTTAACTTTTATGTTAAAGTTTACGTACATAATACGAGTAATAAAAGATATTTGTCTGTCCGTGGAAGTGGTTCTTAGTGTGACACATATTTTACAATGTTGGTATGTATTTTGCTTCTTTCGAGTTCAACAAGAGGTTTGTAACACCATATCAGACAAATATTAGAAAAAAAAAGTTACCACTAGTTTTCAAAATTAGGTACTTTTTTAATTTTCGAAAAAGTTCTTCCAAATCATAGTGTGTTCGTGGACCACAAAATATTCTAGAGCACATCTTTCTTAGGAAAAAAATTGCTATTCAGATTTTTTAATCATTTCCATTCTATGACTACCGTATATGGAATTCATTGGTGTCTCACCAAATAGCGAATTATTTGAGGTTGATTTCACCAATGATTTCATTAATGGTAAGATTTTGTTTTACTTGAATTTTTTATGTGCAGTCAGTCATTGCGTTGCAAAAAACCACTTTATGCAGTATTACTGATGGAAATTTCCATCATAAATATACTTAAACAAAAATGAATGGAGACATTCGCGTGTGTTTTTAAGTGAAAAAAAAATATGAAAATCATTTCGTCGTGCGGGAGTTTATGTGCTCTATCCGCCATTTCATATTTTTATATATCTCGAGTTAGCCGAAACTTGAAAAATTTTGGTGTCAAAAACCTAAAGTGGCATCATTAACTCAAAATATATATAAAATGGCAGATAGAGCACATAAACTCCCTGACGAAGATTTGTACATATTTATAAAAAGTTGGAATGATTGAAATTGTGCGATTAATATTGAACAAAGTTTTCATCCCTGTAACTTTTGAAAAATACAACTCTGAAATATTTTTAAAAGTCGGCATATATAAGTTCAATATGGTAAAAATTCAATGTTCAATTCCCTTTTGCTCTTGCCAAAAACTTTTACAATGTAGAACTTAGCAGACAAACAGAATAAGCAAATATAATGAAAAGTAGAATATAAAAACGAATAATGTTTCGCACAAATATTCGTGTACTACACTCTTTACATTTTCGACCCCATTTTCACATGTTTCTACAAACTGATGAAAGCCATACTACTGACGAATTTCTGAATTTTGCAGTATATTTTGATTACACTATTGTACTGTCTCTTATGATTTCGTGACATATGCAACCAACATTGATTTTTAGCGGCAGTTTCGAAAATTTCCCATTAAGCTATGCATAAGAGTGCATCATTAATTTACTAAACAAAGTAGTTAAAAATTTTTTAAGAACAGTTTTGCTCCCTACTGTTTAAGAAGATTGTATAATCTTATTTGATAAGCTTGATGGCATTTCACTTATTTGCAAGCTTTTAAGAAAGCTTAATGTTGTAAATATCTTGTAATAGCACATGTTATTCCTGAGAAATGCAAAGAAAATTACAAAAGCAATTAATTGACTGAGAAAAGCCAACAATTATTTAATGCTGAAAGAAAGTATTACTTAAAGAAAGTATTACTTACTTATGAAATAAAGAGAGCAAATCTAAAACAAAATAAATTTGAAATTGTTAAAAAAAAAATAAAAAGCAAAAGGAAAATGTATTGTTCTATTAAACTAAAATAAAATAAATTGGAAAAATGCGTGTCTGAAATAATTATTTTAAACTAAAGCTTAAAACGAATTTAAATTATTCTTTCCGGCTTAAGTTTAAGTTCTAGCATCTAAACTATTATTTCATAAATTTTGTTTAATTATTGCTTAGCATTTTTTTTATTTTTTTTAATAATGGCTTTACATTGACATTCATTTTGACATTTCACATTTAATTTTGTACTTTAATTGGAAATGCTTAACAAAAGATATCTAAGATGTAATGACAAGTGTTGTTTGAAAATAATAAAAAAAACTTATTAATTGATAGGCAAGTATTTTAAAGACAACAGACAACTTGTTAAGCTACAAATGTTTAATTCTATTAAACAAAGAATTGCTTGCAATTGAATACTGAATTCACACACAGTGTGCGTGTGTCACACACACACACTGACTAGGTTTAATTTATGCATAAAATGTTAACTGCAATGAATTTTTTATAGGAGAACGACAGCTGAAAACAATAGATTATTAATATTTTAAGAAAAACTGTGCTCATTAAATAAAAAATTTTAAAGAATATGAATACAATTCGAAAGAAAAAAAAATATTTTTTATTTTTAATGACTCCACATTTATTTGGAAAAACTTTTAAAAAATTAACAGCCTGTTCATGGAACACGAATGGCATTTTTGACATTCGTCTTTTTATATGAGAAATACTAACAAATTTGAGTGGATTACAGGCTGTAAGTCATTACCTATTGGGTGGCAAGTAAGGTAGATAATCTCTTAAGTTACGCATGAGCATTAACGTACTGAATCTAGTTTTTAGTCTCAAAGCAAGCTTTGGCAAGGCTGTCATCTGAAGTGTCATTTATTTAGTAAGAATATGAATTGTTTAACAAGCAGAGAACAATTAAAAATTTTTACAAGACATGCCAACTTTTTAAGCGTTAAGGTTTCAGCATTTGCCATAATCGGTAAATAATTTGAAATTCTATTTATTTGTTCGGAAGAAAACTTCGTTACTAAAATTGACGACGAAAGTAAGTAACTAAACGGCGACATTCAGCAGCAAAAAACTAACTATTCGGCAAATGTGAATATTTTGTTTTCGGCAGAACACTAACAGTTCTAAATGATATAAAAAATAAATTGTTATTAAGAGAGTTTGTCCAGAAAAATTCAGCTGACAAAGTTATTTTTCAACGAGCACAAAAAAAAAGAAATTTTTATATAACTAGAGAGATTTAAAATAAAATTTAATTTTTAACTTTTACTTTTCCCTAAAAAATAATACTTACTTTTGGATGAAGAAATTTCAATTACATACATAACGGGCCTTTACAACCCTGTGTCAGGGTTACTGCTAGCTTCTCGCAGCACTCATATTGTGTGTGTTAATTTTTATCCATGAGTACTGGGAACTACAGTTTAATGTCGACTCCGAACGACAGACTTGAGAAGCTTATTCATGACAATTAGTTACTCTCAGAGCTTTTGCCAGAGACTACTGAGAGGAAGTCGCCGAAAGAAATATTTTTTTCACATTTTTTTTTAAGATGTCAGAGCTGGGTGTAGAACCAGGGCTCATGTCTTAGTAAGCCAACACACTAACCACTAGACCACGGTGTAAGAAATTTAAGGTCTGGCCTTCTGTACATGAAAACAACAAAACTATGCCCAAATTGAGAGCTTTGTTAGAGTAGCACCAAGGAATGGTTGCATGTGCGTATTCTTGTACGCAGTTAATAACTGGTGGCTATAGTAGAAAAAAATTAAAAATAAAAAATAAATTCTAAGTTTAACTTGAGAGGAGTTCATTCCCCTCTCATCATGACTCATTTTATCGCTTCCGCCTGTCAAATTAATCACATTGCTTAGAAAAATATCACTTTATAAATATAATACAATTAAATTAATACATATTTTGTAAATATTATTTAATAAATTATTAAGAATTAATTAAAAATATTTCTTTTGTTTGGAACAGTACTCCGATAATGATCAATACAAATAACAACAGCACTAATTTAATCATTAATAATAAAATGCTATTTAAAATAGAAACAAATATTTTAAATGCATAAAATATTTACAGGGTTATCCACTTTTCGGTTTCAAAACACAAATTACAAGCCTTTCACAGAATTATATTTCATTGGCGAATTAAATTCAAACCTTACTTGAGTTCTTCAAAGAACAAAAACTGGAAACAATTTTTCGTATAAAAATCATTTCTTATTTTATTAACAGAATGGAATGCCATTTAAATGATCGCCCCTGGTGCGGCTACAGCATTTGATTCTTTTGAAGTAGTTTTGAACTATTTTTTTGCTCATTTCGAACGGCATCTCAATGGCTTGGTTTTAAAATGCTTCAATATTCGTAGACGGGTTCTTAATACAAGCCTTCTAAAAAGTCTAACGGCTCCAAATCGCCTGACCTTAGGAAAGTTCTCAAGCAATAAAGTAAAAATTGGTCATGTTATGTTTCTCGTGACACCTTGTTTTTGAAACTGTATATCATCCAGTTGCTAATACGAGTATTCAGTCAATTCGATTAGTATAGCGTTATAGCTTTTCTTCCAGAGTGCTTTACAATTTTTTTTCGTTGCCACTGACTTCATCCGCTAAAGAAAATTTTGTCCCGAAAATTAGCACTGAAAGCCTGTTGTCTAGAAGCCATTCAACAAATCTACAGTGTTGCGAATAGCTTTAATTATTATCGTATGTCCGAATGTAAAAGATGTTATAATAAGCCATAAGCCGACTTCGGCAGAGCACAATGAAATTGGCAAACTCGGTATCTTTACTAAAACTTCACTAACAGAAGTGGCATTTTCGGCAACCAACCTTCAATATTATGCCTTTAGTTTCTTCGAATTTTTTTATAATCTTTACAATTTCCAGCACAGTAGTTTGATGTACTATTTCCCTGATAATTGCCCCATGCTTAATTGCCTCTCACACTTACTTACTTCAATTTCTAAATCCTCATAACTTTTCTTTCCATTTTCTAATAAAATTCCACCGTTAATTAACTTTCGCTTAATTGCGTCATTCGATTGACTACCTCAAATATATTTTCTCCAAATTGAAATTTCTCTTAAAATTCCTTTAATTACCCAAAATATGTTTATATAGGCATAAAATGACCGTTAAACTTACTTTCAAACTACTTTTTTATTCAACCTTGCAATTAAAGTCTACCAAGTTTATGTGTAAGTATAAGTATAAAGTTACTTGCTTTTCACATGTATTCGCTTAATTAACATTTTTGTCGAGGCAATAATCCGTGGAATATTGTAATTATATTTTCTTTCATTCTTCGGTTGTTAAGTGATTAATATTCACAAATGATTAACCCTCTTCTTAATAGACAACATGTAAGATGACATCTTCGTCAGACCGAATACTAACCGACTAAATCGATAATCCGATATTTTAAATCTGTGTATATGTATGTAACAGTGGTCGATATTAGCAATATTTGCAGGACAAATATCATTAGTTTTTCACACACATATTAAACGAATGTCAACAAATTGCATATCAAACAGCAAACAAGATTATAGAATTTATTTTTAGGAATACGGCTGTAAATTACTATATATTTTTGAGAAAATTAATAAAATGTTTCTGGTTTTAATGAAATATATAAATTTTTATCTTCAAATTGTATATCATAAAGTCATTTTTAGTATATTTTTTTAGGTTTTTATACACCTCCTGTTCACAACAATAGTAAAATTTTTAGCGCCGGTACCTGATTTATAATAACCTGGCGTTGAGGTTATTCATGATTAATTCCGAAAACTATTTTTGAAACATACTGCCTTTTTTTATGGTAATTTTTGTTTCGATTTTTAAACACGAAATAATTCTCATTTAGTTTATAAATATTGTAATGAAAGACTTTATTGTTTGAATAAGAAATTTTAAGAAAAGATCTCCCACTAAATGAAAGTTAAATAATTTTTAAACAGCGAATTGATTTATTTATGTTCCAGTAGACCAGAGGGTGGTGTTTAATCTATTAGTACGGAAGTCGTCAGTTCGATTACCACCAAAGACTCTTGTCTGTTACTCTACACCGTACATAATTTAATTTGACATTAGATTGTAATTGATAAAAAATTAAAAATAAATATATGAAATGTATGCTTTTAGGTATAAGCATGTCACTATGTCCATTTCGTCTCTGCTAAAGAGACTTACTTACATTAAAATAGTTTTAAACTAAATGCGAATCATATTCCATATTCATATTAGTATATAAAAACCAAACAAAAGCATTTAAGTACAAAGCAATACATTTCTGGTTTTTAAAAAATGTTATATGATTCGCATTTAGTCTATAACTATTTTAACATAAGTATTTATACTTTTGAATACCATCTTTGGGAAAAGGTCTCCTGACGAGTCTCTTAAGAAGAGACGAAATACCCATAGAGACATGCTTATCCCTAAAAGCATACATTTCATATTATTATTAAATGTATTTGCCAATAAGGCGAAAAATATTTTTTGTTTTTTATAAATGTATTTATTTATACATTAAGTTATTAAATTTTTTTTCTTTTGTACTCACTTATTATGTGGATCATAAATGAACCGAACACAACCATCCAACCCCAACCACCATCCGGTGGCACTGGTTGTGTTGAGTCTGTATTTTCCGATAATTCCAATTCCAGTTCATGTTTGTTATTGTTGGCCGTGCCATTTAATTTCCGTTTTGCTGGTGCGTGAACCATTTTATGGTTTTCTGTGTATCGCGTTGTTTTAAAAAATTTTCTAAACAGCCAGTTACGTTGCAGAAAAAAATTATTGTAAATGGAATGTTTGTTTTCTTTTGTTATTGTTTGATTTTTGATTTGAGGTAGAAATCTTTTTTAAAGACTAATTTAAGTTCAAACTTTAGTTGTATGTATCACATTTAGTTGATCATAGAATATGTATGAATTACAAAAAAAGTCTCAAAACAGAAAATTTTTTTAATGCATTAATAATTGCAAGCTATTGTTGTTTGCATGTATACATGTGTGTTATCCTTATTGCTTGTATATGTATTGGTAAATAAAATTTTCAATAAATATTTATCTTCGTCTTTCATTCATTTATTTGTTTTAAGGCATTTTTTTATTGTAGCAATTGCTGGATATGATTTTTTCTTTTGTCTGTTTACTGGTTTTGTTTCAGTGGCTGTTTTCTTTGTGATGCTGCAGTTTAACTTACAGCCTTTTCTCTCTATGATTTATGTGGCAATTACCAATGTTTCGCCTTTGTATTTAGTGGCTGAAATTAAATAAAAGAAAATAAAGTTATAAAAGTTACGTTGGTTGTCTTAAATAAAATAAATGAAAAACTTGCTGCCTTATTCGTTAGGAAAAAAATACGTTTCCCTGTAGTCACGTAAATGAGTGACTGTTTGGAAGGGTATTTCCAACGCCGTCAATATATTGGCAATGAATGTCTATTAGTGTTTACAAATAAAATGTCTTTCTAATGAATATGCGTATGATTCTGCATCAAATATTTTACAAATTAATTTACTCACATCTTTAAGCTTGCATTACTTACTACATATTTGTAGAATAATCGAGTAATAGTGAGAAACATATTATCTTTGACTTATAACCCTGAATTACTTGGAAAAAAGCAGAAAAACAAGATCATTGAACTTGACGTTATTATTCTAAAAATTTTAAACATATACGAGTATTTTTACTCTGAATTTTATTATTTAAATTGTGTTGCATTATAGTAAGTTGTGTGTGTCTGCTGATTTACTCAAAATTTTGCTTTTATTTATTAATTTAAGATGTCACAACATCAGAAATTGTCTCTCATTTTTTTGCATACTGTGGCGGCTTGCCTTTGTCAATTGATCTTTTTATATTAAAGGCGCCCTCTTGTTGACAGAAGATTTAATTAAAAAAATAAAGCATTTTTTATGGCTGTAAAACTGTGCATGATAAAATTAGTTTTAAGTTTTAAGAAAATTTGATTTCTTATATTAAATAAAAAGTTGTGAATAGTTTAAAAGCCCATTATAACATCACGTTGCCAAAAATAACAAAAAATTAGATGTTAATAAAAAAAATACAACAAAAAATTTACAAGAAATATATATTTTCTGGGAGTTGTTAGAGCGCTCGCACAAAAAATCAAACGCCCAGGTTCAAGTCCCAGCAAGAGTGAAAAATTAAAAATTGGTTTGCGGTTCTCTCAAAATTATAATTTAAAAATAAGAGGTCCCTCCCCCTTCCCCCCCCCCCCCTCAAAGAAGACCATCTGCAACAAAACCGTTCACCGACATTATACTCTATTCCACCTTAACCAATGTCAACAAAAACCGAATTGGGGAGTAGCAGATAACGGCTAAACATACTTAGCGAAGGCACTCACCACACAATCAACATGCAACGATGAGGCAATTACTGTGGATCCTTCAAGGGCAAACGTATACCACTGGCCTTTGAATGATCAATTCACAGCAATTTGACTCATTCCTAAAGCGCTTAATATTAATATAAGAAAAAATAAATACTCGTATATACTCTCCTTTTCAAAACAAAATTTTTAGGGGTTTACCCCTGACAATTGGTCTTAAATAAACAAAAAAAAAATTTTATTATTAAGCGCCTTTTTTGTCGATGAGACATATTGCTGACATTTTATCACTAAAAAGTGTTATACCTTCACCTTTGTCGTTGGATGTTAATTATAAGCAGAGTGGGCAAAGAAACAAAACATTTCGCAAAAGTTTCCACAAAATCATAAACTTTTAAATTTTTTTTTAATTGTTTTGTACGTGAGCAAAACCGAAACAAATACTTTTTAAATGAGAAAGAGCGCAAACGAAACAATTCGCTTTTCGCTCTTGTGCTTGCTTTTGTAGCAATATTTGTTGTTAGACAACATATTTAATATGCCTTACATTCATTTGATGACCCTATATGGTACTCTAACGGTCATCACATTTTTTGCTCACTTGATTTGTTTTACTTTACTTTATGTATGTACATAACTGATGTGTTTTCAGAGTCACAGGCAGTTTATTTTATTTTATTTTATTTCTAACTGTTATCCCTTTTAATATATGGTTTAGGCATACATTTTCTTATTATAGCTAAAACATTATTCTCTTTTACTCAGATCACCTTGTTTTTATAAATAAATGTATTCATATTTTTACTCTTTTAAATATACTATATATTTATATTTTATAACGGGAGCATCATTCTCTTATATTTTGTATACTGATGTAACTTATATACTTAATATTTGTTATTGTAAATTACATTATTATTACATTAGTACATACATATAAATGCATTATATGATTTTTGAACATGGTGAAATAAAGAAACGACACAGTTTTTGTTTGAAAGTTAAAGCGAAAGGTTCGTTTTAATAAAAAGCGTCTTACAAACTTCAGAAGTGGGATAAAAATATAAAATACATATAACAAAAAAAAAAGAGTTTTTTTTTTAGAAAAAGGACAGTTAAAAATTTATAAGAGGAAAATATTGAAAGGTGAAAAAAGACAGAAAAAATTGGAAGTTTATAAAGAAAAAAATTTTAGAAAAATATTAAAAGGCGAAAAAAGATAAGAAGGTGAAAAAAGATCGAAAGGTGAAAAAAATATAGAAGGGTGAAGAATAATTTTACGTAAAGATGGACACGATAGATCCAAATGAATACACGCTAGTCCAACTTAAGGAGTGGCTGACAAAATTGGGACTGTCAACAAGCGGCACGAAAAGCGCACTTGCGGCACGACTTAACTCCATACCTGTTAAGGAGAGAGGTGAATGCCCATCCGAAGAGACGGCAGGCGAAGAAGCGGATGAAGAAGTATTTGCCGATAAAGCGCTTGAGCTCATGAGAAAGGAGTTAGAATTGGTGAAAAGAGAACGTGACCTTCTAGCTCTAGAAAATAATTCGTTGAAGAGAACCGCTGCGCTTGAAGATACTCAAGCATCAGCTGCGTCAGCTACATCAGGTTCACGTTTCGAACAGCCTGTACAATTAGGTGATGGAGTCTCTTTCAGTGTCCTACGGGACTGTTTACCAGACTATGATGGAGGCAGCAACTTCGACCTGTGGGCAGTCCAATTAAAAAATATAGCTGAAGCATACGGTGTAAACGGCAGTATGGTTCGTACTTTATTAATAAGTAAACTGAAGGGTAAAGCGCTTATGTGGCTTCAATCAAAGCCTGATTACGCCACTGAAACCGCTGAAAATCTGCTAGAACAAATGAAGGAATTGTTTGGGTCAAAAGAAGCCAAAATGATATTGCGACGTAACTTTGAAAGCCGAAAGTGGAAGTTCGGCGAGACGTTCACAGAATATTTCAACGAAAAGATTATTTTGGCCAATCAAATTAAATTGGACGACGACGAGCTAATAGATTATTTGGTAGAGGGAATTCCCGACCCCCACTTACGCACACAGGCAATTATGCAAAATTTCAAAAACAAACTGCAGCTACAACAGGCTTTCGCCAAAATTACATTACCCCGTCAGATGTCCCAGCAGGCAAAATTTTTAAAAAAGGAAGACGTCAGATGTTATAATTGCAATTCTTTCGGTCATTATGCAGCCGATTGCGTGAAGCCAAAACGTGAGCCAGGAACGTGCTATGGCTGTGGAAGTAAGCAACACTTGATAGCTAAGTGTCCTAATAGAAAAGATGCTGGTATACATGTCTTGGGCGGTAATAATTATGTAAGATATTTTAAGCTATTTTTAAACCATCATAATGAAAAATTAATTTTATGTTTAGAATGCCTGCTAGACTCTGGAAGCCCTATCAGTTTTGTGAGGCGATCTCTTCTCCCTGATGAATTTGTATTTGATAAGGAAAATTTGTGTTCTTATTTTGGTTTGAATAAAAGTAGATTGGAGGTTATTGGTAAAATTTCGTGTAGTATTATTTTCGATAGGGACAATATATGTTTTGATTTGCACGTGGTGCCTGATGGCTCTATGGAGGTTCAAGCAGTATTAGGAAGGGATTTTTTGGAGGCTTGCAAATTTGAATTAGTGTGTAATTTAGGGAATAAGGTCTTATCTAATATCCAGGGCGGATCTGTGAAAGTGAGTAGTGATGATTTGAGTTTTGATAGTTCTATTTTGAAAATGGGGTACTTATGTGAGACTGAAGATTTTTCACTCGATATTGGTGAGGGAATATCTTATGCGGATAGGAAGGTATTCAGCAACATGTTTAGTGATTTGTACGTGAGACCCGAGAGGCCTGCCGAGCCCTTAGTTAGGAGCGAGATGAGATTAACGTTGGAGGATTCGAAACCTTTCAATTGTCCTCCAAGAAGATTGTCGTATTCAGAAAAGGCAGAGCTCCAGAAATTGCTGGATGAGTATTTGTGTAAGGGCTTTATACGCGTCAGTGAGTCAAAATTCACATCACCTATAGTTCTTGTTAGAAAGAAAACAGGTGAATTAAGATTGTGCGTGGACTACCGCAGGCTGAATAAGATTACCGCTAGAGACAACTACCCCATACCCTTGATCGACGACTTGTTAGACAGATTAGTTGGCAAGACTATTTTTACGAAGCTTGATTTAAAGAACGGATTCTTCCACGTATATATGCATGAAGACTCCGTGGAGTATACGTCTTTTATTACCCCTTTAGGCCAATATGAATTCTTGAGGATGCCTTTCGGGTTGCGTAATGCCCCATCGGTTTTCCAACGTTTCGTGAATAAGGTTTTTGCGGATATGGTTCGGGACGATAAAGTGACAATATATCTGGACGACATCATGATAGCGACTGATAATTTAAAGGAACATTTTGAGATACTGGAGGAAGTATTTAGGCGCTTGGTACTTAATAAACTTGAATTACGTCTAGATAAATGTGCGTTTTTGCAGTCAAGGGTTAAATATTTGGGATATACCATTGACGGTGAGGGGATAAGAGCGGATGATAAAGGACTGAAGGCGATAGAAAATTTTCCGGTTCCGACTAAAATCCGTTCAGTACAGAGTTTCTTAGGGCTGTGCTCATATTTTCGTAGATTCATTAGAGATTTTTCTATTTTGGCGAAACCTTTATACGACTTGACTAAAAAGACAAGTAAATTTGAATTTGCTGCCGAACATATGGAGTGTTTTGAATTACTCAAACGGAAACTTGTGGAGGCACCTGTCCTGGCGTTGTATGACCCGAGAGATACCACGGAGCTCCATTGCGACGCTAGCTCAGTGGGTCTCGGAGCAATTCTTATGCAGAAGAAACAGGACGGAAAGTTGCATCCAATATTTTACTACTCAAAGAGGACAACGGAAACCGAATCAAAATACCACAGTTTTGAGCTAGAGACTTTGGCAATCATAAGTGCGTTAAAACGGTTTAGAGTCTATTTGCAAGGCAGACAGTTTAAGATAGTGACGGACTGTAACTCACTGACCCTAACATTGAACAAAAAGGAGTTAAACCCGAGAATTGCCAGGTGGGCTTTAGAACTACAAAACTACGATTATGTGTTGGAACACAGAGCCGGAACCAGAATGCAGCACGTTGACGCTTTGAGCCGCTATAATGATATATTAATCTTGGAACCTAACACTTTCGAGGAAAATTTAATGATATGTCAAGGAAAAGATGCAAAGCTGTTAGAATTGAAGGAATCGTTGCAGAAAAGAGAGGACAAATTTTATGAGATGAGAAATGGAGTCATATTTAGAAAAAAAGGCGACACGGTGTTATTTTGCGTGCCCAGGGACATGGAGAAGCACGTCATGTTTAAATATCATGATGAAATGGGTCATGTTGGGGTTGATAAAATGACGGACTTAATTGGTAGATCTTACTGGTTTCCCAACATTCGCGAGAAGTCAAAAAATCATGTTAGGAATTGTTTGAGGTGTATAGCATTCTCCACAAATAGTGGGCGGGAGGAGGGGTTCCTTCACAATATTCCCAAGGGAGACCGGCCCTTCGAGGTGGTTCATGTTGATCATTTTGGGCCCGTGGATAACAGCAGGTCAAGAAAATATTTGTTAGTTGTGGTGGATGCGTTCACCAAATTTGTTAAATTGTATCCTACGAGGACGACGGGAACGAAGGAGGTTATTGTGGCTTTAAGGGACTATTTTCGGTCGTATAGTCGGCCTAAGTGCATAGTTTCGGACAGGGGAAGTTCTTTTACATCGAACGACTTTAGAATTTTCATTCATGATAACAATATTCGTCATATAAAAGTTGCTACGGGGTCTCCTCAGGCCAATGGCCAAGTCGAGAGGGTGAACAGAAGTTTGAAACCGATGATTGCGAAACTTGCAAATTCTGGAGAGGGCGTCCATTGGGATAATGTCGTGGAGAGGGTTGAATTTTGTATCAATAATACCTTGCACAGGTCGATCAACGAGTGTCCGAGTAGAATGTTATTCGGGGTGGAACAAAGGGGCGACGTTCTCGATTCTCTAAGGGAAAATTTTGTTGATTTCGAACAGGGAGCTAATGGGGAAAGGAATCTAGAAGGGATTCGTAAGGACGCTTCCTTGGTGGAGCAACGTTTACAGGCATACAACAAGAAGTACGTGGACCAGAGGCGAAAGCCACCGACTAAATACAGTGAGGGCGATTATGTTATGGTGAAAAATTTTGACTCACAGACAGGGGTGTCTAGAAAATTGATCCCCAAGTATAAGGGCCCATACAAAATTCAGAGAGTGTTACGGAATGATAGATACGTATTGGAAGACGTTGAGGGGTTTCAACAATCACGCACACCTTATAGGGGCGTTTGGGCAGTGG
Source organism: Metopia argyrocephala (assembly GCA_963576795.1). Lineage (NCBI taxonomy): Eukaryota > Metazoa > Arthropoda > Insecta > Diptera > Sarcophagidae > Metopia > Metopia argyrocephala. Next base: position 8,540,293 of record OY756208.1, read on the forward strand.
GTAATCTTAGGCCGTGGTTTGGTACGCGTGGAGTAAATCAGTAGCCGAGATCGGGGGATCTCGTTGTCAGGATGGACGAATTGTAGCAATATTTGTTGTTAGACAACATATTTAATATGCCTTACATTCATTTGATGACCCTATATGGTACTCTAACGGTCATCACATTTTTTGCTCACTTGATTTGTTTTACTTTACTTTATGTATGTACATAACTGATGTGTTTTCAGAGTCACAGGCAGTTTATTTTATTTTATTTTATTTCTAACTGTTATCCCTTTTAATATATGGTTTAGGCATACATTTTCTTATTATAGCTAAAACATTATTCTCTTTTACTCAGATCACCTTGTTTTTATAAATAAATGTATTCATATTTTTACTCTTTTAAATATACTATATATTTATATTTTATAACGGGAGCATCATTCTCTTATATTTTGTATACTGATGTAACTTATATACTTAATATTTGTTATTGTAAATTACATTATTATTACATTAGTACATACATATAAATGCATTATATGATTTTTGAACATGGTGAAATAAAGAAACGACACAGTTTTTGTTTGAAAGTTAAAGCGAAAGGTTCGTTTTAATAAAAAGCGTCTTACACTTTGTTATTCCGTTACATTGTTTGTTCCTCCTTCTCTTCTTCTTTTCTTTTTCTTCTCATTCAATTTTTCTACCTAAGCACATTTGAGTTAGTGTATTTGTAGTGGTCACAAACAAAAACAACATTCAAAACTAAATGCGACAATCGTTCTCATAGTTTTTGTTTTGTTTTTGTTTTACTCATTGTAAAGAACGAAACAAAATGTTGCTGTTTTCCTACTTTGATTATATGTGTGTAATTTTTTCGAAAGACCGATAATTTTTATTTTTCATTTTTATACTTTACTAGCTGAACTCTGTGTGGTTTGCTACCCCCTTGTTATATAATAAAATTAACCGCGGTGACGTGGTTCATAGTTATATGGCGACGTTAATAGTATTAAAAGCAATATACTACCAAATAAAAAAAATCCGTTGGAAGGAACAAATTTGTACGGAGAATAAAAAGCTTAAAACTTTCCAATACAATTTAGCGTGAAAGGGGGCGTGGCGTAAGAAATATTTATTTCTGCCTCGCCTGGAGTATAATGTCTACACAATTTGAAGTAAATTTGTTAAAAACTATATGGGAGCAATTACATAATTTTAAAAAAGTGGGCGTGGTAAAAAAAAATACCCTATTAATCATGCCAGAGTCCCAGTTAAATGCTGTGAAAATTTCAGGAAGATCGGTCTAGAGGTTTGATCTCCTGTAAGGTAAAAACAAACAAACAAACACACATTCAATTTTATATATGTATTTAGATTAGGTAGCTGTAATAGTGAAAAAATTTAGTAGCTGGCTACTTCGCTACTTTTGTAGGCAAGGTTTTTCGTAGTTGTGTGGTCTGTAGTCCTTAATGTGTTTATAGCATTAGAACTGAGAGAATGTTTCTATAAAAAAAACTGAAATTCGTGTATTGTACTCGCCAAAATTCAAAAATTTTTTTATGCTATTCACAGCTTTTGTTCTTATAAAGATAATAAAATTTTATTTTATTTCAGATTTACATTTTGTTAAGGTAAAGCCATATAATTGTTCATGTTAGATTATTTAAAATACTTGTAATTTTTATTAAATAAAAACAATAAAATAAAAGTAGAAAGGTCAGTAATAAAAAATTACTAAAATAATAGGTAGAGCTGTCAAAATGAATTACAAAAATACAATATGAACGTGTTAGTTGACAAGGGAAATTATGAGTAATTTTAGCAATTTTATAGGAAATTTTAGGCCAGCATTTAAATTTATTATGATCTTAAAAAAATATCTAAAAAAAATCTTCCATGAGTATATGAATCAGAGGAAATTCCCATTTCGAGATAAAAATTTATATTTTTTATTTTCTTTGTTTTTATCCATTCATGTCATTTTTGTGTCTAGAATTGTATGAAAATATCAGTTATGGACACCATTTGTGTAAAAAATCCACATGACTTTTCCATTCAAGTAAAATTATCAAAATCTATTCCCATTATCGTTATTTAAACAGTGTTTATGCTTCAAAACAACGAACTTTTTTATTACTTTTGTTTTATCATATTATGAGGATCGTAAATGCGTTTGTTTAATCTGTTACTTTTTATTATTTGATTAGCAATTTAAAAACATTTCAACATACATTTAAACAACAAGTCTGCCATTAAAGGCATTGAAAAGTACGAGTAGTGTGTTCAAGTGAAAAACCACTTTAAAATATCACCAAACCAGGTACCTGTCACCCATTGTATTCCCTTTAAAGATTTATGGCTGTTACCAGGCAATTATTGATTCATATTATCGCGTTTTGTTTCAATAATTTAATAATAATTTTAATTTTTACTAAAATAAAATAAAATATTTTAAGGGGAAACATGTGGCATTTTTTTTTTACAATTTATATTAAGTATTTTTATAACAAAGTTGCTTTACAATCGTAATTACTAAATAGTTGCTGACTTGGATAATAGGAAAGTTAGATAGGCCTGTTTAGATTTTGCTAATAAATCAAGTGCTTGATTATGGCCCTGCTTTTGTTGGCAGACTGTTGATAAATAAGTTATTTTTAAAAACTCTTGGCAATTAAAAAATTTATATTTTTATTTTTTTATAAAATGACGTAAAAAATCATTTTTTTTTCATTAAGGGAATTCACGTTTTAGCACTTAAAGTTAAATTTAATTAATTTTTTTTTTCAATTTTAATTACAAATTCAATAAATTATTAAATTTAAGATTTTCTTTTTATAAAAATATTTCATTTTTATTTCTCAGTACTTCTCCATGTAGTAGAAGTAGAATTGACAGCAATGATTTGAAATAAATAAAAATGTTTGAAATTAATTAATAAAGTGAGTTTTAGCTATTAATATATAATACTTTTCCTATACATACTTTGCTTTACACGTTAGATAGGTTTTAGAATAAATTGTGGAAAACGAGAGTGTTAACAGTTTAAATGAAAATGAGTAACACTCAATTGAAAAAAATAAAAAACAACACTAGGTGTATAAGTTAAAAAAATAAAATTGTTTTTTATTATACTGAATTTAAATATACGCGTACTATATTAAAAATAACTCTTTTTTATTGAATAATTTTCAATAGTCTTAAGCTCCTTATACTGGCAGTCTTAGGAGAAATAACTTCCGTATGTACAACACTAGCAGAACTGAACTAGTTTTTAATTAATATTCATATTTTTATATTATAATTTAAATCAAAATGTATTGGAATTAGATTATTTGAATTATATTTGAATGAGTATTCTCACCAGTCTGTTGTACTGAAAATTTTTAAATTCAACTATAAGTTAGATTTTTGTTCATATTCAATATATTAATCGCAACAGGGTCGAAAACTTGTTCAATTCTGCTACTGTTGTATATATTCTGTAACGGTTGTTACTTCTCATAAGAATACCAGTTTAAGGACTATTAAAAATTATACAATAAATACAATATAGATCCACTAAATATACTAATTTGGAACTCGAAAAAAATGTATAATACAGCGATTCTCAACCTTTTTGTTGTTGAGGCACACTTTTAACAATTTAAAAATTTGGTGGCATTCAAAGAAGATACTCGTAAATTTAAAAATTATTTCCATATGTATGTACTTAATATATAACACACTAAGTAAATGTAGAAAATTGTAATAATATCGTCAATGGAATTAAAGAACGCAGTAACTGTACGTTTTTTGCATAACTTTTATCAGAAAAAAAAAATATGCGTCGATTGGTCCCGGTCCCAGATTTCTACGACGAAAATAAATTCAATTACGCCGTCTTCGTTTATATTTGTTCTACTTTTATGAAAGGTTTTTGGCTCTGGTGAACATTTAAGGTTTTGTCAGTTACAGCGTTCTTTAATTCCATCGACGATATGTTCAAAGCTTTTTGGCTATCGTTGGGTAATTGCATCTTATATTAATCGAAAATGAAAAAATTGATTCTTCTGAATGTTTTAAAAATAAATCTTGATTATTGAAAAGCAAAATGAGATCGAACTCTGCATTCAAAGTTAAATCAAATACAGAAGTATATCATTCATTTATGAGAAATGGATTACGAACCCAATCAAATTTCTTTATGTCTAATTTTGTAAAATAATGAGTAATTTTCTCCTCTAATATTGACAAATGGTCAATAACAATTATTTTAATAGTTTTATAACAGTCTTTTGGTACTGACTCAAATTTTTCTAAATTACCTTTCTGAGCTTTATTTTATTTATTATAAAGTTATTTGTTTTTGGAGTTTAAGATATTTCATTATATACTTAAACTTATGTTATTAAGAACAACAAAAATGTCTGATAAATAAGCCATTTTAGTTCACCACAATTTATCTTTTAACAAATGAACAAAATCATAATATTTATTTTGTTCAAACAACACATTCATTTCGTCTTTTAATTCCAGCACACGACGTAGAAATTTTTTTTATTTTTGGTGTCACACTTTTAGAATTTTGCGGCACACAAAAGTGCTGCGGCACATTGGTTGCGAATCACTGGTATAATATTACATAATTATTTTTTTTACATAATAAGGGTACTCACCAGGGACGGTAACAGTTATAAGAGAAACTACGAAACAGTCATATTTAACCATTAATGACAACGAATTTATATAATGGTTATAATTAACCATTAACAAGAAATATATTTTATTTTGGTCATCGTAACCAATTAAAATGAGAAATATATTTTTTTGGTTGAAAATAACCATTATATCAACCTAAAATTTGTTTTGGTCCTAAATAACCATTATACTAATAAAAAAATTTTTTTGGTTAGAAATAACCATTATATTAAAAAAGAAATTTTTTTTTGGTTAAAAATAACCAATATCAAAAAAAAAATTTTTTTTGGTTATTACTCCACAAAATGCAACATATTTTGTATATTTTGGATGATGCAAAGGAAGCTATCGCAAGAATGATTAAAATCAATAAAAAATTTTCATTAAAAATTTGATTATTTTATACACCAAAATGAGTCATAATTATAATGACGTTTCCATCAAATATTATATATATGCAAGTATGCTACTTAAAATGCATATCGCTGGCTTAACATGTAAAGGCTCTAAGTCCATATTTGAAAATATTACAGGAGAGACAAAAGACAATCAAACTTTTTTTTGCGTAACATTTTTGAATTCTGTAAACGTATTTTTCTTTATATTTCTTTGTTTTCTATGTGCGTAGAAGTAAAATGAAGAAGTAAGTATTTGCCGAAATAAAAGCTTTTTTGGACTTAGAGCTTTTTCTTGTGATAAATTGGACTTAGCGCTTTTGCTCATCACTACAAAACAACAACAAAAAATGAGATAACTGTAATTTTTTCTTTGTAAACAATGTATTTTTACTTATTGCGCATTACTGCATTAAAATCTCAATTTCTTAAAAAAGTGGACTTAGAGCCTTTACATGTTAAGCCCGCGATATTTGGGTTGATACAAACAGTTTGTATTAAAAGAACCATTTGATTTCCTGGTTATTTTTTAAAAGAATATGTACTCGTATAAAGAAAACTAATGCTTATGTTCAGACACCAGCTGTATCATTTAAATATATTTACGTGTTAGCACTGATATACTGTGTATATATAAATATGTATATACTTGTGCATATGTATGTAAATAAAGATGTGAACACGCATTATGAAAATAAGACAAATATCTGTCACTGTCAGACAGATATACAAATAAATAAAAATCAAAAGACATGAAACATAATTTTTAGTAAAATTTTTGTTAAATTCCATATGCTAAAATGGATAAACTGACTAAGTCTGATTTTCTAAATTGAAAAAACGAATATATATTTTCAATTTTAAATCTACAAAAAAAGAAATTTGTTGAAGCTGTTAAAAAAGAAACTTTTTAAAAATAGGAAAAGATATACTTTAAACCTCTTTTTCAATAACACAAAAAGAAAAATTAGTATGACATACACATACACATACATAACTGGCCTTAACAATCCTGTGTCAGGATTACGGCCTAGCTTCTCGCAGCACTCATGTTGTGTGTGTCAATTTTTATCCATGAGTACCGGGACCTACAGTTTAATGTCGACTCCGAACGACAGACTTGAGAAGCTTGTTCATGGCAATTAGTTACTCTCAGAGCTTTTGCCAGAAGACTGCTGAGAGGTAGTCGCCGAAAGAAATATTTTTTTTCATATTTCTTTTTTTGAAGATGTCAGAGCCTGGAGTCGAACCCAGGGCCCATGTCTTAGTAAGTCAACACACGGCGACTATAAGTATGAACTTACTTTTAATCTTAATATATAAAAAAGTTTGTGCCGGGAACGTGTTAAAAAAACTCAAGATATAAGTTTAGTCAGGAACCAGGTTTCTCTTCAATTTAACAACGATAGGTGGCGCTATTGTCGTAATGTTTCATTTTTTTTTACTTATGGTACGATTTGGCTCAAATTCACAAAATATATTTATTAAACAAAAATAAGTATTCTTTGCTTTTATGGGCATTCAAAAATAAAAGATTGTCAATATATTAAAAAAAAGAATTAAAAGAATTTAAGTTTCAATAAAAAATAATAATAATTCAAAATTCCGGAAAATCCTATCAAAATCAAAATATCAGCTAGTAAGAAAATAAAAATTTGCTAAGAATTATTAAACGTTTCATATTCTATTAGCAAAACTCTTCAGAAGTTTATTTTATAAGATACACTCCTCTCCAACACTCCGTTTTTTAGTAGAATGAAGGAAGAAAAAGGACTCTTATATCCATATACTTTAAATTTAGTTCACCTTTGCTGTAACAATAATAAAAATTATGATTTACTGAAGACCCGAGTTCGAGCCTCAGAAAGAGTTATCAATTTTTAAATAAATTTTAGTTAATTTTCAGTATGCCACCAGAAAATAGTGCTTACCAGTAAGTTAGTTTGTAAGGGAGAAATTGTAAACAATTACTTACTCGTGCGCATCAATAATGTATGATTTTTATATGAAATGATCCCCTAAAAAGCAATAGAAATGCAAATTTATTGCAACCAGTAAGCAAATAGTACAACAAATTAAAAATAATACCTTATCCTAAGCATATTCGGAAGCTTTCAGGTATAAAAAACAATATAATGCTTCCATTATTGCTTACAATTTTATTTATTGCTTCAAAATTTTAAAAATTCTCTGCTGGAATTTGATTTATTGAAAAGTGTGAGCTAAATAGTTGATATTTGGTCGTGAATTTATACAGACACAAAGAACTCTGATGAGACTATTGAAGCTGAAGCCGAAAAATGTTCAGTTTGTCTGGTTCATTGCAAAAAATCTAAATTCTTTATAGAATTTGAACGAATTAAAGTGTTTCTGACGAAACAATAAAAAATTTGTTTTTTTTTTATTATTAATAAAGCCATATAAAGCCCATAACTACTCGTAATTAAAAAAAATTTTTTATCTAACTGCCTGTTGCAATTGAAAATTTAAATGAAAAGTGCACACAATTATTTGAAAAATTGAGTGTTTTTCATACCAATTTTCAACCGTTTGAAATAGTTTTTTTTACGGAAACAGGCAGTAAATTTCTAATTAATTTTCTTACACTTACACTTTACTTACACTCTGGCCCACCAGCAACTGTCTGTACCATTCAAACTAGGTTTCCTATGTGGGAATTTTAAAATTATAATTAAAAAAAAAAACAAATTCGGACTTGAAAGGGTTAAAGAGATTCAAATACTGCCTTTCATGCCTATATACATCGATATTTTTTTACAGTGCAATCATAAGTTTTAGTTGGACCAATCAACGTACATCCCCCATTAAAAAAATATTACTTTTGTGTTGCAAACAGTGTACATAATTGTTTTTTTTTTTAATTTTCTGCCTATTATGTCGCCCATTTAAATTTTTTTAAATTGGCACACAAAGTGTTAAATTTGTTTTGTTTTTTTAAACATTAACTTTGAGTATATTTCTAATTTTAAAATTTATACTGAAAAGTGAAAAAACTAAAAACAAAAAACATAATTAACAACTAAGCACGTGTGGGCTATAATAAGTAATAAAAACAAACTAAATTGAATAACAAAGTACTTTAAAATGGTCCAATTTAGCAATAAAATATACAAATTTTTATTATAAATATTTGTTTTAAGTTCTCAATATTAAGTAAAGCACGTGATTTTTTTTTATTTTGGATTCTAAAAAAAAAACTTTAATAATCTTGAAATATGACAGAGTGTAATATTAATGAAAAATATTCCACAAATTTTTTCGTTATCAGTAAAGGTAATAATTAAATTAAAATCATGTTGGAGAGTGTACACTGTACACTGTGTACTTTAGTAAAATATGTATGTGTTAGAAAAATTTTCAATTTTATATTAAATGCCATCTTTTAGTGTAAATATTATCTCTTTAAAGGTTAAAATACTTTTGAATTTATTGTTATTTAAATAGATTATCAGGTCAGGGACAAGGATGCAAATAAATTTTATAAAATTATTCTTCTTATTGATTGAATTGAAGGTGAATAAACTCAATTTAAATATAAATAGGCGTTATAGATTCTATTTAAATTTATTTATAACACAATTTAATAGATAATTTCAAAAACAACAAGTTTGATTGGTGCTGTATAAGAAGGCACGTTGTCAGTAGTACCTTTTCTTATTTTATTTTTCCTTTAAATTTCTATGCTGTAATATTTTTTTTTTTTTGAATTTAAAATTAAAACACATTTCAACTGAAGTTTTTGTAAATAAAAAAAAATTGTTTTTTTTTATTAGGCCAATATTAAAGAGAAAAACTATTAAAAACTAGACGTCAAACAATTTTAAAGAGATTACAGGGTTATCAGCAATCTCGTGCCATTAATGTTATAGTGTTTGAGCAGAACTTATATTCCATCTTTAGATTTTATTTGGAACTCGACTATATCAACAAAAGTTATGATTAAATAACGCTAATCAGCAATGAGAAATATTTCCGGATATGTACACACAAACAATTTTTGTCGGAAGATTTCATTTAAAAAGTTTAGTACTTGAATTTTGCAATTATTTGGTCTGCAGAAGTCGATCCTTTTGACGCAATTTCTCAATTTCTAAAAATTGGACGATTACATGTTGATTTTAAAATGCGCTAATATCAGAAAATTGTCTTTAATGATTTGGGTGCCCATTTGTCATATTGAGAAATTCCGGGACTGGGAAATTTTATATACAATCAATCCAAAATCGGTGTAGTTGTTATACTCGTGGCTCCATCTTGTTGAAACAGATCAAAAATGGGGATATCCATACGGTCATAGGCTTTAAAGTGATTCTAATGAGTTTTCTAGTATCATTTTCGTCAAAAGTACGGCTCACTGCAGGCCTGTTCAAAAATAAAAATTTCATACACAATTGTGCCTTAGCTAAACTCACATGCATTGTTACGCTCTTGCTTTCAGTCGCCACTGAAACAGCGACGAGTTAACATGCGTGGTGGATGTACGCTGATTTATTGTTTGCAGTGAGAACAAAATTAATAGCAATGCTCACAAATACTTTATTATTATAAATGCGTTAGGTAATCCCGAATACCTTATTTATCATAGAACATTTAAGAATATAGTTTAAAAGTTTTTCAGGGACATTTTTATTATTTATTAAAAAATTGTTTTTTGACAAAAAATGAAAAGTACTTCTTATTTCTTTGTAGCAGAATAGTATTTATAAATTTATAAAATAGTATTTATAAATATTACATATAAATTTTAATTAAAAAATTCATACAGTTGCTGATACTGCTATGTACACGTTCAGCAGTGTAATTCTCATTTTCTCACCAAAACAACCACATTTTTACTTTTGAACAGGCCTAGCTTACTGACACTTCCAAATAGTAGTGTGCACCTAATAGCCCTTTGTCCGGATGCAATGGCTTTTCCTCAATCACTTATGCCATCTAAAGACTACAGATACGAAATTTTTGCTTGTTAATGTAACCACTGAGTAAAAAAATGAGCATCAAAGCTAAAGACTATTTGGTTCTTAAAATTAGCATTGAAAATATATATTCATCTTAAAGATTTCAAAATAAAACGAAATTTCTGTTTACAGTGAACTCGCGGAAACGTGAACTAATTTTTACCAAGGGTGTTCACATTTTCAAATTTGTTCACCTTTTCGATCGGTAAGATTTTAGAACAAAAATATGCATTTTAGCAATAGATATTGGCTAAAACTCAATCAGATTTGGAAATTTTTTAAAAAAAATATACAAAATTTTATTCAAACTTTTTTGTCAATTTTTACATTTTCATGAATATGAACCAAAAAATTAATTGTAAATCAAACGAATTGTGTACTTACATATATGTATGTATATACATATAAAGTTTTCTACTACTAAAGTTTCTATAATTAAAAAAAATATAATACAAAAAAGATTTAGGAATACTTATGTATATGGGTGTAGCAAAAGAATTCAGTATTCCATAAACTCCTTTTAAATAACGAATTTTTACCTAAATAGTACTTTGATTGGAAGAAATCACTTACATCTTTTTTTTTGTGTTTTTTTAACCATCTTAAGTATGGCCTTTTCCTTAAAATTTCTTATCTACACATGTGCATGTTTTGTTGAAATAGATAACTAAATATCGTTGGTCTCAGGTAGAAAGGCCCTAACTCGCATTTTTTCAAAACTTACTTTTTTTTAGTAAATTCAATGCATTTTAGAAATATTCCGCTCCTCACAAAGAATGTTACAATATTATTAAAAATAACGTTATTACAAGCAATTGTACAGCATTTAATAAAAAGTTATATATTAATAATTACAGTATCTGTTGTATTTTTACCGCCTCCTGTAAATTTTAAATTATTTGAGTTAGGGCCTTTCTACCTGAGACCAACGATATGTATGTATGTTGTCTTATGCTGGGATTCCCCAAATTTAAACGAATTCAAGAAATAAAACGAAAAACAATTAAAAAACAATTCAAAAAAAATTGTTCACGTTTTAGAGCTATGTCACCTTGTTCACGTTTTAGAGTAGTCAATGCAACCATAAAAGTGTTCACGTTTCCGAGTCGTTCATGCTTCCGGGTATTCACGTTTTCGCGAGTTCACTGTATAACAGCTCATTAGAATAAAAAAAATGGAAGGGAATTATATAAATATTTTTAGTAACTGTATGAAGTAAAAAGCTTCAAACTTAAGCACAAATTACTGGCTCATTATTTTACAAAATGGCAACCAAACTAACGATTTACTAGTAAATACCAAATTATTGTTTTTTAATCCATAATAAGTTTGTTTATTCATTTATTTATATATAGATTAAATTATTTTAAGCTTGAGATCGTTTTGAATATTTTTATTATTTTAATATTTTGCTACTGTATTGTAGAGCGTCATCGTGAGTAATTAATTAAATATTAGAAAACACATACTTATATGTTGAGCAAATAGTTTTCAATAGTTTTAAAATCTTTGTTAAATGAAAGCTTATGAGGCGATAAGAAAACATGAAAAAAAATTATTATTTAATATGAAATTAATTTCACCGATTAAAGTTTAAAACGCCTCTTTTTCATTAATTGTTTTCAATTTTATTTTATTTTTTATATGTTATTGTTTATTTTTATAAACTATCAGCAGAAACATGTTTTGTAAAACGAAAGCTGTCAATTTCTTAATCGCCAGATTTAAGTGATGAAAGCAGAAATAAACAGAAATATATAATTATTTTCTAGATTCAATCACAAAATTTACTGAAGTAGTAATAATAACCCTGTTTTTATTTCGGATCTACATATATTCTATTAAAAATGTCAGATATGCGATACAAATTTCTACTGAAATCATGAACAGTAGACAACCAATAAATTTAATAGAAAGAGATAAAAGTTTTCTGAATAATGAAATTAAAGGAAAAAAAAAATATTTGCTAAAATTTAAAAACATTTGAAGATAGACTCTTTAATTATTATATAAGAATTAATAAAAAAACCAAACATTTATGCTAAGGATTTATTTTTTTTTTGTCTTATAGTGTTTTCACACCTAATGTTAAAACCTGGTTTTAACTATAAACCATAATCAGCTGGTTTTGCGTTCACGTTACAAGTTTTCTAAAAAGTGTTTTCCACATTTGCTGGGCAACAGCTGTTTTTGTTTACAAAAAAAAAAAAAAAAAAAAAATATAAGAAAAAATTAAAAAATGAGGTCTAAATTAGAAATCATTTTGTATTTTGTAGAAGAATATTTTAAAATAGTGAATCTATTTATAAAAAGTGAAGAACTGTTTGGAAATCAAGTAGTACATTATAAAAATCGTAAAAAGGTGCTTAAAAAATGGTCTTTTGTATATATCAGCAGTAAACAATTTTACAATTACTAATAGAATCGTTGTGGTAGTTCCAAAGGCTTCTTTTCCTTTTATTTTTTTGAATTCTTTCAGCAGTATTTTTATTAAACACGTTGTTTTATTTTTATATTTGTTTTGTTTTTATATACATATGCTTTGTTTTTAAATTATCAGCTGTTTCAATATTTTTGTTCTGGTAACACTCATTTTAGCACATCGAAAACCCACTTAAAACCAATTCAAAAGAGGTTTTGAAGTGGTTTTAAAACAATAATTTTTTATGGTAAAACCAGGTTTTAAAGTTGGTTTTAACATTAAAATAAACTTTTGATTTAAAACCACTCAGTGTCAAAACACTATTAATTGGAACTCATATATAAACTGCTGTTAAATAGTTTGTCTGCATTTACCATGTAGAAATTAAAAGTCATACAGACAAAGTTTATAGCAAAGCATTGGCAAATTCCACCTGTTGCTTCATATTACACGTTGTGTAATAGTGGTCTAGTGGTTAGTGTGTTGGCTTACTAAGACATGAGCCCTGGGTTCGACACCCAGCTCCGACATCTTAAAAAAAGAGATATGAAAAAAATATTTCTTTCGGCGACTACCTCTCAGCAGTCTCCTGGCAAAAGATCTGAGAGTAATTAATTGCCATGAAAAAACTTCTCATATCTGTCGTTCGGAGTCTACATTAAACTGTAGGTCCCGGTACTCATGGATAAAAATTGACACCCACAACATGAGTGCTGAGAGAAGCTAGGCTGTAATCCGGACACAGGGTTGTAAAAGCCAGTTATGTATGTATGTATGTAATTTTTTAAGTCATGGCAATATAACCATATATGGATACCACTTCGTGATAAAAGACTAAAAAAAGAAAAACCGTGTCTCCCAGTTTTTTTGGGTCCCCAAACATTTGGAGCCTCGATGTAATTTTTACAAAAAGGAAATCATTTTCTCAAGCTACATATCTTGCAAACTGTTCGGAATTTTGATTTACTTTCTGAGGCAAAGTTGTACTCTTTTCTGGAAGAACGAAAATCAAAAAAACTTTACCTTTAATACCAAAATCACAAAAAACTTAAAAAAATATGATCTTTTTTCCCCTTTTTCCCCCGGTTTAGGTCTATAGAGAAGCAAACCGTTTAAGGTTTAAGGAAACAATGAAACACGTAAGATCTCAATAAACAACAGATAGCATAGTACTTATCTCAATATTGAAGTAAAGAAAAAGAAGTTAAATTAAATTAAAAAGTTTTCAGGAAATTTTTACTTTTACGGCTACCTAAGCTCTACTTGAACGGAGTTAAGAATCATTCCTAGGAAGTTAATATGTTTTAGAACAAATTTGAACCACTTTCTTCTGTTTTTGCTGGGTACGTATATCTTTAAAAAACAAACGCTCTTCATGAAGCATTAACTTTTATTTTTAAATCTTGTATTTTATTGTTTTTATTTTTAAAAATCTGTTTTGATTTAAATTACTCGTAAATATTAACATATTTTTAATATTTTATTTATTTTGTTTTTTTTTCTTTCTTTCTTTTTTTATTGTTTATTTAATAAATAATGGCACAGAAAATATTTAAAAGCTTTAAATAAAACAAATATGTCAATAAATAATTAAAGATTGGCTTTGTCAGACTTCTAAATATGTACTCAAAAATTATAAAATGTTATGAAATTGTGTCAATTGTGTCAGTTTAGATTATTTAGTTGTTTTGTGATTAAGAACGACTATAAAGTTCTTTGAGCTGAAATTGTCTAGTTTACTGGGATATTCTATTAATTTTAAAATTATTGAATTGGAAACACCATAAGCCAACTTTATGCTATAATATCCTTCTGAATAGCTATCAGAAATATTTCCTACAAATAATAACAAAATTATCCCAAGTAAGAAGTATTTCAGATCATCATAATTCTGAGTAAATATACATTCGCTAGAACTGCAATAATATTCCAATAATTTATAAGCTTTTTTCTGACGATGACTTTTCAAATCTCACTATCCATATCAACACAGTTTGACATAATGAGCTGTCAAACCATAGTAAACTGTTTCGATAGTTTTCATGCTGCTAAAAATAACACGAAATATGAAAAAGGAAAGATTTCTGTCTATATCCTGTTGTTTGTTTATACAATACATATTGAACAAGTGTTCTAATGAGACAAAAAAATTGATTTTGTTTTAAGAATTTTTGATGCTCAGATTATGTGTTGCCTTTTATATGTATATACCCTATATATATGTATGTATGTAAACTTTGAAAAAGAATCAAATCAATTCAAATATGTATATGAACCACCATATTCAAATAAAAATATCAATTCATAAACAAATTAAAACATTTTATTTAATTTTTTTGAAAATACAAAATGTCTACAAAGTTATTGTTTTTTGACTTGTTGTTTGTACAATGTAAACAATACAATAGCCAACAACAATATTTTAAGAATATATACATACATATAGAAAGATAAAATGAAATAGAGGGTGGCAATACTAACAAAAAAAAAACAAACAAAAAATATTTACATATACAGACCAAAAAAACATAACATCAAAATAAAAATACCCACGAATATGTAAAACATGTTGGATAGTATTAATCGACTGTGAACGACTATGCAATACGCTACATAACGGTGCACATTTTAAAATACAGATGAATATAATTGGCCATTACAACCCTTTTTCAGAGTTAATTCCTAACTTCTAACAGTACCTAAATTGTATGCGTCAATTTTAATCCATGAGTCTCGGGATCTACAGTTTGACATCGACAGACTTGTGAAGTTTGTTTATGGCAATCAGTTACTCTAAGAGATTTTGACAGAAGACCGCTAAAAGGTGGTCACCGAAAAAAATATTTCTTCATATTTCTTTTTTTCAAGATGTCAGGGTTGGGCTTTAACCAAGCTTTTGTCTAGTAAACCAACACATTATAAGTACATACTTGACTACGACGATCATTGTAAAAATAATATATAGTATCAGTGTAAGTGCTATGAAAGCAATATTTCAAGTAAATTTTAGCCATAAAAAAAACCTGCTAATTAGAAAAAGTGATTTCATGAAAAGTAAGCGCCGTGGTCTAGTGGTTAGTGTGCTGGCTTACTAAGACGATAGCGCCGGATTCAAATCTCAGCTGTGACAAAATATGAAAAAATTATTTCCTTCGGCGACTACCTCACAGCAGTCTTCTGGCAGAAAGCTCTGGGAGTAATTGATTGTCATGAAAAAGGTTCTCAAATCTGTCGTTCGGAGTCGACTTCAAACTGTAGGTCCCGGTACTCATGAATGGAAATTAACACACACAATATGAGTGCTGCGAGAAGCTAGGCCGTAACCCTGACACAGGGTTGTAATTACCAATTATGTATGTATGTATGTATGATGAAACATGAAACATATACACAAGCTCTTGATCTTCATATATATTTCATCTCAAAAAAGGAACTTGCAATTAATTAATTTGTATCTTATTTTAAGATTGGTTTTTATCTGGCTTGTTGAAACTGCTACCTGCAGAAGTATAAATTAAATACATCAATAGTAATGTAGGGTATATTGCAAATAATGAACTTTTGGCTCAGTTTTTGTTCCTAAAACAAAACTGTTTCAATGTGTTTAAAAATTAAATTGACATTATGGAATTACAATTTGCAGCATTTGCCTGCCTGCTTTCATTGCAGAACAATTATAGTTTTTATCACATTAATTTTTAATACAAGACAGAAAAAAAGAACATAATTTCTTTGTAATTTATTGGTTAAATTGTGTTGAAAATAAAATTTTCTTTGTCAGATTTTTAAAAATTCATTTTTCCAACCGGAATTATAAAGAAAGAATAGTATAAGTAAATGACAAAGAGAAAAACTCTTTGTGCCGGACCGCTTGCTAAATTAATTTCTGATATGCATTTTATACAAATTGTTTATAATTTTTTAAATATTCTTTATTTTTTAATGCTGTCATGCACTTTAATATCTTTTATTGTCACAGCAATTGTGGAATAATTAAAAGAAATAAGAGAAAAGAAATGCTGCGTTTCATACAATAAGCGGAAATTCAGCATTATTTTTATGAAAATATCTGCAATATTTGAGTTTAAAAGAGTTCAAAAGGTGTTAGCTAACGGTGTTTCCAATAAGTATATACAACATAAGAATTTATCTTTGTGGAGGTCTTCTGATAATTTGGTTTCAGCATTAATGATATGGCATTTGTAGTCGTACAGCTGTATACACTACTTTGGTCTATGTATTGAGTTGTTTTTCTCCAATAACAAAACAAAATCGAAAATTATGGCATTTGTTAATTCAACAGGTGTTACCTTCTCTAAAGTTGTTAAGCGTTAAAACACTTAAGGTTTCTTGTTTGCTTTTCTTTTTAATTCATTTTAAAATCTGAAATAAATAAATACTTGTAAGTTTATCTATGTATGTATTTCAATTAAATGTTTTAGAATTTAATTTTTTTACTCGTATTTAATTCATCTACTTTTACTAAGAGATAGATCACTGACCTATTTATTAATGACGTAGTTTTTCTGTTTTCATTGTTTTAAATTGATTTGTTTTTTCTTTAAAACCAATATTTTTTGTGTCTTTGTTATTGGCTGATATTAAAAAAAAAAAATAAAATAAATAAACAAATACAAAATAAAACATGAGTCATAATTAGATTAAATATACAATTAAATTACATTTAACATTTGAATATTCGTTTTTTTTTCTGTAATGAACAAAACAATTTAATCGTGAATGTAGAATGTAAGGGGAAGTATACCAGTTCTTTTATAACACAAGTTTTCCTTCTAAATACTGCTAAAGGCGGAATTATTTTCTTATTACCTTGGTTATATTACTGTTCCTAAGTGAGAGAGCGAGAGAGAGAGAGAGAGAGAGAGAGAGATTTCAAAGTGAATTTTATACAACAATAATCTCGTAACACAGTAATAACGAATTCGTAAGACTTTCTTAATTTTGATCACAATAGACGTCGTATTTCTAAATGCAGTCATTTTCATTTAATTACATATTAAGACAGCATAATAATGCGTGGTGTGAACTGTTTTCCCGCCACTTATTGGTTTTAAAATTACTGGTCTGACACGCTGTTAAATATCTGACATCTATAGTGCGATATACTACAAAATTTGAACTCAATAGCTTAGTGAAAAATGCTGAACAGCAAATAAAAAAAGAGGAATTTGCTATTTAAAAAGAATTTTTTTGAACCACTTTCGGTATTGTTAGGAATTTTATAGAGGGTAGATCTACAAGAGTTTTAAAAAAGAGCACAAAAAGAAAAAAAAATATTTTTTCGGGATTACAAAGTTACATTTATTTAATAAAAATGTCAATGGCCGTATAAATACAAATTTTAAATATGCCCTAATAAGTCAAAAGATAGACTCAATTACTGAAAAAAACTCTCCTCAATTCTATCACTAACAGAATTGATGATTGCCATGCTCCATAGGCATGACTACTTCTCTAATATTTCAAGTTTCTTGAATTTCTTTTTAATCATACAATGCTTTGCACAGAAATTCGCTAACAATGACCCCTTTGTGTATGGAAAGTAACCAAGTATGGATCTCCAGATTTGTAAAATGTTTTAACTGTGTTTACACTTTTCCTGCTTATTAGACGATGCATATTCCTAAATTGCAAAGACTTTATTAAAAACATTTTCTTTTGGTTTTCTTGTTTGCACTAACGACAGTGCATTTCATTAACTCCACATTAGCGCTGGTAGTTAAACATAGAAATCTAGTGGCGTCTTCAAAAAATAGTATGCAAAGTAGTTTTTCTGACATACATACATTCACGCATGCATACTTGGCCATCACATTCCTTTTTCAAAGTCACAGTCTAGCTACCCACAAAGCCCCTATTTATACATCAATTTTTATCTATGAGTACTCTGATCACAGTTTAACTTCGACTTCAAACGACAGACTTGAAAAGTTTGTTCATGGCAATCAGTTACTCTCAGAGCTTTTGCCAGAAGACTGCTTAAAGGTGGTTACCGAAAGTAAATTTTTTTATTGTTTCGTCAGAAACGCTTTAATTAGATCAAACTTATTTTTTCGTAATTAAAGGAGAAATGATGTCCGTGAAGGAATAGTACACTAGCCAAACTGAACAATTGTTATCGACTCCAGCTACGGTAGTCTCATCAGAATTCTTTGTGTCCTGTGTATATTCGAGACCAAACATCAACTATTTAACTCATACTTTTCAAGAAATCACATGCTAAAATTATTATTGTATGTACATACACTTGTATGAGTTAGTCGAAGTAAAGTCACACAACAGTTTCTATCATGGCTAGTGTACTATTCCTTCACGGACATCATTTCTCCTTTAATTACCAAAAAATATTCATTGCAGTTAACTTTGATCTAATTAAAGCGTTTCTGACGAAACAAAAATTAAATTAAAATTGATCACACCTTTCCTGGGGCTCGAACCCGAGCCTTCAGCATCTAATAGTAAAATTTTTATTTATATATCGTCGCGAGAATTAAAAAACGCTGTAACTGACAAAAAATCTAAATTACGTTTTTTTGCAACATTTTTATCAGAAAAAAATACGCGTCGATTGGTCGCGGATTTCTATGATTAAAAGAAATTCACTTACGCCGTCTGCGTTTTGAAAAATACCAGTGTACCCAAAGATTAGTTACAATTTTAAATGACGGAAGATGAAGCAATATATTACAAACGATTTTTTATCAATGAACTGGATTTCTACGAATAAGAGAATACGTAGACGAAACTCTTATAAAGACAGCTCTTATAAAAGGAGAATATCAATATACTCGTGTTTTCGAAAAATGTCAATAACGCTAACAGTGAGGTTAATATGTCGCTGTTGCTTAAATTTCAAATGACAAACATAGCAAGCGTTTAGATTTCTCAAATTAGTAGCTTTATTTGGTAAAAAAAAAGTTTTTAAAACGTTTGGAAATTTATATGTACGTATAGGTAAAACAGAAACAAAATATCGTCAATGGAATTAAAGAATGCTGTAACTGACAAAAAATCGAAAATGCATTTTTTGCATCATTTTTATCAGAAAAAAAATGCGCGTCGATTGGTCCCGGTCCCAGATTTCTACGATGAAAATAAATTCTCTTACGCCGTCAGCGTTTTGAAAAATACCAGATCTTTGTTCTACTTTTATGAAAGTTATTTGGCTCTGGTGAACATTTAAGGTTTTGTCAGTTACAGTGTTCCTTAATTCCATCGACGATATGTACAGAACACGAAGAGCTCTGATGAGACTACCGTAGCTGGGGTCGAAAACATGTTCAGTTTGGCTTGTGTACTAATCTTCCACGGATATCTATTTTCTTAATAGAATTTTACTTTGATCTAATTAAAGCGTTTCTGAGAAAAAAATCAAGTTTCGTTTTCTGTTTGTGTTTTCAATAAAACTTTCAAAACGTTAATAAACGATTTTTTTTACAGAATGAGGGTATAAACTAAAAAACAGAAGTGGATGAAAATTTATTGCTCCACTTATCTGTGTAAATATAATTCTTACGAGTGATTACTTAAACCATGTGGAAAGATTCAATATTTTTATTATAAAAAAAAGGCGCGCAATTTATTATTAAAATAATATACTCGAAACATTTATAGGCCAGTGTCATTTAATAACAACAAATCATACACCATCCATGACAGTAGTTGTACTTGTTAAATGTATTAAAATTAAAAGTAAATACATATTCACACTTTTTTTTAGCATAATTTTTATTGTTATGCCGCAGTTTATTTATTTTTTTTTTAAATCTTAAAAAAATATTTCATATTAAATAATAAAAAACACACGCATTTAAAATAAAATAAAAAAGTAATAAATTATTATTTACATTTCTAAATATCATTTTATAATTACTTTTTAAAATATTACCGTTTAAATAAATTGAAAATATTGAGTTGGAAAAGTAGGAAGGTAATAATTATGACTTTTATTACACGTTACACGTACACACAGTAGTTGTAATATTTTTTTAATTTTTTTTTTTGTTAATTTAGTTTAAAATATATCTTTCATTTTTTTAAATTTTAATTAACAAATATATAGAAGTAAATGACGAGCATTTTTTCTAAGGCACACTTGTTGCTTAAAAAACAAAAGCATTAAAATTTGTATTTTTAACACTTTAGTAATTGATTTAATTTTTGTTTTTTAATTCAAAACACATGGATTTTTATACTCGTAATGGAATACTTTGTTTTGGAACACTAACTTTTTTCTATTAATTTGTAAATATTTCTGTTTGAAATTAAAGCATTTTCTTTTTAGATATTTTTAGTTTTTCTTTCAAAACTTGTGTTTTCTTTTTTATTTTCTTTAAATAAAAGGAAAATTCTTAATTTTTATTTTGTGTGCAGCGCTTTTAAACGCCGTTCAAGAACTGAAATTGATGTTCAGTTTGTGTGGTTGATAAAAAGGAATTAAATTTTTTTGTTTAAATATTTTCTTTTTTTCTTGTGTTTTTTTTTATATATGTATATTTGTTTTATTATTTACTTTGAAATGTTTGATTAAGAGTGAGTGAGAAATGCTTCTTATTTCAATATAAATACTCTAGCCAGGGATGGATAATATGAATTTATTTAATTTTTGTAGCGTTAACATTTATGAATGCACATAGTTTTTGCTTGTTTTTAATAGCAAATCAATGCGATAATAAGGTAATAAAATTTGGTTTATAGTTGTTTACCTATCTGTTGTGTATATGAACTCAATGGGACACCTTGTAGTATGAGAGTATGTGTAACAAATCTTAGAAATGAATCTAAATTACAATATGATATACAATAACATAACAGAACAGGTTGATAAGAAATGCAGTTAAATCAAGACTAATCGGTTCGAAAATGGAATATCGTACGAATAATAGAAAAACACGCTTAGCAAAGGATTTAAAAAGAAACATTATAAAATTTCATTTTTTTGAATACTACAACAAACAAAAGAAGTATGTATTAAGAGATAACATTTAATTTATAATATGGAACACGTACGCTGAAGTTAAAATAACAATTCTTAAATTCTAACAATGAATAATGAAAAAAAAAATAATCACAAATTTTTTTTAAAGATAAATGATGTAAATCATGATTAATGGAGGTATAAGACACAACAAACATCATGCTGGTTAATAACTAGAGGCCTAGATAAACAAGGTTCAACTGTACTGATAACATTGGAAACCTTTCTTCATATTTACAACTCAAAAGTCATATGTCTTTACTTATGATTCTCTTGATACTTTAGTTCAATGCAAAGTACTAATATATCATCATTTACAGCTCTGACTGCTTTATTTAAAAGCAAATCAAAGAGCATGTTTGTATATATTAAAAACAAAGTTGTATTAAAATTTAGTTTCGTTCTCGCTATTTCACTAATCTCATTAATTTTTTTAATTTATAACAATTATCATTGATAATTATTTTGCCTGACGAATAGTAAATAGAGTACCACACAAACACATGCTTATCTGAATTAGCCCAACAAAACTGAGTAAATGAGTATTAAAATAAGAGAAAATATTTAGTAATAAGAGAAAGGCCCTCTCTCACTGTTTTTTTTTTTTTAATATTGAGCAAATTCGAAACTAATGCTTATCAGTTAAATAAACATAAAAACACAAACATACGCACTGACAAATATTAAAAAAAAAAAAAATAAAAGAAAAATAAAAAATTTAAATATAAAGACTTTGTTTACAACAACAAGAAAAACATAAAATATATTTGCTTTTCTATTATTTTTATCACTTGTTTTTTGTTGGTTGGCAAGTTGTTGTTTTGTTTTTGACACTGTACTAAAATGCATTTAATGCTGTTTTACACAAAGGCCGTTGTCGTTCTTGTATAAGATTTTCAAATTATTTGCGCATACATTTATGTACATACATGCGTACATACAAACGCCTTTTTTAAGATATTTTTTTCCTAACAATTTTTTGTTTTCCATTTGTTATCAGCTGACTAACTCAATAATTTTTATCTTTGTTATGATTTTTTAATATAGATAAATAATCTGTGTATGTTTATTGTTGTTACTGTTCTAAATAATATATTTTATACAGAGCGGACAAGACAGAAAAATGTATAGCATTAAGATAATATATACATATATAAACGAAAACAACATTTTACTGTGTGTAATATTTCTAATATCACGTCAAAAGGTACATAAGTACATGTGTTTTTTTTTTGTCCAAATATCAGGTACTTTTTCTCTTTTGTTTTCTATACAAACTGTAGATATTTATAAATGTATCTGAAAACGTACTTTATTGTCTTTGCTGATAATAATAATTTGCATTTAAAAACTTATTTTTTTTATAATGACAATAAGGAAATTTTAAGTTCGTCAAAGATCATCAATATAATCTTTTGGATTATTTTTACACCAATTTGCTGCTGGTGGTCTTTATGTGATAACAGTGTTATACAAAAATATGTACTCACTGAAGATTACTTATTCGAAATTTCTCTTAATTCCAATATCCTCTCTTTTCATCTGGGACATCTAAATATGTATGATTGCTTTTTGTTCAATTACATAGGTTGTGATTTAGCCATAATCACCTAATGGGATCTGCTGCTATAAAATTGAAAAAACAAAATCAACATGCAAATAATTATAGAACCTGAAAGTCCAGAAAGGAATCTACCAAGATATCTGATCTCATATTACTATTCAAAATTTTCAATAGAAACAGTGCTCTGGGGCCCTATTCTGTAATTCTCTTAAGCTAAAATGCTAGAATCTTGGATTTTTAAAACAGGCTGGGCGTTAGAATCAATAAAATCAAAAATTTTAGAGATCATTGGTATGAAGCTTTTAAATTACAAAAGGCGTTAAAGAATTGTATTCGCAGCCAAAAAGTCCTAAATCAATTTTTAGCGATAGAGTTTTAGCTTAGGAGACTTACAGAATAAGGCCTCTGGTGCATATACTTTTTAATGAAGTCTACTTGTATAGATGACAAATTTCAGTAAGAACTTCTAATTGCAGAACATTGTTTTTGCACCGACTTAATCACGTTAACGTACATAGTACATACATATACATATGTATACTATACTGCAGATCCTTAGTTAAGGATCCGTATTCTACATACATTACAAATAAAAGCTATCTAAGTACTTCTGCAGTAATTAACATTCTGTTGTATCACTACAACTCATATATGTACATACGTATGAATATATCGTCGCAAGAATTAAAGAACGCTGTAACTGACAAAACATTTAATGTTCACCAGAGCCAAAAAGTCTGTATGAAAGCATAAGGAAGACACTGGTATTTTTTAAAACGCAGACGGCGCACATTGGGAATTTTGAGGAAAAAAGTAAAATTTTCAAAATACTCTTCATGGAATATGCTGTTTTGACATTTTAGACTAAATGCTACAATCAAATCAAAAAGAATTACTCCGATCTGACTGCAAATTTTTTTTTATAGCCGTCTTAAACTCAGTGCTTGTATGTTTTACCGAACCAACTTAATTTAAACCTAAGAATTTCAAAGCTAATATTCTTTTATTGTGTGAGATAACGTTTTTCTTTTTATTTTTTATTTAAGGTAGGATATTTTAGCATACCAAAATTTGGAAAATAAACTTTGCGCAGATTAAAGTTTTTTTTTTGTGTGTTTATTTTTATGAACATATAACAAAAATCTTTTTTTTTCTCCAAACATTTGGGCCTGCAATTTTAGCAATACTTCTCTACAGTCGGAAATTACTACTAATTTTTTTAATTTTTAATCAATTTCAAGTGCCACCAGGTGCCACCTCTCAATTTGTTGCATTACACAGTACAACATTTTTCAGCCGATTGATTCACGACTAACCAAGAACCACTAGTCGGATTTTGCTGAAATAAATATAAAAAAATCAAGAATTACAATTACTTTCATCTGTTTATATAACGTTTTGCTATATAAGCAATAGTTTCGCAGTTATAAATAAATGTATGAAGAAAAACAAATTTTTTTTTTGCTTAAAAAATTAATTTTTTTTTTTTAATTCATTAAAAATTCAAAACGGTAAAAACGTGTCAAGTTCTACTACTTTCACGTAAAGTCGCATAACCTATGAACAAAATGAGACATAAATCATGAAAATCGATGAACGCTTTTCGCTTTTATTCACAATTAAGTAGAGGTATGAATTTAAAAAATTTGCTCGAGATATGAACAAAATACTTTTGAAAAAACATTGAGGACTTTTTTATGATATGAATTATAAAAAAAAGTAGTAAAAAAAAGATTATTTGATTTTTATGATTACAGTAGCAAAGTAATAAGCTATAATAAATTTCACATGGGGTTTTACGCCCGAAGTTTCTGGAGTTTGACAAAGACAGAACAAAGTTAAAACAGTTTTTGCAACAATCGCACATTGGCTTAAATGAAACTAAAGCATGAGAAATTTTGGATACAATATTAGTATAAAGGCTTTTACTCTAACTTCAAACATAGATGGCAGGATTCTAATCGTGCGAATTCGCGGTTTGAAAAAAAATGCAAATTGGCTTGAACGCACATTTACAATAAAGTTTACTTAGACTGAATGTCCTACCAGTTTTGCACTTGGTCGGTTACTTAATCGTTTGAGGAGTGTACCTCTGCAAAATCTGTTGGATCATACTGCTAAAAGAGTCCTAGAGACCAAGTCAGTAAAGGCTCAAGAAAATCGTAACAAAGACTATCAAAAATATGGCCTTAGACACAACCAGAAAATGCATTTAGCCAGAAAAGGCATACTGTTACAAGTTTTTTTCGAATAATAATTTAAAAATAGATTTAAAATAAATAATAAATTTAAAATTAAAATAATCATTTAAATTTTTTTGTTAGTTATGGCTTTTTACATTGTAGGCAACGATATACATTTCTCTAACTTTCTTTATTTTGATTACTTTTGTGTATTACTATATAAATAAAACTAAATTTGTGATAAATATATTTTTTTCCTCACCTTCATACAAAAATCCCCAGTGTGCGGCGTAAGTGAATTTCTTTTCATCATAGAAATCTGGGACCGGGCTCAATCAACGCATATTTTTTCTGATAAAAATTATTAAAAAAAACTATTTTCGATTATTTGTCAGTTACAGCGTTCTTTAATTCTTGCGACGATATGTATAGTTTTACATAATCGGCGTACAAAATAAAATATTCGATTTCTCAATACACAATTGAAAATCATGCACAAATAATAACAACAAATCGTCGTGCTGGAGTTTATGTGCTCTATCCCACATTTTATATTTTTTATATATCACGAGTAAGTGATGCCGCTTTAGGTTTTAGACGCCAAATTTTTCAAGTCTGCAATTCATTTTCGGATATCTCGTCCAGTTTGGGAAATAAATAGCCGAAAACGGATTGCAGATTCAAAAAGTTTTGGTGTCAAAAACCTAAAGTGGCATCATTAACTCGTGATGTATAAAATGGCTGATAAAGCATATAAACTCCAGGACGACGAAAGGACTAAGACTTAAGATACATAACCTTAGAGAGAGAGAGATTTCAATAAATTTTAATAATCTATTAATTGTCTATTAAACAACATAACATACATACATATGCCAGTCATATTTCATTATTTTTTTAGATTTTAGCTTTGATTATTCCTATTAATATTTCGTTTATGTTTTTTAATTCAAATTTACGATGTTAAAGAGAAAACTACTCACAATTAATTGTTTTCCCAATACTTCTCAGCTGCACCTCTATTTCTGGACAAAGAAATGTATTATCTGCTGTAGAATCTGCAACATTATATTCCCGTCAAAATAAACCTAAAACGTAAAACTAATTTTAGTTCCCTGATATCTCTTCTTAGAAACAAACATTTTTTTTAACATTTCAACACCATGCCATCAATACTAATTAGTGGAGTCTGTACAAGAATTTAAAATGTTATCGTTTTTACTTTTGTTTCAGTTTTTTTTTTTTGAATGATTTTATAACTGCAATAAAATGAATTGAATTTTATATAAAACTGGACATGAACCCAATGGCTGATAGACATTGACACCGATATAAAATTTTAATTCATATTTTTGTTTTTGTTTTTGTTTTACTTTTAATTATAATGCTTTAAAAAATAATTATAATTTTTTTTTATAATATAAAATTAAACGTTTCTTGTTTTATTATTTTCTTTTTAAATATTTCAGTAATTAAAAATGAATTTATGAAACGAAATAAAAAAAAAAACAAAAATATTATCAATTCATTAAAACAATAACTGCAATATAGAGGGTGAGATTAAATTCTAGGCAAAAAATTTTTAAGAAGATTAATACTCGTATTTGTTTTTTAAACTAATTTGAAATAATATTCAATTAATATATGTTTGTGATACTGCAAATAATCTATTGTTTTATAGTCGTATATTATTTTCTTTTCTATTTACTTGTGTGTAATTGTAAATGCCTTAAAATAGAATTATCTATTGCAAATATTATATTTATAGTAAACGACACCAAGAAAGACATCGGGATCAGTTCATTAGTATGTCTAATTGAATAGAATTATCAGTATCATTTGTAGTGTTCCTATTCAAATATATTTATAATTATAAAAAGAAAATAATCTGAAAAAATTTTAGTCAGTTAATGCCGACTATAATATATCCTATACAACAAATGCCGTGTTCATAACAGGAACGTTTAAGAATATTCCCAAAATTTACTTGTAAACGACTGTTGGCTGAAGCTGAAATAATAAGTAAATATTGAAAATTTCCAAATATTTGGGCATAAGTAAACTGTACGTCACATGAGTGCCCCATTTAAAACAAATAGAACAAAATCAAGATCAGTGTCGTCAACATGTTTCAAAAATGTTTTTGTTGCATTAACAGATATGCAGCCGGCATTTCTAATAATTTATGAAATTTCTGTTTTAGTACCTAGTAAAATGCAGTAAAAATTACTCAGTAAAAAAATTACGGAAAATGAAAAAATTAACGAACGAAAATCTAGTGAAAATTAATAAAAACAGCTGATTCTGAAGCTAAAAAAATATTACAAATTATACAAAATTAAAATAGAAA
Source organism: Metopia argyrocephala (assembly GCA_963576795.1). Classification (NCBI taxonomy): domain Eukaryota; kingdom Metazoa; phylum Arthropoda; class Insecta; order Diptera; family Sarcophagidae; genus Metopia; species Metopia argyrocephala. The sequence goes on from OY756208.1 coordinate 8,567,849, forward strand.
TGTGCTATAAAAGACGGCTATAAGTTATTCTTTATACAGGAAATTTTAGTGTTATTAAGTTGGGGGTACGTTGTGATTATATTATTAAATTTTTAAATTAACTTACCGAGAGGGGTCGTGGTATAGTTGTTAGAGAGCTTGCACAAAAACTCAAAATTTCGAGGTTCAATCCCAGCGAAGAACAAAAATTATAAAAAAAATATTAAGGTTTTCCTAAATTATAATTAAAAAAAAAATAAGAGGTTCCCACCTTCAAAAGGTCTATATTGAAGAATCCGCTCCCTCACATTTCCAGACTATTCCATCAGAAACGAATGATCAGGAGTACAGCGCCACCTTCTGGGAAGATAACAGCTAACCTACTGAAGACGCTCACCACTCACATTCAAACATCCATGAAAAAATCTCTCTATCTTCAAACTCCAATACAAATGCACTGCATAATAAGGGGTTTACCCCTGAGTATTGGTCTTAAAAAGAAAAGATTAAAACCATAATAAATACATATCGGAACATGTGACAGGGAAAGAAATTTGCAATAAACGAATTTTTTCCCAAAATAATGATTTACAACAGCCAAAGTTTAATATTGATTAAGTTCAATAAACAAATTTGCATATACACGAGTATGTTTCACCATCAGCTGTTTTTTTCTTATTAGCAAAAATTTGTCCAATGAACACTAGTAAATGCTCTTGCATCGAACAGTTCACTTTATTCTCTTATTACGCTCTATTTGCTATATATTTGAGTAAACAAACACGATTCAGAAAAAACTTTTACAAATTTTGTACAAAACAAATATCTAATCAAATAATTTCTTTCCATATTTCTACTATAAAAGGACCTTAAATTGGGAAGTGTATAATGCTTTAAGTTGATATAAAAGTGATTTTTTTTTCTAAGGTGTTGCAAACATTTCCATAAACACAATACACCCTTAAATATTTATGCTATTGTAGGGCCATTTGAAATAGTAAAATTAAGAAAACTAAAGTCCAAATTGATTGGAAGCATCGTGAGAGCCAGCCGAGTTGGTTGTTAAAAATAATGCGTAAAAGCACTGCACACTCATACTTGATATACTACATACATATACTTAACAGAGAAAGTAATTAAATTTAGTACATACATACTTATACAATATAAAAAAATTTACTTATATTATGTTATGCCTCTAAGTATTTAAAACGATCACTAGTTGCTGCGGCTAATGAATGAAACGTTTTGAGTGCTATACAAATTTAGCCTTTGTTGGCAAGACTTAATGGGTTTTTTTTAGCAAAAACATCCTAAATACATACGTAACATACATAACTGGCCTTTACATCACTGTGTCAGGATTGCGAGCACCGGGACCTACAGTTTAATGTCGACTCCAAACGAAAGACTTGAGAAGCTTGTTCATGGCAATCAGTTACTCTCAGAGCTTTCGCCAGAAGACTGCTGAGAGGTAATCGCCGAAAGAAATATTTTTTTTTTATTTTTTATTAAATCCTACATCAGTACTAAATAGCTAGCAAGGAATTTAGACAATCAACAGTGTCACTGAATTCAATTGTGTTCGGAAACGGAATTCAAATAACATTTTTATTCGTTAAAATATGAAGAATCAAAGCAATTTTGTGGATTAAAATCATTTGTAATTTTTTCTTGAACGGAATTGATATTTTCCGTGTCTTGTAAAATCATTTCAAAAGATACGATTTGAATTTTGTTTTCTATTGAAATTGAACTCTGGAACAGGGCTGTATAACCAAAAACCTTTATTGTTTTCTATTTTTCTTCAGAAACATCTTCTAAAATTTTCGATCGTTCATATTATGTGTCTCAAAACATAATTTTTTTTTACTTTTCTATTCGTTTTCATTTTCTTATTCTGCTTAAGCAACTTCAAGAGCGTTTAAAAGACAAAGAGTAAAAAAAAAGTTTAAAAAAGTCAGAGAAAACAGTATTTATGGGTTTTTAATGACTTCGTATTTGACGCATAAAAAGATGATATTCTGAATAGAGGGTAGGTATAGACTACTAATTGATGAAACTACTTGATCGACTTAAATTTCTTGAATAATTTCACTCTTAGTCCGCTTTAAAATCACTTTTTATCACAAACACAAACAAAACATTTTGCAAACGTCATAAACTTTTCAAATTTTTTTTAATCGTATTGTATTTACATGAGCAAAACCAAACCAAATACTTTCTAAATGAGAAAAAGCGCAAGCGAAACAACTCGTTTTTCGCTCTTGTGCTTGCTTTGTTATTCCGTTATATTCGTATAATATGCTCTTTTTTCTCTTCTTCTTTTCTTTTTCTTTTCATTCATTTTTTGTTCTACCTACACAGACTTTTGTTGGTGTATTTGTAGTGCTCAAAACAAAACCAATATACAAAACTAAATGGGACAATCGCTCTCACTGTTTTTGTTTTGTCTTTGTTTTACTTATTGTAAAGAGCAAAACAAAATGACATCAAACGTTTAGTTTTGTTTATTTTCCTACTCTACTTTCTATCACATCCTTTTTTATAGTATAGTTCTATAAAGAGCTTTAACTACTCACTAACATGTTGTTTATGCAACAACACGCATCACATGCTGCAAAAAATTCCCTATTTATATAACTCCTGCCAACAGCATAATTTTTCCATTCAATAAGGAAAGAAAGAAAAAAATCTTGTAAATAAATTTTCATTGTAAAAATGACTTGTCAATTGCACACTGATGAAGCGGTAAAATTAAATCACAATTTAAGATTTTCTGTGTCATTTTTTACACATGATTAAACATCATACCCGTATAGTGAATGGGGCATGATATTACACAAACAATTTTTATAATGAGCCCTTCGTGTATATATATGACATACGTATGTCATATGCCATTTACGAGAAAATGGAATTCTTTTTTTTGAGCATCAAGTCACAAATAACAAAGAAATGAAATAAAATTATAAAAAAGTTAAGCAAATAAATAAATTTTATTTTACATAAGGAAAATCTAAAGCACGTGGCATGTGGTTTAACTGTGTGTTTTGAGAAAAAGTGTTTCATAATGACGTTTAAAGTGTGTTCCATAGATTTATTTATAAAACGGGGGTTTTTTTAATGCTGTATTTATAAGATGACCTTGAAAGTTCTTATATTTGTAATGCAAAGGGAATACATTAATGGGAAATAGGGATACATTGTTTAAAAGTCAAAAGAGAAATGTGACAGCTGTAATAGCAATAGCAAACAAACTCAAGGATTCTATGAATTGCATATAGTGGGTAATATGAACAATTTAAAGATTAGAGAAATATTTTTAATTATCCAGAATATCTATATTCCTTAATATAAATATAACCATGGTGATAAAGGTCTTCTTAGGAAAACTCAATGCATTTAAATTTATAAGTATGTTGCTATCGGCCATTATTGCTATGCAACTATGTATGATTATATACAATTTAAAGTATTTATTTTGTTTTCTTAATTAATTTCAAATCTGGCCTTTGAATGATCAATTGACAGCAATTTGTTTCATTCCTAAGGCGCCTTATAATAATATAGGGTGTTTTTTTAGAGGTATAGAACTTCGAATTGAAATAAAACACAAGAAAATCATTTTAATGTCCATCAATTTGGCTTTATTGGAAAGATAATTTTATGCCATTAATGTTTAAATATGATTTCGGGCATGTGGCCGCCGCGGCTAGCTTGAATAAAGCCAATTCTACAGGTCCAAATTTCAACCACAACACGAATGTTGGCTTCCAAGTCCCCTAACGTTTCTGGTTTGTTGGCGTAGACGAGCGACTTCACATATCCCCAAAGAAAATAATCCAATGGTGTCAAATCACACGATCTCGGTGGCCAATTGACAGGTCCATTCCGCGAAATTATGCGCTTATCGAATGTTTCCTTCAATAAATCGATTGTGACGTGCGCTGTGTGGCATGTAGCGCCGTCTTGTTGGAACCACAACTCATCCACATTCATGCCATCCAATTCGGGAACAAAATAGTCGGTTATCATGGCTCTATACCGGTCTCCATTAACGGTAACTGACTCTCCAGCATTATTTCGGAAGAAGTATGGCCCAATAAATCCACCAGCTCATAGAGCACACCAAACAGTCAGTTTTTGTGGATGTAATGGCGTCTCAAGGGTCTCATGTGGATTCTCTTCACTCCAAATGCGGCAATTTTGCTTGTTGACGTAGCCATTCAACCAAAAATGAGCCTCATCACTTTACAAAATTTTACGATGAAAATCAGCATCGAGATCAATCTCATTTTCGGCCCATACACCAAAATCACGACGCATTGCATGGTCTCGAGGCTTTAATTCTTGCACAAGCTGGATCTTGTAAGGTCGCAAGCCAAGATCTTTGCGCAAAATCTTCCATAAAGTTGATGGACAAAGCTCCAATTGCTGTGCACGGTGGCGAATCGATTCATTCGGGTTCTCTTCAACACTTTGCTCTACAGCGGCAATTGTTTCTTCGGTGCACAATGTTCGACGTCTCTGCGGATGCGTATTATCACATAGAGTAAACGTAGTGCGAAAACGATCAATGGTTAACCGAATTAATTGCTCTGATGGACGATTATGTCGACCATAAAATGGACGGAGCTTGCGGTAAACTTCACGAACTGAACCATTATTTTCGAAATAAATTTGCACGATTTGCAAGCGTTGTTCTTTTGTCAACCTGTTTATGATGAAATGGCAAACCAAACTAAATATTAATCACTTGACAGCTGACAAAATGGCCGCCAGTTAAAAAAGTGATGCCAACTTAAAGTTCTATACCTCAATAAAAAATACCCTGTATAAGAAAGAATATATACATATGTACTCAACCGAGGATTAAAATAAATTACAAAGAAATTTAAATCTTTTCTCTAGCAGATTAATTTACAAAAAAAAAAAACTAAATAATAATAATAATAGTAGTAATAAAAAGCAATTGAATAATTAATACTTTACCACGTCACAAAATTTTAATTCACATGCACATTTATCTGTTTGAGCGCCTAAAAGTGTGCTCATATGCTTTATATTATTTTACAAGATTATGAGCTTTTCAACCGCATTCAAATGAACAACAACCTGTTGAATTGAAATTTCCCTTTAGATTTTCCTTATTTTTTTTTGTTCAATTCTTTTCACATTTGTTGTGTTTGTATTAAAAGTAAACAGAAAAGAAAACTTGTTTTTACACTTTTATTCAATACGAATTAAAGACTAAAAAAAGGGATAACAAATAGAGTGTGGTGAAAAACGAAAGTTAAAGGTTAAAAGTTAGTTTTATTTGTTAAATATACACTCTACCACAATATCCACAATTGGTGGTATGGATTATTGTGTGTTTGTGTGAGAATCGGTTTTCCAACTTTATAAAATAAATCTGAGTGTAGATATTGGCAACTTATATTTTTTTTATTTGACCGTAACCCTGCACACAATGGGCATTTCAATAAAACATGAATCATTCCGAGTAGTTCGTATAGATTCTTTGGTGAGGCAATCAAGTCATTATAACACATTCCGGGTATTTGTACAGCATGAAAGAAAAGTACGAAAGGGCACTTCGGTGGGTTATGACATTGTCAATAACACAAATGGTCACAAATTTTAAAATAATCAGTGCTATGAAACTGGAGGATATATTACAGTTAAGAGCAAGATCTCCTGATCGAGGTACTTTAATACCACATGCATAAATGAATGAATTTTGTTTTCTCACTGTAAAAAATTCAGCACATAGATATCATCGTCACTTGATGTGATGGCGTCACTTATCGAACAAGTTTGTTTTGGTTAATTACTCGTATCTTAATTATGGCAGGATTACTTCACAAAAAGATTTTTTTTGCATGACACAAATACACCTTCTGCATTTGTTTGTGGTACATGTGGTTGTATTTGGCAAATTGTAATCTTGCAGATCGTGTTGGATGCACTCAATTATGGAACATTGGAATTTATTTCTTGATTTTTTGTGTATTAGGGAAATAATAAGTTCTTCCTGCTTTATGTTAGTACTTAATGTTGCAATTTTTTATTCGATCTCATGGAAGTATTAATTATTTCCTAACTTTTCTTCAGAAAACTTTTTAAAACATATATAAAATCAAAGTCATGAAATATGAAATGTACCTCGCAGGCTCATATCAGTAGGAATAGGGTTAAACATACATGTACAAAATACGTTACACAATTCTGGGCAAAATTCCAAAAATCATTCTGTTATTGGTTTTAAATCTGACGAGGAGCCAAACAAAGAGAAAAAAAGAGAAAAATAAAAAAGGAAAATAAAAAAAATTGAATTTAATATTATAAAAAGAGACTTGTGCCAGACAGTCAGACTTTATATTTGAAAAACAGTAAAGAATTTGCTCTTTTTTTTTAAATTTCAGCTCAGCGCAGGTCTGAACTTTGTTTCTATGTCCGATTAATTCATATTTTCAGCGTAGAATTATATTGTATTTAGACTTAATTGACTTACTTAATTCAGGAAATTAAATAAATTCGCTCATCTAATGAACTGCTCTCGATCCTCGATCAAGCTACGAATAATAGATGTATTGCTTAGAGAAGCTTATAAAACGCTTAAAGTAATGTAAGAAAAAACAAAAATATATGTTCTGTTGTCAATGCAATGTATTGTCAATGCAATGTATTTAGTAGGGATTTACCCCTAAGTATTGGTCTCAAAAAAAAAAAAAAAAAAAAAAATAGAAACCGTGTCGGAGGTAACTTGAGGTTATGCGGTTTAAAGTTTCGAGACAATCTCATCAAAGTTGTCACCCTTAATAAAAGCATGTCAATCGATAATGGATCCTTAAATTTGATATTTTGTTTCTGTATAACTTAGTCTATTTTTTCATTAAAACATGATGTTTTCCAAATTTGGTTCTTAGTTAGGAAGTTAATGGCATTAATTTGTGATGTAGATTTGAAAAGATTTTACTTGATGGGTATTTTGTAACATGCGAGCTACTCAAGCCTAACCATTAGGTCTTTTATCGAAATTTTAGAAATTATAATATTTTATCAATAAGTTTAGTTGATCTTATTATTAATTAATATATAAACTTTTATTTAAGCTTTAGATCGATTAAATAATTATTTTTACTTCTCTGCGTAGCTTCTTTAGTAAATATTTTGTAATTTACGTTTTTATTATTCGATAGACAAATGAAACGATCAGTAGGAGAGGATTTTAAGCCTGTATTTTTCAAAAGAGCTTAAAATAAAGATGTTTTGCAAACTATTTTAACTTGATAAACGGTCTTATTTAGCGGCCAAAATGTTTTATTTGTTATCATACGATAACTTGCTCAACTTTTAATCGATTTCAATAAACAAAAGTACCCATATTGTATGCAGGTTTGAGAAGTTTGTTCATGACAATCAGTTACTCTCAGAGCTTTTAACAGAAGGCCACTGAGAGGTGGTTACCGAAAGAAAAATTTTTTCATACTTTTTCTTCCAAGGCTATCTATAAAGAAACCGCTCCCCGACATTCCACTCTATTCCACCTTAACCAATGTAAAAAAAAAAAAAAACGAATGATAAGGTGAAAAGTGCCACCTATTGGGAAGTAGCAGATAACTGTTAAACCTACTTAGCGAAGACACTCACCACACCATCAACATGCAACGATGAGGCAATTGTTGTTAATCATTCAAGGGTGAAGGTATAACACTGGCCTTTGTAGGATCAATTAACAGCAATTTGTCTCATTACTAACGCGCTGAAAAATAATATACAAAAAATATATATATATATGTACTGTCCTTTTCAAATAATTCCAATACAATGCACAGCATTTCGTAGGGGTTTACCCCTGGGTATTGGTCTTAACCCTGCTGTTAGGTTAGAAAAAACTTACGAATGTTAGGTTAATGGACCATTTGGTCCATACTTCAATATTCATACAAAATAACCATTTAATTTTATATTTGTTTCTATTTTGCATCACTTGTCCCTAAATATTGTTAAGTTGAGCTTTACTCAAAGCTAGAGATGGTTGAGTGAGTGAATTTTGGCTCACGCTGACGAAGAAATTTTATAATCTCCCACGAATCACTCGAATTTTTCTTTACTCACGCACTACTTACGTCAGTAAAATTAAAATAACTCACTCTCACGCGTCATTCACGTGAATCATGGAAATCACGTGAACCACGCAAATCACGTGACCACCGCAAATCTCTACTCAACACATCTAATGTGAAAATTTATTGAGGGAGAACTACTCAATGTAGAAAATGTCTCCGATATTTCAGATTCGGTATTTGATAATACTTTGGTGGCAAGTGGAAAGATATTGATGAATACGCATTGCGCGCATATATGTATTGCTGTGCTCATTCTTGCAGGCGTATGTCGGTATGTATAATCTGGTTTTTATATTTGAGCAAAATAGTTGGATAATATAAATTCTATTATTGATAATATGATTACTATCCGTTTCGATGATGTTTTGTGTCGACGACAAATGCGTAGTTGCGATAAATTTGCTCCTATTCGTAAACTGTGGAACCTTTTGGAACAACTTCTTCCAAAGTTTTATAATTGTTGCGAAAATGTCACCATTGATGAGCAACTTGTTGCATTAAGGGGGCGATTTACTTTTCGACATTTTGGGCATCAAAACCACCAAAATATGGCTTAAAATTTTGGTTCTCAGTGGACTCCAAGTCAGGTTACAACTATAACTTGGTAAGCCTAGAAATGCACAGCCTGAAAAGAACCAAGGACAACAGAAGGCTTGAAAGGACAAAATATAACAGGCAATAATTTTTTTTCCACTTTCACCTTCATGAAAGGAAACTTCCTCCGAAATTGCTGACTTTCAAAAAAATCCTTTTGTACCTCTCTATAAAAGCAAAACAACTCGATGGCCAAATATTTGCAAACATGATTGATATATCCACATTGAATGCGTAAATAATATATTCTGAAATCGACGATTCCTGGGTTCCAGCTGATCGGAATTGCTTGAGACCAGAGTTATTGCGGCAACTAGCATTTTCTCTGCCGAACGCGTATATAATGAAACGGACTAGATTACCTCAAAAAGAGTTCTCAGCACAGTTATCTACTGAAATACGAAAACCATGCACAGTTCCAGTGGCCTCTTCAAATAATATTTTTAATTCAGAGGCCCGAAATCGTGGAACTTGTAGTTGCAGCAAGTCTAAGTGTGATATAAAATGCTCCATTTGCAGTAAATTTATTTGCAAAACTAATAAAGAAATATGTTGCTTATCGTGCAATGACAATTATTATAAAACAAACTAAAAAATACTTATTTTTTTTAAATAAATGTAAAAAAATCAAAGAAAATACCTCATGGACCAAATGGTCCCTTAACCTAAGATTCGTAATTTTTTATTTTTCTCAGTCCTGGTTCAAGTCAGAACCTTGAATTTTTGTATATAACATGGTTTTATAAAAAGACCACATGAGCTAAAAAATTAAGTCACTATATGTCACCGTTCAAAAATTACAAAGAAAATAATAAAAAAAATGGACCAAATGGTCTTAACCTAACAGCAGGGTTAAATAAAAAAAAGAGCTCGTGTCTGGTATGCCAACACACTATATACAAGGTAACGACTACAAACTTATTGAAAAACACAGGTATACAACCAATACACGTAAATAAACTAATTGGATTCATTTTTTTCCTTACAATTTTGATTAAAAATTTTTTAAGAGATTCAACGTTTTTTATAACCCAAAAAAATTGGTAAAAAATATACGAAAGTAAGTCTAAGTTGTTTTTTGTAAAGTGAACAGTAGAGGTGGTAATTCGCCGGGTTTTACTGTGTGACTAAAATATTCTTAATTATTTCCATTTTTTATATCTTAACCCTTTCCGTCCCAAGCAATTTCAAAGTTGGCGGAAATAGAAAGTAGTAGAAAAGTAGTAGAAAAGCATATTCAAAAAGATAAATCTGTATTTCCAGAAATAAGTATTAATATTTTTATAATATTTTGTTATGTTTTATTACACCCATTGAGAGACTTACTGTCTAAAGCACATGCATTCAATTGTTTATTTAAAAAATCTGTACCAATTAAGAAAATCGATAACATTTAGCTTTAAGAATTTTAATAGACACGTGAATACTGTTGAACAAGAAAGAATGGATGGGGTAAAGAAGAAACATATACTGCAGTTACTTTAAAATACACCACTACATAAGCAAAAATGTGTGTAGTTCTGTATATGTATGCGTACACTTATTTAAATAAAAAAAGGAAAACGTTTTTAGTCTCGTGCTTAAAAATCTATAAAAATGTACACTTTCTTTCACACACACACTCATTTTGAAAACTCAATTTTTTTTTTAGTTTTTGTAAAGTATTATAGTAACTCCATATACATACTTGAATACATACATACATATATGTATGAAGATAGTATGCATGTATCCATGTGTATAAATAAACACTTATGGATGAGTATGACATGCAGTTAAAGGTAACATTTATATCACTGACCCGCATTTTAATAATATTTTTATCTCGTACATACTTATGACCTTTGTTGTTAAGCAGCTATAACATAAATAAAAATTTAATTTATTTTGTTTAAAATTCAGGATCATAGCTATTGGAGTACTACTGCTACAATTTAGATTTTTTAAATTTTTATTTTTTAAAAACTGGGTATTTTGCTTATTAATTTTTTGTGTTAAAAAAAAAAAAACTCAATTTCTATATACAATATCGTTTACTTAACACGTGCTATCAATGCAAAAACAACAATATAACTAACCATCTCCATGTGATTTCATATTTTAAATCAAATTGTTGTCTTGCCTTTACTTTCACTTTCATACACAACCAACATACATGCATACTTATGTTAGACTGTAATTCTGCTTCAAAAAATGTTAAATGCATGCTTGTATGAGTGCAAATGTTATATTGTTTGCTGCAGCACAGCCACCTGAGGAATATCATTGTCGAACAATAATAAAAAAAAAAAACAGCTGCAAATTCAAATTGTCACAGAGATGGCTTGATTAGTTTTAAAAATGCACTATTTTTTAAATTGTAATCTTTTGTTCAATAGTACTGTCTTAGACTGATATCATTTTTACATGGTCTGGAGATCCGAGATCTAATCTGCAGATAGGTTGTGTTGATCTATTTTTTATTAATTTTTTTTCATCTTAAAAGGCCTTGACTAAGCGTTTATTAAGAATATAGATTCGTTTTAGAAATGATTTTTTAATCAAATTATAAACTGACATCCATTTAGGAATTGTACAGTAGCCAAAATGAACAAGTTTTCGACTCCAGCTTCGAAAGTCTAATCAGAATTGTTTGTGCTCCGTACAAATTCATGCAAATTATCAACTATTTAATCACTGTTTTTATATAATTATATTTTTATTTGAATTTTATATTTTCTACATACTTTATAATGAGTTAGTCTCCTTTTTCTCTCCATATATTTTTTTTTTTGTAATAGTCATCCATTCTGGATGAACAGAATTACAACATAAAACAAAAAAAAAAGATATAATTTTTATTTAAGTTTTTTAAGAACATAACTAAGAATTATACGTATATTTAGTTTAATACTGTTAAAAATATGATACTGTAAAAATAATATATGTTTAATAGTCCTATGGCTTACATTCGTACTCTATAAAAATATTATGTTTTCTCTATCGGCAAGTCCATATTGTTTTCGTATTTAGTTCTGTAACCAGAAGAAACAAAAAATTGTCATACAATTATGATTTTTTTACTTATTAGATAGGTAGTTACATAATTGGCCATGACAACATTGTGTCAGGGTTACGGCCTAGCTTCTCGCAGCACTCATGTTGTGTGTGTTAATTTTTATCCATGAGTACCGGGACCTACAGTTCAAAGTCGACTCCGAACGACAGATTTGACAAGTTTTTTCATGGGCATCAATTACTCCCTGAGCTTTTGCCAGAAGACTGCTGAGAGGTAGTGGCCGAAAGAAATAATTTATTCATATTTCTTTTTTTTCAAGATGTCAGGGCTGAAATTTGAATCCAACGCTATCGTCTTAGTAAGCCTACACACTAACCACTAGACCACGGCGACTACATTTCCAGACATTAGCTGGTACTATTTCATCATCTTAGATAAGCGTTAAGGATCATTTCAGTTGTCTTTATTCTTTTTAAATTCGAGTGTGTTGATTATATAGCTTTTTTAGTCATTTTTTTTTTTATTTGAGACCAATACTCAGGGGTAAACCCCTACTAAATGCTGTGCATTGTATTGGAATTATGGAAAGGACAGTACATATATTATTATTAATTATGAGACAAATTGCTGTGAATTGATCATTCAAAGGCCAGTGTTATACCTTCACCCTTGAATGATCAACAGCAATTGCCTCATCGTTGCATGTTGATTGTGTTGTGAGTGTGCCTTCGCTGAGTAGGTTTAGCTGTTATCTGCTACTTCCCAATAGGTGGCGCTTTTTTTGCCTGATCATTCGTTTTCTTGTTGACATTGGGTAAGGTGGAATAGAGTGGAATGTTGGGCAGCGGTTTCTTTGTAAATGGTCTTCCTGGAGGGGGGGAACTCCTTTTTTTTAAATTAAAATTTTGAAAAAACCGCAAACTAACTTTTTCATTTTTCACCTCTTCTGGGATTTGAACCTGGGTCCTTTAAGTTTTTGGGTCCTCTAACCACTATACCACGCACTAATTTTAATTTTAACAAATTCCAATATTATCTTCTAAATATTGTTTGAAATCAGAATATACATACTGATATATTGTAAAATACTGCTGGGCTCCTGTTTCTGGTTTCAAAATTAAATAGTATCTGTTTAGAAACAGAATGGCAACACTGGCAGTATTCTGTTTGAAACTTTTTTCTTCTCATTTTTTGTCAACCACGATCAATCGTGTTAGTGAAGTCGACAAATAAAAACCATAGCGGCGGTAATAAATAAATGTGGATGAAAAGAAATAAATTCAAACAAATATTTTAAAACAAAAAAAGGACAAAGAATAAAACAAAAATTGTAAAATAAACTTTTATAATTAGATTAGAATTAAACACACAAAAATAAAACTGAAGACAATTAATATACAATAAAACAAAAATATTTATTTGTGAATTAAACAAAAAGGTGAACCGTGTTTTAATTTGTGTTTAGGTTTGACCCTAAACAGTATCCAAAAAAGCACAAATATTTCTCATCTCCGAATTGTCATTTCCTTACACCTATATGTGCATGCATAACAGCATTCATCACTAACTCATGCAAGCAGGTGAAAAAAATTTTCATGCATATGAATATGTACAGTAGACAAGCTGTCGATTGATTTTTTACCCCATTTCTCTTTCCAAATACAACAGCATTAAACTGTTATATTAACATTGTGCTGTTGATTTATTTTAACAAAATTGGTACATATTTTGATTTTGTTTTGTTATCTGAATTTGTTTGCTGTTATTTAACTGCAATGAATATGTAAAAAGTAAGCTTTGATATAAACAACATAAGAAAGCTGAAGAAAAGCTTTTGCATTCAAAGAATTTTTTTTTTCAATTATTTTTAATAACAACTAGAACTAGTGACATCTGCTGACGATAAATAAATAAGCTAGAGAAACAATATAGTGCAGAAACAAACCAAATTCAGGGATGGGATTTTAAATATAGTTTTTTTTTATTTCATTTAAAGCAGTGTGAGACCTTTTGGAATTCTCTATCAACCCTCTACAAAAATCGTTTTGAAGTTTTAAGTCTACTTTAATAATAATTTTACATTTATGTATTTAATTTTAAAAATGTTTGCTTGTAGCAAGTTTTTCCAACAACTAATTAGTTTTCATAAAAATTATTTCACAGTTTGTAATAAAAAATAAGTTCTGCTTGCATTAACTATAATCATACCCATCGTTGCATATCCAAGATTTTTCTCAAAATGGCTATATGGCCTAGCGAATCCAAACTAATTTCAGGGGAACCACAAAGCAATATTTCTAAAGTTACTTACCATCACTTAATATGACAATATTTGCAATATTTGTCATTTACGGTCATTTTGGTTACTTAGGAAGAACTTTTTAAAGATTAGAGTCAAGAGGCATCATATAAAGGAGACACTCACAAATAACCTGTTGGTAACTTCTTGGTTAGCCAATAAAAATAATGCTATTCTACCTGGACGCTTGGAGGTACAATATTAAATACTCGGACTACTTACTAGAGCTGCAAAACAATCGATAGTACTATCGATAGTATCGATAGTTTTATTTTTGGCCAACTATCGATGGTTTCACTATCGGTAGCGATACTATCGGAAAATTTTAAAACTAAACTTTTTCAACACAGGTTTTTTGCCGACGGTAAATTTTCGTATGTATGTTCTAATTGTTCAATAAAAATAATATATTTGCATTTATTTAATGTAAAATAAAATAGAGTGTTATCCTATTAAACTCCTTAAGGTAATTAATTTCATTTAAACTTAATTATTTTAATTCAGCGGCAACGAAAAAAGAAAGAATAAAGAATACCTTAATAGCGACAACGGCGAATTATTGACGGCAACGTAACTGGCTTCTTTTTCTATATATACAAGACGCTGCAATTTATAGAAGTGCATAAACACAAAAATAATACAAAGAAGTTTTAAAGTAGAAATTTCTGGTATTATTAATAGTATTTCTGAAAGAATAAAGAATATGTATTTAAATAAAAAACAGTTTTAAAAAATGGAGAGGTTCCTAAAATTAGCAGAGAGTAAGTATTATTACAATACTATTTAAATGTATGTACATATGTGTCCATTGGACACATCCATAGGAGTGTGTATGTCTGTCTGTGTTTAATAGAAAATGGCAACGAAAACATTGAGGTAGACAACGATGATGAAGAGGGTATTCCAAAAAAGATACGTAGGACGTATTTAGATGTTTGGACTTATTTTGAAATAACCAAAGATAAAAATTGTGCTAAATGCCATTTATGTGGTAAATATTATAAAACTAGCGGCAATGCTACAAATTGATTAGATCACCTTAAGCGTTCGCACCCTAGTTTCAGAGAAGCGGAAAAGTCAATTAAGACCATCGACCAAAAACAGTCGATAAACTCTTGTTCATTAACAAAAATTATTGGGTAAACCTGGTATAACTTATAAATACCTAAATTTAACGCTTCTGTACCTAATTTTATTTATGAATTGTTTTTTATAATCCCTTTTAATTAGAATTTTGATATTTACTTATGTAGGATGTATGTTTTATGTTTTACGTTTTGAACATCAAAGCCTTTTACGGTTAACGTTAATTTAAAAAAATTATCTCAAATTAACAGCTTCAATTATTTTTTTTTTGTTTGGCTAATAATTTGCGTTTTTTTCTTATTTTGTAATAAAATTGAAATTTATGTTACAATAGTATACATACGTATGTCTTTTATTTAAATTAATACATTTATTATGAAAGACGGTTAAAAGCGAATAATAACCCATATATATACATATGTACTTAGTATTTGCTATATTTTAATAGAGTTTTACTTACTGGACTTCCGATACAAATTGAATTCTACTTCTCCACTAGATTTAAGAAGAACCTGGTAAAAATATATAAAAAAATTCGTATTGCGATTCTAATTTTCTCAGAAAAATAGAAAACCGATAGTATCGATAGTATCGATAGTTTTCTTTAAACTATCGAAACTATCGATGGGGCCGACTATCGATAGTTTTGCAGCTCTACTACTTACAATGACATTTGTTACTGAAGAGAAACCCATTATTTTCACAAGCATTTATATAATTTCTTTTTTTTGCATTAAAAATACTATTCAATAAACACTTTTATTTATTTCCTAAAATATTTATTTCACAAACTTGTATTCATGTACGACAACAACTCCTTAATTAAAATTTTATGTGTTTCTCTATAAATTAAATTGATGACTTCATTCATTCATTCATTCACTCATGCATCATCCATTCAGGCATCCATCCATATGTGCAATAAATATTTAAATAACAAATTTATTCATTTTGTATTCATTTGATATGCTTGTCCATTTTTGTGTTTTCTTTTTTTTTCTAAAAGAATATTTGTCAACCTTTTCAAATAGAAAGAACGTTAAGAGAAACAGAGAAGAAAAAAAAACATATAACGGGAACGTACAAACAGGATAAAAGACATGTCATATTAAATTGAAAATCTTATTTGCTTTTACTTAAAAACTTTTGATTGCAAACATGCTGGACATGCATAAATACTTCCCTTTTCACTCCTGATACTACAGTTTGACTCCAATTTGTAGTCCCTAAGCATCTGCAATGACATCTTTGGACACTAGCTCAGTGAGCACAGACAACAGTTGCAGCACACATGTTAGAATTAAGAAAGAAAAAAAAGAAAAAAAAACATGTTAAATTTAAAATATAATTTTATTCTTTGTAAGTTATAATTTATTTAAAATTGAAGAAGCAATAGTTTTTTTTTAAATAAAAGGTACAAATATATGGAATTTAAATGGACTTATAGTGTTTTTTTTTGCAAGACCAATACTAAGGGGAGTGAACCCCTACTCAGGCTATGCATTGTATTGGTATGTTGAATATACTTATAGATAAAGTACCTTATGTCAATGGGACAAGTTGCTGTCAATTTGATCACTCAAAGACCAGTGTTATATCTTCACCTTTGAAGGACCAACAGCAATTACCTGATCTGTCGGTGGATGTTGAATGTGAAGGGTGAGCGTCTTCACTAAGTGGTTAGCTGTTATCTTCTCAGAAGGTGGCGCTGTATTCTTGATCATTTGTTTCTTGATGGAGTAGACTGAATATATCAGGGAGGGGTTTCCTGGAGATAGACTTCTAGGAGGGGTGGGGGGGGGGACCCCCGCTTATTTTAAAATACAATTTTCGAAAAACTGCAATTTTTTGGAATTTTAGAAACCTTATCCAACCAAAAGCGATAAATATGATTCGCAGAAATTACCCGAATGGTTAATATTGACAGCAGTGCTCTTTATTTTCAGCAGAAATGCGTGATATTGAATTGAAACTAAAAAAATTTTGTAGATTTACAGAATAAAATAAAATAAAATAAATGTTTGTTTATATCTGGTCCAATTAATGTAATAAATTGATGATGGTGAATAAACTAAGTTAAATAGGTCATTGAGTGCAGTTACTATTGTTGTTGTTATTATTGATGTGGTCATTGCTGTTGTTGTTAATGTTGGTTCAGTCGTTTGGTCGATGACCGCAGGTAACACGGTCCACAAACAACACAGCCTACCAAATAATTTAGTTATAGCATAAGAAATTTCCTGGACGCGAAATTTTTCGATTTGGCGATGCTAATTAGCGGCTTCTTTCTTGTGATATAACGCCGTTGTATAATTGTTTCTATGGCGATTTACAAAACCGAGGTTACGTGTACGAACCACAATCACATGACGCTCTGAAAGGTGAAATTCTGCGCTGCATTGACGAGATAAGCGAAGCCTTGTTGCAACATCGGACGTCTGCCAACGTGCTAGAGCTGGAGGGAAAAAGCTTTATGCTTTCGCGGAGATCGTCACCTCTCATAATAAAAAAAAAAATAAAAAACCCCTTTATCTCCTCACCAGGGGAAGAAACCTCATCCGAATTACTTCAAGGTTGACCCCTTTTTGGCACGGAGGTCAGTTTCGTCTAGGTTGTCCTGCGTGTAGGACCCGCACTTTCAATAGATTCAAGATCCTTCTTTTGCCGTTTTAGGATATGTTCATTATATCCTGCAATGGAGGTCTAGTTCGCCACGTTTGTCGTCATAGTCTCAACGATATTCTTCACCGTAATTCTTCCTACTATTGACAGCAGTCCCGCTCGATTGCAATGCCAGCTCTTGAAATAAAAAATAATGTACTCCGCGTCGTCAATCACATCTTCTTCCTCTTCGCAAATACAGAAAGGGGAGTCCCACTTTCGAGTTTGGTGCAGATATCTTCTCAAACATCCGTGACCCGGTAACATCTGTGTGGTGTAAAAGTTCACCTCTTCGGATTTTCGATATATCCATGACCCTATAGTCGGTATAAGTCTCGCTGTCCATCTTCCTCACTCTGCAGCGTCCCAGCGTTGTTGCCAGCTGGACATTTGACAGATATTACATTCTATTATTAATTCCCATATTTCTACTTGTCATTTGTTTCAAAAAAACTGAATTTGTCAAAAAAAGATTTTTACTCTCTAGTTCCAAAATTTCCCACCTTTTATGCATGTATGTTTCAGAACCTTCTTCGAGATTTTAGACTCCAGCAGAATATTTTCTTTGAATAGAGAAAAGAGAAATTAGAGTGAAGTCGTGCTCGATTATGTTGACCCTCAGTCAGCGTCTGTGCTTATGAACTTGGCAAAAAAATTTATTTCTTTGAATGTAAATTTTCAACAGTAATGTTGTGGCATTAAATGATTTATGATGACTAAACCCTACTTAATAGAAAATGTCAACATAGTTTTGAGAACCTAAACATCCCCGCCAGGAAGATTTAATTTGAATTTGTAACACGGTAGTGTTTATAAATTCGATGGCTTTTTCAATACCTGAGTTCAGATCCCGATACAAGTCTTTCGCGTCATTTAGCTTTTACTTTCGGATGGTTCAGTGTATTTCAATTGATTTATTAGACGTTTTTCTGACTTAACTTTCGCAAATTTTTTTTTAATTTCTTTAATAAAATTTAAGGCCTAAATAGGGGGGATCATTACCGAATGACTGTGTAACATTTTTACATTTTTTATTTGATTTCAAAGTTTTTTTATTGGGTTCCAGATTTGATCAATTTGCACAGTTGCTATTATTAGATGTAATCTATAAAAATGCTTTAATCCAATTTTTATAATTTTTTACAGCACATATTAAAGTCTTAAAAGAAACCATAAAAATTAAAAAAAAAAATATTTAAATTTAACAAATTAAAAAAAATAAGCCATAAAGGTTAGAAAGTTTTCTATTTGTATTACATTTTTTTTTCTTTTAAATAAAAACTTTTCTTCCCCTTCCTTGGCTTTTTGGAATTGCTAGTAAAATAACAATTCATTGCTTTGGGTCGTTAATTTTTATCTGATTTTCGATATTTTATTTAAATGTCAACAACAATACTTTCATTATAAAATAAACAACAACTACGCATACACACACTTATTTCCATGTAGAGACAAATTTTTTTATAAAAACATACAAAGAAAGAAAAAAACTAACACTCTGTCTGTATTTAACTAGGAATGACAAGATAACAACAAAGACAGTATCAGCAACAACAGTAACATTGAAATGATCATTATGAGGATGATTATAATATAATTTACAACAAAAACATGGGGAGAAGAGCTTTGAAACACAACAACACGGGAATAAAAGGAAAGTAGAAGTTTAGAAAACTTATAAAACATTGAAAAAAATAAAAAAAACCTTTAAAAAGAAAATTCAATTTTATTGCTGTTAAAATTTACCTGCATGGGGGGAGGGGGGATGTATAGAAAAAAACGTGTAACAAATCGTCAAGAAAATTCAATGGCGTATCCGTTTTCCGGCAAAGCATTTGAAGTTTTTTTTTTGAGTTTGTGTATTTAATACCATTTCTATGTGTAAGAGTGGTAGGTAACAACAAGAGTCACTGATATTTAACTTTTAAATAAAACGTAGTGGGGAGAGTGTGCTTAAAACCCATCCATTACAAACTTATTTTCTGATAATCATTCTTTAAATTTGAATACTACCTCACAAGGAGAGTATATAAAACAAATTGTTTTATATGTAATACTATACTCTTTTGGGTACTGAGTACTGAAAAATTTTAAGATTTTGGTACAGAATCAAAAAAACGGGAGAAACTGCCGAAAATCCATGGTTACAAAAACATTTTTCACATTTCATGGCAATATATGAATATTTAGTGTTGAAGACCTATGCTTTCAAGAAAACTAATAAAACAAAAGCATCTGGCATAACACCAAATTAAATTAAAAACTGGTTCAGATTAGACTGATTTACAAATTTGAGATAAGGTCTATGGCTTTTCAGCTTTGTTTACTGATTTCGTCATTTACATTTTGTAGGTGCTCTTAAGTGTCGCCTTAAATGGATGCTTTTTTTTATATCATACTTAATATTTACTGGTTTTTATGCTCAATTTTCGTGTTTAAAAAATAACATTTTTTTTATTTCCTATTTAGAATTAAATTGTGTAAATCCCATAAAGATCTTACGAATGATAAATGACCATAAGCTTTTGCAACGATTTTATTTTTCTAAAACATTTTTATTTTTTAACGAAAGAAAAAAGAAAAACAAAAAAAAAACATCCTCTACGAAAAACACTATCAAAGAAAGAATGACAAAAATTTGTTTGCCTGTTGTGAGTCTGCCAACAGTGACATATTAAAATTGCCATCAGCAAAGTATAGTTTACTTTTAGGCATTTAAACCTCCCTTGTAAAAAGATTTTTTGTTTAAGAACATCAAATGCTTTTACTAAAGATACTACTTATGGCAAGACATTTTGAGTTTTTTATTTTTTATCTTTTTGGATATTCAGTTCTTTCTTTTTATATTTTATAGTCTTTTACGAGTAGTATTGAAAAAGACCTCTATCGTTGCGGCTTTGTGTACATCCTTAAAAATTTAAATTTTTTTTTATTTGTCATTTTAGTTGGTCTGTTTTATCGCTATCGTTTTAAATATCATATTTATTTATTTATGGGTTGATTTATAGAAATATTAATAGAAAAATTGCTCTTTATTGATGTGTTAAATTTGTTTCCAATAAATATTAATTTTAAAATGGTTTCGTTTTTTGTACCCTACACTGCCAGTAGTGGTGGGTTTTAATTTTTGTTTGCAATACTAAAATTTCAGTTCCAATATTCGTTAAGGCTTGATTAAGAAACATTTTTTATTTTTAAATTTACAAACGAAAAGGCCCAGCGACAATATAACATTAAAAATTTTCTATATAATCTAGCTGCAGTTTCAATACATGAATTATAATGTCTTTTGGAAGATCCCACGGTCTAGGCTGACACAGGATTTGGTGATACGATAGCACATCTACCTGCACCTACAGTTCAAATCTTCTTTGACAACAAAGTGACTTACTATGTAGACTATCGATTCATCCGGTAGAAAACTAGGATCCATAAGGTGGTGTCCCATGTCCCAGCAGAAAATAGTGTTTACCAGTAAGTTTTTTTGTAAGGGAGATATTGTGAACATTTAGTTACCCGTGCACATGAGTAATGCATGATTTTTATGTAATATGAGCCCCGTAAAAGCACTAGATTTTGCAACCAGTAAGCAATTGGTATACAAAATTAAAAATAATATCTTATCGTGTAACATTTTTGGAAGTTATGAATAGGTAGTCGCTGTGGTTTGTGGTTAGTGTGTTGGCTCACTAAGATGATAGCGCCGGGTTCAAATCTCGTCTCTGACATCTTGAAAAAAAAAAATATGAAAAAATTTTTTCTTTCGGCGACTACCTCTAAGCAGTCTTCTGGCAAAAGCTTTGGGAGAAAATGGTTGCCATGAAAAAGCGTCTCAAATCTGTCGTTCGGAGACGATTTTAAACTGTAGGTCCCGGTACTCATGAAAAAAAATTGACACACAACATTTGTAATGACCAATTATGTATGTATGTTTGTAAATAATATAATGCCTCCATTAATGACCTTTTGGTTGTCTATGACAAAGGTAATTTCTAGGGAACGATGACACACCACTTTGTTTAGTTCCAGGTATAATCTCTACCACACTTGAATCACAAACTTAAACAATGATGATGTAGTGCATGTAGTATAAACATGCATACACAACCAAACATATGTAAACAATAACAAAATAAATAATAAGAACCCAAATTAAATTGTAGTGCATGTAACATAAACAAACATACAAATATAAACAAAAACAAATTTTTAAAGTACAAGAGCCCAGAATAAATATTTTAGTACTATATTACAAAGTGACTTCACCGAAAATTAAAAGAACAAATATGTAATTATGCAGAGTATGCAATATCAAGTGTGTAATGTACCGTTAAGAACCGCTGAAATTGTTCTAACAAAATTTAAATAAAGGTATTGATAGAAAAGGAATTTGGGAGCCATTTATATGCTAGCTACACTCGGGCAGGGGGGTTCGTCCCTTCCTAAACAACATCCTGTCCATTAACAGATATTTATTGTAGACTCCCGGTAATCAAAAGGTCTTACTAGAAATTATAAAATTAACTTTTATGACTATAAATAAAACAAAAGGTAAGCCCGTTTATAGTCTTATATGAGAACGGAAAAATTAAAGACATATGCTATCTACGTATCACACTAAAGGGCATCTTCAGATGATTTCGATTTGCCAGTCTCTATACCCTCCCAATACCTATGTTCCAATGACTGCAATGTGTTATTTTGGAACCCCATGTTCAACTACCTAATTTGTTATTATCCTAGGAAAACATCTTCAAAGTACATTTACTCAGACATTTTGTCCATTACTATTGAAATATAAACTTTATTATTCATAATATATGCTGATTGAATATATTAAAGCAAAATTTAAATATTTGAAATTCATTTTCTATATTCTTATATTAAAAAAAATATTAAATGTACTATAGATAATTAGAAAAAAAAATTTTGAAATTAATATGCAAAATTAATATTATTTAATAAAAGGATAAGCATTAAGACTTTAATATTCAAATTGAAGTAAATTATTTTCATAAACGATTGATATTATTTTGGGTGCAATTAATTAAATGTTTTGTAATATGTTGTAATACCGACAGCAATAGAAATATAAGCAAAACAACAACAACATTATTAAAATTTATTGAATAAGTAAATTATCTGTTTCTTTTTTTTCTGTATTTACAGTTTCTTTTCGAGTTAAAACCAAACTCTTTTAATTTGTATATGATTTTAATGATCATTAATTCTGCTGCTGTGCAATAATACAAACATTATTATATATTTTATCATACTATTAGGGTTTCAAATAAATTATGGACTCACCAAACAAGTTCATCCGATGTGCTGGAAGGCCTTCTAGACTCGGCATACATATTCTTGTGGTATATTGTTGGTTTTGTTACAGGTGTTGCTATAGAATTGATTTAATTAATACATCCAAAATATAATATCATTTTATCTTACTTTGAATTAATGCTCACACAGTAGAATAATGTAATATGTACTTAACGTTAAAACATTATTGGAATAATGTAATTTATAATAAAATTTTCTTGGACAATTTAACAATTAACATTATACACAATTAAATTAAAGAATAAATTTTAAAGAAAATTGTTTGACTGAAGATCAAATTGAGGTTAAAACATAGCAAGGTATAAAGAAATTAACAATTATTTGACAGTTTTTTTTTTTTGTTTGTTATTAATTAAGATTATAATTGAATTGAATTTAATTAAGTTTGCTTAAAGTGTATTTGTGACGTCATAAATCATTTAAATGTTGAAACAATGAAAATTAATCATAAGTATATAAAGAAGACAAAAAAGAAAACGGTTTTATATAAATTGAACTACTGTTATTTGTGGCGTGATGTGATCGAAAAAAAAACTAACGGTATTACATTGTTTCACCGTTATGTATGAGCATGCCGTCTATAACCATATTATAAAAATTTTGTCCACTATCCTTTATATATCTGTAGACTTTGTGGCTGGGGATAGGGCGACACTTTGAAAAGTCTTCCAATAATGCGCAGGACGTTTGTCCCTTGGAGAACCTTCTGTCAAAATAATTTGGCCTGTTTTTACAGTAGCGTGCCCTTAATTTTGGCCACCACCTGTGCCTTGTCTCCCTTTATGGTATAGAACTTTCTCTATTAAAAAAATTATTTGAAATAAAATCACAAAAAACATGAACCAAAAAAAGCTATTATCATACCTCTTTAGTTGGAAATTTCTAAATATGCAACTTTCTTCTGGATGAGACTAATTAAAAGTCAGGTTATATCGACTTAAAAAAAATTCACTACGATCACTTTAACACTGATATAAGTAACACTTTTAATTTAAAGTTTTTTTCTGTTTCCAATATTGATCTTTACTATTACAAAGCTGCAGACAAAATGACCGAAATTTAATTTTTGTAGGCTTAAGGTAATATTAGAGAACAAACATAAAGAAGTGATGAGAGTAAAAAAAATTTTGTCTATGTTTGTCAAGCATGAGACTGGTAAAAAGAACATTTACAGGGTAATTAAAATATATCAAAACGCTGTACGTTTCCTTATAAAGCCGACAGTATTTACTATTAACTTAAAATTTTACAATAATTAAAGATGAAAAATGAAATATATGAATTAAATTTAAATTCATTGATAAAAAAAAGAAGCTGTTAACTTAATTCATAAAATATCATAAAAGAATGTTAAATGTTGTCGTTACATATTTGCTGAATGTTGACAAGTAAGCGCTAAACAAATAAACATTTGTAAGTACACACCTTCAATGTTGCTAAACATGTTTCATTGCCTTTGCCTATTACTATGTATGTAAAATATATTTAGGTCTCTCTGTTTGCATTTTGTTTTCTTTTTCTTTTCTATAATATTCATAGGTCCGTTCATGTGCCCATTAGTGTGTCCCAAAAAAAAATTTTTTTTGGGGATCAAGCTTATTTTGGACCACTATGAGGCAAAGTATTTTTGAGAATTTTTTCAGATTTTTCGGAAGTGGTTTAGAGGTCGCGCAAATTGATTTTTGATCAAAAATCGAGCTTTTTGAGCTCCATTTAATTTTTGGTTATGAGTTGGTGAAAAAACTATATTTTCTCGACTTCTGAGTCAATATTGTCAAAGAAAATATTCCGTTCTTTAATTTTATGTGCATAAATAATAAGTTTCGGCAATGATTTTGCACATTTTGATACATTATATAACAGTTTTTCCTAAATTTTCAACAAATATCGAAAACAATGGTTTATAACTTTTAAAATTAGTATAAAGACTAAAAAAACTAATGATGCAGTTTAAAAGATTATTAAGTTTTAAATAAGTTAGCAGGGAAAAAAATAAATTCTCTTTTACCGTTCTCGCATTGTACCCTTTTAAAGCTTTGTACCCACTGTATGAAATTTTTAATATTATTAAGTGTGAACTAGGTTATACAACAATTATATAAGCAATAAAGAAATTGGATTTGTTATAAAGCATTTATTGGGATTCTTGTGATGCTGCTCTAAGCCCTGCAGTTAATTCTGAAAGTCTGTTTCAGAAAGCATCAATTTCTGAATTTTGAAAGAAAGGTTGTAGCTGCTTTTGAAAAATACATAATTTTAGAGAGTGTATAATTTTCATCATCCAGCGAGCTTGGTTAATAGCTCCAAGAGATTTTATTGTTGGATGGTGCTCAGGTCTATCAC
Organism: Metopia argyrocephala; assembly: GCA_963576795.1. Taxonomy (NCBI): domain Eukaryota; kingdom Metazoa; phylum Arthropoda; class Insecta; order Diptera; family Sarcophagidae; genus Metopia; species Metopia argyrocephala. Next base: position 8,593,284 of record OY756208.1, read on the forward strand.
CCAAAAAAATAAGGCTCAGTTGTGCATTTCTTTATAATCTTCCCTAAGTTGCATATTCTCCAGGTGCCCTTTTACAATCTTTTCGTATCAATAATAATTAATTGAGATAATTTTTCCAACAATTTCGTGGTTCGTACAATCCCAAAAATTGTTTTTGGCCCACCTTTGCTGAAGAGTGACGAAAATTTTAATTTGTGTGGATGAAATTTGATCCTCAATATTAAGAGCCCCAAACGCTGATCCAGCAATTAGTTCTAACATATAGTGGCGACATGCCAAAGATATGACGTCTTTTTTTAATTTTTGGAGAAGTAAAACGCTTGCCCCGATCTGCCATTTTGTATTGGAGCTTGTTGTGTCCGCACACATAAATTGAACATTTTCAGTTAGATTCCAGCATAAAAGATTTTATCTCAAGTCGTAAAATTTATCTCAAGCACTAATAAAAAACCGCTATTTTACTGTCCTGCACTTATCTGTTTTTTAAGGTATTCCAGGAAGCAAAACACAGAGTTCAATAAGTGCAAGTTGTAAATGATGTCGCAGAACGTGGTGAGGCCTTGGCTAGTAGTTATTTTAATATCACAACTTCTGAAACAGACTTTCAGTATTTACCGCAGAGCATAGAGCAGCATTGCAAGAACCCCAATAAATGATTTATAAAAAATTAAATTTTTTTGTTGTTGTTTATAAAATTGTTTAATTCCGATGCCAACCTAGTTCACACAGTATTAAAAATGGGTATAAGGCTTTAAAAGAGTACAACTCGAAAACAGTAAAAGAAAATTTATTTTTTTTTCTGCTAACTTATTTAAAACTTAATAATCTTTTAAACTGCATCATTAGTTTTTTTAGTCTTTATACTAATTTTAAAAGTTATAAACCATTGTTTTCGATATTTGTTGAAAATTTAGGAAAAACTGTTATATAATGTATCAAAATGTGCAAAATCATTGCCGAAACTTATTATTTATGCACATAAAATTAAAGATTGGAATATTTTCTTTGACAATATTGACTCAGAAGTCGAGAAAATATCGATTTTTTACGAATTCATAACCAAAAATTAAATAGAGCTCAAAAAGCTCGATTTTTGAACAAAAATCAATTTGCGCGACCTCCAAACCACTTCCGAAAAATCTGAAAAAATTCTCAAAAATACTTTTCCCCATGAGTATCCAAATTAAGAATGATCTTCCGACGAATTCCAATTTTTAATTTTATTTGGGACACCCTAGTGCCCATGGTAAAAAAAAAACTAAAATAATAAAATAAAACAATCGCGAAACCGTTCATTACAAGTGGCTTGCGTCAACTGATGTGGGTCGCTGGGTTTGCATTACGAATGTGAATATGAATATGAGATTTAACTAGAGTAGGTCATTAACATGTAAACAATTAAAATATTAAATGGTTAATAAGAATTTGTTGGAATAGGTAGGGGAAATAGAATAAGACAATATTGGAATAAGTAGGAGAAATAGAATAGGAATTTATTGGAATAAGTAGGAGAATAATGTAGAAAACATAGAATTAATTTAGTATATAAGATCATGAATTTTGTAAATAAAATCAGAAATAATTTAGAATTCAAAAACAAGAGTTTTCTTTTATTTCTCATAAAACTTCGGCAATTGACTTTGCCATCATATAGAGCCGCCTGCTACTCTAAGGCTCTTTAATAAAATAAGAGTACTATAGGTATCATTTAACACACACTATAACATCCTATATTACAATGAGTTACGAACAGACCGAAAGACTTTTTAGGTTTTAATAGGACCTCAACGAAGGGTCATAATCTCGTCTGGGATCACAGTCCGCCAGACTAGTAAACTAAAACCAGAATAGTAAAAACATTAAGTTCAGACTAACAGTATTTTTCTGTAGCAGTGTGTTTGAAATTTCATGTTCCTTAAATTAGGAAATTTAGCTGATTATCGGTTATTTACTTAAAAATTAAAAAGTATGTGTCTTTCAGCACAAGTAGGAAGAGTACATGTCATTTAACAAGACTTGTATTCTATACTTTGTATGTTAATTTTAGGATAATTACTCCAAACCCGCTCAAGACAAATATATCTTATGACCCTGTTAGTACCATAAAAATGTTCATAACATTTGAAGTTTTTAGCCTTAAGCAATAGGTTTTCCCCAATATGATAAAGAGTGTTTTAAAACTGGTTTCATTACTTGTTTTTGTTTTCTTAATAATCAATTCAAGATATTAAACGTCGTCATTGCCTTTTCATGAAAAATGTTACTCAAAGTTATTTTTATATTTGCTTAGGATAATGGCTTTAAAGGATTTAAAAGAAAAAAAAAAATATTTAAATAAACAAACCGAATATTTTCAAGATTGTAGAAATATTTGTTTATTTGCTTTTTTATAAAATAAATTGAATGATTTATAGAACCAATTTTTTATAATAGTTTTAAGGTTTTTAAAGTTAATTTCAGATTTTTATTTGTTTGAGGTAATGAATATATATTTTAAAATATAAAAACAATATGAGAATTTAAAATCCAGCAGTTAGCTTTCGGCAGATGGGAAATAATTCGATATAACATAGATATGAATTTCATTTGATTATAAAAAGAAATTACCAGAAACCTTTTATGCCTTAGCAGTCAAGAGAGAATAACATTTCCAAGTTTAGTGTATAAAACATAATCCGGCCTGGCTATGAACTCAGCTTAAATGATTCAAAATATTAAATTCAATTGGTTATTTTATGACCAAAATACAGTTTTTCTGCTAAGTCTAAAATATACAATTTGTTTTGTTGTAATTGTCATTAAATAAAGCTGAAAATTTTTAGCTGCGCATACAATTTTAGTTGAATCTTAAAGCGAATTTAAAATGAATTAAAAAGTTTAATTTTTTTTTTATAAAAAAAAATTATTCCTCATCTTTTTGAAACTGTATATCTGCTGGCTAGTGCATAACTTTCTTGTATAAATAAAAAAAGAAAGAAAAATTTATTTTCTTTTCATAAAAATTTATTTGTGCTTCAAACAATCAAATGTGATTTTTTGCTTTATTAATGTTTGATTATTCTTTTATTTGCTTGAATCAATAGTTCATTTAAGCCGGAACTGATTGACCACTGGCTATCAATAGGAAAACGCATCATTTATTTAAGACCATAATAGCTGGCAAAGAAGGGAAAATAAATAAATAAAAAACCACAGATTTCAGTTCAACCAATGGTAAATAGAATGGTTTCTTAAAACCATATGAAATGGTTTCGCATAATGCTTAAACGATTTTTATAGATAAAACATTTGTAGGATATTTGATTTTAATACTGTTCTTATATTGCATAGATGCAAGCAAACAAATGGAAAGTTATATAAGGAAATAATAACAATATTTGATACAGAACTGTTCCAAATAAAAATGTTAAATGAAATTCAAAGTTCAGAAGTTATATGAAATATTTATTCAAAATAAATAAAAGTGAAGGTTGTTTTAAAAATTAAAATAAAAAGTGTTACAATAGTGGAAATGTATATTTAAGTACTGTGTGTAAAAGATAATTTTATATAAAAGTAAAATATAATTTAAAAAATTGTTAATATGTAAAATAAAATATAATTGTTACACCCTTGAAAAAGTCAACAAATAATTGACGAAACGTCGGGGATAATTTATATAAAAAATTTTGTTTCTATTTACATAACAAGGAAACTGTTATAGAAGAAGGAACATATATATAAAATTGGTCAATTTAAAACAATAAAATAAATTTACTTTATTGAAGAAGAACATTTCCGATTATAGGCTCAAATCGAATACAGTCATACAACTATACCAATAGACGAGATTCTCTTTGGATACTCTTCAAAGAACCTGTATATGAAACACTTTTCTACTGAGAAGTCACTTCATCAGTTAGCTAATACATAATATGAAAATTAAATCACAAACTTAGTCAGATCATTAGAAGGTCTGGATAAATAAACTGATTCTACACCGGTGAGGTCAAGTTTGATCGTTTGACAATTCTCGCCATCACCACAAAGTCTACAGGAACTTCTTGTGTGCCAAAGCCTCGTACTCGACCTCAGAATATATCCTCCTATCGTAAAACTCTTTAAAGTCTCAAAAGAATCCCTTATTCATATTCAGAATGTTTTAGTTCTGAAATTGTATTGCTTGTTCTCTAGTAGTCTAACGATTCTAAAAGAACTGCTATTCTTATTCAATTCGAATCTCTTTTTTTTAGCTGTTAAAACCTATGTTATGGAGGCAAGTAGAGTTCTGAGTGCCAAATACCACTTTTAAGGAAATATTTTTAAAATTTTCATACAGGCGTGCCAATTATTTATTATTTTGTATTTTTTAATCTAAATATATAAAATTGAATGTGTGTTTGTTTATTTGTTTGTTTGTTTGTTTGTTTGTTTGTACCTTATAGGAGACCAAACCTCTAGACCGATCTTCCTGAAATTTTCACAGCATTTAACTAGGACTCTGGCCTGATTAATAGGGTATTTTTTTTCCACCACGCCCACTTTTACGCCCACTTTTTTAAAATTATGTTATTGCTCCCATATAGTTTTTAACAGATTTACTTCAAATTGTATAGACATTATACTCCAGGCGAGTCAGAAATAAACATTTCTTACGCCACGCCCCCTTTCAAGCTAAATTGTATTTAAAAGTTTTAAACTTTTTGTTCTCTGTATAAATTTGTTCCTTCCAACGAATTTTTTTTTATTTGGAAGTATATTGCTCTTAATACTGTTAACGTCGCCATATAACTATGAACCACGTCACCGCCGTTAATTTCATTATATAACGAGGGGGTAGCGAAGCACACCGGGTTCAGCTAGTACAATATAAAATATTATTTGTGACATCATTCTTTACGATCTGCCTCGCAACTAGATATTTTGAGGCAAATTTAGGCTGGATAAATTAACTACATCACCTGTAAAAGATTTAAATAATTAAAGGAAATGTTTTAGTTTTAATTGTAGAAATTGAAAACATTTTGGAATACCTGACTAGACAATGGGGGTAATCACTTTCTATTGCAAACATCCTTGCAAGTGTTGCAAACGTAGCAAGCCATATCAAACAAAAACAAAATGTAGGCATATGTATGTATATGCAACGATTGCTTGTTTCCAATGAAGAGTGATTACCTCTAATATTTATTTAATTCTTTAATATAGGTTTTAATGATTTTGCTTTTTAGTAATAGAATATCATTGATAACATAAAAAGAGAACTCTTGTGATTTACTTTCTTTTAAAAGAAGTGTATCATCTCTACAAAAAAATTTTTTTTTTTTTTAAGAATTAACTGCTGAAACAACGAAATTTTTCTCTTCCGTTTTAGTGTAAATAATGCAAAATATTTTCATACTTTTTTTAGAAATAATTCTGTTGCAATTGGGATTTGTTATAGGAATTTATAAACGTTTATTTTCAACTCTTTCGGTATGTGTATTTTATTTATTAATAAATGGTTCCTGTTTCCTTAAATTGAATTCTCTGATTCCTTGTTTGGCAAAAAAAAAAAATAATGAAACTTTCAAATACAATTACCGAATGAAGATGGCTGTGAAGTCATGTGAGTTTTGTTATATTTATTTTATTCCATTTCTTAACTCATATATCACATAAATGAAAAAAGAAACTGACAATGGTTTGCCATCAAATCTTACAAGGAAAAGCAAAAAAAAACAAAAAAAAAATGATAAAAAGGTAATCTCAGACATAACATGAAATGGCAAAACAGGAACGATACAGTAAGAAAAAAAAAAAAAAAAAACACAAATCTTTTTAAACGAATCAGGTAACAGTAGCCAAAGGCAAATAGTAAAAAGCTTAATACGTTAGCAAAACTCAGCACAAAAGTATTACACACAACGGATTTACAGAAAACACGACAAATCTACAGTAAAAAGAAAACAGGAAAACAACACAAATAAATAAAAATAAATACAAAAAATAACATACGAGCCATTTAAAGAGAACATCAATAGATACTTATAAATACAAGTGTATTAGTTTCTGAGTACACATACATATGACATGATATATAAGGATTTATTTTATATTCAGTGTTCATGCAGTGCCATATCATATTCATGTATAGCTTTAAGCCAGAAATTATCAGAATACTGTACAGAATACAGAGTATCACAGATCAAATATTGAGTTAAAATGTATTTTTATAATTTTCATTTCCATTTATATTTCTGCTTCTCTATCATTTCATTTCATTTTAGTTAATATCTTTAAATAAGAAATTTCATTTGGCAACCATGTTGAGCTAAATTTAATCTTTAGTTTACAATTTATGGTGAAAAAAATTAAATCTAAAATGATCAGAAGCGGAACTTTGGAAGGGGCCTAAAAGAAAATGAAATTATGTGTGCATTGGGAAAATATTAAAAAAAATTAAAATAATTGGCCATTACAACCCTGTGCCAGGGCTACGGCCTAGTTTTTTGCATTACTCATATTGTGTGTGTTAATTTTTATCCATGAGTACTGGAACCTGCAGTTTGAAGTCAACTCCGAACGACAGACTTAAGAAGCTCTCAGAGCTATTACTAGAAAAGTAGTCGCCGAAAGAAATAATTTTTTCATTTCTGTTTTTTTTTCAAAATGTCAGAGCTGGGACTTCAACCCTGGGCTCATGTCATATTCATATTTTACCGAGATTACATTAATTAAAAAACTTTTGGTACCGTTTGATTTGTTTGGTAAATACAATTAAAATCCTATTTAAATTTTTTTTATTAATCGATAGTTTTTCAAACTGGGGTTTAATATGAATTAAGAGATCATATCATGATCATGGTTCTATAGTTGTTTATTACAGTGTCTCTTGATATCGTAGTTTTATTTTGAAATAATTACACGGTACAAATTTAAAACTTCGTAAAAATTGTCGTCTAACAAAAAACTATATCTAAATTTAAAGACGTTATCCGAAATTATTGAATTTCTAATTTAATGATACACAGCTGAATGGATTTTTTTGTAAGTTTTTTCAGTGTCTTTTTTTATAATCTGAAGCGAAGGTGACCTAAAACTTAACTTATTTATATAGAAATGTTTTATTGGATTTAAAGACAGGATGTCATACAAGCTGATGTCATTATAATCTCGGTTTTGCATTGTTTGTTTGTTTTAAAACGGTGCATGTAATACTTTGCTCCATATTACCTTCTTAATTTTTACTAGACTTTTATTCGACCCAAGATATACTATATATATACTATACTACAACTCTCAAAACCTTAAATGTTCACCAGAGCCAAAAAACTTTCATAAAAATAGAACAAATACACTGGTATTTTTCATTTCGCAGATGGCGTAAGTGAACTTATTTTCATCGTAGAAATCTGGGACTTGGACCAATCGACGCGTATTTTTCTGCTGATAAAAATGATGCAAAAAACATATTTTCGATTTTTTGTCAGTTACAGCGTTCTTTAATTCCATCGTCGATATGGCAAACATGCTAAAATATCACGAAAAGTAAACAACTCTATCGTTGCGGTTCATTATCGTTCATAACTAATAGGTTTTAAGTCTAAATAAAAACATTTCACTCTATTCCACCTTAACCAATGTCAACAAAAAAAAAAAAAGAAAAAAAAAAAAAACGAATGATTAGGAGAAAAGCGCCACCTATTGGGAAGTAGCAGATAACAGCTAAACTACTTAGCGAAGCCACTCATCACACAATCAACATGCAACGATGAGGCAATTGCTGTTGATCATTCAAGGGTGAAGGTATAACACTGGCCTTTAAATGATCAATTCACAACAATTTGCTGTTTCCTAAGGCGCTTAATAGTAATATGAGAAAAACAAAAATGTATATTCTGTCAGTAATTCTATTGTCCTTTCCATAAATTCCAATATAATGCACTACATTTAGTAGGGGTTTACTCCCGAGTATTGGTTTCAAATAAAAAGAAATATATAAACATAAATTAAAAATAATCGCATATTCTGGTGTTGTACTCTTATAGAGCTTGTCCTTTTGTAATCGATTGTCCAGTGAATCGTACAATGTATTACACAGAGAACTTGTTTCTTAGCTCAACTGTTCATTTATCAATACTTCGTTTATACTCCTTCCAATAATATATATTTTCCTAACACTACTACAATGCACTGCATTGTTAGGGGACATTACCTAACTACTGGTTTTATAAAAAAACGATTTGCTTAGAAATGTTTCATTTGGTTTTAACATAAACTGACATACGAGTTGGTTGATTCTCACTCACGCTGCATAAGTTTAAGTTAACCTCCAGTTAATTCATTATAAGTTAGCCTATGAGTCAGTTATGAACTGTTATAAGTGCCAAGTTTAAGTTTGAACCACGAGCTAAAGAAGTTTAAATCAGTTTGGATTATGTTACTAAAGAATACATTTTAAAGTTAACTAAAGCATAGTATTAAAATTTTATGACTTCGAAGGTTATAAACCTTTATTTCATAATTTCTATACAATTTTTTTTACTCAAAGCAAGAACATTTGTGTCCTTGTATCCCCATTTGCATGTAGAAAATGCTACGTTTCTGTTGTTTTTTTCTGCACATAAAAAAACGATGAAAGAAAAACAGCATGATGATTATGCTACTGTATCCTCAGGAGAAGATGTTATCGAAAAATGGTAATAGAAGAATAACGTACAAAGTTATAAGATATTTATAGAAAACTAAAAAGAAAAACTAAAACTAGTTATGACAGTAGTTGAAGTGGCAACATTAAATGTATACGGATGTGGATTTCGATTACAGTTTACAAACATACAAACAAATCTAAAATATTTATTACTAACTCTGCATCATGTTTTGCTCTATTTAAGGACTGTTTATGTAACTGACTTTACGTATCCATATCATAAAATGTATCTTTATCTTTAGTATCTTCATCTGTATCCATAGCAAATACTAGTAGTTGTGTATTTTTCTAAATGATGACTTGTATTCTTAACACACGTAAATGTGTATTTATTTTCAATTTTAGATTAGGTGAGGTGGATCGTATGTCAATATGTTACAAAAACATTTAGTCTGAAGTATCTCATCGCAATATAATATTAGTTTATATGTTACGTATAATACACCCTACACCAGCGTATATCATTTCAGTACAAGAAGTTTTGATAGAGTTTTAACAAACGAGTTCAATAACAATATTTAAATACCAACTGCTTAATTTTTTATAAAAAAGTTTAAATAAACCCGTGTTCGAAGAAAATACTAGACAAAACTATAGAGATGTTTTTCTATATATATTTATATGTATGTGAACTACTAGCCGGATATTAAAAATATACGAGTATATGAACCAATTTTTTCTAAAAAATTCAAGCACTGTTATGGTACAATCTTAAGTAGAGAAACTTTAACCAAAACTTGTTCTTTGACACACTCCGTGAAATAGCGATTTTAAAATAATACTGAACTATGGCAGATAAAATGTCTTGTTTTGTTTATCATTAATGAATTTGATTTCTTCATTGTGGGTTGTTCTTTAAAAATTTTAAAACGAATTCTTATTTTGTTGAGACCAAAATTTTCAAATTTCATTGTTGATGTAAAGACTACTCTCAGAAATAATTTTTTTTTATAAATATTTTCAGTATAAATAGTGGATAATTTACGTTTGGCACCATGAATAATGACCCCAAAAAAAAATGGCCCCAACGCATAAAATGAAAAATGGCCCCATTTTTGGGGCAATTTTTCAAAATAAAAAATCGCCCCAATAATCATTATGAAATTTTTCCCCAAACTAAAGTGAAAAATTACCCCAAAAATAAACAAAGTTTGAAAAAAGAAAATAACTTAAAATAAAGTAATTTTTAAAAATGAAAAATAGTCCCAATAACACAAAAGGCCTTAAATTTTTTTTAATAAAGTTTTTATTCCATGAAAAAAAGAGAAATATTTAATTAAACCCTTTTAGGCCAATTATTACAACTTGCCGTTTGTTAAAGGTAGGATTTTATGGGACAGATATCTTGCTTTTTGTTGTTGCAAGTAAATGACACCATACCACATAGAGAGAAAATATGGATGGAAAATTGAAAGTCGTACGGTTCTCATCATTATTTAAAACTTTTCAAATTCCATCACACATCATTAAATCATGGATGTATTTTTGTGTTATTTTTAGTTTATGTTAAATGCATTCACAATGTATTTACATTTTGTGTACATGTGTGTGTACATCTTATGTTATCATTTTACTTTTTATTGTTATTTTATCAACCGTGTAAACGTAAAAAAAATCTGTCGTAATAGGTACGGAGATAATTGCATATGATTTTCTTTTTGGTGCGATGTACAATACAACTATGAAAGCAAAAACAATAAATATTGGGTCCTTATTTCTCTTTTTAGGGCTTTAGTTCATTTTATTTTTTGAGCTTCTCTTTTATTTGAAATCACATTGAAATATGTAGAAATAGGTAATAAATATTGGGAAAGTTTATTTCTAAGAAAAAAAAAAAAAAAAAACTAAGAGCACTTTTAATATGATGGAGTAATATCGTTTATTATAATGGACTTTTCGTATTAATTCACGCAAAAGCATTATAAAAGACAATTCGAGTAACATGTTAAGCAGTTTACATTAGAATGAAAATATAAGCTTCTCGCCTTATCTATAAAATATTTAAGAACATAACATACACACACATATTTAAAGTACGATGCAGTGTCGTATTTTCATATAACGAGCGGCAAAAAATAGAAGGAGTTGACGTGGAGTTGTGAAATTTGGCACACTTGTTTGACTTGATGAAAGATAGTAAAATTGCAAATATGAAAAATTTCGGAGCAAGGTTTCGAGTCCTTCTTATATATCCCGAAAATTAAAAATGTCATATCAGAAGAAAAAACGGTTCTATCATTATGAAATATTGTACACTGATTACCCTGAATGACATTAACGGCCAAATATGGTCCAATTTATAGGAAACATGTCCTTTTTTTCAATATTTAAGAAAAATTTAAAATAACAAAACTACCTTAAAAATTACTTTTTTTTAAATCCTTTCTGATTTTTTTTAATTGAAATGAACTTAATAAAACCATATTAATATTTTTTTTTTAATTGGATAGTTGATTTTTTTTATTTTTGCCGCCCTCACGACACAGTGCAATGTACATATATTATACATTTAACACCTAGACAAACCAGAAACAGCTATAGCCGAAGTGTGTTAAAATTCTTTTACAAAATTCTTAGAATCATAATGATTTAAAATAAAAGAAGATGCCATAATTCACATTTTGTAAAGCATTCATGAAGTAAAAATCGTCAATACTGTTGTTAGGTCGCTAAGTGTTTACAAGTAAAACAATTATTTATTTAAGGGACATTTAAAGAAAATGTGTAAAAATGTGAAATGATTTAGTGCATTTAAGCTTTTTGAATGTTATACAACTAATAAACAATTTTTAAACATTCATTTATAAATCAATTTTGTTTTCAGAAATTTTTCCCCATGTTTAGCTTGTTTTCCTGTAGTTCATCGTAACTTTTTGTAGGTTATTATAAAGGATTCAAATAATTTAAGAAAACAATACAGAAATATTTGTAAATAATTTTAATATAAAACTTTTAATTTTTGGTGTCTAAATTATGCTTTTCACTGTATGTTAAGAGTTGCCAGTTACACCAGTAAACAGAATAACAATAGAATAAAAATGTATTTTTAAAGCAGTAAAGTACTATCAGATAACACAAATAAAAATTGGCATACGAATATACTTTTATGCATAAGTAAATAAAATATGTATGTAAATAACATATGTAAATAATGAAAAATATAAACCCAGTAAACCTTGAATAAAATTATGAAAATTATAGGAAATATACACATTTACCTCCTTATTTATAAAATTTAAAATAGGTTTGTAATTTATTTTAGAAACAAATTGTTTGGAAAATTTGACTTAAAACTCAGTTAAAATTCATTTCAATATTTTATGAATACGAGCATTAATATATACAAATTAAGTTAAATATTGGGATATATTCTGACAAACGAATTTTAGTGAAATTGAAATCGAATAAAATATTATTCTATTATTAATATTATTAAAATTGCTATACTTTTAGGATGCCAAACGGTTTGTTACTTTTTTTATATTTCACTTAATAACCATTAATGTAACGTCCTTGAAACCAAAGCGGTAAAATAATTTGAGCATATACTTATAAGTTTTATTTGTCTTTAAAAAAACTTTTGATTTCAATTATTTGGTTTTTAAAAATTAATTCAACATATATTACTAGTGCCCCTAAAAATTTACATAAAAAATAAATTTATTAGCAATGAAAAGATAAGATTTTTATAAGAAAATTATACTATAGGCTCCTTTCAAATGTCAGAAGAGTCGTATTACAATCCCTTGAAAATCCGAAATTAATTACTAACGTTTGATCAACATTATATAACTTTGTTACTCTATGAAAGCAGGATTTGTGAACAAAAGTTTATTTTGAGTTTTTGCAATTTAGCAATATTTGCTTTAGAACTGACCACGAGTCTAATTAGGATTTTTTTTTTGTAGAGAAACTACTTGAAGTTCCTACAGAGATTAAATCAAAATCCAGTTCTTGTTTATAATGAGATTTATTAAACTTTATTTTAATTTTCAAAAAAATATTTTCTTTTTATAGTTCTGTTGTGTTTATGCTTATATGTTCAATAAATTTATCAAATATCTAACTATTTTTTAACAACTTATGGTACATGAAACTCTTTTTAAATTTTAAAAAAATTTTTCTTATGTTGGATTCGAAAATATTTAAATTGCATATTGAGTTAAATGCCAATATTCCTCTAACCCTATATAGTTTTTATTTTCTTTTGCTTTTTAAAATTCTGTTCTTTTACAAATCCACACACATATTCATACGAGTAAATATTGTATTAACAACTACACTTGCATTTAAAAAAATATTTGTATTGGTATTGGATAAGTGTTGTAAGTTTGTAATGGTGAGTTGTTGTGTTAATAACATGAGCTCAGGATTTAAAATTCCAATTTTTTAGTTTAATTTTTTCTTCTGTCTTTTTTGGTACCCTATACTCATTTTTTGTGTTATGAATGGGTCTCAAGGTATGCTATTTTCTATTATATTATTGTACATTAATGTGTCATGCTATTTAAGCAATATTAGCAAGGGCACATATCAATGGGCTTAAATCTTAAAGAATAAAATCTTTTGATTTTTTCTGTAATTTTCTGTATTCTCCATTATCTCATAGAACTTTGTATATACTAAAATATAAAATTTTCTGTGGAATCTTTCTTATACATTTAGTTACTATCGCCAATTGAACAAAGAACTAAGAGAATGAAAACTTACAAATTTAGTTACGAAGCGAAGACATATACGTTTAGCCGTCGATATTCGAAATTTCAAAGAAAAATGGAAACTGGAGTATTTTTGCTATGAAGCAAGCTATAAAATTATCTGCTTGATATGTAATAGTGCTATCAGTGTACTAAAATTATATAAGGCTAAACGTCACTATGAGCAACATAAATCAGAATGTGACAATTACGAAGGATTAATGAGACAAGAAAAGTTAAAAGATTTTAAGTTGGGACTGAAAAAACAACAGTTTACTAAAGTGTTATACGAAAGTGAAGAAGCGGTGCAAACAAGCTACGTTTTGCCGGAGTTTATAGCTAAAAACTCGAAACCTTTTACCGAAGGTGATTTCATCAAAGAATGTTTAATTAAGGCTGCAGAAATTGTTTGCTCTGGAAGTGTGAAGGCATTTCAAGTAATCTCTTTGTCTCGAAATACCGTTGTGGAGAGAGTTTGATGTGGCTAGAAGTATAAGTTATCAAATTAAAGCCAAATCATTTTGTTTCGAAGCATTATTCATTGTCTGGACCAGAGTACGAATATTGGATGCGTTGCCCAGTTAGCTGTCTTTTTTTCGAGAGTACGACACAGACTTCAACATTTACGAAGATTTATTGGAGCTAATGGTTACATCATTTCCTAATACCCAGGAGATTGGTACTATTGAATGCTATTCTCAATAACTATATTTCTATGTACCGCATATTTTTCTTAACCTTCATCTGCTCCTCAAAATAAATTACATTGTCTACCCTGGCGTCGTTTTCGACGCACAATATATTTCTTATGGTTTTTAGTAGAAAAACGAAAAAAACACATGATGAGAAAACTAAAAATTGGTAGTATTTACATTTGCTAAATATTTAAACATTGATTTTAGTTTTATTATATATTAGAGTAAATTATTATCAATGCATTTAATACGTACGTTTTGGTTATGTATGTTTTCACATGCACTTTTTGCACAAGACCAACAAATAGTATTATGCATGTTATTTTTTGAAGTTGAATTCCTTTCAAAACATATCGAACACCTTTTGAATACTCGTAGAAAAAATTAATGGGAACGTCTTTATGAACAAGGCTGTGGCCTTGTTATAATAACTCATAATTGTTGGCAGCCTTTTAATTTCCGGGTTCAACTTTTCTAGAGTTATGAAATGTATATTGTAAAATTGTACACTTTTTTTCTATCAATAAATGAATTGAATGCAAATGTTGATTTGTCAAAGGTAAAAGCTAATAGTATCATCCAAAGGAATTACTTCATTTCTTTGTTTCGACATAATTGCCCTTAATATTATACGCCTATACTCTGCATCGAATAAATCAACACTTGATTTATTTTTTTTATCTAAAAATATATACAACATTCATGTATAACGAGTAATTATTTTATCAATACTTATACACTCCAGCTAAAATCAAAACACCCATAGAAGCACTCAACAAGCTGGAATCAATTCGCAAGAAATCGTAGTCATACTTAGCTTTGGCATATGCATTTGTATACCTTAGAAATACCCTTTCAAGACGTATTTCGTGTTACAACGGGCAGAAGATCGATAACATTTTCAGTTCTAAGCCTACCACCTTGTGGCTGTAGTCAGCCTACTACTAACTACAGGATTTCTAACATCAGAAAAACTATAGTTATTTTCAGCTTCACTTTCATTTAGAAGAACTCCTATTTCTTTACTTGACAAATATTTTATTTACCTTTTTTTTAATTATTTGATATATTTTGTTTATAAATTAGTCAAAAATTACTTTATCACCTACAAAAAGTTTATTGACTAGTAAAAAAAACAAAGTTGCGCGCCAAAAACATACGTTTTCTCAAATGTGTCAAAAACGACGCATGAGGGTAGGCAACGTAACTTTTTAGATACAATACAAAAAAATAAAATTTATAATACGAAACTAAGTCTAAATGTGCACATTTATGTATTCTACAAAGTCAGGAAATTCTACCAACTTTTAGCTAGCCATTTTAATAATATTTCAAAAATTGTATTGGGTATGCGTCGTTTTCGACGCAAAGAGCAGATGAAGGTTAATAAATGAGAACATTTTTTTTTCATATTTCCTGAACAAGCTGCAATTCTACACGAGCAGGCTACTATTGTATGATTGTATATATCTAATGGATTTTTTTGTAAGTTTATATGTCGTGCGAGCATATATACATATTAGTAAGTAATGCATATTTGTCTATATATGATATTTCATATTTTTATATCTCATACTATTTCGAAAAGGTAGGTTTATCCTTTTTCATGATCTAATGTTATTCACAATAACAATGAAATTACTATTTGATATGAAAGTGCTGACATTAAAATTCTAGCTTTGTAAATTTGCTAATAAGTCATGATTTGGTATACTAATTTGATAAGAACCTCAAATATTTGATACAGATAAAAATAGATTGTGTAAATATTTCATACTAAGAATTACCAATTTCTGTAAAGAATTGAAAATATACTTATGTATATTATGCTATAGGTTGATCTTTCACGTTATTTGCTATATAACAGTGAGCCAACGTATAGTGCTGTTTTAGAGTAATTCATATACATAAGTATGTGTATGCCTGTAAAAATGGACTAATTTCAAAATTTGATGCTTTAATAATTGATAAAGTATTTTAATAGAAATGCCTCTTTATTTTCGACCACGCCCACTTAATTCTTGAACAATTGTTAATGGTTCTTTTTATGGTATTTCACATATGAACTTGTATTTGCAAATTTATTTTCATTTTTGTATTGTGAAAATGCCAATTGTAATCGTAATCGTATGTGCTACTCTATGTGTAAATGGAGTGTTGCAACATGTAATTTCTGTAAGTAAATCTTACACTCACGACTACATTTACAAGTATGTGCATACATACTTACACGTGTATGTGCAAGTGCATTTACAGAAGTATATGTTCATTTAAATTGGTATTTGTGGCAAATGTGAAAAGTTCAATTTGTTTAAAGTGTCATTGTGGCAATAAAATAACATTTTCTTGTTTATTTTTTTTTAGGATTTTTTTTAAGTTCATTGTGTGTATACTCGTACTTATACAAGTTAAGTATTCTAGTATATTTATTTTGTTTTAAAGTTATTTATCTTTATTTGTTCATATTTTTTTTTTAAGTTGCCTTGTGCATAAATATGTGCAATTCTAAGAGATAAATATTTAGAAATGAATTGTTTTCAATATTGTATTTTATGTTCTGCATTTAATATATTTTTTTAATAAATCAAATCAAGTGTTTGGACTTTTTTTTTGGAATTCAAAAACAATTTCAAAAAAAAAAAAAGTAATTTACCAGGCAGTAAGTTCTAGTTACGAGTTAATATATTCCTTTAAAGTTTAAAATTATTTTCTTATGATTTGTAATTTCATTAAATTTTGTTTTTATCTTGATTCAATTATTTTTCTTTAATATGAGAAAAATATAATATTTCTTCTCTTTTTTTTTCTTGCAGGTTTTATTTGTATTTCTTTTTTCTTTGTGTGGCAATAAGTATTTTATGTAACACGTTTGGGAGACATACACTCAGTCATGGTTTTTCTTTGGAAATATATTTTGCTTTTTGTTGTAAGTAATCAGCTTTGAATGTTTGTTAAAGAGCACGAAAGAGAAAAATAATTTATGAAAATAAGAAAAACTGATTTAGTACTTGCAATGCCCTGTAGCAAATGTATTACGCACTTGTCTGCAGAATTTAAAACAGGATTTAAAAATAACTGTTAGCTCTTGAAGAATTAATAATATTTTGCAAGACAATTCATATATTAATGGTCTATATATTATCAATAAACGACCTCCACATACATACATAACTGGCCTTTACAACCCTGTGTCAGGATTACGGCCTAGCTTCTCGCAGCACTCATGTTGTGTGTGTGAATTTTTATCCATGAGTACCGGGACCTACAGTTTAATGTCGACTCCGAACGACAGACTTGTGAAGCTTGTTCATGGCAATTAATTACTCTCAGAGCTTTTGCCAGAATTAACAGAATTTAAAGCGAATTATTTTACAAACACTTGCAGTTTAAGAAGAATTTATTTAAATTTATTCTTTCATGGCAAATTTACAATATTTTTACAAATTGAGTTAAATTTTCTTTAAGAAAATGTCAAATATAAAAAATCTTTAATTAACAAAATATGTATAACAAGAAAACCAAATGACATGTCAACCTGAGCTGATAAACTTCTAATGCATATCATATGCAATGGAGCAGATGTTCTTTGTGCAACACAAACATGTTAATGCTTATGAATAAGAATATGACAATAAACGTGCAGATGATGACTTTGAAAATTTAACATGACTTGGATTAAATATTTGCTATTATGACACATAAAACATGTCAAAAATCCAATTAGCAAAGTTTTATTTTGTGTGGGTGTGTGTGTGTGTGTATGTGCACAAAATAAATATTTACATGCTTACCCAGCAAACATGAAAACTCGATTTTAAAAGGAAAATTTTTTCTTAATTTGTAATATATTTCATTTTCAGTTTTTTTTTTATTTGAAACCAATACTCAGGGTAAAACTCTACTAATGCTTTGCATGGCACTGGTATTTTTGTGGAATGGACAGTACATATATTTTTCTTATATTATTATTAAGGAATGAGACAAATTGGTGTGAATTGATCATTCAAAGGCCAATCTTATACCTTCACTCTGGAATTATCAACAGCAACTGCCTGATTGTTGCATGTTGATTGTGTGGTGAGTATCTTCGCTAAGTAGGTTTAGCTGTTATCTGCTACTTCCCAATATGTAGCGCTTTTCTCCTGATCATTAGTTATTAAGTAGCTTCTCTTATCATTGTCAATTAAAGGATAAATATAATTTTTTATTTTGTGATTTTTATAGAAATACATAAAATTTGAACAACTAATTACAAAATTTTTGTGAAAATATTAATTGAATATGAATTCTTAAGTTATCGCTTATTTAAAGTAATTCGGATTAAGAAAAAACTTTGAGAATAATGTTAACTCACAAATGTGACAAATTTGAAGAGCACGGCTAGGTGTTTGCTGGGTGGTTACACGTATATATGTGAGTTATTTTATAATTACTTAAAGTATACATTATGTCAGAAATAATTAATATTATTAATTGAAATGGACAATACAATTGAAAAGAAAAAAAAAAATAAATAAAAACAAGTGATATGTGGGTGTCACTTAAAAATAAGTCTTATAATAGATGAAATCAACTGTAAATAGTTTATTCTAAAACTTAAAGATAGGAAAACCTTAAACCTTTGCAATTGCATTGTATAAATATTTTTGGTTTTAATCCAACAATCATACATTGAGTGAAGGATTATTTTTTTTTTCCAGAAATCTAGAGGCACAACAGATTTGATTTTCTGAAAACAATTCATATCTCTAAATGACTCATATGGATATACCATGTGTAGGTTTATAATCCTGAAAGTTATACTCTTTGCAAGCATTCTTAAATAAATAATCAAATGCATTCAAATAACTGCACATAATTGTACTTTTTGCAATGACATATCATGTTTACTTGTTCATGCACTTCGTAAAATATAATTTCATGGATTCTTTATGGCTGTCAAATATGTACAAAGATGAATCATTATCTTATGCCAAACCCTACATAGAAAGGACGCTTTGAAAAGCCGCTTATAATGCTCTGTCTTCCTCTACTGAATCATCTTTGTGCTAATTTTATGGTAACTGTATTATTAATAAGACAACATGAAATTATACTTCAATAACTGTTTATGCAACATCACAAGCCTTAAATTCAAATCAAATGAAGTAGAACGTGATGTTGCAGCATTCGTGCTTTGTAGTTTTTAATGAAAATGAGATGAATTGCAAATGTAATTGTCGCCAAAAAAAGGGAAAAATATCTACAATAGCCAATAATGTATTATTGGCAGTTTGAGAAAATGTACAACAACAACAATAATAACAGAATAACAGAAAATTAAGCGAAGTGTCAAAAAGTGAAACTCATCTTATAACCAGAATATTGCATCAGCATACGAGCATAAGAAAAGATAATTTGCATTCTACACGTTTCGCATGACAATCATTTTATTGACACATTGTGGCAACTTTATGGACAAGAAGGGAAAGTCATGTATGAATGAAGAAAATTGGAAAAATTGAATGATTTGACAATTACAAAATTTGTTGTTTATTATTTACTTGTGCAAATGGAAAATTATTTTTATGAAACAGAGAATGATCAATTGAATACGGAGGGTAAAAATGAATGCATAATTGAAGTGGTTTTAAATATATGCGTTTAATATAAAACAAAAATACAAAACATCGAAGATTTCTCAAATTTAAAACAGTAACTTTGTCACAAGTTATCATCATAAATTATAATAGAAAACTATAGACGAATCACACCAAATATATGATAAACTATATCTCTAAGAATGTTACGTTTCTTCTATGATAGCTAAGGGCAAACTTTGTTTAATTGAGTTAAAGATGCGAAAACATTGTCTGATTCAAAGGCAATTCAAATTGGATTTTCTAATATAGGCTGAAATTAAACAGATTTGGTAAGAAAAATCCTCCTTCAATGTTAAACCTGAAACAAGGTTTTTTGGTAAAAAACAGTTATTTGTTTTAGTATAGTTTTAAAATAGGATCTAGAAGCTTATCGCCATAGCTTTATAAAAAACAATGAGTCCGATGTTGGTTTTAATAACTATTTTTATAATATGTCACTTAATTGTAACGTCAAATACAGCTGTTCATAATAACTTGATTTCAAATTAGATTTAAAGTCGGGGTCAGTGATTATCTATTTTGCCAAGAATGTCCATAAGAACTCGTAATAAGCACACAAGAACAAAATTTTAGGGTCATAATCAGTATAATGCTTTGGGAGGGCGTTTATTACGACTTGAAAATATTTTTGAGCGACTCCATTCAAACACAGTTATTTCCTGATTAGAAGGCAGAAGAAAGTATTCTTTAAACGATGACTTAGTCATTAAATTGCAAAAAATTGCTGCCCGTATAAAAGCGTTAAAGGAATAAACCGTTAGATAATTGATAAAACTGACTTTCAATTCATCTAAGATTTCGAAATTTTACACGATCATTTTATTGTGAATTAAATTCGCATTTACAGGAAAATTTATATGTTTAAAGAAAATGGTCGTCCTGCAAGTTCTACTTCTCATGACTTATCTTGTTTGGCAGAGTCCAGAAGACTATTTGATAATGTAAAAACGGGGTAATCTGTGGATTTTGGGTCAATATCAAAAAGCTTTAAAAGTAAAACATTACAAGGAAAATTTTAAAGAAATTTTCAACTGTTAGAAACACTTTCCCCCCGGGGATACAGTAAAGGTTGCTGGTGATTACTTCACACCAGGGGCCTGTTTTCTTCGGGGAATATGAAATTTACCTAGCTCTGGGTGGTCTGGCACTCGCTATAGTCAGAGAGGATGGTAATTTTTAATTACTGACCATCTCAAGGACTGACCAGAGAAACCTACTCTAATCTGGTACTACAGGTATCAGGAAGCCCCCGGTTATGTCTGTGCTCCCCTGTCAGTCGGGGAGTGAGGCAAACCCGCTTGATGGCTTGGGTGCGGCCCTTCGGGGAGTCCTTGTAGTGGTTGTGGTATATGCTGGGTAGTAGTTTTAACCTCCTCAACAAGGGGGGTTACTACTATCCAGGAAATAGTGTTGGCAAAATTGTTAACTCAGTTTTATGAGCTCTCCTCTGAGCGACGCGTCTTCGAACATGATTGAGATTGGAAGGCACCAGCTCTGGGTGGCGGTGGTTGGATGCGTGTATTAAACTATTGCCCTGACAATGGGCGGCATGTGTTATGTCTAAGGACGGCGAGCATGTAAAACCCCCTACTAGTTGTCAGGAACACCTTATGTGTCATATACGTTTTTTCATTAATTAGTAGCAACTGATATTTTTGCTGCTCTTCGTTATGGCGTAGTCTGATGTAGTATTTCTTTTACTTTTAATTTTTTATTTTCCTTAGTCGACATAATATTTTTTCTTTTTTTGATGGCTCCAAGTAACTTCTGTGTCACTAAAGGGGCACCTTTATTTATTTGGGCAACATGCAAATGAAAATATTTTACTTTAAACTCGCTACACTTTTAAATCGATCTTTAAAAAAATTATAAAGGATATTTCAAAAATTCGTTTTTGGTTTATCCACAAAAATACTAATATTTTGTCAATTAATCTCTAATCTTGGCATGATTTTTAATCAGTCCATATTTCTTTGGCCAATCTATGTGTTCTTCACTAATTTATCTCAATCACTACAATAAATACTTATACTTGCCAAACTATAAACTGAACAATACTGCAGACGCATACACACATTGACTTATAAACTCATATGGTCAGTCTGAAAGTACAAGTAAACAAATCGTATTGCAATAGATCGGATTCAAAAGGAAGCTCAAAAATTATAATAAAATTTAATTTCAAATATTTGCATGCACGCATATCGAGAGTTTACAAGTGGATAAATGCTTTGAATACTAACTTACGCATACACACAAATCGAAACAATTGAGCCAAGAAATGATGTGTGACAATTTCAAAAAAATCTTTTTTTTTTTTGTTGAGATAAATGTTGTCATTGTGGATTACATTCTCAAAATACTGACATTATGACCACCATAGGATTCAAAAGTATTTATATAGCCTAGGTATATGGTAATAGAAGGCAGTACAGTAATTCTTTTGAAAATAATTAAGATATACTGAATAAGTCGAAGTATACAAGTATGAATAATTATAGTATATATACTATTCTACTTATATATGTAGAATGTAAAATTAAGTGTATGAAATAAAGGACATTTAATAGATAAAGAAATGAACTAAATCGATTGTTATACGTACGTGTTATACCTACAAATACTATTTTATTTAATTTTTTATTGATAATCATTCAAAAAAAAAAAAAAACAATTAACTGCAAGCAATCATATACAAAAGCATTCTTGAACTTAAGACAAACACTCTCGTTGTGCAGTTTATAATCAGTGTAGTGGATATGCTTACTTTGATACTGACCTTACCAGGAGAAAATGAGTTCTCTCAATTGAGCTCAGAAAATATAAATATACGTTTTTGAATTTTAGTATTATTTTTGATCATTATTCTTACATAGCAGTGTAATTATTTGTGAGATTTTATTGTTGTTGTTTTCCTGATATCTTCAAAAAAGAAGTATTAAAAAAATATTTCTTTCGGCCACTACCTCTTAGTAGTTTTCTGGTAAAAGCTCTGGAAGTAATTGATTGCCATGAAAAAGCTTTTAAAATATGTCGTTCAGAGTCGACTTTAAACTTTAGGTCTCGGTACTTATGGATAAAAATTAACACACACAATATGAGTGCTGCGAGAAGCTAGTCTGTAACCCTGAAACAGGGTTGTAATTGACAATTATGTATATATGCATGTATGTGTTTCTTAATATGTAATTAACTATTACTTGTCTTGATAGTTTCAATTACATATCATATATATTAAAATTTACCTGGCTTCACTAATATTTTAATTTCTTTTATATATTTTGCTATATGGGCATATTTTTGAATACTGTTGGCGGTCTGAGCGTTATATTCTTAAGTAACCTACATTGGTACGTTGGCCTTTGAGAGTACTTTTAAATGGCAGTTAGAAATATTTTCTGAGTTTTATCAGTTACGATATAATTGTACTTAAATTGCCGTTGCGGACGTTACACAATACAGAAGTCGTTGTGGAGATCAATGCTTTCATAAATTTTAGCGAATTTTACAGTATAAACAAAAAAACTCCAAATACATTAAAGAAAGAGGAATGTGTAAGCATATCAAACCCACTTTCGGGGCAAAAAAATAATTGTTAGTTTATTCACAATTTTGTCTTATATTTGTTGCGGACGTTGCATTTTTGACTATTGTCCTACTCATATAAATAAAAAAATATTTTTATGTTTATTTTCAAAAAATATAAATTTTATTTTTCTTTTTAAACTTGTAGTTTATGTTTAGGTGATACTGCAGTGCGTGCCATTTCGATAAAATTTTCATTAAGTGAAGAAAAGTGATGATGAGATTTTACGCCTGTAATATTTTTTATATTTAGCCATTTCTCACGTAGATATTGAGTTGTAGTTTTTATATCGTTTTCTGTAACGTATATTAGTTTAACTCCATCGATATTACTTTTGGCCAGTCTGTAAAAATCGTGTGCATCCTTCAAAATAAGATTACTGTGTTCTCAAATTATATTTTTTTTATTTTCTTTTACCCTTCAATTCTTATGCGTTCATAAGTATTGATGTATGCGGTTTCAATTATAGATTTGTGAAAACAAAACAACTTTTAGCAGAGCTTAATTTTAGGACAGATCGATTCCGTTGCGGGCGTTACAAAATTTGATATTAAAAAATGAAACATACTTTTGTATATTTTAGAATTTTTTTTCTTACTTTAAAGCACAGTTTTAGTTTTGCTTGGAATGTTAATGTGGTGTCAAAAAAATTTTTAATTTCTTCGTTATATATGAAAACCCTTATTTTCCATTGCGGACGTTACAAAGCGTGGACGTAACTTTACTGAGTTTTATTAAGTATGTTTCAATAGAGTATTTAAAGCGCTTCTTTCATAAAGTTGCAGAAAATTAATAAAAAAAAAACTTTTTCGAAGATGTAGCAGCCGTGTTTTGGATAAAGCTTGTTTAACAGCAGCCAAAAAACATGCATATTTTGGCCAAATAATAAAGATATAAGGTTGATGAACCTTAAGTCCTGATTTTCATAATATGGACTGCCAGAAAAATATTTTATGATGATATTTGTAAGAGTACAAATATAGTCTATTACTCTATATAATGAAAAATAATTTTTTATGAACTTTAAAAATTTTTTGTTGGTTGACATTTTTTCGGATATGCCCATATTGTAATTAGTAAATTTTTTTTTATCCATTTACTGCATGAAATAAATAGATAAACCAGAAGGAATTTAGAGCAGAGTACCATAATTTCGGATTAGAGTAAAATAAAATTTTTAATACATACATTTTAAAAGCTATTCTTCTACTTTTACTTTTTGTTTTGCCATATTACTATTTGATGTGTGTTACACTGCGTATGATTAATATTTAATTATTATTTATTACCCATACGCTTGTGGTTATCAAAATAGATTTATTTTATAAACAGGAACACATTTATTATTTCATTTATATTTTATTTTAAATCTTGTTGTTGGCATTGTTTTGCCAATACCACGATAAAAAATTTTATATTTAAAATCATATAATTTTTTATTTAAATTAATGCGAATTTAATAAATTCATGTTGCCTGTTACAACTTAAACCTGAATACCTTGCAAAGTTACAATAATAGAAGAAAATATTTAAATTTATGATGTTTCATAGAGTCTACAGGAAAATAAACCAGTAGAAACGCAATAAAAAAAAAATTCTGAAATATTTTGTTAAATAATACTTTGGTAATACACACAGTTTAACTATAATGCAGGTAAAAATATGGCAAAAGTAGGTGGGGAAAAGTAACAGGATAATGTTGCAGTGAAGGAAGTTGCTTTTGAATAGATGTTTTGAAAGAAGTTTTTTTTGTTCCATACCCTGGTTGTATCAGTAAAAGAAAGAAAAAATGTATTTGCATTTTAGTTACTACCACTCTACTCTATGCAAATTTATTGTTACACATTTAAATATGATGAAATATCCTGAAAATATGTTGTTCTCTTTTCTTATGTTTTCTTTACGATTTTACATTTTATGATTTTATATTTTATTGACAATTTGATTTGTTACACTTAACGTGTTTTTTCATGAGCTACAATCATATACAAATAAAATAAATTTCGATACAAAATAGAAAAAATATCTGTAACATTTTTACATTTTTTGTATTAATTTAATAAAAAAGGAAATCTAAAAAAAAACTTATATACGAAATAATAAAAAATTAAATTCTCTTTAGATAAGAAAACTATTGCTTTTAAATATAAATATTTTCAAATATAAAACAAGAAAAAATAAAAATTATTTTACATTGAGGTTCTAAATGGATGCATGAACACCGGCCTAATATCGAAGTTACTTCCACATAAATATCCGATACATTAAATTAATTTAATATTTAATATGATAAGTAACACAAATTTCAACATTATTCTGGAAGTTTGGAAAGTACAAAATATTTCAAGACTGTTAACGAATTGCAACATGGAATTGTAAATTCTCGTTTTGTCTATTCTAAATCTACTAAACTATGTTAACGATGCCATACAATATGCCGGCGACAATATTATAACCTTTGGGTTATCTACACTCTATTTGAAGAATATACAATTAATTTGAATATTAGAATCAGTGCAGGAAGGTGCGAAACTATTGTTTTTGTATAATCACTCGCTAAATGTAAACCAAATATTTAAAATTATGGAAATATTTTGGAATCAAATCAAATAATGTTCTTAAAAATCGAACGGCTTTTGCCAGAGATAATAACGAAGCATTAGATATAGGTAGTAAGGCTGCACCACCTGGTTTATTGAACATTTTACTTTAATTTTTTCTTGTGTAACACACTTTTCCGATCATTTAGTTTAATAATGAGCGGTCTTATGTTTTGCAGCAGATCCACCACAAACACAAGATACTGCAGACTATAAGATCTATTGTATCCTTTGAGTCTACTGTTTGTTAAGCAGACCAACTGCTTTCTTTGTGAACACCAACAGGTCCAAAACCTTAATGATGGATGTATACGTCCGCCAGTGAGACTATATGCCTCCCTTAACACATCCATCTAAATCTACCAAGAGATGCACATTCACAAAATATATGCTCTAGTGTCTCCTATTCATACAGGCATAGTCAGGAGTCACAGAACTTCACTTGATTTAAAAATTAACGAAATTAATTATTGTTGAAATATTTTTATTTAGTTCTTGGTTTTAATTCGAAGGCAGTAATCCACCTTTTAAAATTCTATTTTAAACTCGTTCCTCAATTCTTTTATATGTATATATTTTTATTATTATAGACTTTGTTTAACACAAGTAAAGCATCATCAATACACTGAAAATACTAATAACAACTGGTTGTCATTACTTTCTCTGATGGAAAAACATAGATCTGCCTCATTTACTTTGAGTCCAAGTTTGATTAAATATTTTCGAAAAATCTTTTATTCTACATACATAACTGGCCTTTACAACCCTGTGTCAGGATTACGGCCTAGCTTCTCGCAGCACTCATGTTGTGTGTGTTAATTTTTATCCATTAGTACTGGGACCTACAGTTTAATGTCGACTCCGAACGACAGACTTGAGAAGCTTGTTCATGGCAATTAATTACTTACTCTCAGAGCTTTTGCCAGAAGACTGCTGAGAGGTAGTCGCCGAAAGAAATATTTTTTTCATATTTCTTTTTTTGAAGATGTCAGAGCCTGGAGTCGAACCCAGGGCCCATGTCTTAGTAAGCCAACACACTAACCACTAGACCACGGCGACTTTTATTCTAATGAATGTATTTCTTCACTTGTATCAATTTTATAAAGTACGCAAATTATACTTATTTTATCTGTAAGAATTAATGTTTAGCTATAATCTAAACATATCAGATGAATGATAATATCTAAATATTTTCAGAAATTAAAGTATTGTATCTAGACTAACAGAGAAACATATGTTGGTAAAACAAAACAATTTGTTTTGTCTAAAACATATATTTCCATTAAAAAGTCGCAAATTTATTGTCGCGCTCTTGTATTGCAAACTTAAAATTTTTTTAACAATTTTTAAAATGTGAAGAAAATGTATATTTATTTATCTTATTTTATACATCTGTTTGATATATAAGATTAATTTAATGTATTCATTTATTTATTAATACTTGTAAATATGTATATCAATAGTTTGATTTAAACAGATGCGATAATTTATCCATTTTTAATAATGATTGTCGTCAAAAAGAAAAAAAAAACCCATCCAATATCGATAATTTTAGCAACGAAATATAAAAAATTGATTTATTTGCTCATATCAGTGCATACAATCTCGTACATTTCCATATGCAGGTGCATTTAACTGAGAGTGTATTTGTTGTGACGTTAAATGTTTTAAAATGTTATAAAAGCCAGTTAGATTTCTGCATGCATACTTATCATACCAAGATACATACTCCACAAATGGAAATTTAAACAGATTTTTGTTTTACAAAAGTATCTATCACATAACGTACAGCGCATTTGTTGATGGAATTCATCAAAGTCATCATCTTCAATATCATAAGCATCATCGATATGTTTGTCATTTGTTTTATTTTTTACAGAAACTAAGATAAAAAAGGAAAATAAAGCAAAACAAGAGATTCGTGCTCGCAATTTTGTTTGATTTCACTGTCTTTCGTTTAAAAATATGCCAAAGAATATATTAGAGTTTTAAAACACTATCTAGAAAAAAAATTCCTAAATAACAGAATACAGTGGAATGAAATGTATATTTGAAAATGTTACCGGAGACTGTTTAATGAAAAACATAACAAAAAACTGTGCTACATTTCAATTCATGTATTTTCTTTATAACTCAATTCTACAATTCCCAGCTATTAAGAGAGTACAATACGCCGTAGTCTAGTGTTTACTATATTGGCTTACTAGACAAGAGGTCCGGGTTTAAAGCTCAGTTCTGACATCTTGAAATAAAAAATGTAAAAAACCATTTCTTCCAGTGACTACCTTTTATAAGTCTTCTTCTGCCTTCAACAAACTCCTCAAACCTGTAGTTCGAAGGCAACGTTAGACTGTAGGTCTCGGAACTCATAGACAACAATTGACGTACATAACATGGATGCTGCGAGAAGCTAGGCCGTAATCCTAAAACAGGGTTGTTATGGCCAATTATGTATGTATGGATGGTATCTGTCTTTAATTGTAAAAAGTTGTATTTTAGTGAAATTCGTTGTGTATGTACGAGTGCGGAAAATGCTAAAGCATCGGCATAGTTAGTTGTTGATTTTAAAGTCAAAGCAGTTTCAGAAAATGCATGAAGGATTATTTTTGATCTGCATATTAGAAAACAAATTGAAAAATTTAATAAAGCTAAGGCTATGTTATACCCGATTATAGCGCGGAAATCATTTTTAATTCATGAGAATAAATTAATATTAGCTAAAACAATTTTTCAGTCAATAGTATTGTATGCTTGTCCTGTTTGGGGGGTATGCACAAGATGTCAGATTAAAAAATTACAAATTTGTCAAAACAAACTATTGAAAATGATGTTAAATTTACCTTGGCATTTCTCAACCAAATCCCTCCACCGAGAAAATAATATACAGTTAATAAAAGATAAAATTAGTATAATTACAGAACGTTTTAAATTATTTTGCAGTCTTTCGGACAACACACTTTTATCCAATCTTTACGCATAAGTAAAAATAAAAAATAGGTGAAATTAAATCAGAGGTTTTTGTATTAATTTTCCTCTGAAGTCAATTAAATTTTTCTCTAAAACTTTATTCTTTGTTCTACAGATTTTCTAGATGAAAAGTTGATAAACTGAAACTATAACTCTGTAAATTGTGTAATAACATTTAGGTTAAGGAATACATATTTTAAATAAATAATAAAATTAAAAAAAAAAATGCATGAAGGTTTGACCGACTGTGAATTTAAAGAACAAGAGATAACAAAACTTAAATAATTACGCTTGTAGAGAAAGCATCTTGTAGTGTCTCTCTGCAACTTAAAATTTTTAGTTAACTTTGTAGCTTTAGGCTCAGTTTCCAAAACACTATATGAAATAATTGTGTTACAAATTAAAATATATTCTCCATTTACTGTATCCTTGCATCATGTTTAGATGTAACAAGCAACATGACGTAAAAAAAAAGAAATTGCAAAGCATTTCCAAATCATAGGATTTGCATTGGACACCGATTGCTTCTAAATTTCTTCAAACACACCTTTTTCGTAATAAAACGAACACTACGTTCATTGAATCACGTACATCCTATGACAACCACATATCATATCACTGGTGATTTACGAAAAATAGAACTAGTTGAGGATATTTTTACCGATGATTCCCACAACGGTCTTTCTTGGCTATCGCAATTAAGAAAAAAAAAGTGCTTTATATTCGTCATATGCTGTGTAACACTCATTAAATAGCCACATGGTAACGCAAGAAAGTAAAGTTTTTAAAAACCCATAAATAATTTTATTATTTTGTTTTTTTTTCTAGGCAGTTACGATACTGGGTGTGGGCGTATAATTCCTTTTGATAGGAACAATCTAATTATTTGGATACAATTTCTGGCAAATTGGTGGGGGAATATAAGCATGTACAAAAGACGTCATATTCATTTACTTCAGTGATCAATATGACAGGACCCAACTAAACTTTTCTTAAATTCAATTTATCTTAAAAAGGTCTTATACTTAAATGACATCATTATACAATAGGTAACGCTCTTTGAAACTGACGCATATGCATTTCACAAAGGAATGCAACTGACTTGTTTTCATAAATATATTTTTAAGTCAACTTTATATAGAGCCAGAATTAATTTTCTAATTTTCTTTTTTAGTTAAAAAAAATAGTTTTCTTCTTATTTCTCTAATATTTTTATTTCAGTACCTACTGTTCAGTATGCTCTTATCAAACTCATAATAAATGCCTGAAGCAAAAGACAGTTTCGTGATACTGAAAATTTTCTACATGATATGGCATTACAATCAATGTTTGTTCAGTTTAGTTTTAGTTTTTCTTTAGAAATTTCTTTTAAAATCGTTTGCATTTGTTGAGATGCAGTTGAGGCAGTTACGCTGACATTTTTACTTTGTCGGGGGATGTCATGAATTTATTGTGTGTCTCTTATACATATTTGGCTGTTATTTTCAGTTGGTTTAATGCATTTTTTAATATGAAGGAAATCACTAAAGGAAACGGAAAGTTTATGTAAGCAAACGTGTGTATTATTGGGTTTTATTGCATGCGACTGATTGTTTGTCTATCTCTGAGTCTACATGTGGAATATTTATTGTTGTTTTATTAAGAAAGTTTTTGTGATGATTTGTGTAACGATTTCTTTTTCCTCACAAAAAGTAAAAAAAAAGAAAAAAAAAGAATCAAAAAAAAAGATCAACAACAAATAGAAATGAAAACCTGCTTTGATTATATTTGCCTTCCCTTTTCGTAAGCCAGTTTTATATATGCCAAGGGAGGTCTCAAACTGAAATATGACAGATACACAAGAACATGCTCTGACATGCTGTCTGTATTATTTTCTTGTATTTATTTTTTTATCTGCGTTTTACTGTTAGTAGTTTTATGCATGCCTGAACAAATGTTTCAAAAATTAGTCAAAATTGCTGGTTTTTGCACACAATTTCCCTATAAAATCACACGTTAGTTTTTGTTTGCTTCCTATTTGCGTTTAAACCCACACATGATTCTCTCTAATGGCATGTTTGCAGCTGTAACAGCACAGTTTTATCTGTTTCAGTTGCATCAATGATTGGCAATTTTATTTCGCAGAAAAAATTATGATAAAATTTTACAATTTTATCATTGAAATATAAAAGAAAAAAATATATAATTTGGTTTGGGAAAATTATATAACGCTATAATCATAGAGTAGGTGGGTGATAAGAAACTGAAGCATTTTCATTAATTTAAATTTGGAAAAATCATAGATTATGCAACTAAATTCCAAATTGGATGATTTGTTATTTACGATAAATGAGAGGGAATTTTATTTGCATTTAAATGAGATGTGTTGGATTATTTTCGATAAGAACGTATAAAATAACTTAAAACTTGTATTTTTTTTGCATGATATTAATATTAAAGTTTGAAAACCATGAAAAGCAAAAGTAGCAAATTGGTCTGTCATACGTTTCTTTATAAAATTTTGATATTGATTTGTGGACTATTATATTGTTAATAAAATCTATAACTTATTTAAGTCCGAAAACACTTAATGTTAATTGCTTCTGTGGTAATTGAAAATAGAAATAAAAAAAGCGGTAAACTAAACGATAGTAAACATGACAACCGATAAGTCCAATTATATTATAGAGTAATATGCAATTTTTAGGAAATGAGCAGTTTGGTGTTTTGTTTTTAGTTACAGAAATGTATATGAAAGACCTGGATGATTTCCATATAACTACGAATTGCGATTTCTTCCTTAAAACTTCTTTAATAGGTAAACTGCTACTCAATTTAATAATCTTGTTCCCAAATCTTTTTATGCATCATCCATAGATTCGCTATGTTTGTCATAAAAGAACAAGTAAAACATTAATATTGTTGCCAATAGTACGACGCTTTTTACCATCTTAGTTTGCTAAGTATGTGATTAGTTTGCTGCAGGGCTGCTATCTAAAAAATCATATCATATGAGATACTAAAGGGAGAATTTAGTTTTTGATCTATCTTTTGGTTTATAAGGAAAAATATAATAAAAAACAAAAAATATTTTTCGCCTATATATAATATATAATAAAAAACAAAAAATATTTTTCGCCTTATTATTAAATACATTCAATATAATTTGAAATGTATGCTGTGGTGGAACAGAGAAATAGAATTTAAATTTTTTGAAAAACAGAAATGTATTGCTTTGTAAATACTTTTGTTTGGTTTTTATATACTAAATGGGATATGATTCGCATTTAGTCTATAACTATTTTAACATAAGTATTTATAGTTTTGAATAACACCTTTGGGAAAAAGTCTCCTGAAGAGTCTCTTAAGCAGAGACGAAATGGCCATAGAGACATGCTTATCCCCAAAAGCAATACATTTCATATATTATGAAAAATATAATATATAATTTATTTCCAATAGATTGTACATTAAATATGAATATATATAACAAAAGAACTCTGATGGGACCTTTCGTAGCTGGGTCGAAAACTAGTTCAGTTCTGCTAGTGTTGTAGATATTCCTTAATGGATATTAATTCTTATAAGAATACCAGTATTAGGATCTTTAGACTATTAAAAATCATAAAATTTTTATTATATTTTATTTTTTTATTATTATTTAATTTCTTCTACTTCGTATTTTTTTCCTTTTTGAAATTAAACAGGGTTATCCAAACAACATATGCTTGTATCACAACTCTGTTTTTTCTTATTTGTTTACATTTTAGTTGCCTTTTGCAATCAACTTTACAATTGAACGCTCTGTCAAAATGGGATCTTCCGTTTGTAAAGCGTTGCCGATGCATTATTTTGGGATGCTTCATACAAATTGTATGGGCATGAGAAATTTTGACAGCTTGAAAACGCTTGCCTCTTTTATTTAGAGATGTTTGTAAAGAAATTAAGATTATAGTTTTGAGTAATTTGATTGTACTCTCCATGTTCCAATTGCATGTTTTGATTTGTAGTCGCTGTGGTCTAGTGGTTAGTATGTTGGCTTACTAAGATGATAGCTCCGGGTTCAAACCTCAGCTCCGACATTTTGAAAAAAAAAAAGAAATATAAAAAAAAAAATATTTCTTTCGGCGACTGCCTCTTACAAGTCTTCTGGCAAAAGCTCCCGTTTCTCATGGATAAAAATTAATACACACAAGATGAGTGCTGCGAGAAGCTAGCTCGTAATCCTAACACAGGGTTGTAATGGCCAATTATGTATGTATGCAATTGGTCTAGGAAGAGATGAAGATTATAGTTTCGATAGCAATTGAGTAATTCTATACAAATTTGATAAATAATTTCGATTGATTAAAACCACTCTCATATAAATGTGTTTTTTGGGATGAGGCTCAGGTTTGTGAAGTGGTCTGAATCTTATGGGTGCCAGACTAGTCTAGAGTACTGGAGTGCTATTGTGATGGTGGTGGGTTTGATTTTTTAAGTCTCAAAGGGCAAAAAACAATACTCACTTATTGTAATACTAACAATATTGAAGCTTAGATAGTAATAAAATAGTATACAAATCTCAGCAGATAGGGGTTAAGAGCTTATGTCTATATAGCTTTGCCTAACATTATTGCTACAAGTGCACACCTGTCATATATTAGCGCTGTCAATGCATGTGTTATAGGAATTTAGCACTAAATCCAATCTCTCTCGAAAACCACTTTGTAACTATTAAACCAGCAGATAACACACAAATGGCGCCTCTAAAAACTTAAAGTAAATATTAAAATAAACGACCCTTGAAATTGTATTGGGAGTAAATAGGTGAACTTGTCTGCGTTTAATAAATTGGCTTACTGCTGGAGAACAAAAAAATTTCTTGGTGAAATAGCCTTTGAATGTTTTACTTTATGGTACAGGTCTTAAGGCTACTTAAATTAATTTACATTTTAAAAATATTTGCTACTAATAGATGTATTGCTCACATAATATATACTTACATTCTTCTTTTATAGGTTTAATTAGTTATCATCTTGCAAGCCTTTTATAAATGACTAAAAGTTCATAAAGTGTGACCATCCTGTGTAAAAGCCTTATTTATACCTATTTTTGAGATGTTTTTTATGATTTATTGCGTATATTTCATCTACTTGTATCTACATGCACATAATGTAGTTATAGCGTTCTTTTTATATTAATTTGAATTTGTGTAGCTTAATTCGCTTTTAATTTTAAAAAGTCACATAACGGATGCATTAAATTTTTATACAACCACTGCCATTGGCACGTTTGTCTTCAGTTAAATTTGAATGAAAACATATTTTTAATAAATATTTTTTAAAAATATTAAAAAAAGTATGTTTCATTTGTTTTAAACTGTTTTCAATTCAAGCGACTGCAAAAACAATAACAACAGCAATTACAAATTTTTTTTCGTTGGTTTCATGTTTGCCATTGTGTCGGCATTTTTTAATAAAAAAGTTGAATTTTTCCAAAATTTTAAAATTTTTTAAATTATTTCGAAAATAAAAAAAAGGAAAAGGTTAATAAAAATGTATTTTGTTTGGTTCTTATAAATCTGTTGTAATACTAGTTTTAGATTTCTGGCAAGCACTGTTGCTGGACACTATAAACTATAAAGAATATTGCGTCCCATCGGAGCTATATGCCTTATAAGACACATTAATCAAACCTATCGATATTCATATCTAGATTACTGTTCCACTCCTTTCGATGTCTGTAGTCGTAGTGTTCAAACTAGATTTGTTACATTTTGATTAGGATTACGAATAAATTAGACACTTTTGAATAAAGAGTTTCAATCTTCTAATCTATCTATCTGTCTTCTTCTTCTAATCTAAAACTAATCAGGATTTATTTAATAAATATTTAAAAAACAGAAATAATAAAAAAAATAATGCGATTATTACGGTGATTATTATTTTTGATTACATTGGTTAATTTAACAACTATTGCTTGCTTCTATGAGTGGGTACTTTTTTTTGTTTTTATGCATATGAGGCTTCATATCTGCTTAGTATTCGGAATTCAGACTTATTCCATTAAAATTGTGTTCGATTTTAAACGTATATTGTTATTTATAAAAAAAATCTTAAGTCGAGTTTAAATTAAAGCCTTAATAAGATTAAATCCAAAAATATTTTACGCTACTTTTAATGTTAAATTAAATGAAGCTACTGTGTAAGTTGCTTTAGAAAAGAGTAATACACTGAGTGTAAGAAACAAACTTCTTCCGATGACTGTATCACGGCACTTCGTCATAAACTTAAAACTAATTTTAAAGACTCTGCACATTCATAACTCTTGCATGACATTTAATTTTGTCTCTAGAAATTTATAACTTCATCAAACAAACTGGTACATGCTTTTGGAAGAAATGAAAGAATTTTATGGTGAGCTTCTCTTTTTTTTTGTTCCTTTGTAAGTCAATAATACTTTATGCTTCAATGATTCGTGAAATCTCAAATGTAATTTCAGTTTCATTTTTTGTAATTTTTTTTTGTTTTTCGTTTAGCCATGAAACTGTAAAGAAAAAAATTACTTTCATGCACTTATGGTTTTGTAGTATAAGCAGCTGCGTTAAAAAGAAAGTTCTTTCTTTTTCATTTTGCAATTATTTAAATAAAATATTAAAAGGCAAGAAAAGAAAAGAATGGTAAACCCAACTAGTGGCTTCTTAAATTATGCAGCATTCTTGTGTTTCTAGCAGAAAACTGAAATGCTTGGCAGAGTGACCCTACTTTCAAAAAAAATGTTGTTACTAATTTTGTAAAAAAAAACATATCAAACTTATTAGCAATCTAACAGTTTAATAAAAGTTTCTTTTAACCTAAAATGCCTATATATTGAAGAGTAAAACTAGAGCTAATTGTAATATAAAAGAAAATATTTTTTATAAAAATTTTTGTTTAATTAAATACAATATAAGTTATAAACAAATAACAAATTTGAGTGTTTTTGTTATTATTTCACATATAAAAAGAAAATTGTCAAAAACCATTCGTGTTCTATGTACAGCCTGTTATACCTTTATCGGTAGGAAAAGCACAATATTGGCATCCCTGATGCTTAAGAAGTTATTATTCAGAAGTATTAAACGCAACAGTTTTATAAAAACAAGCAGCAGCAGTTCAATTGAGATGAAAAAAAAAAATATTTAACACTAAAATTTCATTGAACGAAATTTTATTTAAAATTAAACATTTTGTCATGTGTTGTCAAACAATTTTGATTCATGTTTTGATAGCTTTCTTAATATCGTCGTGTGGGAGTTTATGTGCTCTATCCGCCATTTTATACATCTCGAGTTAACTATGTAATTTTAGGTTTTGACACCAAATTTTTTAAAATCTGCCATCCGTTTTCGGTTATTTATCTCCGAAACTGGACGAATTATTCGAAATCGGATTGCAGACTTGAAACATTTTGTTGT
The DNA here is from genome assembly GCA_963576795.1 of Metopia argyrocephala. Taxonomy (NCBI): domain Eukaryota; kingdom Metazoa; phylum Arthropoda; class Insecta; order Diptera; family Sarcophagidae; genus Metopia; species Metopia argyrocephala. The sequence goes on from OY756208.1 coordinate 8,629,559, forward strand.
CAAAATCCTAAATTGGCACCATTAACTCGAGATATATAAAATATATAAAATCGCGGATAGAGCACATAAACTCCCTTATGACGATAAAACTTTTGACGATTGGAAAAAACTAAGAATTTATTTAAATTTTCGAAGACATTTAAAATGAACTCAGTGCATGAAAAGTTTTAAAGATCATAAGAAATGCAATCTTTTGCCACTGGCTTGTGGCCATATTAGACTTAAAACCTAAAAAGGGAACTGTATTACAGCCTTTTTGTTACAAAAATTGTTATTTCTGTTAACGAGATATAGGTTCCATATTGATATGTGTATATGTATATTAAAATAAAAATAAAAAGATGCATTTAAATCTAAAAAAAAAAATAAATGAATTATTTATTTTTATTCTATATATTGTATTTGTATTTTAATTCTGTTGCTTGTGATTTTATACACCAAATGCAATAGTTCTCATTTAGTATCTAGAATTTTGAAAATTGGGAAAAACTCTCCTCATGACCATTACGACAATGCATTTTCATTTTCTATTCATTTTATGTTATTATCAAAATTTACCTTATTTAGAAAAATAAGGAAAACATAAAATACTGTGTTGTGAGTACTAATCAAGGTTTGGTTAAAATTTAAAAATTATGCTAGGAATTGTTACTCCGTCTAGCATATTTGGCAAAATTTAGGTCTTACCTACCTTCGGTTTTATTAATTAAAGAAACAGAGGGGTGGTAGAAGATACTGAACAAGTAAAAAAAAGGTGAAAGAATATAAAATGGAAAACAAAAACAAGCCTGCAGGAATCTCTGGTAGAAACAGACACACTTCTTTTTAGAAAAAAAAAAAATACAATTGCTTGTAGTAATAAAATACAATTCTTTTTATCACCTTTAAAGTTTATTTTAACACTTACAACGTTTAAATAGAAGTTCTTACACAAAATTGGTTTCTTGTAATAATTTAAATCGCTTGAATAGTTTTCGTTTAACCTTAAGGAAATCATGCCACTTGAGCAAATGCCACTTGCAGCCAGCATGTTTGCTTACCCCAAGCACGTTTACTGGTAAATTAAAGTGCCAGCATTTAATGCATTCTTGCCATAAACCAACAATTTAATACCGGTCAATAATATTCGAAGAGATTTTTAATGCAGTAATGAATGGATTGGTAAAAAAAATTTGAAAAAAACAATATACTACATATAAAAAAAAAATACTAAAATTAATGAAACATTTTTTTAAATCATATTTTTGCCTTCTGAATTAAATCATACTTGAGTTTACACATTTTACAAAAAATTAAAATTATTGGCTAAATAAAAATATCGTTTCATTATTCATTTATTTACTTTCAACTTTACGGAAATATGTATTTACCATTTTGTTGGGAAACAAATTGAAAATAAATCTGTAAAGTATGCAAATAAAAATATTTTTTTATGTCGACTAAAACTATGCTACAATTTATTTATTTAACTGTAAATGCTACTAAATAGCAACAGAGAGCACTTTGATAAAGTTTTTCATTTGAATGTAAATTTCTTGTTTGACTTTGTAAACAAAAACGATAGATTTTTTTTCTGTGCGTATAAAATATTAAATGGTAAATATTACAATTTCTGTATCCTTCATAAGTGAAAAGAAAACAAATTCTATGTTTAAGAGAAACAAAAATTTTAGTTTATATTTGGCATTTAAATAATTAGTTTGAAATTGGTTACTTTTTTTTTAATTTGTAACACAATATTATTAAGATACCGAACAATCACTAGCGGGCTCCTTTGGTGGGAATTGAATCTTGACTTATCATGCAGATAGAAATTTTTGTGCTGTGATTGCAGTTTCTTAAATTTAAAATTTTTTCTTCTACTAATGAAAATTTCTTTTATAATATTTAATATGAGACAGCTTCCAAATGTAAGCCAATAAACTTTTTCCAGCCGTTGGAATAGATACGTGGAAGTTTATGGAATATAATATTAAAGGCTGTCGATTAGACATTTTATTTTATATAAAAATGGCAACCTAAGTCAGGAATTGAGCTACAAATCCTACGATAACCTTGACTAGTTTTTATGATTTCATTTAATGAAGTGCTTATTAATGTTGGATGAAATATGCATGTGTTTTGAAGCGACAACTTGAATTTTAATTGTACTTCATCCAAGAGCATAGAACATAGGGCATAGAATTTAAATCTAAGACTTTTTTCGTCTAGCATGGTCAAGAAGAATTGTCTACCTTACAGTAGCAGCTAATACAAGCCAGCTGGCTGTATCTGAGGCTTCGCTTGATTGGTCCAATATGTATGCTTTTTGAGCTATGTTGGAAAAAGTTGCCATTCTATTTTATAACGATGTACGGAGTTAAAAAAGTGGTTGGAGACGTACTTAGAGACTGCTATTTAATCATTTTGATTCTGAATTAATTCGACGTGAATGAGGTTAAATTTACGGCACACACCAGTGATGTAGTTTTTCTGGCATAAATTAAGCTTTAGACACTCTTAATGTTAGGAACTTTGTTCGTGGTCTGGGTGGTAATGAAAGCTGTGCTAGAATTTTCTACTCGCAAGATCAGGATCCAGAATATGCGTTTTCAGATTATTTCTGTGCAGTGTTGTATAATTCGTATCATGCAATGTATTTTGGAGGCATTCTGGCCTAGGATTATAACGAATGCTAATGATAAACAAATATTTTTTCTTTTTTAATAAAAGTATGATTTAAAAAGAGATTCTATTATTTGACATACACATTTTTCTCCATAAATTTGTTCTTACTTTTAAGTACTGCTCAGAAACACACACACTTGGTCAACACTTTTTCTTTGACATTTTGCATTACAGCTTTTCGCTCGTTTTTATGTTTGAATTTCAGTTGATCAACAGAAGTATAGGACAACATATAAACAAGCGGCGGTAAATAAATAAATTAAAACAAATATCTTAAAACAAAAAAGAACAAAGGACAAATCAAATTTGTGAATTGAATAGAAATACAAATTAAACAAAATTACAAATAAATAAAAGTAATAATGGAAATTAAAAACCAGAATAAATATGAAAAAATTTAGAAATTAAACCAAACAAAATTTAAGAGTGTTTCATTGTGTTTAGGTTGGACCCTAAACAGATACATTGTATTTAGTTTTTATTGCTTTATAATTGTAGTGTTTTATTTTGCATTTACAAATTGCATTATTTTTCTCTTTAGCTCTTTGATTTATGTTTAATTCAATATTTCTATAGATTTACCTTGAAGCGTTGTCAGGAAATATATATATATTTTTTTTGCAACTAAACGCTATTTTTAATATTGACGTACCATAACAATACTAAGCCCTCGGGTGCATACCAAAATTAAATGTTTTAATAAAATGATGTAAAAATTCAGAGTGTTCTTGAACAACATTTGTAAAAGGATATCTTCATTAATATAAATAAATAAAAGATATATGGGACGTATGGTTATTATAGAGATATAAATGATTACTGAACTGGAGCATGACGTTTTTTTTTCATACAAATTGACAGATAAAATCGTTGGAGAATGCAGTCGTGAAATAGAATCTATTTTATTTTGACAGCGTGTTTTCTTATGCTCTCATTTTTAGAAACAAATTCTCTCAACAATGTTACCACACGTTTATTAAATTTCATACATTTTGTAAGCAAACCCTTTATTTTTTGTTGTTGGCACAAAGAAAAATAAGAACAAAAGAAAATCGAAAAAACATTTGAAAGTTTAAATAAATTATTAAATTTTGGAATTTATTAAATAAAATAAGATATATTATAGAAAAAATTTTTGAAAATATGCGTAAAGATGATTAAATTATAAAATATAAATTCAATTCTATGACAAAACTCTCATAAACTTAATTTTTAATAGCTTTACATACAAGAAATGTAAAAACAATAAATGACAGTTCGTGAAGTTGCAGCCGTCGTTTTAATTTTAATCACGTTTTCTCTGAGAGTCGTTTTTGCCTGAAGTTGCGGTCGTATTCTGTTTAATCATTAAGACTGTACTTTCAATATCACTCATACGTGAGGATGTTTGTTTGTAATGTGTGAGAAATTGAGTTATAAATTGTGCTAAATTTGAATAATTTTTTCTAAAATAATTTAATTGGTGAGAAAAAGAAAATAATTTTATTGGTTATCTGCCTCTGTAGTATATAAAAATTTAGTTTTATATAATAATAAGCAATAAGTAAAAAATAAAAGAAACATCTTTATTTCACTACACAGTGAAGGTGAATTGATTACATGCAACTGGTAACGAGTACATATTTTGGTAGTTAGTTACTTAAAATAGTAACGAATTTATTTCTTCAATCAACTTTTAACGATAAGGAAATCCACAAAGTATTCTACAAGCACTTCTATTAAAATTTAAAAAAAATTCTAATCTAATGTTTCGTGACAAAACATTCCCTGTAATATTCAAAGTGAACATTTGTTTATACAGATGTAAACTACTCTTAGCCAGATAAACTAATATAACAAAAGATTTGTGAAAGTTGTATAATTTTTTGATTTTGTTTGTTGTTACATAAGATACTCGTATTGTCAAATCAGTTTATCAGTTTTCAATGGCAGAGAAATTGAGTTCCTTTTGCAATAAAACATTTGACTTGTTCAAAAGTTATTGATGTAGAAATGAAATTTAAGAAATATATTTCTATTACATTCTACAATAATGGTTTTTTCTGTTAGAGAGCCTAAAAAGCATTTTTCATTCGTATAAAAAATTAAAGAAAATTAATTTTTTTTTAAATAAAAAGTTTTTAGCATTTTGAAAAGTACTTTGTAGGGAATAAGGCTATTAAAGTATGAGTAAATGATAAAAAAGGGATTTTAACAGTCACTTTGAATACAGGGTGTTTTTTTTAGAGGTATAGAACTTCGAATTGAAAGAAAGAAAAAGAAAATCGTCCTAATGTCCATCAATTTGGCTTTATTGGAAGGATAATTTTATGCCATTAATGTTTAAATATGATTTCGGGCATGTGGCCGCCGCGGCTAGCTCGAATAAAGCCAATTCTACAGGTCCAATTTTCAACCACTTTTTTCGAGCATATGGGGCCGTATGTTGGCAATAACGCCACGAATGTTGGCTTCCAAGTCCCCTAACGTTTCTGCTTTGTTGGCGTAGACGAGCGACTTCACATATCCCCAAAGAAAATAATCCAATGGTGTCAAATCACACGATCTTGGTGACCAATTGACAGGTCCATTCCGCGAAATTATGCGCTCATCGAATGTTTCCTTCAATAAATCGATTGTGACGTGCGCTGTGTGGCATGTAGCGCCGTCTTGTTGGAACCACAACTCATCCACATTCATGTCATCCAATTCGGGAACAAAATAGTCGGTTATCATGGTCTATACCGGTCTCCATTAACGGTAACTGACTCTCCGGCATTATTTCGGAAGAAGTATGGCCCAATGACTCCACCAGCCCATAGAGCACACCAAACAGTCAGTTTTTGTGGATGTAATGGCGTCTCAAGGGTCTCATGTGGATTCTCTTCACTCCAAATGCGGCAATTTTGCTTGTTGACGTAGCCATTCAACCAAAAATGAGCCTCAGCACTGAACAAAATTTTGCGATGAAAATCAGCATCGAGATCAATCTCATTTTCGGCCCATACACTAAAAACACGACGCATTGCATGGTCTCGCGGCTTTAATTCTTGCACAAGCTGGATCTTGTAAGGTCGCAAGCCAAGATCTTTGCGCAAAATCTTCCATAAAGTTGATGGACAAAGCTCCAATTGCTGTGCACGGTGGCGAATCGATTCATTCGGGTTCTCTTCAACACTTTGCTCTACAGCGGCAATTGTTTCTTCGGTGCGCACTGTTCGACGTCTCTGCGGATGCGTATTATCACATAGAGTAAACGTAGTGCGAAAACGATCCATGGTTAACCGAATTAATTGCTCTGATGGACGATTATGTCGACCATAAAATGGACGGACGTTGCGGTGAACTTCGCGAACTGAACCATTATTTTCGAAATAAATTTGCACGATTTACAAGCGTTGTTCTTTTGTCAACCTGTTCGTGATGAAATGGCAAACCAAACTAAATATTAATCACTTGACAGCTGACAAAATGACCGCCAGTTAAAAAAGTGATGCCAACTTAAAGTTCTATACCTCAATAAAAAACACCCTATATAACCTGTGTAGCATTTAGTTAATTATGTATCTTTAGTTGCTCATATAATATGCCTTAATTAGTAAAATGACACAAATTAAAAATCACTTGGGATAAATATATAATACTTGTTAAGAAAAAAAGTTTAAACAAATTCTGTTCACCCTCATAAATTGTCAAGTGCTTAAGGCTTAACAAAAAATCTATGAAACCTTTTAGACTGATAAAAGCAAAAAGCTTTGCAATAAAGTTATAGTTTTAAAACCAAGGGACCATTTAATTGAGAGCCATATTTAAAAAGGGACATTTATTAGGGTTACTGTTTGCCTTTCTACTAACTTTTAATTTTTAAATTTAGGTATTTTTACTCTTTTCTCTCTCTCTCTCTCTCTTTCTTTTATTTTTTCCTCAACAAAAGTGTTGTTTTACTAACAATTCAAATTATACCGATTGTTGCTGATGATTAAAGTTTAATAACGAACGACAAAAAAAAGAAGAAGAGTAATAGAAGAAATAATTAAATTAAAAAAATCATTTTAAACATATTCTCGTTGAAGCACATAATCTTGTGTCATCCACAAAAAATGGCTTAGAGTACTGAAGAGTAGAAAAGAGCTGAAATACATTTAAAGCGTTTATCTGTAGCCTCTGAATATGGCATTATTATAAAAACTGTTTATTTTTTTTTTAAGAATAATAAAAATTTTAATATCAAAGGAATCTACAGTGTGTAGAGGTTTGTATGAAAAACAAATTTCCGTTTAAAAACTACACATGCATGCCAATATATAAATATAAGATCTATAAAAGACAAATATTATCATAAATTTTAAACATACAGAGAGCGAGGAAAGGTATTTTTTAACCCAGCAAATATGAAATTCAAATAAATTTCTGTATAGGAAAATTCAATAAAACAAAATCAAGTTCTGTTCCGTCAGAAAAAATTAATTAAAAAAAAAAATTGATCATTTTTCCTGGGGCCCGAGCCTTCAGCACTTAACAAAATCAAGTTTAATCAGGAGTGAGTTGATTTGGTCCCTCATAAAATCCTATTTTTGAGTCTTGTTTTTTTTTTTTAATGTCTCTAGAATAAAATTAAATTTGAATAATCTGATATACATAACTGGGCTTTACACAGCTGTGTCAGGATTACGGCCTAGTTTCTCGCAGCACGCATGCTGTGTGCGTCAATTTTTATCCATGAGTACAGGGACGCACAATTTAATGTCGAGTCCGAACGACAGACTTGAGAAGCTTTTTCATTGCAATCAGTCTTTTAAGAGATTGTCGCCGAAAGAAGTACTTTTTTAATATTCCCTTTTCTTCGAGATGTCAGAGCTGGGGCTTGAACAGAATTCTCGTCTTAGTAAGCCAGCAAACTAACTACTACACTAGGGCGACTGAAAAAACCACTCAAAACTGTTATAAATTGTAAAGTTGGAATGTGATGCAAAGTGTTATTATTAATGTTTTTTAAAACTCTAAATGTTTATTGGGTAATTTTGTGGTACACAAACAATACATCTTATACACGTGTCGAAATAATAGATTATACATTTGTATACATATATGTATACAAAGGAAGATAGAGCCATAGCTAGATAGAGATAAAGAAAAACCATTCAATAACAAAAAAAAAAAAAGAATTGCTATTAAAACAGGAACAATAAAGACAAATAAAATTTTTCTACAAAAGAGAGGAGCAGAAATTTAAAAAAAGAAACAACATTTTGAATCTGGTATAAAAACAATAACCAAAAGCTTCACATAATGGAGGGGCGGGAAATTCATTAACAATATGTTATCCATAAAATTTGAGTTGAAAATCAATTTTATTTTTATTAAAATGTGTCTCTTAAGTGCTGTGCACAAATAAAAAAAATATATAATTTATTTATTTATAAAGCAATACATATAAAACAGACTTGTAAAATTAGTTTTTCTCAGGGCAGTTTTCTTTTCAATTCAAGGCAGTAAAAATAAAAATTAAAAAAAAAAATATATGTTTCGTTTGGCTAGTTGGCTATTTTTCTATTTGAATTATCAAGAAAAATTCATTGCAAAAAATCTAAATTATAGAATTTAACTTTGATCTAATTAAAGTGTTTCTAACGAAACAAAATTAATTCTAAAAAAATTTATGACTCTTCCTGAGGCTCGACCTCGAGCCTTCAGCATATAGTAAAAATTAAAAAATACAAACAAATTTTTAGTGCTTTTATTCTGAACGCTCCATAGTGATGGGTTAACATATTTATTTACTAAAAGGCAATGGCATTCGAAATCAGATTAAATTTCTTTCTCAGTTGTTTGAAAATTTTATCAGAATATTTTTCTTTCAAAGGCTAATAAGTTTTATTAAAGAATGTTTTTGCACACAATCTACTCAAGTGTAAACACCTACTAAATGCTGTGCATTGTATTGGAATTTTGGAAAGGACAGTACATATATTATTATATTATATTATATTATATTATATTATATTATATTATATTATATTATATTATATTATATTATATTATATTATATTATATTATATTATATTATATTATATTATATTATATTATATTATATTATATTATATTATATTATATTATATTATATTATATTATATTATATTATATTATATTATATTATATTATATTATATTATATTATATTATATTATATTATATTATATTATATTATATTATATTATATTATATTATATTATATTATATTATATTATATTATATTATATTATATTATATTATATTATATTATATTATATTATATTATATTATATTATATTATATTATATTATATTATATTATATTATATTATATTATATTATATTATATTATATTATATTATATTATATTATATTATATTATATTATATTATATTATATTATATTATATTATATTATATTATATTATATTATATTATATTATATTATATTATATTATATTATATTATATTATATTATATTATATTATATTATATTATATTATATTATATTATATTATATTATATTATATTATATTATATTATATTATATTATATTATATTATATTATATTATATTATATTATATTATATTATATTATATTATATTATATTATATTATATTATATTATATTATATTATATTATATTATATTATATTATATTATATTATATTATATTATATTATATTATATTATATTATATTATATTATATTATATTATATTATATTATATTATATTATATTATATTATATTATATTATATTATATTATATTATATTATATTATATTATATTATATTATATTATATTATATTATATTATATTATATTATATTATATTATATTATATTATATTATATTATATTATATTATATTATATTATATTATATTATATTATATTATATTATATTATATTATATTATATTATATTATATTATATTATATTATATTATATTATATTATATTATATTATATTATATTATATTATATTATATTATATTATATTATATTATATTATATTATATTATATTATATTATATTATATTATATTATATTATATTATATTATATTATATTATATTATATTATATTATATTATATTATATTATATTATATTATATTATATTATATTATATTATATTATATTATATTATATTATATTATATTATATTATATTATATTATATTATATTATATTATATTATATTATATTATATTATATTATATTATTATTAAGCGCCTTAGGAATGAGACAAATTGCTGTGAGTTGAATGATCAACAGCAATTCCCTCATCGTTGCATGTTGATTGTGTGGTGAGTGTCCCTTCGCTGAGTAGGTTTAGCTGTTATCTGCTACTTCCCAATAGGTGGCGCTTTTTTTGTTGTTGATTATTCGTTTTTTGTTGACATTGGTTAAGGTGGAATAGAGTGGAATGTTGGGCAGCGGTTTCTTTGTAGATATGCTTCCTGGAGAGGGGGGGAACCTTTTATTTTTAAATTATAATTTTTAAAAAAACGCAAACTAACTTTTTCATTTTTCACCTCTTCTGGGATTTGAACCTGGGTCCTTTGAGTTTTTGTTCAAGCGCTCTAACCACTATACCACGCACCCCCTGCCGTTAATTTAGGTAAAATCCTAAAAATGAATTATTATTTTAATTTCTACAATGAAAATAAAGTATGAAGAACGGAACATATCATTGTAAAATGTTTAAAAATTTAATCTTTAATCCATTTCGTTAAAATATTTTTTTGTAGAGACCCCTGCTCATGCTGTGCACTGTATTGTAATAGTAGAAGATGATATATTGATTTATTTAAGCGCCTTATGTCAAAGGGACAAGTTGCTGTCAGTTAATCACTCAAAGGCCAGTGTTATACCTTCAACCTTGAAATGATAAAGAGCAATTGCCTCATCTGTTGATGTTGTCTATTGCAAAGTAGTGAGGATCTTTGCTAAGTCGAAAGGTAGGTTTTAATTAATGCTTAGTCCTGTCTATTACCTCCCAGTAGATGACACACTTTCGTGATTATTCTTTTGTGTAATTCAAAGTTGGATAGGTTGAAATATCAGAGGTTGGCTTTCTTAAGGATGGACTTCTTCTTTTTGAATTAAAACCTAAAAATCCAGCACAAATTTTTGTTCTTAATTTTCTCTAGTACTGGGACTCAAACCTTAATTGCTTTGTGTTGTAAGCGAGCGCTCTAACCACTACACTATGCTATGGTGTTGTTTTCTAAAAACTTTTCTACGAAATATACAAAATAAAAGCTTAGCTTAAATTTATATGCCCGTATTCATAAAAAATAAAATTGGTTTATAGCGTGCTTATTTGATATATTTCTATGGTGTAATTGTCAAATAAGCGATTTATTTAACTGCAACTGCCTTGAGTTATAATGATTACACAAATTATTTCTTTCAAAAAAAAAAAAAAAAAAAACATTTTACTTGTATTTATACTTTTAGTCTGAGTCTAAATTTAATGAAATAAATCATAAATCTTAATTTATTAAAAAAAAGACACGCATATGAATATTTATACAAACACGCACAGACATGAACGATTACAGAATTTTTTTCCGGCAGCGAGACACAAAGTAACTACTTCAACTTGTTCTCTCATTTACAGGCACACACGTCACTTCATACATCCATAAATATATTTTATACAGACAATAATATTATAAAAAGACGCGCCTATATTTATGCTTTAACTTTTAAATTAAAGTAAAAGAACATGTACAAGCATGTAATGTATGTGTGTGTAAAATATATTATAAAAAATTTAACATACATTGTATACGTGTGCGCTTGAGTGTGGGAGCGAGAAAAATATCGATATTTAAATTTAACATCAAACATACATATACGCTCTTTGTAGTAATACTTGTATTTTATATGAACATTTTTCTTTTTAATGTTTAACAAATTATTTCTCTCTCTCTCCCTCTCTCTTTCACTTATGCTGTACGTATTTCACATTTAATTCTTTTTGATATATTTTTATAGGATTATTTTTATATCACAAGTTGTTTGCTTTATGTCTCCTCATTTATTTCTTTTACTTTTCATACTCACACTCATACATATACATTTAGAAGAATAATGAAAATCAGTAGCTGCATGTACGGTAGGTGTTAATGTGTAGATGTTTTGCATTCATTAATCGTACATTTTTATTTAAGTCGTTTTTATTTTCTCCATTTTTTAAATATTGTTTTTTCAGACAATTTATAAAGAAAGAAACAAGCGCTTAAGTTGAAATAATAAAAATTTATTTTTTTATTGTCTGCTTTTTTGCCTCATTTTTTTATAATATTTGTTGAATATTGAATGTGCAAAAGAAATTAATATCCTGCCAATAACGTTATTAATTTCCTTGTGTAACATTTTTATAAAAAATTTCATTTTAATATTCTTGTGCTTTTAAGGCATATCCTCAAGATAATGCCAAAGATCAAAGAAACATAGAGTGCCAAAAGGCCATGAAAATGAGAAAATTGCTGCTCAAAGGTCATCATTCGTTTGCGTTAGAAGCTATAAAAGTTTATTAAAGTTTAAAATGTTTTAAATAACAAAATATAAGAATTTAAATGAATTCACAAACATGCCTTCTATTTTAAATTTGTTTGCATGTCTAAAGAAATTTTATTTCGAAACAGAATGCAATATTTATAATTAAAGACAAATACACTTTGAATTATAATAAAGTCCTTAAAAGGAATGTTTATTTTTTTTTAATTGATGAACAAAAACGAAATTAAATTAATTAAATTTGATTTTCAGTCAAGGCCTTTAAAATACTAAAGAATCAGGACGATTTGATGAGTTTCTGTTTTTGAGTTTCTGCTATTAAAATTTATGAATAACAGAAAAGTTGCATTCCTCTGAAAACACTTTTGAATGCTGACAATAACGCTTTAGGACCAATGCAGAAAATACAATACATACCAAGAGAATTCAAAATAACAACAAATAAAAAGATTTGAAGCCAAATTTGTTTTCCAAAATCTTATATATGTTTTTGAAAATATAAATTAAAAAAAAAAATCTGCATATGTTGATAAAATCCAATTGGGTTCTCAAGCAATGCTTCTTTACACGATATCGTCAGTTACAAGAAATTCAGTTGATCGATATTAATATTAAAAATTAAAAAACATTATATTAAAGTACATGACCAACAACAAGGTCAAATATTTCAAATAGCATTCAGATATTGGCGGTAATAATTGGTTTGGATACTCATAAGGTAAAGTATTTTTGGGAATTTTTTCAGATTTTTCGGAAGTGGTTTAGAGGTCGCGCAAATTGATTTTTAATAAAAAATCGAGCTTTTTGGGCTCTATTTCAATTTTGGTTATGAATTGGTAAAAATTCGATATTTTCTCGACTTCTCAGTCAATATTGTCAAAGAAAATTTTCCGATCTTTAATTTTATGTGCATAAATAATAAGTTTCGGAAATGATTTTGCACATTTTGATACACTATATAACAGTTTTTCCTAAATTTTCAACAAATATCGAAAACAATGGTTTATAACTTTTAAAATTTGTATAAAGACTAAAAAAACTAATGATGCAGTTTAAAAGATTATTAAGTTTTAAATAAGTTAGCAGAAAAAAAAAATAATTTTCTTATTTTGGGACACACTAATATATACCACGATTGCTTGTTTGCAAGACCAACAAGAGCATTTGCAACGAAGGATTGTTACCTCTACTATTTTAGAGGAATAGACAAACAATGAGTATAGCAAAAAGAAAAAAAAAAATCATAGGAGTAGACTTCTGACTCTATTACACTTCTTTGTTTTCAAAACATCTTTTTAAATTTTCAATTGTAAGATATTTTTCAATATATGAAAATTTTTGTAGTCAATTTAATGAAACTCGAGCATATTAGCAGCATAAAACTTGTGAAGAAAATAGTTCCTTCAACTCGCAAATACATAACATTTTTTCCAATAATTAGTCGAGGGAGTCACATGGTAGAAAATTCCTTTGAGTGCTGCGAGAGTTTTCAGCTTAGTACCAGTCAAATGAAACTTAACAGTGTGCAATTATTTATTGTGGACTCATGTTGGGATATGTTTCATTATTTGGAGTTTTCCTTGCTTTCAGGTGTATGCCAATAAGACGCTATTGGCTGGTGTGCTAAAAAAATGAAGAAACACTTCATATTCAGATGCATTTACCTGCTACAGTTTTTGAAAAGAAGACTGTTTAAATATTTCACATACAGCTTGATTTTTTTTTTGTTGCAAAATAATTTTTAGGTGGACGTTGCTAAATCAGTGTCATGTTTTTATGGTTATTAGGGATTGCAATTTTGATCGAATATCGGAATTTATTTTGTGTCGATGTGGGTAATAAATTTCATTTTACATTCACAACTTGTTCAATTTTCTTTAAATACTAATGATAGATGTTGTTGTTCTGCTGCATTATGTTTCAGTAATAGTTGGTGCTGTTGCTGGGGTGATTATTTTATATTGCGACCTCACGATTTTATATTTTTGTTATAGATGACGATTTTTCTTACCTTACTTTTCTTACTCATCTCTAGTTGTCTGTGAAAAATTGTTGTGCCATAAATTTATTTCGCTCTTATATCATATTTTTTATAATAATTTTTCCATAAAATGAAAGAGAAAAAAATTGTACTTGAACTTATTAATATGAATTGTATATATACAAAATATAATTAAAGTTTTTTTTTAAGAATATTAAAAAATGTTTATATTTTTAAGATTTTTTTTTAAACTAAAAACATTACGAAATAAAATTTTAAGTAATTTGTTGCTTTATCATAATTAAGGGAATTAATCAAAGTAAGTAATCAAATAATATACGAATTTTTATTCAATTCCTTTTACATGCTACTTTTGTGTAAAATGTAATATATTTCTTTTTTAAGTTTTAGGCATATGCCCGGGTTCCATCCTAAATCTTAAGTTTTTCTTCTGCGTTTTCAATTTTCCATTTTAGACATTTTGTACTCAATATTGTTTAATTAGTGCTTAATTTATTACACAAATGGAAAGTGATAAGAAGAAGAAGAAAAAGGAAAATCATTTGTGGATATCAGAATATCAAATATAAGAAAATGAACGACAGGACACGGACTGTCCCTCTCTCGTAACTTCATCTATATATGTATGAACCTACGCCATAAAACTAAGTTTATTGAACAGGTTTTGAGGTATAGTTTTGGAGTTTTTGCATGTAATAAAATAAATTATGGGAAAAAGGTAAAAGCGGGCTGACATCTGAATAAATTCTATTTCATTTCTTCTCACTTGGATTTCCTTCCTTACATAAATTTATATTTTTTAAATTTGTCGCTTTTGATTAATTATTTATGTACAACATTTTTTACTAAATACCTCAGAATTCTCAAGCATACTTGATTATCGTTTTCTCTTTGTGTGACAGGCAGCAATTTTCTCGAGCAAATTTGTTCACAGAAAAATTTAAGCTAAAATATGCAATTCATGTCTTTTAATTTCCATTTCATATTTAAATATTTTTCTTTCTCCACTTCATATTCTAATATTTGGCAGTTACTTTTTGTACCGTTGATGTTTCCAAAATTGTGTTTCAATACAACCGACAGTATAAGAACAAAAAAATCTCATCATCAACACCATCACAATGTTTTTTCATCAGCATTTTAGTCACTATCATCAACGCCATTGTTGCTACAATCGAAATCACCGCCACTATTATCATCAGCATCAGAGATGAAATCTTTATCAACCTTTGCAACGGTGCCGTCGTTTGTCTTCTTTGCCACCGCCATCATGATTGTGGTTTTAAATGAATTTGATTGCCGTTACTCTTGCTGTTGACTGCTGCAGTTTGAAATGAAAGAAAAGAAAAAAGAAATTTAAAAGAGAAATATAGTTTTCCATAATGCTGATGATGAAAGCGATTTGTAAAGTACGAATGTTTTCTTTTTTGTGTTTATTATTTAAAAGAATGCATTTTTGTGTCAAACCTATATTTTTTATTTCATAATATTCGGATTTTAAGGTCTTAGTTTGTAGGTTTTTTTTTAACGAATTTTTTTTATGCGGCATCATTAGAACTTTTGCTTTCTTTTTACCAATATAATAAAAATAAAATAAACGATGGCATATAAGAGCCGTAGTTTTTTCAGATTTTATCTTAAAATAAAAAACTGGCATAAATAAACAAAATATTTTATTAAATTATACAGCAAATTACTCATAAGCATACATTTTATATATCAACTTATTTAAATCTTATGATTTAGCGGTGACCGATATATTCATCATGAATGATTAGTCAGCAATGACTAAGTTGTATTTTATATATTAGATAAGTGACCATATTAAAGTTAAGTTCCAATACAATGCACAGTATTCAGTAGGGGTTTACCCCTGAGTATTGGTCTCAAATAAAAAAAAAAAATAATGCAGAATCACTTAAGCTATATTTACACCACCTAAGTTCTCATCTGAATATAACAGATTATAACAGATTATAACAGATTATAACAGTTACAACTCAGACGGCAACAATTTTGAAAATAGAAAATGTTCTATTTTCAACTGGGCTCAGGCAAAAAAAAAATACAAATAAAATTACATTTATAATTAAACTATCTGAGTCTATCTGAATGCGCCAATGACATAAAACTTAGATGAGAACTCAGATGTATATATTGCTTAAAATACAAATATTTCCCTTATTTTTGTCATACTATCCTTAAAAGAATTACATAAACTACTATACTGTACTAGCTTGCACAGTTTTAATAGGGTAGCCGTTGTATTCATTTAATCGTCTTTAAATTTCTTTTAGATCAATTGGCGTGGATGACTCTTGATTTTGAAATTGTTTTCTTTGCTGTTTAATATTAATTATTTAGGGTTAACGACATTCGGCACAGCTATGTGACACTGACTCAAATAATTTTACAGATTTCTGCCGGTATAAGATGTATCCAAGGAGATTAGATCTGTTTCTATTGGTGGTATACTTGATCTACTAAACCAGATATAGCCAGCACCTCAGCGGGATGTAAAAAGCAGATTTAAGAATGTTGTTTAGTCTGTAGGTGTATAAGTACATACATAATTGGGTTACGGCCTAGCTTCTCACAGCCCTCATGTTGTTTGTAGTAATTTTTATCCATGAGTACCGGGACATATAGTTTAAAGCCGATTCCGAACGACAGATTTGAGAAGTTTTTTCATGGTAATCAATTACTGCCAGAGCTTTCACCAGAAGACTGCTGAGAGGTAGTCGCCGAAAGAAATATTTTTTTATATTTCTTTCCTCAAAATGTCAGATCTGAGATTCGTCTTAGTAATCCAACACACTAACCGCTAGACCACCAGCTGTATGACAAATGTTTAGTTTTTATGGTTTTGCTTTTAAACCTCTTAAATATATCCGAACTAAGTTCATTTAAGCTAATGAAAGGAAAAAACGATACCAGCTGTACACGGAACTGAACAGGTTTACTGCTAAAGATTTCATCAAGCGAAAGATTTCTTTGGATACTCTGTATTTCAAACTGACACTTGCAATATCTGCCATTTTTGAAGCATATTTTACTTCCAGCTTCTACATTTATAGTTGTTGTTGTTTGCAATAAAAATTTTGTCTGTTCTCCGTTAGTAGGGTGTTTGGTGTTTGCAAATGTTTGGTTACTTGAACAATTAAATGAGTGAACGGACGTTTTCTTGGTTTACTTCGTATGTGTATTTCATTTGACTGCTGCAACTGTTTTTTGAACTTTACTTTGCAAAAATGATGAGGGTTCTTTTTCCTTAATTCATAATCTCCTTAATTGTCTTTTTATACCGTTTTCACTTTGTAATGCTGTAGTGAAATAAGTCAAATAGACAAGCGGTAAACAGACCGGGTTAAGAACCTGCAAATTTCTTTGAGAGCTTAACTTAGCCTAAATATGAAGGCAGAAGTACATATGGGTTAGAAAATGTTTTTCTGTATTTCGGGAGTTTTAAGCAGAGTAGTGTTTAAAACATTCTTTGATCATTAGCAGGGGAAAAAGTATTTATTAAGAAAAATTTTAAGAATATAAATACAGAATATCATAAAAAATAGCTTGAATTTTAGAACAATTTTTTTTTTACTTTTTTAGCATTAAAATTAGCTTTCGAAGGGCTCTCAAAAGTGATTTAAAAAATATAAACGATTTGAGAAAAAAGTTAGAAAATGTTATTAAATTTACTTTTTTCTAGAAAAAGATAGCAAATAAATTATTATTTATTAAAAAACAAAAGAAAAATTAAATAAGCAAAGAAGATTTGTATATTAAATAAGCAAATGCTTAAAATTAGACATTTATTTTGTATACAGGGTGTGTCATTTTGGATTCAAATATGTGTTTTTATTAGAGAAATTCAGGTATAGAGGTTGGAGCGCTCGCACAAAAACCTCAGCAAAGTAAAAAATTAAAAATTTAGTATACGAGTTTTTTAAAATTATAATTTAAAAAATGAGGGATTCCTCTCCCGTCCAAGAAACCCATCTACAAAGAACAGCTTCCTTACATTTCACTCTAATCCACCTTTAACCATTAACAACAAAGACGAAGGATCAGGAGACAAGCGCCATCTTTTGGGTTGTAGCACTACTTAGAGAGGGCACTCATAACACAATCAGCATGCCGTCGTGCGGAAGTTTATGTGCTCTATCCGCCATTTAATATTTCTTATATATCTCGAGTTAATGAAGCCACTTTAGGTTTTCGAACACCAATTTTTCAAGTCTGCAATCCGTTTTCGGATATCTCGTCCAGTTTCGGAGATAAATAGCCGATTGCAGATTTAAAAAATGTTGGTGTCAAAAACCTAGTGGCATCATTAACTCAAGATATATAAATTGGCGGATAGAGCACATAAACTCCCGCACCACGATGCAACGATGAGATAATTGCTGTTATCATTCAAAAGTGAAGGTAAAACACTGGCCCTTGAATGATCAATTCTCAGCAATTTCTCATTCCTAAGGCGTTTAATAATAAGATAATACAAGAAATATTATTTACAGTCATTTCCATAAATTTCAATACAATGCACAGCATCAGTGGATGTTTACCCCTGAGGTCGGGTCTCAATCAAAAAAAAACAAACTCGAGAAATTCAAAATAGCTGATTTCCTTATACAGATTTTATTATCCACGTAAATTATTTCTTCCCTTCTCTTCTTTAGCATGACATCACACATATATTTATATTTATTAACCGCTTTTTCTATACCTTTTTATATCTGCTATTAATTCACAATCTCTATATAAGTACACGTTTACTTGTTCTTTTAATCGTTAATAATTTCTGTTCTATAGCTTTGGACATACTTAAAAGTAAAATTCATTTAAATATAATTTTATTTAAATTTTAATTCTATTTGTTTTATTTTATTTATTTTTTATTACACTTGCAATAGGAAATTGATTTCTAATAATAAAAGGCTATGGTAGGCATTTAAAAACATTTTTAGCAACGCCTAAGCATATACTACTTTTAGAGTATGCTTTTCTTTTACAAACAATAGCATACTTTATCTTATATTTATAGGGAAGATACCATTTTGCATGGAAAGTGTATTCTACTGATAACACCATTTCCAAAAACTATAAAAGTATGATTATACATATAAGTCTGTGAAATGTAAAAAAAATATTTAAAATTTAATATTTATATGCCAAGATTCCCTTCATTACACACAATTTGAAATTATGGCACTACTTCAAAATGTTAAAACTTGATTTAGTGATGCTTGATAAAACAAAACCCAGAAGAAAATTTTCTACTTAATTGAATGAGTTTTGACAAGAAAAAAGTTGCCTTAAATTCTACAATGAAATAATTTTCTAAATTATCCATTTTCATTTAACTTAAAAATATATTAAATAACAATCTTTTTCAGTATTAAGAGACTGACATTTAAGTTTGAACACCCTGTTTATTTATACAATTTTTCTTTATTACCAACTCAAAGCTTTACCATGTTACGTTCAACAATTTCATCATTGACACGATTTATTATGCAACATTTATGAAACAATTACTCAAGTAACCGTTGCCATGGCTATAGATGTTCTGGCCACGTTGTATAAATTCAAATTATGGTGGGTAGAAACCAAAAAAAAACAAAAAAAGCAGAAAAGAGAAATGAAACAACGACCTATACCAACAGCATCATTATAAAACTGAAAGGCTGGTTGCTCTCTGGCTACCAGCAGATTTTGTGGCAAAACAAAGTGTCGCAAGTTGACAACCATTAAGACTGTCTGTCCTAGTAAACACACTCTCTCTCCCTTTTCTGTTTTTGCTTTGTTACTGTAACGTAGTAAACTCACGAGCTGTGTTTCTTTTTTTTAAATTATTGCTGTCTTTACTAAATCAATGTCAACATAAATGCTGCCGTAAGCTACATTTGCTAAAATTGCTGTTCTTCTTTTTTCTTTGTTTGGCTGCTGAACTCCCTTTTCCCTACTTCTCATATTTATAGTACAGCTTTGATAAAACTTTTTCTTTAAATTTGAAATATTTATTCAAATGTTTGTTTATTTATTTATTTTTTTTTCGTGAAACGATTATACTCTGCCATCATTCTAATTTTATTTTACTTTCAATTTTGTTTAAGACGTTTATTTAGCCATAAATCTATTCAATAGGCCTGTTAGTGGATGTAATAAAGATTTAATAGTGTCATCTGTTTATTTTACATTTTTTTATTTCGTTGAATTTTTTTTTTTTTTTTTTTTTTCGTTTAAATTTTTTGTTGCAATAAATTTCTGCCATTGACTTAAATCAGATGATAAAATTGTTTTGATTAATATTTAATTTGATAATGGATTTAAGCTTAACAAATTGTCATCGTTATTAATTTTAGAAAAAATATATGCTTTTTGCGTATTAAGTAAATAAGTTCATTAGCTGAGATTGAAAAAAAAACATTTTAATGAAATAGTAGAAAAAAAAAATTGGGGAGAATTTTATACAAAGAAGTTGTGTTTGAAATTAAGTATTTAATTGATAATTTACTTAATTTACAATATAAATTAAAAGCTACACTCTAAAACTTTTTCCAAAATTTAGGTTCATATTATGTCTAAATTGGTGTTGAAAATTTGTTGTTGTCTAAAATTATATAAATTTCAGTCTTAATTTAAAAAATTATAAAAAATTTACACAAAAAAATAAATTTGATTTAAAAATTGCTTAAGTTTAAACAAGTTATGCCTGAATTTACTAAATAATGTATAATATTAAGCAAATTTGTTTAAAATCAGTTAGAAAATGTATAAAATTAAGCACTTTTGCCTAAAAATAGTTATAAATGTGTAATATTGAGAACATTTGAGTAAAAACAGTGGGAACACGTGGGAACAAAGCGACGAAAAAAGAAGATTTGCAATAAAAGCTTTAAAATAGTCGCGTCGTATTCTGAAAATTTGTTTAAAAATTAAATTTGCAGTGGCTGCAGCATTTATATATTAAAGAAAAAGTGTTTTGGTATCAGCTGGTGGTGTTTATTGGAATTTATAAATAGTTCATAAAATATATTAAAGTGTATATTAACTATTTACAAAAAATGTTTAAAAGTTTAACATTTAAATTTGTATGTACTTACATAAAAAACAAAAATCAATGCGTTTAAGTGTTTGTATTCAAATTGCGGAATCACAGGGAATCACTCTACCAAAAGCTCTCATACTCTTAACAGGTGTTCGATGAATTTTTGCAATTTTGTTGAAAGATATTCTGACCCATTGGCCAATATATTTATGCTATTTGCAAATAATTTAAGGAAAAAGATAAGCTTATCTTTAATTAATACGAGGTAATGTTTTAATATCTTCAAAACTATTCTTAAATATGTCCTTATAAATGTTTCCTTAATTTACAGTTTGGTACCATTCTTGATAAGATAAAATTTAGAAGAAGTAACTCCATTGATATTAATAGTTGGTAAACAACTCTTTTAATATTAATTATTTTATTTTATTAAAAAGTTTTTGTATTTATAAGAACATACACGTACACTTGTGATACCTTTTTAAAAAAGACGACAATATGTATGTAAAGTAATATAATTTGTTAAAATATGAGTGGGTTATGGACACATGTATATATATATACATTTTATATATATTTATAAGTATATAGATAGTTTATAAGATTTTTAATTTATAATAAATTAAATAATATTATTGAAAATATGTATTTTAGGCATTTTCATTTAAGGAGTGTTGAAAATAAATATATCAAAGGGGGGAAAACTAGACATAAATTGCCTAAAATATTTAAACATTTTTTGTTTAATTTTAGACATATTTTGCTTAAAAATTAACCAAATGTCTAAAAAAACTAGATGCCTAATTCTAGGTCGAAAACAGTCTGTAAAGTGTTGCCTACTACTATCGACCTAATTTTCAGCAAAAGTGGTTTAGAGTGTAAATAACACAAACACAACCCCGAAATAGGTGTTTAATTTGAAGTAGAGAGATGTAAATCTATATATACTAGTATTTGAAATATACACACATACATTTCTCGCAGCACCCATGTTGTGTGTGTTAATTTTTAACCATGAGTACCGGGAACTACAGCTTTAATTTTCACCGCGAACGACAGACTTGAGAAGCCTGTTCATGGTAATCAGTTACTCTCAGAGGTTTTGCCAGAAGTTTGTTAAAAAATGTGCTCAAAAGGTTCGCATTTGTGAGGCTAACAGAGGCGGTCATTTATTTGATATTGTATTCCATACATAATCGTAGAAATTAAACAAAATATCTATCATTATAAGATCCTTTCCTTTTTATTTAATTAACAATTATAAACAAACAAAGTAGTATACCTTTCCGGCAGGCAAGGTGTTTAAGAAATGCTACATTTATTCCTCTACATTTCCAGCAGAGTCATTGTTAGTGCTAATACCCATATAAGTGTTTGCCCAGTGTGCAGTATTTAGTATAAACTGCCGTAGCTTTGGAAATATTCTCTTTGTTTTATCACAATAAATGGTTTAAATTCTGTGGAGTTGTGGCCATATGATTCTGCCTTCTACGACCTAATCTGATGCATCGATATAAGGATACCTGGGGCCTTATTTTGTAATTCTCCTAAGCTAAAAAGCTAAAATTTTATGCTTTTAAAACAAGCTGGGAGTTAAAATACATAAAATTAAAAATGTTAGAGATAACAGGCGTGAAGCTTTCAAACAACATTACGCGTTCAAGAAATGTATTCGAAGCCAAAAAGTGCTAAATCAAGTTTATAAATTTTTAGCGATAGAGTTTTAGCTTAGGAGAGTTACAGTATAAGGCCTCTTGATAGCGCGGATGAGCGAATTCTGAGCTCTATCATTCAGAGTTTCGTCACTCAGAACTGTATATCTTGATGGCCGTAATCTACAGGCATCAACTTCTTCTTGAATTATGCCACTAATATCGGTAAATTATGTTACTGCATGTACTTATATTATAGCCTGGTTACATGTTGCTATTAATACCATTAAATGGTGTTATAATGCTTTGGTTTTTTTTCGTAAGAAAATTTTTATACCATAAGTTACATATTAGAGAAACCCTCACATATAACATAACCATACTGCCATTGAAATAAAGCAAAATTAAAGCATCCGAATCATGGAAAATTAAGTGTTGGGTGCTTATGAAACAATTTGCTAAAGCCTTTTACACTTTTATTACACTTTATTTTATTAAAATTTAAATTGGCAGGAAGCACTAAAAGAAAAAGCTTTTAAAGGAAGAGTAGACTCCATCTGCTCCTTTCTTAAAGTGCAACTGTGAAATAAATACGACAATTTGATTTGATATACATAGAGGCGCATCTGGAGTAAATATTCAAAAAAAAAAAAAAAAAATGCCAAATTACACAAATTTGCTTTCCGTATACACTGTTTTTATTTTAAGATAAGTGTGAATATATAGTAATCAGTAATGCAGTTGATTACTAAGAAATTCTTTTTATATTTTTCAAGTCCATAAGGGTTCGGTGCTAAAAGTCTGTGCAGTCTTAACGATAATATTTCGATTTGCAAACATTTGTATATAAGAGATGCAGCTGTCGTAAATATTTCCCATATTTTGCATTTAATTTGTATTTAAAAACCTTTATCTTATAAACTATTTCGTAATCGCATTCTATGTTTCTTTAGAAATATTTTTTTTCAATTAATCACTGAGGCATGAACCACCAACAACTTGCCAGACACATGTTATTAACCCTCCTACATAATATTTTAAGTCTGCAATTAAAAATGATTTCTTTTTTTCTTGTTACTTCAAGTGAACAATAGATGATTTTACGTTTTAATACTGAATGCTATAAAAAATTTGTGATAAAAAGAAAAATAGAAAAAAAATCATACAAAAGTGTCTATAGAAAAAGCAACGATTATGAAATCATTAATGCCACTGCAACATTTGTTTTTTTTCATTTCTTCGAAAACGATAAAAAAAGGGGTAAAAACCAAAAGAATAATAGAAAAATCGTACAGGAAACCTTGCAATTTGAACCTGCAGTTATAAAGAGTAAATGAAAATAGAAAAAAGAAAGGAAATGAAAATCATTTTTAGAAATTATTTTAAGTGCTAACAGAGGAAATGTTTTAGTATTTAAAGTGAAAGAAGAAAAATGGTTGCACAAGGAAACGGATTCAATTTAAAGGTATTTGTTACTACAGGAAGTTTTAAATATTTCATTGTTAACAGTTGGATCTCTACACTACCGGAGTTGGTTGAATTTTAAAGGAAAAAACGGAAATAACTTTAAGGAGTTTCAAAAATGTTGTCCTTAACATTGAATATTTTAAGAACCAACCTTAAAATATGTAAATATTATGCAAAGTTTTTTTTTCTGTGAATAAGCATACATAAGGGATTTATATTTTATAATATAAGACATTAGATGCTTGAGGATTAAGCCATTTGGAATAGAGTAATTGAAAATAAAGTGAACAAATTTAACAAAAACCAGAAAAGTTTAATAATTTCTGTTTTATTTTTTTTATTTTAATCGTATTAGATTGTTAAAACAAAAGTTAAAAGTTAGAATACAAGTTTCTACAAAAAGCCCATTTATAGCAGATAACAGCTAATCCTACTTAGCGAATGCACTCACCATACAATGAACATGCAACGATGAGGCAAATGCTGTTGATCATTCAAGGGTGAAGGTATAATACTGGTTTTTTAATGATCAATTAACAGCAATGTGTCTCATTTCTAAGGCGCTTAATAATAATATAATTAAGAATAATATTGGGTTGTTCGGAAAGTAATTTCGTTTTTTCCCGTCAGAGGACTTAATTACGTTTTTTCAAAACCAACTTCACATTTAAGCCGCATAACCATTATATGTCTTGAAAGCTGATATTGCAAGGCTTGTGTGGGAAAAAGTTCTATTAATTCTACACAGTAGTTTTTGGTTGGTGCCCTTTTAAATATGGAGAGCAATAAGCAGCATTTTCGTCATATTTTACTTTTTTACTTCAGAAAAGGTAAAAATGCTGTCCAAGCGAGCAAAAAATTGATGGACGTTATGGAGAAGGCGTGTTAAGAGTACGCCAGTGCCAGAACTGGTTTGCAAAATTTCGATCCGGCAATTTTGATGTCGAAGATGCACCACGTCTGGAAGGCCGGTCGAAGCTGACAAAGATGCGATAAAGGCATTAGTTGATGCAAATCGGCGAATAACCACACGAGAGATCGGTGAGAGATTAAATTTGTCGAATTTAATAAAATATTTATTCATTATACGAAAACTGTCTTTCATGTTCCCCAAAAAAAAAAAAAAACGAAATGACTTTCCGAACAACCCAATATATATATGCCCTTTTTAAAAATTCCAATACCATGTACAGCATTTAGTAGGGGTTTAATCCTGATTATTGGTCTTAAATAAAAAAAATTCACTTGCTTCAATTATGTTATATCATGAACAACCAACAGCTATTTTATAGATTCACAGTATTGGCAATACTAATTGAAGAGTTTAAGGAAAAATGTAAAATTCTTTAGGTCTAATTAAAACTATTTGCAGAAGAAAATGAATAGAAAATATATTTCCTTTATATGTTTTAAACAATACTTGTCTTACATACTAACTTCCAAACTAAATTTTGCACTGCATTTATTAACGTCTCTTTATGTTTTTATGACTTAATAAAATCCACTTTGAAAATATTTGCAACTATAAAATTAACGACAAAAGGAAAGAAATAAGGGGGAAGAAAGAAAAAAAAAAAAAAACTGCTACCAGATTGTGTAGCAACTCTTCAGTTGCACTTAAACTTCATATTATTCAAACAGGAAAAATAGATGCAGAAGCAACTACATACTTACCCCTTGTTTCTATCTTCCTTTTTTTTTCTTTACTTCCATACTCTATTCATAGCAACAGCCTTGAAATTTACCTTTTTGTTCTTTATACAGAGATGGTATTCTCTCACACTTTGTTTTCTTATGGAAATATTACAACTTCGTATGATGAGTATGTACATGTTTATAACAGTAGTTTTTATACTCATCTGTAGACACACATACACATACGTAGTAGATACCTGTTTAAATCAAACCTACGCAATTCGAGAGTACTTTACATAATATTATGATGAGCCTCTTCTCCCCATACCTATGTATGCATGAATATGCCAGTGGGAGTAGAAGAATTGTATACGAGAGTGCATTAAAATAACAATATTACTCTCTGGGTAGTGAATTTAAACACACTCACATATATATATATGCTTTTATAAATTAAAGAGTCTATTGCATGGAGTGTACGAGTATGAGGATGGTTTGTGTATAAAAAAGTTATTTTTATATTTAAACAGCATTAAAGCTGTGTGTTTTTTTTTTTTTTTTGTATAAAGTTTTATTTGCTTATTATTATGATAAGCGCTTATTTATACACTGTTGAAGTGCATATGAAAGAAAATAATGATTATATTACAACTTAAAAATTTAATCGCTTTAAATTCATTAAAAAGAAAAATAAAAGACAAACAAAACAAAAGTAAAACTTATATCAATACACATAAGTAGTAAGAAATAAAATAATAACTGCATTTTTATAAAAAGGATTATAACTTTGATTTTAGATACGAAATCATTTTTCTTTGCAAATTTAATTAGAATCTAATATACAGTAATAAATTAATTAAAAAAAAAAAAAAAATACTCGTAGCCCTGAAACAACAAACAACAAAGAACATTTGCAATTGAAACTATGCTTAAAAATGTTAAAGAAAAAAACATTGTATTACTGAATGTTAAAAATTAATTAATTTGTAATTTTTATAATAACAAGCTGTCAATTTGTAATGGCCAAGAATCAAACTGGAATCGAATAGAACCATCCGTGACCATACAACGCGATGCATAAAAATACATATATCATATCAATATACAAAAATGCGTAAACGTATTGCTTATCGTAAAATTCTCGATTACATCATAGGGTATCGTATAATTGAACGTATACATTTTACGAAGAAAATATTATTAATTTAAAAAATATATAATTTGATTAAAAGTACGTTATTAATTTTACCATATTTCTTTAAAAATATGTGGTTGCAGAGTTCATTAATGAGCACCGGAACTTGGATAATAACTTGATATCTAGATGAGCTCAAGATAAAACTATACCCATAATTCAGCAAAGTGTTAATTAAAATTACAAGGCCAACAGAAACAGCTATTATTTTTATATCATTATAAAGAAAATTTGCATTGCATGAGGAGGCCTGAAATAAGAAAACTGACTGGTGTTGAATTAACTTTTAAAGACAACAAAGTGGTACCAATATGTGACAAGGTAAACAATGCAAGTGCTATACTTTTATATGAAAAAACTATTTCTTTCAGTGACCACTTCTAAGCATTCTTATGGCAAGTGTTTTGAGAGTAACTGAATCCATGAGCAAACTTCTCAAGTTTGTCGTTAGGATTCGTCGTTTAACTGTAGCTTCCCGTACTCATGGATAATAATTGAGTCACACAATATGGGTGTTGTTAGAACGTAGGCCGTTACTCTGAAATTGTTTTGTAATGGTCAGCTATGTATGTTATGCATGTTTCAGCCCGCCATTTCCAGTGAGACAAAATATCTTGGATATGATTTCTGAAAATACAAAAAAAAAAAACTGAGAATTATACGAGGTAACGACCAAACACTTCTACTGTTGGAAAATAATATTGACGTTTCAACCGATATCTAATCAGTAAATTGCTCTGATCGCTCAAGTGCCTTTCTATTATTATTTAGTCACTTAAATAAATAAAAAAAAAATTGTCGATATTATGTAATTATATTTAGAGATCTTGTATTTTATGGGGTGCGTTGTGTAGTGGTTAGAGCGCTCGCAAAACAACTTTAATGGCCAAGGTTCATATCCCAGCAAAGGTGAAAAATGAAAAATCTAGTTTGCGGTTTTTACAAAATTATAATAAAAATGAGAGGTTCCCCCTCTCCAAGAAGACCATCTACAAAGAAACCGCTCCCCGACATTTCACTCCATTCTACTTTAACCAATGTCAAGAAAAAAAAAATAACTAATGATCAGGAGAAAAGCGCCACCTACTTAGCTAAGCCACTCACCACACAATCAACCTGCAACGATGAGGCAATTGCTGGTTTTTGAATGATCAATTCACAACGATTTGTCTTATTCCTAAGGTGCTTAATAATAATATAAGAAAAATAAATATGTACAGTCCCTGGCCATATTATTAGACGCACTGCAAGATTTCATATAAAATATTAATTAGCGAGTGATATTGTACCGTTCTATTATGTTTAATTGATTTGTTTTTTTTTTACACTAGCTTCAGAAACCTCTAATCTTCGTAATATATCCCGGCTTGTAAATGTTTTCGTAAGCACAAGGGCCTTCACTTCGTACTTGTTTACGTTCATGTACCACTTTTAAATAAAAAATTACAGTATTGTAGGTCAAATGTACCATTATTGCATAAAAACACTTAAGAAACATAAAATTACTAAAAAAAATAGAGTGCGTCTAATAATATGGCCAGGGACTGTACTGTCCTTTTCAAAAAATCCCAATACAATGCATAGAATTTGGTAGGGGTCTCAAATAAAAAGAAAATATTTTTAAACTTTTTAATTTTTTACCGCTTTCAGCAGTTCCATATCTATTGTGAATTAATTACTATTGTGACTTTTATAAAAGAGTACGGTTCAATTTGTTCCCTTTTATTATGATATTATTCTGTATAATCGACTAATGTACCACGTAATTATTTTTAGTTCGATTGCGTACACGCTACAGTATGTGACAATTCGAGCCCTTATACAAGAAATTAATTATGAAATTCAGGTGATCATAGAAGGGCTTTTTACCTCTCAGTGGGGTGGTGTAAATGTGGTCGAACTTAATGCTGGCAAAATTATATACGGTGGTGATAAAGGTGCTTGGCCTCTTGTGATTTTAGGTAATACAAACACACTTTCGTAATGTTCTCGGCGTATAAATCAATTATACAATGAAATTAATTATAAAAAAATTTCTTCAAAATAATTATGAATAAATGATGATTTAGATGCTAATTTCTATAATTTGTAAACAAAAAAAATTATTTTGTATTAAAGAATACATACAAAGTGATACCATATATGGTTAAAAATTTATTAAATTACCAATATTCTTGAACTCTTTTTTTTAATTCACTTTGCTTTTAATATACAGATAGATATGTTTTAAAAATACTCTTAGTACAATATTTTTGTTTCATTGATCAGTTATTTAATTTCACAGTTTTCTTTTCTTTTGCTTTCGATTTGTTATTTAATTTCGGTATAATCTCTAATGAAAATTCTTTCTCAGCATAGCAATTCATACTTTTAGTAAAGGGCCTTCCTTGGAACTGAATACAAATTTGCACATTTAAAATTAATTACAATATTCTAGTTAAAAAAAAATTACAATCAGAATTAAAGTGACTACAAATAGAATGCATTTGTCATTTTAATTAAAATTTAGAAAAAAAAAAAAAACAATTAAATCTTAATGATGATTTTACAAAAACAGAAAAAGAAGTCATAAAAAATACATTTTTTTTACACAAATTTTTTTACAAATCTACAGTAAATATCTAGACTGTGATTACATAATTTTTAATTAAAACGATATGATATTCTTTTCTGTTTTATATTTTATTATGTTTTATCGCTTTTGTTTTGTTAAAATTTTACTCAAAACAACAATGGAAAGACATTATCAAAGAAACATTTTGTTTAATTAAAGTTTATATATCTGTTAAATACACATACATTTTTATATATAAAATCTGCTTTTATAACAATGAAAACGTAAAAACGAGTAATAATTGCCAAAGTCAAGTATATAAAGAGAGCACTCGGAGCGTATGATTTATTTTAGTTTGTTGTGAAAGTAAATGCAACATTAATTATACGTTCTGTAGGACTATAAATTTCTTTTTTTGTTTTTATTCTAAGTACATTTTATTATTTTTAAAACGAGCTTTTATTTTTTATTTATGCCCTTGAACATTAAAAACAATCAAAGTGTGTTATATTTCTGCAAATGTTGTGAATAGCATTTACTTTACACTGTTGTGCGTAAGTTAACGTACTGAATAGAAAAATGTACTCGTACAGAAAAATTTTTGTTAATACGTTTGTAACCCAAATACATATCTGTGGACATTAGACAAAACGTCTTCTTTATAAATCAAAAACTTTTCAGTAGAGCAAAAAAACAGTTAAAAATGCTTAAAAATAGAAGTTATTGCTTAGAAAATCAAAGAAATTTTGAACTTGGATATTATACACAAATACTTAACGAACATTATGCAACCTTTTTTTCCCTCTAGAAGCAATAGTTTTCTTTAAAACTACAAAAAATTAATTTAAGACTTTTTGTTAAATAGATTTTAAAGAAAACAATTAGCTTCCACCATACAAGTCGTTTTGTCACAAATTTTTTTTGATTAAATTTGAAAATTATCTTAATGGCTTAAGTCAAGACAAGTTGTTTTGTTAAAATGGAATACGGAAAAAAGGTTGAAAGAAGTTGATCTGGAAAATATATTTCGGTTTTATAAAAAAAAATATTTCTATTTTTCCCTACAATATGCAAATAATTAAAAGATAATAATAAAGGTTAAAATATGTTTTTTATAGATATTCAATTTTTCAAATTTTTCTTAATTCTCTGAGAGAATTCGTTTTGTCAAATTGAAATTGGGGGAAAATCTGAAATAGGTCGATTAGTCACTGCATATCTTGCGTTCCAAAGGTCGTAGAAATGCGGGGATTAGAGCAAAAGAAGGACAAGGAAATTCTATATTTACGATAAAAATCTTGGAAAATTGTCTTATTTCGAGAGAAGACGTTTTTTCAAAATTCCACAGATATATAAATTCTCTGATACTGCCTAAATTTTTGTCATTTGTTTTAAATTTTAAAGCGTGAAAATTGTAATGAGTTATCTGTTTATTTTGAGAAATAACTTTAAAGTTTCATTACACAGTTCAACACAAAAAAAAAAAAAAATAACCCGTGTCTCCCAGTTTTGCCCAAGTCATGAAATTTTTTGTATGGGCCCAAAACATTTAGAGCATCGGTGTCATTTTTGCGAAAAAGTGACAATTTTCTCATATCCTGCAAACCGTTCGGAATTTTGATTTACTTTCTGAGGCAAAGTTGTAGCTTTTGTAATGAAGAACAAAAAATTTTAAAATAAAAATAACTTCACCTACAAGACCAAAATCGGAAAAAATAATCTTTTACCTTTTATCCTCTGTTTAGGTTCAATTGTTTTTACGCATTTTACGGTTATATTTACGGCATGTTGAGTAAGCAAATCACGGAGTTATTAATCGTTTTTACACTAATTTTACGCTTTCCGATTCAAATCATCAATAAAACATAGACATACTTTGTGAGATATAGTGCCTATAGAAAACCTTTAAAAAGGTACTGTCCTTTTTAAGAACGGTCGTCAAATGGTTCCACTGACTGAAAAGTCAATCAATGGATAACTCTAAAATATGTATTTAAATCAAATTCCAAGTATTTCCATAACAAACAGTTTTGGGCTAAAAAATTACGAACAACTACTTTGCATTTACCTTGAACTTTAGTAATTGATATCTCAGATTTCAACAATATGGTTTCCCGTACACTAATTGTGTATAAGACTGATCACTGTGAGATGACATGTTGATGCTTAATCTCGCCATTTTTATTAATATCCAATTCACAAAAGTTATTGATTCCTTCTAGATAGTTAAAAAAAACAATTTTTCTCATTCTAATAAATAAAGTCTGACAGAAAAAAGCCTTTCTCTTTGCAAATGATATTTAAAATTGTTAAGTTTAAAAAATTCTTTTAGTTATAATTTCATTTCCTATTTTGATTTCCTTAATTGTGCTCCAAATTACTAAGGAATCTTTTCTTTTCATTAGTTTTAATTGTGCACTAAAAACCAAAGTTTTAAACATATTTTGTTGAATCAACAAAACAACTTTTAAAACATACAAAAACTAAAATATTTAAAAGTTTTCTAGAAAATTTTGTATTTTTGTTCTGATTTTTTTAAGTAAAACTTTACACTTAAAAAATTATTTGAAAAGTAAAATAAAACTTTGAACAATTAAAGGCATACAGCGAACTTAAAATTTATATTTAACAAGGCCCAGTAGATAATACTTCAAATTCTATTGTAATAACGTCTCTAATATTAATTAAAAACTTGCATATACAATTCGAATTAACTTCCTCAGATATTAAAATAATTTAACAGCTCATTAAACTTCGGTAAAAACAGGTCTTTAAAGCTTGTAACCTAAAAAGAAAACTTTAAATCGTACGATATATGAAAATCTTCACTCACAGCTCGATGCAGATTTCGTACGTTGTTAATATCAAGCGATTTTTCTTTGTAATATTTCTGAAAAATTTATAATGCCTTTGGTTTGTCGTAGTCATATAGTCTTACCTCGAAGGTGTATTATATTATCTTCATGTAATCATTGATGAAAATAACGAGCTGTCATGGCACATTGTTGAGAATGGTTAAACCTTAAGGGCCTGTGTTGATTTTAAATAAAACGCAAATTATTTAGAAAATTATTGTTTTTTTTTATTATGATAACTTAGTATATGTCAATTATGTGTGGAATGAAATATCGGTCAAATAGCGGTCGAGACTTCGGTGGCACAACTTCGTTCGATAATTTAAATTTTCGATGACGCTGAGACATTATTGAGGTCCTATGCCACTAATGTACCGAATTGTCTCATCTTTTAGCACCTGGCTTATTGACGTACACCTTTTATTTCAAATAACTCCAAAGAAAGAAGTCCGTATAATTTCGGCGGTCAATTGATATCGCCATCACATAAGATAACTTGGCCTTTGAATTTGTAGCTCAAAAGACCCATTGTTTCGTTAGCTGTGTTGCAATGTATTGCCCTTTTAAAAGCACATATCGTCCACATCCATATCTTCTAATTCGGGCCATTTAAAGTGTTGAAGTGGACGGCTCTTCAGCCACACTATCGTGAACAGCAGCAATATTTTTTGCAGTACGAGCTGTACGTGCATGCACTGGTATTTTCAAATCTCTTACAGATCCGGTTTGCTCAAATTTTTGCACGATTTTTCCGATTGTACCCACATTTGGACGATTAAATTGACCGAAAAAATCACAAAGTGCACGATATTCATTTTGGTTTGAACGCCCATTTTCATAATAAGCCTGAATAACTTTGACGCATTGCTCGATTGTGTATCTTTTTATGGTTCAAATTGAGTTAGTCTGAAATGGAGATATACCAAATGAAATGTAGATCAAAAACTTGACCGTTTCGTGTGCTTTACATTTAACATCAGGGCTTACATTTTAACCACCCGATATATCAGCAATAATTTATTTATTTCATTATTATTTTGATGCTGCAAAAGCAACTCTGATTTAAACTGACTACTAACAATTTGTGAAAGTGTAACATAAAACCAAAAAAAATTTATTATTATTTCTACATATAAAATAGCAAAACCCCTATAAATTTCTAAAACTTGAAAAAAATAGTAAATTCTCTCATAAATATGGCTTAAAATTTAGGACAAACCGCATACTGTTCATAGACACTTTACAAAAGAGATTCTCCCCTTTTTATGAATTTACTAATAAAGCCTTTTATTTTTTGCAAACCACCTAAAAGAAGAGAACAAAAAACTTGACCAACTTTAGAAATAAAAAGGGAATTATTTTTGTTTTACTTATCAGCAGTTAAATGAAAAAAGATACCCCCTATTTTTCTTTTGTTTGTTACACATTTCATTATAAAACTTATTTTTGATTTAATGAATGTAATGAATTAATAGAGAAATCCTTTTTTTCTTTTTTTTATTTTGGTTTTTTTTCCACATCCACTGGAAATATTTTTGTTTAAAAAAAATTAAATTCAGAGGCTGTTTTTTTGCTTTTTCTAAACGTAAAATTCTCTTTATCAATTTTTTTGCAAATCTGGAAATGATTTTAAATATTTTTTTCTTTTTATTTTTCCATTAAAATTTTAACACAATTTTATTATTATTTTCTGTTTTTTTTTTTTTTATTTTAAAAAATTCAAAGAGGGTTTAATTCAACCCAAATCAAAGAGTATTGAATATGACACTCGTTGGTTTTACATTTTTTAAATGGGTTTTTAATAAAGACTGAAATTCTAATGGTAAAATTCGAATTATTAATAGAATTGTTAACAACGTTTTATTTAATATTTTTTTTTCTTCATAAAAAATTGCAGAAAATTCATTTGGCTGTTAATGATGAAGACGTTTTTTTAAAATTGTAATGCTTTAGCATTCAAAGCAGCACTGTTTTCTGTACACTTCTGATAGTGAGTTCTTAGCAGTGACCAGATGACATTTTCGTATTACTAATACTCTTTATAATAAAATTTTAATTGGAAAAAAGACTAAAATTGTACACGACTATTCCTAGAAAAATTTATTAGTGACATTGATTGCCTCATGGAAAATCATGTCACGTTAACAGTTTCATACACACAGAACTGGCCTTTACAACCCTGTGTCAGGATTACGGCCTAGCTTCTGGCAGCACACGTGTTTTGTATGTTATCTTTTATCTATGAGTACCGGGACCTACAGTTTAGTGTCGACTCCGAAAGACTTACTTGAGAAGCTTGTTCATGGCAATTAGTTACTCTCAGAGCTTTTGCCAGAAGACTGCTGAGAGGTAGTCGCCCAAAGAAATAATCTTTTTCATATTTCTTTTTTTTTTGAAGATATCAGAGCCTGGTGTCGAACCCAGGGCTCATGTCTTAGTAAGCCAACACACTAACCACTTGACCACGGCGTTAGTTAACAGTTTCGTTATTGTTCAATAGGGTTATCAGAAAATTTTTTAGATTACTTTCAAAGAAATTTTAAGACACTAGTATTGAGTTAGTCGAAAGTAATATAAAATCTTATTATAAAAAAATTTGTTACAAATGTATCGTATTTACAAACGTACTTTAAAATTATTTACAATAGGAGTATAAGTTATTTTTATGCTATTTTGTATTACGGATTATATGTGTTTAATAACCTGCATGAAGTATACCTGTCCTACTAAATTTATTACACTCAGGCTGCTTGTAAAGCCACGAAATAACGAAAATGTGAAAAATTTCTTGAACGGCGGCATTTCAACGAAGTATACAAGTTCTGTTCGAAGAAAAGTATAAAACCGTGATATTCGTGTGTAAGTAAGTAAAATTTTAAATCACCAAGATGCATTATAAAAACAAAATTACAATTGTGCATACAGAATACGCACTGCAGAATTATAAGAGTCATAAAGATTGAAGAATATATATTGCTTTACATACATACATAATTACAACGCTGTGACAGGATTATGGCCTAGTTTCTCGAAGCAATCATGTTGTATGTGCCAATTTTTATCCATGAGTCCGGGACCGAACGACAAACTTGAGAAGCTTGTTCATGGCAATCAGTTACTCATAGAGCTTTTGCCAAAATTCATATGTATATGCATTTGTACGAATGTATTCATATGTGCTGCAATAGAGAGCATCAATGAGCTGTTAATGTTGATGTATTCAACATGATGATTGACAGACTGACTGTTATGATACAGAGCCAAAAGCTCTTAAAAAGCCTATGTGCATAGCTGCCAGATTTGACGATTTATCGTCATTTTGACGATTTTATGACACAAAAATAGCATCTTGAAGATTTGACGATTTTTGGCCTTAATTTGACGATTTTTATTTATTTTGACGATTTTTAGAAATTCAATATTTGCAACGTTTATTTCTTTGAATTCTTTAATATTGTTACAATTATTATCACACTATTTGTAACTATTGCTTTTGGGAATTCAAATGTAGAATATTACTCTATTTCTGAAATGATTTTTATATATTTTTCACACAAAAAAATCCAAAATTGGCTTTTGGAAATTCAAATTAATAAACTCAAATGTAGAATATTATTCTATTTCTCAAAGGAATTTTATGCTGTTTTTACACAGTAAGATATTATTATTGGAAATAAAGCCAAGATCAAACATTTTGATTTGGTAAATTATAAAGATAAACAAATTTTTAAACTTTGTGGAAGATATATTTTTTGAAGAAATATAAAAACGTACTATTATTATTTATTTCATACTTTTTTTTTAGAACAATGTGCCCAAATAAGATTTGATTTTAAAAACGAATATTTAAGTACTTAATATATATTAAACAAAGAAAATTGTTCGCTTTATGAATGAATTTTACCATTTTATAGAAGAATGTGAAAGGCAAGAGCTAAAATCTGGATTAAGACAGTTATAGTTATTCAGTTTAGAGAACAATTTCGCTCAAAATAACTATAAATTGTTAGATTTCAAAAATATCAGAAATAAAAATGAGAAACTCCACTCTTTTTTCCTAACTCTATCTAAATTTATTCCGAAAAAAAAAAATAGATTTACTACATTATTTTGAAAACTGAAAACGGCAAATAAATCTAAAAAAATAAAAGTCGTCTTTGGAGGCCATTATGTTTACAAAAAACCATTCTAATGTAATGAATTTAGATTGATTAAATTAAAATTGTAATTAATATAAAATTGTATCTAAACTGACTAAAATATGTAATGGTAATGCATGTGTTTAATAAATATAATATATTTTTGATGGTTTTTTTTTATTTAGGTTTCGAAATTCTATATACATTTGTACTGTCAATTCTATTTTTCAGTTTTACTTAAATAAAAACAAAAGTTTTATTAAAAAGGTGATATTTTTTATTTATATTTTGTTGACGATTTTTTGACGATGTTAAGCAATCAATTTGACGATTTTGACAATTTTTTTGTCGATGTTTGACGATTTCGTGGTCAATTTATCTGGCAGCTATGCCTGTGTGTAGTAAAAAGATTGTGAAAGAGAGAGAGAGAGAGAGAGAGAGAGAAAAGTACATGATGAGTTAATTTAACAACATCGGCTGTTTTTACATACTGTGTTTATGGCTACTTAATTGTATTATTCTAGTGTGTTCTTGCTTTTGCATAACTGTGTGTAAGTGAGAATTTGTATTTGTAATGCGGTTGTTTAAAATATTTGTTCGGATGTGCAGTTCAATAAGCTGAAAAACCTCAAACAAACTACGAGAGCTGAGTTGTATGTTCATGTTGACATAAAAACAAATATTGAAACACACACATACACAGACAAGCATGTTTTTTTATCTTAATGTAATTAACATTAATGCCTTATATATGTATGTATGTGTGTTTAAATATTTTAAACTACAATTTTCTATAAAAAAAGAAGGATATTTTAAAACATTGTGATTGTTTTATGCCTACACATGCTTTGTATGTATTTAAAGTATTATTTTTAATTTTTTCAATTAAAAGCTTTAAATCTACAAAATGTGTTAATATGTTGAAATGATGTGACAATTTGATGTTATATGATGACATTTATATGTACATTATGTATTCAATAATTTAATTGTAGACATACGACTTTTATTTTTTATTAAATACTAATATTGTATTACTCATACACACTGTTGCAGAATAAAGACATTTTCTTTTCCACAAAAATGTTTAGCATTTTATTATTACTCGCATTTATATAAGTCTTATGTAAAATATACATACACATATATTCGTATATGTGTATTTTCCTATATGTTTTTAACTTGACCGAAATTAAAGAAGTCACTGAAAGACAGAAATGGTTGGACACATATTGTATGAATGCTAGCTTTCCATTAATATGTTTAAGGAGTCTCATATACTCACCGGAGAACACATAGAGCCTTAGTACTGCTAGTATTTATAAGGATGGCAATAGGTCTTCTGATCACACAGTAAACTCAAGCAGATAACATAGATTATTATAAGTCACAGTGTCATGGACAAAATTAAACAACAATAGAAGAACAAACCACAGAGATATGTACATATATAATCGAATTTGTCTTTATCTATAAAATATAAAACACTACAAGTTGAAGAATGGACATAATAAAAGAAAATTAACTGTTAGTGGCTTTTGGGTTGGTACTTTTTAGCTGCGTTATTAACTCTTCTGCATAACCTTTAAAAAAGTTAGGGGCACCATAAAAAAAAATCATGACATTTATAAAAAATAGTGTCGAGATATCGATTCAAGGTCTTTGGACCATCAAGGTTTTAGCAAATCAGCCTTTAAAGTTTATCACTAATATCATATCGGACGTACGGGACTAACCCAGTATATTTAGTCCAAACAATTTCTAGTTGTCAATATATGATTCAAAAACAAACCACGTAAGAGATATTATGGAGTTATGAGAGGTTAACCAAGAAAACGAGTACTAATGGGCAGGGATATATTTTCATACTGTACATAATTTTCATATATATATAATATAAATATATATATATAGTATACGATAATATTTCCATCACTACTACATTTTCTACGTTTTGTTGCGTCCTCGGCTTATCTACTAAAGTAAGTAAAATGATGAGTCCAAAGAATTTACCATCTTCCCAATTAACCTAAACACTCGTATTGTATATTCTTCATCCATTACCTGCCTAACTTATTTTGCTTCATTATACTTTTAAAACATTTTTTCTGCCATTCTGATGCAAAAAAGGGGAAAAAAGTATGTGGCTCCAGCTGCATTAATTATTGTAAAAGCAATTAAAAACTAAATTCTAAAATAAAAGGAATAAGAAAGAGAGAATGAAAGAAAAAATTAAATTATATTTGTAATACAATGCCAATTGTTTTATAGAATTTGCATAACTCATACGTCACATGGGTCAGACATAAATTGTGGTCGAGAGTTGAAATTAAAAATAAAAGAAGATATAAATAAAACGAAAGTAAATACAAGTTTTGTAGTCACTGACTATAGACAAATATTGTTTTATCTATTTCAGAAATTTATTTGTTTGTTTGCTTGTCTGTGGGCACATAATATTGGGTGTTTAACAAAATTTGCTATTTAAATTTCTTTTTTCGTTTTAAAAATGTTTGAAAATAGATGTTAGATTTGCTCTTAAGGCAAGTTTGTTAAATATTAAACAAGTTGCTTGGTTTCGGCTATCTTAAATTATTTTTAAAAACAATGAAACATTTTTGTTTAAAAAGTAAAAAAAAAATTTAATAGATTTTAAATAATTTAAAAGTTAAAGTATGTGTGTTTTGACACTGAAATTAATCTCCTTAAATATTATTTATTATGCGTTTTCATTTAAAAGATTTACACATGAATTTTTAGATA
Organism: Metopia argyrocephala; assembly: GCA_963576795.1. Taxonomy (NCBI): domain Eukaryota; kingdom Metazoa; phylum Arthropoda; class Insecta; order Diptera; family Sarcophagidae; genus Metopia; species Metopia argyrocephala. Next base: position 8,669,058 of record OY756208.1, read on the forward strand.
CACTTAAATATAACTCACCAAAACGAAACAAATGTAGTCACTTTTTTTTATTAATAAGAAAGTAAATAAGTAACATATTTTTAATTTATCCTAAGACAACAATATTTAAATAAATTTTAATACAGATAATCTGCCTAGTCTACTAGTCGCTGTCGTCTAGTGGTTATTTTATATATAAAAAATAAAACATTCTGACGTGTGCATGAAAATCGTCGATACACGTGGATTTTTGTTTTTTCTTCCCTTTCCGAAAATGTATATTTGGTTCATAGGACAGAACAAAAGCTCGTTTTTGTAACGCGGTGTTAGCGGTCTTCTGACAACAGAACTGAGAGTAACTAAGAAAGAACAATAACTAGCATTGGATAACTTTCCAAGTTTTCTTTTTCCACTGCAGCATCATGTTATTAATGGGTAAAATAATATTAGCATACTTTTCAGCGTTTTTAATTTTCATTATTTACTACTACTACAAATTTGCAATCGTTAGTAAAATACCTTCTATTGATCCTATCAAGTTCAAATAAATTTATTTACTCTTTTAGCGGATGGTAATTATTTTTCAAATGTTAATAAATTAATCACTATGTAATAACCATTTCAAAATATTTCTAAAAACTCCTAAAAATGTGCTAATTTTACAAACCAACTTTCTTTTTTAGTCGCAGTACTTTAGTGGTTAGTGTGTTGGTTTACTAAAACAAGAGCCCAAGATTTAAACCCTAGCTTTGACATATAAAAAAATATAAAAAGAAACTATTTCTTTCGGCTACTACCTCTCAACAGTCTTCTGACAAAAGCTCAGAAGCTTTAAACTATAGGTCCCGGTACTCATGGATAAAAATTAACACACACATGTGTGCTGCGAGAAGCTAGGCCGTAACCCTGACACACGGTTATAGTGGCCAATTTAGTATTTGTGTATGTAATCTGATTAGTTGAGGTGGATTAAACAGATAAACCAATTCTATATTCAAATTATAAGAATATTTAAGCACGAAACCACTTAATATTTGCTAAATTATTACTTTCACATTGAATATTCATAATATAGCTACTCTTACAGATTAGGACAATTAATTTTATAATTTATTTATGTAACGTTTTAGAAATTCCAATAAAAAGGTATAAGTATATAAAAAATATGTAATTTAAAGAGATGATCCGAATAGAAAGGCTCCAAGACAACTGAAATTGTTTGATATTTGTATTACGGTTTTAAAACCAAGTATTTTAAGGTAAAACAAGCTTCATTAGGATATATTTTTGGGGTTTTTCCCATGTAAGGGCCTCTGCTATTATAATTCGAACTAGATCGAACAAAACTATGGGATACAGAAATTTATTTTATCTCTCTGTGTCTACTGTCTACTTAGCAAACCTCCTGCTTTTCTAATTGTGGCGAGCAAGTTTGGAAAATTGATTTAAGTCTTTAAAAAGAAAACAAAAAAAAAAAAAAGAAAAAATGATTTTGGGGAATTATTTAATTTTTATTACAGGGAAACTTCTTGCAAATGATATAATAAACTAAAAACATAAAATGACACAAATTCTTTTAATATTATTTTGAGTAAAATGTGTGAAAGCACATAGTATGACTTTGCTGTATAGAATTGTTCTTTATCAAATAGATTTAACGCAGCAAATCCGAGTGATCCCTATATAAAACTGGTAGAAAGATATCCTGAAAAGAGAAACAACTCTTTTTGAATTATTATGTGGTTCCTTTATATTTTCCATTTTTAAAAATTTCTCTTCAAAACATCCTTGAATATTTGATTTCCCCCAATATACGTATTTGCCTCTGCCATTATTACATGTGTTGGCTTTAAAGCAGAGAAAGAAAAAAAAAGGATAAAAAACGCAACAACACAACATTTGTATTGTGGGTTGTTGTAGTAGATTTGTTTTTTTTTAATTTTACATGTTTCAGTGCAACATTTGTTTGTTTTTTACACAGCAACAGTAGCCATTGTTGCAACAACGTTGAAAAAAGAAACGTAGACCAACTTTATCTATTTGTTTAACTGTTTTGTGTAATCCGAACTATTTTTTTAGACAGTTTGTGTGTGTGTTTCTCTTGTTATTATTTTTAGTGTAAATGCATGCCATGATTGTGTGTTTTATTTTTTTTTTTGTGTTTTCGTGTTTCACTTTTTAGCAGAGATGGAAGTATATTTTATATATTTTGTTTCAGTAATATGTTACCATTTATTTAAATTATTTAATTTTAGTTTTTTATTAAAATTTTATACCATATACTACACCCACATAGACTCATTATATAAGAAAAATGAAAACTCGTAAGTTGGTGTTTTATATTTGCTGGTTGCTGCTGATCGTAAATTTACGGGCTGGTTTGTGTTTTTTTTTTGTTAAGGAAAATATGGTAAAATGTGTAGCAGCAAACTATAAAAAATAGAAAGCGAAAAAATAATTGGCTCTTGCCATCAGGCTTGCTCTGTGGTTTTAATTAATAATTTCAATTTAAATAAGATTTGAGTGCAACCAGCATACAAATGAAGTAAATCGCACAAGCAATGGCAACATAAAGAACATGGCCAAGAAAAGAAAAAAAAAAATTATAAAAAATAATATATAGAGAAAATTATGACCATTTTTGTGGTGGTTTGTAATGTTCTACTTATTTTTCAATTATTTTTTCTCTACAATTGATTAAGAGAATAATTACTTTAAAAAAGAAGGGAATTTCTTGGCAAAAGAAAATGTTTTATATTGCACTATAGAGCATTATAAAATAATTTCTTAAATAGCTTTACATAACGCTCTACTGGATGCCTTTATAATTACTAAGTTATATGAAAATGTGGATGTTTTTATTTAAATACAAAGCAAAGAGTAGACTTTTGCTACTGGTAATGATAGTCGGTTCTTTAATATCTCATCATAGATGATATCCTTTTTAGCTCGAATGCAACCTCAGTCATTCGATATTGATGGAAATTGTAAATAATTTTAGAATATTTTTTTTTAATTGTTTATTTTGCCCTCAGATCTCAGGCTACTGTGTTCTGCTGTTATTTTTAAAACTGTAAACAGAATAAGAAGTAAGAAAGACCAAACGTATCCATGTGGTAATATCGAATTATCCTTAAATGTAACCTACTTAAATACTCTTGAAAGGGAACAATTGTAAGAGTTTGGTCGAGAATTAAAAATAGTAAATCTGAAACCAATTAATTCAGTCATAATAAATCCCTAATTAGACCAATCAGTGTGAAGAGCAACATTATCTCAATGACTAATGAATGCTAGTTCCTGCAATACAAATACTCGACATACTAATGACTTATCATACCATACAAAATTATGCGCCAACTATTCTGTTAATGTCGTGCGTTTCATTGTTCTATCGGTACTACTTATATAATCGGATTTGATCTGATGAAATAAAAGAGTTCTGTGTGCTGTGTTGCTTTTTTTGCCGCTCCGTATTATTTATTGTTTTAAGTGGTTGTAACAACTGTTTTAATATATTGATTGGTTTTAATGTGACCAGTGTGCTTTGAAATTGTTGGCGACAAAAATTTTATCCTGTTTTATAAGGTTTTATTTGGATAATTAGCAAATATTTTTTGTATTGTTTTCTATCATATTCATATTTATACATATATAATATTTGTTTGGTGAATATACTGAAATTTGCATTTCTGGAAGCAGCTGATCGTTGTTAGTACTCTTAGTTACATCTGCTATTTTACAAAGTTGCTGTTTTGGAGTTTTATATGCAAGCTGGTTTGTGCACTTGATAAAGCTTTTTAGTTTCGCCATATACCATAAATCTATTTAGCTGAATAATATCAACCCAGCGAACATTTTTTTTTTTTTACGTCATAAATTTTTGTAATTTCTTTTACTAATATGGATTGCTTGAGCCCAAATTGTAATATTACGGCAAATGATAGAATGATTTCTTGTTGGTTGTGCTTAGGCAATTTCCACGTAAAATGTACGGCACTTAAACCACGTGATGCAGATGCACTTTTGGATCCAGCAAAGTCACTACACTGGACTTGTTTTAATTGCAAGAAAATCAATATTGAATTTTATAAATTTTTTAGAAGCCAAAAGAGTGAATTTGATCAACTGCATAAGGAGTTTCTGTCTGTACAATCTAAACTGGCGAAATTTGGGGATTTATTTAATAATTTCCAAGGCTTGGAAAAATTTATTAATTTAGATTGTAACAATTCTCCTAAAAAGAGGAAAAGAGCAAATAAGTTACCCGAAAATCCCTCTTTAAACATTGTATCTGTCCCTACTTCTGCAAATTCAGTTGCTAGTCCTGGTTGTCCTGCTTCATCAACATCATTAAATAGTTTACCCATAATTCAGTCTTTAAATAATATATCCATTCCTACTCCTGCTAATTCCATTGCTCTTAGTGCTGGTCGTTCTACATCTTCACCATCAAATGTCGTCCAGTTAAATTCTTCATCAGGTAATATAAATAAGGAGTCTTCTACCACAAATGACGGGACATTAGATAACCAAATTATTCATAAACCGCTACAAGCTATCCCACCACGGAAAACTGTATTTGTTTCAAGGTTGACATGTGATACAACGGCAGAGGATGTTGATTATTATATTAGATCTAAATTTGGTCGAAATATTGATATTCGCATACAAAAATTTTCATTTTCTACACCCAGGTCCATTTCATCGTTTAAAATATCCACCTCACATGTTGATTTCAATGTTATTGTCGACTCTAACTTTTGGCCTGATAATACTTTAGTTCGCGAGTATATATATAAAGAAAAAATTATGTCTAATAAAATTGGTGTACTTCCTCATCAAGAACAAAATGCTTCAAAAAACTAAATTTTATATCAACTGACTCAATATCATTACTCTACCAAAATGTTCGCGGCTTAAGAACAAAACTGTCAAATTTATATTTGGAAAGTTTTGACTGCAATTATCATATCTTGGCTTTTACTGAAACTTGGCTTGATTGTTCATTTTTAAATACTGAAATACTTTGTAATAAATATTGTATTTATCGTCGTGATCGTGGCTCTTATGGTGGTGGTGTCCTCATAGCTGTTTCTAGTACTATTTCATCTGAACTTTTTATATTTGATTCATTTCCTAATATCGAGTTTATAGCTGTTATTATTAAACTTAAGAGTCGAAGAATATTCATAACATGCTCATACATTCCCCCCTCATCACCGCAAGACTTATACATCCAGCATGCTGAAGCTGTTAGAATAGTTGCCTGCTCTGCCAGTGAAAATGACTCCCTAATTATTATTGGTGATTTCAATATTCCTTCCATATGTTGGAATTTTGAGAATGGATACTATATTCAATCAACGATTAATGATAGATTCACTGATTTTTTCAATATCTTGTATGATATGAGTTTATTTCAAATTAATGGAATACTTAATGACTATTCTAAAATTCTTGATTTAATATTTGTGAATAATACGGACGAATGCTCTATTAACCGTTGTGATCCTATTTGCATTCCTGAAGATCGTTTTCATCCTACCATTGCATTGAATATCTATGTACCAGCTGAACTACGTAAAACACATCGTAATAAAGTCTTCTGTTTCCATCGTACGGATTACAATAAATTCAACAACTTATTGTCAAATGTTGCTTGGGATTCAATAATTTCTGGAAATAACCTTGATGACATTATATCAAATTTCTACGCTGTATTACATCACTGCATTTCTGAATCGGTTCCTACAACATTCGCTCTTAATAATAAGAGTCCACCATGGAATAGCTTATACTTAACTAATATTAAAAACAGGAAGAATAAACTTTATAAAAAATTTAAATTATCTGGCTCTTCTCGTGATTACCTAAATTATTCAATTGCACGATCTAATTATATCACTGCTAATAAATTGGCCTACAATAGCTACATACACCGAATGAGAAGAAATATAAAGGAAAACCCAAAGGCTTTTTATAAATTTATTAACTCTAAACGTCGTGTCAATACATATCCCAAGTATTTAAAATTTGGTTCTCGTAGAGCTGAAGATGATATATCCATAAGCAACTTGTTTGCTGAATTTTTTGCTACAACTTATTCTAAAAAATCATTTAATAATCAAACCTGTTATCCGTATTCTTTATCTCAATCATCAAATATTCATCTTTCGATTATCTCTTCTGAAACTGTTCTATCTAATCTACTGTCAATTCAAAGTTCACCTACCCCTGGTCCTGATGGTATACCTACCTGTATTCTTAAGCATTGTTCTGAAAATCTTTGTGGTCCCCTAACGGCAATTTTCAACAAATCTATTGATTTGGGTTATTTTCCATCTGATTGGAAGAAGTCATACATAATTCCTTTGTTTAAAGCTGGCAGTAAACTGGAAGTTTCAAACTACAGAGGCATAGCAAAATTAAATGCGATTCCAAAACTCTTTGAAAAAATTGTGACTGACTCTTTATATTATCAAATATCGTCACTCTTAACTTCATATCAACATGGCTTTCGTAAATTTTGTTCAAGCTATACTAATATCCTGGAATTAACAACTAAAGTTAATGAAGGCTTCGTCAACAATCATCAAACTGATGTTATCTACACAGATTTTAGTAAAGCGTTTGATAAAGTTAACCACGATCTTTTGCTCTATAAACTATCTTCCATGGGCTTTAGCAACAATGCTGTACGTTGGCTAAAATCTTATCTTTCTGGAAGAACTCAACAAGTGAAATTTGAAAATATTCTGTCTAAAATCATTGATGTTCACTCCGGAGTACCTCAAGGGAGCCATCTTGGTCCAGTTTTATTCTCATTATTTATTAACGATCTTCCATCTGCTATTATTCATACTAATATTCTCATGTATGCTGATGATGTTAAGATTTTTTATTCGTTTGATAGCATATCTGGTCAGTCAGCACTTCAAGGAGATATTGACAATTTTTTACAGTGGTGTGATGCCAACTTATTGGATTTAAATATTAATAAATGTAAACACATGTCATTTTATCGTTCACTGAAACTTGATACGTCATATAATTTTAAGGACAAAATCCTGGACAAGGTGTTAAGCGTAAATGATCTTGGGATCTTATTAGATCATAGACTTAAGTTTTGTGAACATATTTCAATGATGGTGAACAAAGCAAATGGAGTTTTAGGATTTATAAAGCGTTGGTCAAAAGAATTTACTGATCCCTACGTAACAAAACAACTATACACTTCTTTGGTACGCCCTATTCTTGAATACGGGTCTATTATATGGGATCCATACTTTCTCACTTACGTTAACCTTATTGAATCTGTACAAAAACGCTTCCTTTTATTTTGCTTGAGAGGTCTAGGATGGAACTCATTCGCTCTTCCTTCATATGAGAACAGACTTGCTCTTATAAAAGTGCCTACCCTGAAAAGTCGAAGAACAATGCTAAGTGTATCTTTTCTATTAAGATTAATACGTGGTGAAGTACGTTCTGAGTATTTGTTAAGTAAAATTATTTTTAATGTTCCAATTAGACCGTCCCGTAACTTTCATTTATTATATTTAAAATATCACCGTACTGTATATGCCAACAATGACTCCCTTCGTCAAATATGTTTGAAGTTTAATAATCTTTATCATTTAATTGATCTTTCTGAGAGTAATGATTCCTTGAAAAGAAAAATTATTTTGTATTTAAATCATTATTATTAAATATTTATCATTATTATTTAATATTGTTTGTAAATTTTACTCTAGTCTGTAAGGAACTATTATCCATAGACATAATTAAATAAAATAAAAAAAAATGGCATATTGCACATGCTTTTGTAGTTCATTGTCCAGTGAATTGCATAATGCACTATAGAGAACACTTGTTCTTTTGTGGAACATTCTTCTTACGAAATTTTTCTTGTCAACTACGATGTTAGACCACGTTTTTGGTGGACTAGCCGTGTGACCTACCACTTTAGTCAGATGTCCACAAACACTACTCACTCTTTACCTCTTTCCGGCCTCAGCTACCCAAATGTGTAGGTAAATTTAATGTGTTTTGTAGAGAAAGTTTTGTATACTATATAAATAAAAATATATAAATTCCAAGGGACACATGTGTGTATGTCTAGTTTCTAAACACATAGCACTTGTATGGAAATAAAAATACACTTTTGTGTTATTGTAGGATGAGTTATAATATACTAAAAATCTCATTAGAATCCGCCAACTTTGTAATTACTTGGGAGTTTGTAGGGAACACGTACAGACAACTCATCCAAGAAAATTTTATAAAAATTATTTTATTCCTCAGTCCCAGTGACTGTTTCAAATAAAGTGAGTAAAAATATCATACTTTTATAACAATTTTAAAACTAAAGAAAAACTAGTGTTATTTTTATAATCAGCACAGTTAAAATAATCGGAAAAATTAAAAACTCTCAGTTTTAGCAAATAATGCAAACTCCTCAGATACTCCAATCCTATTTATTTCTTGTTTATAAAATTATTATTTTTTACACTCTCATAAATAAATGGAATTTTTTCAAACGAAAAACACTTACCTAATGAATAAACCAACCGAAATTCATAGTGTAAGATACACCATATCGGATATGTCTTACCTAGAGGTAGAAATTACAAATTTTTTTTACACCGTAGCTAACTATGCACTGATAGATATCCATTCCTTGAAATTACGGCCATAAATGCGGTTTACGCCCATATATGGGTCTTCTGTCTACTATTACCCTAAGTAGTCACAGTGTATACAGTGATGAAAGAAATGACAGCTCAAAAAGATTATAATCAGCTGTTACAGTAACAAGAAACTCAATATTTTATGTATCATTATAATATATGCATATGAGTGCGAAGAGCAAAGAAAATATATATAAAAATTTTGTTGTGGCTATCTTGCTTTGTTGTTCTTATTATAGTTGTTGGAGTTTCGTCACTGTATACACTGTGGCTTAGTGGTGACAATTTTCTTAGAAGCCGTTTTTCGCTGCAATTTTAATGCTAACTCTTACCGGTTGGTCTAGAGCCGACTGTTTTCCCAGTGGTCTTAGTGCCCTTTATGCCTGTAGCGGCCTTAATGCTGACCATTTCTGTAGTGGTTTACTGCAGACTGTCTCCTAGAAATTTCATTGGTGGATGTTACCTCAAGGGGTTAAAAAAATTCTGCTTCGCTAACAATCTTAATACACACTGTTCCCTCAGCAGACTATCTTCACAGCGGTCATAATACGAACTGTTTTCCTAGCGGCCTTGTTTATACCTCAGCCTTAATGCTAACTTTTGTCGATCGGTTTAGGGATGGTTTTAGTACAAGTTTGTGCCGCAATAGTGTTAGTGCCCATGATTTCTGTTTTGATCTTAGTGCAGAACATTTTCCGAGCGGCCTTATTGCTGACTGTTGAATCATTTTTCATCCACATTTAGCTACTTCGTCAGGTGTTGTATGCTTGATTTCATAAAAATTTTTTTTATTTATTTTGCTCCAACAACAACTTTAGATTGTTTTCAAATACATAAGTATTATAATGTTTAACTTGCTCAAAGGTCTTGTGTCCATTAAGCTCAATTGCTAAATAATAAATAAAAAGGACTATTTAAATGTATGTTGAAATAATTGCTTCATTAGTATACTTTTATACACTTATCGATTTTAAGCTTTACAAACTGTATTACCACGATCTTTACGGCCTTAATATTGACTTCATGCAGTCCTTCTAGCATAGAAAACTCTTCTCATCTAGGAATTCCTATTCATAGTATTTTCGGATTGTGTCTACAATTCTTCTTTTTAGTCGCCGTGGTCTAGTGGTGAGTGTGTTGGCTTACTAAGACATGAGCCCTGGGTTCGACACCCAGCTCCGACATCTTGAAAAAAAAAGAAATATGAAAAAAAATATTTCTTTCGGCGACTACCTCTCAGCAGTCTTCTGGCAAAAGCTCTGAGAGTAATTAATTGCCATGAACAAGCTTCTCAAGTCTGTCATTCGGAGTCGACATTAAACTGTAGGACCCGGTACTCATGGATAAAAATTTACACACACAACCTGAGTGCTGCGAGAAGCTAGGCCGTAATCCTGACACAGGGTTGTAAAGGCCAGTTATATATGTATGTCTACAATTCTTTACAGTGGCCCATATTTGCTAGTTTCTATCTTTCATACATAAGATAGAAACTAGTTTTTAATACTTTATAGATAATGCTGAAAGCTTTTATATGTCTAACATGACCTGTTACGTTAATGGGTTTGTATGCCATAAGCTTAACATGAAAAGCCTGTAACTTGTTGCTGCTACATTTTCTACAAGGTGTTGTCACATCATTTACTTTTATTGTACTTTTGCTTATTTCGAGTTTTTAATAAATAGAAATAAGATTTGTGCAAAGTGTATTAATTTATTTGTTCGTAACCATATTCACATATATTACAACACTTTTGTTTGAACAAGATTTACTTGTCGGTTCTCCACTTATTTCCTATTTGCAATGAAGTTGTACATGGTTTTATACAACTCTTATAAGAAGAGTTATTAAAGAGCCAGTTACCATAGCATTAAAAAGTGTTTTTTTTACCTGCTACACTCTTTTCTTGATTTCTATAACTCTCTTTTAAATAAAGATTTTAATTATTTTTCTTTTTTTTCGGTAAATTGTTTAATAAAATTAAATTCCAGCACGAAACTGCATTCCTTTTAAAGAATTTGAGACTATTTGGTTGGGTTTTTGAATGAATGAATAAAATGTAGTAAAAATTGAAGAGGAAATAGTTTAACGTTGCAGGATAAAATTTTTAAAATTAAATGTGGACAAAAGAACATGCATGCAGAGAACCACCACATAGGTCCCAAAATAAATACGACTGTGATCTTTTAAAAACAGAAAATGAAAAAAAAAAAAATTGTAAATTGTAAAAAAATACAGTAAAAATCAATGAAAATGAAACAGGCACGTTATGATTTTAAAACAAAACTTAACTTGTGTTCATTTGGTAAATTTCAATTTCAATCTGAGTTTGTTTTTCTTATTTTCATGTGGATTTTTGGCTTTTATGCCATATTGGTACCAATTCAATTTAGCCATTACCTGCACAGATATGTTTATTCAATACAGTGGCACAAGAGAAGAACGGAACAACAATAAGTCACATAAACAAATGAATATTCCTCACACACGCAAATAATACGCAGTGATAAAGAGATGGATGGATGAATGGCAAGTGGGCATAATAACTAATAGGTTTCATTTGCTTGTTTTGTTTTTGAGTTGTTGTCCTCGTTTTGGTTTTATTTTTTTTCTTATTTTTGGTTTTGCTGTACACCACAGTTTTATTCAATTTGTTGTTTTTATTGTATTTGTGGCTGTTTTTGTTTGATTTCTTTTTTTTTTTTTGTATTTTTTTCCATAAATTCTGAATGAATTTCGATTGAAAAACGCATTTCTCGATACTGTCATAGAGTCTGTATATTTTTCTTTTGTTTTTAACACTTATAGCGTAGTAGTCCATGTGTTGTATTCACAACATCAACAACAATAACTTTAGCAAAAAAAGTCAATTTTAATGAAATTAATACATGACATGCTGACCGCTAGAGTCTTACCAAAGTATTACATTTTTATGCAATGACACATACTCGCACGTTTAAAAGCATGCAGTTGAACCAGCTATTCAATTACAAGAAACACATATGCGGACAGACATTCAATTACCGTGTGAACATAGGGGTGATTTTATAGTAAAACAAAAATTATTAATTTTTTTTAATAGCCAAATATATATTTAAGCTAGACCTAAAGCTGAATTAATTAAAAAGAAAAAAATAATAATAATAATTGTAATTATTATGTTAAACCTTAAAAACATTTTACTACAATAAACTTTATTTTGGTAATGATCAGTACCAAAAATTCTAAAAAATTTAATTCAAACATGAGTAGACTCCATATAAATTCTTTTCAATTGTTGCTAAGTATGGCTCAAATGTGGTGTTATTTATGTTTACAGCCATCGTTCAATAAACTGTCATTAGTTTTTAATTAAAAACCACCCATATTTTGTCACACATGTTACACACGAACTGACAACAAATTCAATTTATATGGTGTAGCAAGTGTGTGGCAATTATTAGTCAGTTCACTTTTAACGTAAAATTCTTTACACAAGTGTATTAAATGTAAGAGAGCCAAAGAGAGAGGGAGAGAGAGAGAGCGCAAGGGAAAAATAGAGTTACTTCTCCCAATTACTATAAACTAATACATTAGTAGCAGCAATGTACACTCAATTTAGATGAGACTGTGTAGGTTATATTTGTATGTGGATCACTGAGTAGGCATAACTGTAGGTTTGTATATCCGGTATTCTATTATATTCCAGCAAACATGAAGTTGCTAAGCCATAAGTCGTTCTTAAGCCCAGCTAAGATTTTGGTTTCCAATTAAAACCAAGTAAAAGGTACTAAAAAAATAGCAGCTAGAGAAAAGCTACTCGTAATGTGTAATAATAATTTACTTACAAATAGTGTTTTTCAATTTTTCTTAACGTAGAAGTGTATAATTAAACAGAACTCTGGCATGACGTTTTTCTCCATACAAGTTGACACATAAAAACGTTTTTATTGCCAATTGTAGGGAGATGATACCCGGCTAGTTGTTATTTTCTTATATTATACTTAAATGTTATTACAGCATTGGGACAACAGGAGACGTTGTCGTCCAACTATATCCACACAGTTTTTAATATTTTATGTTCTACCGATCCACAAGAGCCTTAAGTCACTTGTGTTTCAAGTATTTTCCAATATTTTTATTGAAAGGAATTATAAGACTGTTTTTGGTTTCCAGTTCAGTTTTATCATTTATTGATATAAATAAATTTCAGTCAATTTGTGTTTGTCTGAATATATTTTGAATATTTCAAATTAATTACTCCTTCTTTTATATTTAGGTTTATGGACTATAAATCCTTACAGATTAATACAGTTGTAATATAGACAGTGGAAACAAATTACAAATTAAAATTTTTAACGGACGTTTTCAATTCACAATTATCTACTTAAACAACCAACAAACACACAAAAATTTTAGAGTAATTTTTGTATAAAAGAACGATCATTTGCAATCAATTGTCTTCTGGAAACAAGTTGTAATACAAGGGTTGGTAAGATATCCTTTTACTAGTTAACCGCTACGACCACTTTATGAGATACTTAAGTGGCAAAAACGAAATTTAAAACGTATATGTATTTTTTTAAATAGAATCTTTATCTTCTAAATATATAAAATTGAATGTGTGTTTGTTTATTTGTTTGTTTGTTTATTTGTTTGTTTGTTTGTTTGTACCTTATAGGAGACCAAACCTCTAGACCGATCTGCCTGAAATTTTCACAGCATTTAACTGGGACTCCGGCATGATTAATAGGGTACATTTTTCGACCACGCCCACTTTTTTAAAATTATGTAATTGCTCCCATATAGTTTTTAACAGATTTACTTCAAATTTTATACACATTATACTACAGGCGAGGTATAAATAAACATTTCTTACGCCACGCCCCCTTTCACGCTTAACTGTATTTGAAAGTTTTAAACTTTTTGTTCTCCGTATAAATTTGTTCCTTCCAACGGATTTTTTTTATTTGGTAGTATATTGCTCTTAATACTGTTAATGTCGCCATATAGCTATGAACCACGTCACCGTCGTTAATTTTATTATATAAAGAGGGGGTAGCGAAGCACACCGGGTTCAGCTAGTAGATTACTAAAAACTGGTGTAGTAGATAAGACAATATTTAATAAATAACTCGGCAAATTAATTGGATATCGACACAACAACATTTGCTATGTTTCTATATATAAGTAGATATGTAAAAATTAGTTACTGAACAAGTTTTCTTTGTTAAAAGTACGCCATTAATTACACAGCGTAACAGCATTTCTGCCCTTTATGTTTAAGCTATTGTCATGTTTATGCCCGATTTGAACACGTTTTCATTTGTTCAAACCCATGGCATAAACAGCTATAGAAACAGTTTTGAAATTTCGATATGTTTTCACTGAAACTGCTTTTCAAACCTGTTTGAGTCAGATCAAGCGTTTTCAAAATTGAGTACAAACGCATACCGTTTTGAAACCTTCATGAAAATCAGCTGTAAAGAATGTTCTGTAAAATTTTATGGCGTTGCCCGTTTCTTTCATTTTATAATTCTATTTGTATTATTATAGAAAGTATGAAAAAATTTGAATTAGAATTATATAGAATCAGCTGTTAGTTAAAACAGTTTTAAAACTGTTTCGACTCAAAACAAAGGCATAAACGCATATTATCGTTATGAGTGAAAACATTTCGTGTCGAACTGATTTTAAAACAGGCACAAACTAAGTACATATCTAACTTTAAATCAAGTTTTTGTGTTTACTGGGTTATTACCAAATACATTGAAGTGTGTCTCTGTCTGTGTATCTGTATTTTATTTACTCCATTTGTCGGTCGTAAAGGTATTTTTAATTTAATTTTCTTTACATTCCGTATAGGATACTTGCATGCATTTTATTTTTTTCATATTTTGTTCTCTTCTACTTGTTTTTTTAGTTCCCTTTAGATTTTTCAACTTAAATGGCCCATTTTATAGTTTTTTGCTGTTGCTACTGTTGCACATGTGTCGTTTTAATTTAGTTTTCTGTAAATTATTTTCTAGTGAATAGTTTTCATTTACATGACTTATTAAGCAGATAGCCAATAGAAATATGCAATAGTTCAGGAGATAGAGTTATAATAGAAAATCTAAGAGATTCTTTTAAATTTACTTTAAAGTGATTTTTGTACAATTTTTTTTTTAAGAATAGGGTGAAACATATAGCTTTTCTACCATATGGCATCTGGCATGCTGAGGCTTAGTAAAGTCTATCAGTAAATTTAAAAAAAAAATTACTTAATTTTGTTTTAAAAAAAAATGTGGTTAAAAACAGGGCTAGATTGAGACAGCGGTAGAGCTAGGCAATGCACTAAGCGAAAAAACAATTAAAATCAATGGAAAGCATGTGATAAAAAGAATAAAATTATCAACAAAATTTTGACATAATATGGAAGTTTGTTTTTCTTATGATTGATTTCATATAGCAGGGAAAAGAGCGCAACACCTCCATATATATGGTTTATGTGGATTTAAAAAAATCCTTTAGCTTTATTGCACCAAACGGCATTTAAAACACCTTACTTTGCAGAGCTATACCGGAAATACTAGAAGACATTTTAAAGTGTCTCTATATGAATGCTGCTATACAAGAGATAATCAACTAAAATATTCATAGTCGACACAGTGGTGCATTACTTTCTTTTTTTTTCTTGTTTTAGACGTTATTAATATGGCAATAAAGCACTGAAGCGACTGGCTTCAGAAAAATAAACGAACTTGATTACACAGACGATATATGTGGTTTATTAATTGCGCAGGCTCAATGTGCTCTCAAGATCGACATGGAAAATCAACTTCAACACGAAATACATAAATACAGCGGGTATTGTCTGCCAAAACAGAATCGATCTAAAAATCGTCCAAGTGAAAAGGAAAATCGTATTATAGGGATTTAAATAATAAACTTTGTCTAAGGAGCCATATATCTAATATGAATTCAGATGTTTTTTAATTTAACTCAAAGGCAATATTTTGAAATATCCCCTTTGACTAATTTAAAGTGTCCCACTCGAGTCTAAATGTATGACCGACCCCCCCTAACTTTGGAGGGTCGACCCACCCATGCTAATGGCACAACTTTTGGAACCGTTCTGGGGACCCTAGTTCAAAGATTTCAAAAAATCAATTTTTTTTAACTTTACATGAAACAATCAGCGGGATGGCTTATTTATTTAATAGAAGTTAATAATACAGACTGCTCTCTGATATCGTCGCCTTAACAGATTCTACATTTTTTTGTATAACTCGTTTCGAAACGCTAGCTAGCAAATGAACATGTCGTTCCGTTCTTTGTATATGTGACGGAATGTTTACATCATTAAATGGTGAATCATTTTGATTTAAATATCCGTTCAATACATCATACGGAATGCCTCGAGTGAATTCTTGTTCAAATAAGTTATTTATATCATTCAAACCGATCATTTCTGTACAATTTTTGCAATGAAAGATTTTCTGATTTTTCATGAAAACTAAGTTTTGTAATCGTAATCAACTAGCGATCTTGGTGAGCCAGGGAGAATGTACAAGTATGCTATTTTGGTTTAAAACACTTGCTATATTTAAAGCTTCACTAAATTAATTTTTTTGTCTAACTCAACGACATATATATATTGAGTCCAGATTGTTAATTTTCCTGAAAAAATTTGTTATAGTGTTTAGAGCGTTTGCACAATAACTCAAACGACCGAGGTTCAACCCCAGCGAATGGCAAAAAAATTATAAAAAATAAAATTGGGCGGTTTTTCTGAATTATAATTAAAAAAAAATAAGAGGTTTCTTCCCCCTCAATCGGTCCATCTGCAACAAAAACCGCTCACTGATATATCCAGTCAGTTCCACCAGAAACGAATGATAAGGAGTACAGCGCCACCTTCTGGGAAGATAAGGACTAACCAAATTAGTGAAGACGGTCACCACTCACTATCAACATCCACCGACAAATTGGGCAATTGCTGTTGATCATTCAAGGGCAAAGGTATAACAATGGCCTTTGAGTGATTAACTGATAGCAACTTGTCTCATTGACATATGGCGATCAATAAAATTATAAAAAAAAATCCATCTGTCTATGGTCTTTCTTCAATACTCCATTACAGTGCACTGCATGAGTATTGGTCTTAAAAAAAATCTATTTATTGCAATTATAATTTACATATCCAAAACAACAAAATGTCTGAAATTTTTGCTTTAATTACCTTATTTAAGTCAATTTTAACGAATTTTTTTCTTGCTATAACTTTACCAAATAATGCTAAAGAGAAACTTTTAAAAATAACTTAGAAACTATCTTCAATTTAAGAGATATACGAGTAATCCTTATTAGTCATTGCAAGGTTTGTGTGTGAAAAAATGTTTTTATTTATATCCTTCTTGGGCTAAATTGTGTACATTTTGTTTAGCATCGCTTTCGTTATTCGATTACCGCTTGCAGCTTTAAGGATTAAAAACATCAATTGTGTTGTTATACCCGTCTCTTAAAAATTTCAGGATCATTAACTTAAATATACAGAACTGATACAACAAAATTGCAAAAATAAAAATATTGTATTTTCGTAAAGGAACCTAGAAAAGAAATAAAAAGAGAAAGAGAAAAAATAAAATCAACAAATTAGTTGTCATTAGATGAACAAATAAAATGCGATTACAGTTGTGATACACTTAAAAGGGAAGGCAAGAAACTCAACAAAAATGGTCAAAAACAAGAAAAAGTGGTTTGTCTACAATAAGTATTTACGCATTAAGATCATTATTATCTTTGAGTCTGTTTTTTTATTTATTTTTTTATTAAGAAGAGGCTTTAAAACATTGACGGTAATAACAGAAAACCAGATAAAAATGGTTTGTATTACAGACAGTTATTATAGGATTAAAGGAAAACTGAAAGAATGATAAAAAACAAAGAATTTGAATTACTTTTTTTACGGAAGTAAAACTTGTTAGCATATAGAACAAAAAACTTTCAAGTTTATCATTCACTGTTGACTGATATTATTAAAACTTTCCATACCTTCTATTTGATAACTGATCAGAGAATCTCAAGAATTAAGGAAATCGTACGTTCGAGTAAGAATTTCCAGGTATAGGAATGATAAGCTTAGCCTCTATGTATGCTGAGCTGCTAACTTTTTATTATAAATACGGCTGTTAATTTTTAGTTTTTTTTTAATAACTTCTTTAAAAACTGTAAAACAACAATTTTTAGGCCATACACGAATGTAGTCCAAATCTTCATTTTCTGAACACAATTGTACTACAAAAAAAAAAAATAAATAAAAATTGAAAGTTTTGGTTAACTATGCCGCACACTGGTGCAGCTTCATACATTTTTGTGCAAAAATTATAAGGAGTGAACCTAGAAACTTGAAAGTTGGCACAGAGTATTATATTGACTAAATTAAGAAAATAAAATAGTTTCATGAAAATCAGCCACACCCATCGCCCACCGCCCATACAATCAAAATGGATATTTTCACATAAAACCTTTCGTATAAAAGCAAAAGTCTTAAAATTTAGTACGTATACTACTTAGAAAAAACAAAAGACGCATGCCAAGTTTCATTAAAATCTACCGTAAATCTGTAGGCGGTATTTTGGTGAGTAAAATTAGATTTTTTAAAACTATTTTTCACAAATCAAATAATACCGTTCCAAAGAAGAGTGTTTCACTTAGAGAAATTCATAATTTATTTGATTAAAAAGAAATATTTTGTCTTAAAAAAAGTCTAAGACTGAGGAAAATTTTTACAAAGTTCAGTAGCTTGCATATGTCAGATATTTTAATTGATAACTTTTCAAAAGCCTATTCTTTTAATTTACCCAAAACGTCCTCAAGTTTTTACAGATCGTTAAACAAACTTATGAATTTTCTGAAAATGGCCGGGAAAACTGCTGACAAGTTGCAATAAAATCTATTGCAGAGAAGTGCAATCCTAAGAGTATGCAACAGATTTTAATACAAACCTCTACTGCAATTACATGATTGTGAAGGAAGTTTTTTCTAACTATTTTTAGTTTCTTAAACCGGAATTGCTTGGGGGCAAAAACGGGCAGCTGAATTTTTAATAAATAATTAGCTGAGACTTCAGGCTTTAATTTGATATAAGTATCTGTCTGAGGCTCGTTGGTGCACAGAAGATGCAATCCATAGAATTTGGAGAAAATATATATTTTTGGACAATTTTTTGTAGTAAAAAAAATTTTTTTTTAAATTTGAAAATTTTTTTTATTTGTATATATATATATATATCATAAATAACGTCCAATTGTATGAAAAAAAATGTTTTTAGTGTCATTACAAGTGTATTTTAAAAGCATGAAGCGATAGAATTTAGCATATATAATACGGTCATTTCAAACGCATTCACTTAGGTCAATTTTGAATGTCACTGAACAAAAAAGTAATAAAGATATAAGCCTAATATTTTTGGTACATGATAGTTAGATTGTCTATTATAAACTGTAAAATAATCAGGTAGATCAGAAGGCATGAAAAAAATAAATTAATGCCGCTCTTGAACCAGTGTGTGCCGTACCTTCATGAATGGCATAAACGTGGTACATATTTTGTAGATGCCTTAAAATATATTCGCTTCGTTCTCTCATACTGATCCGTAAGTACATTGAAAAAAGTTTTAATATTTAAGCATATTTTTATTATAAAATTTAAAAAATGAAAATCAAATTCAATGTTTAAATTAGTATTTTTGCGTAGAAGCACTCAGAGCACATCATTTTGTAGTTGATTGTCCAGTAAATCTCAGAATGCATTATAGAGAGAGTTTGTTCTTTTCCATAACAGTGTTAACCCTTTAGATTTTAAATTAGGCACACCAAGTATCATTCATTAAATTTTAAAAGCAACAGAACAGCAATAACAGCCAATAGCAACAAAGCAGCTGAGCAATAAAATGTTTTAAGTCATACCGGAATAGAAAATAACTGAAATTGAAAAAAAAAACTCCTTCCTTTTCTCTTACTTTTCTTTGTAATAAAAAAAAAGAAACGGAAATAAATAACAGACTCGGTTATACTAACAACACAAAAGTCGGAAATGCCAGTAAACCTTTACTTAACGCTCTCGTACATATGTATGTATGTTTGTGCATATGGTTATGTGGTTGTAATTATGTATGCGTTTATGTGTGTGTTAAACATTTACTTCAGCTTGTTTTTACGCTTTGTAAGGCAAATAATTTCTGACTTTTGGTTTTTCTCTATTTTTTGGTTTTTTTCCCCTTTATTTTATTGTCCTTTGTACAGTTTTGTTTAGTTTATAATACGGAAAATTAAGAATGGAAATTGTTTAAAAAGGGGCCTAATATTTGGGTCCATTTCTTTTCTCATACTCTCACATTGCTTAATAAAAGGATTTAATTTTTTCTTTCCACAAAAAAAAAAAAAAAAAAAAAAGAAGACAAAATTTGCCTTTTAGAAATATTTTGTAATTATTTAAGTTTAACAGGCAGAAACAAACAAAAAAAAAAAAACAAAAAAAAACGCTAGAGACCAGCATTATATTTCACAGTATAATTGGCTCTTTGTATTTTCTGTAATGAGTTTTCAATTCTTTTTGTTTTATTTGTTGGCTGAACTACAAAAATTCTTAAAAGACCAAAATTGTCATATAAAAACCAGGCAATTAAAAATAAAAAAATAAAAATAAAAGAAGGAATACCAACATTTTAATTGATATTTATAATGCCGTAAAATGTTGCAGATTATTTTATGAAGAGTATATTGACTTGTAAACTCATGCTGTCTATAGACCCTTTTTTGTTCTTAAATGCCCATTTTAATTGATTTATACAGTCTGGAAAAATATTTAAATGAACTTTTCTATGAATTATTATTAACTGATATTTTTTTTTTTTTTTTGCCTTCAGAAACAAATTTGTGTTTTTAATTTAGAATTTAAGTTTTCTCAATGACAATAAGGATCACAGGAGCGGGTTTTGGCTAAAAAATATGAAGGAAATGTAAGACCAAGTATACAATTTAAAATGCACTGACTTATCGTAACGCCATTTTTTTTAAAAAAAGCAGAGGGTTATAGATTTTTTGATTTCCAAAATAACTCATATATAGAGTTCATATTTCGGTGATATTTTTATTTGGTCACTAGCTAAATATTGACATGCTTTGGTACACGGCAATGAAGTTATTACACTATTCTACAAGTCTTAAGACTATCATTGGATTTTGTCGAAAGAAAATCTAATGGTTTTTGATCAAACGTAAAATGTTTTTATTACATTTGGTTTTACACTCTCACATTTAAAAAAAAAATGGAAACAACAGCTGTTTGTGTTTTTCTCTTTCTCCAACGATGGACATGTTGATACGGCAATATTTGTTTTATTAATATTCGATAACATAAGCCATATTTAATTATTTTTTACAACAAATATTTGTAATTTATTTTATGTTAAAGAGAAAGAACTTGAAATGTTAACTATATTTTGTATTTTTAGTTATTTAATAAAAAAGGAACAAGCAAAATTATGGTGAATAATTTCCAGTTTTCCAACCCTGGTTTTTTCTTATATTTGTTGAAAAAACAACTTTGATAAAATGAAAATTTTAAAAATGATGAGAGCCACTTGACTGTCAAATTTCTATCCGAATTTTTTGACAATTTATTACAAACTGTTTTCACACTATTATACTTTTTCATTTTATTTGAGTTTTTGACGTGTCGTTATACTCAGTGGAATAGTGTAAAACCACCTTTACTGGCATTCTTAAGCTATGAAGAAATAAATACATAAATCGTGCGGAGAGAGTCAATGATCAATATACCTCACATTTTAATTGATGATCCAGAAGTTGGCATTCTCAAAACTATAGGTACTATTTCCCCTTGTCCAATTCCGTCTGCTTTTCAAGTGTAGATTTGATTTGAGTATAAGCATGAAGCCAGAAGTATCATATACCCTTAAGTCTACCTCTGCATTTGACATAATGAAATCTAATAAATAGGTTTTACATTTTTAAAGCATCGTGAAAATTATAAAATATTTTTAATTGCATGAAAAACTGCTCCTTAAAGCTTACTTTCCTATGAATGAAATGAAAATGTCGAAAATTTTTCAATCTTGTTGCTTTGGTTTGAGTTGTTAAATGCTTAAAACGTTTAAAAAGCATTTCTCTACTGACATTTGATTATTCGTAATTAAACGCAAAAGAAATTTTTTTTTTAATAAAAACATGCAATAAAATTTATAATTTCATTTATCTGAAAATAATTTCTCAAATACAAACTCGTGTCTATGGAAACCAGTCAATCTGAAGAACACAGAAAATTTCATTGTTTCACAAAATACATACAAAGCCAACATTCCATAATGAGCCACTTTGAAGCTCATTTTGTATGAATGCCTATAAAATCCAACTGCAAATTGTCTAGGGCAGTATAAACAATTTTTTTGTGTGTCTTTTATTTAAATTATCCAATTAAAGTGCAGGTTTATAATTGGACTGCTTTTAACTGTTGGTGGTGTACAACAAAATAAGATGAATTAATTAAATCATATAATGTAGTCGCCGTGGTGTAGTGGTTAGTGTGTTGGCTTACTAAGACATGTGCCCTGGGTTCGACTCCAGGCTCCGACATCTTCAAAAAAAGAAATATGAAAAAATATTTCTTTCGGCGACTACCTCTCAGCAGTCTTCTGGCAAAAGCTCTGAGAGTAACGAATTGCCATGAACAAGCTTCTCAAGTCTGTCGTTCGGAGTCGACATTAAACTGTAGGTCCCGGTACTCATGGATAAAAATTTACACACACAACATGAGTGCTGCGAGAAGCTAGGCCGTAATCCTGACACAGGGTTGTAAAGGCCAGTTATATATGTATGTCTACAATTCTTTACAGTGGCCCATATTTGCTAGTTTCTATCTTTCATACATAAGATAGAAACTAGTTTTTAATACTTTATAGATAATGCTGAAAGCTTTTATATGTCTAACATGACCTGTTACGTTAATGGGTTTGTATGCCATAAGCTTAACATGAAAAGCCTGTAACTTGTTGCTGCTACATTTTCTACAAGGTGTTGTCACATCATTTACTTTTATTGTACTTTTGCTTATTTCGAGTTTTTAATAAATAGAAATAAGATTTGTGCAAAGTGTATTAATTTATTTGTTCGTAACCATATTCACATATATTACAACACTTTTGTTTGAACAAGATTTACTTGTCGGTTCTCCACTTATTTCCTATTTGCAATGAAGTTGTACATGGTTTTATACAACTCTTATAAGAAGAGTTATTAAAGAGCCAGTTACCATAGCATTAAAAAGTGTTTTTTTTACCTGCTACACTCTTTTCTTGATTTCTATAACTCTCTTTTAAATAAAGATTTTAATTATTTTTCTTTTTTTTCGGTAAATTGTTTAATAAAATTAAATTCCAGCACGAAACTGCATTCCTTTTAAAGAATTTGAGACTATTTGGTTGGGTTTTTGAATGAATGAATAAAATGTAGTAAAAATTGAAGAGGAAATAGTTTAACGTTGCAGGATAAAATTTTTAAAATTAAATGTGGACAAAAGAACATGCATGCAGAGAACCACCACATAGGTCCCAAAATAAATACGACTGTGATCTTTTAAAAACAGAAAATGAAAAAAAAAAAAATTGTAAATTGTAAAAAAATACAGTAAAAATCAATGAAAATGAAACAGGCACGTTATGATTTTAAAACAAAACTTAACTTGTGTTCATTTGGTAAATTTCAATTTCAATCTGAGTTTGTTTTTCTTATTTTCATGTGGATTTTTGGCTTTTATGCCATATTGGTACCAATTCAATTTAGCCATTACCTGCACAGATATGTTTATTCAATACAGTGGCACAAGAGAAGAACGGAACAACAATAAGTCACATAAACAAATGAATATTCCTCACACACGCAAATAATACGCAGTGATAAAGAGATGGATGGATGAATGGCAAGTGGGCATAATAACTAATAGGTTTCATTTGCTTGTTTTGTTTTTGAGTTGTTGTCCTCGTTTTGGTTTTATTTTTTTTCTTATTTTTGGTTTTGCTGTACACCACAGTTTTATTCAATTTGTTGTTTTTATTGTATTTGTGGCTGTTTTTGTTTGATTTCTTTTTTTTTTTTTGTATTTTTTTCCATAAATTCTGAATGAATTTCGATTGAAAAACGCATTTCTCGATACTGTCATAGAGTCTGTATATTTTTCTTTTGTTTTTAACACTTATAGCGTAGTAGTCCATGTGTTGTATTCACAACATCAACAACAATAACTTTAGCAAAAAAAGTCAATTTTAATGAAATTAATACATGACATGCTGACCGCTAGAGTCTTACCAAAGTATTACATTTTTATGCAATGACACATACTCGCACGTTTAAAAGCATGCAGTTGAACCAGCTATTCAATTACAAGAAACACATATGCGGACAGACATTCAATTACCGTGTGAACATAGGGGTGATTTTATAGTAAAACAAAAATTATTAATTTTTTTTAATAGCCAAATATATATTTAAGCTAGACCTAAAGCTGAATTAATTAAAAAGAAAAAAATAATAATAATAATTGTAATTATTATGTTAAACCTTAAAAACATTTTACTACAATAAACTTTATTTTGGTAATGATCAGTACCAAAAATTCTAAAAAATTTAATTCAAACATGAGTAGACTCCATATAAATTCTTTTCAATTGTTGCTAAGTATGGCTCAAATGTGGTGTTATTTATGTTTACAGCCATCGTTCAATAAACTGTCATTAGTTTTTAATTAAAAACCACCCATATTTTGTCACACATGTATCCCTTTTTTAATACCCATTCCCTTTCTTAATGCATGCAAACACTCATTTACACACGAACTGACAACAAATTCAATTTATATGGTGTAGCAAGTGTGTGGCAATTATTAGTCAGTTCACTTTTAACGTAAAATTCTTTACACAAGTGTATTAAATGTAAGAGAGCCAAAGAGAGAGGGAGAGAGAGAGAGCGCAAGGGAAAAATAGAGTTACTTCTCCCAATTACTATAAACTAATACATTAGTAGCAGCAATGTACACTCAATTTAGATGAGACTGTGTAGGTTATATTTGTATGTGGATCACTGAGTAGGCATAACTGTAGGTTTGTATATCCGGTATTCTATTATATTCCAGCAAACATGAAGTTGCTAAGCCATAAGTCGTTCTTAAGCCCAGCTAAGATTTTGGTTTCCAATTAAAACCAAGTAAAAGGTACTAAAAAAATAGCAGCTAGAGAAAAGCTACTCGTAATGTGTAATAATAATTTACTTACAAATAGTGTTTTTCAATTTTTCTTAACGTAGAAGTGTATAATTAAACAGAACTCTGGCATGACGTTTTTCTCCATACAAGTTGACACATAAAAACGTTTTTATTGCCAATTGTAGGGAGATGATACCCGGCTAGTTGTTATTTTCTTATATTATACTTAAATGTTATTACAGCATTGGGACAACAGGAGACGTTGTCGTCCAACTATATCCACACAGTTTTTAATATTTTATGTTCTACCGATCCACAAGAGCCTTAAGTCACTTGTGTTTCAAGTATTTTCCAATATTTTTATTGAAAGGAATTATAAGACTGTTTTTGGTTTCCAGTTCAGTTTTATCATTTATTGATATAAATAAATTTCAGTCAATTTGTGTTTGTCTGAATATATTTTGAATATTTCAAATTAATTACTCCTTCTTTTATATTTAGGTTTATGGACTATAAATCCTTACAGATTAATACAGTTGTAATATAGACAGTGGAAACAAATTACAAATTAAAATTTTTAACGGACGTTTTCAATTCACAATTATCTACTTAAACAACCAACAAACACACAAAAATTTTAGAGTAATTTTTGTATAAAAGAACGATCATTTGCAATCAATTGTCTTCTGGAAACAAGTTGTAATACAAGGGTTGGTAAGATATCCTTTTACTAGTTAACCGCTACGACCACTTTATGAGATACTTAAGTGGCAAAAACGAAATTTAAAACGTATATGTATTTTTTTAAATAGAATCTTTATCTTCTAAATATATAAAATTGAATGTGTGTTTGTTTATTTGTTTGTTTGTTTATTTGTTTGTTTGTTTGTTTGTACCTTATAGGAGACCAAACCTCTAGACCGATCTGCCTGAAATTTTCACAGCATTTAACTGGGACTCCGGCATGATTAATAGGGTACATTTTTCGACCACGCCCACTTTTTTAAAATTATGTAATTGCTCCCATATAGTTTTTAACAGATTTACTTCAAATTTTATACACATTATACTACAGGCGAGGTATAAATAAACATTTCTTACGCCACGCCCCCTTTCACGCTTAACTGTATTTGAAAGTTTTAAACTTTTTGTTCTCCGTATAAATTTGTTCCTTCCAACGGATTTTTTTTATTTGGTAGTATATTGCTCTTAATACTGTTAATGTCGCCATATAGCTATGAACCACGTCACCGTCGTTAATTTTATTATATAAAGAGGGGGTAGCGAAGCACACCGGGTTCAGCTAGTAGATTACTAAAAACTGGTGTAGTAGATAAGACAATATTTAATAAATAACTCGGCAAATTAATTGGATATCGACACAACAACATTTGCTATGTTTCTATATATAAGTAGATATGTAAAAATTAGTTACTGAACAAGTTTTCTTTGTTAAAAGTACGCCATTAATTACACAGCGTAACAGCATTTCTGCCCTTTATGTTTAAGCTATTGTCATGTTTATGCCCGATTTGAACACGTTTTCATTTGTTCAAACCCATGGCATAAACAGCTATAGAAACAGTTTTGAAATTTCGATATGTTTTCACTGAAACTGCTTTTCAAACCTGTTTGAGTCAGATCAAGCGTTTTCAAAATTGAGTACAAACGCATACCGTTTTGAAACCTTCATGAAAATCAGCTGTAAAGAATGTTCTGTAAAATTTTATGGCGTTGCCCGTTTCTTTCATTTTATAATTCTATTTGTATTATTATAGAAAGTATGAAAAAATTTGAATTAGAATTATATAGAATCAGCTGTTAGTTAAAACAGTTTTAAAACTGTTTCGACTCAAAACAAAGGCATAAACGCATATTATCGTTATGAGTGAAAACATTTCGTGTCGAACTGATTTTAAAACAGGCACAAACTAAGTACATATCTAACTTTAAATCAAGTTTTTGTGTTTACTGGGTTATTACCAAATACATTGAAGTGTGTCTCTGTCTGTGTATCTGTATTTTATTTACTCCATTTGTCGGTCGTAAAGGTATTTTTAATTTAATTTTCTTTACATTCCGTATAGGATACTTGCATGCATTTTATTTTTTTCATATTTTGTTCTCTTCTACTTGTTTTTTTAGTTCCCTTTAGATTTTTCAACTTAAATGGCCCATTTTATAGTTTTTTGCTGTTGCTACTGTTGCACATGTGTCGTTTTAATTTAGTTTTCTGTAAATTATTTTCTAGTGAATAGTTTTCATTTACATGACTTATTAAGCAGATAGCCAATAGAAATATGCAATAGTTCAGGAGATAGAGTTATAATAGAAAATCTAAGAGATTCTTTTAAATTTACTTTAAAGTGATTTTTGTACAATTTTTTTTTTAAGAATAGGGTGAAACATATAGCTTTTCTACCATATGGCATCTGGCATGCTGAGGCTTAGTAAAGTCTATCAGTAAATTTAAAAAAAAAATTACTTAATTTTGTTTTAAAAAAAAATGTGGTTAAAAACAGGGCTAGATTGAGACAGCGGTAGAGCTAGGCAATGCACTAAGCGAAAAAACAATTAAAATCAATGGAAAGCATGTGATAAAAAGAATAAAATTATCAACAAAATTTTGACATAATATGGAAGTTTGTTTTTCTTATGATTGATTTCATATAGCAGGGAAAAGAGCGCAACACCTCCATATATATGGTTTATGTGGATTTAAAAAAATCCTTTAGCTTTATTGCACCAAACGGCATTTAAAACACCTTACTTTGCAGAGCTATACCGGAAATACTAGAAGACATTTTAAAGTGTCTCTATATGAATGCTGCTATACAAGAGATAATCAACTAAAATATTCATAGTCGACACAGTGGTGCATTACTTTCTTTTTTTTTCTTGTTTTAGACGTTATTAATATGGCAATAAAGCACTGAAGCGACTGGCTTCAGAAAAATAAACGAACTTGATTACACAGACGATATATGTGGTTTATTAATTGCGCAGGCTCAATGTGCTCTCAAGATCGACATGGAAAATCAACTTCAACACGAAATACATAAATACAGCGGGTATTGTCTGCCAAAACAGAATCGATCTAAAAATCGTCCAAGTGAAAAGGAAAATCGTATTATAGGGATTTAAATAATAAACTTTGTCTAAGGAGCCATATATCTAATATGAATTCAGATGTTTTTTAATTTAACTCAAAGGCAATATTTTGAAATATCCCCTTTGACTAATTTAAAGTGTCCCACTCGAGTCTAAATGTATGACCGACCCCCCCTAACTTTGGAGGGTCGACCCACCCATGCTAATGGCACAACTTTTGGAACCGTTCTGGGGACCCTAGTTCAAAGATTTCAAAAAATCAATTTTTTTTAACTTTACATGAAACAATCAGCGGGATGGCTTATTTATTTAATAGAAGTTAATAATACAGACTGCTCTCTGATATCGTCGCCTTAACAGATTCTACATTTTTTTGTATAACTCGTTTCGAAACGCTAGCTAGCAAATGAACATGTCGTTCCGTTCTTTGTATATGTGACGGAATGTTTACATCATTAAATGGTGAATCATTTTGATTTAAATATCCGTTCAATACATCATACGGAATGCCTCGAGTGAATTCTTGTTCAAATAAGTTATTTATATCATTCAAACCGATCATTTCTGTACAATTTTTGCAATGAAAGATTTTCTGATTTTTCATGAAAACTAAGTTTTGTAATCGTAATCAACTAGCGATCTTGGTGAGCCAGGGAGAATGTACAAGTATGCTATTTTGGTTTAAAACACTTGCTATATTTAAAGCTTCACTAAATTAATTTTTTTGTCTAACTCAACGACATATATATATTGAGTCCAGATTGTTAATTTTCCTGAAAAAATTTGTTATAGTGTTTAGAGCGTTTGCACAATAACTCAAACGACCGAGGTTCAACCCCAGCGAATGGCAAAAAAATTATAAAAAATAAAATTGGGCGGTTTTTCTGAATTATAATTAAAAAAAAATAAGAGGTTTCTTCCCCCTCAATCGGTCCATCTGCAACAAAAACCGCTCACTGATATATCCAGTCAGTTCCACCAGAAACGAATGATAAGGAGTACAGCGCCACCTTCTGGGAAGATAAGGACTAACCAAATTAGTGAAGACGGTCACCACTCACTATCAACATCCACCGACAAATTGGGCAATTGCTGTTGATCATTCAAGGGCAAAGGTATAACAATGGCCTTTGAGTGATTAACTGATAGCAACTTGTCTCATTGACATATGGCGATCAATAAAATTATAAAAAAAAATCCATCTGTCTATGGTCTTTCTTCAATACTCCATTACAGTGCACTGCATGAGTATTGGTCTTAAAAAAAATCTATTTATTGCAATTATAATTTACATATCCAAAACAACAAAATGTCTGAAATTTTTGCTTTAATTACCTTATTTAAGTCAATTTTAACGAATTTTTTTCTTGCTATAACTTTACCAAATAATGCTAAAGAGAAACTTTTAAAAATAACTTAGAAACTATCTTCAATTTAAGAGATATACGAGTAATCCTTATTAGTCATTGCAAGGTTTGTGTGTGAAAAAATGTTTTTATTTATATCCTTCTTGGGCTAAATTGTGTACATTTTGTTTAGCATCGCTTTCGTTATTCGATTACCGCTTGCAGCTTTAAGGATTAAAAACATCAATTGTGTTGTTATACCCGTCTCTTAAAAATTTCAGGATCATTAACTTAAATATACAGAACTGATACAACAAAATTGCAAAAATAAAAATATTGTATTTTCGTAAAGGAACCTAGAAAAGAAATAAAAAGAGAAAGAGAAAAAATAAAATCAACAAATTAGTTGTCATTAGATGAACAAATAAAATGCGATTACAGTTGTGATACACTTAAAAGGGAAGGCAAGAAACTCAACAAAAATGGTCAAAAACAAGAAAAAGTGGTTTGTCTACAATAAGTATTTACGCATTAAGATCATTATTATCTTTGAGTCTGTTTTTTTATTTATTTTTTTATTAAGAAGAGGCTTTAAAACATTGACGGTAATAACAGAAAACCAGATAAAAATGGTTTGTATTACAGACAGTTATTATAGGATTAAAGGAAAACTGAAAGAATGATAAAAAACAAAGAATTTGAATTACTTTTTTTACGGAAGTAAAACTTGTTAGCATATAGAACAAAAAACTTTCAAGTTTATCATTCACTGTTGACTGATATTATTAAAACTTTCCATACCTTCTATTTGATAACTGATCAGAGAATCTCAAGAATTAAGGAAATCGTACGTTCGAGTAAGAATTTCCAGGTATAGGAATGATAAGCTTAGCCTCTATGTATGCTGAGCTGCTAACTTTTTATTATAAATACGGCTGTTAATTTTTAGTTTTTTTTTAATAACTTCTTTAAAAACTGTAAAACAACAATTTTTAGGCCATACACGAATGTAGTCCAAATCTTCATTTTCTGAACACAATTGTACTACAAAAAAAAAAAATAAATAAAAATTGAAAGTTTTGGTTAACTATGCCGCACACTGGTGCAGCTTCATACATTTTTGTGCAAAAATTATAAGGAGTGAACCTAGAAACTTGAAAGTTGGCACAGAGTATTATATTGACTAAATTAAGAAAATAAAATAGTTTCATGAAAATCAGCCACACCCATCGCCCACCGCCCATACAATCAAAATGGATATTTTCACATAAAACCTTTCGTATAAAAGCAAAAGTCTTAAAATTTAGTACGTATACTACTTAGAAAAAACAAAAGACGCATGCCAAGTTTCATTAAAATCTACCGTAAATCTGTAGGCGGTATTTTGGTGAGTAAAATTAGATTTTTTAAAACTATTTTTCACAAATCAAATAATACCGTTCCAAAGAAGAGTGTTTCACTTAGAGAAATTCATAATTTATTTGATTAAAAAGAAATATTTTGTCTTAAAAAAAGTCTAAGACTGAGGAAAATTTTTACAAAGTTCAGTAGCTTGCATATGTCAGATATTTTAATTGATAACTTTTCAAAAGCCTATTCTTTTAATTTACCCAAAACGTCCTCAAGTTTTTACAGATCGTTAAACAAACTTATGAATTTTCTGAAAATGGCCGGGAAAACTGCTGACAAGTTGCAATAAAATCTATTGCAGAGAAGTGCAATCCTAAGAGTATGCAACAGATTTTAATACAAACCTCTACTGCAATTACATGATTGTGAAGGAAGTTTTTTCTAACTATTTTTAGTTTCTTAAACCGGAATTGCTTGGGGGCAAAAACGGGCAGCTGAATTTTTAATAAATAATTAGCTGAGACTTCAGGCTTTAATTTGATATAAGTATCTGTCTGAGGCTCGTTGGTGCACAGAAGATGCAATCCATAGAATTTGGAGAAAATATATATTTTTGGACAATTTTTTGTAGTAAAAAAAATTTTTTTTTAAATTTGAAAATTTTTTTTATTTGTATATATATATATATATCATAAATAACGTCCAATTGTATGAAAAAAAATGTTTTTAGTGTCATTACAAGTGTATTTTAAAAGCATGAAGCGATAGAATTTAGCATATATAATACGGTCATTTCAAACGCATTCACTTAGGTCAATTTTGAATGTCACTGAACAAAAAAGTAATAAAGATATAAGCCTAATATTTTTGGTACATGATAGTTAGATTGTCTATTATAAACTGTAAAATAATCAGGTAGATCAGAAGGCATGAAAAAAATAAATTAATGCCGCTCTTGAACCAGTGTGTGCCGTACCTTCATGAATGGCATAAACGTGGTACATATTTTGTAGATGCCTTAAAATATATTCGCTTCGTTCTCTCATACTGATCCGTAAGTACATTGAAAAAAGTTTTAATATTTAAGCATATTTTTATTATAAAATTTAAAAAATGAAAATCAAATTCAATGTTTAAATTAGTATTTTTGCGTAGAAGCACTCAGAGCACATCATTTTGTAGTTGATTGTCCAGTA
The DNA here is from genome assembly GCA_963576795.1 of Metopia argyrocephala. NCBI lineage: Eukaryota > Metazoa > Arthropoda > Insecta > Diptera > Sarcophagidae > Metopia > Metopia argyrocephala. The sequence goes on from OY756208.1 coordinate 8,700,970, forward strand.
AATCTCAGAATGCATTATAGAGAGAGTTTGTTCTTTTCCATAACAGTGTTAACCCTTTAGATTTTAAATTAGGCACACCAAGTATCATTCATTAAATTTTAAAAGCAACAGAACAGCAATAACAGCCAATAGCAACAAAGCAGCTGAGCAATAAAATGTTTTAAGTCATACCGGAATAGAAAATAACTGAAATTGAAAAAAAAAACTCCTTCCTTTTCTCTTACTTTTCTTTGTAATAAAAAAAAAGAAACGGAAATAAATAACAGACTCGGTTATACTAACAACACAAAAGTCGGAAATGCCAGTAAACCTTTACTTAACGCTCTCGTACATATGTATGTATGTTTGTGCATATGGTTATGTGGTTGTAATTATGTATGCGTTTATGTGTGTGTTAAACATTTACTTCAGCTTGTTTTTACGCTTTGTAAGGCAAATAATTTCTGACTTTTGGTTTTTCTCTATTTTTTGGTTTTTTTCCCCTTTATTTTATTGTCCTTTGTACAGTTTTGTTTAGTTTATAATACGGAAAATTAAGAATGGAAATTGTTTAAAAAGGGGCCTAATATTTGGGTCCATTTCTTTTCTCATACTCTCACATTGCTTAATAAAAGGATTTAATTTTTTCTTTCCACAAAAAAAAAAAAAAAAAAAAAAGAAGACAAAATTTGCCTTTTAGAAATATTTTGTAATTATTTAAGTTTAACAGGCAGAAACAAACAAAAAAAAAAAAACAAAAAAAAACGCTAGAGACCAGCATTATATTTCACAGTATAATTGGCTCTTTGTATTTTCTGTAATGAGTTTTCAATTCTTTTTGTTTTATTTGTTGGCTGAACTACAAAAATTCTTAAAAGACCAAAATTGTCATATAAAAACCAGGCAATTAAAAATAAAAAAATAAAAATAAAAGAAGGAATACCAACATTTTAATTGATATTTATAATGCCGTAAAATGTTGCAGATTATTTTATGAAGAGTATATTGACTTGTAAACTCATGCTGTCTATAGACCCTTTTTTGTTCTTAAATGCCCATTTTAATTGATTTATACAGTCTGGAAAAATATTTAAATGAACTTTTCTATGAATTATTATTAACTGATATTTTTTTTTTTTTTTTGCCTTCAGAAACAAATTTGTGTTTTTAATTTAGAATTTAAGTTTTCTCAATGACAATAAGGATCACAGGAGCGGGTTTTGGCTAAAAAATATGAAGGAAATGTAAGACCAAGTATACAATTTAAAATGCACTGACTTATCGTAACGCCATTTTTTTTAAAAAAAGCAGAGGGTTATAGATTTTTTGATTTCCAAAATAACTCATATATAGAGTTCATATTTCGGTGATATTTTTATTTGGTCACTAGCTAAATATTGACATGCTTTGGTACACGGCAATGAAGTTATTACACTATTCTACAAGTCTTAAGACTATCATTGGATTTTGTCGAAAGAAAATCTAATGGTTTTTGATCAAACGTAAAATGTTTTTATTACATTTGGTTTTACACTCTCACATTTAAAAAAAAAATGGAAACAACAGCTGTTTGTGTTTTTCTCTTTCTCCAACGATGGACATGTTGATACGGCAATATTTGTTTTATTAATATTCGATAACATAAGCCATATTTAATTATTTTTTACAACAAATATTTGTAATTTATTTTATGTTAAAGAGAAAGAACTTGAAATGTTAACTATATTTTGTATTTTTAGTTATTTAATAAAAAAGGAACAAGCAAAATTATGGTGAATAATTTCCAGTTTTCCAACCCTGGTTTTTTCTTATATTTGTTGAAAAAACAACTTTGATAAAATGAAAATTTTAAAAATGATGAGAGCCACTTGACTGTCAAATTTCTATCCGAATTTTTTGACAATTTATTACAAACTGTTTTCACACTATTATACTTTTTCATTTTATTTGAGTTTTTGACGTGTCGTTATACTCAGTGGAATAGTGTAAAACCACCTTTACTGGCATTCTTAAGCTATGAAGAAATAAATACATAAATCGTGCGGAGAGAGTCAATGATCAATATACCTCACATTTTAATTGATGATCCAGAAGTTGGCATTCTCAAAACTATAGGTACTATTTCCCCTTGTCCAATTCCGTCTGCTTTTCAAGTGTAGATTTGATTTGAGTATAAGCATGAAGCCAGAAGTATCATATACCCTTAAGTCTACCTCTGCATTTGACATAATGAAATCTAATAAATAGGTTTTACATTTTTAAAGCATCGTGAAAATTATAAAATATTTTTAATTGCATGAAAAACTGCTCCTTAAAGCTTACTTTCCTATGAATGAAATGAAAATGTCGAAAATTTTTCAATCTTGTTGCTTTGGTTTGAGTTGTTAAATGCTTAAAACGTTTAAAAAGCATTTCTCTACTGACATTTGATTATTCGTAATTAAACGCAAAAGAAATTTTTTTTTTAATAAAAACATGCAATAAAATTTATAATTTCATTTATCTGAAAATAATTTCTCAAATACAAACTCGTGTCTATGGAAACCAGTCAATCTGAAGAACACAGAAAATTTCATTGTTTCACAAAATACATACAAAGCCAACATTCCATAATGAGCCACTTTGAAGCTCATTTTGTATGAATGCCTATAAAATCCAACTGCAAATTGTCTAGGGCAGTATAAACAATTTTTTTGTGTGTCTTTTATTTAAATTATCCAATTAAAGTGCAGGTTTATAATTGGACTGCTTTTAACTGTTGGTGGTGTACAACAAAATAAGATGAATTAATTAAATCATATAATGTAGTCGCCGTGGTGTAGTGGTTAGTGTGTTGGCTTACTAAGACATGTGCCCTGGGTTCGACTCCAGGCTCCGACATCTTCAAAAAAAGAAATATGAAAAAATATTTCTTTCGGCGACTACCTCTCAGCAGTCTTCTGGCAAAAGCTCTGAGAGTAACGAATTGCCATGAACAAGCTTCTCAAGTCTGTCGTTCGGAGTCGACATTAAACTGTAGGTCCCGGTACTCATGGATAAAAATTTACACACACAACATGAGTGCTGCGAGAAGCTAGGCCATAATCCTGACACAGGGTTGTAAAGGCCAGTTATGTATGTATGTATGTATGTATGTATGTATGTATGTATGTATGTATGTATGTATGTATGTATGTATGTATGTATGTATGTATGTATGTATGTATGTATGTATGTATGTATGTATGTATGTATGTAAATTATATAATAAAACTTTTTATTAGTTTTAAACTCTTATTTTTTATGGGACAATAATTTTAACTATTTTAGAAAGTTTTTTAGCCTGAAAATAATTCCAATTATGGCAAAAATATCACACAAAAAATAGGTTTTTATACTATAAAGACTAATGCCCATATTTATAAAAACTATTTTAGGTTTATTGAAAACTTATTAATACGGGCATAATTCGATATATGAACACAATTGTAGCCCAAGAATACCACACCTAAGTATTTTGAATAAAACGCCATCGTTGCTGGGTGAGTTTCTTCTATGATACGACATTAACGCATAAGTCATCAATTGCTGGTGGTTCACCGGCAGCATAAATCAGCGACATCATTTCACGGGAAATTATTGATAAATGTTAAATCACACACGACTTTGGAGGCTTCATTTCTTTTAATCAAATTGCGACGTGAACGATCATCATGTGGTCCGCAGCACTCTCATGTTAAAAAATCCTATTCCATCTGAATGAGCGCCAGGTATTTAAACAAAAAAAGTTTAATAAGAGTTTATATAATGCTAGCTGGTTTTGCAGCTCTGAAGAGCTAAGTTCCAGTGTTGTTACCAGCATGCAAACCTAACAATTGGTGTATTTTTATGAATATATTGGAGTATACCGCGTCTATTGTGCATTGGTAGCATTACACGTGCTGTACTTTTGTTTATTAGCAAATAAACATTAGCCTCTTTGCTAAACATAATTTGATTAGATTTTTTTTTTAAGAAATTCTACAAAAATTAATGAGAAGACTAAAATTCCAGAAACCGGAAAATATTGTTTGAGGCAGAATGCCGCAATTAAAATTAAAAAGATTGGTATTTAAGGGATCATTTATTTTCGCTTTATCAGCATAAACAAGTGACTTCACTTAGCCCCACACGATATTATTAAAGGGTGATAAGTAACACGACTTTGGAGAATAATTATCTTTAATCAAATTTTGATTTCAACCGCCGTGCAGTCCATATTTTTCAACAAAAATCACTCTTTATTGCTTATAAAGTCAGTCGCGGCTTTATATGTGAAGAATTGAAGTCTAATATTGCTTTCAGTGCAACAATCGGAAAATTTTGTTGGAATTATTCAAATTATTCTGTTGAGTATTTGTTTCATTACATTAAGTGAGCCTCACAGCCTAATACAGTTTGATTTGATCTTTCAAGATTATATAAATTTGTTTTTCACTGTTTTCATAGTAAGTCTTGATTATAAATATCATAAATGACTGCAGTATGTGTGTGCCTGTAATAATCTAGTCTTTGGTAATTTCTATCCGGCTTAAAAATCCTTCTTTACGTTCACAAAATTATTCTGCAAGTACGTGTTGCACGTTTATGTTTTTTTTTATAAATATTTGTTGTTCAAAAAATATTTATTTTGAGAACAACTTTTTAAATTAAGAGACCACATGAAAGTTAAATACAACAAAACGGAAAGTACGTTGCAAAAGTAAAAAGTTAAAAAACTATAAAAGATACAAAAACACAGCCATACGAAGGTAGTTTTATTTTATTGGGACTTTTTGTTGTTTTCTGTTCTAAATAAATTTATTTAAGAAGAATTTCTTATATATGTAGTTCTTATGAAGCATTGCTAAAAGAAATATATGGAAAGCTTACCGGGCAAATAAGTTTTTGTTTTAAATAAAGTTGCTTTACTGAAAATACAAAAGTACAAAACTACCCTCGTGTGTTTAAACTTGTACACTTTTTTTAGTCCTTTTGTTTTGTATTGTTTAGTAGACTTTTTTAAAAATTTATTTTGTTTTAATATAAAGCAGCAGCATAACAGTAGATGTACAGGTTTCTAAAATCAAGTGTTAATAAATTGAATAGACAAAATACAGATAAAGTTTTCTAAAGAGAATTCATGTATTTATACGGCTTGTTTGAGTTAATTTTTCTTTTCTGTAGAAACAGGCAAACTGTAATTCATCAACATTTGGAGAAACTGATTTTTATTATTAAAGTAAAAAGTAGTATCTTTTCGGCAGAACCCAGGAATAAATTCCTCTATATATTATATTATTTATGGAGAACTGTCGAGTAAATATACATTGTAAATGTAAGACGGCTTACAAAAGATGACAAAGCAACGTTTAATTTCTACTTAAGTTTCTAAGGCCAAAAGAGGATAAACTATTTAACTTTAAACTAGATAGGCTATTGTAGAATAGGATAAGTAAATATTGTTTGAGAGAATTCAAGCTACAGAAGGGTATCCTACTTTTGAACAAAGCAGTTATCACTTTTTCAAAATATAAGAATTCTTAAATTTTTTTCACTTTTTCGAAATTTACAATATACTTCTATAGCTTCTCCAACTCCTATATTCCATTTTACGATGTAAACCTGTGTAGCTCAAACCGAATATAAACGTATAAAAATGGGAGGGATTTTTTTCTTACAAACCAAATAAGAGTATTTGCATATCTGGAGAATGGTTGAAAATAAAGTTTCTGATTTTGGTCTGAATGATTTTAGACAAAAATCTGCAGTTTAATAGTGGGGCGGAACATAACAAGTGGGCGTGGTACTTACTATACAAACCAAATATTGTTTTTGTGTATCTTGAGAATGGTTAAACTTCATTCGATCTTATTTTGTTCTGAGTTGCAAAGTTGGCACGGCGTCCACTATAAATATTTAATAAAAATCAAAGTTTTCAATGTTTATGGTTTGAGCAAAACCTTCCTTTCGTGATTATTTTCAACATAGTAAGATCAAATTAGCCTTTAAGTTTCTAAGTTTAACATTCCGGTATATGATGAAAAACAATTTCGATCGAAATATAAATTTTTCGTATTTTCAAAGTCATATAAAACTTATGTATTGCAATTGTTTGAAAAATTTAATAACCAAGGATATAGTGGCATTAGTAAATAAGGCAATGGGTAAAAAGGGATTCCACATATGAAGGGATTTGGAAGTTATAGCAATTTTAAATGTGGGTCGATTTCAATTTGGATTGAAATCAATTTTCGTCACATACCAGATTCTATTTAAAAAAGTAAGTTTAGGGTAAACATTTATTACACAACGGATTAGAGATGATGGTTTGCTAAATAAATCTGGAAACAATAATCATTAATTTAATTCCACAAAGGAAAAAATTACTTTATTGTATATATTTTTGATCCGCACATTATATTCTTTTGACACTTTAATTATAAATTGGCGATGTTTTTTTTGACACTAAAAACCTTGTGAAATCTTCTCACTCAAATCTGCTCATTTTACTTTGAAACACAGTGAAGGAACATCAAAAAATGTAAAAAAAACTATAAAATATTTATGTGTTAGTTTAAAACTTTGTTTTTGAAATCTGAAATACATACAGATTCACCATTTCTGTATTACTGTGCTTCTCTTAAACACATCCCAGCAAAATTTAATTTTCAATAAATGCCAATTAGTTCTAAGAATTAGAATCACATTTTTCTTAGCAAAATATATTTATAATTTCTGTCCTATGGTAATCACACAAAGGATTTCACTAAATTTTTTGTATCTTGCTGGGATACGTTTAAATACTGACAAATATTTCTCTAAGTTTTTCTTTTTCTATCTGGGGTTAGTTTTCTTTAAAAATCTTTTATTTCTTTTTGTTTTGCCACCACTCAGTTGTTGGTCAATCAGTTTGCTGATCACGTGACTCGTTAAGTACAACAGAAATTCTATCAACGCCACACATATGAGACAAGTTAAGCTAAAAATAGAAACTAAGAAATAAAAAAAAATAAAAAACAAAAAGGATATAGACTGGACAGTGGAAAGAAAAAAATAAAAATAAATTAAAACGGAAATGGCAGCAATTTTATGGAAAATTTAAAACCAAAAGTATTTTTTTTTTACTTCTTAAATAAACAATTCTGGGAAAAATCACAAATTACTTGTCCAGTTAAAGTACACATCTGTCACACCAAATATATACTAAAATTAATTTTATTTTTATTTATAAAACCTTTAAAAGTTTTTAAGAAATATTTTAAAATAATCGGTTGTTTATTAGGCCTAATAATGATTATTTTAGGCAGAGTTCTAATCAAACTGTTTTGTTTTTTTAGTTGTTGGATCAGAGATTAAGCATTTTCAGGTATTGTTGTGCTTTTTACAGCCGATATAGAATTAAGGAAAATTGTTTTTTGTTCAACGCAAATATGTGAGTAAAATTTGCCAAACATATCTTAAAACCATGTGACCTTATAAATGTCAATGTTGTCAAGAAAATCATTGTCAGCCAGCCAGACATCTGATAATAGTATAAACTCCTTTCGCAACTGTTGTAGGATCAAAGTAAAAAATTGATTGAGAACACATTTTATATTTGATTTCGAAATTTTATTTTTTTTTCTATACTGTCAACTAAAGATCAATAAAACAATTTTTATTTCTAACACTCGTAATCCTGACAACCATTGTTCGTCTGACAACATTGCCAGATAAAGTTGTTGCCAGCCAGATAAGCGTCTGGTAAACTTTTCTGAAGGCCGTTAAACTGGCAATCTATATGGTAGTTTATTGCCAAATGGCATTGTTGGCATATGCAATCATTTGTGAAGTGCAAGGTTATACGACTTAATACATCAATTAATTTCTGCGACGTCACTCCTCTTCACTGGTTTACAACCAACGACAACTACTGTTCATTCTAATTCAGGCATAGGGCCAGGATGATTTCAAAATTCTGCTGAACAATGGTCGTCAAGAATATGCTTCGTCAAGAACAGCTTCGTCAAGAACAGCCTTATGTGCTTATGCTTAATAATTATAAAGAAATTATTTCTTCTACAACCTATTATTTTTCATTGATGTCTTGGTTGTTGCAGACTTAAATGTCAATCTATTGTTTTAGTTTTTTTTTCATCTCCTTTTGTTCATATAAACGTTTAAAAACTTAAAACTTTTGATTGTTGAATCTTCTCTTAAATTGTCTGATCCATTGTGAGGTGCTGCTTTAATAAAAGAAAATTACACAAAAAAAAATATATTTTACTATTGCCTTAAATAAAAAGCAAAAATAAAAGAAAATTTTATATTTTTCATATAAAATATTTTTGTAGTTTTTTTTTCATTTTAACACTCACTCACTCTGCAGGACTGCTGCTTATTAAGAAAGTCCAGCAGCAGCTGTTTTACGTAATACATACTTCAGTTAGTTGGCTGATTGTCTGTTGTTCTTTTATTTTTCATTTTTTTTTGTTCTGTTTACTGTTCTTGTCTATTGTTGAGCTCTTTCTGTTTATCCAACTGCCATTTGTTGTGTATTTCTTTGGCTCGTTTTATTCAAACTGGTGTGCGGTGTAAATGCAACATTAAGTCTTAAGTTTTCGAAAATTTATACATCTTTGGTGAAGTATGCGTTGCACGTTTTGAAACGTGCTCAGCAATTTAAACAATTTGTGACAAAATGCTGTCAACTCTGATTATCACTTGTTTCTCATTAGTTCATCATCACTCACCATTTGGAACGATGGATGAATGAATAAATGGTTGGATAGCTGGTTAAATGGATGCTACGTTGTCACTATATACGAAATAAAATTTATGTTTTTATTTATTTTTATTTTTTATTGTTATTTTTTGTTTGTTTTATTGATTCTCTTGTTGTTAATTAAACTTCTTTTTTAAGTTTCAATCATTTTTAATTGTTTGTGATGCCTTACAGCATCAAAAGGTCGTATCACCTATTGTCTTAAGACAACTTTCTATTAAAAAGAAAATGTCTGTAGTGCAACTGTGTAATCTGAGTGATTTTTTTTTTTTGTAGATAGTTGTGAAAATAACATAACATAACATAACATAACTGGCCTTTACAATCTTGTGTCAGTATTATGGCCTAGCTTCTCGCAGCACTCATGTTGTGTTTGTAAATTTTTATCTATGAGTACGGGGACCTACAGTTTAATGTCGACTCCGAACGACAGACTTGAGAAGTTTATTCATGTCAATTAATTACTCTCAGAGCTTTTGCCAGAAGACTGCTGAGAGGTAGTCGCCGAAAGAAATATTTTTTTCATATTTCTTTTTATTTTAAGATGTCGGAGATGTCTTAGTAAGCCAACACACTAACCACTAGACCACGGCGACTACATCTTTACAAATACTTATACAATAAAGGCTATTTAAAGTTAATTGAACTTGAACATCTGTAACTACAGTTCGTGCATTAGTATTAGAAATTAAAAAAAAAATTCAATTCGCATTAGATTAATTACTCTTATTTTTTGGTATAGTGTACTAGTTTGATCACCTATTACTTGACTGCATCCTATATTCTGTTTATTGATAAATATCTTTTGATTTGTTTTCAGTGCCATTTCTAGTGTTCCAAACAGTTTTTGTTCTTAATTAGCGTAAGTTTTCGTTTTTCTATCATTTGTTCGAAATTATAATTAAATGTGTTTTTTTCATATTCTCTTGCTGTAATTGCGACTTTCTTTTTCTTACTAAAATATTTGATTGTTTTCCAAATTCATTTTCTTTCAAAAAATTGCGTTCTTGTTATAATTCATAGCATTTCAGTGGGTAGAGATGCAAATAATAGTTTGCAATTTGTAGGAGGGTATATTTACTTTCTTTTTGAATTTCGATGTATTGGAATACTTCATGCAATATAAGAAAGTGTTTGTTTAATTTGACCTTTTATTAATAAGATCTCGTTTTAATTTCTTTTTTTAGTAATTAGTGGTACAAAGGAAAAGGTCTAAGGGAAGAACATGTTATTTTTATGAAGAACTTAAAGTGGTTAAATCGGGCACATCAGTCAATTTTATCAACCAAAAAAATTAGGTACATCATTTAACTCTTATAGCGTTTTCGTTTCTACGTAAAAAAGTTGCTTTTCAAAAAATTTTTTCTCTCATTGAAGAAATAAAAATATTCTTTATAGCAACAATTAAAAATTTCGATTACATAAAAACCCTACTTATGAATAATATAAAAATAAACTGTTACACATTTTTGTAGAAAGGGAAACGCCATTAGAGCTTCGGTTTTGGGTCGAACTATATGTGTCATTGTTTTTCTATGTTTTCACGCATTTTCTAGATTTAATGAATTTAGTTGAGATAAAAGAATATCATTGAGTGTAGCTCTGTAGTAGCCATGCCGTTGATCTTAAAGGTTTTCGAAACAAATAATTTCCGATGCAGCACCTGCAGTGCAAGAAACAGCTGCTGAAAACCATAGTAATGCCTTTTGATGACTAAGAAATTTACTTTCATTCATGTCCCGCAGACATGAGGGTGTGTAAGCGCATCTTACGTTTATTCTCATTTGCAAAAATACATTAATATTCCATGGAGTAATAAATTTAATGCCATCAAATTAAATTCCAGTAACGCTTTACTACAGAATAGCCAAGATATTTCAATGTTCAATGTACTACTGTTTTCAGCCGATTTTAATTTTATTGCAAAAAAAAAGTGTCTAAATAAAAAAATTTTTAACATCTTAAACTCCTTTCTCATTTACTAATTTGAGTTAAAAAGTTTCATTATAATGACCCACTTAAAAAAATTATTTAAGTTTCCGTTCAATTAAATATTTAAAAATAGGGGTCAAATATAAAAATTTAAATTTTAACAGCCAGTAATTACTTCCATTTAAGAAATTAGGCCTCTTTAGGCAAACAGTTTCCTATGTAAACATTAATCATATAAAATTATGGAGCAACGCTGGGATTTCTGTTTCTTTAAAAAAAGGTTAATCTTTACATTTTAAGAAATTCCCCTAACTACTTTAACTAAAGACGTAATAAGGTCTTGGAATGTCTTAAAAATTCCATAAACCCCTATACATTTAACATGAAAGCAAATAAATCATTCATTTAAATTTTTTTTTTATTTTTCTGTAAATGAGCAATAATTTATTTTTTTTTTGTTTTGCTTATTTATTCCTTTAAAACCAAATATGTATTTTAAATACGAAAAAGAAAAAAAGTCAAATGATGTACTATGAAACAGGCAGTTACTACACCCCAGAGAACAATTCATTTGTCGCAAAACATTGCGTTGATACTTTAATAAAGCATATATGTTTGTATGAATGTAATAATTTTTTTTTAATATCTTTAATAAATATACAAAACTGAAAATGTTTAACAAAAAAAAGTAATATTTAGCATTGGCAGGGAGGAGGCAAAAATAAGCAAAATTAAAAGAATAAATGTAAGGCGTCAGACTGGCAATTCCCAAATGTAAGTGGTTTCAACAAATACAATGTAAAATAAAAATAAATAAATAAAATAGTAACAAGAAAATAATTGAGAGACGTATGTTCAACATGTTTTTGTATTTGCTTTTTTTTAATGTACAGCACAATATTCAATAGTCGTGAAACTACATTTTTATAATAACGATCGACTAAATAAGAACTTTAGATCGTAATATTTAAGAGAATTACATGAAATTTGGTACACAGTACTATATGATTACAATGACGGGTGCAATTGAGTTCCATTTAAAGCATCCAAAAAATAAAAGTAAATTTTATACGCAGCAGTGTCTTGTAACTGAGCTCTGTCTAAATTGAAAATCTATGTTACATACGTTGCATATCTCCAAGTCTCTGTTCCAGAAATTGCAACAAATGAGATAATAAATTATATACATACATACATAATTGGCCATTACAACACTGTTTCAGAGTTACGGCGTTGCTTCTCGCAGCACCCATGTGATGTGTGTTAAAGTTTATCCATGAGTACCGGATGTACAGTTTAACGTTGACCCCGAAGGAAAGACTTGAGAACCTTGTTAATGGCAGTCAGCTAATCTCAGAGCTCTTGCCCGAAAACTGTTAAGAGGTAGTTGTGAAAGAAATATTTTTTTACATTTACTTTTTTAAGATATTAGAGTTTGAACTCAATAATTCATTTCAATTCTTAAATTCGTAATTGGAATCAATTATTTTATCTTTATTATGTAAATATATATATAATTATTATATCGCTCATAAGATTCCATAACAGATATCGTTTATGAGAGTTAACATATGTATTAACATCAGCGGAACTGAACTAATTTTCGCTACGATGGTCTCATCAGAGCTCTTTGTGTTGGACATATTCATTTTTACAACATCTATTTAACTCATCATCTACTGAAACTAGATTATGTAAATCATACGTTTTTAGTCTTTTAGTCTGTTGAGTTATTGTTATTTATTTATATTAAAGTTCTTTGGGTTGCACAATGTACAATGATCCTATTCATATATTCTTTTAAATTTATAAAAAATAAAAAAAAATTTTTGTTCTGTTCCGTACAAGGGTTAAATGTGCCATAATAACTTGAAAACAAAATACAGTGAACTCGCGGAAACGTGAACTAATTTTTACCAAGTGTATTTATATTTTCAATTTTGTTCACCTTTTCGATCGGTAAGATTTTAGAACAAAAATGTGGATTTTAGCAATAGATATTTACTAAAACTCAATCAGATTTGGAAATTTTATTAAAAAAAAAAAATTATATAAAATTTTATTTAAACTTTTTTGCCATTTTTAAATTTTCGTGAATATGAAAAAAAAACATTTTTTAATTCAAGCGAATTGTATACAGACATATATAAAGTTTTCTACTACTAAAGTTTCTATAATTAAAAAAAAAATATTATATAAAAAAGTGTTAGGAATACTTATATGGGTGTAGCAAAAGAATTCAGTCTTCAATAAACTCCTTTTAAAAGACGAATTTTTTTCCTAAATAGTACTTTTATTGGAAGAAATCACTTATCTTTTTTTGATATGTATTTTTTTAACCATCTTAAGTATGGCCTTTTCCTTAAGATTTCTTAACTACACATACATATTTCGATAGCTATGTTGTCTTATGCTGGGATTCTCCAAATTTAAACGAATTCAAGAAATAAAACGAAAAAAAATTAAAACAAAAATCCCAAAAAATTGTTCACGTTTTAGAGTAGTCAATGCAAACATAAAAGTGTTAACGTTTCCTAGTCGTTCATGCTTCCGGGTATTCACGTTTTCGCGAGTTCACTGTAAGTAGATACACATACGCACATGCATATGGGTAGAAAACCACAGAATAGCTCAATAACTTTAGTTTTATAAGGTTTACATATATAATTAACTAAAAAATTTATTATCTCTCAAATTTTTAGCCGATGACGTATGAGTAATATTCAGTTGATATTAATATTACTCATACGTCTGCTGCTTGTAGATCATAGTTGGCCAAAACTCTTAATAAATAAAATGCGTCTGTAGCTCAATTATGTACAGAAAATGAAGATTTGGATTCCATTGTTGTAGATCCAATTAAATGCTGCCTAAAATAGTTGAGTTGCATAGTAACTCGCTTACATGACTTAAAAACAAAAAATAGAAGACGAATCTAAAAAAAAATTCTAATTAATTAAAAAGCAACACAAACACACACACAGACATTTTGCATCTTGTGATATAAAAGAAAAAATGTGTGGCATCCATTACAATAATTTGAAAAATGTTTTGCCCGTTTAAAACAAAAAAATTTTTATAACAGAAACAGATAAAAAATTAGGTTTTAAATATAAAAATATTGCGAAACAAAAAAAAAAAAAATAATCTGATTGTATGTGTGTTTAAAAATAAATACGCATACCTATATACCCACGCATACACATAAATATAAATAAACTGAACAATTTTACAAGAAAGTAAGTGCCAACATTAAAGATAGAGTGCAAAAAACAAAATAAAAATAAAATAAAAATGACACAAAAGTTAACATTTAGTGGAAAAGTATTTAAAAAAAACAGAAACAAAATTAAGCAACAATTACTCTCTACACACTCATAAAAAAAAAACAAAAAGCAGAATAAACAAAAAAAAAATCACAACAAGAAATAGGGACACTGTGTTACTTTTTCATACTCTCTAAGAGATGAATTATTAAATCCCAGTGATGTGTGTTAGTGAGTAACTAAAATACACACACACATACACACTTCCTAACTGTAATAGGAATTTTATGTACAAATTAACAAAAACACCCTTGCCCACACATACTCACATACATTACATTCGCAATAAATTCTTTACTCATTGCCATTCTTTTAACTGTTATCTTTTATTTTGTTGTTGTTTTCTTATGTTAAACATCAGCATGTTTTTGTAACAAATATTTTCAGTTTTTTTCTTTCTTTTATTTTTTTTTTGTGTTATCTATTTGTTAGAAATTTATGTATGTTTTTATTTTGTACTATCTGCGACTACTATTATCAACTAATACTACCATAGACCAGAACAGCTGAGTGTATGTTTTTTTTTATAAAAAAGAAACATATACACAAAATGAGAAACAACACAAAATAAATGTAACAACAGCACTAAAAAAAAATTTTTTTTCTTGGCAATAATAGACAACAACAACAACAATATTAGGTACTAAAAAACATGCAAAAATTGTAAAAACGAAACTACGACAAAAACAAAGCGAACAAAAGCTGAAAAAATAATAGTAAAGGAGCTTGGAAAAAAAAGTAATAGCAATTGCAATGAGGACATTAAAGTCGACTATTTAGTTGCCTACTTAGCAACATGACTTCAATTTATTCTCATATTAAACTCAAATGTTTAACAGCGTGTTCATAAAATAGAAATTACTGCTTATGCGGGTAATACACTTTTTAGTACCAACGCCAATCAAATTTGCTTCCGATTTTCTTTCTTTTTTTTAAATAACAACTTTAAAAAAATTTTTATTTATTTACCAAAATAAATAAAATATGTACAACAAATATTTTTGTTATTAGCGGCTAAATCAATGCACACAAATATTATTTCCACCCATCCACAAATTTTTCTTTTAGCTGGTAATTTAATGTTATACACCAACTCCCAAAAATATAATTTTCTATTTATTTTATTACATCGTTTGTGTACAACTAACAATTGTTTTATCCTTTACCTTTTGTATAATTTTAAATTAAGTCTATTGACAAATATAAATTTGTTCTCTTTTTTATGCATTTGTTTTTTTTTACATTGACAAGTGATGGCATTTAAGATTACATCAAATATTTTCACAACTTCTCTAAATAATGAAAAACTTGCATTATTTACGATTAAGTTTAAACATTTTAAACTTTTTTTTTTGTCTACCTTTCTAATAGAATCAATATTATGACTCACATATGTATTGTAACGACACGTTTTCGCTGGTTGCTGGGGTAGTTCAGCGGTGTCCAGTGGTTACATAAAAAAAAAACACTTCGTTGAAGTCTGTTTAAATATTTATTTACAAAAATAGTTCTACTTACTAAACTATTATAGAACTTAAATTTAATAAAATAAAAAAAAAAGAATTAATTGTATGCCCTAAGCCGGCTAAATTAATATTCGTCAAGTACGACTGTCCATGAAGCAAACGGGTGTCAGAACAACAATCAAACGGCATACGCACAGAGTGACCGTTGCTCCAACAGCCTGTTAGTATACGTCAGTCCAATTTGTCCAATCTATTGGGAGAATCAGAATAACAATCCAACGGCATACGCACAGGATGACTGTGATTCTTAATGTCCCAACAACGGACGTCAGATCAAATTTGTCCAATCTATTGGGAGTATCAGAAAAACAGTCAAACGGCATACGCACAGGATGACTGTGATTCTTGATGTCCCAATAACGGACGTCAGATCTAATTGTCCAATTAAACCAGTGGAGGTGCCAGAACAACAGCCAAACCGCATACGCACAGGATGACTACTGTTCCTTAGCCTCCACGTTTTATTTAAGTCAGTCCCAGGAAAGATTTTCCCGAACAACAATTGTACGGCGTATGCACAGAACAATTGCTGTACAGGCTCTCCCAGTTAGTTGTCAATGCACCACTGATAAATAAATTTTACACTATTGTGGTCTACCACGCTACTACTATATTAATTTATTTTTTTCTTAGCGAAAGTCAATGTTATTTAAAAAAATAAAACCGACCTCACTTACCAGCAGCTTAAAACCAACTCACTCTCTATCAGTTGCGCTTGCTTATTAATGCAAAAATACTAACAGACCAATGTAAGCAAATGTGTTTGAACATTTGCCCATATCAAACATGTTGTATCATACTCTACACAATATCATTAAGAGAGTAAGCAACAACCACTGAGCAGTGAGGCTTTGTATGTAAATTATATGTCATACAACAACCATTAATAAAAACAAATAACTAAAAGTAGATAATAACTCTTCATAACAATTTTATACGAAATTCCTTTTGCACAATGGGACTTGTAAATTCAATAATCTAACTAATTAATAATTACAATAGAAAATAATAATAATACAATAATTCCAAATATGAATAATAATAATAATAATGCTAAGGATAGTAGTACATATAATTCAATAATACTGGTAAAAGTAAAAATAATCGAATCTTCTGTACCAGTCGGTGGAAATAGGTACGGTGTAGACAATAACAAGGTAGCCGCCTTTTGTCGTCACAGTATATACACGTGTTTGTGTTAATAGAGTTTAGGATACTAAAACCATAATCTGAGGCCCTATTCTGTAACTCTGCTAAGCTAAAACTCTATACATAATATATAAAATGTATTGCTTTGGGGATAAGCAATTTAAAACAAAAAGACAGAAATGTATTGCTTTGTAAATATTTTTGTTTGGTTTTTATATACTAAATGTGATTCGCATTTAGTTTATAACTACTTAAATATAAGTATTTGTATCTTTGCTTACCACCTTTAGGAAAAAGTCTCCTGACGAGTCTCTTAAGCAGAGACGAAATGGCCATAGAGACATGCTTATCCCCAAAGCAATACATTTCATATATTATGTATATTAAATTATACATATTATATATATTAAATGTATTTGTCTATATGGCGAAAAATATTTTTTGTTTTTAAACTAAAACTTTATAGCTAAAAATTTTAAAACTTGATTTAGTACTCTTGGGCTACGAATACAATTCTTGAACACGTATTGTAATTTAAAAGATTCATCCCCATTATCTTAAAAATGTTTAATTTTATATATTATAACGCATAGCCTGTATAGAAAACTGAAAATTTTAGCTTAAGAGATTTACAGAATAGGGTCTCTAGGCTTTCAGGCTTGAGGTTTTGTGGAAAAGTTTCAATAAAATCTGCTAATCCTTTTAATTCGCCAGTTTGCTTTTATATCGAAGAATTGTCATTAAATAGAAAAAAAATATTTCCACATACTACATATGTTCATATACACTGCTGTAGGGTACAGCAAATAAACAAAAATTAAACAGAAAGAAAAAAACAAAAAAAAAAACTTTAAAATGGAAATAATAGTAACAATACAAATTTTACACGTTGACAGCTCAAAGTGTCCTTGAGCGAGAGTCGAGTTTGAATAACAATAGCAAAAAATGAAAACAAATAGACAAAATAAAAACAAAACAAACTAAAACAGCAGCAACGTAATAAGCAGTAAACTAAAAGAGATACTTTACATGAAAATAAGAGTATGAGTCTGAAAAAATGAGAGCGAATTAGTGAAAAGAAAGAGAGAATAGGTTTACAGTTGTAACTTAAGAGAATTGAAAAATGATGAAAACAAAAACAGTGAAGAAGCAAAGAAGTTAATACAAAGATATATAATTTTTTAAGGCGAATTTTATTACAAAAATTGTTGGTGTAAAAATGTGAAAAAGATTATTCATTTCCTAGCTTATTAAAATAAATAAATATTCAAATTTAGTTTAATAACACGATAATGGATTAAATCGAATTATGTTGGTTTAGATTATTCATACTAAAGTAATTTGATGTTGCTAAGTGATACAAAATGAGAAGTGAACATCTTTTAAAGATATTTAAATTGATGAAAGATGTGAGCCAGTGTAAAAGGACTACTATCGTTGGGGAACGAAATTATTATATATATATATTGCAATTTAATGCAAGATTCATTAAGTTTTATACAGTCAGACTGATGACACGTAAAAAACAAACCATGTTTTTCTCCATAAGCAATACATTTTATATTTAATATTTTGTTTCGTATAGGAGTACACCCATACTCATGCTGTGCATTGCATTTAAATGTTCCTTTTTAATTATTTTTGTTTTTTAATGTTTATAGTATCCCTATAAATGAACAACATGTCTCATTTGTCGTCTAATGAATTTGGTCCATTACGTCAGAGATGTTATAAAAGAAATTTGCCTCTTAGTAATACTAGCTCTTAAACCTAATCAAATATAAAATATTAGCAAAAATAAATAATATAATTTTGTTTATTTTTTTCTTTCATATTTTATACTATTTCGTTTTTCTTTTGATTTATTATATATTAAAAAGAAAAATTTACCACAAAAGCGTTATTCTTATTAAACTACTTATAGGCAACACTAAACATCTTCGTGAAACTTCTTTTAAAAAAATTCGCCGCAGCGAATTCACTTTCTATAACTCTCTATAATTGTGTGCTCTTTAGTTATTGGCCTTTTTAAGGACATGTTGAACACATTTTAACAGCATTCTCTAACGGGTATTCAAAGCGTAAAGTGTGCTTTTTGACTTGAAAATAAAGGTGAAATAAAAATATTAATAAATAATATATTAAAAGAAAACTTTAGTGTTAAAAAAATAAAAGTAAATAAATAAGAGATACTAAAAAAGCGAATAAAGAAAACACGAAAAATTAAAACTTGAAGAAATTTAAAAATAAAAAAAAAATTTATGTTATTTTTTCCCTATTATACAGAATATTACCGTAATAAACTTCTTGTGTTTGAAAAAGTTTATTAATTGAATAATTATGCAATTTTTAATTATTTTTTTATTATTTTACAAACCAAAAATAAACAAAATTTAATGTAATTTTTTCCCTTTTACCAAAATTTTGTTTTTTGATTTTTAAAAAAAATTTTCTTTTTTTTTTTCTTTTGATTACAGTTTTTCTGAGTGTCTGTGAATGAGAATAATAAAATAACAAGTATATAAAAACCAAAACAAATAATAAATTATTTCTATAAACAAAATTAACAAGTGCCACTTACAGTGAAGTGAATGCAGAATTAAAAAAATCGTTTAACTTTAAAAGCAACAAATCAATTACAAAAAAAAAAAAAAAAAAAACAATTTCCAGTAACAGGCCAACATCATGTTACGAAGCCATAATTTTAACTGCTTTAATTGGCAGTTTTTGTTAGTGGGATTATTCTTCTTTACTATGCAGTGTGATGCACGTGCGGTAAGTTTTTTTTTAATAATCGTTTTCGGTGTTTTTCATAATTGTAAATCTATTAAATTAAGAAGCAATTAAAGTAATATGTAAGAATTTGGTAAGCAATTACGTATCGAAATAATTTTTGTAAAAAGTGTGCTTTATGAGGGAAATCACAGTTTGTACGAAAAAATAACTGAAGAAGGAAAATACGAGCCTCCAGCACATTAAAATTATAATGCCCTCGCTTCTGGCGCTGCACTCTAACCACCACGGCTACAGTCGAAAATGTCGTCGATGTCGACTAATGTGGATTAAGTGGAATAAGAGGGGAAAAACAAAAAATTAATTGTAATTCTGTTTCATCCAAATAAGATGACAATTAAGTACAAGAACAGCAATGATGGTAAAAAAAAGGAGAATATGATAGAAACTGTTGTGTGACTTTATTTCGACTAACTCATACAAGTGTATGTACATACATATGGAAGAAAATAATTTCAGTATGCGATTTCCTAAAAAGTATGAGTTAAATAGTTGATGTTTATTCTTGAATATGCACAGGACACAAAGAACTCTGATGAGACTACCGTAGCTGGAGTCGAAAACAATTGTTCAGTTTGGCTAGTGTACTATTTCCTCACGAACATCATTTCTCCTTTAATTACCAAAAAATATTCATTGAAGTTAACTTTGATCTATTAAAAGCGTTTCTAACGAAACAAAAATTAAATTAAAAAATTGATCACAGCTTTCCTGGGCCTCGAACTTCGGGCCTCAGGCACATAAAAAAACACGAGTACTTCATAACAATTACAAAAATGCAATATTGGAGAGAACAAAAACAGTAGAAAGAAAATATGATGTGTTTAACAAGATTTCGAATAAATCATTACAAAGTATGTAGTAAGAATAGAGTTTCATAAGTTAATTTCTTTAGAAAAGTTTAAGTTAAAGTTGTTGATCGACATGAAAAATTACAAAGATTACAGTAGCTAAGATGAAAAACAGGTTCAGTCCGGCTGTTGGCTTATTTCATAATTGTTTTCCTTTTCCCTTTTTATTGAACAATCATTGCTAAAACTATTTGAAAACATTCAGCTCTCGTCTAGTAAGCCAGCACACTACACTTCTAGACAACGGCTAGCAGAGTAGTAGTTATATCAACCTCTGGATGGCTTGCTGTGGTGGAACGGAGAAATAGAATTTTGTAATGTGTGTTACGTGTGTCTGATATAATAGTGCCTATAGTACTCTTATTTTATTTAAAAGCCTTAGAGTAGCAGGCGGCTCTATATGATGGCAAAGTTAATTGCCGAAGTTTTTGAGAAATAAAAGGAAATCTTATTTTGAAGTCTAAATTATTTCTAATTTTATTTACAAAAATCATGGTCTTATATACCAATTTTATTCTATGTTTTCTATATTATTATCCTACTTATTCCAATAATATCTTATTATATTTCTCCTACTTATTCCAATAATTTCTTATTAATCATTTAATATTTTATTTGTTTATATTTTAGTGATCCACTTTAGTTATTAGTTAAATATCATATCGTCGATGGAATTAAAGAACGCTGTAACTGACAAAAAATCAAAAATACGTGTTTTTGCATCATTTTTATCAGAAAAAAAATACGCGTCGATTAGTTCCGGTCCAGGTTCTACTATGAAAATAAATGTACTTACGCCGTCCGCGTTTTGAAAAATACAAGTATCTTTGTTCTACTTTCATATAGGTTTTTTGGCTCTAGTGAACATTTAAGGTTTTGTCAGATACAGCGTTCTTTAATTCCATCGACGATATTCACATTCACATTCGTAATTCCAGCGACCCATATCAGTTGACGCGAGCCACTTGGTATTGCATACCCTGCATAATTGTTTGTTCTTTTTATTTTCTGTGAAGTCACTTTGTAATATAATGCTAAACTGAATTTATTTTCTTTTATATTTATTTTGGGTTCTTGTACTTTAATTTGTTTTTGTTTATATCTGTATGTTTGTGTATGCATGTCTTTACTACATGCACTACAATCTACAAGCTTTTTTTGAAAAACAGAAATATATCGCTTTATAAATGCTTTTGTTTGGTTTTTATACACTAAATGGGATATAATTCGCATTTAGTCTATAACTATTTTAACATAAGTCTTTATACTTTTGAAAACCAACTTTGTAAAAAAACATACATTTCATATTTCATTAAATAATTATTTTTTTTATATATAAAAAACTAACTTAAAAAAAGTATATCGCCCTTAGTCAATAGGGTTTTAAACTCAAATTTATTTAATATTGCATGTGGCGTATAAGTAATATTACTCTTAAAATAAACTATTAAGCATTAATCATACGTTGCGTGGTATAGTGGTTAGACCGCACGCACAAAAACTCAAACGGCCCAAGTTCGAATCCCAGCAAAGGTGAAAAATTAAAAAGTTTGTTTGCGGTTTTTTTCAAAATTATAATTTCAAAATAAGAGGTTTCCCTCCCTCCAAAAAGTCCATCTTCAAAGTAACCGTTCCCTGACGTTCCACTCTATTCCACCTTAACCTTTGACAACAAAACACGAATGATTAAGGAAAAAAGCGCCGCCTATTGAGAAGTAGCAAATAACAGCTACAGCTACTTAGTGAAGGCACACTCACAACTCAATCAACATGCAACGATGCGGCAATTGCTGTTGATCATTCAAGGGTGAAGATATAACACTGGCCTTTGAATGATCAATTCCCAGCAATTTGTCTCATTCTTAAGGCGCTTAGTAATTAATTATAAGTAATTAATAATAATATATGTACTGTCCTTTCCAAAATTCCAATACAATGCACAGCGTTTAGTAGGGGTTTACCCTTGAGTATTGGTCTTAAATAAAAAAAATAAAACAAAAATTCAACAGAAACTTTTAAGCAAAAAACTAAAGTCTCTTCCTTAATAAATTACACGCGACTTAATGTGTTTTATAACATACGAGAAATAAAACTCGATGTTTTTTTTTTTTTGTAAAATTAATGCAACACAGAGCCATGAATACTGTCGTTTGTTTTATTTTTTATTTTTTTTTATTTTTAAACTTAAAAACATATAAATATTTTTTAAAATTTCTAAGACACCATTGTATCGCTAAAAAGAACTGCACTACATTCAAGGCTGTTCTATAGACGTGTAAGCAACTTTAATAATAAAAAAATAATTTACTGAAGAAGGTATGAAAAACATTGTGGTCAATTACTCTCAGAGCTTTTGCCAGAAGACTACTACTACTACTCGCCGAAAGAACATTTTTTTTATATTCCTTTTTTTAAAGATGTCAGAGCTGAGATTTGAACCCGGCGCTATCGTCTCAGTAAGCCAACACACTAACGACTAGACTACGACGACTACTATAATTTATTATTTTTTCTGTGTAATATAGGCTAATTGGGCGTATTTAGTTTTTACAATCAAAATATTTAAATACTTTAATGGAACTCTTAAGAGAAATTAAATGTTAATAATACGTGTATTTAAAATACAAGTAAAAAATATACCCATTTGAAGACATACATATTATGGTGATTTTCCTTTTCAAACAACCATGTTTTAAACCACTACTGCTTGGACCCTTCAGAGCAATAACATGACCAATAATAACTATAAACTTAACAACCCACACTAAAATAAAACTACAGGCAGGCCGTCTCTTCTTAAAGTTATTTATAAGTGAACAAAGCCGCATAAAACTCTTCAAAAGCATGGGAAAAAAAGAAAAGATTCAAGCGAATATAATAAAATAAAAATAAATGTTAAACATAAAAGTAACCAGAAGTAACCAAAATAAAGAATGGAATAAAAATAATATAAATAAATATGAAAAGAAAAGAAAATATATAAACGGATACCGGAAATAAAATACTACTGGTGTAGCATATAAACTTTGTTCATTTCTTTTTGCAACAAACGTGCACACAATTTTAATGTTTCCGATTTTCATTTTCAGACTCTATAAATTTTGTTACATGAACACCAGCAATATTGCCATTATACCTTTGGCACAACAACGCATTTACTAGTTTGAGAAAATATTGTAATAAAAGGCTAAAAGAGCAACGAGTCTTATACAATGTGAGAGAATGAAATGGAAAAACAAAAATAATTTTATATATGGCAATAAAAATCTTCAATTGTATTTAAAACTAAAAAGAAAAAATCATAACAAAAATCACTGGGAAGGTAACGTAGAGACTCGAACTTAACTGCTTTTATCTATATTCATAGACAGAAACATAAATTTTTTAAATCGTTTTGTTTGCTGGTTTAACACAAAAACTCGTCGTTTATACATATGTGAGAGCCATATTAACAATCAAGTTTTCTGCTTTGTAAAGGAGGGTTTTTTTTGTATTACAAACATAAAAATCATTTACATTTCGAACTACATAGAGACCAATTTGTCAAGTTTTTATATATATTTACTCTTAATATTACAAGAGAACAGAATACATGCAATGCTGTACGATAACACTATTGCCTTAAAAATTTAAATAAAATTAAATCCTTTAAAATTTTATAAGTAAAATAGTTGTTTCAAAGAAGGTCTATTGGGAGAACTCTGATTTTATTACTAAAAGTTTTATTACTCATTTTCCCTGCTTTCTTTAAGAAAGTGTGTTACATTGTTGTACCTGTGCCTGAATATATTTTATTTAAAACGAAGTTTGTTTTTATATGAAACTACGAAAAAGAAAATATTTAAAAATTAAATGGAAATGTTATGGAATGGGCTCTTTAGTAGTTATTTAAATATGCCTTCTTTAAAAGCCTTTCTTAGACTTTCTATTTGGAAAGCCTTGCACAAGTTCTTTCTTAGAATCGATGAGCAGCAATACATCCTTAGAAGAACTTTCTTATCAGCGGCAGAACATAGAACAAAAGTTGCCATCACTGAAATGATAGCTTGCGTACGAGAAGAAATCAGTTGAGTTTGAAATAACATATACAGTAGGGTGGGTCAATATGTTCGGGACCGAACAACATGACAAAGCGTATAGCAAGGTCGTAATCTACGGGAAATTCTAAGAACTTTTCCCAAAGAAACCATGGTTCTAAAATCAAAATCGAGCTTCCGGTTTTTTAAGAGAAAATTTGGTGTTTAGGTCATCCAAAAATAATGCTATTTTTTTGGAAGTATTCATTGAAATTGGTGAATAGTTGACCTGTAACGCCGGAAGAGGCCTTGTTTTAAAGAAAATTATCTCACCTTTCTATATCTGTCCTCATTTATAAAAAATTATTTACCCAAATAATGATTTTGGAGGTTTATGTCACAATAATAATAGTCAAACTGTTAAAAACCTAAAACTATTATTATTTTGACATTTTCTCAAGTTTAAGGCAAAGGATGTTGTGCGCCACCTTATCAAAAGCTTTACAAAAATCCATAAAGACAGCATCAACTTGATTATGTCTTCCAAAAGCTGATACACAAAAATGATTAAAGACAGGAGCATTAGTGGTTGTCGAACGACCAGGAAAAAACCCATGCTGCTCATCACAAATATAACGCTTAATAGAAAAAACATTTTCTCATTGACCAAATGTTCAAATATTTTCGAAACAGTTGACAGTTTGGCGATAGGTCTGTAGTTGGAAATAACAGACTTATCACCACTTTTGAAAACCGGCGTTATAGAAGCTACTTTCCATCTATCGATAAAAATACCCTCTATCAGGGGATCTATTAAAAATAATTTGCAGAGGTTGTACTAAATCTTCAGCCAAATTCTTTATAAAGAAAGCACTAAGACCATCAATGTCCTGACCATATGAATTCTTGATATTTTTTATACCATTAGAGACATCTTCAAGACTTAAAAGAGTGAAACCGAAGTTAATATTAGATTTTAAAAGTTTTAAGACATCAGTATCAATAGATTCATTTGCATTAATAAAATTTGATTGAAAAAATTCCGCAAAGGCATTAGCAATTTCACTTCCCGACTGCAGAACTTTGTCGTTATACCTCATAGTAGAAGGGTAAGCTGTATAAGACTTTTTTGACCTTATAAAATTCCAAATTTGTTTGGGATTTTTCTTAATTGAAGTTTCAAATTTTAATAAATATTGCTTGTATAAGAATTTGTTGAGAAAATTAAATTCTCTCATATAATGCTCATAAGCTCTTTTATGATTTACATCACCCGTTGCATTAAACTTATAATAATATCTATTTCTAAGATTTTTTAATTTTTTCAATCCTTTAGTGTACCATGGAAATTTATGAATTTTTCGAGACATACGCGGAACAAAACGATTTATAATATCATTTAAAATATTAGTAAATATATCATAGCAAGAAGATGTATTTTTGATATCACAAACCCCATTTCTTACGGCAACTAAGTCTTAGCAGTCTTCTGGCAAAAGCTCTGAGAGTAATTGATTTTCATGAACAAGCTTTTCAAGTCTGTCATTCGAAGTCTACGTTAAACTGTAGGTCCTGGCGCTAATGACCGTAACCCTAAAACAGGCTAGTAATAGCTAATTATGTATTTATGTATGTTGTCGTGTTTTGGAAAATTCCCCCATGAAAAAGTAGACACACATATCCCGTTCAGACCGTGATGCATTGATTATGCCGGTGGGTTTAGGTCTCACTATTTTCGTTTATATTTGATCAACATCATAAAAACCGACATGTATCGATTGCGCTGATTGTTCCTTATATTTGTTTCTCACACTATTCTGCTATTCGATTTACCGTTATTTAAATTATTTCGAAAATCTTGCGTCAGATTACAGTTTTGTCAAAATGAGCGGAAGGAACAATTTGTGTTAACAACTACAAAACTACTAACGGCTAATAAATAGTGAATTGGGGCATATTTTAACTAAAAAAATTATAAATTTTAATGTTTCAAACCATTTGAAGTCTTTTTATGCCCTAAATATACGTTTTAGTTAAAAAGGTTAACGAGTGCATCAATTATGCGTGTCCCGAAAATCCTTGAAGGATATAAAAATGGTAAAATCTAAACATTGATTATATTTTCGTACGATATGGTGACCATATATTCCAAAAATCAGTAAAAAATTCCCATTAATTTAGTGGCAGGTCTGAAAGGGATATAGGTTTTTTTTAAATAAAAAGCAACAACATTTGAAATAAAAAACACAAAATATTTCATCCCATATATTTGGTAAAGACATATATTAGAATGTAGATTGTTTTGGACAACAGAAATTGGACAATCAATTCTTATTAGTGTTTGCATAATAAAACTAATTCACAGATAAAACCTTTTAAATATTATATTGCTCTACTCTTTGTATTCCCCCTTTTTTTCATCACCAACTACAAAAGCATTTTAAGATATTTACATACTTGTCTTTAACAAACAATTGGCTCTTAATTAGATTACATTGTTTAGCAGATAGATAGATGGAATAGAAGATTAATTCAATTGTAAATATTTATTATTTTCATATAAAACTTCATGGAATTCAATTTATTGTTAGACCTGTACAAACAACAACAACCAGCAATTTGATACTGAAATATATGGAAGGAATAGAAGAATAGCACAAAATGTCTAAATACTTGTATTTACAAAACATAAGAGAATTATTGAATATTTCAAGCATATTGCCTTTGAGTTCAATAGCTTTTATGAATGAAAGACAAGTAATCGTATGTACGAGTATATTTGTTATATAAATAAAGGTGTAGAGTCTTAATACACTCAGGTATAGGTATTGTATTACACAATATTGTCTATTTTTATTGATGATCAGCACCATAGCAATGAAAGCTAGAATGAGCACCTACGCTTAATAGGAGGCACACCAATAATTAAATAGGAATTTTTTTATTATTTTCTTAAATGAATAAAATCCTTATTGATATTCTATATTCCTACTTATTTAGCAAATATATTTATGCACTACAGTTGATATTCAAAAGCACTCTATTTATCAATATAATTATTTATTTTTTATTTGCCATTAAATGGCTAAAAGCGTGTCTGGTATTATCTTACATGACGGTTGTCATTACAAGGCCGGTCATTCATCAAAACAAGAAAGTTTTTAAAAATATCTTAACTAAATATGCGGATTTTATAAAAGACTTGGTATAGACAGAGTTTGTGTAAAATATCATTGGAATGTTTTGTTCATTTGAAAGACCTACTGACGTCATTATGTGTGTTAAGCTCGTATAACATCGTTAAAATGACCCTCATAACTCCTTTTGATTTAGCTCACCCGAAATTCTCACATATGTTGGCTTTGAGGGCCCTACTTCGTTCATATCAAGTCAATGTGAGAAGAATTTACCCTCAAATCAGTTAACAAATATTCAATGTAGAAAAAACTATGTGACACGTAGCGACTTAGTGTTAAAATTACACGACGATGGAGTCCAGATCATCAAATTAAGCCCAAATAAGTTGGCAATCATCGATTTATAGCGCTCACAGTTGAGAGTGATGGCCTGTGAGCAGTGACTTTTTTGGGATGCATTGGCCGTTCGTAAATCTTTGTTGAATTGGTATCTCTGCAAAATCGAAAACTACATTTGTTACGATGAAATTTGTTCATGGTAATTTTTCAAAACAAACTGAATATATGACAACTATGTAATTTGTCTGAAATAATGAAAGTTCGTAAGTCTCTTTTGGAAGACCCGATATTTTGGTGTAAGAGATGTAGATCTTAAAATGTCAGAATGTAAATATCTAAAATCGCCATATGCATAGTTTTCATAGTTTTAAGAAATTCCCTAAACAATTCGATTTTTGTTTTGATCAAATTTGTGTTTTTAAAAAACTAAAAAAATGAAGGAATTTAAATTTTGTTCATATTGTTTGAATATTTCTTTCGATTAATTAATATTTACAAAATAAATTTCTTATCAATTCAACTGGAAATTGTATGAAATAATTATAAAATGCATGACTGAACTATGTTTTCCATCCGTAAAGATATAGTTTATATACTACCAAGGTATGTAAGTTTATTTGTAGTAAGATAGTGTAAAAGTTAAATGAAATGAGAAAATTTTCTATTTGATTTTTTGACAATCAGAGAAGAAACCTCTGACTTTTTATCTTACCGAATTTAATAAGAATCTTAAACTGTTTTCTAATAAAAACAGACACAACATTCAGTCGTCTTTAATTCCAATTAATAATCACGTTATTAGTGTTTAATTCTAATCCATTCCACCAGAAACAAATGATCAGGATTACAGCGCCACCTTCTGGGAAGATAACAGCTAATCTACTGAAGACGCTCACCATTCACATCTAAACATCCACCGACAGATGAGGCAATTGCTGTTTGATCATTCGAGGGTGAAGGTATAACACTGGCTCTTGAGTGGACAATTTGACAGCAAGATGTTTCATCAACAAAAAAAGGCGCAAAATATACAAACATCTATGAAAAAAAAAAAAAATAAAAAAACCTTCTATCAACCATCTTCACATTCCAATACTGCATGAGTAGGGGTTTACCCCTGAGTATTGGTCTTAACAAAAAAAAAAAAAAAAAAAAAAAAAAAAAAAACACAAAATCTTTACATAAACTCCTTTGAATCTGATAGACTTATAAGGCTTAAGTTGCTTGCAACCGTAACAAATCACAATGTACATCAAAACTCTAACTTACATGTTCTCTTAAAGGTCTGAAAATCAAACTAATAGAGAGAAGTAGGTTAAATAAATTAGTGATTGCTAAAACAATATTTTTTTTGGCAATTGGTAAGCGTGCAGACCTACTAAATTTTTTCTGATCGTCATTTCTCTGAACGTGCAACTGTTCATGTAAAAATACTTACATTTTTCGGAGTACAATGTAAGTGACCAATGTGCTTATTCAGGTTGTGGTATAGTGGTTAGAGCGCTGGCACAGAAACTGAAGAGACCAAGGTTGAAATCCCAGCGAAGGAGACAAATTAAAAAATAAAAATAAGTGTGTCCCTCCTCCCCCCAATAAGTTTATCTTCAAGAAAAACCACGCCCTGACATTTCGACTCTATTCCACCAGAAAAAAATGGAATGGAATGGAAAAGAACTACAGCACTACCTTCTGAGAATATAACAGCTAACCTACCTAGTGAAGACGCTCACCACTCACGTACAACATAAACCGACAGATGGAGCAATTGCTGTTGAAAGTATAACACTGGCCTTTGAGTGATCAACTGACAGCAACTTGTCTCATTGACATAAGGCGCTCACTAAAATTTAAAAAAAGGTCTATCTTCAAATTCCAATGCAATGCACACTGCATGAATACGGGTTTACCCTTGAGTATTGGTCTTAAAAAAGAACACGGGATTATAAAATATTACATCGTATAACTAAATATCACGAAATGTTATCCTTTAACAAGATTACTTATGTGTGTAAAGAATAAATTAAATTAAATATTTTATATGCTAAAGACTCGAGTTTGAGCAACTGGAAAAGTGATAAATTTTTTTAAATTAATTTCGTTTCGTCATATCTAATTAAAGCGTTTCTGACGAAACCAAATTAAATATTAAATTTTACAAAATCTTATCGATAAGTTTAGTAATATTAATTTATATTTTAAAAATATGTAATAGCGGAGTTCATAAGTGAACACGAAAATTTAGTAGTGTTACAGACAACAGAATATGGAATAATTTAGCAAAGCGTTTGAACGCTTACTAAAGTACTAGGCGGCAAAAAAATTAAGGAACTTTAGGAATATTTTCTAAAGAGGCATTGAAAGTCAATTTAAGTCTAATAAATATAAAATAATTGATACAGAAAAAAAGACTGAAAATCATTCTAAAATCATATCTTTTTATAGAACACCAGCTCTTGAGTACAACATTATGAAACACCTATTCCGTAGCGTAACTAATAATTTTCAAGTTTTAGAAGCACTTCTATCCTGTGACAACTACATGTTAAATTCATTGCTGTTTCATTAAAAATACAACTACTTAAAGTAAATTTCAATAAAGACTTGTAAACCCCTTCTTTTTTACTGAAAACAAACATTTACTCAACACACAATTTTAATAAATTTATAATAATTTTTATATATATTTAAAGTCAATGAAATTATTAATTTTTAATAGCAAATCCTTACCATCAGACAGAGCTCTTTCAACAGTTTTTTATTCAACACTTTCTCAAACCATTTACTTTTGAAGACAATTTACTCGTATTGTATTTCATTTTCTGGTATCCTTCTTCCTGGCTTTCAAATGTTCATTAAAGGGTTTTTATCTATATTTTTAATGTCTTACCCTGTAGTTGTATTAAGTTTTAGGTCATCACTTTTAATTGAAAATATCCTTTTGTTTGAAAACCATTATTTTATGTCTACATTGAAGTGTCCGTATTAAGAGCACTTGACCGTTCTGCATAAACATTTTAATTAATTT
Source organism: Metopia argyrocephala (assembly GCA_963576795.1). Classification (NCBI taxonomy): domain Eukaryota; kingdom Metazoa; phylum Arthropoda; class Insecta; order Diptera; family Sarcophagidae; genus Metopia; species Metopia argyrocephala. Next base: position 8,731,807 of record OY756208.1, read on the forward strand.
TAAATAGAAAATATATTTAAAAAGGCAACAAGAAAATGGTTTACTGATGAAATTTTAACTTTTAAGTAAATTGTTGCTTTTCTCTACTTCAACTTGAAAACACAAATTTTTAACTTAAATTGAGACTTAATTGAGACGTTAATATGATAAGAAGATAATTAAGAAATTTAATTGGCAACGTTTTATATGGATTAGTACAGCAGTTTGTAGTAAATTTAATTTGGACCATAAGATACAAAATAGCTGAGCTATGATGGATCAATTAAAGACAAATATGGAGAAAAGCTTTTAGGTTGTGTGTAAAACAAGCAACAAATTAATAATAGTGGAAGATATAAGGCAAAAAATATACTCTTCTAAAAATTAACTTTGCACATCGTTTTAGTATTACAAACGATTTCTTTAGCCCCTTCATTGCTCTAATTTCAAAGACACGGTCCAATAATCAGTCAATCTGTTAGAAAGCAACTGCTTCCAAACTCAAAATATTTAATGAAGAAAGAAAGACTCTAAAGTTTATCTTGAACCTTTAGTATAATATTTTTTTTATTTAAGACCAATCCCCAGTGTTAAACCCCTACTATATGCAGTGCATTGTATAATGTTAAATATATAGATATAGATAGATGGATGTGAAGATTTTTAAGCGCCTTATGTTAATGGGATAAAAATTCTGTCAATTTGATCACTCAAAGACCAGTGCTATACCTTCACTTTTGAGAGATCAACAGCAATTGACCCATCTGGATGTTGAATGTGAGTGGTGGGCATCTTTTTTATGTAGACTAACTGTTATCCTTCCAGAAGGTGGCGCTGTACTTCTGATCATTTGTTTCGTGGTGGAATGGACTGTAAATTTCATATTTGTAGAAAAGTGCTGTTCTTTCGCTCTATTTATGAGTGGGTACTGAATAATCCCTTATTTTTTACCTACACATTTAGTTTTTACGCCAATTATATAAAATTTCAAATATTTGGTATACGGCTATTTCATTTTTGTTAAGTATTTGACACTCAGGATAAAAATAAGTTTTCACTTACGCCATAAATTTTGTCTGCTCTAATAGATGCTACTGCCTCCTCGACTCTAAAATTAATCGTGATTTTGCGATAATTCTAACTTTGGACTTAGAAAGGCAATGGCCGAATAGTCAATTTTTTTTCTGAGATTCACAGCCCTTACAGAATATGTACAAGAAAATGTCGAATCTACTGACGTGTCTTTTAAGGCAGTAGAGCCCGTGAGATTTGCAACAATGCCATAAACAAACATACTTTTCTCCTTTCTCTATGCTGTGACAAAAATTAAACTTTTCTATACGCCAACTGGAGAATACCTCCTACTAACTCAATGGGCATATTCACACGAGCACAATTGGCGAAAAGTTTCACCAGCCCAAGAACAATATATTAATAGCACAAAACTAATCCATTTGCATTTATTCAGCCTATGATCGCTCATCGTAGCGTTAACATTCATCAAAGAAAAAAAAAAAAAATAAACGATACTAATACCTTTAAAGATGGGTATACGTGTAAACTCAAGATGGTGAAGGTATAACTCTGTGATAAAATGACACCAACTTGTCTCATTGACATAAGGCACTTAAATGGAACTTTAAAAACTACTAGCCTAATACCCTACTACGAAATCAATTACACCAAACTCAGAAACTTCAGCTTTGACACTTCTCAAGATATAAAGAAATCAATATTTAACTTGCATGGGAGGTACCACGCCTACTTTCTGATTGATGATTTTCCTTAACCATGAAGTCGTTCAGATCAAATTTAGAAAATGTAGCTTTAACAGCTTTCAAGATATAAGAAGTTAAACAAAATATGAAAAAATTTTACATTTAATTTGTATGAGAATATATAGGAAAATCTAAAAGTCATATCTCCGGAACAAATGAGCCGATTTCGCGAAAACTTCAGGTAAAGAATCTACAGACCATCCTAAACTTACCCTGGAATTTTAGCTGAAATCAATCCATCCGTTTTAGCTGTTAGTGGTAACATCACAATGAACATTTAATTTTATATATTGGAAGATATCTTCAAATATTCCAATACAATGCACACTGTGAGTAGTGGTGTAAACCCCTGAGTATGTGCGTTAAAAAAAAATCCAGAACAAAATTTATTAATATTTATTATGACCGCCCCTCGCCACCTCACGAGCTAGTCAGGAATACAATTAGAAATGATATCCCTAGGTCTAAGAATAAAAATAAGATTTAGTACGAGTACGAGAATAGCGGTAAAAGTGACACTTGCAAAGGACTTGATTGCAGCCTGGTGGCTGTCGGAGTAAATCCGAATATTTCCAGGTAATGTTATATAATTAAATAATTTGTTGTTTTTTTGTTTATAAAAATATTACAACAACTTTTTGCAATAACCTATAATAAGAAATAATGATTTGTAAACAATAATTTTCAGCAAATAAATTATAATCGTAAATATTGTTAAATACCCTCTTATTAACAAAGGAAATTTGTTAGCTTTTCAATCAAAGCAAAATGACTATAATTCTGTAGTGGATTTGTTTTTTTTTTCAGTAATTCCACTACTAAAAGTAAACATAAATAAGAAATAAGAAATAAAACAAATCATTACAAATGAGAATTGAAAATTAAATAAAATCATTTCATTATGACAAAAGCCAAAATTGCTAAAGGCTCTTTATAGTAAGACAAAAGGCTAACAAGCACGCTAAATTATACTCGTAAGTTAAATAAAAAAATTATATATATATTTATATATGTATGTATACACATACATACATACATACATACATACATAATTATATTGTGTGGTGTTCAAGAGTTGGCTGGCTTAAAATAAATATATGAGGCTTATGGTAAATTATTATTACAGCTTAAGATGTGTAAATATTTTATAACAAATACTCGTAAATATTTAATGCCATTTATTTACTGCTGTATTTTATACATGTGCTATACATATGTATACGCTTACACATTTATGTACATTACTGTTGTATAAAACAAACAATTTATTAAATTATAGCAAATTAAAGGCAAGTCGATATATAAAAATGTGACGAGAATTTAATTATTTTGTTATTTTCATTCTTATACCCTGAGCGCAGTAATTTTTAATGCAACAACTTCTGTTAAAATGTTTTCTATTACAGTGTAGCCTACTTTTGTGAGTGGCCTGAAAATGAGAAATAAAGAAATTGTCGAGTTATTTACTTTGAAAAATTTTAAATCGCAAATAGAGAATAGCTTGCTTACAACTACGCAGATTTTATAACATAAGTAATGAAAGTGCCCTGTTTTCTTCAGTAGCTAATAATTGCAAATGTTGATATCACTACACTATGGTAGCACTTTAAAAGGCTGTTAGAAAATTAATGAGGTTCGTCCTAAAACTAAGCTATCTGTAGAGCGTTCACAGTAAGTTTTAACTAAACGACATTTGCAAAAAAAAAAAAAAAATAATAATAATAAAAAATTTAGGTACAACTAAATAGTAATCGGCTAACCGGTTTTTCTCTGTATTTAAATTATAACTTTTGGTGTTAGTTTACTTCAACATGTGATACTGGCTATTGACAATATCGTAAATGAAACAAAATAAATAGCGGAATCGACAATTCGGTTCTTTGCTTTCAAAAACAATGCGACTGTCACCAAGACATGTTACGGAATCGCGGATCTACAGATGACAGTAATATTTTTATGTTGTTACATTGCTTATTAATTTTATTTTTTTTTTTTTGTTTTGTTTTAGTATTCAAAAACACGACCACAAACAAATTTTTTAATATACAAAAAAGGGCATTGCTCAATACTTTCATTTTAAAGATTTCAGTCTAACAAATTTTAATACCGCACTATTGTAATACCGCCTTAAGTTGTACCCCTTCTGAGATAAATCTCCATCTGAACTTAATTTATAGCATGTAGGAGAAGAACATATGTTTGGGTATAAAGTTTAATGACTACTATCACTGACATTTTTAATTCTATTGCGTCCAACATTTTTAAAACATTTTAAAAATGCTAAAATATTGGGTAGCAGAATTTAGACGAAACCATATGAACTGCTATAATAGTCATCATAATAATAATTCAGAAAAAACTTAGAAAATGGTATATGGTGATAGTTGGATGAAGGTGTATGCACTCATATAGTCGAAATATCAGGCATTTTGAAAAGTGCTGTAGATTGCATAGAATTTGGCTATTAAAACATTGTTTCTGAATTACTGCTAGCTTCTCGCAGCATTCATGTTGTGTGTGTCAATTTTTATCCATGAGTACCGAGACCTACAGTTTAATGTCGACTCCGAACGAGATTCTTAAGAAGGTTGTTCATGGCAATCAGTTACTATCAGAGCTTTTGTCATAAGACTGCTAAGAGGTAGTCGCCAAAAGATATCTATTTTTCATAGTTCTTTTATATTTAAGATGTTAAGGCTGGGGTTTGAACTCGAAGCTCTAGTAAGGCAACATACTAACTAAAATTTATTTGAACTTGAACAAATGAACTAAACTGTTTTTATTAACGATTGGCAACCTGAACTAAAAGTAGGAATTTAAATAAAAGACTGGAAACAAGTCAAGATAGAGTTTCTACTCAAGTGTAATATGCCTGAACATGTTTGTAGGTAGTAAATGAATTCATCTGAAAATTCTTTAATATATGAGAATCTAAATTATTTTGTATTTAAAAGGTATTGTAATATTTTCCTTTTACTCTTAATTGCAGCAGTTAAAGAACAATGTCAAAAAGTTGTAGTGAACTTCTAATTTTAGTTTTACCAGCCAGTTAGACTCTGAAGCGTGTATACAAAAGGCGTGCAATATGTGACAAAATTTAAATGAAATGTACAAAACACGTATCAAAACTTTAATTAATGAATGACAAGCTTGTTAAAACCTAGAACAGTTGTGTAATTTTTTGCTGTTTATAATAAGAACTGGGCAAGTTTATTGTTTTAAGTTCGTGCTTATCTGAACCGCGTAATAACAGTATTTGCTGTTTAGAGTAAAATCTTTGTTTTTTATATTTTCTCTCATCTATTCTTTATCATCTCTTGTCTATTTGTGTATCTTTACATATAACCAGGTTGATGATGTTACCACAAATGGATACTGTGGCTTAAATCACCAGCTGTGCTAATCAAGTCATTGAGTTGAGTCCCTAAGCCAACAATTATTTTGTTATTAATGTGTTATAATAAGATATTTAATTTACATATGGTTTTTTTAGTACTGGTAAAGAAAACAATACAAAAAACTTTGCATAATTTTAGGCAGTTCCTATAAAAACATAATGGTAATGACTTTTAGGCTATTTTTTATAACATTTTTCTTTGTAATGTTTTAGCTGTAATGGAAAGCAAAAGCTTATTAACATATATAACAAAACACTGCAGGATAAAGAAGGACGAAAATTCATGGCTGCGGAACAAAGGAGTATATTATTTAAATTTAACATCATTAGAGAACAGAAAAAAAATATATCCTTTTGTTATCTCGAAGCGTTCAGCACAGCCTGATTTAATTGTATTTGTATTTCATTCATCCTTCTGATACATTTTCCCCCATTTTGTTTTCTTTTTTGTTTCTTTTGTCAACAATTATTAGATATACTTTGTGTTAAATGACCCGGTACCCATTACGGTTTTTAAAAGATTTTTTTTTTTTTAATTTTGTCCATAAAGCGACTGTATTTAAATGCGCTGGCGATAAAGTCATGAAAATTAAAATGCAAATTAGGAAAAAATAAAAACAGAGAAAAAAATTAGAAAATAATAAAAAAAACACACAAAAGGTTATTGCTTTGGATTATCAAAGTAAAATCCTTAGATTTAAAACTCATTACTTTGTGGATTTGACAAAAAAGAAAATTTAGAGAAAAATGTCATGCCGCTTAAGGGACTAAAAAAGATGAAAAAAGGGATGAATATTTCATTATTCAAATTCATTATTTTTGTTTGGATTTATCAGTTAGCAAGCTTGTCATTAACGGCCCATTAAAGTGAAGAATTAAGATTAAAATATTTTAGAAAGCATAAAAGGATATCATATATTATAAGGCTGAGTATTTAAATAAAAAGTGTAGCATAAGTTGAGGAGCAAACAAAAAATATTCTGCTTTATAGCGTTGCAGTTTTGTATTAAAACTTCCTGAAATGAGTTATTAGATAAACTTCACATTTAATATACGAGTATAAAAGTCATAATAATAATATTTCTAATATTATTTTAAAATCCGTAGCAAATAAATCGTCACATTGTAGTCGCCGTAGTCTGGTATATATTGTGTTGGCGTACTAGATGAGAGCTTCGTATTCAAACTATAAACCCTGATATCTTAAAAGAAAAATATGTATAAAGCAGACTTCTGGCAAGAGCTCTGAGAGTAACTGATTGCCATACACAAAGCTTTCAAGTCTGTCATTCGAAGTCGATATTAAACTGTGGATCTCGGTAGTCATGGATAAAAATTGACGCACACAATACGGGTGCTGTGAGAAGCTAGGCTGTAACTCTGTGGAAGGCTTGTAATGGCCAATTATGTATGTAAATCGAGGCAATCGTTTCCGATCTTGACTGAAATTAATCTAAATTATTATTTGATACATTAATTTAATCAATCAGAAGAAAAACATTTGTATTTAATCATATTTTTTTTTCTCCAGTTCTATTTGTTTAAAACAAAAAAAAAAAGGTACTAGAAAATATTGTTAAACATATTTTATTAACGCCATTTCAAAATAATAACACATTCTTATATCGGAAAATATTTTTACAACTTAGATTAAATAGTCATCTTACAGTGATTACTAACTGGCTGCCATTTTTATTAACAGTTTTCTCTTTTCTGTTTTCTTTTTTTTCTGGCTTATACTCGTACAACACAATCTCTTGACCATAATGAAATATTACTTTTTTATATTTTTTACTCTCAATTATTGCAATGATTTATTTTTATTTCTTTCAAAGTTATGAAAGAATGCTGCCTTTTTTATTGCCTTGTATGTACATTAGGGTGTCCCAAATAAAATTAAAAATTGGAATTCGTCGGAAGATCATTCTTAATTTGGATACTCATAAGGTAAAGTATTTTTGAGAATTTTTTCAGATTTTTCGGAAGTGGTTTAGAGGTCGCGCAAATTGATTTTTAATCAAAAATCAAGCTTTTTGGGCTCTATTTAAATTTTGGTTATGAATTCATAAAAAATCGATATTTTCTCGACTTTTGAGTCAATATTGTTAAAGAAAATATTCCGATCTTTAATTTGATGTGCATAAATAATAAGTTTCGGCAATGATTTTGCACATTTTGATACATTATATAACAGTTTTTCCTAAATTTTCAACAAATATCGAAAACAATGGTTTATAACTTTTAAAATTTGTATAAAGACTAAAAAAACTAATGATGCAGTTTAAAAGATTATTAAGTTTTAAATAAGTTAGCAGAAAAAAAATTAATTTTCTTTTACCGTTCTCGAGTTGTACCCTTTTAAAGCTTTGTACCCACTGCATGAAATTTTTAATACTATAAAGTGTGAACTAGGTTATACAACACTTACATATATAAACAATAAAAAAATAGATTTGTTATAAATCATTTATTGGGATTCTTGTGATGCTGCTCTATCCCCTGCAATAAATTCTGAAAGTCTGATTCAGAAGGCATCAATTTCTGAATTTTGAATGAAAGGTTGCAGCTGCTTTCGAAAAATACATATTTTTAGAGAGTATATATTTTTCATCATCCAGTGAGCTCGGTTAATAGCTCCAAGAGATTTTATTGTTGGATGGTGGTCAGGTCTATCACCCAAAAAATAAGGCTCAGTTGTGCATTTCTTTATAATCTTCCCTTAGGTGCATATTCGCCAGTTGCCCTTTTACAAAAATTATTAGATCTTTTTGTATGAATAATAATTAATTGGGATAATTTTTCCAACAATTTCGTGGTTTGTACAATCCGAAAAATTGTTTTGAGCCCACCTTTGCTGCAGAGTGACGAAAGTTTTAATTTGTGGAGATGTAATTTGATCCTCAATATTTAGGGCTGATCCAGCACTTAGTTCCAACATATGGTGGCGACATGCCAAAAATATGACGTCTTTTTTTATTTTTTGAAGAAGTAAAATGCATGCCCCAATCCGCCGTCCTATATTGGAGCTTGTCGTGTCCGCACACATAAATTGGACATTTTCAGTTAGATTCCAGCATAAAACCTTTTATCTCAAGCCATAAAATTTATCTCAAGCACTAATCAAAAACCGGTATTTTACCGTCCTGCATTTATCTGTTTTTTAAGGCATTCCAGGAAGCAAAACACAAAGTTCAATAATTGCAAGTTGTAAATGATGTCGCAGAACGTGTGGCTTTGGCTAGTACTTATTTTAATATCACAACTTCTGAAACAGACTTTCAGAATTTACCGCAGCGCATAAAGCAGCATCGCAAGAACCCCAATAAATGATTTAAACAAATCTAATTTTTTGTTGTTGTTTATAAAATTGTTGTATATTTAATTTCGATGCTAACCTAGTTCACACTATATAGCATTAAAAGTGGGTGCAGAGCTTTAAAAGGGTATAACTCGAGAACGGTAAAAGAAAATTTATTTTTTTTTTCTGCTAACTTATTTAAAACTTAATAATCTTTTAAACTGCATCATTAGTTTTTTTAGTCTTTATACAAATTTTAAAAGTTATAAACCATTGTTTTCGATATTTGTTGAAAATTTAGGAAAAACTGTTATATAATGTATCAAAATGTGCAAAATCATTGCCGAAACTTATTATTTATGCACATCAAATTAAAGATCGGAATATTTTCTTTAACAATATTGACTCAAAAGTCAAGAAAATATCGATTTTTTATGAATTCATAACCAAAATTTATATAGAGCCCAAAAAGCTTGATTTTTGATTAAAAATCAATTTGCGCGACCTCTAAACCACTTCCGAAAAATCTGAAAAAATTCTCAAAAATACTTTGCCTCATAGTGGTTCGAAATAAGCTTGATCCCCAAAAAAAATTTTTTTTTGGGACACACTAATGTACATACTCGTATATCATTAGAAATACTTCAAAAATAGACCATTTCTTAGCAACACAATAGTTGTGTAGAGTAAAATAACTTTTGGGTATAAATTTTACTCTTTGGTTTGTATAACTGAGTTATTAAAATGAATTATAGTCATTGAGTTAAATAATAATTTATAATATTTGTGCAAAAAAAAATTATTTATTAACTTTAATGATGTAAGTAGTTTATAAAGTTAATTTATAAAGAGTTTTAATAAAATATAAAAACCATTCAAAGAATTTACAAAGATTTATAACAATTTTAATTTAACTTCTTGTGTTTTATTTCGTACTTTTGTTGATAAAAATCTACTGCTATTTTTAATCACTCTAGTATAATATAATAAATAAATAATAACGGTCTAATTGATAATAACTCCTTAATTTAGGTTTTATTCATACATTAGTTATGAGACGTTATCTGTCTTATAAGCTCAAAATAAAAAATCTTATTCATAAACCTTTCATATGAGCAAATTAATTAATAAACGATTTTAATGTCTTGCTGGCAGTACCATGATGTTATTTCAACATAGTGATGCACAATAAAAGCTATCGGTTACTTCAGTAATTTTTTAATATTCATAAAAATAATGTTATAGTAACACAATTATTCATAAAATAGATGTGATTGAAATAATATTGACTGCTGTTAAAAAATAACTAAAACAAACTGAAAAAATACAAAAAAAAAAAATTTCCTTTGAAGCACATTTTTTTAATTCATGTATAAAGTAATCGAATACTACCATTCTCTTTTTGGTGTGTGTATCACTATTCTGTTTACATTTTTTTTATATCAAAATTTGGTAAAATGGAATTGTAAACGGGCGAGAAAGAGAAAGAGAGATTTACATTCGTAATTTCTACAGGCACTGATGACAGAGCCTGTAAAGGCAAGATATGGGATATGTAATACAAAACAAAAACTATTTCTTGGCCATTTAGAAATTTTATTTTGTACAGAGACTGCAATCATTTGCTATTATACGAAAATTTTTAATTATGTGAATTTAAATATGTACTTAAGTATGTATCTATACTTGCAACTATATAAATTTTATTCATTGTAATACTATATTATTCCACTTTTATTTATACAATATCCAATTTAACTCACAAATGTCGTGTTATTGTACGGTTAAAGTGCCTAGAAACCTACAATAAAAATTTCTTATTTATAAATGGTTTATGAGAGCGTTATGACACTGTTTCTTGTTTATGAATACAAAATTAAGAGATTTTGCTTATAAGGCTCCTATAAGCACGTTTTATCTCATTATGAATTAAAAAGTAATAATATAAATAATTAATATTTTTAAATATATTTATAAATACATGCTTACATATATACATAACTGGGCATTACAACCCTGTTTCAGGGTTACCGCCTAACTTCTCGAAGCAGTATGTGTTAGTTTTTATCCATTAGTACCAGGACCTACAGTTTAAAGTCGACAGATTTGAGAAGCTTTACTCGTATCTGGCCAATCAATTACTCCCAGAGCCTTTGCAAGAATATTGCTGAGAGGTAGTCGCCGAAAGAAATAATTTTTTCATATTTCTTTTTTTTTTAAGATGTCCAAGCTGAGCGGCGCTATCGTCATAGGAAGTCAACACACTAACCACTAGACCACGGCCACTATAAATTGTCGATGGAATTAAAGAACACTATAACTGACAAAACCTTAAATGTTCATAAGAGCCAAAAAACCTGTATGAAAGTAGAACAAAGACACTGGTATTTTTCAAAACGAAGACGCCTTAAGTGAAATTATTTTGATTGGGACCGGAACCAATCGACGCGTTTTTTTCTGATAAAAATGATGCAAGAAGCGTATTTTCGATTTTTTGTCAGTTGCAGGGTTCTTTAGTTCTTACGACGAAATGTACTCTTATTTTATATAACGCCTGTACACCCTAATGAATTATAGGTTTTTATTACATTAAAAAAAATTTTTTTTTTGATGATGACCATGTTGTGTTTAAATTATGAAGAACTCTAGTACCAGTTTTATTCCCAACAAATTATTTTATTGCATTTAAGGAGGTTTATGCTTAAGTGTAGCACCCATTCAGCTAGAGGTTTCTCATATCGAAGTGGTCGTTCAAAACTTAAACCACAGAGATGAGTGCGATGATAATCTATCCAATCAGCCAATACCATATCATGAATTCTTTTAATTGATTTAGATGTACTTTTGGAACATTCGTGTCTGCTTATCTCAATGACTTAAATTATTTGTTTGTTAATATTTAGTGAATAGTGTGACAGAATCTCGAGGTTATGACCTTCATCAATTCTCTCGCAATTAGGATATAACATGAGATTTTATTGCCAAAGTTAACATTACAAATATTCTAAAAACAAAAACTTATTAATGAGATTATAAACTTTCTCGAAAAGGGCAATTGCATGCCAAAAGTTTAGCGAGAGCTGCTAAAGTATTTATAGTTTTAAAAATATTATCAAAAACATATAATGGCATATAAATTTTATAAACTTCCACCCTTTTTATTCTTTCACTTTTATGATTGTTATTTATATTTTTCTATTCATTTTTACACTTTCACAAACCAGCTCCATAGTTTCATCCTTTTGCTTTAGATACCATAACTTAAAAACCTCATTAAATATTTTTGCCATATAATTTCCAAAAAAAGATGTTAAGTTTTAAGTGGATATCTTTTTCAACAATCTAAACATTTATTGTAGAAGTATCATCATAATGACACTCTAATCCCAAATTGTAACCCCTTTTGTAACCATTAACAGGTTAAGTTATAAAACTTTTGAAAACAAAAAAAAAAAAAAAAACACTACAACCCATATTTTATAGCTTGTCTGGTTTATGCTTTTAATACCCATTTACAAGTCTCCAAAGATATTAACACATACATATGTATATGAACAAAAATATTTGGAAAAAAAAACTTTATGAAAAATGGGTTAATGTTTTATAATGCCTTAAAGTATGCTTTAATTAAAACAAACTATTATAAAGTGAAAGTATGCTACGTAATATACCTTGACAATTAAAAAGAAAATCTATACACACTACATATGTATGTATGTGTTATAATACATTTTGTGTTTTCTCTGCTCGCTCAGTTAGTATTCCCATTATCTCGCACATATTTTACTTTCTGACAATTATACGTTGCAAAGGAATGTACTTATACTCGTTTATGAGTTAAAGTGTTTAAAATTAGTGGCTTTGTGCTTTATGAGAAAAAAGAGAGGAAGAGAGTTTGCCAGCCAGCATTGTTTAATTTTTTGTTTTTGTTTTGTTTTGGTATGTCAAATACTTTTAAAGCTCATTTTCATATTTGACGGGGTTTTTGTACATGCATTAAAAATTTATTCGTTATGATGACGTCGACCGAAAATTGCAACCACCATACCATGCACAAAAACGCACACACACACATACGTATAAATTTAAGAATTGTTGCATGTACCCAGTATTTAGGCAAGAACTGCCTGTCTGCATTCATGCATAACTTTAAATTGTAGACTCACTCACTCATTCATGTACACATTCACGAACACATTCATTTTAATCATCCACGTATGCTTACACTTGCGTTTGGTGGCTGTGTAAACGTGTCTACGTTTGTAATTAAAGTTTGTTTCTGAAATCAGTGCCTAAAGGGTATTGTTAGTGTATAAGGTATTCGTACTGCTTGTAACACTTAAGCTTTTGCCTCAGCATATATTTGTTATGAAAGTGTTTCTTACTATTTATCGCCTCTTATCTCTGTGTCTCTCTCACTCGCATATTTCACTTAAATTAATGAGCAATTTGTGTGTTGGTTTGCTCAAAAAAGATAGCCTTCGGCTAATACATTTAGATGTGCGTTTTAAATAATTCTTAATTGACACCCTGATAACAAGCAAATACCATAGAGTGAATAACTTTACAGGGAACATTTTCAATCCCATATAAAGGAAGTATCAATTCATTTAAAAATAAGAACTGCATTTCGAAAATGTTCAAAGTTATGAAGGCTTCAATCTATTTAATTTGAATACTTTTTTCCCACAACATATTTACATTCAAAATTTGTGGCATTTTAAGAACTGCTTTCTTATGTGAATGTAAGGTTGTTGATGGATTTAAGTGAATATGTTTAGGAAGATACATGCTCTTGCTGAAAGACATGTCAACCAGTCTAGTCTTCTTTAGAATGGCAGTAATGTAAGGCCAGGTTCAGGTTGCAGGCATTACATTTATGGTCATTCCAATCCTTTTTCAGAGTAATAGCCTAGTTTCTCACAGCATCCATATTTTGCGCGTCAATTTTTATTCAGAACGACAGAGTTTTTGTCAAAAGACTACTAAAAAGTGGTAGCCAAAAGTAATAGTTTTTAGTACAGTCGGGCCTCGATTATCCATGATGGTCGGGACCAGAAGCATCACGGATAATCGATCTTCATAGTTAATCGAATAACAAATTTGATTATAGATTCTTTTAATAATTTTATTATTTAAAAAGTGAACATTGGTGTACATACATATTTACATTAAAAAATTCAATTAAGACAGCAATGTCATAAACGGTCTGCATCCCAACTTCGTATTTTTCAGCTATCATTTTAACACACATTATCTCTTCAATGTTCGTTAATTATTTTAAATTTATGTTTAATATTTAAAGCATTTCTCAGACTTTTTACCACCCGTACTTTTCAAATTTCAAAGTTAAACTAATCACTTATAAATGTTTCTGACTGGTTGTGTGCCAACAAGAGAATTCTCCGTTTTCATCACGGATAATAGAGGTAATCACGGTTAATCGAAGCAAACAATTTGAAAAAATTGCAAACAAAAAAACAATAGACTGTTCTTTGGCCATTACGGATAATTGGGGTTCGACTGTATTTCTTTTAATATATCAGAACAGGAGTTTGAACAGGAGTTGGAACATGAACCGCGACAATAGCTGTATTATTGTTTATATAGGGTGTTTTTTATTGAGGTATAGAACTTTAAGTTGGCATCACTTTTTTAACTGGCGGCCATTTTGTCAGCTGTCAAGTGATTAATATTTAGTTTGGTTTGCCATTTCATCATGAACAGGTTGACAAAAGAACAACGCTTGCAAATCGCGCAAATTTATTTCGAAAATAATGGTTCAGTTCGCGAAGTTTACCGCAAGCTCCGTCCATTTTATGGTCGACATAATCGTCCATCAGAGCAATTAATTCGGTTAACCATGGTTCGTTTTCGCACTACGTTTACTCTATGTGATAATACGCATCCGCAAAGACGTCGAACAGTGCGCACCGAAGAAACAATTGCCGTTGTAGAGCAAAGTATTGAAGAGAACCCGAATGAATCGATTCGCCACCGTGCACAGCAATTGGAGCTTTGTCTATCAACTTTATGGAAGATTTTGCGCAAAGATCTTGGCTTGCGACCTTACAAGATCCAGCTTGTGCAAGAATTAAAGCCGCGAGACCATGCAATGCGTCGTGATTTTGGTGTATGGGCCGAAAATGAGATTGATCTCGATGCTGATTTTCATCGCAAAATTTTGTTCAGTGATGAGGCTCATATTTGGTTGAATGGCTACGTCAACAAGCAAAATTGCCGCATTTGCAGTGAAGAGAATCCACATGAGACCCTTGGGACGCCATTACATCCACAAAAACTGACTGTTTGTTGTGCTCTATGGGCTGGTGGAGTCATTGGGCCATACTTCTTCCGAAATAATGCTGGAGAGTCAGTTACCGTTAATGGAGACCGGTATAGAGCCATGATAACCGACTATTTTGTTCCCGAATTGGATGGCATGAATGTGGATGAGTTGTGGTTCCAACAAGACGGCGCTACATGCCACACAGCGCACGTCACAATCGATTTATTAAAGGAAACATTCGATGAGCGCATAATTTCGCGGAATGGACCTGTCAATTGGCCACCAAGATCGTGTTATTTGACACCATTGGATTATTTTCTTTGGGGATATGTGAAGTCGCTCGTCTACGCCAACAAACCAGAAACGTTAGGGGACTTGGAAGCCAACATTCGTGGCGTTATTGCCAACATACGGCCCTATATGCTCGAAAAAGTGGTTGAAAATTGGACCTGTAGAATTGGCTTTATTCGAGCTAGCCGCGGCGGCCACATGCCCGAAATCATATTTAAACATTAATGGCATAAAATTATCCTTCCAATAAAGCTAAATTGATGGACATTAAAACGATTTTCTTGTGTTTTATTTCAATTCGAAGTTCTATACCTTTAAAAAAACACCCTGTATAAGAAAAATATAATATTTTTAGGCATTCTTAAAAATATCTATAAATGTTTATTACAGTGTAATTAGTTAATTAATATATAGAAGAAGCTTTTTTAATACGAGTATCAATTGTCATCCACTGCAAGTGTAATAAATTGTAACTGATCTTTACCCGATGAATAGATATAAAGATGAGATAAAAAGAGTAGCGAGGCTATCAGGAAAACAATATAAAATAAAACATTTTATTGTGGGGTAATTTTATTTAATTTCGTAAACACGACATGGCTGCTGTTAAATATCTGAGAGTGTAATTGGACCCGAAAACTGATGTATGTAACACATATTGAACAAATTGTGGACAAAGCTACTAAATGCTGTAGAGCTCTTTATCCACTTCCATTCGCAAAAGATCACAGCTTATTACGAAAAACAAGATTATTGTATATAAAACTGTTATCCGATCAATACTACTTTAGGGGGGTTGTGTCTGGGGCAATACAGCAAAAACGCACATCAGAAGTATTCAAGTGGTACAAAACAAGGCATTAAACAGTATTTACAAACTTCCCTGCTTACCTGAAATACTCACATGAGACAACTAAATATGTAATTGACACCCAGAATCTCGCATTTATCAACAGATGCAGGAATTCTGAATTTTATTTAATCAGAACACTATCTGAAAACCCATCTTAGTTCACTGTAGTAAATTAGTAAAGTGTCTATATAAAACGTACTGTATCTCTGGTACAAATCAACTTCTGATAACTAACAAACGTTTTTCCAAAAATTTTTCCTTTAAATTACTTTTAATTGTTTTTAACTGTTTTGTATTTTAAATTTTACTTATGATATATATGCTGAAATATGTTATAATCACAAGATAGTAACTCATTAATTTAGCTTCTAACACTTGTCAACTGTACCATGATAATAACAATAAATAAATAAAAAAATAAAATAAAAATAAAAAAAAACATGGCTAAACTATACCGTCTATGAGTGTATTCGTTTAACATACAGCATGTAGTGTGATTTGTTAAGCACCAATTTTCATCACCCAGCTATGAAAGTTTTTCTGTGTTCTTATTTGGTTGAATATTAATTTGAAAAATAAATACAATAACGAAATAATAGCTGACAAGGAAATTTTTCTTGCGTGTAAGACAAATTGCAAAAGTCCTCAATTGATAATTAAAAACGTATTCTTAATTAAAAGCTATATGAGAAAATCATTTCTAGTAATAAAAGTATTTTCTGATTCAGTGAAACTACACCTTCTACTTTTAATTTGTTTTTTTTTTTTTGCCATCATTTAATTAATAAACATTTTTCTTTTTTACAGGTAAGTTTGTATTTAAAATTGTACATTTAATTCGAGAAGGGTGAGTAGTTATAAGAGCAACAAATTATTATTATTTAGTTTTTACACATGAACAGATAATCAGGTCAAGTATTTCAACCTGGAAATATTATATATATATATGTATGTATATATAATTTGTTTTTAAATTCAAAACAAGCTTACATGTACGAGTACATACGTTTTAAATCACGACCTTGTTATCAATATCCGTTTCTATAATTTGTTGTGGCACATTTAACGTCTGGTGCCTTAAAGTCTATGTAAAGGAAAAAAAACAAAATGTTGAAAGAAAAATATCTTTGAAATATTAAAAGTGTTTTTTACAATTTTATTTTTCTACCCACATAAAAAATAAAAAAAACCGAATACGAATTTAAATGTTTACTGTTTTTTCCCACCTTTTATTTCTATTTTTATTTATTTTTTTAATGTGTCTTTCAATAAAAAGAAAATAGCAAATGTCACTAATGGCGCCACTGGTATGGAAAATTATAAAAATTGTAAAATCAACAAATACAAATATGGATTGCTGCTGTTTAATAACTTATTGATAAGAAAAAAAAATTAAAAAAATCTAAAGAAAATTTGAAGAAAAAATATATAATTTTGATCAAGCCTGGTAAATATACTAAAACTGATTTAAAAATTTGATTTAAAAACGATTTTTAATATTTTAAAGAAATCAGTTTGTATGTTTTGCTTTTAATTGCATTACATTGAAAGCCTCTTTTTCAAAAAATTGCCATTTTCTTGATATTTAGAACTCTATTTCCATTGAAATGTATGTAGAAGCCTCGTAAATAATATTCTTCCTAAACCACTCCCATTTTATTCATTTATTATTGTATTTATTTAAATACAGTATTAATATTACAACAAGCTAATTCCAAAAGGCTTAGTGACTGAAGGGAATCTAAGTCACAACACTAGCGTTAGCAGTTTAGCGAACTATCCACTAAACTACTAGGGCAACCACATCCATTTTAACTTGCGGAAATATTTAACAAAATTTAAAATTTTTTTTAAATGTTTTATTCAAAAAAACACACCCATTTTTCTAAATGTTGGATTATTTTGTAAAATAATTTTTAACGCTATTTCTGAAACATATCTAACGTGCAAAACTAGGATTAGATGTAGTTATATAAATACTAGCAAAAGTATAACACCTCTAAAAGGTTGTTTAAAAAAGTAAAATTTAGATATTAGTATAGCCTTGTAATAAAACATTTTAATATTTCAAAAAAAAAAAAAAAAACAGAAAGAAAAAACGAATGAAATGTGAAATCAAAAGTGAAACACCAAAAATATGGTTTACATGCAAATGTAAAGAATTGCAGGCGTTATTTCATTTTACTTTTATTCTACTTTCTTAAAGAACAGGAAATAGTATAACAAAGTAATTTATTACTTTAAAAACTGGGCCACTTATAAAACAATTTCCAACGATATTTTTTGTAAGAAAAATTTTACAACACCACCAGTAAAAGACAAAATATTAAAATAATAAAAAAAAAAAACAAAAAAAAAAAAACAAAAAAAAAATTGAAAAGGAAAAAATATAGTTTTTATATAGTTATAATCGAATGAAATAAATTCAGATTTTAGTAAAAAATAAAAAAAACACATTCATGGTACTCACAGAGTGTGCAATAGTGTGCTATTGTCATAAAGTTTTATGTTTTTTCGTAGTAAGACAAAATTAATTTTTATTAAAAAACCAATTTGTAGTACAATAGCATTTTTGTAAATGTAATTATTCTAAACGTTTTATAAAAAATAAATCGTGTGTGACAGTGTTTGAAAAGACACTCAAAGGCCAGTGTTATACCTTCACTCATGAGTGATCACCAGCAATTGCTCCATTTGTCAGTGGAAATTGAATGTGAGTGGCAAGCGTCTTCAGTAGGTTAGCTGTTATCTTCCCAGAAGGTGGCGGCGCTGTACTCCTGATCAATCGTTTTGTTTTTGGTGGTATAGACTGGAAATGTCAGGGAGGAGTTTCTTGAAGATGGTCTTCTTGGAGGGGGGAGAAGGGGAAAACCTCTTTTGTCCTTTGCTGGGATTGAACCTCGGTCGTTTGAGTTTCTGTGCGAGCGCTCTAACCACTATACCAGAACTGTTAAGTCAAAAGAGGAATAAAAATAATTTTCTATTCTATTTCTTTTTCATATATTAAATTTGTTTAAAATGTTCTTAACTTTAAGATCAACATAATTGCATGTGGCGTAGTATATTGGCTAGAGTGCTCGCATACAACTCAAAACACCTTAACGTCAAACCACACCAAATGTGAGAAATAAAGAATACAAGAATACGGTTGAGATTTTAATTCAAAAAAAAAAATATTACTATTCCCCCCCTCCCCCCTACCTAACAAGTAGGCCTTTCACAAGAAACCGCCCCCAACCCACCTTTCGCATTGGCATTAAAAATGAATGATCACGGGGAAAGTGCCAGATACTGGGAAGTAGTAAATAACAGCTACCTGCTTAACGAAGAAGATCCTCATCACTTCACAATCAACATCCAACTACAGATGAGAAGGTATAGCAGTGGCCTTTGAGTGATCAAATCAATTGCCCGCGACTTGTCTCATTTGTAAATAGTTTAATAGGATAAAAACTCTCTGCTTATTCCATTACCATCCACAGAATGAGTAGGGGTTTATTTGACTATGTATTGGTCTTAGTAAAAACTAAATAAGAATCCAACTATTAACTCTGCTGTTAGGTAAAAAAAAAACTTACGAATCTTTGTAAGTTTACATATCATTCGCGGTAGTTAACTTAAATTTATATTCGGTATCTGACTTGTTTGACCAAAATGATCCAAACCTAATAGCAGGGTTAAAGAATAAATTTCATATAAAGAGATCGATGAGACACATTTGCATATCAAGATAATATTTAATTAAAATCATACAGACGAGTATAATACCCCTGTTTCGGATGGTTAAACTTTACCTATTACGTTTATATTTTATGAATTCTAAGCAATAGTTGTAAAGCTTTAAACTTTAAGGATGTCAAAGTATATTACATGGGTTTTAAAGAGTTTTTCGGAAAAGTGTAATATTTTATTATAATGGTTTTAAAAACATATTATGTTTCTTTGTAGTCTTTGCTTTTTAAGCCGATACCATAAAACATAATTTTAAAACAGATATTATTTTAGCCAGAAAAAGAAAGAGAGAGAAAAAAGGGTAAAATGCAACATTTTCTATTAAAAGAAAAGAAAAAAACGCCATTATAATCATATCTAATATATTATTCTTTTTTATTCTGTACAAAACGCATAAATTTTTCATTAAGCCATCTGTCATTTTGTAAATTTTATTCCTTTTTGGCCTGCTATTTCTCTGTGGTTAAAATTTGAATTAAAAATTTTGCTTTTACCTCTCCTCACAATTTTAATGCTCATTAATATTCAATATACTTGTAACAGCAATGACATTTACTCATCTTCATCAGTCTTCATCTGTGGTTAAACACTGTGGTTTTGGTTTTGGGTTAATGAAAATTTTAAATTTAAAACCAGCCTCTCATTTACTGTATAAAAGAAAAAAAAATGTTTCAATAGAAAAGCAGTTTCTTTCATCATTTATTTTATTGTAAAAAAAGGAAAAAAAGAAACATTTTTGCCATCTGTCATGCTCCATTTAATGCCTGAGACTGGTAAATGTCAGTTTAGAAATGTAAAAATAACAGAAAAAAAACTAAAATAAGTCTGAGAATGAAAACCAATGCATACAGACTTACGAGTAAAATAAATGTTTTCTTTTCTTAAAATATAAACAAAGTACGAGGTGTGTTCTTAAGAATTTTTTGGCAAAAATTAAAGAAAACTAGATCCGGTTGCTGGAATTTCGAACACTACCCTCATTCTAACCATTAAAGCCTGATCTATATACATACACGTATATTGGAAGTTTTGTCTGGGCTTTCATTAGTAAATGTAACCAAAAATCACGTTAAAAATATGCTGCTGCCATAACAAAAACTAACAACCACAACCATTGAGAGAGAGAAAAAAAAGAAAAACCAAAACTCTCTGATGAAAAATGATTACGTTTGTTTTAGGTTTTACAAAAACAAACAGGCAACAAGAATATAAATCAACCCAAAAATGTCTTACTGATGTACGTGAGATATTTATTGAAGATACTGTCAGACTTCTGCAGGTTCATATGCGGTTAACTGTTAAAGAATTTAACTCCCATTTTATTTTATTTTTTCGCTCTCTCTCTCCTTCTCTTTCTGTTTAGAAAATAGCATTTATATCATTACTATGATTGTTACAAGTATAACAACATCAAATCACAGTTATGATTAAGTGAATGACCTTCAAAAGAATTTTTCATGCAATAAATCGCTTAAATATTTTTTTTTAACCATAAAAGAGATGTTTAAAAAATAATTTTTCATTTTTTATATTTGTAATCATTAAGGGTATGATAAAACTATTACACTCAAATTCATAAAGAATTATATATAAAAAATGCATTTAAAATAAGTTTTAAATCAAATTTTTCATACAATCTCTTCTATATTAAATTTAAAATCTATTTAATTTATTTGTTTTCTGAATATGGGGTGTTAACTATATTTCGAATGTAAATATTAAAAAATTGAATAACTTATTGGTCTATTGTACAACACATTTTAAATCTATTTTACTTTTTACGAGCACCCATTCAGTTAATATTTGTACAAACAAATACACTACATTTGGCAAATTTCTATGCAATACTTAGTAGTCGACGTGGTCTAGTCTTTGGTTTGTTGGGTTCAAATCTCAACCCTGACACAGGGTTGTAATGGCCAATTATGTATGTATGTGCTTATCAAATAAAGCCTTAATAAACCTAAAATATGTCTTTAAGAATACGACAGTTATAGAATTGTTATTTTGATCAAAAAACATTATTGATTGATTTATAAATTACTTGATGACAATTTAAACTTTTGATTAATTTTTTCATTAAGGAATTATTCATTCTGTGTAACATTTGCTTACACAGTTTTTGATTTTATCTATTCAAATTTTCTTTACCTTCCAATTGTTTAAATTATTCAAATCATTTTAGGAATTATTATGGTTTACGTAAACCATTGCCTTTGCTTATAAACATTCAAAATAACGATTTTGCATTTCTAAAGCATTGACATCAAGTTGTCAATTATGCTCTTAAATTTCATGCAACCACTGTTATGTGGCTTGTCAACATATTTCAAGCTGTTATTGTGTAACCGCAAAGCATGAAAGCAAACATTGTCAGCCACATTCTTTATAAAATCAATTTAAAATACTTTCAGCAGTTGTTACATTGAAATTTAAATTAGTGAAGTTGAGCTGTAAAAACAAATTAAATCAATATTGATAATAAACACGGAGCACTAGAAGAAGAGTGTAAGGATTTAAGGCCAAAACAAATGTAAATAATTTAGTTCAGAGGATTATTAAAATTATGTAAAGGAATAAAAAAATAAAGAAAAAACACATTCGCGATATTGTGATTAGTGTTCTATTGTAGATTGCTAGGGTAAGAGCTGTGTGTTAATTCGATTACCACAAGACACTTTGTTTTGTTGTGCTGCACAAAGCCAAGCATATAATCTTCGACACTACACAGAGAGCAATATTTCCTATTTAATTGCAATTAAACGCTTTTTTATTCTGTTTTAAATATAAGCTCTTAATTGTTTTACTAAAGAGTTAAGTTAAATACGAGTATGTTTAATCAAAATCGATCATAGTTGCTTTTCTACAGCCTGTTCATAGAAGACGAATGCTTCAAGATGTTCGTCGTTTTATATGAAAAACCCTACCAAATTTGGGGGTTTTTGCTGTTGTTTCGTATTCGTCTTTTTTAAAGAGGCTGTTAGACATTTTTACTATAATGCTATAAACACATTAAAGGCTACCGACAAAAAGCTGTCAAAAATAGAATACATGTGTGCATAAGAGAATGATTATTTTAGTGGCAACACGACTACCGACCACACGACTACTTCTGTAGCCCGTAGCTAACTTAGGCTAATTTCTATTTTTCTTGGCGACAATAAACAATTTAGTGGTGTTAATACAATAAGATGCAGGAAAAAGGTGTTTAAAAAACGCAACACATGAGATATAAATATTAAAATTCGAAAAAAAATTTAAGTGGCATCACTGAAAAAAAATATTATTTGTTTACATTTTTTGTTTAGTCTTTATTTATATAATTCATTTATTTACACGCTATTTTTTTTAATTTTTACTTTATTATTTAATTACCTTTTTAGTTTTTATATTTGTTTATAAGTTTGTTATATTTTGTTTAGGTTATATTGAACATGTCAAAACAGATGTTTAATTTGTATCTGTAGTCGTTATTACAATATATTATTTTAATTCAAGTTTTTAATATATATGTATATTTACTATAAGTATATGTGGTTGTTGGTTCAAAATTAATAAAAATACAATAAAAAAGTGGTTGCCAAAAAAATTCTTACCAAACTTATGATATTCATTGCCATATCGACTTTAAACAGTAACTTCCTTTTATTATTGAAATCAATACCCAGGGGAGTAAAACACTACTTATGCTGTGCATAGTATTGATTCATCAACAGCAATTGCGATATTTGTCGGTGAACGCTGATTGTGGTGACAGTCTTAGCTAAGTAGGTAACTTTTGTCTACTACTTCCCAGTAAGTGACGTTTCCTCCTGATCATCAGCTTTTTTTTCAATGCCTAAGGTGGAGTAGACTGGATTATCAGGAAGTGGTTACTTGGTGATAGACTTCTTAGAGGTTGGTTAACAAAACTTTGAAATAGTTGGTGTGAGTATGTTTTATTTGTCTTTTAAAAACACTCTATTATTGTTGCAAATTTCCACAAAATTGGTTATATTCTCTAATTTGATTTATTTTACTTATAATTAGTAGAACTAGTCAAATATGTATATTTTATAATACAGTAATCCCTCGAACTGCGCGGTTTCTGACTGCGCGGTTTCGGACTTGCGCGGTTTTATTTTTACCACCAAAATTTCGCATTGCGCGGCAAAAGTTTCGTAGCAGCGCGGTTTTGTTTTGCGTACATATTACATATTTCGTGCATAATATGTACATAAATATTTTTTTATATATAGGTATTTTTATATATTTTTTTTAACAAACCATTGGGGGAAAATAGAACAAATTTATCAGAAGATGAAAATTAACGTATTTAAAGATTTTTTTTAATTACATATTTACATTTTAATTATGTACATACTATGTACAATGAACTGATTTCAAGATTTTTTTTGTTTAATTTTTATAAACTAATTTATAATTTTTATTTTTTTGTTTATGTCAATGTTAAACTTTATGTTAATATTGAATAAAGTCTCTTTTTTAGTTATCTACTTAAAAAAAATTAAAATTTTCATGATAATTTTAGAATTTTGAACGTATCCCCCTAATTACGTACAAAATAGGGTTCACAGTGCGCGATTTAGGATTGCGAGCAGTTTTTTCAGAACATATCTACCGCGCAGTTCGAGGGATTACTGTATTCTCTAATTTGATTTATTTTACTCTATAATAAATAGAACTATTCAAATATGTATATTTTATAATATTTTTAATTTTGAATGCGATTAGAAAAGAAAAGAGTATCATGAAATATAAAACTACAAACGTAGTTTTGCTCTAATTATTACACAGATTCATTCGTATATGCAGATATCACTATTTTCAATGTAATGTGCTCTGGTATATAGTATAAAATGCATTTACAGAAATCATATATCCGTTTATATTTTGTTTAATTTTTCTATAAAATATCTGGAAATTTTTTAAATTAATATTTATCCAATAAAACTTCGATTTAAATTTTATAGAATTATAAGATTTAAAAAGAATTATTTTGGTTTGTTTTGAAATATTATCATTTAAATTAAAATTTACCGATTTTAGCAAAATAATTAAAAATTTGTTTCAATACAATTGACTGCAACAATAGATTTAACTTCTCCATCGATTTAATTCCCTATTAAATATAAAATTTAAAATAATCTATTGGCTAAATATTTTAATTCAATTAATTTTGCAATAAATTTATTATTTTTTCATGCTCATTTAAATCTGCTTGTATATGTAAGTACATACATATGTAAATGCACTCATAAACGAATATTGCTATAAATAAAATACAGATTTCACTAATTGTTTCATTTAAATGTAAATATTTTAAATATATTTCCAACATATTTTTATTTTCAAATTTCAATTAAGTATGTTTGCAAAACAAAACCAAATGTTGGTTTTATTTTAAAAGCATATGATGCCAGATTTAGTAACTCATACATGATTATAATTTAATTGTAAAAATCAGTCACATGTGTACAAGTGTACTTATATATTAGAGCGTACCACCTTACAAGGAAAAAAAAAGTTTATCCATGCCGCCTCTAATATAAAGTAACTTTGCGAAGAGATTCGATAATTTTTTTTTATTTTTATTAAACCGAACGCTCTTAACCCTGCTACTACGTTAGGGTCATTTGATGACCCAAATTGTATTTTTCCGGCGAGAAAAGAGAAAAAGACCTTTACAGAATGCATTACTTGTAATAATTATGTCTGTCCATCGCACCGAAACACAAAACATAAGTTTATATAAAACCTACTGCAATCATCACGAGTCTTCAAAACTTTTTTCTTTTGTAAAAATTAATATTTTTATAATAAAAATATATCGGGTCATAAAATGACCCAAAACATAATATACGTAAGTTTTTTTTAACGTAGTAGCAGGGTTAAAGTGTCCACTCAAATTTGTTTGTCTCGAGAAGACTAATGTTTTGTTTTTAATGTGTTTGAGGCTCTAGGTTCGAGCCACGGGAAAGTTCTGATCAATATTTTTATTATTTAATTTTTGTTTCGTCAGAAACGCTTTAATTAGATCAAAGTTAACGGCAATGAATATTTTTGGTAATTAAAGAAGAAATGATGTCCGTGAAGGAATAGTACACTAGCCAAACTGAACAATTGTTTTCGACTCCAGCTACGGTAGTCTCATCAGAGTTCTTTGTGTCCTGTGTATATTCAAGACTAAACATCAACTATTTAACTCACACTTTTTTGGAAATCGCATACTGAAATTATTACTGTATGTACATACATTTGTATGAGTTAGTCGAAGTAAAGTCACACAACAGTTTATATCATATTCTCCTTTTCTTACCATCATTGCTGTTCTTGTAATCGTCATCTTATTTGGATGAAACAGAATTACAATTTTTATTTTGTTTTTGCCCTCTTATTCCATTAATCCACATTAGTCGTTTTTCTTTTTTTCTGATCAATATTTTTATTATTTAATTTTTGTTTCGTCAGAAACGCTTTAATTAGATCAAATGTGGATTAATGGAATAAGAGGGCAAAAACAAAATAAAAATTGTAATTCTGTTTCATCCAAATAAGATGACGATTACAAGAACAGCAATGATGGTAAGAAAAGGAGAATATGATATAAACTGTTGTGTGACTTTACTTCGACTAACTCATACAAATGTATGTACATACAGTAATAATTTCAGTATGCGATTTCCAAAAAAGTGTGAGTTAAATAGTTGATGTTTAGTCTTGAATATACACAGGACACAAAGAACTCTGATGAGACTACCGTAGCTGGAGTCGAAAACAATTGTTCAGTTTGGCTAGTGTACTATTCCTTCACGGACATCATTTCTTCTTTAATTACCAAAAAT
This sequence comes from Metopia argyrocephala, assembly GCA_963576795.1. Lineage (NCBI taxonomy): Eukaryota > Metazoa > Arthropoda > Insecta > Diptera > Sarcophagidae > Metopia > Metopia argyrocephala. Next base: position 8,758,269 of record OY756208.1, read on the forward strand.
ATTCATTGCCGTTAACTTTGATCTAATTAAAGCGTTTCTGACGAAACAAAAATTAAATAATAAAAATATTGATCAGAACTTTCCCGTGGCTCGAACCTAGAGCCTCAAACACATTAAAGTTATAATGCGCATGCTTCTAGCGCTGCACTCTAACCACCACGGCTACAGTCGTACATGTCGTCGATGCCGACTAATGTGGATTAATGGAATAAGAGGGCAAAAACAAAATAAAAATTGTAATTCTGTTTCATCCAAATAAGATGACGATTACAAGAACAGCAATGATGGTAAGAAAAGGAGAATATGATATAAACTGTTGTGTGACTTTACTTCGACTAACTCATACAAATGTATGTACATACAGTAATAATTTCAGTATGCGATTTCCAAAAAAGTGTGAGTTAAATAGTTGATGTTTAGTCTTGAATATACACAGGACACAAAGAACTCTGATGAGACTACCGTAGCTGGAGTCGAAAACAATTGTTCAGTTTGGCTAGTGTACTATTCCTTCACGGACATCATTTCTTCTTTAATTACCAAAAATATTCATTGCCGTTAACTTTGATCTAATTAAAGCGTTTCTGACGAAACACTAATGTTTTGTCCTTAAGGGCTATTGATCTCAACAATGGCTTTCTAGAGGCAAAAATATTGATTTTTTTTAGTTTTTTCCTTATATTTTTGGCTTTTACAGTTCTGTATTCGAGTATGGTTTATCAATTCTTTTAGTCTTCTCGAGACAAAAAGATCGGAATGTAAGTGCCTGAGAAATAACGAAAAACTGAAAAGAAGACCTCTACGTTCGGCTAGACAAAACAATTTTTTTTCGAAATCTTCTTTAAAAAAACTTATATTAGAGGCCGTACGGAGAAACCTTTTTTGAAACCTTAATGTACACACATATGGCTTGATGTATAAAAATAAAAATATACTTCAAAAGTCCAGTGAATATAGTTGTTCATACAATAAGGAAATATTTTTTAACAAAAGGGAAATCCGTTTTAAATTATACACCATTAAGGAGTAAAAAAGTAAAGAATATTCCTTAAGGACATCAGAATTAACTGCAAACTATTGTAAATTGAGGTACAGGGTGCATTTACTCTTGTTGGGTTGGCAGGGCACACTGGCCTGCTGTAATGCAAACCAAACACTCTAGTCTCTGTAGGAAACATAATTGGCTCGTAAAATATAAAACTACTGCACTATTGCTCCAGGAAGAGTTGGATCGCTAGAGCAAATATTTGTACCAAAACTGATTTGCAAAACACTGTTATTTAGTTTAACCTAATAATATCTGTCATCTAAATCGGAATTATATTTAAAAATCCCTTAAAGAAATATTATTTTCTTTTTCAAAATTTACTCATTCTATGTATATGCATTAAAAACGAAACCCTGTATGAAAGCTGAAACACAAAGTGCTGGTGACTAACAATTGCATGAGGACATATAAATTTGCAAGCATTAAAAAACTATAATTTTCTTAAAATAATAAACCCTAAAGCATTATATATAACCAAGGAATTAAGAGATATGCCAAGGAAATGTTAAAAATGTGTACGAATTTGTGTTTTTGTAAATTCAAAGCATATAAATATGCACTTATGATGCATAAAAACAGACACACACACACACATAATCGTACACAAATACACATGTCAAGGATTTTATTGTTTATACAACAAATTTCATACTCCAAAACATACATACAGGAAACACATTCTCTGTGTATCTCTTGGCTCCTCTTAAGGCAACAATTTTTTATAGTTTTGGCTGTGGTATAATTTCTAAATACTATGTAAATACGAATGTAAATACAAAATATTAGTTCAAAGGAAAGAATCCAGGCAAAAAGTTCTACAGGAAATGGGTGTATGTAGGATAAGTACAAAAACAAAATTATAATATAATATGGATTAGTTGTCATCCAACAAATAACCATGTTTTACTACATCCTGTATTTCGTTTCCTTTTAATGTTTCGTGCCACAAACATTTGCAATATTTATGAACTCATTTATAAATGAAAAGGGAGGGAGTGAAATTTTTTGAATATTTGCATCTCAGTTCGTAGCTTTATCAACCAGAATTTTTGCACATGAAACAAAACAAAGTCGTTGTGTACTGAAACAAACACCGGTGTTTTATATAAAAATGTTCGTGTGATTTTCCTTTGTAAAAACTATTTTTTATTTAATAATTTTTGAGATAAGTTACTAGAAATGTGAGGAATTTTGGGGGCGGAAATTTTAAACTTTAATTTTAAAATAAACTCTGAATTAACAACGATATGACAAAATTTATTGCAGTAGAGAGCAAAGTTATAATTTTAATTCCTAAGAACTTTATTAAGTAATCGGATGCCGAAAAGAATATCTAATTATCTAGTCCATCAAAAGCATATGGTGTTGGTGCACCAGAAAGTGACTCTATCTCCATACATCTATGGTACTCCTAAATCTTAAGCCAGCTTCGACAATGAAGCAATCTACATAGCCCATTGGAACATCCAGCTGGAAACTGGAATCTCTAATCCATCATACCAGAATTCTTCATATAAGGCTCTAAACATGGACAATTTAGGTGCAAGTGTCTCGTAGTTGCAAAATTGTCTTCCAGTTAATAAATGGTAAAAATACCCATTAAGCTGGAGTCCACCACGTAGGTAAGTTTAATAGTTTTATCAACTGTTTTCAAGAAAAAATTTGTGTCCATATTCGGGAAAATAAATTGCTCTTCCAGCTCCTAAGAGCCATCTCTAAATAAAAGCGGCAAGCGGAACGTTTTCCAACGCTCAGCTCTTCTCTGAACCGCCATCCCTAAATAAGAGCGGCAACGTTTTGTCAAAACATTAAAAACAGGGTAATACAAAAAACATATGCTTATATAACAATTCTGACTATTTTAATAATAAACTGCATTTCTCTATTGATATTTGTAACATAAACTAAATTTTATACAACTATTTTATTTATTTTTATTATATTTTATTTATTTATTTTATATTAATATTTATTATCTTCTATTTTGTTTATTTTTTGCCTTTACGAATAAAGCATGGTTATGCAAATAACATATCTTTATATCACAACCCTGTTTTTTTCCTATTTGTTTACATTTGAGTTTCCTTTTGCGACCAACTTTACTACTAAACGCTCTGTCAAAATTGGATTTTCCAATTGCAAAGCGTTGCCGCCGCGTTATTTTGGAATACATACATACATACATAACTGGCCTTTACAACCCTGTGTCAGGATTACGGCCTAGCTTCTCGCAGCACTCATGTTGTGTGTGTCAATTTTTATCCATGAGTACCGGGACCTACAGTTTAATGTCGACTCCAAACGACAGACTTGAGAAGCTTGTTCATGGCAATTAGTTACTCTCAGAGCTTTTGCCAGAAGACTGCTGAGAGGTCGCCGAAAGAAATATTTTTTCATATTTCTTTTTTTTTTGAAGATGTCAGAGCCTGGAGTCGAACCCAGGGCCCATGTCTTAGTAAGCCAACACACTAACCACTAGACCACGGCGACTACAGGTATGCTTTTGAGATGCTCCATACAAATTGTATGGGCATGAGAAATTTTGACAGCTAGAATACGCTTGCCGCTTTTATTTAAGGATGGCAGTAAGACGCACAAAGCTAGCTTAGATTGGCATTAACATTTATTTTTGTCAAAAGGACCCGTGTCGTCGTAACCCTCCTAGCCAATTCATCTGCCACACAGCTACGTATTGAAATGAGACCGATGAAATATTCCTCCATTATCCTCAGTGACAAGTGGAATTCCAACATCGCCAGGGAAGTAACGAAAACAGATAGCAGAGACTCAGTAGCCGCCTGTATATTAGTACAGATGCTCATTTTCCCAAACATTATCACAGGCAAAGCAAGTCATTTTGCGATCTTAAATAAAAATTCAACTCTGCCTGAAATACACTGCAGTGATCTGGTAGGCTGTATGAAATTCTTATGTCAATATCTAGAGAGAAGATACCGTTTGTTGATTTTCTTATGACTCGTCCTGTTTTTCTTTATCGAATTCAGACACGAATTTTTTTACGGTATATGCGCTTCATATCTCATGAAAAATTGAATTAGTTGCTAATACTCGTAACACTTGCATGTTTGGTATTATAGGAAATCCTTCAACTATATACCTTCACCCTAAAAGTATAGGAGTTAAAAGTTTAATGCAAAAATTTCACATCTTTGATTTTGTACCAGTGCCCTACTTTCATCAAAAATCACAAACGTAAATTTTGCTCTACTATTTGCTTACTTAAAAAATTACAAATGCTGATTACTAGAAAGATTACATATGGTTTCCCAGGAATATTTTAAGTACTGGTACTCATCAGCACTCTATAAACTTTAGTGTCATTTATGCTGTTTTAGTGTCTATATTGGTGACTGTAAGATAATTATAGTTTCACCTCCTACATTGTAATTTATACGTACATACATACATGTTTATATCTATACCTACTTTTATATAAAAGTATTTTTTATTAACATTTTTGTAATTTATAAAATTTTGTACAAAATTTAATTTAAATGCTGCCAACATGGCTATGAATATAGGTTTTTGTTAAAGCTAAACTTCACTCTATTTAAATAATATTTTTACGAGTAGTAATTCTGTTGAATTGATTTAATTTTTCATTTAAACTTCAACTTCAATTAATTTATTTAAATATTTTTAAAACTAAAGTTTTATCTCATAATCTGTTTAAGTTTGACCCCATTTTCATTTGCTTGCTAAAAATTCTCATTTCAATGAATTTATTTGGAATTATTTGGCTAAAAAGAACCTCTTTCACAAAAGAAAAAAAAAATGACACAAATACCTGCAGCTTATGGTAGTTGTCTTTAAACAAACAATAACAATTATTGTTGTTTTTATTAAAGTTGTTTTTGGCATTTTATTAAGATGCATGCAAAATATTTTAAAGTTAAGAAATGCTTTTTTGTATGCATTCTTTGGCAAAAAGTATTTCAAAGTATCATGAGAGTATAAAAATCTTTATCATTTAGACAAACAATGATACACATGCTTGAAGAATTTTTTGTTTTTTTTATTATTCTCTTGTTTAGTCCTTATTTTTAAAAGGATGTTTATGCTTTGGAAAAAAGTATTTTTAACCAAAACAATAGCAGTTGTTAGCAATTTTATCATGTTTGCTTGTACTAAAAATAACACTCTTATTATAAAAGTAAATATTTTTAAACAAAATATTTTGCAAAGGATAATCTTTGCATATGCAAATTTTTACATGAGCTATCAGAATTTTTTTTTCTTTTTATTTTTTGAAGAAAAATTTTTTAAGTATTTTGTTTTTTTTTTGTATATTATTGAGTGCAAAAGGATAAATTGTGTCAAGTGTTACTCTATGCAACATGATCATAGTCCTACTACTGCAAAACTTGGCAGTAAAAAGAATTGCTTATGAATTAATTTAAAAATAATTGCATTTATCAAAAATTAATTCAGGGTGTTTATAAGTATATGGGCGTTTCCATAAACATTGGACCATAAAAGAAATATAAATATATTTTGCTGACTACATTCCCTTAAAATGGTATAAATAATTTATAGATAATTTTTTTCAAAAATTGTTTGTGAAATAAAGGTATAATTCATGCTATCTGGTAATATTTCATGCCCATGTACATGTGTATGTATGTATGTTTTTTTATAGACAGAGGTCTTTGCGAAGTATACACGAAGCGAACTCGTGTGAGATTAAGACTTAGCTCTGCCAACTAATAAAATATTACGTAGGTGATCTCGTGACCTACTTTTCCCAAAGGGATTCTCCTAACCTATATTACCATAAATCAGCCTTATGGGGTACTTCGTGCGTTTGGAGTTTCGACAGAAACATTCAAGGACCCCGGTTTTTTAAAACGGCATACGAAATATTTAATTTTCTTAATCTAATTAATTGTATGTTCTTAATTTGACCCAAGACAGCTAGATATTAATGCACATCTATAGGAAAGAAAGAAGATGTCCACTATTAAGGTATATAATTTTCTTAATTTATTGAAGCATCCTTTCAATGTATCGGGTGATTCGTAGTTTTATATTTACTACAATGATAGATACTCTAATGAAATAAGACGACTAGTGCCTACTGATTGCACATACCTACGTAGGAAGAGTTTCTCTCTCAACGCCCTTCCTTTGATAGTTAATTATCCAGTGAATCACATAATGCTTTATAGAGATAAACTCCCTGCGAATATTTTTCCCGTCAATTGCAATAGGAATGGGTGGAAATCAAATGGCTAAAATATAATTATCGAACACTAGTACAATACACTGCACGAGTACGGATCATCCCCAACATTGTTCGTAATATATGAGACATACTGCCAACAGGACCATGAAAAGTGATTCCAATTCGAATATTTAGAATATGGTTTTAAAGAACAGCCACAATTGTTATATTCCCGAAATAATTTTCAAGAAGACCATCTAAAAAGAAATCGTTCCCTGACATTCCCATTTATTCCACCTTTAACAAAAGTCAACAAAAAACTAATAATCAGGAGAATAGCGCCACCTATTGGGGAGAAGCAGATAGTAGCTAAACCTACTTAGCGAAGGCACTCACCATACAAATCAATATGATGCCCCGACGAGGCAATTGCTGTTGATCATTCAAACTTGAAGGTATAACACTGGCCTTTCAATGATCAATTTATAACAATTTGTCTCATTCCCTAAGGCGCTTAATAATAATATAAACAATATGTATATCTCTCCTTTCCAAAATAATCCAATACAATGCACAGTATCAATTTTTATTCTTAATAATTTGTATTTGAACAAAAGGTTGTTCGGATTCAAATTTATGTTTGAGTGTACTCGTATTCTGTACTCTAGCTTCACTCTTAAAGATTGTGGTGTAAAAAGAGTTTAATCTCTTACTGTGCCTGATTTTTTATGCATTTGAGTTTACACGCAGGTTTTACATAGAGTTTTTACGTAAATAGCTTTGTGGATTTGTCTGTAGCCAGTATTTAAAGAAACATATCTATCTTCATTATATCTACAACAATTTTTATTTTCCAGCTAGTTTTACATAGACCTGGGGCCCTATTCTTTAATTTTCTTAAGTTAAAATGTTAATATTTTGGGTTTTTGGAAACAAACTGGGCGTTAGAATATATAAAATTAAAAAGTTTAGAGGTAATAGGCATGAAGCTTTTATATTACAATAAGCGTTCAAGAATTGTATTCGTAGTCAAAAAGTCCTAAACCAAACTTGAAAATTTTTGGCGATAGAGTTTTAGCTTAGGAGATTTACTGAAAAACGCCTCTGGAGATTCCAAAAAAGCATTCAGTAGTAAAAATATAGCACACTTTTGTTAATTGAAAACGTATTTAACTGCTGATGTATTAGCTTATGGGAAGCAGTAAATAATCCAATACTATTGAAATGATTTTAGAATTGTTGTAAGTGAAACTAAATTATCTGTTACATAGAAGCAGTTTGTTACTGATATTCGTTATAAATAATTAAACAGCTTACTTTGTTGTCTTACGTGGTAGCAGGTTATAGTACAAAGTTAACCTAAGTAATATGCTTTGTAAAAGGGAATTTAGCTTCTCTCCCTTACGAAACAACTTAAAAGTAAGCTCCTATTTCAATTGGGTTTTTGTGGGCACATGCATTCATATAAGTATTTCTACTACCACCGCTACTTAGCTCTTTTAAATTGAACTTCAAATACCACTGGTTACCTCAAACACCTTAGCAAACATTATCTGCCATTAAAGACCCGTGATCACAAATACAAATTCATTCAACCAATTTGCTTTGAAAACGTTACTTATCCAGTTTAAATTTATGATTTTTTTTTTTTTTTTGTTCCAATTTATTTTTTCAAATTATTCTGGTATATTTTCCTTTTGTGTAGTTATTATTTATGCAGTAGTAGTACATTGACATATTTTATTTTTTCTTTTATCTTTCCCTTTTCCAAATACTCTAACAAATGATTTCCTCTACAAATTGGCTTTTAGCCAAACTTTTTCTACATCCAAAAAAGAGAGAGAGGAAGAGAGAACAAAAATAAAAACGTATAATAATAAATAAACTAAAGTAATAAAAACTCTTTTATAAAAACAAAAATCTCAAACAAAATCAAGTTATTCCCACTGCATAGTAGCTGAACATTAAAAATAAAAATATTTTCTTTTTATACTCGTAACAAGAACAAATAACTTATTTTTCCCAATTTATAACAAAAATTCATTAATTTTTCATTATTTCCTCTTACAAATCCATGGCATTCTGGTACAATTTGTTTATGGCTGAAGTGGATAATACATATGTGACACACTTTTGTCTTTTACACAGAATGGCAACAAAAATTATGTTCGTCTAAGTGAATGCATGAACATTTGTTTGTTCATTTTCTAAGCTTTTGGGTCAAAGGCAAGAAGAAAGAGGATGTGCAAAGAAGAAAAAAACCAGAACTGAAGCCAAAAATAAGGAATGGTTATCTGGACATAAGCAATCAACTTTGAATGCCAACAACAGTTACCAACATACATTAATCAAAAGTCTTTTTGATGAATTTAAATACTTCTATGTATGTATGTAAGTGTTAAACTAAGCGTGTATATGTGTATTGATTTCACATGTGTAGGAATTTGTCAGTTTTTTGCCTTCTTTAAAGGATGCTGTACTCCTCCAACTAGTTGGGCGTGAAAGGAAATGAATAAAAAATAGTTTTTGCAGAATTTGTAAAACCAAGAGGAGGGTTGTACAAGAAATTTGGTAGGCAAGTAGTTAACAACCAGACCTTATAAATTGGAATATTTATTGTAGACATGGTGGTCTAGTGGTTAGTGTGTTGGCTTACTAAGACAAGAGCTCCGGGTTCAAACCCCAGCTTTGATATCTTGAAAAAAAGAAGATATATGAAAAAAATATTTCTTTCAGCAACTAAACAGCTAACTAACAGCTAAACCTACTTAGCGAAGACACTCACCATACAATAAACATGTAAAGATGAGGCAATTGATTTGAATGATCAATTCACAACAATTTGTCTCATTCATAAGGCGCTTAATACTAATATAGGAAAAAATATATATGTACTGTCCTTTCAAAAAATTCCAATACAATGCACAGCATTTAGTAGGGGTTTACCCCTGAGTATTGGTCTCAAATAAAAAAATTAAAAAAAAAAACGCTATATATGATTTGAGGCAGTTCTGATCATGCTTTCAGGGTAGTAAATACATATATAATTAAATTAATTAAAACAAATAATTAAAATTAAATTTAGGAATTTAAGGGAAATCAAATATAAAATATTTTTCCTGTGCCCCAGCTGTAATAATATTTACCAGATATAATATGTTTGATATACGATCAGGAGGTCCTCGAAGTATGCAGTGTATACTCGTACAATGATGACACAAATGACAGTTCAATAGTAAACACACCAGTAATTGCCATCTAATTCGTTTTACAAAAATTGCAGTGAAATTGTTGTATTGTTCTGCTTTATTTTTGTTGGTGTTTCATTACCATATAAACTGTAGTAGGTAGTGTGTTAGACTGTCAATAAGAGAGTTGGGTGTTTCATCCCAATCAGGGACTATGGTCGGTGAACCTATTAATGGTTTGATTCACTGTTCTCGTTATATTTATATGACAATTTTAATATAAACAGATAAACATAAACGATTTTTAATTTCTGTTTTGTTATATACAAGAGCAAACCCTTGGTAAACACTATACAGTTATTTTATTATTGTTATAACTTTTTAATTTACCCTCGCATTAGTCTTAGTTTGCTGTAACTAAATATAAAACTTCTTCATATATTTTCTTTCTTTTATTTATCCGATTTTTCTTTATGTTTCTCTACCAAATTGTACGAATATGTAGATTTTATTGAAAAGCAAAACATGTTTAGTTGTGGTTTTATAGAATGACAGCAAAACTCGGGTTTTATCTCTTCCTCTGTTCTTGCTCTTGTTTTTTTTTTTTTTTTGGTCATTTGTTACATCTAAATGGATGGATCATTTTGCGTATTTTCTATCTTTTTTTGTTTTTTTCTCTCTCAATTTTCTTTTTCGTAAAGTGTCGTTAAGTGCATGCAGTAAATGGTTTTTAGAAAATGGGATTTCTGGCATGTTTTTTGGTACTTTAGAAGATAACGAATATATAACATTTAAATGTGGTTATCGAAAATCATTAATCAGTGACAGATTTTGAAGGCAAATTCTTATTTTTTTTTTTTTTACAAATAAGTTAAAAAAAAAATTTCACAGCAATTGCTAACTGACTTTTTGCTATAATTTTTCTTACATGATTGACTAACTCAATATGGCCGTAATACAAAGTGTTCAAGCAATTTGTAAAACTAAAGAATTGTTAGAAGAAAAAGTAAAAAAAATTTTTTTCCTTTTGTTTCCAATATCTTTAATACATTACCTAATCCGCATTTCATTCTTGTACTTGTTTTACAGTTTTCTGTTTTATTTATTTTTCTGTCTCTCTCTTTCTCTCTCTTTCATTTCTAATTGCAGTCGTAAATCCTTTTAATTGTTAAATTTTTCCACTCACTTCAATTCCCTATTGAACATTAATTATCCTGTTGCACAATCTATTACGAATCGATAAAATTAATGCTTTTAGTTTTATTACAAACATTGAAAGACATTTAAGAAAAATAATTTTTTTATATATGTATTTCACAAACTTGCAATGTATGCTGGTAACTTTTAAGATTTAGGATAAGAAATTTTAAGATTTTCTGTTGTTTAAAGTCTCTGCGGGCTAAATTAAAATTAATCGCAGACACACTTGCACAATCAAACATTTTGCAGAGTAAAAAGGGTTACTACATACCATCTGTTATCCATACTTTCAAAAATTGTAGTGATAATTTTTTGTATCTTGCACATATTCAGAAAAAATTGGAAATCGACTGCCATTAACAAATCGTCGTGCCGGAGTTTATGTGCTCTATCCGCCATTTCATATTTTTTTTATATATCTCGAGTTAATAATGCCACTTTAGGTTTTCGTCCCCAAATTTTTCAAGTCTGTAATCCGTTTTTGGATATCTCGTACGGTTTCACAGATAAGTAGCCGAAAACGGATTTCAGATTTTAAACATTTTGGTTTCAAAAATCTAAAGTGGCATCATTAACTCGAGATATACAATAAAATGGCGGATAAACTCCCGCACGACAAAATGAGTACTTACAACCAATCAAATTGTTTGACATTACAAATAATATTAAGTCTTACAAGTAAGAGATTATTAATTTTGAGTTTTATGACTGAAAAAAATCACCTCAAATATAATCGTTAAATATCATGGTATCAAATGATTGAATTTTTCTATGTCTGTCAATGTCGGATCACTGTATACCAAATTCTCAAATAAGCTCATAAGTTTATATATTCTGATATTTTAAGGCTAATAAACTTTTTAGAACTATTTTTTAAAACTTTTTAGAATACAACAAATAGGCATAAGAATACATGTGAGATATGGCAAGAGATTATTGCGTAAAAAATTTAATTTTTTACAGGCTTGCTTTGATGCTACGACTCTGAGTGCTTTTATTTTCAAGGCAAAGCTCTTAAATTTTATAAACATGTTGACATTTCTTTTATTTTCAAAGTGACTAAGAGTCGTGCTTTAATGAAAATGTACAGCGTATATTTTTTGTCAAAGTTTTTTCGTGCCCATACATTTTGTATGAGAGCTGCCGAAATACATCGCATACGTTTGTAATGGTTTCTAAAATCTAGGATTCAAAGTGCAAATAAAAATAATCTAATAGTGCATTTACACTAAACTCAAATCAAGTATATTTAATTTGAAATCTCTTTAAAAATCTAGTGTTTACACCGACATTTTTTCACAACTAGCAGGATTTCATTTTCATAAAAATAACAGCTAATAAAGAAATAAATCAATAAAATTTTATGATCAATAAAAAAAAAAAAAATAAATAAATAATTCAAAAGTCTTGAATTTATTTTCGTTTTTGTTTTATGAGGCACATATCAATTGCCAGTTTCTTAGTCGGATTTAACAATGTAGAAATTGGAAGACAAATAGAAATTTGTAGAAATAGTGACGAAAATGTAAAGGATGTTGTACACGAATGTTTGTACAGGACACTTTTCCTTTTACATTTCCAATTTTGTAGTTTTTGCCTCTTCTGTTTGTTTTCTAAGTTCTATATGGTAAAAGTTTTAGGCAAAAGCAAAAGAGAATTGAAAATTTTCTGCCTTTCAATTTCCACATTGTAAATCCCGACTTACTGTAGTTTTGTATTATTTAGTACAACTTAGAAAAAATACAGAGTTGCATCGGATAGTATACTAGATTTTAACAAGATTTTGTCGAAATCTTGTAACGAAGTAGATTTTGTTTTATTTGGGAATTCTAGTAAAGAACGACTAGATTTTAATTGAAATCTGGTAATTAGTTGATTTGAGTTTGGTGTAAATGCACTATAAGACAAAAATTAAAAAATAATAATAAATAATATTTATTAGACATTTTTTTTCTTTTAAAAAATTTGAAATTGTGTAATAATTAGAGAGAAGCAGTTACTAAGAAATATCCCAGGGGCTGGATCAGAGACATTAACAACAACATCATTTCCAATGTCATTATTACTTCCCTAATTTAAACTTTACTGTGCGCGCTTCTTGGGATAGATTTCTTTGGGATCATTAAATAATCAATCAATAGCAACTGATTGCTTTGCGGTTAGCACTTTAAAGAGGAACTTTGCTTTTTTGCTTGACATCAGATATGATATTAGTAAGTTTAAATCATATCCCAAAAAATTAATGGCAAGTTGTAAAATTGAATTTGCAATATAATATTTGAAAAGTAAAAGCCTTATTTTGGAGCTTAATCACAGCGTGAAATAATTAATTCAGTTTGAATTTAACCAATTTAATAGTACTAAAAGTTAGCAAAAATAAATAAAATAAAATACTGCTGTTACAGTTAAAAATAATACTTAATTTTATGTTTTAAAAGTAAGTGAAAAAATAAGAGATAAAAAGTCTAATAATATTACCAAATGCAATACTGTTTTTGTTGTTTTTCTTTTCTAAATCAATGCAACGAAAATAAAAAATAACAAATTTGTTACAAGATTTTGTAAAAGAAAAAAACTTTCTTCCAACTTTGTGATAAACTTTTGCATAATTAAGATTTTATAAAGAACAACAAACTATAATAAAGAAAGTTAAATTGGGTAGGAGAAAAAGTTTTTCAGTTTTTAATTCACAAAATAGAGAAAATTGTAAATGTAGATTAATAAAAGAGACGACTAGAGTTTATTCACGTAGCTTTTCCCAAATCATCATCGTAACTGATGAAAAATTGGTACGAAAAACCGTTAAATAAAACTCGTTTTTTACAAAAAGTCCAAGATTTCCTTCAGTTTTATAAATTTTGTTTAACTATCGAAGAGTGCAAATAAGTTGTTTTTACATACATATGGAAAACCTGAGCTGAATGGTGCTTGTGGGCGATTGTGACTAACCGAACAAATCCTATGATAAGCCTAATACTAACGATTGTGCATCGATTATAATACTTATAGCTTATTATTCGTAGTTAGGGTGGTAGACAGAAAATCTTTTGTTCACAGTATTTGCCTTTGAGTAATCTAGCAAAGACTGATAATAATAACAATAAGTAGTGAAAGAAATTGATAAACCCATAGGTTTTTGCCTCATTCCAGCAAAAGTTGTCTTATTCTAATACCATCCAGTGTCTACAATACAAAATACAACTAAGTTACAATAAAATATATAGGAAACAAGAGGGCGGATGAACTTGTTTGGATCATCTTCGCGGGAAAAGAATCTGCTGCTTCCTACTTTAAAATCTCCAGTTCAATGACTGTCATTAGAGAGAATATCTTAAAGTGTTTCTGAGGAAAATGATGGAGTTCCATCAGTTTCTAGAACATTCTTGACTTGTTACTAAGAAATTTGTGGATCTCTCGTTAATCTTTCTTAAAACTTCAAGCACTACCGTTGATTGCATGATCGGCGAACTCTGAAAGTTTGTGTTTGCCCTTTAGTCGTCACTGCAGAAGTTGTAAAAGGAGACTATTTGTCATTTTCTTTTTGATTACTCAGCTCTAGCTAGCTGTCATATGTCTAAAATTTTTTTAAGGTGCCTTCTTTCAGTAGCTTTGAGCAAAGTGTGAGCCTGTACTCGTTCCATTCTACTTTGTAGATGACTTTGGTTGGCTGTAGTTCGTTTGTTTGCTTGATTAAATTCAGTATTAATTAGAGATTACAAACAGATGGTTGAGTGCTAAGTAATCGTTATAATAAGTAAATGTTTTCTACCCACCACTATTATTTCTATAAACAATTGCAAACGTATTTACCAAAAGATAAGAGCGAATTAACACACAGGCCAGTTATTTTTCCAACGTTCTAATGTCAGTGGTGCTAAAAAATATAAAATTTTCTCATCCTACCTAAGATCTATAGATGGAATTTGGAAACCTCTATGATAAGCAGTACAATCTACCCAATATTTTACGTCCTTAACTTTTTTTTTATACATATTTACTCATATCTAAGTAATTGAAAATCCATTTTGTTTTTACAAACCTTTTCAAAACGAAATTTGTTACGACCAAATCATTTACAATATTAAATAGAATTTCTGTGTTTAGTTTTTTTTTATGTATTATTTTTTGTTTTTTACTTCCCTTAAACATCAATATTAAACGAACCAAAGAAAAGTATGAAAAAACTTTAGTTCAACTGAAAACTTCACCAAACGACTGACGACAACAAAGACGAACTATTTGAGCATTTAAAAAATTCAAGAAAAAAAAACTTCAGAGAAAAGTTTAGTGATTACTTTTCTCATTGAAGTATAAGAGGCACAAGGCTTATATAACACTCGTTAAAATTACTTCATCCGTTTCCAGTTGGTCAAGCCCGGCAGATCTCTTAATAGGCTGCCATTCAAAGGCTGGCTAGAAACAAATACTTGGTTTCTAAAGACAAACAAATAACTTTTCAATATTTGACCATTTTATTAAAGTTCTTTAAACTTTCTTGTAGGAATAGTTTGAGGAAAAAAATTTCTTTTCTCCTCTTTTTATTGTTTGAAACAAAGTTCTTAGTTTTGGCCAATTTTTATTGGTAAAACTTAAAAAAAAAACTGGTCAGCATGTATTGCAATAAAAGGTGGTATTGGTTTGAGTCTTGTTAGCACTAAAATTTTATTTTTTTAAGGCTTATTTTTTTACTTCTTTTTTTTACTTCGGTTTGTCGGCTTGACTATGAGAAATTTTCATTTTCAATTACGTTGGCAAAAACTTATGCCACATTTTGTGTCTCTTTTTTTTGTAATTCTGTTTTTTTTTTTCTTTTGCTTTAACAACACCAGCAAAATTAATATCGCTTTCTTTTTTATTTGAACACGTTCATATGGTTTGCTTGTATGTAGACTTAAGGATTTAGTTCGTTAGTTTTTTAAAGAATGGTTGTTACAATATTGCTTTTAATGGACAACTTGTATAGAAAGAACATCATGGCTTATGGAGGTCACTGGCTATGTTTGTAAAAAAATTGTTTTTTTTTTTATTTAAGACATCATGGAACTTATTTTCTTTAAATTTTAACAGTATCTTTTTGTATATATATGGCAGAAGCTATAGACTATATGAAAAATTTCAGCTCAGAGGTGCCACGCCCCCACAAAGTAAATGTTTGTGTGACTATATCTCTAAAATGGTAACAGTAAGAGTCTCGAAATATGTCCAAATAGTCTTAGAGTTAATAGAAGTCCTTAGGAAAAAAATTAGCTGAGTTGGAAAAGTGTATGCCAAGCATAAACACTTAAAGCTAAAATTCTAAATCTAGGCTAAATGATTTCATAGTTAATGCCAATCTCTAGTAGAAAATTGGATGGAATTGGGCATAAAGATATTTTTATTAATAGATTTTTTTATTTCAATTCAATTTAACTACCGTATAAGCATATGCGCTAGCCTAGAAAAATACTCAGGGGTAAACCCATACTAAAGGCTGTGCATTATATTGGAATTTTTTGTTGAAAAGACAGTACATTATGACAATAGAACATTTTATTTGTTTTCCTATTATTCAGCGCCTTAGTAATGAGACAAATGGCTGCGAATTAATCATTCAAAGGCCAGTGTTATACCTTCACCCTTGAATAATCAGCAGCAATTGCCTCATCGATGCATGTCGATTGCGGTGAGTGCCTTCGCTAAGTAGGTTCTTAGCTGTTTTATGCTACTTACCAATAGGTGGCGCTTTTCTTCTGGTAATTCGTTTTTCTTTGTCAAAGATTAAGGTGGAATAGAGTGGAATGTCAGGGAGCAGTTACTTTGTAGAAGGACTTCTTGGAGGGCGGGGGACCCCCTATTTTTAAATTGTAATTTTGAAAAAACCGCAAATTAACTTTTTCAATTTTCACCTTTGCTGGGATTCGAAACTGGGCCGTTTGAGTTTTTGTACGAGTGCTCTAACAACTATACCAAGCACCCTCCCCCCCACTCTGACTATAAAATAGTCAAAAGATTTGTATTTTTGAAAAACGTATTTTTGTCGAAATACTCGGTATTTTGAGACTCGTAATAAGTGAAAGTTTTGATTTTTTTTTTTTTTTTGCTTTACACCAATAAGAACAAAAAATTTGGCTGGGAATGATACAAATTGAGATCGGTACCGCGTTTCAGTAACTTTTAATAATGCGATATTAGCAAAATAAGTCGACAGTTTTTATTGTTGCAGTAACGATTATGTGATTCACTAAGAACACTTTGACGATAGCCGACAACACTAGTGTTCTACATGTTTAAATTACAACTAGATGACCCGTGCGAATTTTTCGCACCGTTAGTTGTCATTTTTGTAACATAAAATTAAAATAACTAATAGAAATTTTAGTAACTTTAATATATTTTATTAAAAGTATAAAAATATTAGAAATCATAATATATCATACATATTTACAATGTTAGAGGTAATGACATGATCATCGTTAACTTTTTGCCCGTACGAATCCTTAATACAAACAAAAATATCTTAAAACGTACAACAACTGCAAAGTATTGCCAAAATAGCTTTTTTTAGTAAATAGCGGTATTGCCAGAATGGATTTAAATATGTACCTACTATATTATGTAGAACTGCATTACTATTAAGCGACTCTGTATTACCACACTTGAAAAAAAAACATATAATCATAATAACAACAGTATTATCATGCAGTTCTATATAAAATATAATTTTTATCAATGAAAATATTAATTTTTCAATTTCTAATTATTTTTCGTCATTAGTATTAGAAATAATCTTTAAAATGAGATATCATTCATTAAATTTGATGGGGTGGTATGGGAGTAGTCGCCGTAGTCTAGTGGTTAGTGTATTGGCTTACTAAGACGATAGTGCCAGGTTCGAATCTCAGCACCGACATCTTGAAAAAAGAAATATAAAAAAAATAT
The DNA here is from genome assembly GCA_963576795.1 of Metopia argyrocephala. Lineage (NCBI taxonomy): Eukaryota > Metazoa > Arthropoda > Insecta > Diptera > Sarcophagidae > Metopia > Metopia argyrocephala. The sequence continues at coordinate 8,775,808 of OY756208.1, forward strand.
TTCTTTCGGCGTCTACCTCTCAGCAGTCTTCTGGCAAAAGCTCTAAGAGTAATTAATTGCCATGAAAGAGCTTCTCAAGTCTGTCGTTCGGAGTCGACATTAAACTGTAGGTCCCGGTACTCATGGATAGAAATTTACACACACAACATGAGTGCTGCGAGAAGCTAGGCCGTAATCCTGACACAGGGTTGTAAAGGCCAGTTATGTATGTATGTATGGTATGGGAGATATTTGCAACTGACAAAAAAGAGTGCTTTAGAAATAATATATATGATAATAGGGCAACACCGTATAAAATCAGTCAATTTTCGAATAATTGGTAATTAAAATGGATAGAAACTAAGCAAAACTACAAACCTCTAGTTTTTTTTTTTTTTTTTTTTTTTTTTTTTTTTTTTTTTTTTTTTTTTTTTTTTTTTTTTTTTTTTGTGATATAAAAGTACATAAGAATTATTCTCAAACAAACTAGTTAATAGCGTAGGCATATCTATCTACAAAATGTCAATATTTTGCGATTTTCCAACTGAATAAACAGCATAAAAATTGTTGGTGTTAGATTACGACAATTGCTATTGGGACAATCGTAAACAAAAGATAATGCATAGCAATATCGACAATTCTGTTGTTTACTGTTGAAAATTATGCGATTATCGTAAAAATATGTTACTAAATCACGCTACTGAAATATTAATCCTAATTAGGATCTCGTACCAGTAACATATTTCGACAAAAAACTATCGGTATATATTTAAATGTACAAACTTTATGCAGGATTTTAAAAAACCCAACTTGACTCACTGTAATATTCAAACGTCCGTTTTTTACACACAAAAATTTGCGCTTTTCAATTGAATGGGTGTTAGAAGAAAATTTCAAAAGTTTTTTTTAATTTTCTGATGTTCTATAACACTTGTGTGAATGTTTGCCTCAATTATTTCGTTGTGTTTTTATTTCTTCATATTTTTTTTAGTTTTTGTGAAAATATTTGTATTGTTCGAAAGAAAATGTTAAAAAGAATTAAAAAAAAATAGAAAAACTCTTGTAAAGCTCTAAAAAAGGAATATTTTACACAAAAATAAAAAAAAACATCTGTAATATCCTTTTTCATTCAATTAGTCCGACCAGGCATAGTCAGCATAGATTTTGCAATCGACGAACCAACCAACTATAACTGCAACAGCATTCCTTGCTTTTCACTTTATTTTACAATCCTTTTCAATTTTGATTTTTTTTGTGTGTTTTTTTTTATTATTTTTCAAAAAGAAAACTTTTGTTGTTTTTTTTTTATTTAAGAACGTTATAGTACTTCTACTCCATTTACTGATTTCATTCTATAGTTTTTGGTTTTTATTGCAAGTGCCAGTGTAAAGAAAATGAGGGAGAGAATGGTATGACGTCTGCTTGAATATTTGTCAGTTTGGTTTTGTCTGGTATTTTGATATTCTGTTGTATTTCTCTCTTATGAATGTCTTATATTTTTGTCGGAATGAATTTGTTTGCGTTTTTTTTATAATTTTAACACTCTTACCAGGATCAAGTTTTGCACTTTTATTTCTTGGCATCAACAAAAACAATAACGTTAACAATAGCAACAGCAACAGCAATAGACAGTAAAACAATCGGTTTCAAAAATAATTGTTTAGTTAACAAAATTCCACAAAGGTACTAAATATACACCATTTCCTTTATTTAATTGAAAGGAAAAAAAATTTTTTTTCTGCTTAAATTTTTAAATTTTAACAAAAACTTGTTTAAATACGCAACATGTAAAAATCTTTAGTCAGTATATGAAATAAATAATTGCAATTTCTTTTTTACCAAAAAATTTCACCCTCCTCATTTAGATTTATTATTTAGGTTTCTTTTTTTGTATGAAATAAAATTCGAATGAGATATGATTCGCATTGAGTTTATAATTATTAGAATAAAAGTATTTGTATTTGTGATTAACATCTTTGGGAAAAAGTCTCCTGACGAGTCTCTTAAGCAGACACGAAATGGCCATAGAGACCAGTGTTGGGTTTTTTAGCTCTTTTGAGTGAGCGCTCTTTTTAGTTCAGCTCACTTCAATGACATAGATCGCTCATTTAGTTCAATAGCTCATTTAGTTCAATATTTTCATTTGAATCATATTAAACTTTTCTTTCCACTGGTACTGCTCATGTTGTGGGCAACAATTGTATACGTAGCAATAAGTAATTGTAAGTTTGGTTATTATCTAATTATTTAAAATATTTTATTAAAAATGCTAATTTTTATTCAAATTCGACAGTGACAAATAAATATAATTCCCTTTTATATTGCTTGTACAATTATCATAAAAATCGTTAAATTTCCAAAAATGTAACGTCCTATAAAGTTTCTGACAGCTTCGTATATTATTTGCAGCTGGCAAATAACTTTCAACCGTTCCCTGAAATGTTCAGTCCACATTTTGGCAAGCTAACAGCTAACCTACTGAAGACGCTTGCCATTCACACTCATCCATCCACCAACTCATGGGGTAATTGCTGTGGATCATTCAAGGGTGAATGACCAGTGGCCCTTAAGTGGTCAAATTGATAGCAGCTTGTCTCATCAACAAAAAGGCGCATAATATAATATATTACATCTATGAAAAATAAAAAAATCTATCTAACTGCATGAGTAGGTAGGTAGGCCAAATGGCCAGTTAATCGAAAACCTGATCAACTACAATTAGCAGAAGGTGCCGTTTTGAAACCATTGCAGGACTTAACAGAATTCACCTAAAATTGGAAAAGAGCTACAGCCAACCAGAGCTTCATATAAAGTGGAGTAAAGCAAGGGGGTCTATATTCGTACATTGCGTCAAGCTATCTAAAAAAGGCACCCTAAAAACTTCAATCGTTAACTGCTAGACCTGGGCAATCACAAAGGAAATGAAATACAGTCTCACTCTTAGAAGTATTCCCGCAACTTCTGCAGTGCGAATTAAAGGGCAGGCTCAAACTCTCTGCATGAGTATTGGTATTAAAAAAACAATATTTTACAGGTATCCAGTACTACAAAATATAGCATATTGATCACATGGCAGCACTGTATAAAATTCTTTTATGTAAAAAAATATAAAGCAGCGAAGACATACTATAGTTTGTAATTCTTTGCACAGCTAAGGCGTATGATTTAGGATCTAATTTTGCTTGATATTGCAGCTTTCTTGCATTTTTGAATTGGCGGTAATATTTTATACTCAAATTAACCTCAAAAACTTGCAGTTTCAAATCACTTTCAGTTTAGAATCCTAGTTTCGTTGTCTTTTTTTAATCAGACTACAATTTTGAATTTGAATGCCATAATTCAAAACCTCACAGTTTTAAGTATTTTTTAAATCCTCGTTATTTTCTTAACAACTGTATTAACCCATTACCTTGGAAAACTTATTTAATCCTCCCTTTTTTTAAATTAAAAATAAAAATTCTTTCTGACTAGCCTGTCTGCCCGACGACTGCCTTATTTGCTGTAAAAGTTAACTGAAAGACTTGGCTTTTATGTCTTATAATGAAAAGTACACGGCAAAGTGGCTTGACATTGTGTTTGGTTTTGTATTCAATTGAGCATAAGTGACATTTGAAATTAAATTCATTTATTTCTTGTCTGACGAAAAAAAAAAAACAAAAAGAGAAAAGTTTTGCGTCTTTGGGTTTTACTATTTTTTATTTTCTATCAGACACAGAAAAGTAGTAGAAATATGGTTAAAATAATTGGCTTAAAGAAAATATACTTAAATAAAAAACTAAAACTAGTTTTATCGTTGGAATATTTTGATTTATCAACTCTCAGAAAAGTATATGCAAAATAAAGTTCTGAGCTGGCAATAAAAATTGTGCAATAAGCAACTTCAAATGATTAAGTACTTGTGCAAAAAGTATGACCTGGGCTGTGGTAAAAAATAGCCTAAAATCGAACCAATTTAAATACATTTGCGACAACTATATGCTCTACATTATCGATAATTAATTAATTCATACGACATTTTAGTACAAGAAATAAAGTCTTTTTTTAGGTAATTTTTAAAATTTTTAAACTCAATTGGTATAGTGGTTAGCGCTCATACAAGAACTGAAACGGCCCAGGTTCGAATCCCAGCAAAGGTAAAAAATGAAAAACTTAGTTTGCGGTTTTTTCAAAATTATAATTAAAAAATAAGTGGTCCCCCCACTCCAAAGAGTCCATCTACAAAGTAACCGCTCCCTGACATTCCACTCTATTCCACATTAACCTTTGACAACGAAAAACGAATGATCAAGAGAAAAGCGCCACCTATTGGGAAATAGAATATAACAGCTAAAAACCTACTTAGTGAAGGCACTCACCGCAATCAACATGCACGATGAGGCAATAGCTGTTGATCATTCAAGGGAGAAAGTATAACAATGACCTTTGAATGATCAATTCACAGCAATTTTTCTCATTCTTAAGGCGCCTAATAAAATAAGGAAACAAAATAAATGTTCTTTTGTCATAAAAATTCCAATACAATGCGTAGCATTTAGTAGTGGTTTACCCCTGAGTATTGGTGTCAATAATAACAAAAATACTCTCCTTAAGTAAAATCAAAATAAATCATTAAAGGCTGTTATACTTCTCTCAACAGAGTCAAATAAATTTGACTTCAAATTAAAATCAAACGTACTTGACATTTCACTCAATTGCTGGTTTTAGTCTAGTTTTCAAAATTTAATTTCTCAAAACTTTAATTTTCTAAATATTTTCCATTTGAAAGCACTTGCGATTAGAAATCTTGCATCATCTCCTTATTTTTACCTTCCAGTTTTATATTTTTCTAACTTAACTTTTCACTTTAAGAATTAAAAAAAAAACTGTTTTTCTTTTTATCAATTGTTGTCGTTCCTATGCTTGTGTTTTTTGAAAATAATTAAAAATTTTTTATTTTATATTCAATTAAAAACCACATAAATGTGGCAACAAAAATAACTCTTCTTATTATTTTTCTATTTGAGAAAAAATTTTTCTGTATTGGTTTAATGATTTATCGGAAGCATAAAAACCTAAAAGTGATTTTAAGCAATTGTTGTCAGAAATAATGGCCAGAGAGTGTGTAAAGGGGGCAAAAATTTGTTATTTTTTTTATATCAATTCTTAATGGAAATTTTTTTTATTTGCACAGGATATGACAAAAAAATGAAAACCAATTAAGAAAATTTATTTAGTGGTTTAAAGTGATAATGTCGTCCAGGCATGATTTAAATAAAATTCTACATGTATTGGACGGAAATTTCATTGCAAATGAATTTAATTTTAATTAGTACTAGTCAAGTAACGTTGAAGTCACATTTGGCAAATATTAAAAGAAAACATTTGTCTTCAGTATTTTGTTTCCAGTTGTGTTATGAAATATTTCATAAAATATTTTCATCAAATAGTGTTTTATCTGTTTATAAAACTTATCTATTTTCGCTTACAGAAATATTCTAATCTATCATATTTATAATAAATTATATTTCAATAACATTTTGTTACTTAGTCCACATAACATTCAAATTAACAAGAAAATTTTCGGCATATATCACACCAAATATAACCAAGAGATTACGAGTTTATTGGTCAAATATTTGCCTAATGTGACCATATTTTGTAGTCGCCGTGGTCTAGTGGTTAGTGTGTTGGCTTACTAAGACGATGACCCCGGGTTCAAATCTCAGCTCAGACATCTTGAAAAAAGAAATATGAAAAAAATATTTCTTTCGGCGACTACCTCTCAGCAGTCTTCTGTCAAAAGCTCTGGGAGTAATTGATTGCCATGAAAAAGTTTCTCAAATCTGTTGTTCGGACTCGACTTTAAACTGTACGTCCCAGTACTTACAAATAAAAATTCACACACACAACATGAGTGCTGTGAGAAGTTAGGCCGTAACCCTGATACAGGGTTGTAATGAATATATATATATGAAAACATAAATATGGGCAAACTTTCCTTTTAATTTTAAGTCGAATTATCATTTTTGCTTAAAATGACATCAAAATTATATTTTGGAAAACACTTGAAAACGTTTAGGGCTTTCAGCCATGTTTACTGACTCGTTTCTGCTTAAAATGAAAAATGAGGGGGATGGGTAGGTTAATGGTTATATTACTCGCTTACAACACAAAGCAGCCTAGCACAGGAAAAAACAACAAAAATTTCAAGTCTTTCGAGGTTTAATAAAAAAAAAAAAAAAATAAGTGGTTCTCCCCCCCACTACAAGAAGCCGCCCCTGGAATTCCTCAGCGTACACCTTTAGCTTTGGCTTCAAATACTCTGGAAAAAGGGCCGCCTACTGGAAAGTAATAGATAGGACTAAGCAAGGATCGTAAACTGTGAAACCTACACAGCAATCATTGACAGATGTGGCAATTGCTGTGGGTCATATCAAAGGTAAAGGTATAGCTGACAACAACTTGTCTCTTTGGCATAAGGGGCTTAATATAATGAAAAAAAATCTATCTATGTATCCATTCAAATACTATGCACAGCAGGAGTAGGGGTTTACTTTCCCGCGTGTTGGTTAAATCGGGACTTTAAAATATAAGGTTGCAATTAAATGGAGTAATGCCGCATATTGCAAGAACTTATACAACCGAAATTCTAACAATTGAATTTCCGGTTTATACTTGCCAGTTAGATTCCTTATTTTCTGTTTTAGTTTTCTCTTTATTTGGTATCTTGTAGCCACAAATCTATGTCTAAAGATCACATTCGTCAAATATTTGACAAAAATCGTAACCACTATTTGCCGAAAATGTTATTATTTCATTTTTTAAAATTAATTAATTAAAAATTATAAGAAGGTACTATTTTTCAGCATTTTTATTTTACTTAACATTTAAGTATTTAAAATGGAATTTTAGCATAAATTACGTCAAACAAATAGTGGTTACGCCTTATTTGTCAAATATAATAATTATTTTCGTAGCAAATTTTCAACAACTTTGTAAATTTAAAACACATTTGTTTTTTCATTAATAATTGCAATAAATTGTTTTTTCTTTTGTTTTTGCAGGTAAGTGTTAATCCATTGATATTCATTAAGTTTTGAATTTTTTTTTTTCATGGACACCATTTGGTAAGTTTTACCATTAATTTTATGCAATTTTTTATGTTTTTTTTTTTCTTTCACTTTTTAATGTTCAATTAAAAATAACAAGTTTTTTAAGAACAAAAATTTTGTAAATTGAGTACAGCTGCTGCTACTGCTGCATTTCAATGTTGCAATTAAAATGAAGAGCACAATTGAAATTGAAAAATTAATTAATTTTGGCATTGATTATGGAAAACCCTAGAAAACCACAATGTCAACTACAGGCAAATATTCGAAGTGCAGTTAAGCGTAAATATTGTGGTGAACCACAGAAGCGAAAATGAATGCTTTTCTTAAGTGTGTGTTATAATTAAAGAAAACATTAGGGGGTGTTAGAAACAAATCATATTAAGGCACTCTACAGGTTGTATGAATTGTTAACAAGAAATAACTTTTATAAAAATATTTATAAATAATTTTATTTAAAAAATGTAAATTAAATTCAATAACTACTTCTTTTTAACATTAAACAGATTTATGTTTTTTTTGTTTTTAATAATCATTAAATGATTTTGGCTTTCAAATCCTTTTTTTGCACTCCTAATTAAATATATTTATTTTAAAAAGTCTTTGGGGCCTCTATTTTTTTAATTGCCTACAATTTTTATTGATATGGCCTTGATGCATTAATAAGCATCCTAATTTTTATACTCAAAAAACTTTGTTGCTGTAACTTTACTACCAAAGTGACTTAAAGTGGATTAAATGTTAAATACAATAAATGAACATTAAAATTGTTTTTAATTGAAATTCATAACTCATTCATATACAAAAATAAATTAATGCCATTGTGACAAAAAAAAAAAAAAAAAAATTCCCATTAATTATTTACTTGCTTACACCGAATATTTACAAACAGGTTACATATGGTACATACATCGTTAATAAAGCAAGAAGTTAAAGTGAAGAGTAAATTTTGGTGCATTTTTAATAAACAAAACATCTTAATAATTTTAATTTTTTACAACAGTTATTAATTAATTTTCAACCATTAAATTTGTTTTTATTATTTATTAATTAAATAAATTATAAAACAATACAAAATTATATTATATTTAATTAACGAGCGGAGTGACTAAGACCATAGAGCTTATCGTGTGTATTGCCACTCTAGTGGAAATCGAACTCACAATGCTTGCACTAGAAGTCAAGACTAATGGGACGCTCAACTCTGTTTTTAAAGCCACAATCTAAATATATAAAACTGAATGTGTGTTTGTTTATTTGTTTGTTTGTTTGTACCTTATAGTAGACCAAACCTCTATACCGATCTTCCTGAAATTTTCACAGCATTTAACTGGGACTCTGACATAATTAACTGGGTACTTTTTTTTCGACCACGCCTACTCTTATGTCCATATATATATATTTTTATATTATGTAATTGCCCTCATATAGTTTTTAAAATATTTACTTCAAATTGTATACACATTATACTCCAGGTGAAGTATAAATAATAATTTATTAATCCACGCCTTCTTTCACGCCCCTTTTCACGCCAAATTTTGTTTGAAAGTTTCAAACTTTTTGTTCTATGTAGAAGTTTGTATTTTTTTTTTATTTGGTAATATATTGCTCTTAATATTGTTAACGTCGTCATATAACTATGAACCACGCCCACTTCAGCGCCCCCTTCTCTTTTAATTCAGATACTTACTTAAACCACTAATAATGTTTGCTATACAAAATACTTTTTTTGTAATATGTATATAACGAGGGGGTAGCGAAACACACCGGGTTCAGCTAGTAAAATATAAAACAAAACTAAATTGAGGGAGAGCTAGATTTTAGCACACCCCGATTACTGCAATACTTAGCTTTTTGCTACAGGCAAAGTTATTACAATGCAGTTTTTTAACTTCAATAGAGTATATATAAGGGCAACAAAGTTTTTGAATTTATTTTTAATGCTTCTTTTTTATGTATTTCTTGTTTAGTACTGTAGTTTTGTCAAAGTGATCATGTAATTAGTACACCCATTATCTCTTTCTTTAACGCATGCTGTTTAAACAGAAGCGTATTTAAACAATTCTAACATATTATATTAGATGCCGCGATGTTGGCTTACTAGATAAGTGGTCCGGGTTCAAACTCAAGATCTGGCGTTAAAAAAAGAAATATGAAAAACTATTTCTATCGGCGTCTACTTCTCAGCAGGCTTTTGGTAAAAGCTCTGAGTGTAACGGAATCGACATTAAACTGTAGGTCCCACATTGACACTCTCAACATGAGTGCTGCTAGAAGCTAGGCAGTAGTCCTGACACAGGGCTTTAAAGGCCAGTTGTGTATATACATATATGTATGTATATATGCATGTATGAGAATATATTAAGTAATAATAACGTTAATGTTATCACTTACGAAATATTTTGGGATCTATCTACGAGAAAATAAACAACATTGACACCCAAATTATGGTGCGATATTTGCTTCTAAAATCACAAATTTTTGGCTATTTCTAGAGCGGAGATCGTCTAGAATGTCTTAACGATTAGCTCAACTGGAGCAAGTGAAAGTAATAGAATATTTTATATTTGCAGTAGGGCAGATCTTTTAATGTTACGATAAATAAAAATTTCACTAATGTGAACATACCCTAAGAAAGGCAAATCAGAAATACAAATTTTTTTGTTATACTTTCTAGTAAGAAGTTTTCATCACCACTGTTATAATTTTATATTTTAAAGCAAAATGAAAAATTACAGTACTTTTTCGCCTCTTGACCTAATAAGTCTATTTTTTACAATATTTCAATATTTTATTACATACCCAATCAACCACATATCTTATTTTTACAATCCCATTACTAGCGAGGCTCTCTCTTTCTTTCTCTTCCTCTTTCTCCCTCTCTCTCTCACTGTTTCTCTCGTACATGTATAATAGTGTGAATATAATTGTTTTTGCATATGACTTAAGAGCATACGAGTGAACATACATATTTCAGATATTTCTCTTTAGGGATATTATGAACATGAAAATGTTTGGCCTTGTAATCCTTTTATATGGTACAGTTTACGGACAACCTTTAGCTCTTATGGTTTATGGTCAGTGTATGAATATTTTTATTTCTTTTCTTGTAATTTGTTTATATGGATTTTTTATGTTGGTTTATATTCTGGCAAAAAAAGATTAATTTCCGCCTGAGAAGAGTAAGTGGTTGATTAAAAAAAAGGTGCTTTATGCTCATGGCTTTCAGAAAATTGAAAATGTAACAGAAAGGATACGATATTTTTTAAATCAAAATATTAAATTTGAAAAAAATTATGCCTCAAAACATTAATAACCAGAAAATTAGTATTAAAATAATTTCAAGTCACAGCCATTTCTTAAAGCTACTCTAATTAGATTAACTTTACAAACCTAAAATAAAATAGTTAGTAAATCCAAGACTAAATTGTGGAGCAAGAAGAATCTTATTTTCATGATTTCTGAATCAAAAGCATTCCTAATAAGTTCCAACAAATTTGCCGTTTTTTTAGATTACGAAATTTAGTCCTCAGATTGTAGGATTTGCAATGGAATACAATAAAAACGAATTGAAGTTTTTTCCGTCAAATATGTCTTTGAATCATTAATCAATACTCTTACAAATATATGATCATCAGTGAGATACTACTTTTAAAATCAAACCAATTTCAACTCAATTCAACCACTTTGTCATGTGTTGTATCAATGTCATGGGACGAAAGGCAAAATGTTACTGCTGGATGGGAAAAAAGGTCCTATCTGAGTTTGGGTATTAAAAAAAATTAATAAAAAACAATAATAAGTTTTATTGGATGAAGATGGGAAATTCATCATTCATTTACTTATTTAAAATGTACTGAATTTTAATGCAAAACTTTAATTTGAATACAGTTTTTAATATAAAATTTTATTGTTATTTCCATATTTTACATGGGACATTATTAGTACGAACAGACTTGAGCTTTAAAGGTGCTACCAAGTTATGTAAATTTACTTTCAAAATTGGTCATCGCTTCGCCTGACTTCTTGATTTCTACTTCGAACTGAAAACAAATTTTGCAACATATACACAATAATAAAAATACAATACAAAAATAATACAAAAATATACACAATGATACAATAATTCCAACATGTTCATACTAAAGTGAATATAGCCCGTGTAAGCGTTAATGTTAAAAAGAATATCTAAATCTACGAGTATAGATAAAATGATGGTCGCAAGATCTGAAATCATATTACATAGACAATTTTTCATTTTGATTTAGAAATTATAGCAACAAGATTATTATATGCTCCGTGTATCACTTATAAGACCCATGAGAATTCGGAAACTAATATAATTTTTTATTGCAAAATCTTTATCAGCGTTATACGTAGTAATATGGAAAAATAAATGAAATTCATTCACAATATACCTTCTACATACATTTTTTTTTAGCACTAATGTTCATAAACTTCCTAAATGTTTTATATCCAACAAACTAGCCGCAGTTCTCATGACTGAAATATTTTTAGTTTTAAACTACTTTTGTGATACTTTTCTGCTGGGGACATAATCTTCCTTAAAAACAAATGTACAACAACAGATAATAAGACCTTCTTTACTCCGCTCATAAATGGACTGTAAGTTAATATTGTATTCTAATAAGAAATTACGAGAGAGATGTATTCACACATTGGCATATAATTATCAAAAAAGAGTTCAGGTTAAATGTGGGAGTACTGCAAGGCTCTGTTTTGTCTCCTACACTATTCCTTATCTTCTTAAACGATCTTCTCCTTCCAACATCCAATCCTATCTATTCCTTCACACATGACAGCAACATTTACCATTCATATTCATTCAATAGTAGAACGAGGCTTTGGACATTAAGGTGAAGAGGCAAAATTTGAATGATAGACTCACAAATGACCTGCAGAGTGGGGTAGCGCAAACAGGGTCGAACTTAATTCGCGTAAGACTCAATGTTGTTTTATCAAACATAGGCGTGGTGGTAATGATGGAGTCTTGTCATCTTTGACTAAAGGGTAATGTAAATATTGAGGAGGTAGACGCCCTTGATTCTATGGGGATAAGAATTATTTGCGATGTCCGTTGGAATGATCACATATTTCAAGTGTCGATAGAAACAATAAAGTGTCTCGGTTTTTCAAAACGGTGAAAAAATACTTCACTCAATATTTACATAACCTTCATCTGACCTAGGATGGAAAATTACTCTCTTATATTGACCGGTGCCTCAAAGTTTATTTTGGGGCTTCTCAACCGTGTATAGGAAAGGACAAAGGTGCTTATCAGCGACGGTAGGGTATCCAACTGTATCGATTCGTTGGAGCATCGGCGCAATGTGGCGTGTTTTTTTTTTTTTGTTCTATCTGCACTACCATGGGTGGTGCTCTGAATAAAGGAAAGGACTTGATTCTGCATAATCCCATATTTTTGCGAACTACTCGTACTTCTCCCAGAGCACATTTTTTTATAGGTAATTGTCCAGTGAATCACACAATGCATTATAAAGAGAATTTAGTCTTTAGTTGCAACGCTCGTTTATGGAACAGACTTCCAACGAATGTTTTTCCTGCAAATGACGATGTCAGTAAGTTTAGATCAAATGTCCACAAAAACTACTATCTCTTTCCCTCTTCCAATAACATACCTTCCTAGAACAGCACAATGTACTCACATAAGTAGGGGTCATTCCCTGAGTGCTGGCATTAATGAAAAAGAAATTACAAATTTATTTTCTAGATGTGAAATATTAAATCAGTTTCCTGATTATTATTGTCATTTTTTTTCTTCTTCTTCTAAATATTATTTATTATCATTTCATTAATAAAAAGGTCAAGGAAAATAATACAAATTTATTACGACTGTTAAAATGAAGCGTATGATTTATTTTAAATTATAATTTTATATATTATATATAATTTTATATATAATTTTTATATATGTGTAAAACTGTTTTCATATGTACACGTAATACATTTTAAATTTACAAAAAAAAATTGGTTATAAAATGTACATATTTTGCGCAAAATAATAAATCCGCTTAAATTGTTATCACAATAATTTCTACCTCAAATCACTATTAATTAATGCAAAATAAATAATTAGTTTTATTTGTAATTAAATTTACCATTCAGCCATAAAACAATAACAATTGAAAAAAGAAAACAATTTGTTTTATATGCTATTGTGCACTCATTACATTCACTATTTGTAAATTATTTAACTAATTTATATTAAATACTCGTATGTTTACACAATATTATTGTTTCTTTTTTTTTTTTTTTTGTTTTTTAAATTAAAAATATAAAACACGAAAATGTATATTGAAATAATAATATCTGTAACCGCAATGCGATTCACTATATTTTAATGACATGTATTCTGTTAATATTTAAAGCCAGCTTGGCTACATACACTAATGATTATTAATAAGTTGAAGTTATTGAATTTAATAGACAAATGTTAATCCTTCATAAGATAATTTCAAACCCTTCATTTTCTTTCGAATTTAACCCCAGCTGACTCAATCGTTTTTTTTTTAAATCTCAACATAACCCTTTACGTCATTCAAATTAAAATTCGTGAAAAAGAAATCTCAAACCAGAGCGACTCAGAAAAGCTACAACCGATATGTGTATCACATACCTGATAGGCATTAGAACAAGTTGTAATTGATTATAAATTTAAAGCAAGACTTAGTATTTGATATTTACCTTGCTGATAAATTCTCTGTATATTTTTTGAAGCTATCTTCAGGCTCTTTATGTTAAAATTAAAAACATGAAATTCCCCTAAATTATAAAACAAAACATAAAAACCGATTGTTCTTTTTCAGTTAAAGTGCAATTTTTAAAAAGATCTCTTTTTAGTTTCCCTGTAAAGGGAAATTCCTCGTATGTAAGCGGTTGTACTAAGGGAAAAAATCATATAAAAAACCTTCCAGAATATCATTATTGTGATCTAATATGTAATAGATTTGTTTTTAAATGAATAGTTTTTACACTGTCTGCCTACTGATTTTATAGCAATCTTTATTTAAAATTTGATAAATATTTAAATTTTTAAAGCTAACCCTAACCTTAAAATAGGACCAGGCTTCGCTTCTAAACCTTTGTTAAACTTAACTTGAAATTGAATAGAAATAAATTTGAATAGACAATTTCTAAAAGACACCATATGTTTAGGAAAACATGACCGAAATTGAAAGTAAAACAATCTGGTCTTACCAGTTTTATGAGGCCCCTTAAAATATGTAATGACTTTTGTCATTTTAAAGCGCCTTCTCTTATATATATATAATTTTTATTTTTTTTTTGTTGTTTTTTTAATAATGAAAATTGTAAAGAAAGGAAAATGTTGCATACATTAGGCAATAAAAAAAGCATACAAAGAAATTAAATATGAAAGACATTTACGGCGTTTATTTTTTTCTTATTTAATGATGAAAGTGAAAAGTTTTTTTCCCTTTTTTTTATTCTTTCCTTCATAAATATACATTTTTGTTATTGAAATTTTTTTTTTTGAAATAAAAAATTAAAAGTTTGTCTTTTTTTGTTTTCTTCTTTCTAAAGAAACACCTTACCATGTTTTTACATGCAGTGATTTTATTATGAACAAAAAGAAAAAAAAAAAAAAACAACATGCTTTTAAGCAAAAGAAACACACAATTTATGTTTTAATGCAAATGAGTTTTGTTAAAAAAAGGAAAAAACTTGTAAAAAAAAGCATAAGAAATTAAAATTTATATATAATTCTGTTCTGTTTTCTGTTAAAAAGTTAAAAGCAAAAGTTTTCTTTAAAAAGTAAAATTTTTTATGAATAAAAAAGAAAACAGTTACAATATTTTATTCAAATGTTTCATTTTAATGTGAAATAGACAAAAATGTTCTTTAGTTGCTTTGTATGTTCTTTATTCAAACATGGAAATTAATTTTTAAAATTTTCCTTTTTATTTCGTTTTAGTAATAAAAAATTATTGCTGTTTATGCTAAACAAAGATACTGGTGACATTTTTTTTAGAGCTTTGCGAACTTTTTATTGAAAATGTTTTGAACTTGGTAATAATGAATGAATAATAGCTATTGAAGGGGCTGAATTAGGCGAGTTAATTATATATATCACTTATGGCAAATATTACAAGACAAAAATGTCATCAAATCAAAAGTTCAACACGTGCTGAAGTGGTTTAATGCTGAATGATTTTTTTGATGTAAAACATGTGCTTTTGCGAGTATTCGCAGAAATTCTTGAAGCGAAAAATAAAGTTTTTTATTTGTTGAACACTACTGCAAATTTGTGATTTTAAAACTTATTTCCTACTATTTAGTTTACGCCTGTTTTGAAATCAGTTCGATACAAAACTATTTCACTCATAACGACAACTTCATATGCGTTTACGCCTATGTTTTGAGTCGAAACAGTTTTAAAACTGTTTTAACCAATGGAAGAAATTGGTAACCCCATCAAATTTGACAAAGCATTCTTTGTAGTCGCCGTGGTCTAGTGGTTAGTGTGTTGGCTTACGAAGACGATAGTGCTGGGTTCAAATCTCAGCTCCGACATCTTTAAAAAAAAGAAATATGAAACAATTATTTCTTTCGGCGACTACCTCTCAGCAGTCTTCTGGCAAAAGCTCTGGGAGTAATTAATTGCCATGAAAAAGCTTCTCAAATCTGTCGTTCGGAGTCGACTTTAAACTGTAGGTCCCGGTACTTATGGATAAAAATTAACACACACAACATGAGTGCTGCGAGAAGCTAGGCCGTAATCCTGACACAGGGTTGTAATGGCCAATTATGTATGTATGTATTCTTTGCAGCTCATTTTAATAAAGGTTTCAAAACGGTATGCTTTTATACTCAATTTTGAAAACGCTAGGTCTGACTCAAAAAAGGTTTAAAAAGCAGTTTCAGTGACAATGTTTCGAAATGTCAAAACGGTTTTTATAGCTGTTTATGCCATGGGTTTGAGCGAATAAAAACGTTTTCAAAACGGGCATAAACATGACATATGAATTAAAAAAATGAGGAATTTATTTCAACTTTAAAATGAATGTAAAATGAGTGCATTAATCCACCATAAGCTCTGAGGTAATAATTATAATGTCGCCCAATATACTGTAAAGCCCTTTATTACAACTTGCCTATAAAACGTTCGATAGTGAAACATAACTTTCATTACCGGAAAAAATAAAGCGACCTTTAAGTGCTTTTCATCATTACAACTTGCCTTTAATATAAAATTTATATTTTTTTAAAATACGGCAATACCAAAACAGGAACCGATTGGCACTAAAATTTTTTTAAAGACAATAAGTGGCCACCACATGCATGTTTACGTAAATATATAAGCAAACAAATTTATAAATTGTGAAAAAAACTTAACAGCAAAGAAATGTGTTTTACCTTCCACTTTTATTGAATTTCCTTGTGGACAAAATAAATAAAACATTTTCGTTAATAATTCAAGAAACAAAAAATATGGCAGCCTCAATAAAATATGGTAAGCTCAAAAGTTTAATCCTAACGTTATAAGTTAAAAATAAGACAATCTTCTCAATAACTTTATCGATTACCTTTAGGTTAAAATTTACTTGTAAAAACCAAAATTAATTTATTTGTCCACCCTTAACTATCAGCGATTTGTAATAATGAGCCTAAAACTTTCCACTTTCCCACTTTTGCAATATTTACTTTTTTTTTTAACAAATTGACTGATTTTCTGCTTCTGCATTTGCAATTTGTAAACTTCAGGCAAAAATGGTCAACCACATGTTCATAAAGTCTTTTCATAATAGTTTTTCAAATATGTTGAGACTACAGAGTTTGTGTTATAAATAGTGGTGTCAGTAATAATAATAAAATGTTATTTATTACATAATTTAAAGTCATAAATGTACTACAAAGTGTATCCTCAATCATAAAATTTTGTGTAACAATAGTTTTTGCTTTTTTTTTTAGTAAAATATAGTTTAGCGCAGAGCTATAAAAAAACAAAATATTATATTTGCTAATGACATTGTACAATATACACACAGACATACCGACTACGAATGTGATAAAGAAGCAAACGTTATGAATAAAAACAAATCAGAAAGAAGGAGAGAGTGAGAGAGAGAGAGAGAAATTAGAGCACATAAAAATCAACCATAAAATAGTTTGTGGTCAAGAGTCTATAAAAGAGATTTTTATTTTTTTGTTAGGATTAAAGTGGTAGAATACAAGTATTATTTTACGCAAAATAAGAGAAGATTGTCCATACTTAGATGTGAAAATTGTAAGGCACCAATTAAAAGTGGTAAAGAAAAATACGTGTATGAGCACTAGTTTCTTATTATTAACCCTGTTAATACCAAAAACAGTATAAAAACAGGATAAGATGTGCTTAAACCTCAGCTTACTGACATAAAAATGTTACAAATCTTACTAACATGTGCCTCTAAGGCACATACATATATAACAACTTTAGTAAAACGTTATAAAACAATAACAAACAAATGTATATTAACCCTCTAACCCGCAAGAGTGCCTCAAGGCACGCATTACAAAACTCCAATTAAAACAAAAAGTAATAATAATTTTTTTTTAATTTTAACGGTGACTTTAGTAACAGATCTGTTGACATTTCTCCCGAACGTTGAAATCCTTTTTTTTATTATTTTTTTTTCTGTCAGCTGTTTTCTGAAATTTTAGCATTTGCAGTTTGGTTTGTTATTTTTTTTAAAATCAAAGTTGTACTAACTTCTAGTCGCTCGATCTATTCGAAATAATGTTTTTTTAAGTCAAGACATTCTTTTTTAGTTTATGCGTTTGTAAATGTTAAAAACTTAAAAAAAAATGTGTTAAAAACTCCCTGATGCACTCTTCACCTATTTGCACCTGGCTCGTAAACCTAATTTGCAAATTACTTTCTGATGGCTTTTTTGAGTTTATTGGGTCATAATTACCCCGAAAAAAAATTATTAAAAAACCTTTTTTAAGAAGAGTTTTATTTAGTCAAAAGTTTATATAAAAAAAGTTTTTAAAGAATGCTTATTGCAGATATTTTTGCGATGTTTTTGATATATTTTTGGCAAGATTGTTTTGGTATATTTTTTTATTACAAATATGTATCGCAACTGTTTTCAAGCTTACAAACCACTTTGTTTTTAACTGAAATAAATGGGGATTTCCCAAAATTTAAATAACCAAAACAGAGAGATCAACTTTTGCATATAAAAGAATACTATTGATTATGATAAATGCATATACGAAAGACGATTAATTCTGAAAAGGATTTGCAGAACTATTTGGTATGTGCCTCTGAGGCATTTGTCAGTAGTAAATGTTTAATGGATGGAAGAATTTTATACCGTGAAATTCTTTTTTTTCAAATTATGCAAAACAGATGCAAAATAAAAGCAAAAAAATTTAGTTGTATTATGTGTGATACTTCCTTTGTTACATTGAATTGAACATCAAAATATGCCTCAGAGACTAATGTTCGTAAGATTAGGTTTAAATAAAATTTAAATATTTTATTAATGTCTCAAGTAGGGATTATTTATAAAAATAATTAAAATTAATATTTCATCACTTAAACCCTCTACTAAGTTGGCATAATACCCACCGTGTGGTATTAGTCTCGTTTGAGGGTAACCAATAAAAAATTAACCACGCTAATCCCAAAAACCGATCGTCATAGCCTTGCCTGCAAAAAAAACTGTTGTTGCTTCCTTGGAACACTATTATTTAACAATCCAGATATATATAATTGTTCTTTAAAAATGTACGGAGTGGTTGATTCATGTTATAAAACTTAATATATAATAAGACCAGGTTTTAAGATAGCGGTATATGACAAAAGACTACCTGGTAATTTATTCATGAAGTACTAAAACTATTTCGACGTACAGATCTATTGTACAGCCTTCAAGTAAACTAGGCTTAATATAATATACATACATATCCCCTAGTTTCGTCGCTCTAAAGAATCTTAAAATGTCGGTCAGTGCGAACATTGATCGCATATTTGATAAGCTCCAAAGTGCCTATTTCTTCTTAGCTTCAATGATGCACAAGTACAGAATATATTCTTTGATGACTTGATTGCTTGCGTCATCATCTGTAGTATCCGCTTGTCCCTAGAGAATCTAATGCAATATTCAAATCTCACTTGTAATATATTTTTAGCAAAATTTAACTTCGCGAGCGTAATAAGAATATATTACTTCTTAAAACGAGTCGCTATTTCGTTACAAAGAGCATTAATAAATGGGGATATTTTACTGTTTAGTGACATATATCCCACTATCCCACTAGTGGCTTCAAAACAAAAAAAAAAAAAAAGAAGAATTACACAGACAGTACTGTATTGTTTAGTTACATTATTTCTTATTAAAAATCATTAAGAAATAGTAAAATTATTGTTTCCGGTTTTATGACAGTTTTGTAACATTTCTTCATAAAATATTTACTGTATCTGTAGGTAGTTATGTAGTCTGCCACACACTCCCTACGATGTTTTCATTTATGCAGCGACCTCTTTTTCCTTCTGCCCTCTATAATGATGACTATTGCATTACCTGATGGAAAAGATTTATAGACATTTGACCAAATTTTTTTTTTTTACTTTTTTTTTCTTATACCATTAAAATATATATTTATGAGTATATTGCGGTTTGAGTTCTTTGAAAAAAATTTATGTTGGTTGCCAAATAAAAAAAAAAATAAAATATTTATTTATTTATTTATATCTCTAATAAAATATAAAAGTTTCGATTTTTTTTAACCTATTTTGGGTTGAAAAAAAAACAGCTTTGAAAACAAGAAATCCTTATTTATATCCTTTAATGTAATACACCGTTTTTTTTAATATATTTTTGTAGAAACACAATAACACTAACGAGAGGGAGGTAAGATATTTTTGTATTGTGGCATTTACCCAAAAAGAAAAAAACTGTGTTGAATGGAAGTTTCCGTTCACCGCTTGTGGTGCGGTGTCTTTTTTTATTATATTTTTGCGTTGAAGGCAAAAATGGAAACAAAAAAAAAAAAAAAAGAAAGAAAAACAAAAATTGTATTCAAAACCTCGTTTTCATATTTTCTCTTCGTTTTTTTTTATATAGATGAACTGATTATTTATAAAGGTTGTTGCTCGTCGTTGTGGTTATTTATTGTAACGAAAAAGTTTTGTTCAAACAATATTATAAAAAAAAAAAGTTTTATGAGACGACACAATAGCCAACATTGGGGTTGTATGCAAAATTTATTTACGAGCTTTTAATAATTTACTCCAATAATAGGTTGTTGTGTACAACTCTTGGAGGTATTTCACAAATTGTATTTTATTTTTCTGTTCATTGAAAATCATAAATTAACTACTTTTTTTGTAAATGGGTCTTAAAAAAAAATACTTTAATTATTAAAAAATATATTTCCAAATTTAAAAAAAAATCTTCTCTTATTAATAGTATCTAAGGGAAACAGAGCACAATTTAATACATAAAATATTGAGCGAAATGTCCTAAAAAATTATACTTAATTTCGCTCAAAGATCAGAGGTTTCTAAAACTTCCTGACTTTTGGCGTAGACATTTCTTTTAATGATAGCTTGTTTATTGGTTAAGTAAAGTTGGTAAAGTCACAGTCCATGATATTAAATACCATATCGCCGTGCTGTGCATGTGCTCTATCCGCCAGTTTATATTTCTCGAGTTAATGATACCACTTTGGGCTTTTGGCACAAAAATTTTTAAAATCTGCAATCCGTTTTTGGCTCTTTATCTCCGAAACTGGACGAGATATCCGACAAAAGATTGCAGACTTAAAAAATTTTGGGTCGTATACGTAAAGTGGCATCCTTAACTCGAGATATATAAAAAATGTGAAATGGCGTATAGAGCACTTAAACTCTCACACGACGAAATGGTAGCAAATGTTAGATATTCGCACAATATAAGCTTTATGAAATCTTCCATCTCCTTCACAATTTTTTTTTATTCAGTGAGGCCTGCATGAGTATGACTTCTACTAATGCAGTGCATAATGATGATCAATTTCCTTCATAAAAAAATTACACTCCAGCAATTGCTGGTATAAGTTAGTGATTCTATATCATCAAATTATCTGTCCTCTTCATAAATCTAATGCAGAAGACAATTCCAAATACTATCAGTTTTGCTTAGCGAGCTTGAAATGAAATCTTTATGAATTGGGAATAAATTGGAGTATTTTCTTGTTGCAGAATTCATTGAGTTCGTTTAAAAATTTAATTTTATTAAATAAAATGGATTTCTAACAGAGTATTGTAAGTTTCAAAATTTATTTTTATAATTTGAAGTTATAAATCGATTTTGCCATAGTACATACCTCCACATTACAAATCCAGTCTTTTCTGGTTTGTTAGGGACTTTTTTCTCATATTAGAAAATTAATGTTTGTAGCCATCTGGGCCATCCAAATTAAAAATTTGTCGTCACTAAAAAGCCCAGACGTCAATCCTTAACGTGACCATTTACTTGATTGCTTCATAACATATAGCCACTTTGAGTAAGTAGGTAATTCAGAAACAGAATTTTAATGGCCAAATATGTATACGTGTATATATGTATGTTATTCGGAAGAGGTTATTTTTAGTTTTTTTCACAGTTTCGTCAGTTTGAGATCTGACTTTTGGTTCTAAAAGAGAAGAATTTTATTCAATTTTTCAAACTTTGCTTTGTAATAATTTCTGTAGATTTTAATATCCTTTGAATGACCGGTGATGGATATCATTGTGAAGGATAAACATTGATTTTGATTCTTTAAACTATATAGTGGTGAGAGCGCTCGCGGTTCAATTCCAGCGAGGGGAAAAATTAGAAAATAAAACTAGCGATATTTCCAAATTATAATTTAAAAAGTAAGAAGTTCCCTCCCCCTAAAAGAAATCCGTCGTCAAGAAACCGCTCCCTGACATTTCCAGTCTATTTCCCCAAAAAACGAATGATCAGGAATACAGCGCCACCCTCAGTGAAGATAACAGCTGACCTACTGACGACGCTCGCCACTCACATTCAACATCCATCACAGATGGAGCAATTGCTGTTGATCATTCAATGGTGAAGGTACAACACTGGCTTTGAATGGTCAAATTGACAGCAACTTGTCTCATCAACAAAAAAGCGCATAATAAAAAAATAAATTTTAAAATTCCAATACGATGCACAGCATTAGTAGGGACTTACCCCTGCGAATTGGTCTTAAAAAAAAATTTTGATTGCCCAGTTTTCACTAACGTTGATAAGAAATTAATACTTTTTCTTTATTTACAATTTAAGGCTTAAATAAAAGGCGATTTCCCAGCAGAAAATTTTTCAAAATTGAAAGCAATAAGTAAAATTGTAAGCAATAATGGAAGCATTATATTGTTTATTCATACCTTAAATCTTCCAAAGATGCTATAGGATAAGTTATTATTTTTGATTTTGTATAATATTTGCTTACTGGTTGCAATAATTTGCATTTCCATTGCATTTAAGCGGCTCATTTTATATAAAAATCATGCATTATTGATGCGCACGAGTAAGTGATTGTTTTCAATTTGTCCCTTACAAAATAGCTTATTGGTAAGCACTAATTTCTGTTGGGTTGGTGCAAAAAATTAAAAACGAAAACAGATTCAAATCAAATGAAGACAAAATAATGTATTTTCATTTATTTATTTCTTATTCAGAAATATACCACCTTCATAAAAGACTTTTTCATAAAAATTTATGTTATTTTTTTCCATGGTAGTACGTTTTATATATACATGTTGTCAACAAAAAATTAAAAAAATATGTCCTCAAAAAACAGATATCTAATAATTCCAATTTACTTTTCTAAAGGGTGTATGAATTATTTCAATAATTTCTAAGTATAAATAAATTAATACCAAACAAGCAGGTAATCACCTAAATTTTACTTGTTAAAAAAGTCTCTAAAGCATTTATTTTATAATGCATAAAAATCATAATTACCTTGAAATAAAAAATCTCTTACAATAAAAACCTACTCCGCACATGCATACACACATTGTATATCCTGCTTAACAACCTTAATCCTTAGAATCTGCTTTTTTCTAAACATCTCTTACATATGAAAGAATTAAAGAGAATTAAAAAAAAGAATGAAAATAAATTCTATTTATCTAATTATTTTGCTTTTAAACCAATTTCTTTTTTTTTAATTTTTTATTTATTTATTCTTGTTTTTTATTTCTTTTTTCTTTTATTAATAAATACGAGTATATGGCAATTGAAAAATAGGACTCTTTTTTTTCGTTTTAACCCTCATCGGCACTCAACCTAGTTTCCACGAATCTTCTACTTCATGCTTTCGAAAATCTTTTTCAATTTTATTTTATTATTATTTATTCTCACTCCAACATATTTTTCATGTTTTATGTATGATTTTATTATTACTCGTATTGCTGGTAAAACATATATTCTATTCTGAACTGGGGTGGTGAAACAAACAAACAAACAAATAAGCAAACAAACGATGAACTAGAAATGGGAAAAAAAAAGAATTAATTTTATATTCTATAGCGTTTTAGAGTAAAGTAGGCCTTTTATTATTGAGTTACAGAGAATTGGGTTAAGCGAATAGCTTTTTTCGAGACTTAAATGAAAAATTTCTGCATATTTTTCACCAGATAAGGTGCTACTAAATGATAGGTGGTAATAAAAATAAAAAAATACGAGTAAAAATTCATAAAATTTCTTAAAATTATTTTTTAAGTAAACTATGTAGTTTCATATTATATGAGGGTCGTGGTATAGCTCTTAGATCGCTCGTACAGAAACTCAAACGACCGAGGTTCAATCCCAGCGCCACCTTCTGAAAAGATAACAGCTAACCTACCGAAGACGCTCACCACCGACAGATGAGGCAATTTCTGTGATGATCATTCAAGGATGAAGGTATAACACTGGCCCTTTAGTGGTGACATTGGCAGCAACTTGTCTCATCAACAAAAAGGCAAATCTTTAAAAAAAATCTATCTATCAATCTATCTTCAAATTCCAATACAATGCACTGCATGAGTAGGGATTTACCCCTGAGTCTTGGTCTGAATAAAAAAAAAAATAAAAGAAAAAATTTAGAAATAAATTGCAAAAAAGATAACGAGAAAATTAAAGTTAGATATTTATCTTAATGTCACATAAGGCATAATACTTATTTTTAAATGCTAAAATTCTGCAAATTCTAAGATTTATCTGCAGACTTGTCATGTTTTTTTCTTAAGTGTTTTTTAAGAAAATGCCTCCGGATACATATTTGATAAACATTTTTCTTATTCTGTATTACATACTCTCAGTGTGAAGGAGTAGATTATCTTTTCTGGGCGGGAATTTCTATTGGAGAGATGCATCAGCGCCGAATAGAGAGGAACTATCAGGAATAGGGGATGATTTGTAGAGAAACAGAGTAGAGTTAAATACTCTCTTCTACTACGAGCATAGCTTGTTATGATTAAAGGTTGGGTAAACTTGAGATTTTTATAATTATCTAAATACCACTAGTGAACTTACGTCTCTTTATTTGAGCGTAATGGCTAGGTGCTGTAGGCTTAATGGGCTCTCTTCAAATGCGAGTCAAATGGAACTGGTTCTGTTTTTATTAACAAAAAGAAGGTATTCAATTATGAAATGCCTACTGAACGACTCAAGTATCTAAGAGTTATTCTAATCTGACAGCTTTCTTGAGTGCCGAATATAGAAGAAAGAGTCAAGCAGGCGGTACTCTGTAGCAGAAAGTAGGACAAGTTGACAAGCAACTGGGGTTCTCTCTTTCATATACAATGTAGATCTATAGCACGATATAATTTATTGCTATACTATGGTATAATTTTGTAGTGGAGGTCCCGTCAGAAACGCTTTAATGAGATCAAAGTTAACTGCCATGAATTTGTTGGTAATCAAAGGAGAAATGATGTCCGTGAAGGAATAGTAAGTACTCTAGCCAAACTGAACAATTGTTTTCGACTCCAGCTACGGTAGTCTCATCAGAGTTCTTTGTGTCCTGTGCATATTCAAGACCAAACATCAACTATTTAACTCACACTTTTCAAGAAATCACATACTGAAATTATTTTTGTAATAGGTATGTACATTAGGGGGGGTCGATTTGTATGGAAGGAAAAAAGTCAACAAAGCGTATAGCAAAAACGAAATCTAGGGAAAATTCTAAGAACATTTCTCAAAGAAACCATGGGTCTAAAATAAATTCGTAGCTCCCAAAAATCGATTTGAAAATTTTATATCACGTTTTACACAAAAAATCATTTAGTTTTTGAATATCTGAGTGACACATTCTTATTTGTTTTATTTGTTTATTATTATATGAATTATGTATACAATGGTGGCATGTATTACTTATTATAGGGTTATTCAATTATATTATTATACGATTTATGTATAATAATCGATCGGTTGTCCGTTTGGTCATACTTTAAAAAATAATTGCAAAAAGTAGTGTTTTTACGACAATTTTACAGACTGTCTTACCCTTTGAAATTATAGGAAAATTCTAATTAATGGTTTTTAATAGAAAATTGTATACCACCGTTTACCTTAGAATTTCAGCTTTCCAGTGGTAGCTTGGGCATTCTAATCGGGGTTGCCATTTAGTCAGGGTTCATTACAGAATTGAAAAAGGATGTTTTTTGACAAGTTGTAAAATTAATGCTTTTTTAGAATTAAAGAGTGTAAGAAAAATAGAATACTTTAGTTATAATAGGTTATTGTACATCACTAGTTAGGTCATTTTATCAGCTTTCCATTGGAATGAATAATGCTTCGATCGGTTATGCCGTTTGATTATATTTAAAAAATAATTGCAAACGGTAGGGGTTTTACGACAATTTTACACGCTATCTTACCTTTTGAAATTATAGAAAAATTCCAATTACTGGTTTATAATAGAAAATTGTATATCACCGTTTAGCTTAGAATCTCAGTTTTCTTTTAATTGCTCTTAGGCTCTGCAAGAACCACTGAGTGCGATTCTTTTACAATTCTCGGATGATATCTACCATTTTCTTCTTCTCTCGTCAGAGAGTTGTTGTTTCTGCCATCAAATGAGAATGCTACTAAATCATAATCATTGCGTTGCTTTCTATGAAAAGCATCCCTACATTTTTTTTTCACGTGAAAGCTTAGATTTGCCCATAATTATTGGTTCCCCATTTTCATCGTTAAAACCAATGTCTTTGAAAAGTGATGTGGCCAAAAAAGAAGCAAGCTTATTCCCGATACCAAGCCTATCGCACGCCATAGCAAAATGGGGTGTATCGTACCTTTTTGTATGAAATCTTTTTTACGACGAACTTAGCTGTCCAGCAGTTTGTATGGAAAACTCCAGTTCAGACTCAATATCCATATGTGATGGACTAGGATTAAAAGTTGGATCGCGACTAGCTGGTGGCAGTGTTGATTATTGGTCAACAGTAATCGAATCAAATTCGGGAATGGTTAGCTTTCTTCTACTGTGCTGATCAATCATAAACTCAATGGTTATCAAGCCACAGCAGCAAAGCAATGTTTTTTGCACACTTACATTTCCCAATATAAAAAAACACGTCATCAATAGTGTGCAGAAATGTTAAAGACTTGCCGGAATTTGCTTGACATTTTATTTGATATTGATGTATAGTTAGTAATGTTATTAGTTTTTTCGAGACACTTTTTTCATGAATTAACGGAATATTTAGCTTATTCCAAATTTCAAACAATTTTTTGCCACTTGTGGAGTATGAAAACAAATAGTCTAAAAACAAATAGTATTTCAATACGTCACGGTTATTTGGTGGATTAATCCCACTTAAATCACTGGACAAGCCAATGTTCAGACTGGGTAGAACACAAGACCCAGAGTTCATTGAATTTGTATCATTCTCTGAATTGGTGTAATCAACTCACATTACAGACGTTTCAATTATAATTTAATAATTAAAAAATATTTAAAAGTTGAAAAAAGTAATTTGGAATACACGCTGGTTATTGAACGCAGACAGACTATCTGACATTTACGAAACACTCCCACACTTCTAGTCAAGGCGAATTGTGCCAAATGTCAAAAAAAAAAAAAAATATGGTAATGGCATGCTATTGTTTTTAAATTATTGTAAACAAAAATGCTAGTAGGTTTTAGAGAACAATTTAATATAACATCATAACTTGAAATCGATTTTTGGGAGCTACGAATTTATTTTAGACCCATGGTTTCTTAGAGTAATTTTCTTAGAATTTTCTGTAGATTTCGATTTTGCTATACGCTTTGTCCGAAAAAAAAACGACCCCCCCTAATGTACATACACTTGTATGAGTTAGTCGAAGTAAAGTCACACAACAGTTTTTTTTTATCATATTCTCCTTTTCTTACCATCATTGCTGTTCTTGTAATTGTCATCTTATCTGGATGAAACAGAATTACAATTTATTCTTGTTTTTGCCCTTTCATTTAACCGTATCCACTCCAGTCGATATCGATGATATATGGTTAGAGCCCAGCGTCATAGCGAGCGCATTGTAAATTAAAAGCTGAAGACTCGGGTTCGAGCCCAGGAAGTCTTTTGAAAAGGGTTATATGTTGAAAAAATAGGATAAGGGTCAACGGCAGTCTCTGGCTCGCGTCTCTGTGGTATTTCGAACAATACCTACCGAAGTCCTAAATGTTTTCTTTGACAGCGTGATACTACAGTAGATGATGCTGCCATGCTGAGGGTGAGGGAATTAGGTTGTACCATTTCTAATTATATGATTGTAGATTGTAGATTGAGACCATGCTAAAACAAATTATTGTACATCATCTCTGCTGGTGGTAGCTGGAAAAGGAACACATATTCGTAGAAGGTATTTCTAAATGAAATCGATGGAGGGAGAGAGGACGATTTTATATTTTTTATTTCAACGATAATGGCTGCTTTCTTTTTGCTACTTGACATTAGGATTTCACATAGACTGTGGGATCACACTAAAAAGTTTTTTTTTTTTCTAGATAAAGAAGAATGGCAAATGAATATTATAATTCAGATCTAAAAATTTAATTATATTTATATAATAATGGTTAATATGCAAACTAAGTTTTTTTTTCATAGTGCATTGACACATTTATGTAAAATGTTGAAAATATATATAAACGATATAAAAATACGAGTAAAGCAAGAATTGAAATCTGAATTTATATCTAACATGCTTTTGAGTGTATATATATCCGAGTCTCTTACAATATATGACACCACATCATATATTTTTATAACGCTTTGATTGTTTTTTGAAGACACTTCAATAAAAATATGATTTCTATTAAATTATTTCTACGTAATAATACTTAATGTTTTATGATATACTTTTGCCCCTATCCAATACTCTACCTATTCATTTACTAGCATACATATGTATATATAC